>CM018689.1:35407164-36723192 GCA_009363875.1 Mikania micrantha | reverse complement strand
GGATGAGGATCCGGAGGAGGAGCCAGTGGAGAGCACTCAGGAGATCCCTGCTGAGGGACCTTCTACCCATCCACCACCGGTATTGGATGTTCCTGAGCCTAAGAGGCAAAGGACGGATGCTGAGGAGATCGCCAAACTGCGCGAAGACTTGTACTGGGCAGAAGACAGGATCGCGTATAACTCTCGGGAACTATGGGATGCTAATGAGAGGCAAGATAATCTTGCCCATCTGGTCAATGATATGCGGGATGAGATGATTAATTTGATTGGTCGTCTTGAAGCTTCAGAGAACCAAGCCGAGATTCTGGAGGGCAGAATTGAAGCTTTGGAAGATTTAGTGGCCTCTGAGAATGAGGAAGAGGATGAAGAGGAGGAAGAGGAGGAACCAGCACCAGTTGTTGATTCTGATCCTGAATCCACTGTTGAGGATGATTGATTTTCTTTGTTTTGTTTAAACTTATTAGGAACGGGTTGTGTTCCTACACTAGATGTTTGGAAAACTTATGTTTGATTTCAAAAGTATTGTACTTAAATCAAATTTCTATCTATTGAAAAACTATTATTTATTTCCAACAGTTGTGTTGATTTATATATTACATGTTGTGTTTGTTGTTTGCTTACACATGTCACATTGGATTTTGATAACGCTCTAACATTTCTTTTAACTAGGAAGATAATGGACAAAGAGAACGTTCACATGACATTTGCTGAGCTCAACGAGCTAATCAATAACAGAGTCGCTGAGGCAATCGCACAATATGCTCAGACACACACCACAGGGCCACAGGGTCCGGCAGGGGGACTAGTTAACCCACATGTATGCACGTTCAAGATGTTCTTGGACTGTAAACCACACAACTTCAAAGGGTCGGAGGGGGCCATAGGACTCCTTCGATGGATTGAAAAGGCGGAATCTGTGTTTGAGATGTGCAACTGTCCTGATGAAAGCAAGGTGAAGTATGCTACAGGAACATTGGAGGGTCCAGCTTTGACTTGGTGGAACTCAAATGTTCAGACCCTGGGATTGGGTGAGGCTAATGCCTTGACTTGGAATGGCTTCAAAACTTTAATGCAGGAGGAGTACTGTCCTCGTAGTGAGATGCAAAAACTAGAGGAAGAATACTGGCACCTCAAGATGGAGGGATCAAATATCGAAGAGTACACGACCCGGTCACATGAATTGGCCAGACTTCTACCACACATGGCTACTCCAGCCAGCAAGTGGATTGAAAGATATATTGGAGGACTAGTGCCTCAGATTCAGGGATTGGTTACTTCTGCAAATCCCACCACCATTCAACAAGCTGTTCGGTTAGCGCATCAATTGACTGATCAGGCAGTGCTACAGGGGACTCTGCCTAAAAGAACATCGGCTACTAAGGTGGGAGACCACAAAAGGAAGTGGGAGAGCAGCAACACCAAGAATTTCAACCAACAACCGTTTCAGCAGAACCGGAAACAAGACTCAAACAAGTCTTATCACAACTCGAATAGTGGTCAGCAATCATCATCATCAGGGGGTTATATCGGTAAACACCCAAAGTGCAACAGGTGTGGATATCATCATGTAGGTAATCAGTGTGATAGAGCTAAGTGTCAAAGGTGCGGTAAGATTGGGCATGCGGCTAAGGATTGTCGCGGGGAGCTACAGAACAACCACAATAATAACAATAACAATCAGAACAACGCACAGAAGGGTTGTTTTGAGTGTGGAAAAATGGGGCACTTTAAGAAGGATTGCCCACAACTCAAGAAAGGTGGGGATAATAACGCAAATGGCAATGGCAACGGCAATGGTAATGGTAATGGCACCAACAACAACAATAATAACAACAACAACAATGGTGCTAGGGGCAGGGCGTTTGTGATTGGAGGACGTCAAGCAAGGGAGGATCCCAACATTGTTACGGGTACGTTTCTCTTAAATAATCACTATGCCTCTATGTTATTTGACACTGGTGCCGATCGGAGTTTTGTATCTAGTTCACTTGCTAAGTTGCTAAATGTTAGTCCCACTGCCTTAGATAGTCCATACACTGTGGAATTAGCTGATGGTAAGTTGATTGTAGTGGAAAATATTCTTAAGGGATGTATCCTTGATTTGATGGGTCAGACATTAGAAATTGATCTTATGCCTATTGCCTTAGGAGTTTTGATGTGGTCATTGGTATGGACTGGTTGTCCAAACACCAGGCTGAAATCGTATGCCATGAAAAGATTGTTCGCATACCTCTTCCATATGGAGAGACGTTGTATGTACAAGGTGAGAAGAGCAGTACGCCACTGCGTCTCATATCTTGTATGAAAGCACATAAATGTCTGCGGAAAGGTCATACGGCAGTTATAGCACTTATAACTGAAAAGCCGGTAGCTGAGAAGAAGAAGATTGAAGATATACCAATAGTTTGTGAATTTCCGGAGGTATTTCCAGAAGACTTGCCGGGATTACCGCCTATCAGACAGGTGGAATTCCGAATCGACCTTACACCAGACGCAGCACCGATAGCTAGGGCGCCTTATCGACTTGCACCGTCTGAGATGCAAGAATTATCTACACAATTGCAGGAGTTGTTGGATAAGGGTTTCATACGACCTAGTTTTTCACCGTGGGGAGCTCCAGTTTTGTTTGTCAAGAAGAAGGACGGGACTTTCCGTATGTGTATCGATTACCGGGAATTGAACAAGGTTACTATCAAGAACCGGTATCCGTTACCCAGAATTGACGATCTGTTCGATCAGTTGCAAGGTTCGAGTTACTACTCGAAGATTGACCTCAGGTCTGCTTATCATCAACTAAGAGTCCAGGAGGAGGATATCCCGAAGACAGCATTCAGGACGCGCTATGGCCATTATGAGTTCTTGGTCATGCCATTTGGGTTGACAAACGCTCCAGCTGTATTCATGGATCTCATGAATCGTGTTTGTAAACCTTATCTTGATAAGTTTGTCATTGTTTTCATTGATGACATTCTCATCTATTCTTAGACCAAGGAGGAGCACGCTGAACATCTTCGATTGCTATTGGAATTATTGAAACAAGAACAACTGTACGCGAAATTCTCGAAATGTGATTTCTGGATGCGAGAAGTACAATTCTTGGGTCATATAGTTAATGAAAAGGGTATACATGTTGATCCAGCAAAGATTGAAGCGATTAAGAATTGGGAAGCGCCAAAGACCCCTACCGAGGTACGACAATTCCTTGGTTTGGCGGGTTATTATCGACGATTCATTGAGGGTTTCTCAAAGATCGCTCAACCACTTACAGCTCTTACGCATAAGGGAACGGAATATAACTGGACGGATAAACAGGAAGCTGCATTCCAGTTATTGAAACAGAAACTCTGCAGCGCACCGATTCTGTCCTTACCGGAAGGGACGGAAGATTTTGTGGTGTATTGTGATGCATCTGCACAGGGTTTGGGATGTGTGTTGATGCAACGTGATAAAGTGATTGCCTATGCTTCAAGGCAACTACGACCACACGAAAAGAATTACACTACTCATGACTTGGAGTTAGGAGCAGTGGTTTTTGCTTTGAAGATTTGGAGGCATTACTTGTATGGAACTAAGTGTACTATTTACACTGATCATAAGAGTTTGCAGCATATCTTTGATCAGAAGGAGCTGAATATGAGACAACGAAGATGGGTTGAGTTGTTGAACGACTACGAATGCGCGATTAAGTATCACCCGGGAAAAGCTAATGTGGTAGCTGACGCTTTAAGCAGAAAAGATACTTCAACAAGACGGGTTCGTGCACTTATGATGACGATACATACTGACTTACCTGACAAGGTACGCAGTGCTCAGCTCGAGGCCTTGAAAACGGAAAACTTAGTACATGAATCTTTACGAGGAATGGAAACACAATTGGATGTCAAGTCTGATGGAATTCGTTATTTCATTGATCGATTGTGGATACCGTGGTATGGAGGTTTAAGGGAACTCGTGATGGATGAAGCGCACAAGTCCAGATATTCAGTCCATCCGGGATCAGACAAGATGTATCATGATTTGAAGGCACTGTACTGGTGGCCTCACATGAAAGCTGATATTGCTAAGTACGTTGGCAAATGTTTGACTTGTTCGAAGGTCAAAGTTGAATACCAGAAGCCATCTGGCTTACTGCAACAACCAGAGATACCGATGTGGAAATGGGAACAGATTTCGATGGACTTCATTACTAAGTTACCCCGTACACCGAGTGGTTGTGATACGATATGGGTAATTGTTGATCGATTAACGAAATCTGCACACTTCTTAGCAATCAAGGAAACGGATAAGATGGAGAAACTGACTCGTATTTACATCAAAGAAGTGGTAGCACGGCATGGCGTGCCAATCTCTATCATATCAGATCGGGATGCCCGATTTACTTCCAACTTTTGGAAATCTCTTCATAAGTCATTGGGGACTCGTTTAGATATGAGTACCGCCTATCATCCACAGACTGACGGTCAAAGTGAACGTACGATTCAAACGCTCGAGGATATGTTACGAGCTTGTGTAATTGACTTTGGTGATAGCTGGGAGAATCATTTACCGTTAGTGGAATTCTCTTACAATAATAGTTATCATACAAGTATTCAAGCAGCACCGTTTGAAGCTTTGTATGGTCGCAAATGTCGTTCACCAGTCTGTTGGGCTGAAATTGGTGACAGTCAAATAACAGGTCCTGAACTAGTGCACGAGACGACAGAGAAGATTGTACAAATCCGGAACCGTATGGCAGCGGCCCGAGATCGACAGAAGAGTTATGCTGACAAACGTCGTAAACCGTTGGAATTTCAAGTAGGAGACCGAGTTCTTCTAAAGGTATCACCTTGGAAAGGTGTGATACGATTCGGCAAGCGCGGGAAGCTTAGTCCATGTTACGTAGGACCTTTTGAGATTCTGAAAAGGATTGGTCCGGTTGCGTATCAACTCAAACTACCGGAGGAACTCAGTGGAGTTCATGATGTCTTTCACATATCGAACTTAAAGAAATGTCTTTCTGACGAGACATTGATTGTACCATTGGAGGAAATACAAGTGGATGAACAGTTACGATTCATTGAAGAACCAGCAGAAATCATGGACCGGGAGGTCAAACAACTTAAGCAAAGCAAGATTCCGATAGTCAAAGTTCGATGGAATTCAAGACGTGGTCCTGAATTCACATGGGAACGGGAAGACCAAATGATGAAGAAGTATCCTCATCTATTCAAAACAGCTACTGCTAACACTGAGAGCGCACGTTAAATTTCAGGACGAAATTTCCTTCAACAAGGGGATGACGTGATGTTTCACACATCAACACTTCAGACTTCAAACTGTAAGCACAAACAAACATTTTTATTCAATTGACTTTGTTACAAACATTTGTGCTACATTACATTTTATGTGCTATATTTCATATGTTATATGTTATAGTAGTACATGCATGATTAGTTACACACATTTTGCTATGTGCGGGGTTGCATAGTACAAACAGTTACAGACACTCACTATGTGTGAGGTTACACAATACAGTATGATCAAACACAAACAGTCACAGTTAGGTGAACTAACTAGTGTACACGCAAACAGTCACATTGAACGATCACACTTAGTTGTGATGTTGCAAGCATTAGATGGTGTGTATGAGTACACACAAGCACACAGAATGATCAAATCACACTAACACGTACGATTTAAACTCGTAAGTAGTTTCCTAACTACTTCTAACATTTGCTAATTTTCGGGACGAAAATTCCTTCAACAAGGGGATGATGTGACAATCCGACTTTTCGGATTAACCTTGTTAACTGAAAATGGTTAGATCACAGGCCCAACAAGACATGTAAGGTCCAGTAAGGCCAAAGAAGACCCAGTAAGGTCAAGGAAGGCCCAACAAGACAAGTTAGGCCCAATGAAGTTTATGAAGGCCCAACAAGACAAGTTAGGCTCAATGAAGTCTATGAAGGCCCAATAAAGCCTAGTAGGCCCAATAAGGCCAATTTAGGTTCAATGAAAACATGGAAGGCCCACTGAGGCCCAAGTAGGCCAAATAAGGCCAAAGTAGGCCCAGGGTAGGCCCAATGAGGCCAAGGTAGGCCCAATGAGTCCAGAATAGGCCCAGTTGTATTTAAGAGGCCCAATTGGGTTAATTTAGCCCAACAATGATATAAATGATCCAATTATGGACAATTAGAGAAATTGGTTTAATTTGGTTAACCAAAAGTTAAGGAAATCATATAATATTAAGTTAAAGGGGTTTTAGTTGATCAAAATAAATTCCAAAGTGTCTAAATTGCAATGATCAAGCTTGTAAGTGATTATAATCATCAAATTTGACTTTTACAAGTCAAAATTTGGATAAATTGCTAAGTAAATTCGTAATTCACATCAATAAGCTATTGTGAAGCAAATTTATCACTCAAATAATTGATACTTATGATTTCCAATCGTTTTTATCAGTTACTAGCCCATTAAAATTCGAATTAATGGAATTAATGAACCACAATGTAGAAACCGTCACTTGTGATATTAGAACCCTCATAATTCGATGTAAACATCACAAATTGAGAATTCCATAGCATCAATCGGCACCTTTAGTAAGTTCTCCATACGACAAATCGATCCAAGAAGCTGTGATTAGAAGAAGTCGATTAGGGGGTGGCCGAACTCAAAGCGAAGACGATTTCTTTCAATTTATCATCAAAACAAGTAAGTGATTGTTTCTACACACCCTAAACATGTCGATTAAGCATAGCCCCATAACAACTCGTGGTTCTTGTATCGAATTGATTGAGTTCGATTACTAGGGCTCATCTCAAAAACGAGTTTGGGGATTTATAATCAAACGAACTCTAAAATCAAATTAAATGATGCTGTAGTTTCAGAATAGAACGACTAAGATAATCCCTATGTTAATTCGGTGTTCCAATATCGAATTGCAAGATTTCAATTCTAGGGTTCTTGTAATTAAACGGTTTTGGAGTTTTCTGCGCAAAAGTGATTCAAAATCAAATTAAACTCATCCACAGTTTTGACATGATATACCCAACGAAATCCCTAAGTTATTTTGATCTAAAATCATCGGATTGATAGAATTCGGGTTCTAGGGTTCATAGATGAAAACGAATTGGGGGATTTGATTCAAATGAACTCGAAATCCGAATTAATCATCACAGAAGGATTCGAAAACAATGATTTAGTGAAAACTCTATGAATCTAAGACTTGAAATTTACGAATTTCAGCAAATCGAATTGGTTTTGATACGGTTCGAGTTCGGATCTATCTAAACCAATATAGATCGGGTTTATAAACAAAACAACAAATTAAAACCTCCTATAGAGCCGATTG
Source organism: Mikania micrantha (assembly GCA_009363875.1). NCBI lineage: Eukaryota > Viridiplantae > Streptophyta > Magnoliopsida > Asterales > Asteraceae > Mikania > Mikania micrantha. Next base: position 36,715,862 of record CM018689.1, on the reverse strand, counting down.
GATCCTTTGAATAAAAGCCATATGATTTTAATATCGATTGGGTTTGGATCGGGACTCAATCGAACTCATTTGGTTCGGTTAGGGATAAAACAAAGGGGAACCCGACTGTTATGGGTTAAAACAATTTGAAATGGATCTTGTTATCAAAATCTGATGTAGAGGAACTGGTTGGGTTTGTGTAGTTGGTCCGGGAGGTCTAGGGTTCGAACCCTGCCTCAGCCGGGTTTGTGAAATTAAAAACTATTTTGGTTTTTAAACCGTAATTTATTCGTTCTAACTCCGTTTCGACCCATTCGAGTTGCGTTGGAACCGTAATGAGAATACGAACTAATTAGAATAATAAAATTCATATTTTAATCCGAAAACGAAATCGCGTATAATTACGTTTATTTAAATAAAATCGTATATGATTTTATTTAAACGATTTCAAAGTCACTCGTACTTACGTATGCACATTCTTAACACTTTAACATACGTATGTTGACACGTATGTGATTCCAAGCACAAAACGACTATTCAAATAACACTAAGTTATTGTTTAAACACAGATCCTTCGTAAGAGGATTATCTACACGAACTCACGTATTTGATCATTCTGCAATACTCAAAGGTGCGTACACGGCCCCTTTCTTATTTTGAACTGTGTTGGGGGAGAAAACATGTGCAACAAACTCTTTTTAGATACATATCACTTGCATGAGTTAGCTGTTTACATTATGTGACAACATAGCATTTAAAAGTCCTTACACACTTCGAACCGTTTAGTTTGCCGTAGCGCAAAACGTGGTAGTTGGAAATAGATCTATTAGGTTTGACAAACCTCACCTGGTAGATGGGATCTACGCAGGTGTTTGACTGACCAAACACACATTACTATTGTTTGTGCTAGACAATAGTGGCAAGGCAAAAACATGCTATAGCATGGCAATCGTCAGCTTCGGTGTCGACCACTTATGTAAATAGTTTATATGACTAGCTATCATGACTATGCATGTGTGATTATGTTATCTGCAAACTTGATATTCAAACTGTTGTTTTGAACATTGTGAATACTTAAAAACCTGTGTTATGCACCAACCTTTGTGTTGACTTGATTTACATGTTTTCTCAGGACGCTAAGGTGCGCAACAAAGCTGGCATGGACTAGGAGATAGAGTCACATGCATGTTTTACATTTATATTGTTTAAGTTACACATTTGGGAATTTTGTTTTGTAATTTACATGTTACAACTGTTACTTTGGTTATTGTTTTAAAACGCTTCCGCAACTTTTAAAAACTTTGATGTTTTAGACCAAAGTATGTTTTGAAATTCATATAGAGGTCTTCGTTATGTCTAATGATCTGAGATCCTGGTTTTTCACGTTCCCAAACGGTATGATTCCGTTAGTTGAAAATTGGGGGTGTGACAAATTTCCAATGTTGAGCATGTTCTTGTTGGTTCCGAGAATATCATCAATAAACACAATCACAAATTTATCCAAATAAGGTCTACACACTCGATTCATCAGATCCATGAAATCTGCAGGTGCATTTGTTAATCCAAACGACATTACTAAAAATTCATAATGCCCGTATCGAGTTCTGAAACTAGGTGCTCCCCAGGGTGAGAAACTAGGTCTAATAAAACCTTTGTCTAACAGTTCTTGCAGTTGACCTGAAAGCTTTTGCATCTCTGAGGGTGCTAAAAGATAAGGAGCTTTAGCTACAGGTGCTACGCCTGGAATCAAGTCAATACGAAATTCAACTTGTCTCACTGGGGGTAATCCTGATATATTATCCGGAAAGATTTCAGGAAAATCCTTGACTACTGGAATATCTTCGATACGTTTTTGTGCAGAACTGTTCTCAATCACATGCGCCAGAAATGCCTGACAACCTTTCCGTAAACATTTCTGAGTTTGCATACAAGAAATGATACCAAGTTTTCTACCGGCTCGTTCTCCTTGAACTATCAGGATATTACCTGACGGTAATGGAATACGGATCACCTTGTTTTGGCATACAACTTCCGCTTGGTTATCTGAAAGCTAGTCCATACCGACCACAACATCAAAGCTCCCAAGCTTAATAGGAAGTAAATTGATATTGAAAAGATGATTATTCAAATTCAAGGAACACCCTTGAATGACACTGTTAGTTTTGATTAACTTTCCATTAGCAAGTTCAATGACATAAGGAATTTCTAGATCTACCGTAGGCAATGAGAGTAAAGATGCAAATTCAGGAGAGATAAAACTCTTATCCGCTCCTATATCAAACAAAACTGATGCGTATAGATTATTTAGAAGGAACGTACCAGTGACAATGTTAGCATCATGCCTTGCCTCGGTTCCACCAATCTGAAAAGCTCTCCCCCTAGCTTCATTTCCTGGATTGGTGTTGTTATTGTTTGGACAGTTTCACATTAAGTGGTCAGGACTTCCACACTTGAAGCATGACCGGTTGTTTTGAGTGGTTTGTCGTAGTGCTTGGTTTAGTGGTTGACCAGGAAAGTTGCAATATTTAGCGTAGTGTCCAACTCGGTTACAGTTCAGACAAACAGGACATGGTCCTGTGTGATGGAATGGACACTTATTGCATTTGGGCGCCTGCCCAGTGTAAACTTTCCTCTCAGAAATAGTTGCACCATAGTTTTTCACAACTGGTTTGCTCTGGCTAGTTTCAGCCGGAGCCTTTGTTTTGGTTTTGCCAAACCACTTTCGTTTGGTACCTTTAGAAACACTCGAGGTACCGACAACACTACGGCCCACCGCCGTTTGAGTTTTTGTGGTCAAAGTACCACTCCTTACCGCCTCATCGGTAAGCTTAGTGGTCAACATGATGGTATGTTTGAGAGTTGTCGGTTCAGCTGCAGTCATCATTCCCCGAATCTGGGGAACCAATCCTTTGATATACTTCTCAATCAACGCTGCTTCCATAGGAAACATATTGGGAAGTAAACAAGTAAGTTCGTGAAACCGATCGGTATAGGCCAAACAATCAGCACCGATCATCGAGTGATTCCGGAATTCCTCCTGGAGTTTTTGAATTTCAGTGACTGGGCAGTACTCTGACATAATCAGAGTTTTAAAATCGTTTCAGCCCATCGAGTCAACTGTAGTTGATACCAAATTTTTAGCCTGGGTATTCCACTAGGTTAAAGCTGATTCCTTCAAAGAACAAGCATCATAAGACACCTTATGCTCAGCCAAACATTGGCTGATCTTGAGTTTTGTTTCCATTTCCTCGATCCACCTAAAAAGTCTAGCCGGTCCTTCCTTACCCGTGAAAGTAGGAGGGTTGTAAGAAGCAAAGTACTTGTAGGTACATCCTTGCTGTGGTGGATCAGGAACAGTTGTTTTAGTCGTTGCACCGGTGGTATTATGTGTTTCCACGTGGCCACCAGTAGCGTTATGTTCAGTGTGATCATGGTCCCTACCAGAACCCACAGTGATATGAGGTTGGTGGTGTTGTGTCAAAACACCACAAGCAGATAACTGTTCTCTTACAATTCGTGCTATCATTGCTTCATTCTATTCAGATCCACCTGCGCCAGCAGGTGGAACAGTGTTCACTTCAGGGTTCACAAGTGGAACATTATTTGTCTCTAGATTTTCAGGTGGAACAATGTTCATTTCCGGATTAACACGTGGATCCGGATTTGATTCAACATTCACAGGTGGGACTTGATTCAGTTCAGGGTTAGTAACGTTCTTGGTAGCTTTCTTAGCCGGTCGACCTCTTTTAGGAGCCATTGTTCTGCTCACATGCAGACAAACTCAGGTAAGTTCAAGAACATTAAAGATATAACCCGTTCGATCACATAAATTCAATCATATTCAGTTACACTGAAATTTTATGTTGAAATGTGATTATAAGAAAATATAGTATAACTACATTGATATAGTTCAGACATGTTCTCCACACACAATAATCACACAAATGTTCGTAGTTATACTCAGTCCTGTTATTTCAAAAACATGTTAGAATATTACACAGCTCAGAGTACTGTGATATAGATATGTCATTCACATGTTTTTGATGTATTATCATACAGGACAATAGATATGTTCTCACACAAGAATGTTCTCATAGTTCTGTGATATATTGCCATACAGGCAACAGTTATGTTCGCACACAAACAATGTTTTCATAGTTCTGTGATACTTTTCCATACAAGCAACAGTTATGTTCGCACACAAACAATGTTCTCATAGTTCTGTGATATATTGCCATACAGGCAACAGTTATGTTCGCACACAAAAAATGTTCTCATAGTTCTGTGATATATTTCCATACATGCAACAGTTATGTTCGCACACAAACAATGTTCTCATTGTTCTGTGATATATTTCCATACAGGCAACAGTTATGTTCGCACACAAACAATGTTCTCATAGTTCTGTGATATATTGCCATACAGGCAACAGTTATGTTTGCACAAAAACAATTTTCTCATAGTTCTGTGATATATTGCCATACAGACAATAGATATGTTCTCACAGAAAATGTTCTCATAGTTCTGTGACACATTACCATACGGACAATTGATATGTTCTCACACAGAATGTTCTCATAGTTCTGTTTATAGTTCACACAAGTTTGTTATGAAAATACAGTTCACACATCACACACATAACTCATTAAATAGATAGATATATAAAAAAACCATTCTATTACTATCATAGTTTTGTACAACCATAACGAGTTTATATAGACTGCCAGACCCAAGGCATTACAACTAGATACCGGGGATCTATTTTACAACCAAAAACATCCCCCAAACATCCAACTCTCAACCTATCCGCATACTGCTGATGATATCTACAATGATGATCCCAAAACATGCTCATCCATATAAACACCTTACCGTAAAAAGTACGGTAAACATGCCATCACAATGGCTATAGTCGCCGGTACTATAGCCAGTACGATCATAGTCACCTCCATGCTCCACCTCTTCACACCCACTATCACTCCTACAACTCTCTCTCTCACCACCCCAACATACTGCCAAAATACAACTATCATCACATGCATAACCGCCCTCCTCATCCGCTCCTAAAGAACAGCCTGCCAGGCGCGGGTGCCTGCATCTAGTGCACTCACCTGATCCATCAACATCAAGTGAGAGGTGAGTATCTCTAACACTGTGGTACGTGTGTCCTCCACAGTAGCACGAGACTCTTGTAACTCTAAGCGAGTCCCCTGAAGATCTATTGTCACCTGGCGAAGCTGCGCCCTAAGCTCCGCCTGCTGTGAAGACTCTCCTACCTCATGTATGACCCTGGGCTCGTCTCTAGGCGCCAACTGGCGTCTAGGAGGAAGATCGATCGTCTTGCGGGCCTGGCCCCGCATCTGTTTGAGTCCATCCCAAACTAGAACAGTCTGGGGAGGTGGACTCTCTCTCCTAATACAGATGTATCCTCATCCGATACATGAGGAAATCTAGGTGGAGTGTGTGGTACCTGTGGTGGTGTAGCCGGCACCTGTGGTACTGAGTGAGATGTGGCTGATGATGCCTCGGAAGGATATGAATCCGACCCAGAACTAGAGCTGGGTGTATCGTCCAGGATAACGTATGGAAATCGCTGGTATATATCTCTCTCTCCCTGATTGGCCATCGCTGTATACACAAAAGTTCAAATCAGTACCATGAAATAAATATTGAATAACAATATTCAACATGACCATGATATGACGTCTCTTCCTATCTCAAAGCAACTACTCGTCCTTCTAGTTATTAATGTTCTGCTTGAATTAAATCAAACTAGAACACACACGTGTTGCGAATTCCAGTTATGCTGGCCACTCATAACTGGAATTCGTACCACCTGATTATTCTGGCTTCATTCAAAACAAGTTTTGTTCATTAGTTATGTTCGGTGCTCTCTGTGTCACTATTCGAGCCTATGGTTATAGTCTAGGTCACTAAGTCAACCTAATTCTCTATAACCTGTGGCTCTGATACCACCCTGTCACACCCCCACCTCTCGTCACCTGTTGATGATGTCACTGAGAAGATTGCGGAAGCATAGTGGTGATATCTCAAAGATGAGGTGTGACTTACTTGATTCGATATCATAGCACACGAATTAACTTAAAGTAAATATATTACAAGGATTGTAATCACAACCAACATTACATTATATAATCTAAGTTTATTACACTATCTAATTTATTTAATTACAAACGTATGAAGTGCATCCTCACCCGATGGTCACTGTCTTCCTGCAAAAGTTTTAGATTTAAAACGTCAGCACAAAGCTGGTGAGTTCGTAAAGTTCATGTTCAACAATATGATATGTAATACAAGTTCTCACAATGTTCGGTTATGCCTCGCAGATTTCTCAATTTTCGGGTCAAAGATCAATGGAGAATTCCGACCGGAGTGTCTTGTATGCATACAAACGGTAGATTACCTGCACATACGAAAAAAAAAGAAAAACCGCGTGTAAATCCGAAAAAAGAAAAAGAATTCCGGCCAACACCTCCTTTCTAAGAGGCAATGCCTCTACCAAGTGGGCTAGTCCCACATTGGCAATTAAAAACTATCTGATCATATACCAGCTTTCTTGCTATTTAAAGGAGGGTACCCTTACAATTCCTAAAAATAATTTTAATTATAAATGAACTCAGAAATTAAAAGAGAGAGAACCAAATTCAAAGACGAAGAAACGGAAGCTAAAGAAGAGATATGGAAATTTATTCTTGGTTTCACTCCCACAGCTATTGTGAAGTGTGCCATTGAGCTTGGGATACCTGACATCCTTAAAACTCATGAATCCCCACTACTACAGAAACAGGTATTTGCTACGGTCAAATCCGTAGCAAATCCGTAGCTAACACTCTTTTTGCTACGAGTTAGTTACGGATTTGGTCCATAGCTACAAGTCTCGTCGCTAATTTAGTTTGCTATGAATTTTGCTACGAAAAATAATTTTGCAACGGTTTTAGATACAGAAATAAACGTCGCTACTTTAGATACGAATTTCGCTACGGAAATGTTAGCTACGGGTTTCTCTACGAACTTTTTGCTACGGATTTTTAGCTACGGAATTCTGCTAGGGATTTATCTTTACGGATTTCACTACGGATATTTTGCTATAGATTTTGCTACGACTTGGTTACGACGATTTTTTACAATTTTTGCTTTAGATTTTGCTACGAAGTTTAGCTACGAATTTTGCGTTGATTTTTTGACTTTTTTTGCTACTAATTTAGCTATAGATTTTATAAGAAAATTTTCAATAATTTTTTATTTTTTATCCTATTTTTTTATATTCCCTGTAACATTGAATTTAAATTTCAATAAATATATACAAGCAAACCCAAAAATGGATATCTAAATCAAATAGCATAAATAGTCAACTTATATAAATTTAGAACAATTTAGATCCAAACTATCCAAAAACCAAAATAATGTTCGCAATATAGCGTTTTTCAAACATAAAGTCATATCCTAAGTTGATGGATGGTTTTGTTGTTGGCTTTTTAACAACAATTGGAGTTTGTCATTCATTTTAGCATATAGCCTCGTATATTCTTCGATTTTCTCCATGATAGCTTGTTTCTCTTCTTTATCTTTTTCTATTTGTTCTTTCAATCGTTGCACCTATAATTAAGAATAAATATATTCGCACAACAATCTTAATAGCACATTAATATCAAAGACATCAATTACTCATTTTAACAAATTACAGACAATTATCTCAATATTAACTCAAAGGGTATTACTTGACACACTAAACCTGTATATTTGGTATTCATATGCACCAAAAGATGGCATGGTGCCCACCCCCCCCCCCCCACCAAACCATCTCCTTCCATACCAATTGATCATCATTTAAATCAGAAAATAACCAATTGTTTTCCAAACATTAAGTTCTATCAGTATAGCATCTCATTTATTGCTTCAATTGATCCCCATCTTTACATATGTTAGCTTCATATTTTCTTAACAACACTGACTTCAGCCTACGTTCTATCAGTGTAGCATCTTATGTATTGTTTCGATTGATCCCCATCTTTACATCTATTAGCTTCATATTTTCTCAATATTATTCTACCAGCACTAACTTTAGCAGCCTATATACTCCTAATATTAAGACTATCAATAAATAGCATAAACATATAACTAGTCCATTTCTACACAGTCAAATCACATGCACAAATATGTAGATATTAGCATCCCTAAACTTGCAATTTCAAACATTTAGCTTACTTAAAACAACTAATATAATTTCATGCACACAAATATGGCATTTTATAAGGCACTACAAATAAACATAACTTCATAAACACCAATTTATTTAAATAACTCATTAATTTTCTGTATCACATCAAACTTATAGATTTTGTTTACTGAAAGAGAACACTAACCTCATCACTTTTACTCGGTGGATACGAACTACCGGTACCTGGCATTGATGATGCACCTGCCATCACAACATATGGGTCAACAGTGTTGCTACTCCCGTATAATCTCCCCTTTTTTTGCCCCCTGTGGTTCGTAACCATAAATCCAAATCAAACTCCGAGTTTAAGTTATCATCCTCTGCATTTTTCTCCTGAACATATTCCTTATATGTTTCCTACAATAAGAATAATAAAAATGGTACTTTAACGTAAAAATATTAAGTAGTAAAATCTTGCATTTAATTAGAATCTTCAGATACTTACGTAATATTCGCGTGCCCTCGAGTCGACCCAAGTCACATTTTGCTCCTGAACAGTCTCTTCCACATCATTAACTTCTCCTGAACCATCTGTTACCGACCTGCTATATCCTGCCAATCTATCTAGTGGTCTAGACTCTTTCTTTGCATGTGTTTGTAACCAATACTCATCAAAACTAGCACGACGCTTCAACGCCTTATCCTAAAAAATTCATTTTTATGAATGAACAATAAAATGTATATAACAGGGCAAATTAACATTTCTTACCAAGTTATATCTAACAGTGCCAAAGCTCTTTGAGCCAAGAGTATGCCTTCCACCTTTTGCTTTCCTTTTGTTATCAATATTTATAGAAGACTTCCCTTTTTATGAAGCAGTATTCCAAGCCTAAACTAGTGTTGTCCAAGACTCCTGACAGTGTGGCTTAAATGGCAGAATGACAGTCAAGTCATCCCTAACTTCTATACCCTCTTGAGTAGCAAGTGCCTTGGCTTTATTACGAGCCCTTATCAACAAATCAGGAAACTTTCCCTTAATGCATGTCTCCCAGCAAGAAAAAATTAAGGATTTATATTCATCTTCCCACACATAGTATTTCTATTAAAAAATACTAATTAAAAATGTATACATTATTTATTAGGTAAATTGTATAGAAATGTATCATAAATACTAACTTGAAAACGTTCAAACATGCGTTCACGATGATGGAAAGGAACATCTTTCCAACCTTGCCATGGACCTGACCACAAAGACTTCAAAATTGAACCAATGGTTCGGGAAACCTTATCTTGTATATTAAATCTACAAAACAAAAACAATGCAATAAATCAACATCAGTAGTAATTTGTATTCACATATAGATATAATACACACACACACACACATATACGCTTACTCATCATGCTCAACCCAAATGCAAATGGGATATTCAGGTGTAGGTAGTGGGGTTTGAATATTAGGTCCCCGTCCAGCAACAACGACTGGCTCATCATCATCATCACTAGGCTCGTTGTGAGATTTATTTGCATCCGAAGCTAGCCGTCCACTATGGTTCGTACTACCATGACCATCTTGATCTCGACCTCCACGTGCTGAACTGAGTGCCATAATATCTACAACAAAAACAAATCTAGAAATATTCACAAGAACTGTTATATGGCCCGATATTAGTAAAAGTCATTAATATTCTATGCATTTAAAATAAGTTGTACCGCCACCTCGACCTCGACCTCGACCTCTACAACCTCCAAATGAACAATTTGCTCTGATTCGGACATCTTGATATACACTTGAGTGTTTGATCTTATTTAGATGCCAATCAGGCTGCTCAAAGGGTAGACACCCATATCAACATAGAGAACACATTATACACATTGGTGTTACCATAACCAACTCAAAAAAGTTGATCATGCCTAATTAACAGTTTTTATTTTTGAATTTTAGCGTTGTAACACATCCAATTTCACACAACACAACTGTCACTTCAACCGTTTAGTAACTACTTGGCAGATTCCTTCATATATCATGACCGCTATTAATAATGCTCAATTCAGCGGTCGTGATGATGAAGATGCACCCGCGCACCTTGCTCGGCGCATTGTTCTACCTATTCTAGGTTCCCTAGAACCTAAGTGTAGTGAAAGTGTACTGTGGTTCGATTCGTTCACCAACGTTCGTTATTTAAGACACGTGCGTAGTAATTACTTGTTCATAGAAGAAGTAATCATCGCAGATTCTAAGGATTTGATTCTCCCAGGTTTTACCGATTTTAATGCCCTTTTGAACGTCTTTTGAGCCATTGAAAGCCTTCGTGTATGCCCCTGTGATTAGGGATTTTAGCAAGATGAGAGTCTCGTCCATATCCCATACGAAAACATTCAATTTCTTCTCATCCATGGATACACAGAGCAACAACAAAGTGAGGAAGATGAAGGTATTTAGTAGTAATAATGAAAGTGAAGAATGTAAATGTATAGGACCATGTTTATGTAATATTGGATCTGTAAATATGATAAATAGTGAAGAAAATCAGATATTATTGTTCCAGGATGTAGTCTACGGCATCTCTCTTTGCTTTCTTGTAGTACGGTCAGAGTACAATTCAAACACTTGAGGATATGTTACGAGCTTGTGTAATTGACTTTGGTGAAAGCTGGGAAAACCACTTACCGTTAGTGGAATTCTCTTACAACAACAGTTATCATACAAGCATTCAGGCAGCAGCATTTGAAGCGTTACACGGTCTTAAATGTCGTTCACCGGTTTGTTGGGCTGAAATTGGTGACAGTCAAATAACAGGGCCTGAACTAGTACATGAAACGACTGAGAAGATAATTCAAATCCGGAACCGTATGGCAGCGGCCCGTGATCGACAAAAGAGTTACGCTGACAAACGTCGCAAGCCGTTGGAATTTCAAGTAGGTGACCGAGTTCTTTTAAAGGTATCACCTTGGAAAGGTGGAAATTGCCAAAAGAATGGACAAGTAAATTATTTTTAATGAATTGTGTGCATGTAATGTTCTAAAATTTGAGTCACAAAATTTATATTGATTTATTTAAAGAGTAAAAAAGATATTATATTTGAAAAATATATATATATAATAATAATACTTTGCAATTTACAACTAAAATGAATTTAACTTTTTCTATGGAGATTTGATTTTGGGGTTTCCCCCTTTCATCTTCCTTTTCCTTCCCAGAACCTTCCCATTACATTTCGGACAAAATGTGATTGCATGTTCATTGGTTTTGAAAAAATATGGTTTTGAAAAAATAAATTTACCAAGAACATCTAAAAGAAAGAATAATTATATTAAAAAACATTTTAAAAAGAATAATAGAAAACCAAAAATTGAAGATCAAAAATATTATAAAAAGGATAGAAAACAAAAATTTTATAAAAGAAAAACTATAACTTGCTATACTTGTGGAAAAAAAGGTCATACATCAAAAAATTGTTATTCAAAAAGAAAAATTAATGAACTAAATTTATCTGATGAATTAAAAAATCAAATAAATAAAATATTAGATACTAAAATTAGTGATGAAGAATTTTCTGATTATGATAGTAATGATATAAATTATATTTCTGATAGTGATAATAATAGTATTAGTAGTAATAATGAAAGTGAAGAATGTAAATGTATAGGACCATGTTTATGTAATATTGGATCTGTAAATATGATAAATAGTGAAGAAAAATTAGATATTATTAAAATTATTAGAAGAAACTGAAGATAATAATTTAAAAAAATTATATATTGAAAAAATAAAAGAAAATTTAAATAAAAATTCTAAAATTGAAGAAGAAGATACTGAAATATATAGTTTAGAAGAAATTTATAAAAAATTTAAGAAAAAAGAAAAACCAATTACTATTCAAGAGTTACAAGAAGAATTAAAAAATATAAAAGAAGATATTAATATAATTAAATTACAAATTAAAAATATTGAAAAAGATAAAAATAAAGAAAAAGATAAAGAAAAAGATAATAAGGTCAATAAAATAAATATATTAAAAGAGTTAGATTATCAGAAATGGTATACTAAAGTAAATATTATTATTAATAATGAATTTAGAATAACTTTAACAGCTTTAATTGATAGCGGAGCTGATATGAATTGTATTCAAGAAGGAATTATACCTACTCATTATTATGAAAAAACTTCATATAGATTATCAACAGCTAGTGGTTCAAGACTTATAATAAATTATAAGTTATCAAATGTACATATATGTAAAAATAGTTATTTTTTCAAAACCATATTGTTCACAAAAATTTCCTAATTCATTTCTACTATTAATACCATCCCTTTTCATTTTTTGTTTTAATTTTAAATCATTACATAATTTTAAACCTTCTTGATTTATATGATTGATTATTTATTCATATGTTAAATCTTCACATGGAATATTATTATTATTTTCTCTTTTAATTTTTTCTCTAATTCTTTCAGCAAATAATTTTGCTAATCCTGCAATAAATCTTTCTTTCCAATAAGATTGTCTACAATCATTTCTTGTCATAACTTTAGCTATAAAAACATCTTTATACCATCTAAAATCTTGTAATTTTCTACAATTAAGATTTAAAAGTATTAAAGAATTTCTTTCTTGATAATCTGTAGGATCTCCTATAAAATTTTTTATAATAGCAAAAATAAGAGTATTTATTATATCTGTTTCATCAGTTTGAATAGATACACCATTTTCTATTTTTATTTTTCTTGCATTTATAATAATATTCTTTTCAAAGTCTGTTATATAATTATCCCACCAACCTTTCAAATTTCCAGAAAATCCTGAAACAATCATTTTAAGAATTTGTGCTTCATTATTTCCTACTTGTTTATAAGCATTAGAAGCCATAGTCATTTCTTGTAATATATTTAAAATTTGAGCCTCAGCTTGACCATCAATATTCCATTCATATATAGATTTTCCACTATATTCAGCATGAAGTCTATTACTTTGTTCTTCATATTGTAAATCAGGAGGAGTTGGTTTATAATACCAATTCCTATTATCAGGTCTTATATTAAATTCTTTTAATTTATTTATTATATCATTTTTATTTTTAAATTGAGATTCTAAATTTTCATAGGAAGAATCTGTAGTATCGGAATCATTGGATTCATTTCTATCTCTTACAGTATTTAAACTTAAATTCTTAAATTTTTTTAATATTTCAAGTTGGTCTTGCATTAAATTTAAAGTTTTCTCTTTTTTATTAAGTATTATAGGAGTATCAATTGTAAAAGGTTTGAATAAAGGATTTTCTAAAGGTTTATCTATAGGATTAACTATAGGAGTCTCAATTTTTATTCCTTTTCCTTTATCCTTTACTTTTAATTCGTTTGTTTCATTTTCAATTCTTTCTAATTGTTCTCCAATAGTATTAAATTTTTCATTTGTATAATTATTTTGACAAATAATTGTTTTTATATTTTTTGTGTCATCTTCACATATTTTAGATAAGGGTACTCCTATATATTCTTGTTTATCTTTTATAATTTTTATATTTTCTTGAGGTGGGTGAATACAAACTAATTCTTCATTATTTTTTACTAATATATAATTTTTTGTAATTTTATTATTAACAGATATATGTTCTACAGTAGGATATTCAATATTATTATTTTTACAATATATAGATAACCAAGTAAAAAATGTAATATTTTCATTATTTTTAATGATATAATTTTCTCATTCTTTTTGTTGTAATAATCTAGAATCTTGATTAAAACTTTTATGATACCATAATAAATTATCTATATTATATTTATTTAACATTTCACATCTTAAAAAATTCATAGTTTCTTTGTGATTCATTTTAACAAGTAAATTTTGATATTTCATTAGAAATTATTCTTATCTTTTTAAACTGATATTTTATTTGTTCTATGTGAGGCCCCGAAACCGGGCACCCCGCAGAGGTTGGTTTTCATCATAACACATAGCTCTTAAATTAAAAACTTTCATAATCATGCAGCGGAAATGTAAACATAGTTTGATAAACAGAATTTAATAAAGTGTCTGTATCAAAATCATATCGAATTGCCAAAACCAACGGATCGTCTGGATTGATGCCCGAGCTCCACGCCTTCTCTGATCATAGCTCTAACCTGATATACATGCTAAATCAAGTCAGCTTACGCTGGTGAGTTCTAGTTTTCGTAAAACAACATTAAACATACATATCATAAACATCATTTCATACACATAGTCCATAACCTTAACACATATCATCATTTCCATCATCGTCATACGTTCCATTGTCGCCATACGAACAATGGGCTTATGCCTGCACAAGGCTCCATGTTTATAGTCCGATCGACTCTTACCATGTTTATAGTCCGATCGACTCTTACCATGTTTATAGTCCGATCGACTCTTACCATGTTTATAGCCCGATCGGCTCCGTGTTTATAGCCCGGTCTGCTCCATGTTTATAGTCCGGTCGACTCTCTTGTTTATAGTCCGGTCGACTCCATGTTTATAGTCCGATCGACTCTCATGTTTATAGTCCGGTCGACTCTCATGTTTATAGCCCGGTCGGCTCCATGTTTATAGTCCGGTCGACTCTCATGTTTATAGCCCGGTCGGATCCATGTTTATAGTCCGGTCGACTCTCTTGTTTATAGTCCGATCGACTATTCATATCCTGATACAATAAGGTCATCATTCATATTCACCCAGTACAAGTACCGGAGCATCATCATTCGCACATATCCTATAGCACGTATAGGGACATCATTCGTTCATCATACACGATACACTAGCATCATACCGTCATTCATTACAATCCTCATGCATTTCATGCTAGTATTATAACATCATTCATCGGGTTAATCATAGCATCTGAGGCATGTCATACCAGCCTCATTTCATCATACCATCATAACATACTAGCATCATTTCATATCATAACATCATGGCATCATGTATACATATCATACTTTCATCCTAGCAACCTAGGACCTTGTCATACTCCTATAACTATTCTCATAGTTGTCAACATGAAGCATGTTATCATAAAGTCATCATCATATCATATGCTAGCATCATTATCATGTCATGTTATTCATCATCATAACTCATTTATCATGCATTCGTCATACTTAACATACTTTCATGCATAAATCATGCTATCACATAAACATGCATACATAGTCAGGGCATATCATCATTCATTCATCATCATCATAAGCACATAACATCATAGACATAACAACAAGCATGTATGTCAGCCCAAAACAGCACACATAAAAGAGGGCGTCTAGAACTCACCTGAATATGGCTCCTTATCTTCTTAACCGAACTCCTTAGTTAAGACCTGGGAACCTACATCATTACATCGTCTCATCACATACCATCTTTAGACTTAGGATATATCCTAAGTCCTCATAGCCTAACAAGTCCTCGAACCTGTATAGTATTCGAACCCTTGTAGTTCACGAACTACTCCTGTACACGAAATCCCTGTATTCGAATATTGGAGTACACGAAATATCCCAGGTGCACGAACCTAGGTGTATTCGAAACCATTGTACTCGAATTGTACTCGAAATGGTATACTCGAAATAAACCTGATTTCGAGTATTCACATAAACATATTTTCGTGTACTCATGATTTTTATCATAAACCATCTCCGATCATCTAAGGTTTTGGGGAGCTAGTTCTAGGTTCCTTAGGTTGTTACCAACGTATTGGAACCTCAAAGTTACGAACTTTATGCATAAAGGTGTGAGCTTTATGCATAAGTTCACTCTTTGTTTAACCATCCTAACTTTTGCATAAAAATCCTAGCTTTTTGGTTTAGAACACTTACTTGATGCTAGGTGACCACTCCTGTAGATTCCCGTGCGTTTCCTTCTTCGTTTGGTCGATCAAAAGCTCGATTCCTTCTTCGTTTCGTCCCTTTTCTAGCAAGTTTCTTACCCGTGACTCGTACGTAGAATTCAATTACTTGCATTAGAAAAATTGGGGTGTTACAAGTCTCCCCTCCTTACAATAGGTTTCGTCCCGAAACCTGCCTCGTTACATATCGAACAAGTGAGGATACAACTTCCTCATCTCATCTTCCAATTCCCACGTCGTGTCTGAACCCTTCCGATGCTTCCACTGAACTCTTACTTGACGAATCGTTTTATTCCGTAGCTGCTTTTCCTTCGTATCCACAATGGCGACTGGTTCTTCAATGTAGTTCAGTCGGTCATCTACCTCAATGTCATCCAAAGGAACATGTGCTAGGTCGTCTGTCAAACACTTCCTAAGATGTGACACGTGGAAGGTAGGATGAATCCCGTTCAGCTCCTCTGGTAGGTCCAGTCGATACGCGACTTTCCCTACCCTTGCCTTTATCTGGAACGGTCCAATGTACCTCGGACTCAACTTCCCTCTTTTTCTGAATCGAATGATTCCCTTCCATGGTGATACTGTCAGCAACACTCGATCGCCAACATCAAACTTGATTGGTCTTCGGCGCTTGTCAGCGTAAGACTTTTGGCGATCTTGTGCAGCTTTCATACGTGCTTTTATCACCCGTAGCTTTTCTGCCATATCAATCACGGCAGCCTTGTTTCCCATTTCTTTCTGCCCAACTTCACCCCAGCACACCGGGGTTCTACACCGTCTTCCGTAAAACGCCTCATATGGGGGCATTCCGATGCTGGAGTGGTAACTGTTATTGTATGAAAACTCCACCAATGGCAAGTGGTCATCCCAGCTCCCTCCAAAATCGATAATGCACGCCCTAAGCATATCCTCCAACGTCTGGATAGTCCTTTCTGACTGTCCATCAGTCTGAGGGTGATAGGCGGTACTGATATTTAACCTCGTTCCCATGGCATCATGAAACTGCTTCCAGAATCTGGAAGTAAACCTCGTATCCCGATCTGACACAATGGAGACAGGAACTCCATGTCTGGTCACAATCTCTTTCACGAACAATTCAGACAACCTTTCGGACGTATACGTTTCCCTGATAGGAAGAAAGTGTGCACTCTTCGTCAGTCGGTCCACAATCACCCATATGGTATCATGCCGCTTAACTGTCCTCGGTAGCTTGGTGATGAAATCCATGGTGATGTGTTCCCATTTCCATTCTGGTACCTCTAGAGGTTGCACATATCCGTACGGCTTCTGATGTTCAGCCTTCACTTGCGCACAAGTAAGGCACCTGTTCACATACTGCATCACATTAAACTTCATGCCCGGCCACCAATAATCTTTCCGAAGATCTTGATACATCTTTGTCGCACCGGGATGCACAGAATAACGTGATTTGTGGGCTTCATCTAAAATCCTCGACCGAATGTCCCCATTTCTGGGTACCCACATACGACCGAATCGTACTTTCACACCGTGATCATTGTCTTCCAAGTTCTTGACTTGCCCGAAGACACGTTCAAAACCCACATGCTCTTCTTTCAACCCTTCCTGTTGCGCCTGCTTGAGCTCATTCAGAAAGTCTGGCGTTATCACCAAACTATACGATCTTACTCGTATGGCAGGATGATCAGTCTTGCGACTCAAGGCATCTGCCACTACATTGGCCTTTCCCGGGTGATATAGAATATCACAATCATAATCCTTTAGTAGCTCAAGCCATCGTCTCTGCCTCATGTTCAAATCCTTTTGCTCGAAGAAGTACTTCAAGCTCTTGTGGTCGGTGTAGATGGTGCTTCTTACTCCATACAAGTAGTGCCTCCATATTTTCAATGCAAACACCACTGCAGCGAGTTCAAGATCGTGGGTCGGGTAGTTAGCTTCATGAATCTTTAGCTGGCGCGAAGCATAAGCTATTACCCTTCCCCTTTGCATGAGTACGCATCCCAACCCTTGTCGTGACGCGTCGGCATACACAACAAGATCATCATTTCCATCCGGCAGTGCTAGAACAGGAGCTTGGGTAAGTTTCTCCTTTAGCACTGAAAACGCTTGTTCTTGGTTTGGACCCCATTCGTACTTTACGTCTTTCTTCGTGAGCTTCGTCAGTGGCGTCGCTATCTTGGAGAAGTCCTGAATAAATCTCCGATAGTAACCGGCCAAACCAAGAAAACTGCGTACTTCGGTAGGTGACTTTGGAGGGCTCCATTTCATAATCGTTTCAACTTTAGCTGGATCTACCATAATGCCTTCTGGGTTCACCACGTGACCCAGAAACTGTACCTCTCGTAGCCAGAAAGCGCATTTGGAGAATTTAGCATAAAGTTTCTCTTTCCTCAGGATCTCCAATACCTCACGTACGTGGCAAGCATGGTCTCCCTCGTTCTTTGAATAAATCAAAATATCGTCAATAAACACTATCACCAATCGGTCCAGCATCGGTCGACATACCCTGTTCATCAAATCCATAAATGATGCGGGAGCATTCGTCAATCCAAACGACATAACGAGAAACTCGTAATGTCCATAACGTGTACGGAAAGCAGTCTTTGGAATATCCTGCTCTCGAACTTTCAACTGATGGTAACCGGATCGGAGATCTATCTTTGAGAACCAGCTTGCACCTTGCAATTGATCGAACAAGTCGTCAATTCTAGGTAGAGGATACCTGTTCTTTACGGTCAACTTATTCAGTTCCCTGTAATCGATACACATACGCATACTTCCATCTTTCTTCTTAACGAACAACACCGGTGCTCCCCACGGAGAGACACTCGGTCGTATAAAACCTTTATCAAGGAGTTCTTGTAGCTGGGTCATCATTTCATTCATCTCGTTTGGAGCTAAACGGTACGGTGCTTTGGCAACGGGTTGTGCCCCCGGCACTAAGTCGATCTGGAACTCAATTTCCCGTTCGGGTGGTAATCCAGGCAATTCCTCAGGGAATACATCAGGGAAGTTACACACCACGGGAACATCATCAATCGTCCTCGTATCCGTACGTTCCTCAATCGCGTAGGCCAAATAGGCTACACACCCTCGCCTCATCATAACATCAGCCGTGATCATCGAAATGATCTTTGGCGCATACATCGCTTTATCACCATAAACCGTCACGGAGCTCCCATCCATCGCACGTAAACATATCATCTTTCGTCGACATACAATGTTAGCCTCATATTTGGCTAACCAGTCCATACCCAAAACTACATCGAATCCTCCTAAGGCAATAAGAAACAATCGGACAGGGAACCTATGACCTTCTATCTCAACATAACAATCATCAATAGCCTCAGTCACCCTGGTCATCTTACCAATAGCCGTCTCTACATCAAATACCCGATCTATCCTCTTAACCTTCCCAGATAACCCATCACAGAAAGTAGAAGATACAAAACTCATACTGGCACCAGAATCAAACAATACAGAAGCAGGAATATTGTTGATAGAAAAGGTACCTGTGACCACATCAGGGTCCTCAATCGCATCATCCTTCGTCATCGTAAAGGCTCGTGCTTTAGCCTTCTGCTTCTCCTTTCCTTTCTCTTATTTCTTACCCGAGCCCGAAGCATCGGCCCGTGGTTGTCTACAATCTTTGGACAGATGTCCCATCCCGTTGCAGTTGTAGCATCTCATAGCACCGGGGCAATTGGCTGAAAAATGCCCCACCTTTCCACATCGAAAGCATAAGTTTGTGCCCACACGGCACAGCCCAGAGTGGCTTTTTCCACACTTACGGCATAGACCTGTTTCCTCTCGCTTTATCTTCTTGCCAGAAGACTTTCGTTGGTCTGTTCGACCTCTTTTAGTCCCGGAAGACTCCTTCACCCTGGTTTCCTCTTTCGCTGGCTCATCGGCCATCACATCATCCCATACAATACCACTGAGTTCAACAGTGGAGTCAAAGGTCTTAGGAGCATTGGCCTTGACATGAATTCTCACTTTTGGAGGCAAGCCCTCCATGTACAACTTCACCCTGCGTTCCTCGGTAGAAACCAGATGAGGAACGAGCCTTGCCATCTCATTGAACCGTGAAGTGTACTGCCTGTGATTCAGACTTCCCGCTTTCAGCACCAGAAACTCCCTTTCAATCTTATCCAGCTCATTCTTGGGACAGAACTGCTTAGTGACCAGTTCCTTTAGATCGTCCCAAGTCATCTTATCCATATCGGCTGCAGCCTTGGACTGCTTAATGGTGTTCCACCAGTGAAGCGTCTCCTCGACAAAGGAGTGAGCTGCAAACTTGACCGCTTGATCAATTCGGCACTCACTGATGGAAATAACAGCCTCCATAGCAGATATCCAGTGGCAGGTGGCCATAGCATCTTTCTTACCATCGAAGGTCGGTGGGTTGCATCCTTTGAAGGACTTGTAGTCACAGCCCTTTAGTTTCCCAGTCATAGAGTCGCCGCTCTTAGTCTCGATGATCACCACCTCATCTTCTTTAGTACTCTCCTTAGTTCCTTCAGACTTTTCTTTTAGAGTATCCTTCAGTGCCTTAGCAATCAAGGCTGGTAGCTTCTCATCCATGATTTTGCATCCCTCGTCTGAAATAGCCTTTACCACAATAGGCTCTAGAGTGAACTCATCTTCATTCTCAGGTTGCTCGTTGTGCTCGTGGTCGCCCTCATTGACGGGTTCTTCATCCTCGACACGTGGTGCTTCAGGTTTCTGTGGTTGTTTACGTGGTCTACCCTTTTGTCCGGCCATCTTAACTTTCTACATAATGCAACAATTGATGAGTCAGTACAGGAATTAGTTTGGCACGAAATAAGTGTTGTAAATCGTTAATGACGTTGATCAAGTGTTATTAACCATTTACCCAACTCATAGGCTCTAAACGTTTCACATCCCATCTCTTCAATGTGCATGACACTAACTACATACATAACCTTACATCTAACCCTTAACTCATACAAAACCATTCAGCTCGTGGCATCCGTTCGTCCGTGGTTGGCAATCCGCATCCATTAATCCCATTCTCAGTTTAAGTCTTAGCATTTGGGATGCTAAGATCTCTCAAACTATGGCTCTGATACCAACTTGTGAGGCCCCGAAACCGGGCACCCCGCAGAGGTTGGTTTTCATCATAACACATAGCTCTTAAACTAAAAACTTTCATAATCATGCAGCGGAAATGTAAACATAGTTTGATAAACAGAATTTAATAAAGTGTCTGTATCAAAATCATATCGAATTGCCAAAACCAACGGATCGTCTGGATTGATGCCCGAGCTCCACGCCTTCTCTGATCATAGCTCTAACCTGACATACATGCTAAATCAAGTCAGCTTACGCTGGTGAGTTCTAGTTTTCGTATAACAACATTAAACATACATATCATAAACATCATTTCATACACATAGTCCATAACCTTAACACATATCATCATTTCCATCATCGTCATACGTTCCATTGTCGCCATACGAACAGTGGGCTTATGCCGGCACAAGGCTCCATGTTTATAGTCCGATCGACTCTTACCATGTTTATAGTCCGATCGACTCTTACCATGTTTATAGCCCGATCGGCTCCGTGTTTATAGCCCGGTCGGCTCCATGTTTATAGTCCGGTCGACTCTCTTGTTTATAGTCCGGTCGACTCCATGTTTATAGTCCGATCGACTCTCATGTTTAGAGTCCGGTCGACTCTCATGTTTATAGCCCGGTCGGCTCCATGTTTATAGTCCGGTCGACTCTCATGTTTATAGCCCGGTCGGATCCATGTTTATAGTCCGGTCGACTCTCTTGTTTATAGTCTGATCGACTATTCATATCCTGATACAATCAGGTCATCATTCATATTCACCCAGTACAAGTACCGGAGCATCATCATTCGCACATATCCTATAGCACGTATAGGGACATCATTCGTTCATCATACACGATACACTAGCATCATACCGTCATTCATTACAATCCTCATGCATTTCATGCTAGTATTATAACATCATTCATCGGGTTAATCATAGCATCTGAGGCATGTCATACCGGCCTCATTTCATCATACCATCATAACATACTAGCATCATTTCATATCATAACATCATGGCATCATGTATACATATCATACTTTCATCCTAGCAACCTAGGACCTTGTCATACTCCTATAACTATTCTCATAGTTGTCAACATGAAGCATGTTATCATAAAGTCATCATCATATCATATGCTAGCATCATTATCATGTCATGTTATTCATCATCATAACTCATTTATCATGCATTCGTCATACTTAACATACTTTCATGCATAAATCATGCTATCACATAAACATGCATACATAGTCAGGGCATATCATCATTCATTCATCATCATCATAAGCACATAACATCATAGACATAACAACAAGCATGTATGTCAGCCCAAAACAGCACACATAAAAGAGGGCGTCTAGAACTCACCTGAATATGGCTCCTTACCTTCTTAACCGAACTCCTTAGTTAAGACCTGGGAACCTACATCATTACATCGTCTCATCACATACCATCTTTAGACTTAGGATATATCCTAAGTCCTCATAGCCTACTAGTCCCCCCCTCATGACTACAAGTCCTCGAACCTGTATAGTATTCGAACCCTTGTAGTTCACGAACTACTCCTGTACACGAAATCCCTGTATTCGAATATTGGAGTACACGAAATATCCCTGGTGCACGAACCTAGGTGTATTCGAAACCATTGTACTCGAATTGTACTCGAAATGGTATACTCGAAATAAACCTGATTTCGAGTATTCACATAAACATATTTTCGTGTACTCATGATTTTTATCATAAACCATCTCCGATCATCTAAGGTTTTGGGGAGCTAGTTCTAGGTTCCTTAGGTTGTTACCAACGTATTGGAACCTCAAAGTTACGAACTTTATGCATAAAGGTGTGAGCTTTATGCATAAGTTCACTCTTTGTTTAACCATCCTAACTTTTGCATAAAAATCCTAGCTTTTTGGTTTAGAACACTTACTTGATGCTAGGTGACCACTCCTGTAGATTCCCGTGCGTTTACTTCTTCGTTTGGTCGATCAAAAGCTCGATTCTTGAAGTCCTCGAAATCTGCTTCGTGTACTCGAGACAATGTGCTTCCAGTCAAAGGTTAGCACGTTTCCCAAGGCACTACTATTTATAGGCAGTGTCTTGTACTCGAAATTGTGGATTTCGAATACTAGGTTTTCGAGAACTAGTGTACTCGAAATTAAATTCGAGTACACGACTTTGAGACCTGAACTTAGTTATTTTTCGTCCCTTTTCTAGCAAGTTTCTTACCCGTGACTCGTACGTAGAATTCAATTACTTGCATTAGAAAAATTGGGGTGTTACAAGTCTCCCCTCCTTACAATAGGTTTCGTCCCGAAACCTGCCTCGTTACATATCGAACAAGTGAGGATACAACTTCCTCATCTCATCTTCCAATTCCCACGTCGTGTCTGAACCCTTCCGATGCTTCCACTGAACTCTTACTTGACGAATCGTTTTATTCCGTAGCTGCTTTTCCTTCGTATCCACAATGGCGACTGGTTCTTCAATGTAGTTCAGTCGGTCATCTACCTCAATGTCATCCAAAGGAACATGTGCTAGGTCTTCTGTCAAACACTTCCTAAGATGTGACACGTGGAAGGTAGGATGAATCCCGTTCAGCTCCTCTGGTAGGTCCAGTCGATACGCGACTTTCCCTACCCTTGCCTTTATCTGGAACGGTCCGATGTACCTCGGACTCAACTTCCCACTTTTTCTGAATCGAATGATTCCCTTCCATGGTGATACTGTCAGCAACACTCGATCGCCAACATCAAACTTGATTGGTCTTCGGCGCTTGTCAGCGTAAGACTTTTGGCGATCTTGTGCAGCTTTCATACGTGCTTTTATCACCCGTAGCTTTTCTGCCATATCAATCACGGCAGCCTTGTTTCCCATTTCTTTCTGCCCAACTTCACCCCAGCACACCGGGGTTCTACACCGTCTTCCGTAAAACGCCTCATATGGGGGCATTCCGATGCTGGAGTGGTAACTGTTATTGTATGAAAACTCCACCAATGGCAAGTGGTCATCCCAGCTCCCTCCAAAATCGATAATGCACGCCCTAAGCATATCCTCCAACGTCTGGATAGTCCTTTCTGACTGTCCATCAGTCTGAGGGTGATAGGCGGTACTGATATTTAACCTCGTTCCCATGGCATCATGAAACTGCTTCCAGAATCTGGAAGTAAACCTCGTATCCCGATCTGACACAATGGAGACAGGAACTCCATGTCTGGTCACAATCTCTTTCACGAACAATTCAGACAACCTTTCGGACGTATACGTTTCCCTGATAGGAAGAAAGTGTGCACTCTTCGTCAGTCGGTCCACAATCACCCATATGGTATCATGCCGCTTAACTGTCCTCGGTAGCTTGGTGATGAAATCCATGGTGATGTGTTCCCATTTCCATTCTGGTACCTCTAGAGGTTGCACATATCCGTACGGCTTCTGATGTTCAGCCTTCACTTGCGCACAAGTAAGGCACCTGTTCACATACTGCATCACATTAAACTTCATGCCCGGCCACCAATAATCTTTCTGAAGATCTTGATACATCTTTGTCGCACCGGGATGCACAGAATAACGTGATTTGTGGGCTTCATCTAAAATCCTCGACCGAATGTCCCCATTTCTGGGTACCCACATACGACCGAATCGTACTTTCACACCGTGATCATTGTCTTCCAAGTTCTTGACTTGCCCGAAGACACGTTCAAAACCCACATGCTCTTCTTTCAACCCTTCCTGTTGCGCCTGCTTGAGCTCATTCAGAAAGTCTGGCGTTATCACCAAACTATACGATCTTACTCGTATGGCAGGATGATCAGTCTTGCGACTCAAGGCATCTGCCACTACATTGGCCTTTCCCGGGTGATATAGAATATCACAATCATAATCCTTTAGTAGCTCAAGCCATCGTCTCTGCCTCATGTTCAAATCCTTTTGCTCGAAGAAGTACTTCAAGCTCTTGTGGTCGGTGTAGATGGTGCTTCTTACTCCATACAAGTAGTGCCTCCATATTTTCAATGCAAACACCACTGCAGCGAGTTCAAGATCGTGGGTCGGGTAGTTAGCTTCATGAATCTTTAGCTGGCGCGAAGCATAAGCTATTACCCTTCCCCTTTGCATGAGTACGCATCCCAACCCTTGTCGTGACGCGTCGGCATACACAACAAGATCATCATTTCCATCCGGCAGTGCTAGAACAGGAGCTTGGGTAAGTTTCTCCTTTAGCACTGAAAACGCTTGTTCTTGGTTTGGACCCCATTCGTACTTTACGTCTTTCTTCGTGAGCTTCGTCAGTGGCGTCGCTATCTTGGAGAAGTCCTGAATAAATCTCCGATAGTAACCGGCCAAACCAAGAAAACTGCGTACTTCGGTAGGTGACTTTGGAGGGCTCCATTTCATAATCGTTTCAACTTTAGCTGGATCTACCATAATGCCTTCTGGGTTCACCACGTGACCCAGAAACTGTACCTCTCGTAGCCAGAAAGCGCATTTGGAGAATTTAGCATAAAGTTTCTCTTTCCTCAGGATCTCCAATACCTCACGTACGTGGCAAGCATGGTCTCCCTCGTTCTTTGAATAAATCAAAATATCGTCAATAAACACTATCACCAATCGGTCCAGCATCGGTCGACATACCCTGTTCATCAAATCCATAAATGATGCGGGAGCATTCGTCAATCCAAACGACATAACGAGAAACTCGTAATGTCCATAACGTGTACGGAAAGCAGTCTTTGGAATATCCTGCTCTCGAACTTTCAACTGATGGTAACCGGATCGGAGATCTATCTTTGAGAACCAGCTTGCACCTTGCAATTGATCGAACAAGTCGTCAATTCTAGGTAGAGGATACCTGTTCTTTACGGTCAACTTATTCAGTTCCCTGTAATCGATACACATACGCATACTTCCATCTTTCTTCTTAACGAACAACACCGGTGCTCCCCACGGAGAGACACTCGGTCGTATAAAACCTTTATCAAGGAGTTCTTGTAGCTGGGTCATCATTTCATTCATCTCGTTTGGAGCTAAACGGTACGGTGCTTTGGCAACGGGTTGTGCCCCCGGCACTAAGTCGATCTGGAACTCAATTTCCCGTTCGGGTGGTAATCTAGGCAATTCCTCAGGGAATACATCAGGGAAGTTACACACCACGGGAACATCATCAATCGTCCTCGTATCCGTACGTTCCTCAATCGCGTAGGCCAAATAGGCTACACACCCTCGCCTCATCATAACATCAGCCGTGATCATCGAAATGATCTTTGGCGCATACATCGCTTTATCACCATAAACCGTCACGGAGCTCCCATCCATCGCACGTAAACATATCATCTTTCGTCGACATACAATGTTAGCCTCATATTTGGCTAACCAGTCCATACCCAAAACTACATCGAATCCTCCTAAGGCAATAAGAAACAATCGGACAGGGAACCTATGACCTTCTATCTCAACATAACAATCATCAATAGCCTCAGTCACCCTGGTCATCTTACCAATAGCCGTCTCTACATCAAATACCCGATCTATCCTCTTAACCTTCCCAGATAACCCATCACAGAAAGTAGAAGATACAAAACTCATACTGGCACCAGAATCAAACAATACAGAAGCAGGAATATTGTTGATAGAAAAGGTACCTGTGACCACATCAGGGTCCTCAATCGCATCATCCTTCTTCATCGTAAAGGCTCGTGCTTTAGCCTTCTGCTTCTCCTTTCCTTTCTCTTATTTCTTACCCGAGCCCGAAGCATCGGCCCGTGGTTGTCTACAATCTTTGGACAGATGTCCCATCCCGTTGCAGTTGTAGCATCTCATAGCACCGGGGCAATTGGCTGAAAAATGCCCCACCTTTCCACATCGAAAGCATAAGTTTGTGCCCACACGGCACAGCCCAGAGTGGCTTTTTCCACACTTACGGCATAGACCTGTTTCCTCTCGCTTTATCTTCTTGCCAGAAGACTTTCGTTGGTCTGTTCGACCTCTTTTAGTCCCGGAAGACTCCTTCACCCTGGTTTCCTCTTTCGCTGGCTCATCGGCCATCACATCATCCCATACAATACCACTGAGTTCAACAGTGGAGTCAAAGGTCTTAGGAGCATTGGCCTTGACATGAATTCTCACTTTTGGAGGCAAGCCCTCCATGTACAACTTCACCCTGCGTTCCTCGGTAGAAACCAGATGAGGAACGAGCCTTGCCATCTCATTGAACCGTGAAGTGTACTGCCTGTGATTCAGACTTCCCGCTTTCAGCACCAGAAACTCCCTTTCAATCTTATCCAGCTCATTCTTGGGACAGAACTGCTTAGTGACCAGTTCCTTTAGATCGTCCCAAGTCATCTTATCCATATCGGCTGCAGCCTTGGACTGCTTAATGGTGTTCCACCAGTGAAGCGTCTCCTCGACAAAGGAGTGAGCTGCAAACTTGACCGCTTGATCAATTCGGCACTCACTGATGGAAATAACAGCCTCCATAGCAGATATCCAGTGGCAGGTGGCCATAGCATCTTTCTTACCATCGAAGGTCGGTGGGTTGCATCCTTTGAAGGACTTGTAGTCACAGCCCTTTAGTTTCCCAGTCATAGAGTCGCCGCTCTTAGTCTCGATGATCACCACCTCATCTTCTTTAGTACTCTCCTTAGTTCCTTCAGACTTTTCTTTTAGAGTATCCTTCAGTGCCTTAGCAATCAAGGCTGGTAGCTTCTCATCCATGATTTTGCATCCCTCGTCTGAAATAGCCTTTACCACAATAGGCTCTAGAGTGAACTCATCTTCATTCTCAGGTTGCTCGTTGTGCTCGTGGTCGCCCTCATTGACGGGTTCTTCATCCTCGACACGTGGTGCTTCAGGTTTCTGTGGTTGTTTACGTGGTCTACCCTTTTGTCCGGCCATCTTAACTTTCTACATAATGCAACAATTGATGAGTCAGTACAGGAATTAGTTTGGCACGAAATAAGTGTTGTAAATCGTTAATGACGTTGATCAAGTGTTATTAACCATTTACCCAACTCATAGGCTCTAAACGTTTCACATCCCATCTCTTCAATGTGCATGACACTAACTACATACATAACCTTACATCTAACCCTTAACTCATACAAAACCATTCAGCTCGTGGCATCCGTTCGTCCGTGGTTGGCAATCCGCATCCATTAATCCCATTCTCAGTTTAAGTCTTAGCATTTGGGATGCTAAGATCTCTCAAACTATGGCTCTGATACCAACTTGTGAGGCCCCGAAACCGGGCACCCCGCAGAGGTTGGTTTTCATCATAACACATAGCTCTTAAACTAAAAACTTTCATAATCATGCAGCGGAAATGTAAACATAGTTTGATAAACAGAATTTAATAAAGTGTCTGTATCAAAATCATATCGAATTGCCAAAACCAACGGATCGTCTGGATTGATGCCCGAGCTCCACGCCTTCTCTGATCATAGCTCTAACCTGACATACATGCTAAATCAAGTCAGCTTACGCTGGTGAGTTCTAGTTTTCGTATAACAACATTAAACATACATATCATAAACATCATTTCATACACATAGTCCATAACCTTAACACATATCATCATTTCCATCATCGTCATACGTTCCATTGTCGCCATACGAACAGTGGGCTTATGCCGGCACAAGGCTCCATGTTTATAGTCCGATCGACTCTTACCATGTTTATAGTCCGATCGACTCTTACCATGTTTATAGCCCGATCGGCTCCGTGTTTATAGCCCGGTCGGCTCCATGTTTATAGTCCGGTCGACTCTCTTGTTTATAGTCCGGTCGACTCCATGTTTATAGTCCGATCGACTCTCATGTTTAGAGTCCGGTCGACTCTCATGTTTATAGCCCGGTCGGCTCCATGTTTATAGTCCGGTCGACTCTCATGTTTATAGCCCGGTCGGATCCATGTTTATAGTCCGGTCGACTCTCTTGTTTATAGTCTGATCGACTATTCATATCCTGATACAATCAGGTCATCATTCATATTCACCCAGTACAAGTACCGGAGCATCATCATTCGCACATATCCTATAGCACGTATAGGGACATCATTCGTTCATCATACACGATACACTAGCATCATACCGTCATTCATTACAATCCTCATGCATTTCATGCTAGTATTATAACATCATTCATCGGGTTAATCATAGCATCTGAGGCATGTCATACCGGCCTCATTTCATCATACCATCATAACATACTAGCATCATTTCATATCATAACATCATGGCATCATGTATACATATCATACTTTCATCCTAGCAACCTAGGACCTTGTCATACTCCTATAACTATTCTCATAGTTGTCAACATGAAGCATGTTATCATAAAGTCATCATCATATCATATGCTAGCATCATTATCATGTCATGTTATTCATCATCATAACTCATTTATCATGCATTCGTCATACTTAACATACTTTCATGCATAAATCATGCTATCACATAAACATGCATACATAGTCAGGGCATATCATCATTCATTCATCATCATCATAAGCACATAACATCATAGACATAACAACAAGCATGTATGTCAGCCCAAAACAGCACACATAAAAGAGGGCGTCTAGAACTCACCTGAATATGGCTCCTTATCTTCTTAACCGAACTCCTTAGTTAAGACCTGGGAACCTACATCATTACATCGTCTCATCACATACCATCTTTAGACTTAGGATATATCCTAAGTCCTCATAGCCTACTATTCCCCCCCCTCATGACTACAAGTCCTCGAACCTGTATAGGATTCGAACCCTTGTAGTTCACGAACTACTCCTGTACACGAAATCCCTGTATTCGAATATTGGAGTACACGAAATATCCCAGGTGCACGAACCTAGGTGTATTCGAAACCATTGTACTCGAATTGTACTCGAAATGGTATACTCGAAATAAACCTGATTTCGAGTATTCACATAAACATATTTCCGTGTACTCATGATTTTTATCATAAACCATCTCCGAAATTCATCTAAGGTTTTGGGGAGCTAGTTCTAGGTTCCTTAGGTTGTTACCAACGTATTGGAACCTCAAAGTTACGAACTTTATGCATAAAGGTGCGAGCTTTATGCATAAGTTCACTCTTTGTTTAACCATCCTAACTTTTGCATAAAAAACCTAGCTTTTTGGTTTAGAATACTTACTTGATGCTAGGTGACCACTCTTGTAGATTCCCGTGCGTTTCCTTCTTCGTTTGGTCGATCAAAAGCTCGATTCTTGAAGTCCTCGAAATCTGCTTCGTGTACTCGAGAGAATGTGCTTCCAGTCAAAGGTTAGCACGTTTCCCAAGGCACTACTATTTATAGGCAGTGTCTTGTACTCGAAATTGTGGATTTCGAATACTAGGTTTTCGAGAACTAGTGTACTCGAAATTAAATTCGAGTACACGACTTTGAGACCTGAACTTAGTTATTTTTCGTCCCTTTTCTAGCAAGTTTCTTACCCGTGACTCGTACGTAGAATTCAATTACTTGCATTAGAAAAATTGCGGTGTTACATTCTATTAAATTTAATTGTAGATTAGTATAATAATATAATTTGTTAACTTGTTCTTCTATATCATCTTCAAAACTATCTTCACTAAAATAATTTTCTATAAAATGTAATTTATCTTGATGAATTTTTAATAATTCATAACTATCTTTTAACAATTCTTTTAAAAATCTCATTTGAGGATTTCTACACTGAGATTTTGTATCACTCATATTAACAAGTATACTTTGTTATAGTTGTAGAACAAATTTTTATAAGTTCTTTATTTATTTTTATTCTGTCTTGTAAAAAATATTTAAAATTCATATGATGAAATTTTTGTACTTTATCATTATATTTATTTTCTTCTAAAAATTTATTTGTTTTTTCTAACTTTGTTTTATATAATTTTGATTTTTTATGAAATTCTTTTAGTGCTGAAATATAAAATTGAGTTTGAGAATTTTTTATTTGCATTTTAGTATCGCTAATTTAAATTTTAAATCTTCGTAAAATTGCATATCAGATTTACTAGGGGTATATGATTTATCAGACTTATTATCTATTTCTTCTTCATATATTGCTTTAGGTATAGAATTAGAATAATCTATTCCTGATATTTTCATTGATTGTAATCTTCTTAAAATATTTCCTTGTAAATCATTTGTATTAATACTTGAAATAGAATGTCTAAAAGAGTCATTATTATTAAAAGATATTTCTATTGAACCATCAGATTTTTCTATTATACTAGATGTTTGATTTTCTAAATCTATTGGTTTTGGTGGATTTATATCTTGTAAATTCCAATTTAAAGATTGTGTTATTTCATTCCACTTTAATCTTTTTAGAGTAATAACTTTAGTATGCATGGTATTAGCTTCAAATAATATGGTTTCATCTCTTGGAGATGATAATTTAGTTTTTGGTTCTATAGTTGTAGTCATGGTTTTATAATAAACTCTATATATAACAACTACATCATTAGTTTTTTCTTTAAATTCTAAATTTTTTGTTTTAATTGTTAAAGTTAAAGTATCTAATATATTTGGATCAAATAATCCTATAGAGAAATTGGGATAACAATTAAAATATATAGGACCATTAGCTATGTTGGATTCAGCCATAGCTAATAATGAATTATTAAAATTTGTATGCCTAGCATCTCTTAATATAGTTAATACAGGAGCATCTATTCCTAATCTAAACATAGGTTTTATGGCTACCTGAATTAACCCTATATGTAAAAATTTATAATTTTTTCTATGTTTTAATATAGCTTCTTTAGTTAATAATTGTAGATTTTGATGTTCTTTATTTATGGGTATAGTTTGTTCAGTCATTTTAATTGAATAATCTTGAAAGAAATCAAAAGTTCCTATTTTATATATAGTTTTAACATCTTGTTTAGGTATATTCCAATTTGATAAATTGTTTTCAATTTGAGAAATACTTATTTCTAAAGAATTCATATTATTGTTTAAATCTTCCTCTTGATCATTAGCTGAAGTATTTGAGCTATGATCTCTTCGTGATAAAAATCTAGATATCTGATTCATTATTTGTATTTGTTTTAATGATAAAATTTTTTTGAATTAACTTAATTAATATTTTGAACTTTTAGATTATACTGAGGGAACATCCCCAAAGCCCAAGACGTGGTCCGGCTGCTCTCTATCTTGGAGCCTTACGCTAATCCAACCGTCTAGCCGACAGGACTTGCCAACACAGCATAGTTCTAAATTTTCAAAATATAACTTTGTTTTTTCAATAAATTTTTCCATTATAACGTTTACAAATAATTAATTAGAGTATTTAGATATAATATCACTTGAGTAATCATGGCTCTGATACCATTTGTTGAAGGATCGAGAGCATGAAGATTTAAATAACAAACAATATAGCAATATGGCAGAAACATAAATTAAACAACTCATATTTAAATAATACCTTGATTTATTTCTTGATTATCTGAATTACAAATGATTTCCTTACAATTGGGTGGAGCAATAATAACTTGAAAATCTAAAGATTTTGAACATTGAGTGGTTGATAATACAAGTTTTTGAGGAGAGGGTTTTTTCATACATTTAATTCTAAGTAAATTTTCGAATGAATCACTAAGCTATAGAGTCTTCTATTTATAGAGCTTCAAAATAATCGAGAGTCATCAGAGTCTTTAAAATAATTGAACTTTGTTGGCCATGAATAAAAGTAAATTTGTCATCTTTAGAAATAATTGATCTTCTTTAATAAAGTTGACAGAAAGTTGATGGAGAATCTTGAAAAATTCGTCTTGATAAAGTTGACATAAAGTTGATAGACTTGAATAATTGAAATCGGCCAGCCTCTTGATAATAATAGAGAAACCCGTAAATAAATTGGATCAACCCATGGATATTTTATATAGATCCAATATCTTCATATGGATCAACATTTGGGTCTTGAGAATCTTGAAATATTTTTTCATCAGTAGACTTTCGTGATGAAGATGGAGAATTTTTTATTTCACTTATAATACGTTGCATTTCCTCTGGTGAAGAACAAGACTGTAATCTAATAATATAATCTTGATCTTCAAAAGTATTGAGAGATCGATTGACAGGGAATTTTAAAGATTTCTCCTGTTGATTTGTTATAGACTTATAATAATTTTGGATTGCAGCAATATTAGCCTTATCCATTGAAAATTTATTCCACCATTTGCTTCTATAGTATCTTAATAGAAGAGGAGGAGATATATATTGTTTAACTTGATAATGGTATGTCCAAGAGAAAATCCATGGAATTCGAAACACAGTCATAAATTGAAGAGTGTATTCAAAATCAGGGATTCCATCTTGTTTGAAATAGTCTATAAACTTATTATATGATTCAGAAATTATTTTGGGAAAAACATTTGGAACAATTCCCATATACTTAAACCATTTCACAAACCATCTTGGATAATTATTCGAAAATTGATCATCGTAATATATAAACCAAGAATGATTGAAATTTCTAAATAAGAATGCCTTTTCCCAAGCTTCTTGATAATCATAATAATTATATTGAGAATAGGAATTAAAATTTGAAAGAGTCTTCTGGACGAATGGTTTAGATTTCCATTCTTCAGGAGTTATTACTCTTTTAATTTTAATCTTAGAATAATCAATTTTTGAAGGGGTTTGAGGATTGAGAATATGCTGAATATCTACAGATTCAGTATCTATTAATATAGCTTGATAATAATCTATATTCTTTTGATCAGAATCAAAGAAATGACAATTTCTTGGATATAGATAATCTATAAGGGTTAAAAAGCTTTGAGAAACTTTTTCTTCCTCAATAGGTTCTAAGATCTTGATAATTTTATGATTAGGATTTATAAAATATAAACTAGAATCTGTAGGAGGAGATATATTGGGACGAATAATAGATTGAGGTAGAACTCTAGTTGTTTGAACAATAGAAGAATATGGTGGTCTAGAAGATATAGGAACAGGAGAAGTTGTTCTAAATCTTGGAAATGGAGATAATGGAGTAAAACTATTATGAATTGGTAATGGAGAACTTGAAGAAGAACTTGCTGATAATGAAGACTTTGATTTTGATAAAACAATCTTTTTAGTATCCTTGCTCATATTCCCTGTAAAAATTCTCTTGATAAAAAATCAGGTAAAGAATTGTTTTCTCCTTTAATAAATTCTATTTGAAAATCAAAATTGCTTAATAATGCCTGCCATCTTGCAAATATTTGTTTTGAAATTAAATTTTTTATATCTTTTTCTAAAATATGTTTTGCAGATAAACAATCAATTCTTAATAAAAAAAGGTTTCATATATAAATCGTCTTCAAACTTCTTAATACATAATACAATGCTTAATATTTCCTTTTTTATAGTTGAATAATTCTTTTGAGTATCATTCCATGATCCAGAATAATATCTAACTAATTGTTCTTTATTATCTTCTAAAGATTGCTTTAATATTCCTCCAAATCCTAAATCACTAGCATCAGTTTCAACTATTAATTTAGCGTTAGGGTGAGGAATATTTAAACATGGTAATTGTTTTATTTTTGTTTTAATATGTTTAATATTATTAGTATGTTCTTGAGTCCATGGTTCAGGATTCTTTTTTAATCTTTTTATAAGGGTTTACATATAATTCCTAGATCTTTAAAGAAATCATGTATATAATTTAAACATCCTAAAAATCTCTGCAATTTTTTCTTATCCTTAATTTCATCTGGAAACTTATTAGCGAATTCTAGACTTCTGTTTATAGGTATAATAGTTCATTGTTTAATATCATGACCTAAAAATCTTATTTCTGTCTTAAATAGATTTATCTTAGTAGGAGATACTACTAATCCATTCTTATGAATTGTATAATAAAATATATTTAAATGCTTAAAATGTTGTTCTAAAGAATTAGAATAAATCAAAACATCATCAATATAGACTATTGAAAAATTTCCTATAGGAATAATAATATCATTCATAATATTCTGAAATTCAGAAGGAGCATTTTTTAAACCAAAAGGCATTACATTCCATTCGTAATGTCCAAATGGAACATTAAATCATGTCTTATATTTATCCTTTTCAGAAATTTGTATCTGCCAAAATCCTGAT
This sequence comes from Mikania micrantha, assembly GCA_009363875.1. NCBI lineage: Eukaryota > Viridiplantae > Streptophyta > Magnoliopsida > Asterales > Asteraceae > Mikania > Mikania micrantha. The sequence goes on along the minus strand of CM018689.1, from coordinate 36,680,682 downwards.
TTCATATCAAACTTAGAAAATATCTTAGCATCATATATCTTTTTTAATAAGTCTCTCTTATTTGGTATAGGATATCTTATCCATTCTAAAACCTTATTCAAAGGTTTATAGTTTATTACTAATCTTGGAGCACCTCTTTCTATTTCAGCGCTATTATTGACATAAAATGCAGAGCATGACCAAGGAGACTTAGATGGTCTAATTAATTTCTTATCTATTAAATCCATTATTTCTTTTTTACAATGTTCTTCTAATTCTTGATTCATATGTATAGACTTAGATTTTGTTGGTATATTTTTCTCATCAAAATCTTTTATATATGGTAATTCTACAATATGTTGTTTTCTTTGCCAAAAAGCATTGGGTATATTAGCACATACATTTTTTATAAACTTTTCTTCAATATTTTTAATTTTAATTATATTAGTTTTATCATTTAATTGTTCTTTTATTCTTTCATTTTTTATTTCATTTACTAAAAATTCCTTTTGTTTTTCTTTTAAATTTATTATATTTATTTGTTTAGATAAAACAGGTTCAGCAAATTCAAATATAATTTCTTTATTTAAAACTTTAGTACTAATTCCATTACTATTTATAGTTATAGGATATAATTGAGTAATAAAAGGGGTACCTAATATAATTTGTGAAGTTAGATTTTTTACTAGTATTAATTGAGTTTGATAACAATAACTATCAAATAAAATGTAGCATTATATGTCATTAAACAATCTTTTTAGTATCCTTGCTCATATTCCCTGTAAAAATTCTCTTAATAAAAAATCAGGTAAAGAATTGTTTTCTCCTTTAATAAATTCTATTTGAAAATCAAAATTGCTTAATAATGCCTGCCATCTTGCAAATATTTGTTTTGAAATTAAATTTTTTATATCTTTTTCTAAAATATGTTTTGCAGATAAACAATCAATTCTTAATAAAAAAGGTTTCATATATAAATCCTCTTCAAACTTCTTAATACGGTTTGTGATTGTTATATAATGTGGTCCGTAATTATAGGTCTGTGATTATCCTGTCACACCCCGCAAAGGCGGAACACGCGAGGTGTGACGGTCATGATTTCACAGTCATTGTTTACATTGAACCACTTCTATATGCATCGATAATAAAGGTTTACATGATGTCTTAACTTACAATCATCCAAACATAACTAACAAAACTTCTAAAATTCCAAAATATGATGCGTAAGATTTTACAAACATGGCCTAAGTCAATAGGCTATGCAAGGAAAATCCCAAAAATATGCATTTGAATGTGTTGTGACTTGAAGCTAATCATTCCCAAAATATGTCCCAATGCTTGCTTCAATTATCTGAGAAATACATGCTAAAAACAGTCAGCATAAAGCTGGTAAGTTCACAGGTTTAGACACGTAAAAATTGAGTTGTTTCATTCGACCACAAGGTTTCAAAATGTGACTATTGTTCTCAAAAACAATATCATGAGTTGTGTATATCAATTATTACCATGAGCTCCCATAACCGAACTCGACATGATTGAATTGCCCCATCCCAATGTTCTATCGCAAAACATTGTATTGAGATGAATATTGTGCACCCGATCTGACCTACAATCAAAGTTAGCGCTACTAACTACGGGTGGGGTTTGTCACTCCCGAATAGTACTATACCCAATAATTCACGTTCACCCACAATTAACGGTTATAGAATAGGGGACTTAAAGCGATAAAAGTAACTCATGTAATAACGTGTTGAACCAAAACCACTTGTGTCAATGAAACGGTTACAAGCATGATTTCTCCCCCTGTGAGTTAGTAAAACATTATAAAAATAGGGGCCGTGAAACTCACTGTAAAGGTGGATCCCTGATCCTGAGAGTGTGAATGTTGTCTTGTGTTGTAATCACTAGCCGGTTCCTACAACATTCGAGATTCATGTTGATTGTGTGAACTTATAAGATTTGGTGTTGTTTTGTGTTCTTGTTATATATTCTTTGTATTTTTATGTTGCCAGATTTGTCGTAGTAAAACATGTCTCACACTTGCAAAACTAGTTATAATATCTTAAAAAAATATAATTTATTATTTTCGAAAATTACGACCTGATAACAGAGTATTTTTGAAGAATATCCATTTTTGTTTATCAATATCCAAAGATTTGCAATATTATAATTCAATAATAATCATTTAAAATAGCTATATCTATATATGTGTGTGTGTGTATTTATATGAGTTAATATTTTATTTTCTTGATAAATATATAAAGAAAGGATATGTCATTTTTATAATTTTCGTTTTTAGACAGATTATGATTCTCATTTTGGGGTGAACTTTTTAAATAGCAAACGTTTTTCAAAAATTATGAGATTTCACAGTTACGCATTTTAATATGTTCCGAACAACTTTTGTTTAGAAAAGTTTTTGTGATTTGGCTTAGAAATTGGCCGAAACAGCCATCCAAGTCAGAAGGTCCGAATTTGCGCACCGATTTTGTAGATGTTGTTTCGTATATCATTTGGTTGAGTTAGAAAACACATAAGTAATGGCTGGAAATCTATCTCAATGAGCTTAATCGTGGTCTTTGAGCTTGCTAAGTTTCGTATTTTTAAGACAAAGTTATAAATTGTTAAAGTTTGGACATATTTTGTCCTAAAATCAGAAATGCCCATACATATAATTTTAACTTCTCAAACATTTGTAGGCAGTTTTTTTATTTATTTATATATCTATATTGTACGTGCTTTATATATATATATATATATATATATATACACATATATATATATAAAGTCTACGTCATACATACATATATAGATTAGGAAAATACTTGCATGTGTGTACAAGATATTCATATGCATGCTCATGATTATATATATATAATTTTATTTTATTTATTTATTATCTTAATCACACCATATTACATATTTATAAAAAGAAAACTTATGGTTTCCAATGCACTCAAATAGGATGCGCCTCTTTTACTGCACATACATAGATATATATATGTAAATCAAGCATACATATGTCTGGCACTTGTGCGTATATATATCTGTGTGGCTATATATGTGCATGCCAATTTCTTATGAAGGGAGAATTTCTAACGAGTGTGGATCCAAGAATGCAAGAATTTGTATCTCACCTTGTTCATGTGCTTGTGTGGTGGCAATTATGGTTGTTCACGGCGAAGTGCAGATCGATGACAAATGTATGGTTGCTGAATGAGACTTGATATTGGCAGTAATGGAACCAAGAAAGGGGGCTTGTTTGCTTTGGTTGACAGATAACCAATAGAGTAGAGTGATCGAGCTGGGAGATAGTGAAAGAAAAGGGAGTGGAAGTGTTTCATTTGTGTGTTTTTCTTGCAAACTTTGCATCCTTTTATAACAATCATGAAACTTGTGGCATTTAATGTGGTTATGGGGTTTGTGTGCATAAGAAGCAAGGAATGGTGGGTGTTGTCCTTGTGTCGTCAGTAAGGGGGATGGGGAAAGAAACTGACGGTATAATCATCTTTTTGGAAGAGGTTTGGTTAAGGAAAGGACTTGTAAGCAATATGGTTTTATGAGTATTTAAATAAGTAGAGATATGTGATGGTTGGAACTTGCTTGCTGTCACAAAGGGTATGGGGTGAAAATGTTATGATTGCCGTCAAAACATGGAGCAAAAATGAGTAGTAGTTTGATTATTATGTATTTGTTTCTTCCTCTATGTGTGTATATACACATATACATATACATACATATATATATACATACATATATATATTTCTCATATATATATATATATATATTTCTAACGTATATTCACAGTTATATTTATATACGTATAGATGTTTGATGATGTCTAATAGTGAGTAAAAGAAAATGATTTGGTTATGGCTAGTAGTATATTACTGTTCCAAAAATATATATAAAATTTCATTCGGCTTTAATTTTTTTTTTATCTATTTTTTTTTTATTTTGGTTGTAAAATATAAATCTGAACTAATTGATATTATTTGGCGTGTTAGATTTAAATCGAGTATAAATGAGTCCAATATTGCTGCATAAAATTTGAGTTTAATAAAGATTAAAACCTGAGAAATTGACGGATGTCACAGTCTCCCTTCGTTAGAAGAATTTCGTCCCGAAATTCAGTATGTGTTTCCTGAAATTAATGCCTTTCTGAATAGTTGGGGGTACTTTAATTTCATTTTATTTTCGCGTTTTCAAGTAAATTTTGATTCTCATCTAAAGTTCTATCGAAAATTTACTATAGGGATGCGACTTTGTTTCAATCTAGTCACTTCTTGCTCCATAATTTCTTTTGGTTCTCCACTAAAGATGAGTTTGTTGTCGATTTGAATTTCATCTAGGAGTATAATTAGTGTTTCGTCATATAAACACTTTTCAGATTTGCTACATGGAATGTGTTTTGTACTCCTATGAGTTCTAGGGTAGTTGAAATCGATAAGCTATAGGACCAATCCTTGCAAGGAATTCAAATGATTTGATGTATAGTGGGTTTAGCTTTCTGAGTTTTCCGAACCTAATGGCTCCTTTCCTTAGTGACACTTTAAACATCGCTATGTCTCCAACTTGAAATTCCAAAGGCTTACATCTTACATCAACATAACTTTTCTAACAATCTCAAGTAACTTGTGATCAATCTTGATTTTAGAGTTTTATATGTGTTTTTTTTTTAGTGAGTTCTAGACCAGTGAGTTGGCTCTAATTCAATATATGCCCAATATTCATGAGATTGAAACTTCAATTCATATATGATCCAAAGTTGAGTGGGCAAAAATGATGATTCAAGAGTTAGTAGCCGATGCTACGATGAGTCGTGGCGATCGTAATGTATCCTTGTAGCATCTGATTATCAAGTTGTTGAAGAGGATATGAACACATCATCTTAATATTAACAAGTTATAAGGATGATGTTACTTCAAGTATGAGTGAACAAGATAGGTATGTGTTAATAGACTAGGTATGAGTGGTACACATAGTTCGATATGATGGATACATAGTTCATGTATTTAGGAAACTAGTTCGTGTATAGTGTAATGTTCCCCTTTTGTGCGTGGTTTGGAAACTCGGGTTTTGAACATATTTCCCCTTTTGTGTGTGGGTTAGATACTTAGATTTTGAACCTTGCCTAGGTAGTATATATATATATATATTTTTTTTTATACTCTAACATTCCCTAGTTCACCCAAAAGAGTAATAGAGTGCTAGTATATGAAAACCATGTAATTGTGCCAAGGTCTAATCATGACCTGAACGCTTCACACATTAGAGCTCCAAAGAAGTGTCATTACAACTGAATATTGTTAGTACCAATCATCATTCACAGATTAGAATGAGATTTTCTTATGTAAATTTTCTTCATGGTTGGTGTGCACAATAAAATCTAAGTAGGTATATTATGTTTTAATAATTGACATGTCATGAAGTGCTTATTCTTGAGTGAGGGTAGGATGAACAGATGCTATCTAGTTACTAGAGAATAACTAAGATGGTGATAAGCACAAGCATAAAAGCTCCTAGCATCATATGTATAAGTTGTAATGTGTGACATTTGGTCAAGAAAAGTTGAAATATGATTCTATGAGATAATCTGTTTAAGATCAACTTACTCAACCCTATTCGAGATCAATGGTAGTTTTGTACACAAAGACGTGTGTGTACAATATCAAAGTGATATTGTGGTTCCTATTTATAAGGTATATGGAAGGGCATTGACTTGTATGAGTCACCATCGTCAAGAGAAAGAATGACATATTCGCTTATGATGACCTTTCGTCAAGGACTTCACGTGCTACCTTAGTTAATCTTTGGAAGGTACACTAGAGAAGGCGAGTCAACTTTCTAGTTTTTTTTTTTTTTTCGAGGTATAGTTGAAGTTCCATGTGAGGAAAGTTTCAAGTTAGGAAGATTAGTTTATTGTCATTTTGAAGAACTTAACCCTATGGAAGTTATTGGGTCTAATGGTTGAGTTAACTCATTTGAAATTCGAGATATTTTGGATAGTGGAGTTAACTTTTTAGAAGTTTATTATAGTTCGGGTAAGGGGTTTAAATCTTCAAAAGTTTACATTGTTCTTCGTAAGCTTTCTTCTAGATGTTTAAGTATTTCGTTCCTCAGAAGCTCACAGTTAAGCTGCCGATGACTAATTGTCAATTTTCTTTTTAAAGGATTATTCTTTGAAAGATAAGGACATAGCTTCCAAAGAATCATATTTTTATCTTCTAATAAGTAAGTAGCTCAATCAGGGTGTGAATAGTTGTTTATTAAAAATGTATTTAGTTTTAAGGATTAACCATAGTTAATATAAAAGAATTTAGCACTTTAGAGAGAAATTTTGTACCTAATTTCACCGATGTCATATAGATACACAAAGTGTGAATGCCATACAATGACTTCTAAATAGACAGGGTGTCTAGAAGTTTTCAGAGGGATGGCCAAATTCTTTACAAAATGCAAGGTAGAAGTGAATGTGGTTTTTAGGCTTAGGTGAGTTCCCGACCCAGCTTTAGTTCTTACATTCGAGGTACCGTTAGGATTTATGTGTAAGGTGTACCACAACTAATCCATCGCACTATCCGTGAATGTGAATCGATCATATACCATAAATAATTGTGGTGTTACAACAAACCAAATGTATATATCTAAAACTTCCTAAAGCTTTTGTCAAAGGAGGCTGAATTTAGTTGTTTGGTCAATGATTGGCTACAATATATCTTTGGGGATAATTTTCTTGCCGACCATATGGTTGTGTATCGAGACATTATGATTTATCATTTATGTTTTCACGATAGAGGACCCTAGAGGCATCATACAACCATTATAGGAATTTTAAGACAAATAATCTAGGTAACAAACTCGTTATGGGGAGCGCTAAGATCTTGAGTAATAGACATTGGTTAGTGCCTAGATGGCCAGTTTTCTACACCAGAAGTTGGAGTACCCTATCATTTGTCCTATGAGAAATGATGAGGTGAAGTTGGATTAACAATTTTGATGAAGAATGAAGAAAGTATTAAAAAGGAAATAAATTTTGAGGTAAATTGTCTTGTCGGACATGTTATCTTTTGGGAGGTGGATTGGCTTGAATTAATACAGATGTGATAGTTTTACATAGAACCACAATATTACTAACTTTGGTTATATGTAGGAATCAATGTGATAGAGTCCATGAAATGGTAAAGATAAACTACATGCAAATTATGATCCTTGCATGTAACATTGCAGTAGGTGTTTGATTAATTGTCTAAAGTTTGTGTTGACTTCTTCCTTCGATATTTGATCAGGAGAGTTTTGTTAATCATCCACGTTGGTTTATGTGTCTACATACTTCACAGTCCAAATGTGAAATAGGAATGAAATCACTGCACCACTTTTTTTTGAGTGATGAGCACTTGTAATGGGAGATAAGCATGTGGAGTATTTTCACTTAAGATGTATTGTTGAAGGTTTATGCATCAGATGATCTAATCACGTTTGGTTATTCCATGACAAGGATCATACCAGAATGTAGTTGGCTATTGTTGAAACAGGTATAAGGAATGAGTTCAGGTATCAATGTTCATTATCTGTTTAAGTGTTGACAAAGCGACTCACACTTACAAATTTTTTTTTTTTTTTTGTTTCTGAAATTTTCACTCAAAAAAAATGAAATTAGTATAGAAAAGAAATTAACAGCCTCACTGGGTTTGAACATTGTCTTACCAAATTTCTCAATTCTGATTCCTATACCCAAATCATGATGATCACCTAGAGGCTTCGTTATGGTTTTTGTCAAGATAGTCTTTTAGACAAAGTTGTGATTAGAGTCTTAGATTTACAGGACTCCTGTATGAGGGAGAAAATATGGATACTACCAAACCATCGATGAATGTGATCAAAATCTTGACTAGTTGAGATCAAATGAGGTTTCTATTTGATAAACTCAGCTTTGTTGTCAACATGTGGTGCCTTAAAGATGAAAGTAGTTTAAAATTTGTGAGACTTGTGCTAAATGAGGGCCAACATACATTGGAGGCAATGTAATACCCTAAGTTCCAACCTTAGTAGGTGATGTTTTCCTACTATACTTTCAAATAAGGAAATGCTTATTGCGTCAATCCAATCCTTCTGCATTCGTTCCTTTGGATTGAGTTGAAAAGCTTCCTTATAGATGGGTGTGGTCAGGGTACACATTACCCTTGATGTGGAGTCATTGAATTGATTTATGATTATGATTACTCAAGGGAAGTACAAGGGTTGCATCATTTGAGGTACAGTGAACGTACGACACCATTGGAGGTTCAATGAACGTACGATGACCTGAAAGAAGAAGACATTTAGGGAGTCTTAATCCATCCTTCCACCATGTTCTTAGTGATGAATGGAAATACAATCCTTTGTAAGGTGTTTCCGATATCTCCTATAGATCTTTCTTTATGGGTTGGGTTTTTTTTTGTATTATGAACAATAGGTTTTGTCAAAATTCATATGTACATATAAATTCACCATTACGTTGGCCACCCGTAATCGTCAATTTATCTTACATAATCCTTTTGGTTCCTCCTATCTCGGTTCATAGTGCCATCCATAAGGACATCAGGAGTCCACCCTTTAACCACCGGTTACATGGTTGAGAGTTATTCAGAATAGAGTGTTGAAGAAAGTATTCACTTGAGTTGAATGGTGCTAGAGAAACTACTCCGAGCCCTGGAAGCGTCATCCTCTATATCATTTGAAATAGAGTGTCCCTAGAGTATTGTGTATATTACAATATCTTTAGATTCGGTATTCTTGTTCCTAGTGATAACTTGGCGTCCACCATCCTCAACTAGACTTCCTGGTGGTTCTTCTAGATTGGACCCGTAATTCTTTTTGATGTCTTTGTCGTATGACACCATGACATCCTTATTGGTATCGCTAGACTCCTTGATGGGAGATGGTGTCTCTGCTGACGACATTGGTGGAAGTGGTGCGAATAGGGTGATCCTCATTCGGTGAGCAGCGAACATGGTTACATGTTATCGACATGCTAGCAATAAAACAATCCTCGAATGTTTTAACTTAAGTCATGCCTATATGCGTAGTAAGAATGAAACCTTTTGAGCCTACGGTTATAGTTCAAGTTACTACATGCAACCTGGTTCTCTATAACCAATGGCTCTGATACCAATCTGTCACACCCCGCCAAGGCGAAACACGCGAGGTGTGACGGTCATGATTTCACAGTCATTGTTTACATTGAACCACTTCTATATGCATCGATAATAAAGGTTTACATGATGTCTTAACTTACAATCATCCAAACATAACTAACAAAACTTCTAAAATTCCAAAATATGATGCGTAAGATTTTACAAACATGGCCTAAGTCAATAGGCTATGCAAGGAAAATCCCAAAAATATGCATTTGAATGTGTTGTGACTTGAAGCTAATCATTCCCAAAATATGTCCCAATGCTTGCTTCAATTATCTGAGAAATACATGCTAAAAACAGTCAGCATAAAGCTGGTAAGTTCACAGGTTTAGACACGTAAAAATTGAGTTGTTTCATTCGACCACAAGGTTTCAAAATGTGACTATTGTTCTCAAAAACAATATCATGAGTTGTGTATATCAATTATTACCATGAGCTCCCATAACCGAACTCGACATGATTGAATTGCCCCATCCCAATGTTCTATCGCAAAACATTGTATTGAGATGAATATTGTGCACCCGATCTGACCTACAATCAAAGTTAGCGCTACTAACTACGGGTGGGGTTTGTCACTCCCGAATAGTACTATACCCAATAATTCACGTTCACCCACAATTAACGGTTATAGAATAGGGGACTTAAAGCGATAAAAGTAACTCATGTAATAACGTGTTGAACCAAAACCACTTGTGTCAATGAAACGGTTACAAGCATGATTTCTCCCCCTGTGAGTTAGTAAAACATTATAAAAATAGGGGCCGTGAAACTCACTGTAAAGGTGGATCCCTGATCCTGAGAGTGTGAATGTTGTCTTGTGTTGTAATCACTAGCCGGTTCCTACAACATTCGAGATTCATGTTGATTGTGTGAACTTATAAGATTTGGTGTTGTTTTGTGTTCTTGTTATATATTCTTTGTATTTTTATGTTGCCAGATTTGTCGTAGTAAAACATGTCTCACACTTGCAAAACTAGTTATAATATCTTAAAAAAATATAATTTATTATTTTCGAAAATTACGACCCGATAACAGAGTATTTTTGAAGAATATCCATTTTTGTTTATCAATATCCAAAGATTTGCAATATTATAATTCAATAATAATCATTTAAAATAGCTATATCTATATATATGTGTGTGTGTATTTATATGAGTTAATATTTTATTTTCTTGATAAATATATAAAGAAAGGATATGTCATTTTTATAATTTTCGTTTTTAGACAGATTATGATTCTCATTTTGGGGTGAACTTTTTAAATAGCAAACGTTTTTCAAAAATTATGAGATTTCACAGTTACGCATTTTAATATGTTCCGAACAACTTTCGTTTAGAAAAGTTTTTGTGATTTGGCTTAGAAATTGGCCGAAACAGCCATCCAAGTCAGAAGGTCCGAATTTGCGCACCGATTTTGTAGATGTTGTTTCGTATATCATTTGGTTGAGTTAGAAAACACATAAGTAATGGCTGGAAATCTATCTCAATGAGCTTAATCGTGGTCTTTGAGCTTGCTAAGTTTCGTATTTTTAAGACAAAGTTATAAATTGTTAAAGTTTGGACATATTTTGTCCTAAAATCAGAAATGCCCATACATATAATTTTAACTTCTCAAACATTTGTAGGCATTTTTTTTATTTATTTATATATCTATATTGTACGTGCTTTATATATATATATATATACACATATATATATATATATATAAAGTCTACGTCATACATACATATATAGATTAGGAAAATACTTGCATGTGTGTACAAGATATTCATATGCATGCTCATGATTATATATATATAATTTTATTTTATTTATTTATTATCTTAATCACACCATATTACATATTTATAAAAAGAAAACTTATGGTTTCCAATGCACTCAAATAGGATGCGCCTCTTTTACTGCACATACATAGATATATATATGTAAATCAAGCATACATATGTCTGGCACTTGTGCGTATATATATCTGTGTGGCTATATATGTGCATGCCAATTTCTTATGAAGGGAGAATTTCTAACGAGTGTGGATCCAAGAATGCAAGAATTTGTATCTCACCTTGTTCATGTGCTTGTGTGGTGGCAATTATGGTTGTTCACGGCGAAGTGCAGATCGATGACAAATGTATGGTTGCTGAATGAGACTTGATATTGGCAGTAATGGAACCAAGAAAGGGGGCTTGTTTGCTTTGGTTGACAGATAACCAATAGAGTAGAGTGATCGAGCTGGGAGATAGTGAAAGAAAAGGGAGTGGAAGTGTTTCATTTGTGTGTTTTTCTTGCAAACTTTGCATCCTTTTATAACAATCATGAAACTTGTGGCATTTAATGTGGTTATGGGGTTTGTGTGCATAAGAAGCAAGGAATGGTGGGTGTTGTCCTTGTGTCGTCAGTAAGGGGGATGGGGAAAGAAACTGACGGTATAATCATCTTTTTGGAAGAGGTTTGGTTAAGGAAAGGACTTGTAAGCAATATGGTTTTATGAGTATTTAAATAAGTAGAGATATGTGATGGTTGGAACTTGCTTGCTGTCACAAAGGGTATGGGGTGAAAATGTTATGATTGCCGTCAAAACATGGAGCAAAAATGAGTAGTAGTTTGATTATTATGTATTTGTTTCTTCCTCTATGTGTGTATATACACATATACATATACATACATATATATATATATATACATACATATATATATTTCTCATATATATATATATATATATATATATTTCTAACGTATATTCACAGTTATATTTATATACGTATAGATGTTTGATGATGTCTAATAGTGAGTAAAAGAAAATGATTTGGTTATGGCTAGTAGTATATTACTGTTCCAAAAATATATATAAAATTTCATTCGGCTTTAATTTTTTTTTTATCTATTTTTTTTTATTTTGGTTGTAAAATATAAATCTGAACTAATTGATATTATTTGGCGTGTTAGATTTAAATCGAGTATAAATGAGTCCAATATTGCTGCATAAAATTTGAGTTTAATAAAGATTAAAACCTGAGAAATTGACGGATGTCACAGTCTCCCTTCGTTAGAAGAATTTCGTCCCGAAATTCAGTATGTGTTTCCTGAAATTAATGCCTTTCTGAATAGTTGGGGGTACTTTAATTTCATTTTATTTTCGCGTTTTCAAGTAAATTTTGATTCTCATCTAAAGTTCTATCGAAAATTTACTATAGGGATGCGACTTTGTTTCAATCTAGTCACTTCTTGCTCCATAATTTCTTTTGGTTCTCCACTAAAGATGAGTTTGTTGTCGATTTGAATTTCATCTAGGAGTATAATTAGTGTTTCGTCATATAAACACTTTTTCAGATTTGCTACATGGAATGTGTTTTGTACTCCTATGAGTTCTAGGGTAGTTGAAATCGATAAGCTATAGGACCAATCCTTGCAAGGAATTCAAATGATTTGATGTATAGTGGGTTTAGCTTTCTGAGTTTTCCGAACCTAATGGCTCCTTTCCTTAGTGACACTTTAAACATCGCTATGTCTCCAACTTGAAATTCCAAAGGCTTACATCTTACATCAACATAACTTTTCTAACAATCTCAAGTAACTTGTGATCAATCTTGATTTTAGAGTTTTATATGTGTTTTTTTTAGTGAGTTCTTGTGACAATTCGACTTTTCACACTAACCTTGTTAACGGGAGTTGGTGCTATCACAGGCCCAACAAGGTCAATGAAGGCCCAATAAGGTTAATGGAGGCCCAACAAGATCAATTAGGCCCAACATAGCCAATGTAGGCCCACAAAACCAAGAGAAGCCCAATAAGGCCCAATAAATTCAAGTAAGGCACAATGTAAACAAAGTAGGCCTAGGGAAGGCCAAGGTAGGCCCAGGAAGGCCCAGTGAGGCCCAATTGGATTTGAAGAGCCCAATTAGATTAATTTAGCCGGTGGCAGTCCAATTTGGCCCAATTAGTGATAAATTGGAATTTCTAATGTAACTTTGTTAATCGAAATAATATGTTGGCAATCCGGAATAACTTATAGGAGTTAGGAATTAAGGAAAATCAATTACTAAGTGTTAAATTGTGGAAGATTAAGCTTGTAATTGATGTTAGTATCAATTTTGACTTCTAAAAGTCAAAATTCGGCCAAAATTTAATGGGGAAATTCGAAAATCAATCAATAGGTTATTATGATTGAATTAGATCAGTTATAATTGTGATTTCAAGAGTTAGTAACGGTTATCAGGGTTATTAACATCAACATTAATCGGATTAAAGGCCCAATTGATGTTCAAAGTCGTAACCGCCAATGCTTGGTGTAGAAACCACACAATTCGATTTCAACATTCACAATTGAACTTCCAGAATCACATATCGGCATACTTAGAAACTTTTACACATCACAATTTGATTCCAGTAGTTCGGGAAGCAGGAGTTCGATTGAAGGATTGCCGAAATTAGGGCTCGAAGTCGTTCGACTACAATTCGACATCAAAACAGGTTAGAAATTCACCCTAAACCTTCTAAAAGGGTCGACTAAGATTATCCCTAACCGTAATTCGGTTAACATTATCGAATTGGTCAAGTCCCATCATTAGGGTTCATGTTTTGAACGGTTTTGGGGGTTATTGATTAAACCGGTTTAAAAATGAAATTAAATTAGATAGGTAGTTTCAGAAAAGGCCGACTAAGGTTAGTCTTATATCAATTTCGATTATTGATAGCAAATTGATGGAGTTCTAGTAACTAGGGTTTTTTTTTAAACGGTTTTGGGGGTATTGGTCCTTAAGAGATTTATAATCGAATTAAATTATATGGGAAGTTTCTGAATGTTGCGACTAAGCTAAATCCTAAATTAATTTGATGTTTCAATCATGAATTGAAGGATTTCGAATTAAAAAATTTGTTCGGTTGAAAACCGAACCTAATTGGGATCAATTGGAACTCATTGATTATGTTTTGATCGAATTAGAACCATCATTAGGTACGCATAAGTGGTTAGAATGATAAGCTTGTGTTGATGAATGCAATCGGATTCGAAAATGGTGGTCAATTGGGGAACATTGCTTCGGCCATAGTAGAACAAAAGGGAACCGAGCCATCTAAGCTTAAAACAATTTATTCCGGATAGATGTCGCGATACCCTAGCGGGCGAGACTGGTAGATGCTGTGTGTTTGGTGTGGGGGGTCGCGGGTTCGAATCCGGGCAACCCCATTTTTGGGTTTTAAATAAATTTCTTGTATTTTTGCCATAACTTTCGAATACGGACTCCGTTTTCATCCGTTCAAGTTGCGTTGGAACCGTAACGAGAATACGAACGTGTTGAAATGATAAAATTCATATTTTAGTCCGAACACGAAATCGCGTATAATTACGTTTAATTAAATAAAATCAAATGTGATTTTATTTAAACGATTTCAAAAGCACGCGTACTTCCGTATGCCTAATTCTCACACTTTAACATACGTATGTTGATACGTATGTGATTTCAAGCACAAAAAGACAATCCGAATAACTTTAAGTTATTGTTTAAATCACAGATTCTTCGTAGAGGATTTCTACGCAACTTCACACGTATTTGATCATTCTACTATTATCAAAGGTGCGTACACGGCCCCTTTCTTATTTTAAACTGTTTTGGGGGAGAAAACATGTGCAACAAACTACTTTTAGATACATATCACTTGCATGAGTTATCTGTTTACATTATGTGACAACATATCAACTTGAAAGTCCTTACACACCTCGAACCGTTTAGTTTGCTGTGATGCAAAGCGTGGTAGTTGGAAATAGATCTATTAGGTTTGACAAACCTCACCTGGTAGATGGGATCTACGCAGGTGTTTGACTGACCAAACACAATTTTTACTATTGTTGTGATAGACAATAGTGGCAAGGCGAAAACATGCTATAGCATGGCAACTAGTCAGCTTCGGTGTCGAACACGTATGTAAATAGTTTATATGACTAGCCATCATGACTGTGCATTTGTGATTATGTTATCTACAACTTGTTATTCAAACTGATGTTTTGAACACTATGATTACTTAAAACCTGTGTTATGCACCAACCTTTGTGTTGACTTGATTTGCATGTTTTCTCAGGACGCTAAGGCGCGCGTATCAGCTGGCATGGACTAGGAAGATAGAGTCTCATGCATTATAAACTTTGAACATTTGAATTTGAATATTTCAGTATTTTGATTTGTAATGTTTTACTTATCAACAGTTTATTGGTTTTGATTTGAAACGCTTCCGCAACTTTTTGTAAACTCTGATTATTATGTTTTTAAAGACCAATGTATGTTTTGAAATTCATATAGAGGTCTTCGCTATGTCTAATGATCTGAGATCCTGGTTTGTCACGTTCCCAAACGGTATGATTCCGTTAGTTGAAATTGGGGGTGTGACAGATTGGTATCAGAGACATTGGTTATAGCGAACTAGGTTTGCATTTGTAGGCCTAGACTATGACTGTTAGACATTAGACACATCTGCTTATACACATTGCTTGGAAATTACATATGACATTATGTAATTGACTTGCTTACGTATTCCATGGCACTGCACTTACATATGATATTATGTAACAGGCATGGCTTCATCATCAGTTCCTTATGTTATCATTGATGATTCCGAGGACGAGGAGCCGATAGTTCCGGCACCACCATCGTCACCACCACCACCTATTCCATCACCTCCACCATATGAGATGGAGGACTCCGATCCAGAGGAGGATCCGGAGGAAGACCCGGAGGAGGATCCAGACGAGGATCCTGATGAGGATCCAGACGAGGATCCCGACGAGGATCCAGTTGAGGACCCGGATGAGGATCCGGTGGAGGCACCATGGGTGAATACCCAGGGACTCTATGCTGCAGGACCATCTACACATCCACCACCCGCACTAGATGCTCCTGAGCCTAAGAGGCGAAGGACGGACGCGGAGGAGATTGCCAAGTTGCGCGAGGACTTGGATGAGACAGAAGACAAGCTTATACAGAGATCTCAGGAGTTATGGGATGCCATTGAGAGGCAAGATGAACTTGCCCATCTAGTTCATGACATGCGGGATGAGATGGTGAACATGATTGGTCGTCTAGAGGAGTCAGAGAACCGAGCCGAGATCTTGGAGGGCAGGATTGAAGCTTTGGAGGATTTAGTGGTAGTTGAGAATGAGGAACAGGATGAGGATGAGGATGAGGAGGAGGAACCAGCACCAGTTGCTGAGTCCAATCCTGAATCCACCGTTGAGGACGACTGATTATTTTTCTTTTATTTCTTGTTTTATTTAAACTTATTAGGAACAGGTTGTGTTCCTACATTAGTAGTTTGAAATTTTGTATTTCATTTCAAAAGTATTGTACTCAAAGAAAATTTCTATTTATGGAAGAGTTATCTTTTATTTTCAACAACTGTGTTGGCTTATATTACATGTTGTGTTTGTTGTTTTACTTACACATGTAAAAATTGGATTTTGATTATGCGCTAACATTTCTTGTAAATAGGAACTAATGGCTGAGGGAAATGTTCATATGACTGTTGCTGAGCTCAACGAGCTAATCAACAACAGAGTCGCGGAGGCTATTGCACAGTATGCTCAGACACATAACACAGGACCACATGGTCCAGCTGGGGGATTGGTTAATCCACAAGTTTGCACATTCAAGATGTTCTTGGACTGCAAACCTCACAACTTCAAAGGGTCGGAGGGGGCCATAGGACTTCTCCGATGGATTGAAAAGGCGGAGTCTGTGTTCGAAATGTGCAACTGCCCTGATGACAGCAAGGTGAAGTTTGCTACTGGAACGTTGGAGGGTCCAGCACTGACTTGGTGGAACTCCAATGTTCAGACTCTGGGGTTGGGAGAAGCAAATGCGTTGACCTGGAACAACTTCAAAACTTTGCTACAAGAGGAGTATTGTCCTCGTAGTGAAATGCAGAAGTTGGAGGAAGAGTATTGGCACCTCAAGATGGAGGGGTCAAACATTGAGGAATACACGACCAGATCGCATGAACTGGCCAGACTGCTACCACACATGGCTACTCCAGCCAGTAAGTGGATTGAAAGATACATTGGAGGACTAGTGCCTCAGATCCAAGGGTTGGTTACTTCAGCAAATCCCACCACCATCCAACAAGCTGTTCGTCTAGCACATCAGCTTACTGATCAGGCAGTGTTGCAAGGGACCCTGCCTAAGCGAACATCTGCTACCAAGGTAGGAGATCACAAGAGAAAGTGGGATAGTAACAACTTCAAGGGTAATAACCAACAGCAGAACAGGAAACAGGACTCAAACAAGTCCTATCATAATTCCAACAGTAGCCAACAATCATCATCATCGGGGGGCTATATTGGTAAGCACCCCAAGTGCAACAGGTGTGGTTACCATCATGCGGGTAACCAGTGTGACAAAGCAAAGTGCCAGAGGTGTGGCAAGATTGGGCATGCGGCTAAAGATTGTCGCGGAGAGCTGCAGAACAACAATAACAACCATAATAACAATCAGAACAATGCGCAGAAGGGTTGTTTTGAGTGCGGCAAGATGGGCCATTTCAAGAAAGATTGCCCACAACTTAAGAAAGGCGGGGACAACAATGGTAATGGAAATGGAAATGGCAACGGTAATGGAAATGGCACCAACAATAACAACAACAATAACAACAACAACAACGGTGCTAGAGGCAGGGCGTTTGTGATCGGAGGACGTCAAGCGCGGGAGGATCCCAACATTGTTACGGGTACGTTCCTCTTAAATAATCACTATGCCTCTATGTTATTTGACACCGGTGCCGATCGGAGCTTTGTATCTAGTTCACTTGTTAAGTTGCTAAATGTTAGTCCCACTGCCTTAGATAGTCCTTATACTGTGGAATTAGCTGATGGTAAGTTGATTGTAGTAGAAAACATTTATAAGGGATGTATCCTTGATTTGATGGGTCAGACATTAGAGACTGATTTGATGCCTATTGCCTTAGGCAGTTTTGATGTAGTCATTGGCATGGACTGGTTGTCCAAAAACCAGGCTGAAATTATATGCCATGAAAAGATTGTTCGCATACCTCTTCCGCAGGGAGAGACATTATATGTACAAGGCGAGAAGAGCAGTACGCCACTGCGTCTCATATCTTGTATGAAAGCACGCAAATGTCTGCGGAAAGGTCATACGGCAGTTATAGCACTTATAACTGAAAAGCCAGTAGCTGAGAAGAAACTTGAAGATATACCTATAGTTTGTGAATATCCGGAGGTATTTCCAGAAGACTTGCCGGGATTACCGCCTGTCAGACAGGTGGAATTCCGAATCGATCTTACACCAGACGCAGCACCGATAGCTAGGGCGCCTTATCGACTTGCACCGTCAGAGATGCAAGAGTTATCCACACAATTGCAAGAATTGTTGGATAAGGGTTTCATACGACCTAGTTTTTCACCATGGGGAGCTCCAGTATTGTTTGTAAAGAAGAAGGACGGAACTTTTCGTATGTGTATCGATTACCGGGAATTGAATAAGGTTACCATCAAGAACCGGTATCCGTTACCCAGGATTGACGATCTGTTCGATCAGTTGCAAGGTTCGAGTTATTACTCGAAGATTGATCTCAGGTCGGGTTATCATCAACTAAGAGTTCAGGAGGAGGATATTCCAAAGACAGCATTCAGAACACGATATGGCCATTATGAGTTCTTGGTCATGCCATTTGGGTTGACAAACGCTCCAGCCGTATTCATGGATCTCATGAATCGTGTTTGTAAACCTTATCTTGATAAGTTTGTCATTGTTTTCATCGATGACATTCTCATCTATTCAAAGTCTGAGGAGGAACATGCTGAACATCTTCGATTACTGTTAGAGCTATTGAAACAGGAACAACTGTACGCTAAGTTCTCGAAATGTGATTTTTGGATGCGAGAAGTACAGTTCTTGGGTCACATAGTTAATGAAAAGGGCATACATGTTGATCCAGCGAAGATTGAAGCGATTAAGAATTGGGAAGCGCCAAAGACCCCTACCGAGGTACGACAATTCCTTGGTTTGGCGGGTTATTATCGACGATTCATTGAAGGTTTCTCAAAGATCGCTCAACCACTTACAGCTCTGACGCACAAGGGAACAAAGTATAACTGGACGGATAAACAGGAAGCTGCATTCCAGTTATTGAAACAGAAACTCTGCAGTGCACCGATTCTGTCCTTACCAGAAGGAACGGAAGACTTTGCGGTGTATTGTGACGCATCTGGACAGGGTTTGGGATGTGTGTTGATGCAACGGGATAAAGTGATCGCTTATGCTTCCAGACAACTACGAACACACGAAAAGAATTACACTACTCATGACTTGGAGTTAGGAGCAGTGGTTTTTGCTTTGAAGATTTGGAGGCATTATTTGTATGGAACTAAGTGTACTATTTATACTGATCATAAGAGTTTGCAACATATCTTTGATCAGAAGGAACTCAATATGAGACAAAGACGATGGGTTGAGTTGTTGAATGATTATGAGTATGCGATTAAGTATCACCCGGGAAAGGCTAATGTCGTAGCCGATGCTTTGAGCAGAAAAGATACAACGGGAACAAGACGGGTTCGCGCACTTATGATAACAATACATACTGATTTACCAGACAAGGTACACAGTGCTCAAATTGAGGCCTTGAAAACGGAAAATGTCACACCCCCACCTCTCGTCACCTGAGAATGATGTCATCAAAAGGGTAGCGGAAGCATAGTGGTGATGTCTCAGAGCATGAGGGGTGACTTACTTGATCCGGTATCATCATAGCACACAGATTACGAAAAGTAAAACTTACATTACAAGGTTCGTGGTTACAAATATTATTACAGTTTATACATATTACAATTTATTTAATTACAGTTGTTGCTAGTGCTGTGAATGCATCCTCACCGTTGTCCTTGATTGCCTGCAAAAGTTTTAGTTTCGAAAACATCAGCACAAAGCTGGTGAGTTCATACAGTTTAGTTAAATCATATGATATGACAGTTAAATTCAAATACATGTTCACAGTTCCGGATAACCATGGGACCCGTATCTAGTTCCTTTCGGACGATATGTTCAGTTCTCGATATTACCCGTCGGTAAATATCTTATTGCCTCATTATCTTAATGTCTATCACACCATTAAGAAGTTCAGGAAACAGATAACAAACATTCACACCAGGGGAGATGCAATCCTCCCAGTGAATGGGGTGTCAACCGATAGTACTATCAATGTTTTCTGCTCGGCCACACATGGGTTCACTAGATACAGTTCAAGAATGAGGACTTTGATATCATGATAGAGATACTAACGGCAACAATCCCATGAAATCCACAAATTCAGTTAATCACATGAAATCACGCAGATAACAGTGACACATATCATATGATTGAGAAAAGTTTAGCAGTTATACCCCGATGTTTATAAAACATTAAAAGAACAGGGGTGATACGAAACTCACCTGAGTTCAGATGAGTGCTAAGATCTCGCGTAACTGGTGCTAATAATGTAAATCTGCATTAGGTTATATTTGATTAATGATTTATGTTCTAACCTGCTGATTAAATCTGTTTGAACGTTCAATGTCATAGACATTGTAATGAAAAGTCATCAAACCGATATTCGGTGTTTAATTAGTTATTGAATCTAATATCATACAATGTATGATAATGTAGGTACCTAGACTGATTTAGATACCTAATATGAAGTTGATGACATGCTTGATTAATCAAAATAATCTCTGATTAACCAGTTAGGTAATGTTGTTGATTATGCTCCTGAAACAGTTTTCAGATGAAATCACAGCTTAGGAATGATTAATTCTGGTTACTGGTTATCCAGATATCACAAAACATAACAATGTGACATTGGAATATGTTAAACAATCATGTTTAAAATACTAATCTGACTGTTATCATAAACACCAGACAGTTATTCCAATGGGTAGGTTAATGATTGTGATTAGTTTGAAATGCCTGGGATTAACCTTGCATTTCAAAGATTAACCAAAATAATCACCTACATTGTCATAATTAAATGGTTTAAACCATTATAATCATTGTTATGATTTGGTGGAAACCGGGCATTATAACGGATCAAAACAAGGATTTAACCGTTAGAACTTCGTGTTCTTTGTTTATAATCAATCCTAGCCATCATCTAGGCAATAATCAACAATCCTAACTATCTCATTACGTTCAAAATCAAGATCTAATCAATCAAAATCAAACTAGAAGGTTTAAATGGATCATTACCTAATCGGACGGATAAAACAACGATCAGAACTTGTATACACGTTTTCTGGCTTCAAAGATGCGATCTGGTGGCTTCAAGATGGTGTTTTGATGGTGTATGTGTGTGTGTTTTCGTCTGGGAACTGAGCAGAAGCGAAGAAGAAGAATAAACTTCTTTCTTGCATGAAATCTGATTAAAAGGATCAGATCATTCCACCGCCTCATCCGTCGCGTACCGCGACGGAGAGTCTATTTTGGCTTCGCGTACCGCGAAGTTTTTCGGGAATCTGAGATATTTTACAACCATTGCGTACCGCGGAGGACTCTCAAGCCCACCTCCGCGTACCGCGATAAGCCCTTTCGACCAATACTTAGAGATTTTTCTTCGTTTTTCGATTCCGGACAATCCGTAACTCCGTTTCGCGATCCGTTTTCTCCTATGTTCTCGATTTCTCGCATACTTTAAACCTGCAATAATTACAATTATCAATTTCGCGCGGATTTCTAGAACAACCAAACGTGTGAACGTCATTGATGACGTAGTCTTTACCTGCAATTGTCACAGTCTCCTCCTGTTACAGAAATTTCGTCCCGAAATTTAGTGAAGACTTATCTGTCGACAATTGTCTATGAGAACAAGTGAGGATATTTTGCTTTCATCTGATCTTCACGTTCCCAGGTATATTCAGGTCCTCGTTGAGAGTTCCAGCGAACTTTAACGATTGGTATGCGACTGCGTTTGAGTACCTTAACTTCTCGATCCATTACTTCTACCGGTTCTTCGGTAAACTGAAGTTTATCATTGATCTGAAGTTCTTCGAGAGGTACAATCAAAGATTCATCGTTTAAACACTTTTTCAGATTTGATACGTGAAAAACGTCATGAATGTTACTGAGTTCAAGAGGTAATTCGAGTCTGTAGGCTACAGATCCAATTCGTTCAAGAATTTTAAATGGCCCTACAAACCTCGGTGAAAGTTTACCCCGTTTACCAAATCTGAAAATGCCCTTCCAGGGTGATACTTTCAACATTACACGATCACCAACTTGGAATTCTAGTGGTCTACGACGGTTATCAGCATAACTCTTTTGACGATCGCGAGCAGCTTTAATTCGTTCTTGAATCAGTGCGATCTTGTCAGTGGTTTCTTGGATGAATTCTGGGCCAATGATTTGATTTTCTCCTATTTCCGACCAGCAAATAGGAGATCTGCACTTGCGCCCATACAGTGCCTCGAATGGAGCGCATTGTATGCTGGTATGGTAGCTGTTATTGTACGAGAATTCCACAAGTGGAAGATGAATATCCCAGCTACTTCCAAAATCAATCACACAGCTTCTGAGCATGTCTTCTAACGTTTGATTTGTTCGCTCCGTTTGCCCATCCGTTTGTGGATGATAGGATGTGCTCATATTGATTTGCGTGCCCAGAGCATTCTGAAGAGTTTGCCAAAATCGTGACATAAATCGACTATCTCTGTCAGAAATGATAGAGATCGGTACTCCATGTCGAGATACAATCTCATTAACATAGAGTTTAGCCAGTCGATCCATAGAGTAATCTTCTCGGATGGGTAAGAAATGCGCAGATTTAGTAAGGCGATCAACGATAACCCATATCGAGTCATGGTTACGTGACGTTCTGGGTAGTTTTGTAATGAAATCCATAGAGATCTGATCCCATTTCCACATGGGAATCTCAGGTTGTTGGAGTAACCCAGAAGGTCGTTGATGTTCAGCCTTAACTTTGAGACATGTTAGACATCGATCCACGTATTCAGCTATTTGTTTCTTCATTCCAGGTCACCAGTAAAAGTCTTTAAGATCTTTATACATTTTATCGGCACCTGGATGAATAGAATACCTGGATTTGTGCGCCTCATCCAAGATAATAGTTCGAGAGTTACCGAATAAAGGAATCCACATTCGGTCTTTGAAATACAACAGTCCATCAACCTTAGTATCGAGTTTCTTATCTAATCCTCTTAGTCCCTCAGCAGAATAATTCGTTGTTTGTAAAGCTTGTTGCTGAGCATTTCTAATCTG
The DNA here is from genome assembly GCA_009363875.1 of Mikania micrantha. Taxonomy (NCBI): domain Eukaryota; kingdom Viridiplantae; phylum Streptophyta; class Magnoliopsida; order Asterales; family Asteraceae; genus Mikania; species Mikania micrantha. The sequence continues at coordinate 36,657,282 of CM018689.1, read as the reverse complement.
AGGAATTAGACTAGTTTGGATAGTCAAACCTAACGCTCTCACACGTAGGGGTTTGACCCGTTCCTTGCGACTCAAGGCATCGGCCACAACATTTGCCTTGCCTGGGTGATAACGGATTTCACAATCATAATCGTTCAAGAGTTCAACCCATCGCCTTTGTCGCATGTTCAACATTTTCTGATCTAGAATATGTTGGAGACTTTTGTGATCCGTGTACACAATACACTTGGTTCCGTACAGATAATGTCTCCAAATCTTGAGTGCAAACACAACTGCACCTAGTTCTAGATCATGAGTGGTATAGTTCTTCTCGTGTACTTTCAACTGCCGAGAAGCGTAAGCGATCACCTTATCGTTCTGCATTAAAACACACCCAAGTCCCTGACGGGAAGCATCACAATAAACCGTGAAGTTATCTGTACCTTCCGGTAGTGCTAAGATAGGTGCATTGCAGAGTTTATGTTTCAACAGTTGGAAAGCCTCCTCCTGTTGGGAACCCCATATAAACGGTTGGTTCTTCTGAGTCAAAGTGGTAAGTGGCAGAGCGATTTTTGAAAAGTTCTTGATAAATCGACGATAATAACCTGCCAACCCCAAGAATTGACGTATTTCAGTCGGGGTTCGAGGTGTCTCCCATTGTTCTACCGCTTTGATCTTACTGGGATCCACTTGAATACCATTCTTATTCACAACATGCCCCAGAAACTGAACTTCTCGTAACCAAAATTCACACTTGGAAAATTTGGCATATAGCTGTTCACGTGCTAAAAGTTCTAAGATGAGTTTCAGATGTTGGGCATGTTCCTGCTGGTTCCGGGAATAAATGAGAATATCATCAATAAATACAATCACAAACTTATCCAGATAAGGTCTACATACTCGGTTCATCAGATCCATAAAAACTGCAGGTGCATTGGTTAAACCAAACGGCATTACTAAAAACTCGTAATGTCCGTACCGGGTTCGGAAAGCAGTTTTTGGAACATCATTGTCATGGATTCGCAACTGATGATATCCGGACCTCAAATCAATTTTTGAGAAATATGTAGCACCTTGCAACTGATCAAACAGATCATCAATACGAGGTAATGGATAACGGTTCTTGATTGTCAGTTTATTGAGTTCCCTGTAGTCGATACACATCCTGAATGATCCATCTTTCTTTTTCACAAAAAGAATTGGTGCTCCCCAGGGTGAAAAACTGGGTCGAATGAAACCTTTATCAAGAAGTTCCTGTAATTGACCTGAAAGTTCTTGCATTTCAGATGGCGCAAGCCGATACGGGGCTTTAGCAACAGGTGCAGCGCCAGGAATCAAGTCAATACGAAATTCAACCTGTCTTGTTGGGGGTAATCCTGATATATCTTCAGGAAAAACTTCAGGAAAATCTTTGACTACTGGGATATCAGTGATACGTGTAGGTGAAGAATTGTGCTCGGTCACGTGTGCCAGGAAAGCATAACAGCCTTTCCTTAAAAATTTCTGAGCCCGCATACAAGATATGAGACCAAGTTTTCTACCGGCTCGTTCTCCTTGAACTACCAGTGTATTACCGTTAGGTAATGGAATACGGATCACCTTAGTTTGACATACAACTTCCGCTTGGTTATCAGAAAGCCAATTCATGCCTACCACGACATCAAAGCTACCAAGCTCAATAGGAAGTAAGTCGATACAGAAAAGGTGATCATTCAGATTCAAGGAACATCCTTGAATAACACTGCTAGTTTTGATCATCTTGCCATTTGCAAGTTCAATGACATAAGGAGTTTCTAGTTCTACCGTAGGCAATGAAAGTAATGATGCAAATTCAGGAGAAATAAAACTCTTATCTGCTCCTGTGTCAAATAAAACTGATGCATAAAGATTATTGAGAAGGAACGTACCAGTGACAATGTTTGCATCATGTCTTGCCTCGGCCGCACCAATCTGAAAAGCTCTGCCCCTAGCTTGATTCCCTGGATTGGTGTTATTGGTTGGACAATTGCGCATGAGGTGATCAGGGCTTCCACAAGTGTAACATGACCGGTTTGTTTGAGCAGTGGGTCGTGGAGCTTGGTTTGGTTGACGAGCAGGAAAGTTGCAGTATTTAGCATAGTGTCCTACCCGATTACATTTTGCACAAACAGGACATGGTCCTGTGTGATGGTAGGGACACCTATCACATTTGGGCGCCGGCCCAGTGTAAACTTTCCTCTCCGGTACCGCCGCTCCATAGTTTTTCACGGTTGATTTGTTCTGACTGGTTTCAGCTGGAGCTTTGGTCTTGGACTTGCCAAACCATTTACGTTTGGTACCTTTAGAAACGTTCGAGGTACCAGCTTCACTACGGCCCACGGCCATCTGAGATTTTGAGATCAATGTACCACTTCTTACCGCCTCATCGGTAAGCTTGGTGGTCAACAGAATGGTTCTTTTAAGAGTTGCGGGTTCAGCAGCAGTTACATTTCCCCGAATCTGGGGAACCAACCCTTTGATATACTTCTCAATCAATGCTGCCTCAGTTGGAAACATATTGGGAAGTAGACAAGTAAGTTCATGAAAACGATCGGTGTAGGCTAAAGAATCAGCACCGACCATTGAGTGACTCCAGAATTCCTCCTGAAGTTTTTGGATTTCAGTGATTGGGCAGTACTCTGACATAATCAGAGTTTTGAATTCATTCCAACCCATAGAATCAACTGTAACAGAACCCAAAGTTTTAGCCTGGGTATTCCACCAGGTAAGAGCTGATTCTTTCAAAGAACAGGCAGCATAAGACACCTTATGCTCCTCCAGACACTGGCTGATTTTCAGTTTTGTTTCCACCTCCTCGATCCACCTAAGGAGTCCAGCCGCTCCTTCCCTACCTGTGAAAGTAGGTGGGTTACAGGAAGCAAAGTATTTATACGTACATCCCTGTCGTGGTGGATCAGGAGCAGTAGTAGTTGTGCCTGTGGTATGAACAGTTTCAACATGTCTACCTGTGGCATTATGTTCCACATGACCAGACCCAGAAGTGACATGTGGCTGTGGTGGTATTACAATGCCAGCAGCCGATAGCTGTTCCTTTACGATTCGGGCTATAGCTGCTTCATTCAATACCGACCCACTAGGAGCTGCTGTTAGTGTCGGGTTTGGGTCCTGGTTCACCAGAGGAACGGTATTTGTTTTAGAAACAGGTGGTGGAACTGGATTCGGTTCAGGGGAAGTAATATTCTCGGTAACTTTCTTAGCTGGACGACCTCTTTTCGGAGCCATAGTTCTGCTCACATGCAGACAAACTCAGGTCAGTTCAAGAATATTACAGATATAACCCTTTTTAATCACATAACTCAACCATGTTCAGACATGCTGACAATTTCATGTTGAAATGTGATCATTTAAGTATTCAAGTATAACTACATTGAAAAGATCCAGATACGTTCTCAATTCACACTAGTCATTCAGATATTCGTAGTTATACTTAGTCCTGTTATTTCAAAACATGTGTAGAGTATAACCCAACTCATTGCCTCGCAATACATGTTTTTAGAGATATGTTCATACAGGACTAGGATATGTTCTCACACAAATCCTCTGATATGTTCTCAGTTCATGTACTAGATATGTTTTCACACAACAACAGATATGTTCACATGTTCTCGTACAGTATGGCTCTCGTACTGTACTTTAATTACAGATATGTTCTCATTAGTTATGTTCTCGTTCACATTACAGATACATTCTTGTTTAGATATGTTCTCGTACAGTATGGCTCTCGTACTGTACTTTTAGTAACTGATATGTTCTCGTATAGTATGGCTCTCGTACTATACTTTAGTTACTGATATGTTCTCGTTCACATTACAGATACGTTCTCGTTTAGATATGTTCTCGTTCACATTACACATACGTTCTCGTTTAGATATGTTCTCGTACAGTATGGCTCTCGTACTGTACTTTTAGTAACTGATATGTTCTCGTTCACATTACAGATACGTTCTCGTTTAGATATGTTCTCGTTCACATTACAGATACATTCTTGTTTAGATATGTTCTCGTTCACATTACAGATACGTTCTCGTTTAGATATGTTCTCGTACAGTATGGCTCTCGTACTGTACTTTTAGTAACTGATATGTTCTCGTATAGTATGGCTCTCGTACTATACTTTAGTTACTGATATGTTCTCGTTCACATTACAGATACGTTCTCGTTTAGATATGTTCTCGTACAGTATGGCTCTCGTACTGTACTTTTAGTTAATATATTCGCATACAGTATGGCTCTCGTACTGTATTTTCGCGCAATATATGTTTTTAGTTAAATATATTCGCATACAGTATGGCTCTCGTACTGTATATCAGCGCAATATATTTTCAGTTAGATATATTTGCATACAGTATTGCTCTCGTACTGTATTTTCGCACAATATATATATTTTTAGTTCGACATATTCGCATACAGTATGGCTCTCGTACTGTATATCAGCGCAATATGTTTTCAGTTAGATACGTTCTCATACTGATATGTTCATAGATACGTTCTCATACTGATATGTTCATAGATATGTTCTCATACTGGTATGTTCATAGATACGTTCTCATACTGATATGTTCATAGATACGTTCTCATACTGATATGTTCATAGATATGTTCTCATACTGGTATGTTCATAGATACGTTCTCATACTGATATGTTCATAGATACGTTCTCATAATGATATGTTCATAGATATGTTCTCATACTGGTATGTTCATAGATACGTTCTCATACTGATATGTTCATAGATACGTTCTCATACTGATATGTTCATAGATATGTTCTCATACTGGTATGTTCATAGATACGTTCTCATACTGATATGTTCATAGATACGTTCTCATAGTGATATGTTCATAGATACGTTCTCATACTGATATAGATATAGTGTTCACATAACATACAACAGATATACAGAATCAAACGTTTGATTAAAACAACACTGTTATTATAGAACCATAAAGTTTATGATACAAAGAGTGCCCTCATAATATATCCATACAAACAACCTATCCGTCTATGAGATGTACAATGAAAATCCCAAAAATGTGGGTCAACTGATCTGACTTACCGTAGGAAATACGGTAAACAGGCTAGCACTATAGCTATAGTAGCAAGTACTATAGCTAACCAGATAAGTCTAGCCTCGGTGCTCAGCGTACCGAGCATCCAAATCAGTCCCTGCAGCCTTTCCCCAAAGGCTGCCACCCGCTGCTTACATGCAGCAATCATCTCCCTCCACCAGGTCCTCTGAAGGCGATCCTCAATGGTCGCCCTCCAGGCTAGAGTGTCCGCACCCTGAGTAGTCACATGCTCCATGAGAGCCAGGTGAGACGTGAGAATCTCCATCACCGTGTTACGGGTGTCCTCCATCGTGGCATGGTGCTGCTGCAGATCCTGTCGGAGGCCCAGCAGGTCCTGAGATACCTGCTGTACCTGAGCCCGAAGCTCAGCCTGGTGGGAGGATTCTCCCACCTCGTGTACTGGTGCTGGCTCGTCCCGTGGAGCCATAGGGCGTCGTGGAGGTAGTCCCGTAGTCTTGCGGGCCTGGCCCCGCATACGCCTGAGCCCGTCCCATGCCGGGGCTCTGTGTGGTGAGGAGCTCTGCCTCCTCATGGCCGAAGCGTCGGCCAGCGGTGAGTGGGGTGGACTGTGCACCGGTGGGGATCCCGGTGGTGGTGGTGGTATGAACGGAGATCCGGGCGGTAGTGGTGGTACAAAAGGAGATCCGGGTGGTGTAGCTGGTAGCTGTGGTCCCACCTGAGATGATACAGAAGACGCATGAGATGGTACTGCACCCGAGCTCGATCCCGAGCTGTCACTGGGTGTGTCGTCAATGATGATGTAAGGGAATCTCTGGTAAATATAGTTTTCTCCCGGGTTCGCCATTGCTGAATAAACAAAGTTCTAGATCAGTATCATGAAATAAACATTGAATAATAATATTCAATACAAACATGATATGATATCTCTTCCTATCTCAAAGCAACTATTAGTCTTTAGAATTGTTATAGTTCAGCTTGGATTGACTTAAACTAGAATGCACAAGTATTGCAAATTTCAGTTATGCTGGCCACTCATAACTGAAACCTGGATCACTCGATTATCCTAACTTAAATCAACACAAGTTTTGTTCGTTCGTTGTATTCAGTGCTCTCTGTGTCATTATACGAGCCTATGGTTATAGTCTAGGCCCCTATGTCCACCTAGTTCTCTATAACCTGTGGCTCTGATACCACCCTGTCACACCCCCACCTCTCGTCACCTGAGAATGATGTCATCAAAAGGGTAGCGGAAGCATAGTGGTGATGTCTCAGAGCATGAGGGGTGACTTACTTGATCCGGTATCATCATAGCACACAGATTACGAAAAGTAAAACTTACATTACAAGGTTCGTGGTTACAAATATTATTACAGTTTATACATATTACAATTTATTTAATTACAGTTGTTGCTAGTGCTGTGAGTGCATCCTCACCGTTGTCCTTGATTGCCTGCAAAAGTTTTAGTTTCGAAAACATCAGCACAAAGCTGGTGAGTTCATACAGTTTAGTTAAATCATATGATATGACAGTTAAATTCAAATACATGTTCACAGTTCCGGATAACCATGGGACCCGTATCTAGTTCCTTTCGGACGATATGTTCAGTTCTCGATATTACCCGTCGGTAAATATCTTATTGCCTCATTATCTTAATGTCTATCACACCATTAAGAAGTTCAGGAAACAGATAACAAACATTCACACCAGGGGAGATGCAATCCTCCCAGTGAATGGGGTGTCAACCGATAGTACTATCAATGTTTTCTGCTCGGCCACACATGGGTTCACTAGATACAGTTCAAGAATGAGGACTTTGATATCATGATAGAGATACTAACGGCAACAATCCCATGAAATCCACAAATTCAGTTAATCACATGAAATCACGCAGATAACAGTGACACATATCATATGATTGAGAAAAGTTTAGCAGTTATACCCCGATGTTTATAAAACATTAAAAGAACAGGGGTGATACGAAACTCACCTGAGTTCAGATGAGTGCTAAGATCTCGCGTAACTGGTGCTAATAATGTAAATCTGCATTAGGTTATATTTGATTAATGATTTATGTTCTAACCTGCTGATTAAATCTGTTTGAACGTTCAATGTCATAGACATTGTAATGAAAAGTCATCAAACCGATATTCGGTGTTTAATTAGTTATTGAATCTAATATCATACAATGTATGATAATGTAGGTACCTAGACTGATTTAGATACCTAATATGAAGTTGATGACATGCTTGATTAATCAAAATAATCTCTGATTAACCAGTTAGGTAATGTTGTTGATTATGCTCCTGAAACAGTTTTCAGATGAAATCACAGCTTAGGAATGATTAATTCTGGTTACTGGTTATCCAGATATCACAAAACATAACAATGTGACATTGGAATATGTTCAACAATCATGTTTAAAATACTAATCTGACTGTTATCATAAACACCAGACAGTTATTCCAATGGGTAGGTTAATGATTGTGATTAGTTTGAAATGCCTGGGATTAACCTTGCATTTCAAAGATTAACCAAAATAATCACCTACATTGTCATAATTAAATGGTTTAAACCATTATAATCATTGTTATGATTTGGTGGAAACCGGGCATTATAACGGATCAAAACAAGGATTTAACCGTTAGAACTTCGTGTTCTTTGTTTATAATCAATCCTAGCCATCATCTAGGCAATAATCAACAATCCTAACTATCTCATTACGTTCAAAATCAAGATCTAATCAATCAAAATCAAACTAGAAGGTTTAAATGGATCATTACCTAATCGGACGGATAAAACAACGATCAGAACTTGTATACACGTTTTCTGGCTTCAAAGATGCGATCTGGTGGCTTCAAGATGGTGTTTTGATGGTGTATGTGTGTGTGTTTTCGTCTGGGAACTGAGCAGAAGCGAAGAAGAAGAATAAACTTCTTTCTTGCATGAAATCTGATTAAAAGGATCAGATCATTCCACCGCCTCATCCGTCGCGTACCGCGACGGAGAGTCTATTTTGGCTTCGCGTACCGCGAAGTTTTTCGGGAATCTGAGATATTTTACAACCATTGCGTACCGCGGAGGACTCTCAAGCCCACCTCCGCGTACCGCGATAAGCCCTTTCGACCAATACTTAGAGATTTTTCTTCGTTTTTCGATTCCGGACAATCCGTAACTCCGTTTCGCGATCCGTTTTCTCCTATGTTCTCGATTTCTCGCATACTTTAAACCTGCAATAATTACAATTATCAATTTCGCGCGGATTTCTAGAACAACCAAACGTGTGAACGTCATTGATGACGTAGTCTTTACCTGCAATTGTCACAGAAAACTTAGTACCGGAATCTTTACGAGGAATGGAAGAACAATTGAATGTTAAACCTGATGGAATTCGTTATTTCATTGATCGAATGTGGATACCTTTATATGGAGGTTTAAGGGAACTTGTGATGGACGAAGCACACAAGTCTAGATATTCAGTCCATCCGGGATCAGACAAGATGTATCATGATTTGAAGGCACTGTATTGGTGGCCTCACATGAAAGCTGATATTGCCAAGTACGTTAGCAAATGTTTGACTTGTTCGAAAGTCAAAGTTGAATATCAGAAACCATCTGGTTTACTGCAACAACCAGAGATACCGATGTGGAAATGGGAACAGATTTCGATGGATTTCATTACTAAGTTACCCCGTACACCGAGTGGTTGTGATACGATATGGGTAATTGTCGATCGATTAACGAAATCTGCACACTTCTTAGCGATCAAGGAAACAGATAAGATGGAGAAGTTGACTCGTATTTACATTAAGGAAGTAGTAGCACGGCATGGTGTGCCAATTTCTATCATATCAGATCGGGATGCTCGGTTTACTTCCAACTTTTGGAAATCTCTTCATAAGTCATTGGGGACTCGCTTGGATATGAGTACCGCTTATCACCCACAGACCGACGGTCAAAGTGAACGAACAATTCAAACGCTCGAGGATATGTTACGAGCTTGTGTAATTGACTTTGGTGACAGCTGGGAGAATCATTTACCGTTGGTGGAATTCTCTTACAACAATAGTTATCATACAAGCATTCAAGCAGCACCGTTTGAAGCTTTGTATGGTCGCAAATGTCGTTCACCAGTTTGCTGGGCTGAAATTGGTGACAGTCAGATAACAGGTCCTGAACTGGTGCACGAAACGACAGAGAAGATAGTTCAAATCCGGAACCGTATGGCAGCGGCTCGGGATCGACAGAAGAGTTATGCAGACAAACGTCGCAAGCCGTTGGAATTTCAAGTAGGAGACCGGGTTCTTCTAAAAGTATCACCTTGGAAAGGTGTGATACGGTTCGGCAAGCGCGGCAAGCTTAGTCCACGTTACGTAGGACCTTTTGAGATTTTAAAAAGGATTGGTCCGGTTGCGTACCAACTCAAACTACCGGATGAACTCAGTGGAGTTCATGATGTTTTTCATGTGTCAAACTTAAAGAAATGTCTTTCTGATGAGACATTGATTGTACCATTGGAAGAAATACAAGTAGATGAACAGTTACGATTCATTGAAGAACCGGCAGAAATCATGGACCGAGAGGTCAAACAACTGAAGCAAAGCAAGATTCCGATAGTCAAAGTCCGATGGAATTCAAGACGGGGTCCTGAATTCACATGGGAACGGGAAGATCAAATGATGAAGAAATATCCTCATCTATTCAAGACAGCTACTGCTAACACTGAGAGCGCACGTTAAATTTCGGGACGAAATTTCCTTCAACAAGGGGATGACGTGATGCTTTCACACATCAACACTGCAAATTTCAAACTGTAAGCACAAACGTTTTATTTATTCAATTGATTTTGTTACAGATATTTGTGCTACATTACATTTTATATGTACATTACATTTTATATGTTTTATGTGCTACATTTCATATGTTACATGTTATGGTAGTACATACACGATTGGTTACATACATTTTACTATGTGCGAGGTTGCATAGTACATTGGTTACATACACTTTGCTATGTGCGGGGTTGCATAGTACAAACAGTTTCAGACACTCACTATGTGTGAGGTTACACAACACAGTATGATCAAACACAAACAGTCACAGTTAGGTGAACTAACTAGTGTACACGCAAAACAGTTACATTTGAAGATCACAATTGAGTTGTGATGTTGCAAGCATTAGACTTTGTGTGTGAGTACACACAAGCACACAGAATGATCAAATCACACTAACACGTACGATTTAAACTCGTAAGTAGTTTCCTAACTACTTCTAACACTTATTAATTTTCGGGACGAAAATTCCTTCAACAAGGGGATGATGTGACAATTCGACTTTTCACACTAACCTTGTTAACGGGAGTTGGTGCTATCACAGGCCCAACAAGGTCAATGAAGGCCCAATAAGGTTAATGGAGGCCCAACAAGATCAATTAGGCCCAACATAGCCAATGTAGGCCCACAAAACCAAGAGAAGCCCAATAAGGCCCAATAAATTCAAGTAAGGCACAATGTAAACAAAGTAGGCCTAGGGAAGGCCAAGGTAGGCCCAGGAAGGCCCAGTGAGGCCCAATTGGATTTGAAGAGCCCAATTAGATTAATTTAGCCGGTGGCAGTCCAATTTGGCCCAATTAGTGATAAATTGGAATTTCTAATGTAACTTTGTTAATCGAAATAATATGTTGGCAATCCGGAATAACTTATAGGAGTTAGGAATTAAGGAAAATCAATTACTAAGTGTTAAATTGTGGAAGATTAAGCTTGTAATTGATGTTAGTATCAATTTTGACTTCTAAAAGTCAAAATTCGGCCAAAATTTAATGGGGAAATTCGAAAATCAATCAATAGGTTATTATGATTGAATTAGATCAGTTATAATTGTGATTTCAAGAGTTAGTAACGGTTATCAGGGTTATTAACATCAACATTAATCGGATTAAAGGCCCAATTGATGTTCAAAGTCGTAACCGCCAATGCTTGGTGTAGAAACCACACAATTCGATTTCAACATTCACAATTGAACTTCCAGAATCACATATCGGCATACTTAGAAACTTTTACACATCACAATTTGATTCCAGTAGTTCGGGAAGCAGGAGTTCGATTGAAGGATTGCCGAAATTAGGGCTCGAAGTCGTTCGACTACAATTCGACATCAAAACAGGTTAGAAATTCACCCTAAACCTTCTAAAAGGGTCGACTAAGATTATCCCTAACCGTAATTCGGTTAACATTATCGAATTGGTCAAGTCCCATCATTAGGGTTCATGTTTTGAACGGTTTTGGGGGTTATTGATTAAACCGGTTTAAAAATGAAATTAAATTAGATAGGTAGTTTCAGAAAAGGCCGACTAAGGTTAGTCTTATATCAATTTCGATTATTGATAGCAAATTGATGGAGTTCTAGTAACTAGGGTTTTTTTTAAACGGTTTTGGGGGTATTGGTCCTTAAGAGATTTATAATCGAATTAAATTATATGGGAAGTTTCTGAATGTTGCGACTAAGCTAAATCCTAAATTAATTTGATGTTTCAATCATGAATTGAAGGATTTCGAATTAAAAAATTTGTTCGGTTGAAAACCGAACCTAATTGGGATCAATTGGAACTCATTGATTATGTTTTGATCGAATTAGAACCATCATTAGGTACGCATAAGTGGTTAGAATGATAAGCTTGTGTTGATGAATGCAATCGGATTCGAAAATGGTGGTCAATTGGGGAACATTGCTTCGGCCATAGTAGAACAAAAGGGAACCGAGCCATCTAAGCTTAAAACAATTTATTCCGGATAGATGTCGCGATACCCTAGCGGGCGAGACTGGTAGATGCTGTGTGTTTGGTGTGGGGGGTCGCGGGTTCGAATCCGGGCAACCCCATTTTTGGGTTTTAAATAAATTTCTTGTATTTTTGCCATAACTTTCGAATACGGACTCCGTTTTCATCCGTTCAAGTTGCGTTGGAACCGTAACGAGAATACGAACGTGTTGAAATGATAAAATTCATATTTTAGTCCGAACACGAAATCGCGTATAATTACGTTTAATTAAATAAAATCAAATGTGATTTTATTTAAACGATTTCAAAAGCACGCGTACTTCCGTATGCCTAATTCTCACACTTTAACATACGTATGTTGATACGTATGTGATTTCAAGCACAAAACGACAATCCGAATAACTTTAAGTTATTGTTTAAATCACAGATTCTTCGTAGAGGATTTCTACGCAACTTCACACGTATTTGATCATTCTACTATTATCAAAGGTGCGTACACGGCCCCTTTCTTATTTTAAACTGTTTTGGGGGAGAAAACATGTGCAACAAACTACTTTTAGATACATATCACTTGCATGAGTTATCTGTTTACATTATGTGACAACATATCAACTTGAAAGTCCTTACACACCTCGAACCGTTTAGTTTGCTGTGATGCAAAGCGTGGTAGTTGGAAATAGATCTATTAGGTTTGACAAACCTCACCTGGTAGATGGGATCTACGCAGGTGTTTGACTGACCAAACACAATTTTTACTATTGTTGTGATAGACAATAGTGGCAAGGCGAAAACATGCTATAGCATGGCAACTAGTCAGCTTCGGTGTCGAACACGTATGTAAATAGTTTATATGACTAGCCATCATGACTGTGCATTTGTGATTATGTTATCTACAACTTGTTATTCAAACTGATGTTTTGAACACTATGATTACTTAAAACCTGTGTTATGCACCAACCTTTGTGTTGACTTGATTTGCATGTTTTCTCAGGACGCTAAGGCGCGCGTATCAGCTGGCATGGACTAGGAAGATAGAGTCTCATGCATTATAAACTTTGAACATTTGAATTTGAATATTTCAGTATTTTGATTTGTAATGTTTTACTTATCAACAGTTTATTGGTTTTGATTTGAAACGCTTCCGCAACTTTTTGTAAACTCGGATTATTATGTTTTTAAAGACCAATGTATGTTTTGAAATTCATATAGAGGTCTTCGCTATGTCTAATGATCTGAGATCCTGGTTTGTCACGTTCCCAAACGGTATGATTCCGTTAGTTGAAATTGGGGGTGTGACAGTTCTAGACCAGTGAGTTGGCTCTAATTCAATATATGCCCAATATTCATGAGATTGAAACTTCAATTCATATATGATCCAAAGTTGAGTGGGCAAAAATGATGATTCAAGAGTTAGTAGCCGATGCTACGATGAGTCGTGGCGATCGTAATGTATCCTTGTAGCATCTGATTATCAAGTTGTTGAAGAGGATATGAACACATCATCTTAATATTAACAAGTTATAAGGATGATGTTACTTCAAGTATGAGTGAACAAGATAGGTATGTGTTAACAGACTAGGTATGAGTGGTACACATAGTTCGATATGATGGATACATAGTTCATGTATTTAGGAAACTAGTTCGTGTATAGTGTAATGTTCCCCTTTTGTGCGTGGTTTGGAAACTCGGGTTTTGAACATATTTCCCCTTTTGTGTGTGGGTTAGATACATAGATTTTGAACCTTGCCTAGGTAGTATATATATATATATACTTTTTTATACTCTAACATTCCCTAGTTCACCCAAAAGAGTAATAGAGTGCTAGTATATGAAAACCATGTAATTGTGCCAAGGTCTAATCATGACCTGAACGCTTCACACATTAGAGCTCCAAAGAAGTGTCATTACAACTGAATATTGTTAGTACCAATCATCATTCACAGATTAGAATGTGATTTTCTTATGTAAATTTTCGTCATGGTTGGTGTGCACAATAAAATCTAAGTAGGTATATTATGTTTTAATAATTGACATGTCATGAAGTGCTTATTCTTGAGTGAGGGTAGGATGAACAGATGCTATCTAGTTACTAGAGAATAACTTAGATGGTGATAAGCACAAGCATAAAAGCTCCTAGCATCATATGTATAAGTTGTAATGTGTGACATTTGGTCAAGAAAAGTTGAAATATGATTCTATGAGATAATCTGTTTAAGATCAACTTACTCAACCCTATTCGAGATCAATGGTAGTTTTGTACACAAAGACGTGTGTGTACAATATCAAAGTGATATTGTGGTTCCTATTTATAAGGTATATGGAAGGGCATTGACTTGTATGAGTCACCATCGTCAAGAGAAAGAATGACATATTCGCTTATGATGACCTTTCGTCAAGGACTTCACGTGCTACCTTAGTTAATCTTTGGAAGGTACACTAGAGAAGGCGAGTCAACTTTCTAGTTTTTTTTTTTTTTCGAGGTATAGTTGAAGTTCCATGTGAGGAAAGTTTCAAGTTAGGAAGATTAGTTTATTGTCATTTTGAAGAACTTAACCCTATGGAAGTTATTGGGTCTAATGGTTGAGTTAACTCATTTGAAATTCGAGATATTTTGGATAGTGGAGTTAACTTTTTAGAAGTTTATTATAGTTCGGGTAAGGGGTTTAAATCTTCAAAAGTTTACATTGTTCTTCGTAAGCTTTCTTCTAGATGTTTAAGTATTTCGTTCCTCAGAAGCTCACAGTTAAGCTGCCGATGACTAATTGTCAATTTTCTTTTTAAAGGATTATTCTTTGAAAGATAAGGACATAGCTTCCAAAGAATCATATTTTTATCTTCTAATAAGTAAGTAGCTCAATCAGGGTGTGAATAGTTGTTTATTAAAAATGTATTTAGTTTTAAGGATTAACCATAGTTAATATAAAAGAATTTAGCACTTTAGAGAGAAATTTTGTACCTAATTTCACCGATGTCATATAGATACACAAAGTGTGAATGCCATACAATGACTTCTAAATAGACAGGGTGTCTAGAAGTTTTCAGAGGGATGGCCAAATTCTTTACAAAATGCAAGGTAGAAGTGAATGTGGTTTTTAGGCTTAGGTGAGTTCCCGACCCAGCTTTAGTTCTTACATTCGAGGTACCGTTAGGATTTATGTGTAAGGTGTACCACAACTAATCCATCGCACTATCCGTGAATGTGAATCGATCATATACCATAAATAATTGTGGTGTTACAACAAACCAAATGTATATATCTAAAACTTCCTAAAGCTTTTGTCAAAGGAGGCTGAATTTAGTTGTTTGGTCAATGATTGGCTACAATATATCTTTGGGGATAATTTTCTTGCCGACCATATGGTTGTGTATCGAGACATTATGATTTATCATTTATGTTTTCACGATAGAGGACCCTAGAGGCATCATACAACCATTATAGGAATTTTAAGACAAATAATCTAGGTAACAAACTCGTTATGGGGAGCGCTAAGATCTTGAGTAATAGACATTGGTTAGTGCCTAGATGGCCAGTTTTCTACACCAGAAGTTGGAGTACCCTATCATTTGTCCTATGAGAAATGATGAGGTGAAGTTGGATTAACAATTTTGATGAAGAATGAAGAAAGTATTAAAAAGGAAATAAATTTTGAGGTAAATTGTCTTGTCGGACATGTTATCTTTTGGGAGGTGGATTGGCTTGAATTAATACAGATGTGATAGTTTTACATAGAACCACAATATTACTAACTTTGGTTATATGTAGGAATCAATGTGATAGAGTCCATGAAATGGTAAAGATAAACTACATGCAAATTATGATCCTTGCATGTAACATTGCAGTAGGTGTTTGATTAATTGTCTAAAGTTTGTGTTGACTTCTTCCTTCGATATTTGATCAGGAGAGTTTTGTTAATCATCCACGTTGGTTTATGTGTCTACATACTTCACAGTCCAAATGTGAAATAGGAATGAAATCACTGCACCACTTTTTTTTGAGTGATGAGCACTTGTAATGGGAGATAAGCATGTGGAGTATTTTCACTTAAGATGTATTGTTGAAGGTTTATGCATCAGATGATCTAATCACGTTTGGTTATTCCATGACAAGGATCATACCAGAATGTAGTTGGCTATTGTTGAAACAGGTATAAGGAATGAGTTCAGGTATCAATGTTCATTATCTGTTTAAGTGTTGACAAAGCGACTCACACTTACAAATTTTTTTATTTTTTTTTTTGTTTCTGAAATTTTCACTCAAAAAAAATGAAATTAGTATAGAAAAGAAATTAACAGCCTCACTGGGTTTGAACATTGTCTTACCAAATTTCTCAATTCTGATTCCTATACCCAAATCATGATGATCACCTAGAGGCTTCGTTATGGTTTTTGTCAAGATAGTCTTTTAGACAAAGTTGTGATTAGAGTCTTAGATTTACAGGACTCCTGTATGAGGGAGAAAATATGGATACTACCAAACCATCGATGAATGTGATCAAAATCTTGACTAGTTGAGATCAAATGAGGTTTCTATTTGATAAACTCAGCTTTGTTGTCAACATGTGGTGCCTTAAAGATGAAAGTAGTTTAAAATTTGTGAGACTTGTGCTAAATGAGGGCCAACATACATTGGAGGCAATGTAATACCCTAAGTTCCAACCTTAGTAGGTGATGTTTTCCTACTATACTTTCAAATAAGGAAATGCTTATTGCGTCAATCCAATCCTTCTGCATTCGTTCCTTTGGATTGAGTTGAAAAGCTTCCTTATAGATGGGTGTGGTCAGGGTACACATTACCCTTGATGTGGAGTCATTGAATTGATTTATGATTATGATTACTCAAGGGAAGTACAAGGGTTGCATCATTTGAGGTACAGTGAACGTACGACACCATTGGAGGTTCAATGAACGTACGATGACCTGAAAGAAGAAGACATTTAGGGAGTCTTAATCCATCCTTCCACCATGTTCTTAGTGATGAATGGAAATACAATCCTTTGTAAGGTGTTTCCGATATCTCCTATAGATCTTTCTTTATGGGTTGGGTTTTTTTTTTGTATTATGAACAATAGGTTTTGTCAAAATTCATATGTACATATAAATTCACCATTACGTTGGCCACCCGTAATCGTCAATTTATCTTACATAATCCTTTTGGTTCCTCCTATCTCGGTTCATAGTGCCATCCATAAGGACATCAGGAGTCCACCCTTTAACCACCGGTTACATGGTTGAGAGTTATTCAGAATAGAGTGTTGAAGAAAGTATTCACTTGAGTTGAATGGTGCTAGAGAAACTACTCCGAGCCCTGGAAGCGTCATCCTCTATATCATTTGAAATAGAGTGTCCCTAGAGTATTGTGTATATTACAATATCTTTAGATTCGGTATTCTTGTTCCTAGTGATAACTTGGCGTCCACCATCCTCAACTAGACTTCCTGGTGGTTCTTCTAGATTGGACCCGTAATTCTTTTTGATGTCTTTGTCGTATGACACCATGACATCCTTATTGGTATCGCTAGACTCCTTGATGGGAGATGGTGTCTCTGCTGACGACATTGGTGGAAGTGGTGCGAATAGGGTGATCCTCATTCGGTGAGCAGCGAACATGGTTACATGTTATCGACATGCTAGCAATAAAACAATCCTCGAATGTTTTAACTTAAGTCATGCCTATATGCGTAGTAAGAATGAAACCTTTTGAGCCTACGGTTATAGTTCAAGTTACTACATGCAACCTGGTTCTCTATAACCAATGGCTCTGATACCAATCTGTCACACCCCGCCAAGGCGGAACACGCGAGGTGTGACGGTCATGATTTCACAGTCATTGTTTACATTGAACCACTTCTATATGCATCGATAATAAAGGTTTACATGATGTCTTAACTTACAATCATCCAAACATAACTAACAAAACTTCTAAAATTCCAAAATATGATGCGTAAGATTTTACAAACATGGCCTAAGTCAATAGGCTATGCAAGGAAAATCCCAAAAATATGCATTTGAATGTGTTGTGACTTGAAGCTAATCATTCCCAAAATATGTCCCAATGCTTGCTTCAATTATCTGAGAAATACATGCTAAAAACAGTCAGCATAAAGCTGGTAAGTTCACAGGTTTAGATACGTAAAAATTGAGTTGTTTCATTCGACCACAAGGTTTC
Organism: Mikania micrantha; assembly: GCA_009363875.1. Classification (NCBI taxonomy): domain Eukaryota; kingdom Viridiplantae; phylum Streptophyta; class Magnoliopsida; order Asterales; family Asteraceae; genus Mikania; species Mikania micrantha. The sequence goes on along the minus strand of CM018689.1, from coordinate 36,639,294 downwards.
AAAATGTGACTATTGTTCTCAAAAACAATATCATGAGTTGTGTATATCAATTATTACCATGAGCTCCCATAACCGAACTCGACATGATTGAATTGCCCCATCCCAATGTTCTATCGCAAAACATTGTATTGAGATGAATATTGTGCACCCGATCTGACCTACAATCAAAGTTAGCGCTACTAACTACGGGTGGGGTTTGTCACTCCCGAATAGTACTATACCCAATAATTCACGTTCACCCACAATTAACGGTTATAGAATAGGGGACTTAAAGCGATAAAAGTAACTCATGTAATAACGTGTTGAACCAAAACCACTTGTGTCAATGAAACGGTTACAAGCATGATTTCTCCCCCTGTGAGTTAGTAAAACATTATAAAAATAGGGGCCGTGAAACTCACTGTAAAGGTGGATCCCTGATCCTGAGAGTGTGAATGTTGTCTTGTGTTGTAATCACTAGCCGGTTCCTACAACATTCGAGATTCATGTTGATTGTGTGAACTTATAAGATTTGGTGTTGTTTTGTGTTCTTGTTATATATTCTTTGTATTTTTATGTTGCCAGATTTGTCGTAGTAAAACATGTCTCACACTTGCAAAACTAGTTATAATATCTTAAAAAAATATAATTTATTATTTTCGAAAATTACGACCTGATAACAGGGTATTTTTGAAGAATATCCATTTTTGTTTATCAATATCCAAAGATTTGCAATATTATAATTCAATAATAATCATTTAAAATAGCTATATCTATATATATGTGTGTGTGTATTTATATGAGTTAATATTTTATTTTCTTGATAAATATATAAAGAAAGGATATGTCATTTTTATAATTTTCGTTTTTAGACAGATTATGATTCTCATTTTGGGGTGAACTTTTTAAATAGCAAACGTTTTTCAAAAATTATGAGATTTCACAGTTACGCATTTTAATATGTTCCGAACAACTTTCGTTTAGAAAAGTTTTTGTGATTTGGCTTAGAAATTGGCCGAAACAGCCATCCAAGTCAGAAGGTCCGAATTTGCGCACCGATTTTGTAGATGTTGTTTCGTATATCATTTGGTTGAGTTAGAAAACACATAAGTAATGGCTGGAAATCTATCTCAATGAGCTTAATCGTGGTCTTTGAGCTTGCTAAGTTTCGTATTTTTAAGACAAAGTTATAAATTGTTAAAGTTTGGACATATTTTGTCCTAAAATCAGAAATGCCCATACATATAATTTTAACTTCTCAAACATTTGTAGGCATTTTTTTTTATTTATTTATATATCTATATTGTACGTGCTTTATATATATATATATATATATACACATATATATATATATAAAGTCTACGTCATACATACATATATAGATTAGGAAAATACTTGCATGTGTGTACAAGATATTCATATGCATGCTCATGATTATATATATATAATTTTATTTTATTTATTTATTATCTTAATCACACCATATTACATATTTATAAAAAGAAAACTTATGGTTTCCAATGCACTCAAATAGGATGCGCCTCTTTTACTGCACATACATAGATATATATATGTAAATCAAGCATACATATGTCTGGCACTTGTGCGTATATATATCTGTGTGGCTATATATGTGCATGCCAATTTCTTATGAAGGGAGAATTTCTAACGAGTGTGGATCCAAGAATGCAAGAATTTGTATCTCACCTTGTTCATGTGCTTGTGTGGTGGCAATTATGGTTGTTCACGGCGAAGTGCAGATCGATGACAAATGTATGGTTGCTGAATGAGACTTGATATTGGCAGTAATGGAACCAAGAAAGGGGGCTTGTTTGCTTTGGTTGACAGATAACCAATAGAGTAGAGTGATCGAGCTGGGAGATAGTGAAAGAAAAGGGAGTGGAAGTGTTTCATTTGTGTGTTTTTCTTGCAAACTTTGCATCCTTTTATAACAATCATGAAACTTGTGGCATTTAATGTGGTTATGGAGTGCATAAGAAGCAAGGAATGGTGGGTGTTGTCCTTGTGTCGTCAGTAAGGGGGATGGGGAAAGAAACTGACGGTATAATCATCTTTTTGGAAGAGGTTTGGTTAAGGAAAGGACTTGTAAGCAATATGGTTTTATGAGTATTTAAATAAGTAGAGATATGTGATGGTTGGAACTTGCTTGCTGTCACAAAGGGTATGGGTGAAAATGTTATGATTGCCGTCAAAACATGGAGCAAAAATGAGTAGTAGTTTGATTATTATGTATTTGTTTCTTCCTCTATGTGTGTATATACACATATACATATACATACATATATATATACATACATATATATATTTCTCATATATATATATATATATATATATATTTCTAACGTATATTCACAGTTATATTTATATACGTATAGATGTTTGATGATGTCTAATAGTGAGTAAAAGAAAATGATTTGGTTATGGCTAGTAGTATATTACTGTTCCAAAAATATATATAAAATTTCATTCGGTTTTAATTTTTTTTTTATCTATTTTTTTTTATTTTGGTTGTAAAATATAAATCTGAACTAATTGATATTATTTGGCGTGTTAGATTTAAATCGAGTATAAATGAGTCCAATATTGCTGCATAAAATTTGAGTTTAATAAAGATTAAAACCTGAGAAATTGACGGATGTCACATATCCGTTGGTCCTTAATTATGGGTATTAAATATCAGTCTGTAATTTTGTAAATCACGGTCTGTAATTTTATATGAGCGATAATACCCCTTACCCTAATGACACATGACACGTTCATGTGGCTTCCAACGTTTAGCAAGTTAATACTAATATGTACGTTAACCGTCCCCTATATATATAGGGAATAGATAATTTGAAAGCTATTTCTAAATACGAAAATTGTGTAAACCATCTTTCTAGCCATTGATTTGATGATTGTGTGGTTGAGATTAATTCATGATTTTTTGATTTATTTATTGTTTGATTAAATGTTTGAAAAGTACGGTAGAGTTGTTATTTTAACATTATGTACTTAAAACCCATTTTTTGCATTTGAATTCATCAAAACCGTACCCCCCCTTTTTCACACCAAAACACACCATATTAAATTATAAAAAAAGTTAAAACGAATTCGCATTTTATATATATATAAAATCGGTGGTTTAATGTACATGTTTTCCAACTACCACGCTTTGCAGTCGCGTAGATAATCCTTTATGAAGAATCTGTGTTTTAACAATAACGTTGTATTATTCGGGATGTCGTTTTGTGTTTGAAATCACATACGTGTCAACACACAATCACATTTACGTTTTTATTCCATGTCCATGACTCATTTTCTTATTAGCAACTTTAATTAATAATTTATTTTAATGCAATTTCAATTTTAGTTTTTTTGATCTTTATTTATTTTGATGATTTATATAGCAGGATGGAAGCAACAAAGAGACCAATGAACTCATGCTCTTGAAATCTTTCTTTTTTGATGTACCCACATATTAAAGTTGTGTAAGAAACCACATTTGGGTTATGGTTATCTTCAAACAACAGTTGGGCTTCTTCAATTGTGTTTATTTTGGCATAAAGATTTAGAACGACACTACCCACAAATTCTTTTGAGTTGAAGCTAGTCTTGATTGCGAAAACATGGAGTTGCTTCCTCAAATTAAGGTGCTTAAGAGTCGTGGAATTACTGACAATAACTGCCAGTGTGGATTCATTGGGTTTGATTTCCATATCAAGGATCCTGGAGAAGATGTAGAATCCTTTTCTAAGTAAATGGGTAGAAACTGTTGGCTGTATTCGACTGTTAAACTCAGGAAAATATTTACAAAGCGTCATACAAGCTATCTTTTTTCGTGTGCTTTAGACCCGTTCACTAAGCCCATGACTCAGGACAAGTATGATCAGCACAGGAATGCGATCGGGCTTAGATTTGCTAGCGATATGTTTTGATTTAGTATTTGGATGTACGGACATATAAACAGTTATACTTTTGAAATCACCTTTGATTTACTGGTTTCTTCTCATTAGTAATCTCTGCTATCAGCCTTTTTAACCAGATAGCTTGGCAAGCAGCTGCTTTAGCCGCCATATACTTAGCTTCGCATGATGACAAAGCTACAGTAGGCTGCTTCTGATTATAACATGGAACGGATGATTTCAGTTTCTTTACTAATATATCATGAAACTAAGTATTGCCAAAACAGAGAACATAGACGGCTTACAGCTTTGATTCTTGCAAGCCGTAATCATGCTTTTCAGGTTTTTCCTTCACGAGATTGTAACTTATAGATGTATGTCGAACAAACTGAAGCTGCATGCAATACCTACTCCAACCAAAATACATCTAATTAACTACAAAATGTTTGTCTTAATCATGGTGAATGCTAGCAAAATGTTGTTTTTGTATTGAAATTAAAGCAACAGTTTGTTATGAACAATATGTGAAACTGCAAAAGAGGTGAAATTTAAAGCCTGTTCAATCAATCAATCGAATGTTGTATGATATATGAAGATCTGGATGTGTACATCATGAATCCGAACAATCAAAAAATGAAGAAACTCCCATCTTGAGAGCTCTCAAAAAATTAGGTTTTCGTTATTTACACACATAACTTTTTTATTTTAACTCACTACTGATACCATATGTGTCGTATAAGCTTATTCGAGACATATAGCTCCTTTAACACAGATTGATTCGACAATGATTTGTTACGTATACGTCTCGTATAACGTATATGACATACAAGAGATGTATATGCTTATACGAAACATTATAAGTCTAATCATTAACACTAAGAAATCATGAGAAATAATGATTAACATTTTATCGTATAGACTTATATAATACATGTAAATAGTGTGAAGTATATAAAATAAGTGTCAGTGTGAGACTAGCCCACTTGATATAGGTATTGCCTCTTATAATGCGAGGTCATGAGTTCTAACTAATACAATTGTGTAATTAATGTGGAGTAGTTTAGGAGGAAATAATATTTGTGTTTCAAAAAATATATAAAATAAGTGTGAGAATATACTTACCCAAAAAACTTCATAATTAAGAAGTTTGAAGACGATTTATATATGAAACCTTTTTTATTAAGAATTGATTGTTTATCTGCAAAACATATTTTAGAAAAAGATATAAAAAATTTAATTTCAAAACAAATATTTGCAAGATGGCAGGCATTATTAAGCAATTTTGATTTTCAAATAGAATTTATTAAAGGAGAAACATAAATCTGAATGAATTGTAAAAAAAATCATTAATAATTTATTATATTCTAAAACATACCCAGTAAAGTCCCATTAATTAGTAGGATCCGAAGAGATTGAAACAAAAACAAACCTGACCTCTATCCAAATGGAATAAAGAGGTTATTTCTAAATAGACTCCCGGTTCATTGTTGCCATTTAGAAACTAGTCAACTAATATATCATTATTCTAAAACTTTTCACTCATAGGCAAAATTTGAAGTCTACATTACTCACAAATAAAATCTTATTCATATAAGTTTTATCCAAGAAAAAAAAATTAATAATTCCAAAGACTGAAGAAGCTCAAGTTCTAATTTAAAGTTTTAAGGTATAAGTTGATTTTGTTTTGTAGTTTAGAATAGTGATTAGTCCAATCTTTTTCATATCAATATCTTTAATGAAGGTTAACTTACTTCTAAACAAACATGCCAAATGTTAATGTTACTAACAGTTAGCATAGATTAATTAGTTCGTAGTTAATGTTTTCTTAACCTTTCAATGTTCTAGTTGTGTTACTCAATATACATGCCACTATACATGTTTTGGAAGAGTTAGCTTTATCATTTTAGGAACGATTAATTCTAGCTTATTTGACCGAATAAATTATTATTATTATTTAACCTATTTATAGTGGTATTTTTGCAATTGACAAAAAATCAAGGAATGTATACCATCAGAATCAAATATTACATATAACTATCTGCTTCTGCTTATTACAAAAGGCATTAGCAGAATTAACCATTTACCATCAATTCAAATCACTATTTTCCAATTCCCAAGTTGTCAAAGTATTCCATATAAATAAATCCATCACTATTAGTCATTTTGTACATCCATGTTCCATAAGTGTACCAATCCATGACTAAAAAAGTCAATGTAAAGTCTAAAATTCGAAGTCCCAATTCTATGATTTGTTCTTCATATGATTGCCATTATGAATTCACGAGTGAAATCTATTGATTAATATATGATAATTAAGTATAAAATATCGTTAAAAAAATATTATTTGTAACATAAAGTGAACCAAAAGGAAACAAAGAAGCAATATAAGGTATTCCTCATCACCATATACATGTATCTTAGTGGTAAGATGTAATGTTCAATATTTAAAGTTTTATAACCAAAACTCGAGTAAAATGATTAAGGATTAAAAATAAACTCAAGGTTTGATGGCTGTGATAGGTTAACAAACAGATTCTAATGTTCATTGGTGTTTCTACAACCTTATCATCACTAGGCTTATAATTCAAACAAAATTCATGTAAGTTAGGGAGCAGACTAAGAATGGGAATTTATGTGATTACGGAAGTTTGATAGTCTGACAAGAGTGGACATGATTTCCTTATCAAACTTTGATTTTTTTTTTAAAATAACCCGTTTAAACCAAAACGGATTTTGCTTAAAACCGTCTTGACCAGCATCCTAACCCGCACCCGTTCTCATCCGTTACCTAACCCAACCTGCCCATTTTGCCAGACATAGCCAAAATAATTCATTTAATGTTGTAAGTTAACCTATCCTCGTTGGCAAGCAAACTGTGCAATTATAATCATGTTAGTGCACCACACTTGGCAAGCAAACTATTCAACTATCTTCAGGTTTACAAAGCTCTTGAAATAGCATATATTAATTTTTCCAATTTCTAAAACAATTAAGACTCGTGTTAATAGTTCTGTCAAAAGTCAAGGACACACTCCATTTTCTAAAACAATTAAACTCAGGTTGATATTTGTACTCACATAATTATACTTGAAACTAAAGCATTTCAACAAACACTTGGAGGGCAATCCTGCAAACATACCAAGATGAACACCTAAATATACAGTCACATCATGAACAGCTTTCACATTCAATTTGAAACTAATTTAAACTCAAAATTGGCATATTCTACTTAGAAATCCGATGCATAAAATGTGAATGTTTAAACAGAAAAGAGAAAACCTTACTTGGTTAATTAGAAAGTATCTTTCAATAAAATAAACTCTAAGAACCCTGCAAACTGAAACCAAAATTCGTATTAGCAGAAAGGTCATTCAATTGAGTTCATATGCAATATATCATCTGCGTGAACTTACTTGTTCGGAGGCAATTCCATAAACGCGAGACCAACAAGAGGAAGAATATCAAAGTGAGGTGCAAATGACGATAGAGTGGGTTAAGCATCATGCTTCAGTTTCCTTATCTTTCGGCGTTAGTTACCGTCTGATAGTGGAGAGCGAAGGATTTGAACGCAAGGATTGAAGAGGTCATTGTTGAAAAAAAGGTATAACCTACGCCTCATTCACTCCACGATCATTTACATTCCATTTTATTTTATCCCATAGTAGTTAAATGTTATTATTTAATCATTTTAAGAATTTATTGTTATTATTATTATTTTTTAATTTCAATAATTATTCGTGATCTCATTTTTTATAATATTTATTTTTATGTTAATTTTTTTTAACGACATTTGATCTCAACGTGTGAACCACTGATTTTCAGGCCACGTCACCAAGGTCTAGTTACCATGACCTCCATTGAGACCCCACCACCACCCCAGGAGGAAACCGCACCGGAAAACCCCGACCTCTCAATGACCCATATTTCGCCTTGGGCTGGATTTGAACCCATGACCTTCCATTTGGAAAGCCAAGTGGTACCATTAGGACAAAACCCCTTTGGTTATTTTTATGTTAATTACTTATTGTTTCTTTTATGTTAGTTTTTAGTATTATTAATTTTTTTATTTTCTTAAAACAAGACATCTAACTTTCTTTCACTTCTAAACTAGCTCAAACTAATCTACATTGTATCTGGGTGTAAACGCTCTCATCTAAGATGCAAGTGTTAAATACATAATGAGATGTTCATTGATTAGGTTTGACAAAACATGTCATATTTTATCATAATAGGGCGGATTCATAATGAGTTATTATAAGTTATAACGAGTCTAAATAAGTCATATACATTCATGTTTTAACTATAATTGACCATGATTCACCATCTTTAACCATATATACTATCTTTGATCATGAATCACTATGAGTCACCTAATTGATCCTTATTGGTGAGCATCGACCAATATAAACTCTAATTGGCACTAATCACCCTAACTAATTAACCCATATTACACCTATTAACCTGAACTCACTAATTGGGCTAATCGTGCCAATCTAATATATATGCCCTTAATTGTTTGCAAATGACACTAATTACCCATAATTTATCAGAATTGTCAGTAATTATAATTGACCAATATTAATGTTGTTTCATCATATTTGATCATTATTGACCAATATTGACCCTAATCGACTATCATTAACCAAAATTGTCTAATTTCACCTAATTACCATCATTGACCAATATTTGAACTACTTAACCTGAATAATCATAACTAATTGTAAATGATCATCATCGATGCTAATTAAAAATAACTAGCACTATTAAACAAAAGCGTAACATATTATACATGATTGATCAACATTGACTAATATTAACTCTAATTGACTATAAATTCCAACAGTGACCATAACTAACTATGATTCACATATATTTATGTTTGTGTAGTAGTGATGTTTAATAACTAAGTTACACAACATTATATGAATACAACGAGTATGATAGCATTAGTGACCTAACATGTTGTATGACTGTCAAAATGGTTCATCAAAACATTGGTATTTGTAAGTTATAAGAGCCATTAAGGAGTTCTAATGGTCATATGTCCTCATGTTTGGCTAGGAGTTAATACCACTAACCATTATTTGACCTACATTAACTATGTTTAACCAACCAAATTTGACCTCCATTTACCATGTTTGACCTAATGTGCCATATTACGTTGTAAATGTCATAATGGGTCATGATGATTTATAATGGGTTATTACAGGTCATAATGATTCATAATGAGTCAAAATAAGTCATACACAACCATGTTTTTACTACGGTTGACTATCATTAACCATGATTCACCATCTTTAACCATGTATACCATCTTTAGTCATGAATCAGTGTGAGTAACGAAGTTTGTAATAAGTTACAACAAGTCATGCGTGCCTTAGTGAGCTATATTGATTATGAGAAGTTATAATAGTTTCAATTAGGCAGGATTGGTCAATTGATCATATTTAGTATAAATTTATGATATTTGAAGAATTGTGTTAACAAGTAATGATAATTAACTTTGTTTGGCAATGCTTTAAAATGGTTAACCAAATTTGTCTTTAAAATTTAGTTATTCTTAGATGTTACTTTTGAACATTGATTATATGTTTAAACCACATGAGCTAATTTATAAAAGATTATATTTTAGATTGAAATATTTAAAACACTTAAATCACAAGGGTTAAAACTGTAATTTACTCACTAAATTATTTTCAACTTTCCTTAAATCTTTTTTTTTGGATTTTTCAACGGATTTTCCTATTAAGTTTATTAAACATTATCAATTATCTTCTAATGTATAGTCAATGTTGTAAAAATCGGCCAAGGCGGCCGCCTAGGCGCTAGGCGCCCATCTACTGTCTAATTTTTGGCCTAGGCGGCTTGGTCAGATTTTTATTTTTTTTTTCACTTTTTTGACTTTTTTTTGACTTTTTTATGGTAAAAATGGATCAATTTCATGATTATTTAGACATTTCTCAACCAAAAATCTTTAATATGTCTCTGAAACATCTAATCCAGGCAGTTAACATCGAAATTTATCTCTAAACTTTGAACTCAGTGTTTAAGTTTGCATTTTAAAGTACTTTTTTTAGTATATTTAAGTATATTTTTTTAAAATTATTTGAAGTATTATATTAAATTATTGATATTGATGTGTGTATATAATATATATATTTGTAAAATTACATATAAAAATTTCAATCCGCCTAGCGCCGATTAATCCCGAGGCGGTACCTCGCTGCCCGACTAGCGCCTAGCGACTTCTACAACCATGTGTATAGTTTTAGTTTTTGCTACGGATTTTGCAAGGAAATTTGTTATAGAATATATGAAGATATTTTTAGTTATTATTTAAGTGCTTACATTTCACTTTTGCTATGGACTTTGTTATGAATATTATTAAATTGTTTTTCTATAATTATTTATTGGTCTTGCTACGGATTTTCCAGTGCTATTTTTATTTATTTTTTCAAAATTTATTTTTTGATTTTGGTACCGAATTTTAAAATATATATTTGAAGTATTTATTTTTGTAATTTTGCTACAGATTTTGCTACATCTTTTATAAAGTTATTTTTTTAAAATATATATATTTATCAATTTTGCTATGGTTTTTGTTTCCTACTAAATATCCATAGCTAAAGTGTTCACAGTCATCGTTGTATCGGATCATGAGGTTCTTGATACATCACAAGGTTTTTGAAGAAAAACCAGTATCTGAAACATGTGTGGGATATGCGCAAACCCCATTATCGCGCCTCCTAACAAGGAATGGAAAGCATAGCATGGCTAACTTGGTGCTTCTAGAGAGCACTCAGGTCATGTTGGCTCCATGGCACAGGCTAAGTGCTTGGGTTTTAGGAAATGAAGACTTACCCTTTGAAGCGGCTCACAGGTCTTAGTAAGCTATTTAATGATGGGATGGCATGTGATGCGAGGGCTGCGGTGACAGCAGTGATTGAGGGTTGTCCAGAGGTGTTTGAGGGTCTAAAGACACTCGTCGATGTGGGTGGTGGTGATGGGACAGCTCTACCGATGATTGTTGAGGCTTGTCCGTGGATCAAAGGGTTCAATTTTGATCTTCCTCACGTGGTGTCCGTAGCTCCTCCATGTGTTGGTGTTGAACATGTTGGAGGTAGCATGTTTGATCATGTTCCAAAAGCTGATGCTGTTTATTTGATGGTTAGTACCTTTATGTGAAGTCTTCTGGTCTCTATTAACATATAGTCTTTTAAATAACACACTTAAATTATTTAACTATTGGTTTTTAAACATAAATCTACAAATAATTTGTTATGTTATATGTAGCACTAGTTCTACTTTGCAACATACAATCTAGGTTTATATGTATCTGTTCATGTTTGCTCTTATATTTCTTTGTAACTTGTATATTTGATAACATTATTTTGACATCAAACTCACACACATCCTCATGGACGGACCCAATAGTAAAGGAACACATGGAGTATACATTTTTGTATGTAAAATGTGTGAAGGAAATAATGTTGGCCTCATACTTCTTTGGGGAATGAACCAATAAGCAATAGATTGAAAATTGAAAGAAAATGAGTGCATGATGAAATGGTAAGATGTGTTTTTTTTTTAAATTAAATCAGGTGTATGGTTTGTTATTTTTGAATATAAAGTCGTATTTTTTTAGCGAAGCCTATAACTCAAGTTAATGGTTAGGAAAGCTAATTAAAACGTGAAACTTGATCCTAGAATCAAACTTGAATAATTAAAGAAATTAATGATTATTAACTTTTTACTATTGATGAGAAAATAATGATTTTAGATAGTCTTCATTTTTATTTTTCAAATTGATTGTTGAAACTTGTACTTTAAGAACTAGAGATGATTTTTGAAAAGAAAGTCATCAAACCAACCTGAAATTTCTATTATGTGACCCAACCTGATCCAAAATTGTCAAGTTGTTAAAAATTCGATTAAAAAAAGACCTTATATGGAAAAAAAAGCCTAGATTCGTCATTACACATTTATTATGCTTGTAATATTTTGAGTTGGTGATGTCTACTTTATTTTCAACATGATCATGTAATTACATATGTAATCATATTATAGTGTTCTTTTTTTTTCTTTCGTTGTTGCAGAAAGTACTACATGATTGGGCAGACGATGACTGCATTGCCATTCTAAAAAATTGTCGAGACTCTATTCCTAAAGATACTGGGAAGGTGATTGTTGTAGACGCGATTGTAGGTCGCGAACCTCCAAAGAATGGTCCTATGTGTTTCAAGAAGCTGGATTCACTCGTCATATAATAAAACACATTCAAGCTTATCAATCCGTTATTGAAGTTTATCCATGAATCTTGGAGCTCTTATATGTTGTACCCGAAGTAGGGCTGTAAACGAACCGAACGTTCAGCGAATAGTTCGTGAACCGTTCGGCGGGAAGTTCGTTTATGTTCGTTCGAACGAACACGAACAAGAAATTCCGTTCGTTTAGTTAAATGAACGAACATGAAAAGAGGTCGTGTTCGTTCATTTGTGTTCGTGAACGTTCGGTAACATGTTCGTTTACGTTCGTTTATGTTCGATTAAGTTCATTTATATTTATTCATTAAATGTGTTGTTTATTTTTAATTTTTAGTTTAATACCATAATCTTAAAGTTATATTTAGTTTAATACTATAATATCTTAATTTATATATTTATAAATGATTATCTCTATTGCTTGATGATTTTGAAAAATAATAATTTAACCATGACAATTTTAGTCCAATATTTCTGTCATATGTTGTCTGATTTTCATGCTATGTTCCTCCTAACAAATATATAAATATGATGATTCTGTAGCAACTTAGGGGGTTAGACTATCCACAGTGGTCACCCCACTGAAAACCCTTCCCCACTGAAATTTCCTGCCACGTCATCACCCCACTGAAATCCTTTAACACCCATAATGGTCACCCCACTGAAAACCCTTCCCCACTATTCCACGTCATCAACAATTAAAATTAAATAAAAAACATTACTCTAATTTAAAAATAATTCAATATTTTACAAAAAAAACACACATTACATTAAAAAAACAATAACATATTAAAAATATACTAGTCGGCTTAGATGCTACGAACGACAATATCGGTTCGAACCCTTTCGATATGTTCGACCAAATCGGCTTTTAACGACTCGTGAATGCTTTTGTTTCGCAACGCCAAAATTTGGTTATCTCTACGCGGGTCATCAATGTCAAAAGGAGATGGCGGTTCGTCTTCATCGGGAACAAACGGGCTAATCGACTTGCCCTCACATTCAAGTATCATATTGTGTATTATGATACATGCATACATAACGGATCTAATTTTTTTAGGATGCCATGCTCTAGCCGGATTTTTTATAATTTGAAATCTTTTTTTAAGAACACCAAACGCCCGTTCAATATCCTTCCTTGCACCCTCTTGTGCTACTTGAAACCTTTTCCGTTTAAAGGTTGTTGGACATGTTATTGTTTGCATAAAAACCGGCCATTCTGGGTAAATCCCGTCAGCAAGATAATAACCGTGAGCGTACTCGTTATTGTTACAAAAAAACGATGATTGTGGAAACACACCGTTTTCCATATCATTGAGTAACGGCGACGAGTTTAGAACGTTTAGGTCGTTATTCGCACCAGGCATGCCAAAATATGCATGCCAGATCCATAAATCCTGTGAACAAACTGCTTCAAGAATAATCGAGGGGCATCCGTGATCGCCTCTCATAAATTGTCCTCTCCATGCAACCGGACAATTTTCCCAATCCCAGTGCATACAATCAATACTACCAAGCATACCGGGAAACCCATGATAATTTTCATGGTGTTCATACAAATTCATAACATCATTATAATTTGGTTTGCGCAAATATTTAGGACCATAGAGTCGACGGATATTCTTACAGAAATTATAAAGGCACTCTCTGGAAGTGCTGTCTGACATCTGTAAATAGTCGTCCATTAAGTCTGCCGTACTCCCGTATGCCAATTGTCGAATAGCCGACGTACACTTTTGTAACGGTGTAAATCCTCGCTTGCCGCGAGCATCCCATCTCAGTTGAAAATAAGTATCTGCAACCTCCAGATCGTTCACGATACGTTCAAATAGAGGTCGTTGCATCCGGAAACGCCTCTTGAACAACTTCTCATTCTACAACGGTTCGGGCCCAAAATAATGACGCATCAACAGATCATGCCCCGCTTCCGTGTCTCGATTAATCTGAATTCTCCTAATTATAGGCCGAGGAATCTGAGAAGCGTTTTCTTGAGCCATGGTAGACAAAGCCGCGATAAAAAGATCAGTACCCTCGCTATCAGAAGATGAGAACACCGTAGAGGATGATGACATTTTTATAAAAAAATGTATAAAAATTAAGAGAGTTTTGAATGAAATTGAGTGTGTAAAATGGTTGAAATGAGTGATTTATATAAAGATTGATTTTATTATAATTTTTTTTTTAATTGTCCAACGGTTAAAAAAAAGGGGGCCCACCCATTTTCAAACCAACCAATCAAAAATCAGAAAACATAACGGGGAGCGGGGGCCGTGGGGCTGGTTTCGGCGGGGGCTGCTGGCTAGGGGGCGGTGTTCCCGCTGGACCCCGCGGCGGGGGAGGGCATCGCTGGCCGGGCGGGGAACCCATTGTGGGTGGTCTTATATATGTGCTTTCCAATTAAGTCACTCAAACCTTTTTTGTTCCAATTAAGGCATTTAAGTTATTTTTGTGTTCTAATTCTATGTTTTTAATCTAATCAGCATGTAATACATGTTGATATAAGTTTGAGTGAATAATTTTTTTTAAAAAAATGACTAACTTGAATAAGTAATTATTATTTATTATTTTTTTGTTTTTTGTTAAATATTAATTAAAATTAATAATTATTGATTCAACTCAGTCATTTTTTTAAAAACAAAAAATATTCACTTAAACTTATATCAAGATGTATTACCTACAATTTAGGTTAAAAACATAGGAGAATAGTTTGAATGACTTAATAGAGACAAAAAAAAAGTTTAAGTGATTTGATTGAAACAAAATGAAAAGTTGGTCACATTTTTATGAAGAACTAATCATGCTACAACTATAAAGCCAGTAAAAACGTAACAATTACATAAATAAATAAAATAAGCAAATAGATATATAAATATGCAATTATATGCTTTGTAATAATAAAAAAAATTGTAAATTAAATTTTATTATGAGGATTATAATCTACTTGGCGGACTTGAAACGTAAGTTACAAAATAAAGTAAAATAAATAAAATAAAATTATAAAAACTAAATATGCATATATTAGGTTAAATTAAACTAAATAAACTGCTTATCCCAAAAAGTCGAATGGAATCATGAACAATTAGATCATTTATCAACGGCTATGATTAAATCAAGTTGTTGGATGCTATTATAATTATGAGCACTTTTGTTGACTATTTATCAAATCCCCTCACATTTTTTTATACATTTGTAACTTTTCATATGACATTATTTTTTGAAAAATGATATATAGCATACAAACGAGCATATTTTTTATCTTCAAAATGAGCATATTGTAGCTATAGAAAAAGTTTGTTTTTTAGTTATTATGTCTTTTATACGGGTCATTGTTTCTTTTGTATTTCATGCTCAATGTTGCGTTTTACTGAACAATTCAAGTCACAAAGACGTTGCAGAATACATGATGTAAAACAAGAATGACAAAATAACGAATATGAATAACACAATAACCTTTAAAAAAGACACAATGACTTGTAAAAAAAGACAAAATTACCTGTAAGAAAAAAACACAACAAGGATGATTATACACAAACATTTAAGAAAGACACAATAAACTGAATAAATTTCATTTTGTATAACAACATTATACTCATTTTAAAGATAAAATATTTTTGTTTTTAAAATATATTTTAAAATAATATCGTATATAAAAGTTATGAACTTTTAAATAATGTGAGGAAAAAAGGGTCGTGACTAAATTATTCTCCAACAACTTTTTCCTCTTATATTCTGAATTTTCTCTCACAAATTTAATCAGAGAGTTTACTCAGTTGTGTGATTCAGTCTAAGGTGGGCTCAGCCTTACAACCCAATGTGTCAAATCCGAGGGAACAATTGAAATCCCGTCGTGGTGTCGTTGTACAAGCCTTTTAATTATGTTTTTTTTTAAGAAGTTCGAAAATTGTTTATAATGTTAAAAGGAAGTTTCGAATTTTAATTAGGATTGTGAATAAATAGAAAGTGAAAATAAATTTGATATATTTAATTGCTACAACAATTTAAAATATAATTAATTGATATTGTATACTTATTTTCAAAGGGTTGATGTAAACATATTTTATTAATATATTTGATGTTATGAAACCATTAACATCACATGAACCGACGTCTTGATTGTTGCTTTTATATATTATGGTTGATTACTAAATAAATCCTTAAATGATTGAACTTTATTTTTTGAACGTCCAACAGAAAAAAATTTAGTAAGAGCGAAATATTGCAATCATCAAATTAAACAAAATTTACCTTAATGCAACTTCCCATAAGAGATAAATCAAAGTTGCACCACTGGTACCAAATGAACCCCAATATTTTGATATCATAAATTATTTTCTCAATTGAGAATGGTTCACCATTGAAAATATTATTGTTCCTTGAATTCCACATAATCCAAAGCCCAGTTAAAAATTATCGAATGGATTTTCTCCTCCACGATATTGAACCCCATAATGTATTTGTGGGAATCAAGCGAAGTCCCTAGTAGAGAACAGCACAAGGACTTGATCCTACACCATTTTGAGATACCTTCCCAAACAGCTTGCGCAAATCGACAGGAAACGAACACGTGTTCAGCAGTTTCTCTGGTTTCGTCACAGAAGTTACAAAGATCAGATTGCAATATTATTTTCCTTTTCATAAGAGCATCTTTAGTTGGTAAATGATCTAACTCAGCCCGCCATGCTAAGAAATTTACATCTTTAGAGACCCAACAATTCTAAGAAAATTTGTACTCCAATTGGGAGCTATTAAGAAGTTCAATCTAAGTTTTAATACTTTTGACTATAAAACTTCCTGAATCATCCAAGGACCAAGACTAATGATCATTATTTAAAGATAGAAATACATAATCAAGGAGGGAAGAAAGATGGTTTAGTTCTGTTAACTCAGCATGTGATACTGTAGCCACAACCTTTCCAAAAACAAATATCTGAACCGCAACCCACAATTCCTTTTATCACCCTGTTCACCAAGCTGCCTTAAGTTGTTGGATCATATCAGGTTATGTAATCTACATGACACTTTCACAAGGTATCTTCTACTAAGTTGATAGATGCTGAAAGTTCTATCAACTCAACTCACACATACTTACAAAACAGATTGAAATACCCAAGAAGAATTTGAATTCAAGGTTAAAATATATTTCATTCAAATGTAAGATATCCAAAACTTTTAACTCTTGCGCAAGCACTCATGCTATGCTCAGTTACAAGTGAACATGTATATACTAAAACCTACAGCGGTATTCTCGTAGGAATACAAGGCTGGAAAAAATACTGGAAACAAACTAATGCTAAATCTAGTATATTGTTATGCCTTGACATACTGAGCCATTTTAATTGTAATTAATACAAATAACTTCATTGACTTTTACAATAAATACATAAACTACAAACAACATTAATGTAAAGGTATATATCTCTGTAAGTCTGACAAATCTGCTTTGTTGCTGACTATCATTGGAATGTCTTCTGTGTTGGTCTTGATGATAGAAAGCATCTCTGAATCTTTTTTTTAAGTGTGCTGCATCATGTCATAAAGAAGTCTCTTCGGAAGCTTTTGTATTCGGAAGTTATGGAATATTTGTCGGAAGCTTCGGAAGCTTGAGTCTTCTGTATAGCCTTCAGAAGAAGAGAGTTAACCTTCGGAAGCATTAGTTCTTCCGAAGGTTTACTCTTTTCTTCCGAAGGTTGTTTGTCTTCTAAGAGCCCAAGACTTGTTCAAGAGATCTTTTGGTGGACATCAACCTTATTTGATCTTACAGTCTCCCCCTAGGCTGATACTATCAAAATATTTATCCTTCATTTCTTAATTTTTTAGCTCTTCTCTTGATAAGTCTTGCAGTGAGCCTTCCTTCATCATGGTTGTCTGGGTTATAAAGAGGCGGGTTTTCTAAATCAAAGATGCATGGAGCAGCAAGAGAAATAAGGTCAATCTCCTTAAGCTTAACGATATTTCCATTGCTTAGTTTCAGTCTAAACTTCTTCTCTCGGGAGATATCGCTCCATTCAACGATAGGAATATATACATTGATGGGCATCTCCTCAGGTCTTCTTTTAGCAATGGACTTCCAACGTCTGAAAGTTCCACGCCTTCTGTACGGAATAATTTGACCTGAGGCCTGATTCTCTTCTTCTTCCTACTCTTCTTCAAGTTCCTCAGCTGCTTCTGTAGAGGCCATTGCTGCTTCTGGTTCTGCAGTTGGCCCTTGATTCATTGCAGGGTCTTGTTCTACAGCTCCTGATTCTTCTTCTCTCATTTCATCCATCCTTGGCTGTTCCTCAGGATCAAGACTTGTAGATTGTTACTTTGTGAGATCATTGTTGATTTTGATCACTGAGGATATAGGCATGTTGTCATAGGAGGGACCGGATGGAGGAGAGATGAGTTCCTCCTTTAGAACAAGGAACTTTCTAGCTTCTTCTGTAATGATTGCCTCCACCTCTTCAACAACTTTGGCACACAGAGGCTTCTCATGCATAAGAATTTTCCTTTTTCTTCCTAGGCTTGTAGCCTCTTGTTGAGCATGGATTTGGTCCAATGAAGGTAGCTCTCCCCTATATATTTTACTTTTAATTTATCTCATGTGTAGATCCATGGTAGAGTTCTTCATAGTTACTAGCTGTTTATGATAAAATCCATTGTTCACAAGGAACTGCCTCATCTTATCTCGGTAGGCAGTTTCCTTTTGTTTCTTAGAGGAAGCTGCCACAACTTTGGATGCAGCAACAGCCTGTTCAAACTATTGCACCCTGTCCAGCTCAGCAGCCATTTTGGGTACCGACCATAAAGGTACCTCATCAATATCAAAACCTTTCTCCTGGAGGAGACAAGAGAGTCTTATAATCTCTCCATCCAGGGAGGTGTCTGGTCGGCCCTTTTTCATCGATGGCCTCCTCTCCTCCTGAGCAGCTTCCACCTTTGGGGATAGTTTCTTTTTTCCTTTGTTCATTATGTTTAACCTAGAAGAAATGGATCATGTAGCTTCACCAGTTGGTTCATTAGCCAATTGCTCTTCTGAGGAAGAAATTTCAAGAATGACTGGGCCCTTGGAAACAGTTTCAGCTTCGGAGCTAACGTTAGCATTTATTGCACCCTCCGGTTGACCAAACATGTTGGAGGATTCCTTAAGAGTCTCCTCAAATATAGGAGTGGAGGAGAGGTCTTCAACAGAAAAATGTCCCAAGAGGGTATGTAGGTTCAATGGAGATAGAAGTTGTTTCCTATATAGAATCTTCCATGGTAACCTTGGCTGTAGTCCCCGCAGGAGACTCGGTCCCAGAAGGGGACTCTTGGGTCCCAACAGGGACCTAGGCTCCATGGAGATGTTGGATGTAAGATGCTGTGCTATCTCCATGGAAGCCTCTGCAGCTTCAGAAGAGGAGGAGGAGGATCTTGAGTCATGAAAGTAAGTTTCCAAGAAATCATTTCACTCACTATCCAAGTTGGATATAAATGGAGTGGGTTCTTGAGATTCCTCCTTTCCTTCAGCTGGAGTGCTTGACCCCATAGGTTGTACATTCTCCCCCTTTGTGGTAGCATCAGGGAAAAGCAAGGTGTGACAATCCGACTTTTTGAATTAACCTCGTAGGCCCAATTATATTTTATGGGGCCCAATTGAATAGAAGTAGGCCCAATAAGGCCAAGGAAGGCCCAATAAGGCCAAGGAAGGCCCAATGAGACCAAAGTAGGCCCAATGAGGCCCAAGGTAGGCCCAATTGGATAGAAGGTAGGCCCAATTGGGTTAACCTAGCCCAATAACGTTCCAATTGGCCAAATTAGTAATGATTTGGGATTTTGGTTCAACTTTGTTAACCGAAATGTTACGTAATCGAACAAAATCAAACTTGAGGGATTAGAATTTATCAAAATCAGTTCCAATACACTTTGATTTCAAAGTTTAGAATGATAGTTAAGTTAAAATGCAAAATTTTGACCTTGAAAGTCAAAATTCGGCTAAAAATCTAATAGAAATTCGAAATTTGCAGCAATTATCAGTTCTTAATGATGTAGATCGGTTACAACCATCACTTGAATGATTAGTAATAGGTATTATACGTTATGGATGCATTAAATCATCGAATTAAACAAGATAGTCATCTAAAAGTCGTAACCGTAGCCATTCATGATCAAATTCGTTAAATTCGATTAAGACACTCTCAATTTCACATCCCTAAGCATTAGTCGGCATACTTAGAAGACCTTACAAGCTGCAATTCGATCCAAGGAGACGTGGACAGAAGAATTCGAGTGGAAGGTGGCCGAAACTACATCAACAAGTCGAAGTACATCAATTCGAAACCAATTCTGATAATTGTCAGCACCTACACCTTCTATACGGTTAGTAAAATGATATCCCTATGCTAGTTTCGATTGACATCAACGAATTTCATGAATCCTAATTCTAGGGTTCATCACATTATCGATTTGGGTGTTTCTGATCAAACAAGTTTAAAAATCCAATTCAAGTATACAGATAGCTTCGGTTTGAATTGTATATGGAAAACCAGGTGTTAATTTCAATTTCTAACAACAAATTGATAGAACCCGATTACTAGGGTTCATATCAAAGACGGTTTTGGGGGGTTTTGATCGAGATGAGTTTAAAAATGAAATCAAATGATGCCATCAGTTTCATAAGGTGCCGACTAACAAAACTCATGAGTCAATTTCATCAAATAATTACGAATTCATAGTGTTCGAATTCTAGGGTTCTAGAACAAAACGGTTTTGGGGATTTTTAATTAGAAGTATTCAAAAATCAAATTAAATAGCATAGGTGGGTTCAGAAGATTCCGATTAATGTTAATGATATGCTAATTTCATTATAGAATTACGAATTCGATGATTTTGAGTTCTAGGGTTGTGATATCAATCGGGTTAGGGGATTTTATATCAAATGAGGTCTAAGGTTGAATTAAATTATACAGATGGGTTCGTTTAGATTTTAGGATGAGAAGCCCCATGAATTCGAGGTCTGATATATGCGAATTCAGTCCAATGGATGTAAACAATGGGGTTGTTCGAACCGGACATAGTTAGGTAGTGATTTGAAGGTTTATTTTGATCAGTGAACGAATTAAAACCGCTTATAGAAGTGATTAGATCCGTAGAACAAAAGCCCCATGGAGTGGGAATGGATCGGGTTTGAATTTGGTCTCAATTGGATCCATGTTGCTTCGGCTATGATTAAATAAAGGGATTCAGTGTTATTGATACTTAAAACAAATTAATAATCAGTTTGTTAACAAAAATTGAAGCAGTTGAGTTGGTAGGGTGTGTGTGATATGAGTGAGGGGTCGTGGGTTCGAGCCCGGCTCTCAACATTTTTTGGTTTTAAAACTAATTTTAAGTTTTAAATCATAACCTCTTCGTTTGAACTCCGTTTTAATCCGTTCGAATTTCATAGGAACCAGAATTTCATCCCGAACGCATTAGAATAATAAAATTCATATTTTAATCCGAAAACGAAATCGCGTATAATTACGTTTGTTTAAATAAAATCATTAACGAGGATATTATTTTATTAAACGATTTCAAAGTCACACGTATTTACGTATGCACATTTCTAACACTTTAACATACGTGTGTTGACACGTATGTGATTCCAAGCACAAAATGACATCTCGAATAACACAACGTTATTGTTTAAAACACAGATTCTTCGTAGAGGATTTTCTACGCGAGTTCACGAGTGATTGATCATTCTGCAACAATCAAAGGTGCGTACACGACCCCTTTCTTATTTTAACTGTTTTGGGGGAGAAAACATGTGCAACAAAAACATTTTAGATACATATCACTTGCATGAGTTAACTGTTTACATTATGTGACAACATAGCATTTAAAAGTCGTTACACACTTCGAACCGTTTAGTTTGCCGCAGCGCAAAGCGTGGTAGTTGGAAATAGATCTATTAGGTTTGACAAACCTCACCTGGTAGATGGGATCTACGCAGGTGTTTGACTGACCAAACACACATTACTATTGTTTGTGCTAGACAATAGTGGCAAGGCAAAAACATGCTATAGCATGGCAATCGTCAGCTTCGGTGTCGACCACTTATGTAAATAGTACAAATGACTAGCTATCATGACTATGCATGTGTGATTATGTTATCTATAAACTTGATATTCAAACTGTTGTTTTGAACATTGTGAATACTTAAAACCTGTGTTATGCACCAACCTTTGTGTTGACTTGATTTACATGTTTTCTCAGGACGCTAAGGTGCGCAACAAAGCTGGCATGGACTAGGAGATAGAGTCACATGCATGTTTTACATTTGTATTGTTTGAATTACACTTTTGGGGATTTTGTTTTGTAAATTACATGTTACAACTGTTCCTTTGGTTATTGTTTTAAAACGCTTCCGCAAACTTTGAAAACTTTGATGTTATGTTTTTAGACCAAAGTATGTTTTGAAATTCATATAGAGGTCTTCGTTATGTCTAATGATCTGAGATCCTGGTTTGTCACGTTCCCAAACGGTATGATTCCGTTAGTTGAAAATTGGGGGTGTGACAGATTGGTATCAGAGACATTGGTTATAGCGAACTAGGTTTGCATTTGTAGACTTAGACTATGACTGTTAGACATTAGACACATATGCTTACACGTATTACTTAGAAATTACATATGGCATTATGTAATTGACTTGCTTACACATTCCATGGCACTGCACTTACATATGGTAATATGTAACAGGCATGGCATCTTCATCATCAGCACCGTATATTTACATTGATGATTCTGAGGATGAGGAGCCGATAGTTCCAGCACCACCGTCATCACCAGCACCACCTATTCCATCTCCTCCACCATATGAGAGGGATGATTCAGATCCGGAGGAGGATCCGGAGGAGGATCCAGAGGAGGACCCGGAGGAGGATCCGGAGGAGGATCCGGATGAGGACCCGGATGAGGATCCGGAGGAGGAGCCAGTGGAGGGCACTCAGGAGATCCCTGCTGAGGGACCTTCTACCCATCCACCACCGGTATTAGATGTTCCGGAGCCTAAGAGGCAACGGACTGATGCTGAGGAGATTGCCAAGCTGCGTGAGGACTTGTACTGGGTGAATGACAGGATCGAGTATAATGTTCGGGAATTATGGGATGCTAATGAAAGACAGGATAATCTTGCCCATCTGGTCAACGATATGCGGGATGAGATGATTAATTTGATTGGTCGTCTTGAAGCTTCAGAGAACCGAGCGGAGATTCTGGAAGGCAGACTGGAAGCCTTGGAAGATTTGGTGGCCTCGGAGAATGAGGAAGAGGATGAAGAGGAGGAAGGGGAAGAACCAACACCAGTTGTTGATTCTGATCCTGAATCCACTGTTGAGGATGATTGATTTGTTTTGTTTTGTTTAAACTTATTAGGGGCGGGTTGTGTCCCTACATTAGAAGTTTGAAAACTTATGTTTGATTTCAAAAGTATTGTACTCAAACCAGATTATACTCTATTAAAAATTTCTACTTATTGCCAACAGTTGTATTGACTTATACATTACATGTTGTATTTGTTGTTTTGTTTACACATGTCACATTGGATCTTGATAACGCTCTAACATTTCTTTTAACTAGGAAGATAATGGCCAACGAGAACGTTCACATGACAGTTGCTGAGCTCAACGAGCTAATCAATAACAGGGTCGCGGAGGCTATCGCGAACTATGCTCAGACACACAATACAGGGCCACAGGGTCCGGCAGGGGGACTGGTTAAACCACAGGCATGCACGTTCAAGATGTTCTTGGACTGTAAGCCACACAATTTCAAAGGATCGGAAGGAGCCATTGGACTCCTACGATGGATTGAGAAGGCTGAATCTGTGTTTGAGATGTGCAATTGCCCAGATGAGAACAAGGTGAAGTATGCTACGGGAACATTGGAGGGTCCAGCTTTGACTTGGTGGAACTCAAATGTTCAGACCTTGGGATTGGGTGAGGCTAATGCCTTGACCTGGAATGGATTCAAAACTTTAATGCAGGAGGAGTACTGTCCTCGTAGTGAGATGCAAAAACTAGAGGAAGAATACTGGCACCTCAAGATGGAGGGATCAAACATCGAGGAGTACACTACTCGATCTCATGAATTAGCCAGACTTCTACCTCATATGGATACTCCAGCAAGCAAATGGATAGAGAGGTACATCGGAGGATTGGTGCCTCAAATCCAGGGGTTGGTCACTTCTGCAAATCCCACGACCATCCAACAAGCTGTTCGGTTAGTGCACCAACTGACTGATCAGGCAGTGCTACAAGGGACTCTGCCTAAACGAACCTCAGCTACAAAGGTAGGTGACCACAAAAGGAAGTGGGAAAGCAACTCCAGGAACTTCAACCAACAACCGTCTCAGCAGAACCGGAAACAAGACTCAAACAAGTCTTATCACAACTCAAATAGTGGTCAACAATCATCATCGTCAGGGGGTTATATTGGTAAACACCCAAAGTGCAACAGGTGTGGATTTCATCATGCGGGAAATCAATGTGATAGAGCTAAGTGTCAAAGGTGTGGTAAGGTTGGGCATGCAGCTAAGGATTGTCGGGGAGAGCTGCAAAACAATCACAACAATCACAATAACAATCAGAACAACGCACAGAAGGGTTGTTTTGAGTGTGGTAAAATGGGGCACTTTAAGAAAGATTGCCCACAACTCAAGAAAGGTGGGGAGAATAACGCAAATGGCAATGGCAACGGCAATGGTAATGGTAATGGCACCAACAACAACAATAATAACAACAACAAAAACAATGGTGCTAGGGGCAGGGCGTTTGTGATTGGAGGACGTCAAGCACGGGAGGATCCCAACATTGTTACGGGTACGTTCCTCTTAAATAATCACTATACCTCTATGTTATTTGACACTGGTGCCGATCGGAGTTTTGTATCTAGTTCACTTGCTAAGTTGCTAAATGTTAGTCCCACTGCTTTAGATAGTCCATACACTGTAGAACTAGCTGATGGTAAGCTAATTGTAGTTGAACAAATCCTTAAGGGATGTATACTTGATTTGATGGGTCAGACATTGGAAATTGACCTTATGCCTATTGCTTTAGGTAGTTTTGATGTAGTCATTGGCATGGACTGGTTGTCCAAACACCAGGCTGAAATCGTATGCCATGAAAAGATTGTTCGCATACCTCTTCCGCATGGAGAGACGTTGTATGTACAAGGTGAGAAGAGCAGTACGCCACTGCGTCTCATATCTTGTATGAAAGCACATAAATGTCTGCGTAAAGGTCATACGGCAGTTATAGCACTGATAACTGAAAAGCCGGTAGCTGAGAAGAAGATTGAAGATATTCCAGTAGTTTGTGAATTTCCGGAAGTATTTCCAGAAGACTTGCCGGGATTACTGCCTATCAGACAGGTGGAATTCCGAATCGATCTTACACCAGATGCAGCACCGATAGCAAGGGCACCTTATCGACTTGCACCGTCAGAGATGCAAGAGTTATCCACACAATTGCAAGAGTTGTTGGATAAGGGTTTCATACGACCTAGTTTTTCACCGTGGGGAGCTCCAGTTTTGTTTGTTAAGAAGAAGGACGGGACTTTCCGTATGTGTATCGATTACCGGGAATTGAACAAGGTCACTATCAAGAACCGGTATCCGTTACCCAGGATTGACGATCTGTTCGATCAGTTGCAAGGTTCGAGTTACTACTCGAAGATTGATCTCAGATCGGGTTATCATCAACTAAGAGTCCAGGAGGAGGATATTCCAAAGACAGCATTCAGGACACGCTATGGCCATTATGAGTTCTTGGTCATGCCATTTGGGTTGACAAACGCTCCAGCAGTATTCATGGATCTCATGAATCGTGTTTGTAAACCTTATCTTGATAAGTTTGTCATTGTTTTCATTGATGACATTCTCATCTATTCTCAGACCAAGGAGGAGCATGCTGAACATCTTCGATTGCTGTTGGAATTATTGAAACAAGAACAACTGTACGCGAAATTCTCGAAATGTGATTTCTGGATGCGAGAAGTTCAATTCTTGGGTCATATAGTCAATGAAAAGGGTATACATGTTGATCCAGCGAAGATAGAAGCGATTAAGAATTGGGAAGTGCCAAAGACTCCTACCGAGGTACGACAATTCCTTGGTTTGGCGGGTTATTATCGACGATTCATTGAAGGTTTCTCAAAGATCGCTCAACCACTAACAGCACTTACGCATAAGGGGACAAAGTATAACTGGACGGATAAACAGGAAGCTGCATTCCAGTTATTGAAACAGAAACTCTGCAGTGCACCGATTCTGTCCTTACCGGAAGGGACGGAAGACTTTGTGGTGTATTGTGACGCATCTGCACAGGGTTTGGGATGTGTGTTGATGCAACGTGATAAAGTGATTGCTTATGCTTCAAGGCAACTACGACCACACGAAAAGAATTACACTACTCATGACTTGGAGTTAGGAGCAGTGGTTTTTGCTTTGAAGATTTGGAGGCATTATCTGTATGGAACCAAGTGTACCATTTACACTGATCATAAGAGTTTGCAACATATCTTTGATCAGAAGGAGCTTAATATGAGACAACGACGATGGGTTGAGTTGTTGAACGACTACGAATGCGCGATTAAGTATCACCCGGGAAAAGCTAATGTGGTAGCTGACGCTTTAAGTAGAAAAGATACTTCAACAAGATGGGTTCGTGCACTTATGATGACGACACATACTGACTTACCTGACAAGGTACGCAGTGCTCAGCTCGAGGCTTTGAAAAAGGAAAACTTGGTACAGGAATCCTTACGAGGAATGGAAGAACAACTGGATGTTAAGCCTGATGGAATTCGTTATTTCATTAATCGACTGTGGATACCTTTGAATGGAGGTTTAAGGGAACTCGTGATGGATGAGGCACACAAGTCCAGGTATTCAGTTCATCCGGGATCAGACAAAATGTATCATGACTTGAAGGCACTGTATTGGTGGCCTCACATGAAAGCTGACATTGCTAAGTACGTTAGCAAATGTTTGACTTGTTCAAAAGTCAAAGTTGAATACCAGAAGCCATCTGGTTTACTGCAACAACCAGAGATACCGATGTGGAAATGGGAACAGATATCGATGGACTTCATTACTAAGTTACCCCGTAAACCGAGTGGTTGTGATACGATATGGGTAATTGTCGATCGATTAACGAAATCTGCACACTTCTTGGCAATTAAAGAAACTGACAAAATGGAGAAACTGACTCGCATTTACATCAAGGAAGTGGTAGCACGGCATGGCGTGCCAATCTCTATCATATCAGATCAGGATGTGCGATTTACTTCCAACTTTTGGAAGTCACTTCATAAGTCATTGGGGACTCGCTTGGATATGAGTACCGCCTATCATCCACAGACTGACGGTCAAAGTGAACGTACGATTCAAACGCTCGAGGATATGCTACGAGCTTGTGTAATTGACTTTGGTGATAGCTGGGAGAATCATTTACCGTTAGTGGAATTCTCTTACAATAATAGTTATCATACAAGTATTCAAGCAGCACCGTTTGAAGCTTTGTATGGTCGCAAATGTCGTTCACCAGTTTGTTGGGCTGAAATTGGTGACAGTCAGATTACAGGTCCTGAACTAGTGCACGAGACGACAGAGAAGATAGTACAAATCCGGAACCGTATGGCAGCGGCCCGGGATCGACAGAAAAGTTATGCTGACAAACGTCGAAAACCATTGGAATTTCAAGTAGGAGACCGAGTTCTTCTAAAGGTATCACCTTGGAAAGGTGTGATACGATTCGGCAAGCGCGGGAAGCTTAGTCCACGTTACGTAGGACCTTTTGAGATTCTGAAAAGGATTGGTCCGGTTGCGTATCAACTCAAACTACCGGATGAACTCAGTGGAGTTCATGATGTCTTTCACGTATCGAACTTAAAGAAATGTCTTTCTGATGAGACATTGATTGTACCGTTGGAAGAAATACAAGTAGATGAACAATTACGATTCATTGAAGAACCAGCAGAAATCATGGACCGAGAGGTCAAACAACTCAAACAAAGCAAGATTCCAATAGTTAAAGTTCGATGGAATTCAAGACGTGGTCCTGAATTCACATGGGAACGTGAAGACCAAATGATGATGAAGTATCCTCATCTGTTCAAAACAGCTACTGCTAACACTGAGAGCGCACGTTAAATTTCGGGACGAAATTTCCTTCAACAAGGGGATGACGTGATGTTTCACACATCAACACTTCAGACTTCAAACTGTAAGCACAAACACTTTTATTCAATTGATTTTGTTACAAACATTTGTGCTACATTACATTTTATGTGCTATATCTCATATGTTACATGTTATAGTAGTACATACATGATTAGTTACACACATGTTACTATGTGCGGGGTTGCATAGTACAAACAGTTACAGACATCACTATGTGTGAGGTTACACAGCACAGTATGATCAAACACAAACAGTCACAGTTAGGTGAACTAACTAGTGTACACGCAAACAGTCACATTAAACGATCACATTTAGTTGTGATGTTGCAAGCATTAGATTTTGTGTGTGAGTATACACAAACACACAGAATGATCAAATCACACTAACAAGTACGATTTAAACTCGTAAGTAGTTTCCTAACTACTCCTAACACTTACTAATTTTCGGGACGAAAATTCCTTCAACAAGGGGATGATGTGACAATACGACTTTTTGAATTAACCTCGTGGGCCCAATTGTATTTTATGGGGCCCAATTGAATAGAAGTAGGCCCAATAAGGCCAAGGAAGGCCCAATGAGACCAAAGTAGGCCCAATGAGGCCCAAGGTAGGCCCAATTGGATAGAAGGTAGGCCCAAAGGCCCAATTGGGTTAACCTAGCCCAATAACGTTCCAATTGGCCAAATTAGTAATGATTTGGGATTTTGGTTCAACTTTGTTAACCGAAATGTTACGTAATCGAACAAAATCAAACTTGAGGGATTAGAATTTATCAAAATCAGTTCCAATACACTTTGATTTCAAAGTTTAGAATGATAGTTAAGTTAAAATGCAAAATTTTGACCTTGAAATCAAAATTCGGCTAAAAATCTAATAGAAATTCGAAATTTGCAGCAATTATCAGTTCTTAATGATGTAGATCGGTTACAACCATCACTTGAATGATTAGTAATAGGTATTATACGTTATGGATGCAATAAATCATCGAATTAAACAAGATAGTCATCTAAAAGTCGTAAACGTAGCCATTCATGATCAAATTCGTTAAATTCGATTAAGACACTCTCAATTTCACGTCCCTAAGCATTAGTCGGCATACTTAGAAGACCTTACAAGCTGCAATTCGATCCAAGGAGACGTGGACAGACGAATTCGAGTGGAAGGTGGCCGAAACTACATCAACAAGTCGAAGTACATCAATTCGAAACCAATTCTGATAATTGTCAGCACCTACACCTTCTATACGGTTAGTAAAATGATATCCCTATGCTAGTTTCGATTGACATCAAGGAATTTCACGAATCCTAATTCTAGGGTTCATCACATTATCGATTTGGGTGTTTCTGATCAAACGAGTTTAAAAATCCAATTCAAGTATACAGATAGCTTCGGTTTGAATTGTATATGGAAAACCAGGTGTTAATTTCAGTTTCTAACAACAAATTGATAGAACCCGATTACTAGGGTTCATATCAAAGACGGTTTTGGGGGTTTTGATCGAGATGAGTTTAAAAATGAAATCAAATGATGCCATCAGTTTCATAAGGTGCCGACTAACAAAACTCATGAGTCAATTTCATCAAATAATTACGAATTCATAGTGTTCGAATTCTAGGGTTCTAGAACAAAACGGTTTTGGGGATTTTTAATTAGAAGTATTCAAAAATCAAATTAAATAGCATAGGTGGGTTCAGAAGATTCCGATTAATGTTAATGCTATGCTAATTTCATTATAGAATTACGAATTCGATGATTTTGAGTTCTAGGGTTGTGATATCAATCGGGTTAGGGGATTTTATATCAAATGAGGTCTAAGGTTGAATTAAATTATACAGATGGGTTCGTTTAGATTTTAGGATGAGAAGCCCCATGAATTCGAGGTCTGATATATGCGAATTCAGTCCAATGGATGTAAACAATGGGGTTGTTCGAACCGGACATAGTTAGGTAGTGATTTGAAGGTTTATTTTGATCAGTGAACGAATTAAAACCGCTTATAGAAGTGATTAGATCCGTAGAACAAAAGCCCCATGGAGTGGGAATGGATCGGGTTTGAATTTGGTCTCAATTGGATCCATGTTGCTTCGGCTATGATTAAATAAAGGGATTCAGTGTTATTGATGCTTAAAACAAATTAATAATCAGTTTGTTAACAAAAATTGAAGCAGTTGAGTTGGTAGGGTGTGTGTGATATGAGTGAGGGGTCGCGGGTTCGAGCCCGGCTCTCAACATTTTTTGGTTTTAAAACTAATTTTAAGTTTTAAATCATAACCTCTTCGTTTGAACTCCGTTTTAATCCGTTCGAATTTCATAGGAACCAGAATTTCATCCCGAACGCATTAGAATAATAAAATTCATATTTTAATCCGAAAACGAAATCGCGTATAATTACGTTTGTTTAAATAAAATCATTAACGAGGATATGATTTTATTAAACGATTTCAAAGTCACACGTATTTACGTATGCACATTTCTAACACTTTAACATACGTGTGTTGACACGTATGTGATTCCAAGCACAGAATGACATCTCGAATAACACAACGTTATTGTTTAAAACACAGATTCTTCGTAGAGGATTTTCTACGCGAGTTCACGAGTGAGTGATCATTCTGCAACACTCAAAGGTGCGTACACGACCCCTTTCTTATTTTAACTGTTTTGGGGGAGAAAACATGTGCAACAAAAACATTTTAGATACATATCACTTGCATGAGTTAACTGTTTACATTATGTGACAACATAGCATTTAAAAGTCCTTACACACTTCGAACCGTTTAGTTTGCCGTAGCGCAAAGCGTGGTAGTTGGAAATAGATCTATTAGGTTTGACAAACCTCACCTGGTAGATGGGATCTACGCAGGTGTTTGACTGACCAAACACACATTACTATTGTTTGTGCTAGACAATAGTGGCAAGGCAAAAACATGCTATAGCATGGCAATCGTCAGCTTCGGTGTCGACCACTTATGTAAATAGTACAAATGACTAGCTATCATGACTATGCATGTGTGATTATGTTATCTGTAAACTTGATATTCAAACTGTTGTTTTGAACATTGTGAATACTTAAAACCTGTGTTATGCACCAACCTTTGTGTTGACTTGATTTACATGTTTTCTCAGGACGCTAAGGTGCGCAACAAAGCTGGCATGGACTAGGAGATAGAGTCACATGCATGTTTTACATTTGTATTGTTTGAATTACACTTTTGGGGATTTTGTTTTGTAAATTACATGTTACAACTGTTCCTTTGGTTATTGTTTTAAAACGCTTCCGCAAACTTTGAAAACTTTGATGTTATGTTTTTAGACCAAAGTATGTTTTGAAATTCATATAGAGGTCTTCGTTATGTCTAATGATCTGAGATCCTGGTTTGTCACGTTCCCAAACGGTATGATTCCGTTAGTTGAAAATTGGGGGTGTGACACAAGGACACCTGGCTAGGGTTCGGGAGGAATGAGGTACAAATGATGGGTGGGCAAAGCTGGAGGTTCAAGATGGTAGCATCTTTGTCTTGGACTTTCATCCTTAGGGTAGCAATTTAAGCTTCAAGATTCGTTACTCTGGATTGTAAGGTGGAGATGGTGGCCGTCAAGTCCTAGATGATGGTCCCCTCATCCACCTGAATGGAATCATGGGATGATGGAGTCCTGAGCGTTGCTCCTGCACCTCTACCATTAGATGTGGTTTCTTGGCACCCTGGATTCCTCTCATTGAAGATGACCTCAAAAAATTCATCAGCAATAGTTGCCACATAGGAGTTCCTATTGCCTATACCACTGTCCTGATGAATCTGAGAAGGTTCATTAGTAGTGACAGCCTCCACTATATTGACCCCTTCAAAGCACATGAGGTCAACCTCTGTGATTATAAGCTCTAGGTTAGGGAACCTTTCTTGCAGTTATGTCACCATTCTCAGTAAAGTTTGAGTAGTGGGAGAGTGTGGATAATTGAAAGCAGATGAAAAAGTTCCTTGAGCAAGGGTAACTGTATGGGTGGGGGCATTGATGGTGTACATTCCTATGGACCTGGAAGACTGTCCATGTATTAGGGGAGTTGCATCAAAGGAAGCAAACTCCATTATGGAGGTGTCCCTTTGGATATTCTCAGGTATGTATGGTGACATACACTGAGGGCTTTCAGGTTGGAAAGGGGCAGCCACTTGATACAGAGGAAGATCTAGTGGTGAAACAGTAGGTGTCGTTTGCACCTTAGGCAGAAATGGGCCCCTGCCAGTTCTTTGGTCCTTTTTATTTGTGGGTACTGAAGAAGGTGCCTGAACATCTATAGAGAGTTGTTCAAGGGTTCGTTTGCTTTTGTAGGTCATTTTGATGTAAGGAGAAGGTGTGGGATCAGCATCTTTTGGGTTTACAAAGCTGTCACCTTCACGAGCAGGAAGCTCTATAGTAGGAAGAAGAGGAGTGAAAGTCCCAGAGAATTGGGCACTCTTCTTCTTCAGTTTAACAAAAACCTTGGCAACCAAGGCTACAATATATGTATTCCCAGTTAGTAAGAGTGAGGAAAGCAACTCACTGTTAAACATTTGTTGCAAAAACTGGGATACATGCAAAATTTCTTTGGGGATGAAATATTGTCCGCCAAATTATTGAATATGAAAGCAGAAAAGTTGAAAGGTTGGTTAGAAATCCAACCATGAATAGCCGAAGCTAAATCAGAGGGGAGTTGATCCCAACCACCTGTTTTATTTGAAAGACAACGTAAAAAGACATGTATGAGATACTTATAATTATAGGACACTCTGCTCTTCAAATAGGTAGTTGAAGGGAGAGGACCTTCGTATCCCATTGACCTAAAGGTCACTGGTACCACATCCCGTGTAAATGAGGCCCTTCCAGCGGCATCACGGAGTTGGAGATGCCAACAGATGGTCTCCATAGAAATGGAAATGGGATGGACGTCAATGGTAGTCAAGAGAGTTCTACCATTGGGAGATGTATCAATAGAACAGAAACCCCATAATTGTTGGTGATGAGATTCATACACCAAGGGGTTAAGAGTAAGGGCAAAGAAATACCGGCTCCTTCTTAGAAAGGAGATTATTGGAGCAAAATCAGTATCGTGTTCAGCTGACAGCTCCGCAGCAAGGTTGTGAGCAGGTCGGAATGCAAGTAGAGCCATTTAGAAAGAAGAGATTTTAGGGTTTGATTGAAATGGAAATGATGATTTGAAGGTGGAAGGATGAGAAATTGAATGGGCGATATACCTTTTATACCTTCAGATGTTAGCATTTAATATAGAGACACGTTAAATTTTGAGATCCAGAGTGTCAGAAAAAAAAGGTGTTCTGAGACAGCTGGTTTGCACAAAGGGCCCCCCCTCATTCGAAAGAGAAGAAAAAATTTCGAGATGTCTTTTGGAAGTAGAGTTTTAAATACTAAGACCAGATAGGGGCCCCCCTCATTCGAAAGAGAAGAAAAAATTTCGAGGAGATGTCTTTTGGAAGTAGAGTTTTAAATACTAAGACCAGATAAGTGCTTCAGAAGCTAAGTGCTTCAGAAGCTAGGTGCTTCCAATGTATTTAAATGCCTAAGAAGAAACAGTAAATAGATAATCGGAAGATCCTTCTTCGAAAGGTTTAGAATGCTATCAAAAGAGAATGTTTCTGCTTCAGAAGACATTTTCTTCTAAATAATTTAGATTGCTATGTTAGCAATGTACAGTATTCAGAAGATAAAGCTTCCGAAAGCAAAGAAGTGTATCAGAAGATAAATACTTGCAATAAGAATTAATTTCTTCAGAAGTGTGACTGCTTCCAACTCATGGTTTAAATAAGGCTTCCGAAGGCTTAAAGTGTCTTCCGACGCAAATTTGTGTCATACAATTTTTTTCTAGTAGTGAATTTTATTTATTTACATTAAATTTCTTCATTTTAGATTGTATGTTATTACATCAAATTCATAAATATATTTTCTTTGTATTTACCTCAAACGAAATATTTTTGAACATGACTTACAACGATTATCTTAAAATCGAAATATTATTTTTATATTTACTTTAAAATCTAAATATTAAAAAATTATTATCATTTTATAATTTCATGAGATACACTAGATAAAAAATTAGTATAAAGAATTAAACATATTTTTTGTCACACCTCGACCGGTGGTGGAATATGCCGGGGCATGATGTGTGAAAGATTGTTCAAAAGCTCATGATATAAAATTTAAAGTTTCATAATTCAAATTACCAAAATTTCAAGGTCAACCATTACAATACAACTTTAAATGTCAAATACAAAACTAAAACACAAGTCATTTGATAAACTATCTAGGTCCGTTCTTCCTAGATTTGTCATATGATCCTTAACTTAACATGTCACACATGTAAAGTAAAAGTCAACTAATTGAATAGTTGGTGAGTAGTCATATTTTTGATAGCATAAGTATAAAAGCATGCAAACTCAAATGACTACAAGTATGAAAGTTATGCATGATATGAACAAGTATGTATATGATGGCGTACCGGTCCTTTTTAACACGGGATTAACACGTGAAGAGAGCGCAACTCTGTTAGGAAACCAAGTACTAGAATACGTTTACGTTTACGTTTACGATTACAAGTAGCAAGTAAGTTCAACAAGGCACATAAGCAACAAGTATACAACACAAGCTCATCACATGATAGCATTTCAACTAGATAGGCATTTCTCAGTTTGCATAAGTATCAAAAGATATAAGTGTCTAAGTTTTTGAATAGAGACATGTGTGAAAGCCCCAAAATAATATAAAACTAAAAAAGGGATATGAAAACTCACTTGTTCGCTAAGCAATTCCAAAAATACAACCTAAGCTAGTTGTGTAATAGCAAACCATTGTCACCTGTTTTGAATACATATATAAGAATATTTCTATAAGTTTCTAAGTATTATATTAAGTTTAGTCTTTTATAAAAAATATTCTATAAATAGAATGTTTTATAAGTTTAACTAAGGTGTAGGTTTATTTACTTGGTTTAAGTTTTAGTATTAATATTTTTATTTAAAATATAGAAAATATATTATATCTCTTTTATGAAGTTTATAAAGTTATACACATGTTTAATTAAGTAAAACTTGAAATAATATATATTAAAATATATTTTAGGTTTTATGGAAATGAGATAAGTTAACTAAAATAATAAAAATAACTTTTAGTTTTTATAAAAATGTTTAAGACGGTTTATAAAGGATTTTCTAAATCTTTACACATTAATATATTTTGTTTGTTGCATTTAAAAATAATGATTTTAAAACCTTTATTAATATTTAAAGAATTAAGATTATTAAAAATATTACTTTAATTATTTTCAGAATATAAAAGGAGGCATAAAATCATTTTTAGAATTTTCTATATATTTTATTATGATTTTTATAAATTAAAATGATTATAATAACTTAAATAAGGAAATAATAAATAAAATAATATTCTGATATTAAAAAAAAAACTTACAGAATCTTTAAAAATTCGTAAAATATTTTATAGAAATTTTTACAAAATTTTCTGGAATTTGTAATTGTGTTAAAGTTAAAAGAAAGAGATTAAAGAAAAAAAACGGTTTTGTGCGCCTGCCAAGGTTCGAACCTGCGTCTCCCCTCCCCATCCCGAGCGTCTTAACCGTTGGGCTGGGTGAGGGAATGGTTAATGAACTCAGAAACATATTATACTTAAACAAAACTGCTTGTTCTTCCCCAATCCTTAGAACCGAAACCCTAGGTTTGATTCTTCCCAAATTCGATCAAACGAGTAAGCGTGAGTCCTTACAATCATGGGGCTTTTATTCTACTCCTAAAAACGAGTCTAAGGAGCATAAGATTCACCTGTAATTGTATTCAGAAGTTGCATTCGAGTTCCTGTTTGAGATCAGGCATTCTTGAGATCAAACCGAAGCTAGGATAGGCCTGAGATGGAATTGAGACTTTGCGAAGTTTCAGAGGAATGTCATGAGCATGTGTGTGTGTGTGTTTAATTTGAATTTGGTGAAGGAGAGAAACTAATTCGAGTTGTAAGTTTGCTTAAATGTTCAGTTGGGTTAATAATGGTGTTAGACGCGTGTTTAGGTGGAATTAATGTGTTAATCACGCTTGTCTGGATGCAGTTGAGGTCAGACACACATGATTTGAAACATAAATGCTCGATTGAAGCAGATTGGGTGTGGATCGGTGGCTGGACGGCTCGAACGAGGGGGTTGGGTCCTTGCTGAAAGTTTAAGCATTTGGCAGAACAGGTCCCTCCTGTTCTAGCCCTTGACCCCTTTTGTCCGAACCCTACACACTCACATATATAGTTTCGATTTTTGACAAAAACAACCCTTGAATTACATAACCCATTAGTTTAATGTTTTAAAGCTTGTCTAAAATTTATAAAATATAAAATTTAACAAGTTTTATAAGCTTATTATTAAAGTTTATATATAAAACTTGTTACTAAAGTTTATAAAGCTTTATTATTTATACCTATGTATTAGTTTCTATAATTACAAAACTTATGCTTATAAATGTTCTATTTAGGTACACATTATTATTATTTTTATTATTATTATTATTATTATTATTATTATTATTATTATTATTATCATTATTATTATATTTATTTAGTTTTACAATATTTGATAATTCTTTTAATTCAATCGAAATGCTTTAAGTTGAATTGACCATATATATATAAGATAAAAAAAGAAACTTGTAAAATGATATGATTCTCATAACTCCTTTAGGATTTTACAAAATTAATAATCGAAAATCCGCAATTGTTACATTTTTTAATTAGTAAACTTCATATTTTATAAAAAAATTACTATAACCAAATAATTGCATGAAATTAATATATATGTAACTCAGTAACTCACCATCCTACATACAAGAATGTCTCTTGCATCAATCAGTTTCCTATAAGGCTATGTGTTATGATGTGTGGTGCGGCGTACATGAGAGGGCCGGTCACGCCCCGGTGGCGCCCTCCCCACACTACACACTGATGTGATGGGGGCGTGATGGGTGGAGGCATGATCCCACTCACCCCGTGACAACCATTTGAAGCCAATATAAAAAAATCAAAAACTCAATTGACCGTTGGAAGGGAAAAAAATAAAATAAAAACTCAAACATTTGATCGTGGGGAAAAAAATAATTTTAAATCACTATAAATAAATCACTCCTCTCATTAAACCAACATTCAACTCCCTACAATAATCACCTCTCTCTCTAAATTAACCATTATTTTTCAATAAAATAACTCAATTTACAATAACAAAATGAGTTGGGAGGAGGAAATGTAGGACCTCGTAGGAGCTCGGAAACAATCCGATTCCAAGAGAAATATGTTTGACAGCCTCTGGAATAGTGCGGAATCCTATTCCAGGGTTTTCCAATCGAAATCAACAACAACTGTGGTGAATCGAGAGAGTAGAATCAACGTGTGAGTGAGAATCGATCACCACGGGTTGAGAATCGAAGTTGGACGGTAAGAATCTCTCAAAACTTCAAGGGTTTGACACTGGAGTGCACTGGGAAGAATGAGGACTCAAAAAAGTTAGGTTTGAAATGATTTGAACTTGTATATATAGACTGTAGTCATTCAGCCGAATGAGTGGCCGAAGCAGCTCATTCGGCGAATGACTCATTCGGTCGCCTATGTCATTCACTAGGGCGTTCATTCGGCGAATGACTTCATTCGTTAGAGTCATTCGCCCGAATGGTCAGAACACATACTTAAACATTTAAACTTTACTAAATCAAATCAAACAAACATATAATCAACATTTAAACATTAATATCAACATATAAAGACAACTTCCATTAATATAACTTGAACTTTACATGATGGTTAATACAAAATTGAACTAGGGACATAAAATGTATCTACAAACTCCCCCTTGGACCTAGTTCACTCCTTGGAAGTGTCTTTCTTGAAGTACTTTTCAGTAATATCTTTCTAGTCTGCTCCAGCATGAATCTTGAATATACTGCAGAGACGGATCACTCTCATGAACTGTAGCGCCTGTACTATGTCCTGTACATCGAAGAAAATCTGATGACGAAACAGTGCTTGGACATCTTTGTGGGACAAGTTAGTCAGCCACATTGGATCAAAAATCCGTTCAGTTTCCCACTTCTTATCTTTACACATGACAATCACAGCTTCTCCACTCCGCCCATCATAGTACCACCATCGGAAGCCTTCTATAAAGTCTGTCGCATCTTCCTTAACGGAATCTTCTTCAAAACTTTAGGAGGAAGCCACTTCAGGATAACTTTGTGCTTTCAGGTGTCTCCATCAATTTCTGGCAAATAATAACGTTCAGGCTGTTGGGACTGGAAGTTCACCCATCTCTTTCTGTATTCGTACTGAATCTGACGAGAAAACCAGGCTGACATTCCAGAATCTTCACTGTATAGCATCCTCAGACGTGCTAACTGATTTACTTCAAAACCTGGCAACGTCTTAAAATCGTGAGGATGCTTGAAGTAGTCAATGCCTCTTTCTCTCTTCACAGCATAGCAACCAAGATCACGAAAGTATGCCCAGCTTAAAATTTGACCTCCAGCCTTGTAGCCTTTGATCCTGTACACTTTCTTGTGCGTAGCTGGCAACTTCATGGTGCTTTCTTTCTTCAGGACCTCCCAGTAGGCCTCCCATTCCTTTTTTCTTTTCTTTTGATCATCAGCTTCGGCTTTGCTAACCTCAACTTGTTCTTCTAAGTATCGGATCAGTAGATCTTCAGTAACTTGATCAAACTAATCAGTAAATGTTGGCAGCTCTTCCTCAGCTGATGTATACTGGGTATTGTTCATCAGTAATATCTTCAAGAATAACTTCATCTATTTCATCAAAAGCCTCTGGAGTAGGCTCATCAACCACTGGAACAGAGGTATCATCAGTGATAACCTCATCAGGGTTTAGCCTGAACAGCTCTGCGATTTGCTCCTTTGATAAGCAATGTATAATCTCTCCCTCCTATTTATCATAGCTAACTGAGTGCTGTATGATGCCTTGAGCATCAAGAATCATAGTAAGTGTCTCATCCAGTTGACGTGTCACAGGCACAGCTTCGACTTCCTCAGTAGCTGCTGGTTCTTCAGTCTGTGTCGGAGGAGGTGGAGGAGGAGCCTGTTTCTTCTTATCTTGAATAGACTTGGACCTGATCTCAGAAGTAGAAAGGGCTTGATCATCATCATCATCATCTGAACTTGATGAATCAGAAGACCCGCTTCCTGACTCGTCCTGATCTGAGTCATCATCTTTATCAGTGTCTTCATAATCCACTTTCTCCTCATCAGATTCCTCTTCCTCTTCTTCATCTTCCTTGTCTGAATCTGAATCATCGGATTTGGCTACAGAGCCCTCAATTCTCGGAGTGCCTTCCTTGGAACTTTCAACTAGTTCAGCAAGTCTGGCGTTCTCAGCTTCTAGGAGCAGTATTCTTTCATTGAAACCAGCAGCAGTCAGGGCCAACTGATTATGTTCATCAATATACTTCAGCAACTGCTCCTCTTGTTGAGCAGAACGAGCTCTCAGATCAGCTCTCAGATCAGCAGCCTGAAGAAGCAAGGTATCCTGCTCCTCTACCCGCTGAGTGAGCTGGGCAATAATCAGTTCCTGCTCCTTATTCTTCTTTTCTTGTTCCATGCTTCTCTCCATCAATCTAAGTACCATACTGTTCAGAGTGTTAAGCTAATCTACGACTAAAACAGTAGGCACGAACGTGTTAGCTCGTGAAATGGAGGGACCAGCAGAAGCATCAGTGAAGATAGGAATCTGAGCAATAGAGGTGGTCAGATAGGAATCTGAGCAATAGAGGTGGTCAGACAGTTGCTACTAATGTAACAGTAGTTGTAGCAGCTGTCGCCAGTTCTGACCTTCTCTGAAAGAGAAACCTCGATTTCTTCCTCCTGCCAGCAGGAGATGAAGAAGACTGAACGGCAGCAACAGAAACTGTTGCAGAAGCTGGAATAGAGGAACGTGGAGGAGGTGAAACATCAAACTCAGGAATGAATAATGGATCTGTAATCTCCTCCATCTCTGCTTCAGTTCTCTTCCTCTTCCTTTTCATCAATCTCCCACCAATCCATACACTTTCGAACTCATCATCTGGTGTATCCTCTGAATCAGAACTACTAGCTTCATCAGCACCAGCTTCACCCTCATCATCACTTGAGTCCTCTGACTCATCTCCATCAGCAGTAGATGTGGTGCCTATTGTGTCAAAAGGAGTAGTCACTGTGGAGGTAGTAGTAGCCATGAAATCCAGCTCCAACAGTGAATCAACATCTACATCCTCATCATCTGCCATGGAAGTACTCACACCAGCACCAGCAGTCACAACAACAGCCTCAACCAGGCTAACATCAATACTCACACCAACAGAAGTAACGGCTACAGTGCTTACAGCCACTGAGCTCTCACCAGCACCAATACTACTACCACCTACACAACTAGCACCTGCACCAACATCATCATCACCACCATCATCAGGCACAACTATGTCCTCCATATCCGAATCAGAGTCATCGTGTCTCCATCTACGACCAACAGGGGCTATGAAATCAAGCCTAGAAAGATGACCAAACAAAGATCGAACAGCAGGCTTCCTCTCCTTGCCTCTGTATGACATTACCCTGTTGAGAGTGAGGTCATTAATGTGCTCTAGCTTAATGATGTCCGCGTTGATCTTTGGCAAATCAGGCAACTGTGCGTCTATCAACTGCTGCAAAAACCTTGGATACATCAAGAACTTCTTGTCTCCTTTAAGAGCCACATTCTCCTTCATATGAGTGAAGATCATCTCAGAGAAGTTGAATGGCAGGTTCAGCACAAGTGCAACAAAGGCACACTGTATAGTCTCTCGCATGTCATCAAATCCTCCTCTCCTAGATCCAAGACAGTGAATCAGTACGTGAGCAAGGTACTTGAACTGCGGAGACATGTAAGCTTTGTTTAGGATCCCTGCTCCTAGGTCGCCCTCATACTTGCACCTCATAAAACAGCCACGAACTAAATAACGATCCAACAGATACGGCTGATCAGGTGAATCCTGGAATCCACATACTCTCCTGATGTGTTTAGTAGAAATAACCACATCATGGCCAAGCACCTTTCCTCTGATAAAGGGAGGTTCAGCCTCGAAATCTATATCTGCAGAAGCCCAGAAATCCTGTTGATGCGAATGATATGGCACATGCAAAGTGGATATGGACGTGAAAATCCTCGAACGTCTGAGAGAAGTGATGATCTCAGTGTAGTGTTTGGCGTTTGGAGTGGTGAGATCCAAATGTGCACAGATGTTGTTCTTCATCACCGATTTGTATCCAGCCATTCTGTAAATCAGATAAAACTTGTTAGAACAGTTGTATTGTATAAGATACAAAAAGCATATCAGAATTCAGAACAAAGAATTAGTTTAAACTGATTTGCCGAATGAGGTTAATTTGGACGAATGACCCTTGGTCGAATGAGTTTATTGGTCGAATGGCTTCATACTCCGAATGATTCTCATTCGTCGAATGACCCATTCGCCGAATGGCGTCATTCGGCTGTCTGTTCATTTAGAATCCCTTTTGACAAAATTCTCAAATTAGCACATAAAAATTATACAACCATGCTCAGAATTGACCGACTAACAAGTTTAAAACAGGTCTTAGGGAAGTTAATGACCATTTAGACCTATTATTGCTATGGCGATTTCTAAAACCCTAAAATTTAAACTGTATAGAGAGAATCTGCGGTCTAATTAAACTTGATGATTTTTGATCCACATGTACCTGTGATGATAAGAAACAAAATGATCAGAAGCTGGATCAAGAAAAGTCACAGGAAAATGAAAGACTGAAGAAAGAAGATATTCGGACGAATGGGGTTTCATACAGTAAGGGCGAATGAAACTTAGACGAATGAGGTAGTTCACCCGATTACTGTTTATATAGGGTGGGTCATTCGCCGAATGAGACTGGCGAATGAACCATTCGCTCTAAAGTCATTCGCCGAATGAGTCACAGCCTAATCTTCATTCTCCGAATGAAACTAGCCGATTGACCTCCTTCGGCTTATGTTGATTCGGTCGAATGAATCATACTCAATACTCATTCGGGCGAATGAGACAATTGCACTCACAAAAACACAAAGTAATTTCAAGATTTGACATTTGATCAGTAAACATGATGCCAATTATGAAGATAAGTCTGGTTTGTTCAGGATTCAGATAAGACAGACATCTGAACCTACAAATGATCACCTAAACTGAAATGGAAAATATAAAATCTTTTTGTAATTTTCTGAAACAAAATACAACTGTACAACTAACAACTAAGAACAATTTAAACACATATTTTTGTGAGAAGTCTATTGAGAAATTAACACATACACCTAATCACATCACAATAGCATCACTGAGTGATTCATTTCAGACACTTTTGACTTGTTATCTAATTACTGATATATCTGTCCATTTTAAGCTTTACAATAGAAAATGATCAAACTCATTTGATGATCACTTATGTTTTCTGACTGAGTTACCCGTTTAATCTATTCAGCAAAGGTTTGAACTCAGTTTGTAACTCATCTCCGCACATCTTAATACCCAGCATCATAAATTCTATAAGGTTCCAATTTATTTTCTTTTTGTATTTTTCTTTTTGATTTGTCTCACATGACCAACACAATCTCATGGACGGCTTCAACTAGGTTCGTCCCAGTAATATGGCACGTATACAGATCTATATTGACATGCTTGACTTGTTCTATCCAAATGGACGGCTTCAACTAGGTTCGTCCCAGTAATATGGCACGTGTATGGAATCGAACTTATTTTTTTTCAAGCTTAATACCAGCTTGATTTTCTTTTTCTTTTATTTTTATTCAATCATTCTCATCTGAATGGACGGCTTCAGCTAGGTGAAGGGTTTTTGTGATGTTCATCAAAGTCATATTAACCATTTTATATGAAAACGCAGCGGAGTTTATTCTTAAAACATTTTTTAAGATTAGTGAGTTATGTGTCATATGCACTTGTTAAAACAAAAACCCCAAGAACAATGGATCTAAATATGAAATAACATGCTATCAAATAACCATTCAAAACATCATATATTACCTCTTATAACTCGTGTAATATAAGATGAAGATGATGATGTTTGAGAGTTGAATCTTCAAGCAAGAAGACCTCAAATCCGTGATACCCCAAGCCACCAACAAACACCTTGAATGCTAGGTTTCTAACACAAGATTTCAGCACTAAAACACACTTGTTTTCAACTCTAAAAACAGCCTCTTAAAACCATTTTTCTGCCGAAAATAAAGAGAAAAAAAAAGGAGAAGAAGCTTAGATGTTCTTGAGAGAGAGAGATTTTTGCATGTGTGTTTAATGGTCAAATGAAGCCATCATAAATCTAGGTGGGTGTGGCCTCCCAAGACCACATAATGGCCGAAAATTAAGGTCCAATGGGGTGGCTCCCTTTCAAATCTTCCCACCTAATTTATTTAACAAGATTTTAATTAAAACCCCTTTTAATTAAAACTTGTAACACATTACAAGTCATGTTACATTTTATAAACTTTAATAATGTTACTTAACCATTAAATAACAATTATAAAGTAATGTCTCATAAATAAATAAACCCATGTTATTTATTTATTTCTTAAGTGCATCTTATTTAGAAAACCATTTTTTTCTAAATGTTCTTAGTGTTGTTATTTATTTAACTGATCAAATCAATAAATAAATATTGCAGGTGTTTGTCTAGCTTGTTATTGGGTA
Source organism: Mikania micrantha (assembly GCA_009363875.1). Lineage (NCBI taxonomy): Eukaryota > Viridiplantae > Streptophyta > Magnoliopsida > Asterales > Asteraceae > Mikania > Mikania micrantha. The sequence continues at coordinate 36,595,213 of CM018689.1, read as the reverse complement.
TGACCCGACTTGGATCATATCACACTAGCCACATCAATTTAATATGTATCTTGGGCAGACCGAATCCTACTATCTCCCACTTGCACAAGATTCATAGAAGATTGATGCAAGCAGCAAATAACGCCTAGCAACGGCTTGCTACCCCTAATGTATATGACTAAGTGCCATTCAATAGCATCATCCTCTTCAAGTACCTTACTTGAATATGATTTAGGTGAATCAATCATTTATCCTTTTGTTACAGATGTCATGTTAAATCCTGGAGACATAGAGTTGTCATTCTCCGACGATTTAACTTTAACAGGCCTTAGACATCTTACTCTCAACGAATAAGAGGAAAAAATTCCATCTTGACTACATACGTCTCTCACAATCACCTTGTATCATACCTGAACTCAGCCTTATGTACTGCCATGTTTCAGAACAGCAAAGTACTAAGTCAAAGTATAATACTTGGTAAATATCAAGACCCAATATGTATCTCAGGTCTGAGGACACAATGATATTCGCCTTTACTCAATATTTCTTATGACTAATCACAAAGATTCCATGAAGAAATATTTGAGAGCGGGCCAGTCCTATATCTATATCCCATAGATATCAATGAACCTTGGCAGCAACCTCTTGCTCTATATTCATACCTTGTGAATATCAACCAATCCAAGTTTATAATAGTCTTACATTCATAGTTGTTCCCACAAATATGACCGACTACGGACTTTTAGAATAACTTATTTATTCATGGATTTAAACATGCTAAAATGGAACAGTAAATGAAAATTATAACCATATAATCAAGTCAAATTACTTAAGTTCTGATATCCAAATACAAAATTTGATCAACTCCAATCAGTAGAATATCGAAGTCCTAAGGAACAAGTATGACTTTCATGCTTTGTCCTTTCAAGGAGCTTCGTGAATGGATCCGCAATGTTTTGATCGGTGTGAACTTTGCGAATTGTAACATCCGTGAAAAATCCCGGTAAAATCCATATTAAGATCTTAATTATTTAGTCCTTAACGAACAAAAACCAAGTTAATATGTATGTTGAGTCGATGGTATTTAAACAACTAAGAAAAACATGATCAGTCATGGGTTTTCAGATGTAGTAATGCGTATAAAGAAATAATCAAGGAATAACGATAATCACAGTACGCGAAAACCCTGAAATTATGAAATCTTGAAAATATTAAGAATTATAATAATTTAGTAAAATGTGGATATAATTAACAATTTTAAAAGTGTTCCAATTAATAAAAATTAATAAATTTAAAGGAGGTATAAAATGAGTATAGATTTATAACTATTTTAATACTTAAATAAATATTATTACCCATTTTTTTTATAAAAATTGAAAGAACTCTTTCCCTAATTAAAAATTAAATCAAAAATCTTAATTAAACATAATCATTTAACTTTATAACCTACTAACCTACACTCCAACATCTTTGTCCCCCCTCCAACACTTTTGTCACACACACCCCTCTCCTCCCCTTGGACCACCCCAAGGCCACCCCCATTCCATTTTTCAACTATAAATACCAAGCTTCATCCTTCCTAAATTCTTTGCACCAAATCCATTCTTCTTTGGATTTCTAATTCTATCTCCCTAATCCACCTCTCTTGGGATCTTTCTAAGATTTCCAAGGTAATAAACACTTAAACTAAATGCTCTTCATCTTTATGCTTCATTTTCTTCTTCTAATCCTCTAATTCTAAGTTGTTACCATGCTTGATAACACAAAGGTTTGTGTGTTGTGAGGTTTCCTAATAACTTGTTTTATGACAAGTAACCTATGATCGACCCATACACAAACATACTTTCAAGTTATGGATTCTTGCAATATTGATAACAAAAAGGTTTGTGTGTTTGTTCTTTACCAAACATCCAAACATGCCTTCAATATTTGCCTTATTATTTTGAATGTTGATAACACAAAGGTTTTGTATAATTATGGGTCTTTAACCTAAGATCAACAACTATACAACAAATACTTTCAACATTTGCCTTACTTATATATGTGTAGTGCCTTTAAAAGACCAAAACCCATGCACACATATACTTATATGTATTCAATCACATCACTTAAAGGTTAGTAATATATTTTGGGTTAACTTTAAACCCTTATTCACTACTCTCACTTCAAAGTAACGCACTTAATTAATCATTACTCCTAAAACTAAAACCTTGATTATACGCATTACAAACTTTATTATTATTAAACCATCCGTGGTGTCATTATCATTAAACCATCCGTGGTTTCATTCGTAATTTGGTACGACTCAAAATAAAGAGTCGATTAAAATGCCAAATTAAAAAGCGAACTGTGTTATGGCTTAGTATCATTATTAAGTTGGATGATGACAAGTTCGAGTAACGTATTATCATTTCTTATATGACTTAATGAAAGTCATTACTATGCAAAAACCCCAATATATTAAAAATCGGGTTAACGCATCTCTTATAAAAATACTAAATATTAAATCCATCGTAAAACTCAACAAATGTATACTTTCCTTATAGGTGTTTGAAGTTCGTGACGACAATCAAGATCTTATTCTTATTATTATCCATCTACCATCATCCTACTACAAGTGAGTTTCATAGCCCCTCTTTCACTTAATACTTTGGGGTGGAATACATGCTAGATACTTACATCCATATGTGTTTAATTAAAATAGGCATTTTAGGGATTACTTGAGTATACGTGTTACTATCGTTTAAACTTTTTTAATATTCATGATGTACATTAATAATATTTTGAGTGAAGTATACGTTGGACATCGTTTAAACTCATAATCATAAAATGCATGCTTTATTGTTAAACATTATGGGATGTATGTTACTATAAACTCCTTTTTTTTTTGTAATCATGCTTTATCGAGTCATAAACCTATGGACTCACCAACTATTTTTAGTTGATACTTGAGCATGTATTTCAGGAAATTAGCTACATGGATTATATTACAACAAGAAGATTTTGAAGATATTGTTTAATTTAAATTAGACTATATGGAGAAATCTTATATTGTTGTATCATTTTGAATCATATCATTTTGTAAAACTATTATCGATATGTTATTTGAATCTTTGTAAATCTCTTATGTATGTTATTTGGATTATGAATGCAATTTAGTAAGTTTCTTTATAAACAATGTATTTGTAATCCGATTTCGTCTCGCCCTCGTGATTCCGCTTTAGCGGGGGTGTGACAGATTGGTATCAGAGCCATTGGTTATAGAGAATTAGGTTGCATGAAACCTAGACTATAACTTATAGCTCATCCTAGGACTTACATGGACTTTATGTGCTACCTTACTTGAACTACTTGTTATCACCATACGTGCTTACTTGTTTGTTTGATAGAAATAAGATTTCCTTAGAATTTAAGTATTCCATTAAGAATGCCTCAGATTATAAAAACCTTAGTTAAATCCTACGACCTTTACTTTTCCTATTATATAAAAATTTAAAACACATAATATGTATGTATGACAAAAATATGTTTGACACTCTCACACTCAAAAATTTTTATTTTGTTCTCGTTAGAGCTAAGTTTGTATAAACGGACATGTATTAACTGGAAGGGCGAATGCCGGTAGTTGGGACTCCTGTCTAGGAAAGCGATTCGCATAAATCCCCGACATACTGCGGGACCAGTCTAGCTTTCCTGGGGATTTCCGATGAGAGTATTCTAACCTATAGGCCAAAGCATGTTATACCAAACGTTGTACGAACTATACGGCTCTAATAAGTCAACGGCAATCCCTTTGGATTGCCATTCCGCTTCACTTTGAAGCCAACTTCATTGATTTATACAATTTCCAAGATGATTATTTTCATACTCGTATTTGTATGTCAACCTAAAATAGCATGAACCAAAATAATCATGCAAGTCAAACTACCATTACGAGTGCACACGTAATCGCCATTTGAAATGCATGAGAGTTTTGGCAAATTCTATTTTAAGTTAACAAATAACACGGGTTCCTAACCTCAAGGTTTCAAAACATTGGTTATGTCCAACGGGATAAACCCGTTTGATAAAAGTAGGGTCCATACTTTTGCACACACGAAAACTCAAATCAAGTATATATTGAATAAATTATTACATTAAATGAAATACTAAACCATTTCCTTTTAACTTCATAGCTAATGGCTCTAACAAAAAGAGGGCGAAAACCAAATGATAAGGGACCAGTTGACAATACAGATACTACTATTCCAATGACACCCGACGACATCGAAAAACTAGTGGAAGCTCGAATAGCCGCAGCCATACCCGGCATACTTGCTCGAGCAAACTTGAACTCAGGAAACAACAATAACAACCACAACACCAATAATAGCAATACCACCGACCCCGAAACCAGTAATGCAAGAAAGGGCTGTACATACAAACATTTCATGTCCTGTAAACCGAAGGATTACTATGGCAACGACGGAGCCATAGGACTGCTAAAATGGATAGATAAGATCTAAGCAGTTTTCCGTATTTCTGAATGCCTTGAAACCCACAAGGTTCGTTATGCTGCAAACTCCTTCCAAGGGAAGGCCTTGAACTGGTGGAACAACCAAATACAGGCTCGGGGTGTTGAAGAGGCAGAATCAATGGGCTGGGAAGAATTCAAGGCCCTATTATTAGAAGAATACTGCCCCATCAACGAATTGCAAAAACTGGAGAATGAATTCTGGCACCTTACCATGAAGGGTGCTGAACTGATGGCCTATAGCGACCGCTTTCACGAGCTCTCGAGCTTACTACCACACATGGTGAACTCGGAAGATCGAAAAATCGAGCGTTACATCTGGGGACTTGCACCCCAAATTGGAAGCATGGTCACCGCTTCTAGACCAACCTCGCTCAAAGGTGCCATCCTCTTGGCTGGTCAACTTAGGGATCATCTGGTTAGAAACAATGCTTTCGAGAACAAAAACTCGGGAGAAAAGAGGAAGATTGATAACCCCACATCCTCCAACCACACCAACCAATCCAACCAGTCCAACCACTCCAAAAGACACAACAACAACAAGAAACCCACAACTGCCCGTAACTATGGGGCAGTTAACCAAGACAAGAGGAATCAACATGCACCTAAGTGTGCCAAATGCAACTACTTCCATTTTGGAGCATGCCTTGTCTGCTCCAAGTGTGGGAAACCGGGGCACCAAGCCAATAACTATCGAAGCAACCCCACTCCACGTGCTTGCTATGGATGTGGAAGCCCCAACCACATGCTCAATGTTTGTCCCAAAAGACCCCAAGGATCTGGAACTGTCAACAACCCACCTCGGGGAAGAGCTTTCGTCATGGGAGCTCAAGAAGCCCGTGAAGACAACAACGTCGTTACTGGTACGTTTCTTGTAAACAATCACTTTGCATCTATTCTATTTGACACGGGTGCTGATAAAAGTTTCATATCAACTAAGTTTGAGCATGTTGTAAACCAAAAATCTACCCCTTTAACTGAAATCTACACCATAGAATTAGCCAACGGAAAACTATTAACTGCACGAAAAATCCTCAAGGGTTGTGTCCTTAGTTATGACGGCCACTCATTCTATCTAGACCTCATTCCCATCCAACTTGGAAGCTTCGATGTAGTCATCGGAATGGACTGGTTGTCCAAACATCAAGCTGAAATCCAATGTCACCTCAAAATTGTTCGGGTTCCATTACCAAACGGCGGAGCACTAGAAATTCAAGGAGAAATAGCAAGTAGGAAACTACACCTCATTTCTGCTATGAAGGCACGTAAGTATCTGAAGAAGGAATGTCAAGCCTTCCTTGCCCATATCAAAGTCAAAGACCAAGAAGAGAAGAAGATCGGAGACATACCAATAGTCCGCGACTTTCCCGAAGTATTCCCCGATGAGCTACCTGGATTACCACCCGTTCGACAAGTGGAATTTCGTATCGACCTGATTCCAGGAGCGGCACCGATAGCAAAGACACCCTACGTCTCGCACCATCCGAGATGCAAGAGTTATCAAGCCAATTACAAGAACTCTTGGATCAAGGATTCATCCGACCGAGTTTCTCACCATGGGGAGCACCCATTCTATTTGTCAAAAAGAAGGATGGATCTTTTCGAATGTGCATCGACTATAGGGAGCTCAACAAAGTAACCATCAAAAATCTCTATCCTCTTCCTCGGATTGATGACTTGTTCGACCAATTACAAGGGTCTAGGCACTTCTCAAAGATAGACCTTCGGTCAGGTTATCATCAATTAAGAATCCACGAAGACGACATCCCAAAAACCGCATTCAGAACAAGATACGGGCACTACGAATTCTTAGTAATGCCTTTCGGACTCACCAATGCCCCTGCGGTATTTATGGACCTAATGAACCGTGTATGCAAGCCTTACCTCGATAAGTTCGTGATCGTGTTCATCGACGATATCCTTATATACTCAAAAAACGAAGAGGATCATAAGCAACACCTAAAGCTAGTACTCCAACTCTTGGCAAAGGAGAAACTATATGCCAAGTTTTCCAAATGCGAGTTCTGGTTAAAGGAGGTTCACTTCCTTGGTCATGTGGTTAATGATAAGGGTATTCAAGTCGACCCAAGCAAGATTGAGGCGGTAAAGAAATGGGAAGCACCGACAACCCCGACAGAAATCCGACAATTCTTAGGGTTGGCCGGATACTATCGTAGATTCATTGAAAACTTCTCAAAAATAGCCAAACCATTAACCATGCTCACCCAAAAGGAGCAAAAGTACAATTGGGGAAGAGAACAAGAAGAGGCTTTCCAATTACTGAAACACAAATTATGCCAAGCCCCGATCCTATCACTCCCCGACGGCACTGATAACTTTGTCGTATACTGTGATGCATCGCACCAAGGTCTCGGTTGCGTGTTGATGCAAAAAGACAAAGTTATTGCATATGCATCCCGACAACTCAAAGTGCATGAAAAGAACTACACCACTCATGACTTGGAGTTGGGAGCCGTTATCTTTGCTTTAAAAAATATGGAGACACTACCTCTACGGTACCAAGTATATTATATACACCGATCACAAAAGCCTCCAACACATCCTTGATCAAAAAATGTTGAATATGCGTCAAAGAAGATGGGTTGAATTACTCAACGACTACGATTGTGACATACGCTACCATCCCGGTAAAGCAAACGTGGTGGCAGATGCACTAAGTAGAAAAGAGAGGATCAAACCCGTTCGCGTACGCGCCTTGGGTATGACAATACAAACCTCTCTCAAAACCCAAATTCTTGAAGCACAAAAGGAAGCTCTAAAGGCAAAGGAACTCAAAGAAGAACTGCTATGCGGGGCGGAGAAGAGACTAGAACTAAAGGAAGATGATGTGTTGTATTTCCAAGAAAGAATGTGGGTTCCCGAGCTGAGCAACATCCGAGAGCTCATTTTTCATGAAGCCCACATATCCAAATACTCCGTTCATCCGGGCGCCGACAAAATGTATAAAGATCTCAAGGAATACTATTGGTGGCCCGGAATGAAGAAAGACATCGCTCTATATGTCGGAAAGTGCCTAACCTGTTCTAAGGTTAAGGCCGAACACCAAAAACCATCAGGTATGCTACAACAACCCGAAATCCCACAATGGAAATGGGAGCAAATTTCCATGGATTTCATCACCAAACTACCACGTACCTCTAGCGGTTATGATTCTATATGGGTCATTGTCGATCGATTGACAAAGTCCGCTCACTTCTTGCCCATTAGAGAAGATTTTAAGATGGAGAAGCTTGCTAAACTATACATCACCGAAATCATCACTAGGCACAGGGTGCCCATGTCAATCATCTCCGACAGAGATAGCCGATTTACCTCCCGATTCTGGCAATCTATGCAAAAGGCACTCGGAACTCGTCTCGACCTTAGCACCGCGTATCATCCACAAACCGATGGGCAGACCGAAAGAACAATCCAAACCTTGGAAGATATGCTTAGGTGTTGTGTGGTAGATTTTGGTGGAAGTTGGGATAACCATCTCCCACTAATTGAATTCTCGTATAACAACAGTTACCACACAAGCATCAAGTGTGCACCATTTGAAGCCTTATACGGACGAAAATGTCGATTTCCCGTATGTTGGGCAGAAATCGGGGAAAGTCAAATAACTGGTCCTGAAATCATTCAAGAAACAACGGATAAAATTGCACAAATCAAGGACCGAATCAAAGCCGCTAGGGATCGTCAGAAAAGCTACGCCGACAACCGAAGAAAACCATTGGAATTTGCAATTGGCGATAAGGTAATGCTAAAAGTATCTCCATGGAAGGGTGTTGTGCGATTCGGTAAGAAGGGCAAGCTAGCTCCAAGATACGTTGGACCTTTTGAAATTCTCGATAGAATTGGTCCCGTAGCCTACAAGCTCCAACTACCACAAGAACTCGGTGGAGTTCATGATACGTTCCATGTGTCCAATCTAAAGAAATGCCTATCAGACGAGACATTGATAATCCCATTGGATGAGGTTCAACTCGACGACAAACTCCACTTCATCGAAGAACCAATTGAGATTATGGATCAAGATGTGAAGACGTTGAATCGAAGCCGCATTCCAATCATCAAAGTTAGATGGAACTCTAAGCGAGGACCTGAATTCACCTGGGAAAGGGAGGATCATATGAAGAAAAAGTATCCTCAGCTATTCATAAACAACTCTACCCTGGTAAATAAAGATTGAATTTCGGGACGAAATTCTTTTAACCGGGGGAGACTGTAACATCCGTGAAAAATCCTGGTAAAATCCATATTAAGATCTTAATTATTTAGTCCTTAACGAACAAAAACCAATTTAATATGTATGTTGAGTCGATGGTATTTAAACAACTAAGAAAAACATGATCAGTCATGGGTTTTCAGATGTAGTAATGCGTATAAAGAAATAATCAAGGAATAACGATAATCACAGTACGCGAAAACCCTGAAATTATGAAATCTTGAAAATATTAAGAATTATAATAATTTAGTAAAATGTGGATATAATTAACAATTTTAAAAGTGTTCCAATTAATAAAAATTAATAAATTTAAAGGAGGTATAAAATGAGTATAGATTTATAACTATTTTAATAATTAAATAAATATTATTACCCATTTTTTTTATAAAAATTGAAAGAACTCTTTCCCTAATTAAAAATTAAATCAAAAATCTTAATTAAACATAATCATTTAACTTTATAACCTACTAACCTACACTCCAACATCTTTGTCCCCCCTCCAACACTTTTGTCACACACACCCCTCTCCTCCCCTTGGACCACCCCAAGGCCACCCCCATTCCATTTTTCAACTATAAATACCAAGCTTCATCCTTCCTAAATTCTTTGCACCAAATCCATTCTTCTTTGGATTTCTAATTCTATCTCCCTAATCCACCTCTCTTGGGATCTTTCTAAGATTTCCAAGGTAATAAACACTTAAACTAAATGCTCTTCATCTTTATGCTTCATTTTCTTCTTCTAATCCTCTAATTCTAAGTTGTTACCATGCTTGATAACACAAAGGTTTGTGTGTTGTGAGGTTTCCTAATAACTTGTTTTATGACAAGTAACCTATGATCGACCCATACACAAACATACTTTCAAGTTATGGATTCTTGCAATATTGATAACAAAAAGGTTTGTGTGTTTGTTCTTTACCAAACATCCAAACATGCCTTCAATATTTGCCTTATTATTTTGAATGTTGATAACACAAAGGTTTTGTATAATTATGGGTCTTTAACCTAAGATCAACAACTATACAACACATACTTTCAACATTTGCCTTACTTATATATGTGTAGTGCCTTTAAAAGACCAAAACCCATGCACACATATACTTATATGTATTCAATCACATCACTTAAAGGTTAGTAATATATTTTGGGTTAACTTTAAACCCTTATTCACTACTGTCACTTCAAAGTAACGCACTTAATTAATCATTACTCCTAAAACTAAAACCTTGATTATACGCATTACAAACTTTATTATTATTAAACCATCCGTGGTGTCATTATCATTAAACCATCCGTGGTTTCATTCGTAATTTGGTACGACTCAAAATAAAGAGTCGATTAAAATGCCAAATTAAAAAGCGAACTGTGTTATGGCTTAGTATCATTATTAAGTTGGATGACGACAAGTTCGAGTAACGTATTATCATTTCTTATATGACTTAATGAAAGTCATTACTATGCAAAAACCCCAATATATTAAAAATCGGGTTAACGCATCTCTTATAAAAATACTAAATATTAAATCCATCGTAAAACTCAACAAATGTATACTTTCCTTATAGGGGTTTGAAGTTCGTGACGATAATCAAGATCTTATTCTTATTATTATCCATCTACCATCATCCTACTACAAGTGAGTTTCATAGCCCCTCTTTCACTTAATACTTTGGGGTGGAATACATGCTAGATACTTACATCCATATGTGTTTAATTAAAATAGGCATTTTAGGGATTACTTGAGTATACGTGTTACTATCGTTTAAACTTCTTTAATATTCATGATGTACATTAATAATATTTTGAGTGAAGTATACGTTGGACATCGTTTAAACTCATAATCATAAAATGCATGCTTTATTGTTAAACATTATGGGATGTATGTTACTATAAACTCCTTTTTTTTTTTTGTAATCATGCTTTATCGAGTCATAAACCTATGGACTCACCAACTATTTTTAGTTGATACTTGAGCATGTATTTCAGGAAATTAGCTACATGGATTATATTACAACAAGAAGATTTTGAAGATATTGTTTAATTTAAATTAGACTATATGGAGAAATCTTATATTGTTGTATCATTTTGAATCATATCATTTTGTAAAACTATTATCGATATGTTATTTGAATCTTTGTAAATCTCTTATGTATGTTATTTGGATTATGAATGCAGTTTAGTAAGTTTCTTTATAAACAATGTATTTGTAATCCGATTTCGTCTCGCCCTCGTGATTCCGCTTTAGCGGGGGTGTGACACGAATACATATCTTTCCCTTTTCAACTTCATCCCTTATGTAGTTGAACCTCCGTTCGATGTGCCGAGTCTTTTGATGAGCACGAGGCTCCTTGATTTGAGCAATGGCCCCTTCGTTATCACAAAAGATCTCTAGGGGGTCTTGAATGGTAGCAACAACCCCTAGATCAGCAATGAACTTCCTTATCCATGCAGCTTCTTGAGCTGCCAATGAAGCGGCGATGTATTCTGATTATGTTGTAGATAATACCACTACATCTTGCTTTGAGCTTTTCCAAGAGACCGCTCCTCCATTCATAATGAAGACATATCCCGACTGTGATCGTGAATCATCTCGATCAGTTTGGAAACTCGCATCCGTGTAACCCTTTACAACGAGTTCCTCCTCACCAGATCCATATATTAAGAACATATCCTTAGTGTTTCTAAGGTATTTCAAAATACTCTTAACAGTCATCCAATGACTATTTCCAGGATTCTGTTGATATCTGCTTGTCATGCTTAGAGCACATGACACGTCCGGTCTAGTACATATCATTGCATACATGATGGATCCTATAGCAGACGCATATGGGACTCCATTCATTCTTTCTTGCTCAACTTTTGAACTAGGGCATTGAGATCTACTCAATATAGTCCCCTTTTGAATAGGTACCAAACCCTTCTTAGAATTCTCCATCTTGAACCTTTTCAAGACTTTGTCAATGTATGCACCTTATTTAAGCCTATCAACCGCCTTGATCTATCCCTATAGATCTTTATTCCTAAAATATAAGCGGCTTCACCAAGATCCTTAATGGAAAAACAGCTTCCAAGCCAGGCTTTTACACCTTGCAAGGTTGGAATGTCATTTCCAAATAGTAGAATGTCATCGACATATAATACAAGGAAAGTAATGATGCTCCCACTAGCCTTTTTATATACACAAGCTTCGTCAGCGTTTTTGATGAAGCCAAATTTCTTTACTTCATCATCAAAATGATGATTCCAACTTCTCGATGCTTGTTTCAATCCATAGATTGACTTCTTTAACTTACATACCTTATTAGGATGTTTTGGATCGACAAAACCTTCAGGCTGTTCCATATGGACATCTTCCTCAAGATATCCATTAAGGAAAGCGGTTTTGACATCCATTTGCCAAATCTCATAGTCATAATATGTAGCTATGGCAAACAATATCCTAATAGACTTTAGCATCACAACAGGTGAGAAGGTTTCATCATAATCAACACCTTGAGTTTGAGTGAAACCTTTTGCTACAAGTCTAGCTTTATAAGTATCCAAGTTTCCATGCATATCGGTTTTCTTCTTGAAAACCCACTTACTTCCAACTACCTTGGACTTAAGAGGTGGTGTAACCAATTCCCAAACTTGGTTATCATACATGGATTGCATCTCAACGTTCATGGCTTCTTGCCATTTATCAAAATCAGGTTTTGATATTGCATCACGGTATGTGGTTGGTTCATCGGAATCCACCACATAGCATCCATCCATGAAAAATCCATATCTCTCAGGAGGAACACTAATTCTACTAGATCTGCGAATGTTTTGTGTATCTTGATCATCCACATGATCATTCTCAACATCCTCATGTTGATTGCTAGTATCAACCAAATGCGTATCGTCTTGTGAATCTTGAACCTCTTCAAGTTCTACTGTTCTTCCACTAGTTCCTTCCGAAAGGAACTTAGTTTCCAAGAACTCTGCCTTTCGAGCAATAAACATTTTCTGCTCTGTTGGATGATAGAAATAATATCCCATACAATCTCTAGGATATCCAACAAAGATACACTTAGTGGATCGGGCTACCAGTTTGTTTTGAGTGTATTGCTTAGGATAAGCCTCACAACCCCAAACTTTTAAATATTACAATGATGGAACCTTTCCATGCCATATTTCGAAAGGTGTCCTTTCCACTTTCTTGGTTGGGGCCATATTTAAAATACGGGCCGCAGAGAGCAAAGCGAAACCCCAAAATGATAGAGGTAGTGTGCTTCTAGCCATCATAGATCGAACCATATCCAATAGAGTCCGATTCCTCCTCTCAGACACACCATTATGTTGTGGTGTTCCAGGTGGAGTAAGTTGTGAGACAATCCCACAACTTCTAAGATACTCTTGAAATTCACTACTTAGGTATTCACCTCCTCTATCGGTTCGAAGAATCTTGACCGTTTTGCTGAGTTGATTTTCTACTTCATTCTTGAAGATTTTGAATATTTCAAAAGATTCATGTTTGTGTCTTAACAAGTACACATACCCATAACGACTATAGTCATCGGTAAAGGTAATGAAGTATCTTTCACCATTCCTTGTGATCGGATTAAAAGGTCCACATACATCCGAATGTATGATCCCTAATAAATCCTTTGCCCTTTCATTAGTCCCATTAAAAGGGGCCTTTGTCATTTTACCTTGTAAACAAGACACGCATACATCAAATGAATCATTTTCATTAGTTTTTAAAAGACCATTCTTTTGAAGTTTTTGCATGCGATTTTTGTTTATGTATCCAAGGCGACAATGCCAAAGATAGGAATCACTCAAATCTAATTTGAGCCTTTTGGTGATAGCTTGGTACATTGAGCTATGATATGTTGTGTTATCATGAACCAATTCATAAATACCATTACAAGGCATAGCCTTAAAATAGAACATATGATTTAAAGAAACATGAATATCATTGTCAACAAACTTGAAATCATAACCATATTGTCTTAAAAGGGAAACTGAAATAATATTCCTAGTCAAACTAGGAGCATACAAAATGTTTTTCAAAATAACTTCCAAACCACTTGGAAGCTTCAAAACATAGTCTCCTTGGGCTTCAACATGAACCTTTGCACCATTGCCCATGAAGAGACTTATTTCCCCTTTTGCATAATGTTCACTTCTTTTGAACCCATGCAACAAATTGCAAATATGAGTTCCACATCCGGTATCTAGTACCCATGTGTTAGAAGAAATAACATTTAGCTCAATTTGTATCATAAAATTTGTACCTGAGGTTTGCCCCGCATCCCTCTTAGCTTTCAACTCTTTGAGATAGACCGGACAATTGCGTTTCCAATGGCCTATCTCACCACATTCAAAACATGGGTCATCTTTAGCAACCTTTTGCTTCTTTTCCTTCGGTTTGGTTGGTTCCATTTTAGCTTTTCCTTTACCCTTCCCCTTGACGTGCCCTTTCCCTTTGGCAACACTTGCCTTGGGGTCGGGGTGGTTCCTTTTCTTATTACCTCCCTCATTGATAGTAAGGACCGCTAAAACCTTTTTACCCATACCCGCCTCAGTCGTTTTGAGCATTGAATGAAGTTCACCAATGCTCTTGTCCCATTCATTCATGTTATAATTCATGACAAAACTTTCAAACCTTTTGGATAGGGAGTTAAGGATCAAATCCGTAGCTAACTCATTTGAGACACGGCAGTTTAGTCTCTCGAGGCGATCAATGTGGCTTTTCATCTTGAGAACATAAGATGAAACCGACTGGGTCTCGTCCATCCGACATGCATGAAGTGCTCGAACCGTTTCAAACCGTTCCACCCTAGATTGTTGTTGGAACATTTCCTTCAACTGGGTTATCATGTCATAGGCATTGTGGTTCTCAAAGTCCTTTTGTAAATCGGGAGTCATACTCGCTAACATTAGACATGAGACTTGCACGGAGTCCTCGACGTACTTGACCCAATCGTTAAAGGCCTCCACGTTATCCTCATCGGGTTGATCGGGAATAGGATCGTCCAACACATAGGATTTCTTCTCTTGCTTGAGAACAATTCTCAAGTTTCGGTACCAATCCATGAAGTTCCCATGGTTAAGACGTTCCTTTTCGAGGATGGTTCTTAGTGATAGGTTGTGGACGTTCGGGTTTGCGTTGTTGTTGTTAGCTGCCATCTACAATTTCTACAAAGTTCAATTTTAGTATTTTTAATATCAATGTATTTTAATTACTAATACCCTTTTTATGTCTCATAGACAATTAATAATTAAAATCTAGAATCCAACGTTACATTTAAATATTGGTTAGGTGATCTTTATCCCTTTATTTAAATTAACAAGGTAGTCAACGTTTTGACAATTGTAACCTATTACAATTTCTAGTGTATGGGATCGGTTTAAACATCTTATGTTTTGTTTGGCTTGTTTATCCCATCAACACCTTTTGTACGTCATGCTTCGGTGATCCTAATGCATGATTTCCAAATCAAGTCGTCCTACTTAAACACACGTGTGATTTTACAAATACAAGTGGTTAGGTGACCTTTATCCCATAAATACGGTAATTTCACCTCAACTTCACAAGTTTCTAAGTTTATGGTTAGGTGACCTTTATCCCATAAATAAGTTGCAAGTGAATTGAGTGTTGTTTAAAAGGATGGTGTTAAACTTGTTCAAAAAAAAAGGGATTTTAAGTTTTCTTAATTCTAGTCTAGAAAACTCTATATACCTTGCATTTGTATGCATTCAAATGCATTGTATTTTATGAAAAGCAATTTTCATTATTCCTTTTAATAAAACTCATTTTCATTAAATCATTAACTCTTAATAAACTCATTTTATTAATTCCTTTAATGATTTTTATAGAACCAATTTTATGCTTGTTTTATTTTAGATCTTTAACTAGTTTATGCAATTTTCAATTAAAAGTCAAACTTATCCAAACAACCAAATAATCAACCAAACATAAAATATAAGTGCATAACCATAGCCAACTATTTTGACCACACTTGCTTGCCATAACAAGTGTGTCAAAAGGTCATTCCTAATGGTAAAACATGACACAATGTTGTGTTGATGAACTCCCACTTGAACTTGCATCCAAATGCTTCAAGTGATCCTTTTGTGTTGTGATTTCTCCATCTTCTTTAGGCACCTTCTTGGTCATCCAAATCAGCCCCAAAATACAATTACATAGAAAAATCCTAATACATTTTTCTAGAAAAATAAAGTGCAACTAATCTATTTATTACATGCCAAATGAAACAAATAAATTACATGCCTTTATTTCAACCAAATAAAATCACAACCACAAATATTCAAACACAAGGTCATGGCTAGGTTTATGCACTAAAATACATCCAAATGTATATACCAAAAAAAAGTAAACATGGTCCCTTTTCTAACCCAAAATTTCGGCCAACATAAACCAAATCCAAGTGGGTTTTTGTCTCAACAAACAAACCATCTCATGATTTTAATTTTTCAAGATTCTTACATGCATATAAAATAATATCTTGAAAAAAAAAGGGATTTCCATGTGTGAAATTTCCAGCCCACTTTTTATTAAAAAAGGACCCGAAAATTTCGATTTTTGAAGCATGTATCCATATAACCGGCTCTTGATGCCATTGAAGGGTTTTTGTGATGTTCATCAAAGTCATATTAACCATTTTATATGAAAACGCAGCGGAGTTTATTCTTAAAACATTTTTTAAGATTAGTGAGTTTATGTGTCATATGCACTTGTTAAAACAAAAACCCCAAGAACAATGGATCTGAATATGAAATAACATGCTATCAAATAACCATTCAAAACATCATATATTACCTCTTATAACTCGTGTAATATAAGATGAAGATGATGATGTTTGAGAGTTGAATCTTCAAGCAAGAAGACCTCAAATCCGTGATACCCCAAGCCACCAACAAACACCTTGAATGCTAGGTTTCTAACACAAGATTTCAGCACTAAAACACACTTGTTTTCAGCTCTAAAAACAGCCTCTTAAAACCCTTTTTCTGCCGAAAATAAAGAAAAAAAAGGAGAAGAAGCTTAGATGTTCTTGAGAGAGAGAGAGATTTTTGCATGTGTGTTTAATGGTCAAATGAAGCCATCATAAATCTAGGTGGGTGTGGCCTCCCAAGACCACATAATGGCCGAAAATTAAGGTCCAATGAGGTGGCTCCCTTTCAAATCTTCCCACCTAATTTATTTAACAAGATTTTAATTAAAACCCCTTTTAATTAAAACTTGTAACACATTACAAGTCATGTTACATTTTATAAACTTTAATAATGTTACTTAACCATTAAATAACAATTATAAAGTAATCTCTCATAAATAAATAAACCCATGTTATTTATTTATTTCTTAAGTGCATCTTATTTAGAAAACCATTTTTTTCTAAATGTTCTTAGTGTTGTTATTTATTTAACTGATCAAATCAATAAATAAATATTGCAGGTGTTTGTCTAGCTTGTTATTGGGTATGACCCGACTTGGATCATATCACACTAGCCACATCAATTTAATATGTATCTTGGGCAGACCGAATCCTACACTAGGTTCGTCCCAGCAATATGGCATGTGTACAGACTTTGAATTCATGAATAAATGGAAACCTTATTGGATCTCATGATAACAGGTGTATGCCTGATTTGAGTCATAAATCAGATTTTGTAAGTATTCACAAATTTGTTTATTCATTTTGTAAAGTCAGCCTATCAGTACATCAGCTCACACTTCTCATATGTCTTCCATTTATGCACTCACTAACACTTTTAGGACATGATATATTAATGTATTACTTTCTCAAAGAAGACTTTCTCATTTTTACTAAATTTTCAATTGTTTTTGTATTTTTCAAATTTTTAGATGTTTTTGGTTTTTCGAAATAAACAGAAAATCTTTTTGAGTTTTTGATTAAGATAAGAAAATAAACAAGATAAGTAAATGAAATAAAGAAATAAATCAAAACAAAATTAACTAAGAAAAGCGATGATCATTTGTGAGATTCAGATGAAGGTAGGACTTTATCCTTTTGAAAAACACCCTTAGCCGATAAAAGATATAAAAATCTTGGTTTATCAAAAGCTTTTGTAAAAAGGTCGGCTTTCTGGTGATCGGTGTGAATTTTAACAACATCGATTAGTTTCTTATTATAACAATCACGTATGAAGTGATATTTTATGTCGATGTGTTTTGTTTTCGAGTGCTGAACATGATTTTTAGTAACAGCTATGGCAGCAGTGTTGTCAACATATATAGGAGTGTTAGAAAAGTGTAACCCATAGTCCCTGAGTTGCTGTTGGATCCAGATAATCTGAGAACAGCAACTAGCAGCAGCAATGTATTCAGCTTCACAGGTTGAAGTAGACACCGACGTCTGCTTCTTGCACTGCCAGGTAACTAATCGGGTTCGAAAGAACTGACATCCCGCCGATGTTGACTTAAAGTCTCTCTTGCATCCGCCATAATCCGAGTCACTGTATGCAGTAAGCTCAAAATTATCATCATTAGGGTACCATAAACCAAGATCCGGTGTATCCTTCTGAAAAGGCATAATCCTTTTCACAGCAATCAGATGAGAAACTCTTGGTTTTGATTGATAACGTGCACACTATCATGTGGCGAAGATGATAACTGGCCGAGAAGCAGTAAGATACATAAGAGAACCAATCATTCCTCGGTACAAAGTGGCATCAATGAACTCCCCCTTTTCATCTGGTGTAATCACGTGATTAACAGCCAGTGGGGTACCAGCAGGTTTTGCATCAGAATACTGAACCGGCTCAGTATATCACCAACATATTTGGTCTGATGAATAAATATCCCTGCCTCAGACTGATCCACTTGTAATCCCAGAAAAAATTTCATCTCTCCCATTGAGCTCATCTCGAACTTTTCTTTCATAACCTTCTCAAAATCCTTGCACAGACCATCATTTGTTGAACCAAAGATGATGTCATCCACATAAACTTGTACCAAGAGTAGATCACCACCTTTTTCTCAAATAAACAGTGTACAGTCAATGACACCTCTTCTGAACCCGTTGCTCATAAGGTGAGTAGATAGTGTCTCATACCATGCTCTCGGTGCTTGATGTAATCCATATAAGGCCTTGTCTAGCTTGTAGACTTGGTCTCGATGCAATGGATCCTCAAACCCAGGAGGTTGACTGACATACACTGTTTCACTTATCACACCATGAAGAAATGCACTCTTGACATTCATTTGATAAACTTTAAACTTCTTGAAGGATGCATAAGCCAAGAAAATACGAATTGCTTCAAGTCTAGCAACCGGTGCAAATACTTCATTATAGTCCAAACCTTCGATCTGTCTGAATCCTTGAACAACCAGACGTTCCTTGTTTCGAACAATGATGCCATGATCATCTTTCTTGCAACGAAGAACCCACCTAGTGCCAATGACTTTTGCACCTTTCGGTCTGTCAACAAGTTGCCAGACACCTAACTTCTTAAATTGCAACAGTTCTTCTTGCATGGCATCAACCCATGATTCTTCCTTTAAAGCCTCAGTGACAGTTCGTGGTTCCACCTGAGAGATAAAACGGGAATGAGCACAAAAGCTTACATCTGCAAAATCAAGAATGTTAGCAAGTCCCCCTGAAGAAAGCTGATTTCCGGTCTTAACTCCATCTAATGGACTCCCAATTATGTTCTCTTGAGGATGAATACAATTAATTCTTCCAACTGGATGGGGAGGAACCTCAACCTGTGGATCTAGATTATTCAAATTCAAATCCTCAAAATCTGGTACAAGATCATCAACATTTTGTTCTGGGGCAACTGGTGGAGCAGGGTTTTCATCAGTGTCTGAGCTGTCATCATTTGTCTGTACAATAGGAATTGAAGTGGATGAAGGTGGTACGGGTTCATTAGGTGCATTTTGTACATCATATAACATTTGAACCGCAACATCTTCATCTGAATACATGGGAGGCATATTGAATGAATCAAAGAGACCTGAATAATCAAACATCCAGTCTGACCCTTTTCCTGGTGTAGGCATAGAATATTTCTGAACATCAACATGGTACCACTCCTCTACATTATGTTTTGCTCTATTATAAACCCTTTTATTTGGAGTGTTGTACCCAAGAAAATACCCTTCTTCCACTTTCTCATTGAACTTGCCCTGCTCGTATTTCTTAAGCATAGTGCATGGTGCACCAAAAGGTTCAAGATACTTAAGATTAGGCTTTCTGTTATGAAGCAGTTCAAAGCAAGTTTTCCCATGCCTCTTCACTATCAAAACCCGATTTAAAGTGTAACAAGCATTTGCTATAGCCTCATTCCAAAACTGAACTGGAAGAGAAGAATCAGCAAGCATTGTCCTAGCAGCCTCAATCAAAGTCCTGTTCTTTTGCTCAGCAACACCGTTCATTTGCGGAACATAAGGGGCACTAAATTGTTGAACAATTCCCCGTGAATTGCAGAAATTCTCCATGTTGTGATTCTTGAATTCTGTCCCGTTGTCTGTTCTGAGTATCCGAACCTTGAGCTTATAAAGAGATTCAAGTTTGGTAACCAATACTTGAATACAATCAAAAGTTTCAGATTTCTCCTTCAGAAAGAACACCCAAGAGTATCTGGAAAATTCATCAGTAATGACAAGACAGTATTGATCTCCAGCTATACTCTTACGGTTAACAGGACCAAAAAGATCCATATGGAGAAGCTCAAGTGGAACAGTGATTGAGTGATACTTCTTTGGTTTGTGAGACTGCTTGACTTGCTTGCCCTTTTTGCAGGATACACAGACATCAGGACAGCTTGAAATTCTTCAGAGTAACCCTTTCAACCAGATTGTTATGTACCAAATGATTCATCTTGCGGAGACTCAAATGACCCATCCTCTTATGCGAAAGTATTGAATCTTTCTCAGTTGCCTTTGTCATAAAACATGAAGCTGTGGAGGATGTTGTTGAAGCTGTGGCCATGTTGAGTACATACAAGTCTTGCTTTCTGGGAGCTGACAATAAGATCCAATCTTCAGGGATAACCACACCTTCCTTAAGAATGTAGCATTTGGAGTCATCAAAGAGAACCTTGTACTGTTTATCACAAATCTGTGATACAGATAGAAGATTATTCTCCAATTGCTTGACATATCTGACTTTATCAAATGAAACTTGCCCATTTGAAAAAATTCCCTCTCCTGTGATAAAACCACCTTTGTCACCGGCAAACGCGACATATCCACCTCGAACTGAATTCACATTGGTGAGAAGCGATATATCACCAGTCATGTGTCTGGAAGCCCCACTGTCAACAATCCAAGAGCTGTTAAGAGTAGCTGTTGGGGCAACCTGCACAAAAATGAAGCAATTATTTCAATTTGGGAACCAAGTCTTTACAGTCTTGGGTTGACCCAAAGAGTCTCGGATCAAAACATCAATCCATTTACCATCTGAAACAGCCTTGTCTGAAGTGGGTGGAACTGAAGTCTCAGACTTGAAAGAATTTTTTAGATAAATGGATGATGATTTATCTTAATTAACATTTACCATCTTGGGAACATTCAAGTTCACCAGTTTCCCTTTACCCTTATCCACAAGTTTAACTTGTGTGAATTGTTTGGGTTTTGTCTGATTTGACTTGGATTCAGATTTGACAGCTTTGATGAAAACCTGATTTACTTTTCTGGGTGGTGCAATCTTTGGTCTAACCAGGTGTGGACAAAATCTGACTATGTGTCCAGGTGTACCACACTCAAAACAAACGTTATAACCCTTTTTGTGAAAATGTTTTAATTCAGAGTAAGACTGTCTTTTTGGTTTGAAAACATTAGTTTGAGACTTATTCTGATTAAAACCCAAACCCTTTCTCCCATTAGGAACAAGATTGTCAATCTTGTTTGACACACATGCTTCATTTTCTTTTGAAGCTTTAACAAAGCTTAAAGCTTGATAAATCTTTGATGATGAGATTGGGTCACCTTTTATAACTACAGAAGATTTATTCTGAGTAGTAACACAATCAGATGAATAGTCATATTCATCCTCAGAATTTGAGACCCAATCTTCAACAATCCCCTCCACAAAAGATTCCTCTGACAAGGAGGAACCCTCATCAGTAATCATACCTATTGGATCAATTACTAATGGAGTTTTAGCTTGAAAATATTTAACATCTTTGTCATCAGGTGAATTGACAAAGCTGTTCAAGATTGGTGGAGGACAATGCTTATAGCTGACTTTTCCTTTATCCTTATGATCAGCACCTTTGCTGATCATGTGCTCAATGATATAAGATGCGCTCTCATAGCTCTTGAGCTTTTGTCCTAGGGTCTCATAATCACACTCAACTATGGCTAACTTCTTCTTTGTCTCATTGATGGTATTGAGATAAGAAGTTATAGCATCTTGCTTGTTAAGAACAGCAATCTCAGTTCTGTTTAAAAGTTCAATTTTAGCTTGAAAATCTTTTTCATTAGATTTTAAAACTTTGTTTGCTTCAATACACTGGTTGAGATCGCTGATCAAAGCAGCATTGTGATTTTGATAAGAAAGGACCTTGCTGTTAAGGTCAACACAATTAAAACAACTAGAACAAGAAGATGAAAACTCATCAGTTACCTGATTAGATTGTGAAGTTGCAGCAGGAGTAGCAGATGATTTTACCATCAAAGCAAACTGAGTAGGAGATTCTTCAATATCAGCATCAGAATCTGCTAGAGTGTCTGAGTCTGATAAGCTTTCTGACTCTGAACCTGATGTTTCTTCTCCACTAATCTTTGCTTCTCCTGAAGTACTATCTTCATTTTGATCATCCAACTTCTTGATCTCAGCAACACATGCTTTATCCTGCACCTTCTGATAATGATAAAATCTGAAATCCCAGTTTTCACCCTCATCTTGTTGAACCATCAATGCTTTGCCTGAGTTAGATGAACCAGCTTGAACAGGAGAATCAATGGGAACAAGCCTTCTTTCTAGATTTGTAGAAGATGATTTCTGATGATGAAAAGGATTTTTATTTCCTGCTTTCTTTGGCTGTTTGCACTGTCTAGCAAAGTGACCTTTCTCCCCACAATTGTAACAAGTGACAGAGGACATGTCAAAACCAAACTTAGATTCCTTGTTCAAGTTAATGTCTTTACCAGTTCTTTTGACAAACTCCTTAGCTCTCCTTACAGCACCTGCCAAAGCCCACATAATGTCAATCATTTCCATGTCATCTGGATCTATTTGAGAATAGTCATCATTTGTCAGATAAGGATTGCCAATCTGTCCTGCAACCAGTCCATCATAAGAACTAACCAAAGTAGACAAAAGACCCATATGTTATTTAGCAATCTCAACAGTAACTTTATCAAAATTTTCAGTCTTCAGACTTGTGACCGGTTGATGATGTTCCTTTTGTGAGCAGGATGAGGAGGATGACTAACTAAAATGAATCTGAGCAGAAGATGGAGCTTCAGTCGTCTTAGAAACAAAGGCTGTCTTCAATGGAGCATGTGAGGATGATTTTTCAACTGTAGGAGTAGAATAATACAATGATGGATCTTGAACTTGAGCAACCCGTTTAGCTTTCCACTTGTTCTCTATTTCCTGCTCCTTCAGCTTCTGAATGAAATCATTTATGTCCATATGTGCCATCATCTCATTCTGTTTAAGCACCATCAAAAATGATCCCCACTTTGGAGGTAGAGCATCTGCTAAACACTGAATCTTCTCCTGAGTAGTAGTCTTGACTTCATGATTGAACAGCTCACTCAAAAGATGATAGAATCTGGCAATCAACTCATCCAAGGATTCATTTCCAACATATATGAAACTGTTGAACTCCTTTCTTAAAGCCTTTGACTTGATATTCTTCAAAGCATCATTGCCCTTAACGCTGTTGCAAAGAATCCCACAAATACTTAGAAGATGTAAACTGTCTGAACTGATGGAAAATGTCAGTAGCAATTGTCACACCCCCACCTCTCGTCACCTCGTGTATGATGTCACTGAACTGGTTGCGGAAGCATAGTGGTGATGTCTCTGAGGTGAGGTGTGACTTACTTGATCCGATATCACAAGCACACAGATTAACTTAAAGTAAATACATTAGAAGGTTCGTCATTAACATCCACATTACAGTTTACAACTAAGTTTATTTAATTACAAAACTAATTTATACAAGTGCAAGTACTCCAAAAGTGTGCCCTCACCGGCGTTTACTGTTTACCTGCAAAAAGGTTTGAGTTTGAAACGTCAGCACAAAGCTGGTGAGATCATACAGTTCATGTTTCGCACTATGATATGTGATATAAGTTCACAAAATGTTATGTTCATGATAACCATGGGACCCGTATCTAGTTCCTTTCGAACTGATATGTTCTTGTTTTGTGAAGATATTACCCATCGGTAAATATCTTGGTGCCTCATTGTCTTAATGTTTATCACTTACATTAAGAAGTTTTGGAAATAGATAACAAACATTTGCACCAAGGGGAGTTGCAAGCTCCCGGCAAATGGGTTGTCAGCCAATAGTACTATCAATGTTTTCTATTCGGCCCCACACGGGTTCACTAGATACAGTTCATGAAATGAGGTCTTTTGATACTGTGATAAAGATACTAACGGCAAAATCCCATGAAATCACACAAAAGTCACATGAAATCACACAGATAACAGTGATGCATATCATATGTTCAGA
Organism: Mikania micrantha; assembly: GCA_009363875.1. Taxonomy (NCBI): domain Eukaryota; kingdom Viridiplantae; phylum Streptophyta; class Magnoliopsida; order Asterales; family Asteraceae; genus Mikania; species Mikania micrantha. Next base: position 36,570,834 of record CM018689.1, on the reverse strand, counting down.
AAAGGTTTGCAGAGTTATCCCGATGTTTATAAAACATTAAAAAGAAAAAGGGGTTGTACGAAACTCACCTGATGATATAAAGGTAGCAAAATATCTCGAAGCTGATAACAAAGAGATGATTCTGCATTTAGTTATATTTAATGAGTTATTTATGTTCTAGTTTACTGATTAGATCTTTCTGAACGTTCAATGTCAAAGACATTGCTTTGTAAGTCATCAAACCGATATTAAATGTTTAATTGATTACTTTAGTATTATATCATACAATGTATGATAATGCAGGAACCTAAATTGCATTAGGTTCCCAATACAAGGTTGATGACACTCTTGATTAATCAGAATAGTCTTGGATTAACCAAATAGTTAATGTTGTTGATTATAATACTGTAACAGTTTCTAGATAATTTAATGGCTTAGGAATGATCAATCCTTGTTATTGATTACCCAAATATCATGAAATATCACAATGTAGCATCAGAATAGGTATAATAACCAGGTTTAACATACTAATCTGACTGTTATCATAAACATCAGATAATCGTTCCAATGAGTATGTTAATGATTGTGATTAGTTTAAAACACTTGGATTTAATCTTGCATTTCAAGGATTAATCCAACTAATCACCTACATTGTTATAATCAAATGGGTTAAACCATTATAATCATGGGTATGGTTTCATGCAAACCGGGCATTACAACGGATCTAAACAAGGATTTAACCGTTAAAACATCGTGTTCTTTGTTTATAATCAATCCTAGCCATCATCTAGGCAATAATCAACAATCCTAACTATGTCATTACGTTCAAAATCAAGATCTAATCAATCAAAACTAAACCAGAAAGTTTAAACGGATCATTACCTAATCTGACGGATATCTGCGGTTAAAACTACGATCAGAACTTGTAAAGATGATTCCTGGTACGATTGGTGACTCCTGGTGACTTCAGAAGGGTGTTTAGATGGTGGTTTGGTCGAGTTCTTCGTCTGTTAAATGCTTGAGTCGAAAGTTGTAAAATAATTTAAAATCTGCATGAAATCTGATGAAGTAGATCAGATTATTGCACCGCCACACCCGTCGCGTACCGCGACGATTTCCGGAGGAATCTAAGATATTTTCCAAGCATCGCGTACCGCGGAGGATTCTCAACCCCTCTATCGTGTACCGCGACGAGCCCATTCGATCAACACTTAGAAATTTTTCTTTGTTTTTCGATTTCGGGCAATCCAGGACTCCGTTGTGTACACGGTTTTCGCCCACGTTCATCATTTCTCGCATTCTATCGATCTGTAACAATTACAATTTTTAAATCAACATGGATTTCTAGAACGATCAAATGTACTCACATCATTGATGACGTAATTCTCGTATGCAACTGTCACAGTCTCCTCCTGTTAGAGAAATTTCGTCTCGAAATTTAGTGAAGACTTACATTATGACAATCGTTATGAGAATAGATGTGGATACTTTGATTTCATTTGATCTTCACGTTCCCAAGTATATTCGGGTCCACGTTGCGAGTTCCATCGTACTTTAACGATTAGTATGCGGCTACGTTTCAGTACTTTCATTTCTCGATCCATTACCTCTACTGGTTCTTCACTGTACTGATGTTTTTCATCAATATGAATCTCTTCTAGAGGTACGATCAATGATTCATCAGTCAGGCACTTCTTCAGATTGGATACAAGAAAAACATCGTGAATGTTACTAAGTTCAGGAGGTAACTCAAGTTTGTAAGCTACTGATCCAATTCGTTCAAGAATTTTGAACGGCCCTACAAATCTTGGTGAAAGTTTACCTCTCTTCCCGAATCTGAAAATGCCTTTCCAAGGTGACACTTTCAACATTACTCGATCACCTATTTGGAATTCTAACGGTCTACGACGATTATCAGCATAACTCTTTTGACGATCGCGAGCAGCTTTAATTCGTTCCTGAATGAGTGCGATCTTATCAGTTGTTTCCTGAATGAATTCTGGGCCTATGATTTGACTTACACCTACCTCTGACCAACAGATAGGTGATCTGCACTTGCGTCCATAAAGTGCTTCAAATGGAGCGCATTGAATACTGGTATGGTAGCTGTTATTGTATGAAAATTCAACAAGTGGAAGATGAATGTCCCAGCTACCTCCAAAATCAATCACACAGCTTCTGAGCATGTCTTCAAGAGTTTGATTTGTTCGTTCAGTCTGCCCGTCGGTTTGGGGATGATAAGCTGTGCTCATATTGATTTGTGTGCCCAGAGCTTTCTGAAGAGTTTGCCAAAATCGTGACATAACTCGACTATCTCTGTCAGAGATAATAGATATGGGTACTCCGTGTCGAGATACAATCTCATTAACATAGAGTTTAGCGAGTCAATCCATAGAATAATCTTGTCGGATGGGTAAGAAATGCGCAGATTTCGTAAGGCGATCAACGATAACCCATATAGAGTCATGACTACGTGAGTTTCTGGGTAATTTAGTGATGAAATCCATAGAGATTTGATCCCATTTCCACATGGGAATCTCAGGTTGTTGTAATAACCCAGAAGGTCGTTGATGTTCAGCCTTAACTTTGAGACATGTTAAACATCGATCCACGTATTCAGCTATATGTTTCTTTATTCCAGGCCACCAGTAAAAGTCTTTAAGATCTTTATACATCTTATCAGCACCTGGATGAACAGAATACCTGGATTTGTGCGCCTCATCCAAGATAATTGTTCTAGAGTTACCGAAGTAAGGAATCCACATTCGGTTTTTGAAATACAACTGTCCATCATTTTTGGTATCGAGTTTCTTGTCTAATCCTCTCAATCCCTCAGCAGAATAGTTTGTTGCTTGTAAAGCTTGTTGCTGAGCTTCTTTAATTTGAGGAATTAAACTGGTTTGAATAGTCATACCTAACGCTTTCACACGTAAAGGTTTGACTCGTTCCTTGCGACTCAAGGCATCGGCTACGACATTCGCTTTACCTAGGTGATAACGAATTTCACAGTCATAGTCGTTCGGAAGTTCAACCCATCGCCTCTGTCGCATGTTCAACATTTTCTGATCTAGAATGTGTTGGAGGCTTTTGTGATCAGTGTATGTAATAAACTTAATTCCGTATAGATAATGTCTCCAAATCTTGAGTGCAAACACCACTGCACCAAGTTCTAGATCATGTGTGGTATAGTTCTTCTCATGTACTTTCAGTTGTCGAGAAGCGTAAGCAATTACCTTAACCTTCTGCATTAGGACACACCCAAAACCTTGACGAGAAGCATCACAAGATAATGTGAAATTATCAATACCTTCCGGTAATGCCAAGATAGGTGCGTTGCAGAGTTTGTGTTTCAACAGTTGGAACGCCTCCTCCTGTTGAGAATCCCATATAAAAGGTTGACTCTTTTGGGTCAATGTGGTCAGTGGCAAGGCTATCTTTGAAAAGTTCTTGATAAATCGGCGATAATAACCTGCCAACCCCAAAAATTGACGTATTTCAGTCGGGGTTCGTGGTGTCTCCCACTATTTCACTGCTTGAAACTTACTGGGATCCACTTGAATACCGTTCTCGTTTACTACATGCCCAAGAAATTGAACTTCTCGTAACCAAAATTCACACTTGGAGAATTTGACATATAATTTCTCATGTGCCAAAAGTTCTAGAATTAATTTCAAGTGCTGAGCATGTTCTTGTTGGTTTCGAGAAGAAATGAGAATATCATCAATAAACACAATCACAAATTTATCCAGATAAGGTCTACATACTCGATTCATCAGATCCATGAAAACTGCTGGTGCATTTGTTAAACCAAACGGCATTACTAGAAATTCGTAATGTCCGTATCGGGTTCGGAAAGCAGTTTTAGGAACGTCATCATCATGAATACGCAACTGATGATATCCAGATCTTAAATTGATTTTTGAGAAGTAAGTAGCACCCTGCAATTGATCAAACATATCATCGATACGAGGTAGTGGATAACGATTCTTGATTGTCAGTTTATTGAGTTCCCGATAGTCAATACACATTCTGAATGAACCATCCTTCTTTTTCACAAAAAGAATTGGTGCTCCCCAGGGTGAGAAACTAGGTCTGATAAAACATTTGTCTAACAGTTCTTGCAATTGACCTGAAAGTTCTTGCATTTCTGATGGTGCGAGCTGATATGGGGCTTTAGCAACAGGTGCTGCACCTGGAATCAAGTCAATCCGAAATTCAACTTGTCTCACTGGGGGTAATCCTGAGATGTCCTCAGGAAATACTTCAGGAAAATCTTTGACTACTGGGATGTCTGTGATTCGTTTGGGTGAAGAGTTGTGCTCAATCACATGTGCTAGGAAAGCATGACAGCCTTTCCTTAAGAATTTCTGAGCTCGCATACAAGATATGATACCAAGTTTTCTACCGGCTTGTTCTCCTTGAACTATCAGTGTATTACCGTTAGGTAATGGAATACGGATCATCTTGTTTTGACACACAACTTCCGCTTGGTTATCAGAAAGCCAGTCCATGCCAACAACGACATCAAAGCTCCCAAGCTCAATAGGAAGTAAATTGATATTGAAAAGATGATCATTCAGATTCAAGGAACATCCTCGAATAACACTGTTAGTTTTGATCAACTTGCCATTAGCAAGTTCAATAACATACGGAGTTTCTAGGTCTACCATAGGCAGTGAAAGTAAAGATGCAAATTCAGGAGAGATAAAACTCTTATCTGCTCACGTATCAAAGAGAACTGATGCGTAAAGATTATTAAGTAGAAACGTACCAGTGACAATATTTGCATCATGTCTCGCCTCGGTCGCACCAATCTGAAAAGCTCTCCCTCTAGCTTCTGTTCCCGGATTGGTGTTATTGTTTGGACAGTTTCGCATGAGATGGTCAGGGCTTCCACATTTGTAGCATGACCGGTTGGTTTGAGTGGTTTGTCGTGGTGCTTGATTTTGTGGTTTAGCAGGAAAATTGCAATATTTGGTGAAATGTCCAACTCGATTACAGTTGGCACAAACAGGACACGGTCCGGTGTGATGAAATGGACATTTATTGCATTTGGGCGCCTGCCCGGTATAAGTTTTCCTCTCAAGAATAGCAGCACCATAGTTTTTCACAGTTGGCTTGCTCTGGGTAGTCTCAGCCGAAGCTTTCGCCTTAGTTTTTCCAAACCACTTTCGTTTAGTACCTTTAGAAACATTAGAGGTACCGATATCACTACGGCTGTAAGCCGTCTGAGGTTTCAAAGACAGAGTACCACTCCTTACCGCCTCATTGGTAACCTTAGTGGTCAAAAGAATTGTATGTTTCAGAGTTGTAGGTTCAGCCGCAGTAACCATTCCCCGAATCTGGGGAATCAAACCCTTAATGTACTTCTCGATCAAGGCTGCTTCCGTAGGAAACATATCGGGAAGTAAGCAAGTAAGTTCGTGAAACCGATCGGTGTAAGCCAAACAATCAGCACCGATCATTGAGTGATTCCAGAATTCCTCCTGGAGTTTTTGAATTTCAGTAATTGGGCAATACTCTGACCTAATCAGAGTTTTGAAATCATTCCAGCCCATCGATTCAACTGTGGCTGTACCCATAGTCTTGGCCTGGGTATTCCACCAGGTCAAAGCTGAGTCTTTCAGAGAACATGCAGCATAAGACACCTTATGCTCTGCCAAACATTGGCTGATTTTGAGTTTGGTTTCCATCTCCTCGATCCACCTTAAAAGACCAGCCGCTCCTTCCTTGCCTGTAAAAGTAGGAGGGTTGCAAGAAGCAAAGTACTTATATGTACACCCTTGCTGTGGTGGATCAGGAACAATTTTTTTTGTGATTGTTGCACCGGTGGTAGTATGAATTTCGACGTGACCACCGGTAGCATTATGTTCAGCATGATCGTGGTCCCCACCAGAACCTGCGGTGATATGTGGTTGGTGTTGTGTCAGAACACCATAAGCAGATAGTTGTTCACGCACAATTCGTGCTATCATAGCTTCATTTGTTTCAGATCCACTTGTACCAGCAGGTGGAACAGTGCTTGCTCCAGGGTTCACTGGTGGAGCAGTATTTGTTTCCAAGTTTCCAGGTGGAACCATGTTCGCTTCCGGATTTACACGCGGATCCGGATTTGATTCAACATTCAAAGGTGGAATTTGATTCTGTTCAGGGTTTGTAATGTTCTAGGTAGCTCTCTTAGCTGGTCGACCTAGTTTAGGAGCCATTAATCTGCTCACAAGCACACAAACTCAGGTCAGTTTAAGAACATTAAAGATATAACCCGTTTGATCACATAAATTCAATCATATTCAGTTACACTGAAAATTTATATTGAAATGTGATTATAAAGAATACAGTATAACTACATGAATTTAGTCCATACATGTTCTCGATACACACAGATCATACAGATATTCGTAGTTATACTCAGTCCTGATAATTCAACAAAATGTCAAAATATTACACAGGACTTTGAAATGTTGCCACACAGGACTTTGATATGATGCCACACATGACTTTGAAATGTTGTCACACAGACAATTGAAATGTTGCCACATAGGACTTTGATATGATGCCACACAGGACATTTAAATGTTGTCACACAGACAATTGAAATGTTGCCATACAGGACTTTGATATGATGCCACACAGGACTTTGAAATGTTGTCAGACAGACAATTGAAATGTTGCCATACAGGACTTTGATATGATGCCACACAGGACTTTTGAAATCACAATGATATGATACATTGCCATACTGGCAATAGATATGTTCTCAAGTTAATATGTTCTTACATGGAATTGTTTTTAGTTTCAAATTGTTGATTACATGAATTTGATATTAACACACCAATCACACACAACATACATAACCCATTATTCAAGTACTGTGGTGCGGGTATCCTCCAGGGTAGTCTGATGGTGATGAAGGTCCTGCCTCAGACCCTGCAGGTCTTGAGAGACCTGCTGCAGTTGGGCCCGCAGCTCAGCATGGTGGGAGGATTCTCCCACCTCATGTACAGTCTGTGGCTCATCTCGTGGAGCCATATGATGTCTAGGGGGTAGCCCCGTGGCCTTGCGGGCTTGTCCCCGCATCCGTCGTAATCCGTCCCAACCAGGGACTCTCCGTGGAGAGGAGCTCTGTCTCCTCTCAGCAGAAGTATGAACCAAGGGTGAATGGGGAGGACTGGGTACAATAGGGGCTGCTGGTGGTAGTACTGGTGATGGTGGTGGTGGTGGAGTAACAGGTCTGGGGGATGATGGTGTACGCGGTCCGGCAGGGGTCGCCTGAGAGGCTGCAGATGAAGCCTCACTAGGATTCGAGTCTGCTCCTGTATTAGAACTTGGGGTGTCGTCCAACCTCAGATAGGGAAATCTCTGGTAAATATACTGTTCGGCTTGATCGGCCATCGCTGTACAATCAAAATCTCTAATCAGTATCATGAAGTAAATATTAAATAACGATATTTAACATAAACATGGACATGATATGATATGATGTTCTTTCATATCTCCAAACAACTATTCGTCTTTATAGTTATTAATGTTCTGCTTGAATTAAATTAAACTAGAACGCACACGTGTTGCAAATTTCAGTTATGCTGGCCATTCATAACTGGAATTTGTACCACCTGATTATTCTGGCTTCATTCAAAACAAGTTTTGTTCGTTATTAATGTTCTGAGCTCTCTGTGTTACTATACGAGCCTATGGTTATAGTCTAGGTCTCTAAGTCCACCTAAATTCTATAACATGTGGCTCTGATACCACCCTTGTCACACCCCCACCTCTCATCACCTCGTGTATGATGTCACTGAACTGGTTGCGGAAGCATAGTGGTGATGTCTCTGAGGTGAGGTGTGACTTACTTGATCCGATATCACAAGCACACAGATTAACTTAAAGTAAATACATTAGAAGGTTCGTCATTAACATCCACATTACAGTTTACAACTAAGTTATTTAATTACAAAACTAATTTATACAAGTGCAAGTACTCCAATAGTGTGCCATCACCGGCGTTTACTGTTTACCTGCAAAAAGGTTTGAGTTTGAAACGTCAGCACAAAGCTGGTGAGATCATACAGTTCATGTTTCACAATATGATATGTGATATAAGTTCACAAAATGTTATGTTCATGATAACCATGGGACCCGTATCTAGTTCCTTTCGGACTGATATGTTCTTGTTTTGTGAAGATATAACCCGTCGGTAAATATCTTGGTGCCTCATTGTCTTAATGTTTATCACTTACATTAAGAAGTTTTGAAAATAGATAACAAACATTTGCACCAAGGGGAGTTGCAAGCTCCCGGCAAATGGGTTGTCAGCCAATAGTACTATCAATGTTTTCTATTCGGCCCCACACGGGTTCACTAGATACAGTTCATGAAATGAGGTCTTTTGATACTGTGATAAAGATACTAACGGCAAAATCCCATGAAATCACACAAAAGTCACATGAAATCACACAGATAACAGTGATGCATATCATATGTTCAGAAAAGGTTTGCAGAGTTATCCCGATGTTTATAAAACATTAAAAAGAAAAAGGGGTTGTACGAAACTCACCTGATGATATAAAGGTAGCAAAATATCTCGAAGCTGATAACAAAGAGATGATTCTGCATTTAGTTATATTTAATGAGTTATTTATGTTCTAGTTTACTGATTAGAATTTTCTGAACGTTCAATATCAAAGACATTGCTTTGTAAGTCATCAAACCGATATTAAATGTTTAATTGATTACTTTAGTATTATATCATACAATGTATGATAATGCAGGAACCTAAATTGCATTAGGTTCCCAATACAAGGTTGATGACACTCTTGATTAATCAGAATAGTCTTGGATTAACCAAATAGTTAATGTTGTTGATTATAATACTGTAACCGTTTCTAGATAATTTAATGGCTTAGGAATGATCAATCCTTGTTATTGATTACCCAAATATCATGAAATATCACAATGTAGCATCAGAATAGGTGTAATAACCAGGTTTAACATACTAATCTGACTGTTATCATAAACATCAGATAATCGTTCCAATGAGTATGTTAATGATTGTGATTAGTTTGAAACACTTGGATTTAACCTTGCATTTCAAGGATTAATCCAAATAATCACCTACATTGTCATAATCAAATGGGTTAAACCATTATAATCATGGGTATGGTTTCATGCAAACCGGGCATTACAACGGATCAAAACAAGGATTTAACCGTTAAAACATCGTGTTCTTTGTTTATAATCAATCCTAGCCATCATCTAGGAAATAATCAACAATCCTAACTATGTCATTACGTTCAAAATCAAGATCTAATCAATAAAAATTAAACCAGAAAGTTTAAACGGATAATTACCTAATCTGACGGATATCTGCGGTTAAAACTACGATCAAAACTTGTAAAGATGATTCCTGGTGCAATTGGTGACTCCTGGTGACTTCAGATTATTGCACCGCTTGAGTAGAAAGTTGTAAAATAATTTAAAATCTGCATGAAATCTGATGAAGTAGATCAGATTATTGCACCGCCACACCCGTCGCGTACCGCGACCAGAAACCAAAGTGGGTTTCGCGTACCGCGACGATTTCCGGAGGAATCTAAGATATTTTCCATGCATCGCGTACAGCGGAGGATTCTCAACTCCTCCATCGCGTACCGCGACGAGCCCATTCGATCAACACTTAGAAAATTTTCTTCGTTTTTCGATTTCGGGCAATCCAGGACTCCGTTTTGTACACGGTTTTAGCCCACGTTCATCATTTCTCACATTCTATTGATCTGTAACAATTACAATTATTAAATCAACGTGGATTTCTAGAACGATCAAATGTACTCACATCATTGATGACGTAATTCTCGTATGCAACTGTCACAGCAATGGACTGAGATAAAATAGCATAAGCCTTCTTCTCATAATCATAAAGCTTCCTTTGAGGCTCAGTCATCCGTGTGACTAGCATAGGAGTTCCATCCTCATTCAGAGGCCTCAGATAACCCCCTTCAATCATCATCCACAAGTTAGTATCCACCCCATTGATGTGAATCTCAAATCTATATTTCCAGTGTGGATAATCATCTAAGGATAGCAACTTGGGAGCTTTGTTGGAGTTCCCTATCTCAGTCTCAATCAACAGTAAAGTCTAAATGCGATGATTCTGATTAGCCATTAATGCTAAATCCTCCATTTAAACAAGAACAACAAGATTCAACACTTAGAAAATTTTTCTGACTAATGGCCGAATGAAGATGCTTTGGGCGAATGTCGGGCACCGAATGAACTGATTCTGGCGAATGACAAGCTGAGTATGACTATCAGGACGAATGAATCCTATTCGGCGAATGAAGGGTCGGATGAGGCTATTCGCCGAATGAGAGTTGAGAATGAAACTATTCGCCGAATGAACAAAACGAATGGAGCTATTCGGCGAATGACACTGGCGAATGGTGCTATTCGGCGAATGAGACTTATTCGGCCAAACTTATTCGGCCGCCATGCTCATTCGGCCGATCTGAGGGTTTTAGCAATGAAGATCGCAATAACTTTCGATTTAAACCAGATCTAAGTACCAAATTTGGTACAGAACACCATGATATGATTATGAACCAATTGGGATAAACGTTTGAACAATAACACAACAAAAATCCACGGATTTTTTAAAATAACAGTAACTTTTTGGCCAAAGAAATCAGGGTTTTGCAGGTTTCGAAAATCCAAACTGAGATCTGATGATTTTGAATGGAAATCAAGCAGAATCAAGAGCCCAAGCTCTGATACCACTTTGTAGGACCTCGTAGGAGCTCGAAAACAATCCGATTCCAAGAGAAATCTGCTTGACAGCCTCTGGAATAGTGCGGAATCCTATTCCAGGGTTTTCCAATCGAAATCAACAGCAACCGTGGTGAATCGAGAGAGTAAAATCAACGTGTGAGTGAGAATCGATCACCACGGGTTGAGAATCGAAGTTGGACGGTAAGAATCTCTCAAAACTTCAAGGTTTGACACTGGAGTGCACTGGGAAGAATGAGGACTCAAAAAAGTTAGGTTTAAAATGATTTGAACTTGTATATATAGACTGTAGTCATTCGGCCGAATGAGTGGCCGAAGCAGCTCATTCGGCGAATGACTATGTCGAATGGACAAGTCAGTCGAATGAGTCATTCGGCGAATGACTCATTCGCTCGCCTATGTCATTCGCTAGGGCGTTCATTCGGCGAATGACTTCATTCGTTAGAGTCATTCGCCCGAATGGTCAGAACACATACTTAAACATTAAACATTACTAAATTAAATCAAACAAACATATAATCAACATTTAAACATTAATATCAACAAATAAAGACAACTTCCATTAATATAACTTGAACTTTACATGATGGTTAATACAAAATTGAACTAGGGACATAAAATGTATCTACAGGAAATTACAAAATGGTCATCTTCAGATTCAGACGAAAGAGCGTTCATGTTTTTAGGCAGCATTCAAGCAACATTAACATATGTTGTAGCTAATATTGAAGAAAACTCTACGCAAGTGTTACGAAAAAAAATTAAACCGTGATCGTAAAGATGGTAACAAAAGTCTGGTTCAAGATTATTTTAGTGAAATACAACTTACGAAGACAAACATTTTAAACGTCGTTTTCGAATGAGCCGCAATTTATTTCTTCAAACCGTAAGCAATATGGAAGAAAGTTTTCCTTTTTTCAACAAAAATTAAATGCAATGGGTGTCGCAGGTTTCATACCTTAGCAAAAGTGCACAAGTGCTATTCGACAGTTGGCCTACGGTACATGCAGCGATTCTTGGGACAAATATTTACAGATGTCGGATAAAATTTCACGAGATAGTCTTTACAACTTTTGTAAAGGTGTTATAACATTATACGGCTCGCGATATTTGAGAAAACCAACATGGATTGACATTCAACATATTTATGCTATGCATGATCATGTCCACGGCTTTCCCGGCATGCTCGGAAGCATCGATTGCACACACTATGAGTGGAAAAATTGCCCAATCGCTTGGTGAGGATCTCATCAACAAGGCGATCACCACCATCCTACGATAATGCTTGAAGCAGTGGCCTCTATTGATCTTTGGATATGGCATGCGTATTTTGGTGTACATTTCTGGTTCGAGTAATGACATAAATTGCTGTACACCGAAAATTACTCGGAATATTTCAGGACCAGAAATATTTAGGGATATGTTTACAATTGAATAATATCTCTGTTTATTCCTAATTTGATTGCGGAGATTATAGGTTAACAGGTTAACAGCTTGCCAGGCTATAATTAGGTAAGGTGTCAACAAACATTCCAACTAAAAGATCATGGACTACGGTAGCTTTGAGGATTCAATGCCACTAATTTGAATGAGTCATCCACAAATGGAAAGATCCCGGATTAACCGAAATGGCTATTATGACCGTTCTTTGTAACTTTGTAGTATAAATACCGAGGCATTGATCGATATTAGGGACACGCAACACACTTAGCAGCTAGACAAGAATACTAAGAACTTCTATCATCGATCATATTGCGTTCTTTCTTTGTAATTTGGTTAATTTCATATTAATATACTAGGCAGAGTGACATTTGTCACCTCCCAAGCTTTTTATGATAGCAATCCTAAGGTATTAAAGGCTTTTCCTCATGCAAATATCGTGTCTTTCGCTATTTTTATATTTCATATTCCGGAATATCCCTAGGGATCCTCAGGGATATTTTTGTTACATGTTATGTATAATTGATATTCTTGATTATAAAACACAATACCCCACTTTTATAATTCAGTTTTGCTAAAAATTATACATGTTAATTTTTACCCGAAACAATTTGGCGCCCACCATGGGGCAAACTTGTGTTTTTTATAATAAAAACTTTGTTTAAAGGCATTTTTTCAACAACTATTGTAACATCTGCACAGTAATCATGGTAGTCATAGATCAGGATAGAACAATGTGTACATATTAGTCTATGTGTCAAGCTGTCTGTGTTCAATATGTCATTATGTCAATGTGCCAATGTGATTTTGTATGTTCATGTTCATGTTTGTGTGTTATAGGATCTTATTTAATAAGGAAAACATATATATATTATTTATTTAAAGTCGATTACGCTAGGCAAGAACAGTATTGTATTGTATCGAAACAGTGGTGGGCTGGCTGCTGATAAGGGAGGTAGCTGGACTCTGCGTATGCCCTATACATGTACTGCGTTCGGTGTAATAGGATAGTGTTGGTGCGTAGTGTTATGACGAATAGTACGACAAACAAATCAATTAAACAAACTGTAATGCGTGAGCGAGACTGAGTATCATTATGGGTGACGATTCGTAGTGATATGAATGTCAAACTCATAATTACGAGTAAACATTAATAAATATGCAAAACGACCAAAAACGTACGTAATTACGGGTATACACGTAATTATATTCGTTTAACGGTCTGATTACGAATGAAAAGTAAAAGTAAGTAAAATATTTTATTTTAGACTTTACAATTTTGAAACTCATCAAAAACAATTGAAGAAAACTATTTTTCAATTCAAAATATTTAATTTCGTAATCATAACGATACGCTCATAAAAATACGCGAAACCGACACCGAGGGAGGCCGAATATGCGGGGAACCATTCGGGGTATAAAAACCCTTATTTCCACCCATTTTCTTCATTCATAGCAGCCCTCATCTCTTTCTCACTCTACATTTTCGTCCATGGCACTCTCTCTCACTAGAAACCTCCATTAAAACGACCATAACTTCTTCGTTCCTTCACCAAATCGCGCATATAATATATCAAAACGACCGTCTCGACGAGAGGAAGCTGGAAGTACAAGGGATCAGAGCTGATTCGAAGTATTTTGGCCGGAATCTTAGAGAGAAGTCACGGTACTGAAGGTATGTTTACTATTCATCATCCATTTCGTTTGAAACCCGGTTTTAGCCCTTTCCCTCTGCGAAACCAGACATGTTATTGACTTAAGAACACTTGGGTGAACATGGATTGAGCTTGTTAATAGTTGATATGATCGATAGTAGCATCTGGAAATCAATTTAGATGGAAAGGAATAAATGGGTTTAAAGGGCTTTGGGGGAATCCTCAAGTTAATACACAGGTTCCCACTTTTGGTTCTTCTTTGAAGACCTAATGGGGGATCCTCAAGTTAATACACAGGTTCCCACTTTTGGTTCTTCTTTGAAGACCTAATGGGGGATCCTCAAGTTAATACACAGGTTCCCACCTTTGGTTCTTATTTGAAGACCTAATCGGGGATCCTCAAGTTAATACACAAATTCCCACCTTTGGTTCTTATTTGAAGACCTAATGGGGGATCCTCAAGTTAATACACAGGTTCCCGCTTTTGGTTCTTCTGTGAAGACCTAACGGGGATCCTCAAGTTAATACACAGGTTCCCACTTTTGGTTCTTCTTTGAAGACCTAACGAGGGATCCTCAAGTTAATACACAGGTTCCCACTTTTGGTTCTTCTATGAAGACCTAACAGGGATCCTCAAGTTAATACACAAGTTCCTGTTTTTGGTTCATGTACAACACCCTATGGGGGATCCCAATCCCTAAATATGTTTACAAGGAAGTCAATCATGTTTTCAAGGATAATCTAATGTTCTTAAACATAACAATTATACAAAGCCATATTCATTAACAGGTTAACATGACTCAGGGGCTGTTTGGTAAGGTCTGAATGGCTCCATTCAGCTGTTTTTGTCTGAATCGGTTAGACATTTGATGCTTGGTTCAAAAAAAAAATACATCTGAATGTTACCATTCAGATCTGAATGGTTCAGGTAAAAAAAAAGCTGAATGGTAATTTACACCTATTCTCCCCATCCAGCCCCTCATTTGAAACGCTTTACCTCAACCCTAAATCACGTTCTTCTCCAGCCGCTTTCTCCACCGTCAGCCACCATCCTCGCCGGCAGTCACCATCCGCCGACAACCACCGCAGTCACCATCCTCGCCGACAACCACCGAAGTAAGTTTATCTTACCCATTTGTGGAACTAATTTTGAATTTCTTGTTGAGGTTTTACTTATTTGTTGATGGTCTGAACATGATTTTGTGATCTGAACATTATTTTGTGGTTTGAACATGATTTTGAGGTTCATATTTATGTGGTCACTGTTGAGGTTCTCAGTTTTTGGTCAAGGTTTGAATATTTTGTGGTCAATTTTGTGGTTCATATTTTTACTAATTTGCTTTGAACATGCCCCTAATTTGTTGAACTATTTTACTAATTTGCTTTGAACATGCCCCTAATTTGTTAAACTAATTTGCTTTGAACATGATTTTGTGGAGCTAATTTGCTTTTATTGTTCAAAGAAATGGTTAGGATTAATTGAAAACAAGAAGGTGTGGAGAAAACTTTTCTTGAAGCATGTATTCACGAGTTAACCGTTAATAGGCGTGAGGGAGGTAACCTTAAAACATTGTCATGGAAGAATATTTCGGAAAAATTAAAATTGCAACATAACTTCATTGTGAAACAAAAAAAATGAGGAACTGTTATGACTATCTAAAAGGAAAATTTTCAGCTTGAAGAAAGCTTAAAAACAAAACATGCAATATTTATAATGCCGTGACAAACATGTTTAATTTGTCGGAAGAAGAGTGGCAACTAGAGATGAAGGTATTTTTTAAAGAATAATATTTTTTTCTCTCTGAATAGTAGTTCTTAATATATTTCAAGAATCTTATAGTTTTTTATAATATTTTTTCCAAACAGTCTAACAAGTTTGTAGAAGCCTTAAGAACCGTGCCACTTGCTTACCCCGAGTTATGTACTCAATTGTTTGAGGGCTCTACATATAATGGCTTTGAAAGTTGGGGTCCATCTTCTACACTTCCACATCCTTTTGAGGAAGTGTTGGACAACACTTCAAATGGTCTTGAGGACGTTGATTTAACAGCAATGGGTACTCCAACTGTAAGTGTTAATGACGACTCACCCGTTCAGCCTAAAAAAGGGGGTGAAAAGAAAGGACAGGGAATCCGTAAATTCAAGTCTAATAGAAATTAAAGACAATATTAACGAGATGGCAAAAGTGTTTATTGAGAAACATAAAGCTTCTAATGATATTGAGGCATGTATGGCGAAGTTAGAGTCAATGGGATGGGATGTCCTTGATGCAAAATATCAAACTGTGATTTTACTTTTTGGTGAAAGTGCCGATCTTAGGAAGGTGTGGTTACTTCTTAATCCTCTAGCTTGTGAGCCACGGGTGAACAACGCAGGAGCGAAATACGGATTATTTTGAATGTTTTTTGTTTAAGGTTATGTTATGAACTTTTTGGATGTTTGTTTGTTGAAGGTTATGTTATGAACTTTTTGGATGTTTGTTTGTTGAAGGTTATGTTATGAACTTTATGGATGTTTTTTTAAAGAAAATTATGTTATATGTTTTATTCAAGTTTTTTATGACAGGTAACATATGGATTCGGACGATGAGATCATAGTTTTCATGCTAATTTGTTGGTATTGGCTACAATTAGCCTTAAGAGGAAATGAAAGGATAAGAGATCTTAATTCGGCATTGACCGGTCATGTATATACGCAAGAATTGTTGCATGGATCAAGTACCAATGCCTTGAGATCATGCGTATTTCACGTGATGCATTTGTACTATTGTGCAATCATTTTATACAAAATAATTGGTTGCAACGTAGTCGAAAAATAAGCGTTCAAGAAAAGTTGGCTATGTTTATGACTGTCCTAGGACATAACGAACACTTTTGAGTGGTTAAGCGACGGTTTCAACATTCAACGGAAACAGTTCATAGATGTTTCCATGAGGTCCTAAATGCAATGATGAACTTTGAAAGAGAAGTTATAATCCCTACATATACCAATGAAGCCCCATATACCTCAGAACGACACAGGAAGTTAAAAGAAATATTTCCCGGAGCAATAGGTGCATTAGATGGAACTCTTATACATGCAGTCGTTGCAGCTGATCAACAGACCCGTTATAGGGGAAAAGGTGAATGCTATCAAAATGTTTTAGCAATTTGTGACTTTAATATGGTATTCACCTTTGTATGGGCCGGATGGGAAGGCATTGCACATGATTCAAGGGTTTTAAAGGAAGTAGCATTTAACCAGACTTCCGGCTTTCCATTCCCTCCAACAGGTTTTTAATCATTCTTGAACTTTTGTTATAAATATATTATATGTTTTTTGTTGTTGTTTTGACAACATACACTAACGGTTACAGATAAATATTACCTTTGCGACGTTGCATATACCAATACTCGTGGGTTTATGACTCCTTACCGTAATACATGATATTGGTTAGCCGATTTTTGACGAAGACGTGCGTTAACTAAGGAAGAAAAATTCAATCATGCTCATGCACAACTCAGAAATTTTATTGAGCGCTCGTATGGTGTTTTGAAGGCCCGATTCCCAATCATACATCGAATGGCTCCCTTTTTTTTCCAAAACAAAGGGACATAGTGATTGCTTGCTTCGTCGTGCATAATTTTATAAGGAAATCAAATATTTTTGATCAGATTTTTATGGAGTACGACGAGGACACTACATTTTCAGGAGAACAAGGTGGAGACAACAATAGTGAGTCAGTTCATGACATAGAATGGGGTTCACAAGGCATTCACTATATGAATAATTTGCGTGACCAAATAGCTAATCAACTAGTTTGATCACTTAAAATTGAATTATATGCAAAGTATTAATTTGTATTTGAATTCTAGTATGTGTTTTATGGATTATGAAGGATTTGTGTAATTTAGATTTTCGATGTTGTTTTGAATTCTCTTTATTTAATTATTCGTCATTCAGTATAGTGATTTAGATTTTTGATCAAACAAATACATTTCATTCAGTACATAATTCTGCAGAGGGGTAAAGTAGTAATTCTGCACAGTCATTCAGATGTCTAACCAAACAGCTCTGATTGGTTCAAATGTCTAGCTGATTAAGATTATCTTACCCATTCAGACAGCTTAATGATTCAGACTTACTGATTTAGATGTTGCCAAACAGCCCCTCAATCAATCAAAGTTTATAACATGTTAAATCTTATATTATATGTATGATTACAATAATATAGGAACCAGTTAGAGGTCTATTTGCTTGCTACTTGTTCAGGTACAAAGTCTACTGCAGTCAGGTGAGAACATTAGCCCCTCTTTTACTGTTTTACAATAGTTTTGGGGTGGAACGCGTGACCAAACACTCTTTATATAATCATATTTCATATACATAATTCATGCTACTTTTCAACCAATACAGGTTCACTTTACAAATTCAAGGGATTTCTCAACTATTTTTAAATGATTTATCATGTATTCAAAAGGATTTATCAACAGTTTAAAAGGTTTTATCAACTGTTAAACATTTTCTACTAAAAGGTTTTATAAAAGGTTCTCTAGAGTGTTTTACACAAAATGGTTTTATAAATGTTAAACACTTTTAAAGAATAAGTTCTTATAAACTCTTTTACTATAAACTTGTGCTTTCGATAAAATAATATTTTATAAACCTTGTTATTATCCAAGGACACTATTCTCAATATTCAATCAAGGGATTCAAAACAAGGTATTCAATCAATAGTTTTCATGGTGATATTAAATCAAAGGATTTCAAATCATGGTATGCAAGCAAGGTTTTCAAATCATGGTATTCAAGCATGGTTTTCAAATCATGGTAATCAATTAAGGTATTCAACCAAGGGTTTTCAACCAAAGTATTCAAAAGCATGGTGTTCATCGTTGTGAACAAACTTATACACACATCAAGACACTTATTCAATCTTATTCTTATTCTTATAACGTTAGTACTGGGTGATCACAACAAGGGAAAGCGGGACACGTTTTGGTTACGCCAAGGTTGCGATTATCGTTTTAAATTTGTTTTAAAAACTAACTGCAGATTGGATGCGTACGGTAATATGGATTTGCTTCTAATTAACTTTACCAGCATAGGTCATATTGACCGTGTACGCCAACACGGATTTTGTCTTCTGAATAAACTCATTAGTACATCTCGTGTTGATGCGTTTGCCGACTGCTTTCTGACTCCAAACGTAGTTTGGGACTTGATTATATGTTGGCTTTTCTAGTAGACAGTCACACGACTGTTTGCACACGTTATTCTTACTTGATGTTAGTTTGGGTTGCAACTATCCATGTCATTTTCATTCAATGTTTTATACATATGTTTTTCATTGCAGAATTATATATACAAATGTTAAACCTATTGTTCTCACCAACTACTTTTGTAGTTGACAGTTACTTTTCACGTGTTTTAAGTAACCAGGTTTAGAGCATCACAAGGACAACTAAGGAGACCATAGTTAAGATAGATCAAGATGAAGAAACAAGCTAGGATGGATTAGAAACTCACATAATCCTAATTGTTTATTTGTCTTGTCTGAGTCTTATTTTGTAAACAATATTTTGGGTCTGTAGTTGTCATTCTTTTTGTAGATTGATAGAATGTATGTAACTAAACAATTGTCTAAACTTTATGAAACTTAGTAATGCATTGTGGTTGTTCTTATCCAATACTTGTGCATGATTCAACCATCGATCGTCACCGCGTCGTGGATTTCGCACGCGGCGCAGGGGTGTGACAACTATAGTGAAAGATGGCTTTACAACCGAGATCAACATCTGCATTACCTACTATCTTTGCTGCTACTACTAATGTATCATTGCATATTCCTGTTTTCTCCAAGAAGCCCGAAAACTCTGGGAAAAAGACTACATTTGTAGCCGAAAGTGTTCCATCAATGAGAATGACTACCACTGCCCCTGTACTTATTTCTAACAATGACATTTTAAGTATATTTCAACAGGTATAGCAGCAAATGATAGATCAACAACGAATTAATCAAAGACTTCTCAAAGAAATGGAAAGTTTAAAGGCTGAGAAAACAAGCAACCTGAAGCTTCTACTCCACTAGCTCTAAGAATCCTTAATTTTGGGACACCAGGGATGTCCGGGAATCATTCTGGAGATTTTATTCCTATGCAAACCAGCATTGGAACTTCATCAGGATCCCAAGATCTAGGAATATCTTGAGATAATATCTTAATTCCGAGAACATCACTTTTGGCACCTATGACTGGTAACACTTATAATTATTCTCCTATTGATACTACTAACCTCGGTTCTTCTCAAGAAACAGGAATAACTCTACAAGTGGCTAAAGTAACACAAAAACTTTGGGATATGATATCAAGCGTTCCAGGAGTGGTTAAACGTATTCCGAAAGCTCCCGCGATCACTCACAGGATATCCAGATTTGCTCCACCCATATGCAACACTCAAATTCCGAAAAGATTCCAAACTCCCACATGAAGTTGTACGATGGGACCATGGATCCTAAAGAACATGTGGCACAGTATAGGGAAATATCATAGACCAACCCCATACCTCCACATCTGAAAGAAGCATCCTTATGCAAAGGATTTGGTTCGATATTAACAGGAGCAGCCTTGAAATGGCTACTCAATGTTCCTCCTTATTTGATTACATCATTTACTCATTTAATTAACTTATTTAATAATTAGTTTTTTGCAATAAGGCATTTAAAAGGCTGACTAGTGACTTATACAGGATAAATCAAGGACCTGATGAATATCTAAGGAGTTATGTCAACAAGTTTGGCATAGAATCCTTGGATATCCCTAACCTTGATATCACCACATCTGTTCAAGTGTTTAAAATGGGATTACAATGAAACTCACCATTTTATGATGACTTAATTATGAATCCTTGCAGGAATATGGATGAAATTCAAAACCACGCATTAAGATTCATAAAGTTGGTAGATGATAAAGAAATTTAGAAGAGGATTCCTGCAACCCTTCCTAATGATCTGGGCAAGAGGAAGTTGGACTCTCCCACGAACAAATCCTTCAAGTCCAAACCTTACTACAAGTCCGACAATCACAAGATTAATTCTGTGGATGATGATGAGGATGAAGAAGAATATCCCAGGATATCTTATTATTGTTTTTCTGTCAATATTCCTGAACTAATGTGTGCTACGCAGGATTTAGGAGAAAAAACCATATGGCCTCCTAAGGATAAGAAGTTTGCTGCAAAAGACAAGTTCAAATGTTGCGCATTCCATGAAGACTTTGGACATATAACAGAAGATTGTATTGCCTTAAGAAAAGAAATAAGCTACCTGTTGTGCCTATAAAATTTAGTCTCATAATTAAGAATAATTCAGGATACAGAATATTTCGGGATAAGTAGGAATATTTGCGTATATAAATTTCTATGAACTGATGACTTAATAAACAAATAATGATTTTATATTAATTATTGTTATTTATTTATTTGACATGTGTTGCTAAAGTTTGAATTAAGTTAACAGGTCAATAGAAACTACTATCCCTATTTTGCCGGAATAAAGAGAAAAACGTGGATTACATGAAGAAGCCATCAACGGTTATGTGGAAGAAGTGGCACATGACCTGGAAATGGAGCGGATATTGTGGAACATAAATAAACTACCGTCGTGTAATTTTATGTAATAAATTGAGGCAATGGTCGATCTAGGAACACGCACGAATTACACTTAGCTTACTTCTTACTTACATTTACAGAATTCGGAGGCTGGCAACACTTAGCAATCGACTTTTTGTGCTCTTTGTTTGTAATTTCGTTTGATTATATAAATAAGAACAAGGGAGAGTGACAATTGTCACCTCCCGAGGTTTTTATGCCGACAATCCTAAGGGATTAAGGTCTTTTCCTCGTATAAATCTCGTGTGTTTGGCTATTTTTCTGTTTCATAGGATATTTTTATTGAATTTTACTTATAAATTGTTTTCTTGATTATAAAACACAATTCCCCACTAAACTAATTCGGTTTTTCTAAAAGTTAGTCTTGTTAATTTTTACCCGAAACAATTTGGTGCCCACCGTGGGGCAAACTTGTGTTTTTTATAACAAAAACCTTGTTTAAAGGCGTGTTCAGAATAAACATATCGAAAAATGGCTTCACAACCGAAATCAACTTCTTCATTACTTATTTTTTCTGCTACTACTACTAATGTGTCCTCGCAGATTCCTGTTTTTTTCCAAGAAGTTCGATAATCCTAGTAATCCTGGGAAGAAGACCATATTCGTAGCTGAGAGTGTTCCATCAACAAGGATGACCACTTCTGCTCCTGTACTTGTTTCTAACAATGATATTTTGCGTATGTTTCAGCAGGTTTAGCAGCAAATGTTGGATCACCAAAGAATGAACCAAAGGCTTCTTTGGGAAATGGAAACTTTGAGGGCTGAAAAATAAGCAGATCGAGACTTCTACTCCGTTGGCTCCAAAGATCTTGGATTTCGGGACATCAGGGATGTCTAGAAATCACTCTAGAGACTTCATTCCCATGCAGACTAGTCTCGAGGATCCTTCAGGATCCCAAGGGTTAAGAATATCTCGGGATAATACCAATATCCCAGGAACTTCTTGTCTTACTCCCATTACTAGCAATACTTTCAACTATTCTCCCATTGATACTACTAACTTTGGTTCTATGCAGGAAATAGGGCTGACTCCCCAAGTGGCTAAGGAAATACAGAAACTCACGGATATGATCTCAAGTGTTCCCGGAGTGGTGAAGCCTATTCCTGAGGTTCCTGTGACAACCCATAGGATCTCTATATTTGCTCCACTAATATGTGATGCTGAGATCCCAAAGAGATTCCAAACTCCAACCATGAAGTTGTATGATGGAACCACATACCCTGAAGAATATGTGGCACAGTATAGGGAAAGGATGGAGGCTAACCCTATACCTCCACATTTGAAGGAACCATGCTTATGCAAGGGATTTGGTTCAACATTGACAGGGGCAGCACTAAAATGGCTACTTAATGTTCCTCCCTGTTCAATTACTTCATTTGCTCATTTAATTAATTTGTTTAACAATCAGTTTTCTTGTAGCAGGACATTTGAGAGACTGACTAGTGATCTTTACAGGATAACCCAGGGATCCGACGAATCTCTCGGAAGCTATGTCAATAAGTTTGGCATAGAATCCCTGGATATCCCTAACCTAGATATCACTACGGCTGTTCAAGCATTTAAGATGGGGTTACAAAGAAACTCACCCTTTTAGGATAACTTGGTTATGAATCCTTGCAGGAACATGGATGAAGTCCGTAACCATGGATTGAGATTCATTAGGCTGGAAGATGATAAAGAAATCCAGAATAGGATCACTACGACACCTCCCATTGATCAAGGCAAAAGAAAGTTGGACTCACCTACCAACAAGTCATTCAAGTCCAAACCATACTATAAGGCTGATAACCACAAGATCAACTCTGTGGATGAGGATGAGGATGATGAAGAATATCCCAAGATATCAGACTATAGTTTTTCAGTTGATATTCCTGAATTAATGTGTGCTATGTAGGACTTTGGTGAAAAATCTAGGTGGCCACCAAAGGAAAAGAAGTTTGCAACAAGGGACAAATCCAAATGGTGTGCCTTTCATGAGGACTTCGGCCATATAACGGATGATTGCATTGCACTAAGGAAGGAAATAAGCTACCTACTAAGAAAATGCCATCTTAAGCAACTACTAGGGAAAAAGAAAAAAAAAAGACAGGATCCCAACGGATTCCCAAAAAGAGCAGCATCCCCACCTAAGGATGCAAAGGTAATAAATTTTATTTCTGGTGGTTCTGACATTTGTGGTAACTCTTATTCTGCAGCTAGGAAACATGCTAAAGAAGCCAAGATGGAGAACGGAGAGAGACCCACAAAGACATCAACAGTTACCACTGAGACAGTGGTATCTTTTGAAGAACAAGACCGTGAGAATATCCTGGATCCTCACCATGATGGGTTAGTAATTACATTATATGTTGCTAACCACTATGTACGCAGGATACTTATAGATGAAGGAAGCTCAGTCAACATCATCCAATTGGAAACACTCAAGAGGATGAATATCCCTGAATCAGAGATAACTACCAAATCTCTGATCCTGGTTGGATTCAGCGGTGAAGCTAAAGCCACTGTTGAAGAAATCAAACTACCGGAATACATCGAGGGGGTAAACTCTATGCAACGTTTTTGTATTATAGTTTCCCTATCTTGTTATAATATTATACTAGGTAGACCTTGGACACATGATATGAAAGTTGTCCCCTTGACCTATCATCAGTGTGTCTAGCTGCCAACACCATGGGGAGTAGTGAAGATCAACAGTGATCAACAGGAAGCCATGGAATGCTATTCATCTTAGATGAAGGCAACAACCAGACCTTCATCAGCATAGCAATCAAAGTGCGACCTTTGGGATACTCATGAATATAAGGAGAAGGAAGTAAACGAAATACTTCTAAACCCCGATGATCCTGAGATCAAAGTCCTCATAGGGACTAATATCCCTAAGGATATTGAAGGGAAACTGATTTCTTTTCTGAAATCAAGAGTTTCCACATTCGCATGGAAACATGAGGATATGACAGGAATATCCTCAGATGTAATTACGCATAAGTTAGTGATCGATAGGAATATAAAGCATGTCCACCAAAAAAGAAGGAAGTTTGCACCCGAAAGGAATCTAATCATTCAATATGAACCCTTAGATATCCTGGATCAGTACAATATGAAGCTTAATCCATTTAAGTGTCATTTTGGGGTAAGATCAGGAAAGTTCCTAGAATATACGGTCACTAAAAGAGGAATAGAGGCCAGTCGTGAACAAATTCAAGCTATCTTAAACCTCAAATCCCCAAAGAACATAAAGGAAGTGCAAAGATTGACAAGAAGGATAGCTGCATTTAACATATTCATCTCAAGATATTCTGAAAAATTTAAAGGATTCTATGATATCCTTAAAAATAATAAGAAGTTCAAGTGGGATGAAGAGCATGAGAAGGCATTTCAGGAATCGAAAGAATACTTATCCTCACCACCGTTGCTCATGAGACCAGAAGTTGGTGAACCACTATCATTGTACTTAACAGTATCCTGAACTACTGTAAGTTCTGTTTTAGTTCAGGATCATCAGGGATCACAACATCTCGTGTACTATGTAAGTAAGAGCCTAGTAGATGCTGAGACCAGATATTCTCACCTTGAAAAGCTAATTTTAGCTTTGATTATGGCCTCAACAAAACTTAGGCATTACTTTGAGACACATAGAATACTCATTAAGACAAATTATCCTATTAAATCTGTGTTGAGAAAACCTGAGTGTTTCGGGTAAAAATTAACAAATATAATTTTTAGCAATACCGAATTAGTTTAGTGGGGTATTGTGCTTTACAATCAAGAAAATAGTTTATAAGCAAAATGCAATAAAAATATCCCTGAGGATCCCTAGGGATATTTCAGAATATATAACAAAATAAACAGCTTACACACGAGATTTATACGAGGAAAAGCCCTTAATCCCTTAGGATTGCCGGCATAAAAACCTCGGGAGGTGACAATCGTCACTCTGCCTTGATCTTACTAATACAAAATATAAGATTACAATACAAGAGCGCAATTGATCGATGCTAAGTGTTTCTAAGCTCCTCTGAATGCTAAGAATGCAATTATGAGCGATGAAAAGTAATCAGATGGATGCTAGATATGTGAAAGTGACGTCCTAAATAGATCAAATGCCTCAATTTATAGTAAAATACAATTAACTGTATTCCCGAATATCCCGGCGGGAATCTTGGAATCATGACCACGTCTTCAATTGTGGCAGCCACCACGTCCATCAAACGTGTGGAAGCGCTTCTGTCAACTAAACCCCGGATCTTTAGGTCAAATCTAGTCAATATGACCGTTGGTGACTTGCTCTCCACTTGTAGCCGTTATTTAGCATGTTTACCACGTTTTCTTTGACTTTATCCCGACTTTTAGGGTAAAACACGTCCACAATAAGTTACCTGCAATACCATGCCAAGCTATATAGAGAAAAGATCGATTAGCATCGTTAGCATTCAGGATATTTTAGGATATTTGAGGATACTTAAGAATCCCATATTCCGGATTATCCTCGACTATCCCGAATCTCAGACCATAAAAATTGACCCACAACACTAAGCTATCAGGAAGGATGGTAAAATGGTCAGTAAAACTCAGTACTTATGATTTAATATATGAACCAAGGACAGCAATTAAGTCACAAGCATTAGTAGACTTTGTGGCTTATTTTAGTAGTGATCTACAACCAGAAGTAGATTTCGAGATCAAGCTTCTAGACGAAGATACTGGTGAATGGACTTTATTCACAGATGGATCTTCGAATGTGAGAAGAACAGGACTACGCATCATATTAAAATCGCCACAGGGGGACATAATACCCCAATCAATTAGTTGTGAATTTCAAGAAACTAATAATGAAGCAGAATACGAAGCCCTAATAGCAGGACTTCAATTGGCTAAGGATATGAACATCAGAAATCTCCATGTATTTGTCGATTCCCTATTGATAGCCAATCAATTTAATGGCTCATACACAACTAAGGGAGATAAATTGGCAAAATAGTTAGAGATAGTTAAGGATATAGCAGGATATTTTTACAACTTTGATATCACTCAAGTGCCAAGGGAAAAGAATGCTGAAGCAAATGCGCTAGCGAACCTGGCATCATCCCTAAGGATCCCTGAGGATATCAATATTCCTATCCTACACATTTTAACACCAGCAATAGATATGCAGGACACAGATCAGAATATTGAACCTGAGAATACTGAGGTTCATCATTCAGAAGCTCATGAAATATCCTGGACTATCCCTATTAAGAACTACCTTCAAACAGGAAAAATACCTGATGAAGAAACAAATCCTAGAGCTTTTAAAGCTAAAGTATCTAGATACACAATCATATGGGATATCCTATATAGAAAATCAGTAGCAGGCCCATACTTAAGGTGTTTGGAAAAACCTGAAAGTTTGGAAGTAGTGAAAGATATCCACGAAGGAGATTGTGGGAATCACATTGGGGGTAGAGCATTATTCTCAAAGATCCTGAGAACATAAAACTTTTGGCCAACCATGAGAAGAGATGCAATGTCTTATTCCCAGAGGTGTGATGCTTGTCAAAGACATAGTAATATTCTCCATCAACCAGCCGAACCTTTATATCAAATAGTCTCATCATGGCCATTCATGAAGTGGGGAATGGATATAGTAGGACAGTTACCCAAAGCACCCGGAGGAAAGGTGTTTATTCTTGCTATGACAGATTACTTCTCAAAATGGATTGACGCTGAAGCCTTTGTGCAAGGTAGAGAAAAAGAAGTAATCTCATTCATAAATAGAAATATCCTGACTAGATTTGGGATACCCGCGGAAATCACTTATGATAATGGATCTCAGTTTATAGGCAAAAGGACTACAAAATTCTGTGAAAGCTGGGCATAAAGATGATAACCTCTACACCTGTCCATCCTCAAGCTAATGGTCAAGCAGAATCAAGCAACAAGATCATCATCAACAACCTTAAGAAAAAGTTGGGATCCAAGAAAGGAAAGTGGGCTGAAGAACTTCCATTTGTCCTATGGGCAGATAGAACAACTACAAAAAAATGCAACTGGTCAAACACCATTCTCTTTAGTATATGGTTCTGAAGTCGTACTCCCAACTGAAATGGTTATTCCTACTGCAAGATCAAGTTTACAAAATCTAGAATCGAACAAGGAGATAATATCTGAGGATCTAGATACTATTGATGAACTTAGGGATATTGTAAGGATAAGGATGGCTACATATTACCAAAAGATAGCCATATCCTATAATAAGAATATTAGAATACGTAGATTCTAAGTTGGAGATTTGGTTTTAAGTAAGGCATATCAAAATACTACCAATCCAGCTGATGGAACACTTGCTACGAAATGGGAAGGACCTTATAAGATCGAATCCGAAGCTGGAAAAGGGGCATATAAGTTAACCAACATGGAAGGAGAACCTCTTCCAAGATCTTGGAATGCCATTCATTTTAAGTTATACTTTATATGAAACTTATTATATCAAAATGTAAAAGATTATTAAGCCATAATATAAACTCATATTTCCAAATATTTCTATTTATTCTTATATATTCCTATATATTCCTAACTACCATGCTACTAACTTAAGCATCTGAGGGGCATCAGGATTCCGGATTCCCAGCTATGCAAAAATCTTATTGTTTTCTAGCTATAGTAGGAGAAGAGATGAGGCTTCATGTCTTAACCCAACTTCTGACCTGAAATCAGAACTTGATCAAGACCCCGCAGAAACTATATGTCTGGTTGCGAAAGTTTTACCTGAAATCAAAACTATGTAGAAGACCCCTGTAGAGACTTTATGTCTGGTTGCAAGGTTTTGACCTGAAATCAAAACTCAAGAGACTTTTGTCTCTCATGAAGACTTAGGGTTCATACCCTCGCCAGTTGCGCACGTTTATCCTATTATAGTCCGAGATAATAGGACCAGTACTCGCATGAGTGGCTGACAATTTCATTATTGAGGGCTATAACTAAGAATCCTCTGAAATATCCCGGTATAGTTGGAGATTTTGGGACCAGTACACGCATGAGTGGCTGACAATTTCATTTTCAAAGACTATTACCGGGGATCCTCCTAATTATAGCATTCATATGCTATACAACCAGGCCTTAGTCTCCAGAATTCCGGCCTAGTCGCCCGTATCCCGGCCTTAGTCACCATCATTCCGGCCTTAGTCGCCAGCATTCCGGCCTTAGTCGTCAGTATCTTTTCGGTCTTGTCGCCGGTATTTCGGCCTTGTCGCTACTATTCCGGCCTTAGTCGCCAGTATTCCGGCCTTAGTCGCCAGTATTCCGGCCATAGTCGCCAGTATTTTCGGCCTTAGTCGCCAGTTTAATCGGCCTTGTCGCCAGTATCTTGGGCTTGTCCCAAGTTTTCTTGTTTTTCTATTTATGTAAGACTGACTTTCAAGGATACTTCGGAATATCGCAACATACTTGGGAATATTCAGGTATGAAATTCTTTTGATGTTTTGATAGGGACAAAGAAGATTTCAAACTAAACCTACTATATCTGGAAATTGGTATTTGTTTCTCAACTCTTATAATATACCATGACATTCTTTATAGTTTCTGCTTAAGAGTTATATAGTATGCATTACACTTATCTTCAGTTAGCAATATGTTCTATGCTAATTTCTAATTAGGATATGATAAAATTAAATTAACAGTTACTTTACATACTAAAAAAACTTTAAGCAAATAACAATACAATATTAATACACTTAAAATATATCTAAATTATTTGCAATCATCCGTATAATTAAGACACTAGTCAGATTAGCCTAAGCATAGCTTAAACTATCCTTAGTTGTTCCTAAATATATCTGATATAGGTTAAACTTAAGAAAAAGCATTACAAAATTCTTCAATAGAAGTAATGAGGATATTTGAACATTTTAAAGTATATATGATTAATTACGATTAATGCATATTCGAAAATTAATTCTTTATAAAAATTATATGATTGTTTAATATCTTATACACAAATATCATTGAGAATATTTAAGAATACTAGAAAATATCTTAAAATTCATAACGATGATTATGAATAAGAAATTTCAGGACAAATAATATCTCCAAAACTAAATACATTATAAATATACTCAATGTTATACTGAAATTGTTTACAGTCATTAGTCCAATAAGTCAAGAATAGATTAGATTATTCTTAATTATTCCTGGGTATGCCTAAGAAAACTTCTACATTTTAAGCGAACATCATTTGAAAAAGTTAAATATTTAACATAATATCAACTACAACTAAAATCTATCAAGTCAAACTGTAAAAAGCATTGGTACTTATTAAATTTACATAAGTACAAGATATCTAAAATAAATAAGAATATCTAGGGATATTCAAGAATAATTTCCAGAAACAAACAACTACGCAAAACACCCAAGCATTAACCAAAATATCTAACGGTTATATTCAAAAGTAGTTAAAGGGTTAACACATCAGGCTTCGCCATGAAATCACGGTCCCTCCACCTGATATGTTAACATTGTCAACCATAAAAGAAAAAAAAATCAAGGCTTCGCCATGAAACCATGGTCCCTCCACCTTGATTTTTTAGTTAATATTGCTTGCCCCTATACTTGGGGACTTTCCTAAAAAACTATTGTTCAGAAAATTACATCATCTTAAAAAGAACCACAAACATTAAAAAATGGGCTCAGACCTTGGCACCATTGTCATCATCGCCTATCATAACCTCCTGCTCACCAGCACCTGCCCCTGCACCTGTCGCCTCTCCCTCACCAACCTTGCTCATCTCCCCTGCTTCACCAGCCTTGGTCACCTCAGTGGAAGCCTCTGCCTTATCCCAGCCAGACCAGCCAATTTTTTGCCTCATTCTCGGAGATCCTTGGCCCATGATTCAGTACCTTCGGTCTTAGCTTAGTTCGCCATTTGGATCTTGGCCCTCAGCACGGCTATGGCAGCAGATTTTTTAGCCCCCTCAATATGTTCTTTGAATTGAAACTTGTAGGAGGCCTCCATCTCTTTCATCTGCTTCTTGACCTTGGCCAAGAACTTTCCTGATCTCACCCCAAAATGACACTTAGATGGATTAAGTTTTATATTGTAGTGGTCCAGGATATCAAAGGATTCCTGAAGATCCCTAAGGTGATTCTCAGTTATCTTCGATTTGACCACCATATCATCAATATACACTTCCATAGTGTCCCCCAGTTTCTCTTTGAACATCATGTTGACAAGTCTCTGGTACGTGGCTCCAGCATTCTTCAAGCCAAATGGCATTGCTGTATAGCAGTATATCCCTGTTGGCATCATGAAGGCTGTATCTTCTTGATTCGAAGGTTCCATTTGAATTTTTTGAAAGCCTGCTGATGCATCCATAAAAGTTAACATTTCATGTCCTACTATTGCATCTACCATAGAGTCTATATGTGGTAATGGAAAGGGGTCTTTAGGACAAGCCTTGTTGAGGTCTTTGTAATCCATACATACTCTCCACTTTCCATTCTTCTTTTGCTCCACGACTACATTGGCTAGCCACTTAGGAAATTTCACCTCTCTAATCATTTTCGCTTTGAGGAGTTTCTCTACTTCCTCTTGAATGATTAGATTTCTTTATGGTGCAAATTTCCTTCTTTTTTGGTGGACAAGCTTAATATTCCTATCTATCCCTAAGTTATGTGTAATCACATCTGAGGATATTCCTGTCAAATCCTCATGTTTCCATGCGAATGTGGAAACTCTTGATTTCAGAAAAGAAATCAGTTTCCTTTCAATATCCTCAGGGATATTTGTTCCTATAAGGACCTTGACCTCAGGATCATCGGGGTTTAGAGGCACTTCCTTTACTTACTTTTCCCTATATTCCTGAGTATCCCCAAGTTTGCACTTTGATTGCTATGCTGATGAAGGTCTAGTTGTTCCCTTCATCGAAGATGAGTAGCACTCCTTGGCTTCTTGTTGGTCACTGTTGATCTTCACTACTCCCCATGGTGTTGGCAGCTTGACACACTGATGATAGGTCGAGGGGACAGCTTTCATGTCATGTATCCAAGGTCTACCTATTATAATATTATAACAGGATAGGAAATCTATAATACAAAAACGTTGCATAGAGTTTACCCCCTCGATGTATACCGGTAGTTTGATTTCTCCAATAGTGGCTTTAGCTTCATCACTGAATCCAACCAGGATCAAAGATTTGGCAGTTATCTCCGATTCAGGGATATTCATCCTTTTGAGTGTTTCCAATTGGATGATGTTGACTGAGCTTCCTCCATCTATGATTATCCTGCGTACATAGTGGTTAGCAACATATAATGTAATGACTAACCCATCATGGTGAGAATCCAGGATATTCTCGCGATCTTGCTCTCAAAGGATACCACTGTTTCAGTGGTAAGTGCTTATGTCTTTGTGGGTCTCAATCCATTCTCCATCTTGGCTTCTTTAGCATGTTTCCAAGCTGCAGAATAAGAGGTACCACATATGTCAGAACCACCGGAAATAAAGTTGATTACCTTTGCATCCTTTGGTGGGGATGCGGCTCTTTTTGGGAATCCGTTGGAATCATTTCTTCTTTCTTTCTTTTTCCCCAGTAGTTCCTTGAGATGGCTTTTGCTTAGTAGGTAGCTTATTTCCTTCCTTAATGCAATGCAATCATCGGTTTTGTGGCCGAAGTCTTCGTGAAAGGCACACCAAATGGATTTGTCCCTTGTTGCAAATTTCTTTTCCTTTGGTGGCCACCTGTCTTTTTCACCTAAGTCCTGCATATCACACATTAATTCAGGAATATCAACAGAAAAACAATAGTCTGATATCCTGGGATATTTTTCATCATTCTCATCTTCATCCACAGAATTGATCTTGTGGTTATCAGCTTTGTATTATGGTTTAGATTTGAATGACTTGCTGGTAGGAGAATCCAATTTTCTTTTTCTTTGATCATTGGGAGGTGTTGTGGTGATCCTTTTCTGGATTTCTTTATCATCCTCCAATCTAATGAACCTCGATGCACGGTTTCGAACTTCGTCCATGTTCCTGCAAGGATTCATAACCAAGTCATCATAAAAAGGTGAGTCTCTTTGTAAACCCATCTTAAATGCCTGAACAGCCGTAGTGATGTCAAGGTTAGGTATATCTAGGGATTCTCTGCCAAATTTGTTGACATAACTCCTGAGGGATTTATCGGATCCCTGGGTTACCCTGTAGAGATCACTAGTCAGCCTCTCAAAGTTCCTGCTACAAGAAAATTGATTGTTAAATAGATTAATCAGATGAGCAAATGAAGTTATTGAATAGGGAAGAACATTAAGCAGCCATTTCAGGGCTGCCCCTGTCAATGTTGAACCAAATCCCTTGCATAAGCATGCTTCCTTCAAATGTGGGGGTATAGGGTTAGTTTCCATCCTTTCCCTATATTGAGCCACATGTCCTTCAGGGTCAGTGGTTCCAGAGTTTGGAATCTCTTTGGAATCTCGGCATCACATATTGGTGGAGCAAATCTAGAGATCCTGTGGGGATATAATGTATAAAACAAAATAGATAGTTTACCTTGTTCATAAGATCAGCGACAGATAACTC
This sequence comes from Mikania micrantha, assembly GCA_009363875.1. Lineage (NCBI taxonomy): Eukaryota > Viridiplantae > Streptophyta > Magnoliopsida > Asterales > Asteraceae > Mikania > Mikania micrantha. Next base: position 36,537,785 of record CM018689.1, on the reverse strand, counting down.
CGAGGGCTCTTCAAGGTCGACGGTGTCCACACCTTTTCATTTCTTGGCAGTTTTGGAAGAACGGGTGGTCATAGCGCGAGATTTGGGGGCAACAGGGCTTGTTTTCTCTTTCTTCACAGCAAAGAAAGCGTTAAGGTCCTCAAGATCAAAGGTTGATTTCTGCGAAAAGGAAACAAGATCAGAAATATTCAGGAATAAATGAAAATAATTCAGGATATTTTGAGATATCATAGGATATACCTGAAGTCATTAGCGTAGCAGCTTCGAGGTTGGCACCAAATTTCTAAACTGTTCGTCAATCAGCAACAAAGAACGAATCTTGTTCTTACTTTCTTCTTCATCGACCACGATTGATTCAAACTTACGAGCTGTACGTAATAAAAACAAAATAATTAGAACAGGAAAACAATAAACGAAATTTGACTTAGAAAGTCCTAGATAGACCTCCTTTTTACAAAGAAGAACCTATTTCTCCACTCATCCTCGTTCAAGGTAATACCAGGAACAAGAATAGGAGCCCCACTCCTCCTTTGAACAACAAAACGAGATGAACCATGGGTTCTGAGTTGGTACATTAAAGCAATTTCTGGAAAGACTATCTCTAAACCAAAATGCTGGTTTAATTGATCAAGAGTATACAAAAGACGACATCCCATAGGCATCAATTGTGGAAAACAGAGCTTGGTGATTGAGAAGAAATCAGAAATGAGATCGGGAGAAGGAAATTTCAGGCGTAAGGTGAAGGGTTACTCTGAAAACATACCCAAGAAGGAGACAAGTGATCGGCTTTCAATTTTTCAGAAAAACTGTGAAAGATGGTTTCATCAGGAAAGGTTTTTGAAAGGCGTAACAGCTCAATTCGATCATTGTTGAATACGCTTCTGTTTTGACGATTGAAGGTCAAAATATTCTTATGGGTGAAGTCATCAGAATTGAGGTCGGAGAAAGAAGAAGAGCCAGACATTTTTTGTGAAGAAAAATTAAAAATTGATAGAAGAAAGGAGAAGAACTTACTGCAAGAACCAGTTGAAGATGATGGCATCTAAAGAGAGCAGAATGATCATTATTGTTTCGGGTAAAAATTAACAAATATAACTTTTAGCAAAACCGAATTAGTTTAGTGGGGAATTGTGTTTTATAATCAAGAAAACAGTTTATAAGTAAAATTCAATAAAAATATCCCTGAGGATCCCTAGGGATATTTCAGAATATGAAACAGAAAAGTAGCCAAACACACGAGATTTGTACGAGGAAAAGCCCTTAATCCCTTAGGATTGCCGGCATAAAAACCCCATGAGGTGACAATCGTCACTCTGCCTTGTTCTTATTAAAACAACAAAGTAAAAAGTACAAAGAAAGAGCACAAATGATCGATACTAAGTGTTACAGAGCTTCTAGTGTGTGTAAATTGATGTAATGCTGCGAATAAAAGTGAGAGAAGTCAAGAAGTGTCGTCGTAAATCGATCAGATGCCTCAATTTATAGTAAAATACAATTAACAATATTCCCGAATATTCCGGCGAGAATCTCGGAATCATGACCATGTCTTCAATTGTGGCAGCTACCACGTTTCCAACGGTTGGTAACTCCACTTAAACGTCCACTAAACGCATGTGATCGTTTCTTTTAACTAAATCTTGAGTCTTTAGGTCCAATCTAGTCAATATGACCGTTTGAGACTTGTTCCCCACTTGTAGCCCATATTTAGCATGTTCTCCACGTTTTCTTTGACTTTATCCCGACTTTCAGGGTAAAACCACGTCCACAATAAGTAACCTGCAAGACTAGGTCAATCTATACAAAGAAGAGATCGATTAGTGATGTTAGCATTCATGATATTTGAGGATACTTAAGAATCCCATATTCCGAATTATCCTCAGCTATCCCGAATCTCAAAACATAAAATTTGACACACAACAATTATATTCTGCATAAACGTTCAAATCATATTTTAAAATTCAAATTTTGAATAAAGAGCCAAAATGAACGGTAAATTTTAAATTCTTACTACAAATTCAAACTGTAATAAGAATTTAGGGGCAATTGTTGTGCCTGTAAAATTTAGTCTCATAATTAAGAATAATTCAGGATACAGAATATTTCAGGATAAGTAGGAATATTTGCGTATATAAATTTCTATGAACTGATGACTTAATAAATAAATAATGATTTTATATTAATTATTGTTATTTATTTATTCGACATGTGCTGCTAAAGTTTTAATTAAGTTAATAGGTCAATAGAAACTACTATCCCTATTTTGCCGGAATAAAGAGAAAAACGTGGACTACATGAAGAAGCCATCAACGGTTATGTGGAAGAAGTGGCGCATGACCTGGAAATGGAATGGATATTGTGGAGCACAAATAAACTACCATTGTGTAATTTTGTGTTATAAATTGAGGCAATGATCGATCTAGGAACACACACCGATTACACTTAGCTTACTTCTTACTTACATTTACAGAATTCGGAGGCTAGAAACACTTAGCAATCGACTTTTTGTGCTCTTTGTTTGTAATTTCGTTTGATTATATTAATAAGAACAAGGCAAAGTGACAATTGTCACCTCCCGATGTTTTTATGCCGGCAATCCTAAGGGATTAAGGGCATTTCCACGTACAAATCTCGTGTGTTTGGCTATTTTTGTGTTTCATATTCTCAAATATCCCTAGGGATCCTCAGGGATATTTTTATTGAATTTTACTTATAAACTGTTTTCTTGATTATAAAACATAATTCCCCACTAAACAAATTCAGTTTTGCTAAAAATTAGTCTTGTTAATTTTCACCCGAAACACTACCTACTTAGCAAGGGTCATCTCGAAGAACTACTTGGCAAAATAAAAGAAAGGAGGCAGGATCCCGACGGATTCCCAAAGAGAGCTGCATCCCTACCAAAGGATGCCAAGGTAATAAACTTTTTTCTGTAGGATCTGACATATGTGGTACCTCATATTCTGCAGCTAGGAGACATGCTAAAGAAGCTAAAATGGAGAATGGAGAGAGACCAACAAGGACATCGAGCCTAACCACAGAAAATGTGGTACCCTTCGAAGAACAAGATCGAGAAAACATTATGGATCCTCACCATGATGGATTAGTAATTACTTTATATGTGGCTAAAAATTATGTCCGTAGTATACTTATAGACGGAAGAAGCTCAGTGAATATCATCCAGTTGGAAACACTCAAAAGGATGAATATCCTAAATCTGTGATAACAACAAAGTCATTGGTTCTGGTTGGGTTTAGCGGGAAAGCTAAAGCCACTTTGGAGAAATCAAACTACCGGTATATATCACGGAGGTAAATTCTATGCAACGCTTTTGTATTATAGACTATTTGTCTTGCTATAATATCATATTAGGTAGACCATGGATACATGAGATGAAAGCAGTCCCCTCAACCTACCACCAATGCATCAAACTTCCTACAACATGGGGAGTAGTGAAAATAAACAGCGACCAGCAGGAAGCCAAAGCGTGTTACTCATCTTCAATGAAAGCAACAACGAAGCCATTATCAGCGCAGCAATCAAAGGGCAACCTTGGGGATATTCAGGAAACCAGGGAAAATGAAGTGAAGGAAGTACTACTAAATCACGAGGATCCCGAAACTAGAATTCTCATGGCAACTGATATCCCTGAGGATATTGAAGAAAAATTGATTTCTATCCTGAAATCAAGAATTTCTACATTTGCATGGAAACATGAGGATATGACAGGGATATCTTCAAACATAATTACATATAAGTTAGGAATAGATAGAAGTTTAAACCTATCCACCATAAAAGAAGGAAATTTGTCCCTAAGAGGAATATAATCATCCAAGAAGAAGTAGAAAAACTTCTCAAAGCAAAGATAATTAGGGAAGTAAAATTTTCAAAGTGGCTAGCTAATGTAGTTGTGGTTCAAAAGAAGAATGGAAAGTGGAGAACTTGCATAGATTACACAGATCTTAACAAAGCGTGTCATAACTACACTTTTCCATTACCACACATTGATTTGATGGTGGATGCAACAGCGGGACATGAAATGTTGACTTTCATGGATGCATCAGCAGGATTCCAACAAATCCAAATGGAGCCTTCAGATCAAGAAGATACTGCCTTCATGATGCCAACAGGGATATATTGTTATACAGCAATGCCATTCGGCTTGAAGAACGTTGGAGATACGTATAAGGAAAGTTCTTGGGATATATGGCCACTAAAAGGGGAATATAGGCCAGCCCAAAACAAATCTAAGCTATCCTGAACGTGAAATCCCCAATGAATATAAAATAAGTACATAGGTTAACTGGAAGGATAGCTGCGCTCAATAGATTCATCTCAAGGTCTTCTGAAAAATTCAAGGGATTTTACGATATCCTAAAAAAGAATAAGAAATTTCAATGGGATGAAGAACATGAAAAAGCACTTTAAGATTTGAAAGAATACTTATCCTCGCCGCCGTTGCTCATGAAGCCAGAAGATGGTGAACCACTATCACTATACTTAGCTATATCCCGAACTACTGTAATTGTTGTGATAGTTAAGGATTACCAAGGATCACAACATCCAGTATATTATGTAAGTAAAAGCCTATTAGATGCCGAAACTAGATATTCTCATCCCGAAAAATTAATTCTAGCTTTAATCATGGCCTCAACAAAACTTAGGCATTACTTTAAGATACATAGAATACATATTAAGACAAATTACCCAATTGAGTCTGTGTGAAGAAAACCTGAGCTATCAGGAAGGATGGCAAAATGGTCAGTAAAGCTTAGCAATTATGATTTAGTTTATGAACCAAGAACATCAATTAAGTCTCAAGCCTTAGCAGACTTTGTGGCAGATTCTAGTAGTGATATACAACCAGAAGTGGACTCGGAAATCAAACTTCTGGATGAAGATACTGGTGAATGGACCTTATATACCGATGGAGCCTTAAATATAAGTGGGACAAGATTAGGAATCATACTAAAATCACCATAGGGGGACATAATACCCCAATTAATTAATGGTGAATTTCAGGCAACTAACAATGAAGCAGAATATGAAGCCTTGATAGCAGGACTTCAATTGGCCAGGGATATGAACATAAGAAATCTCCATGTATTTGTTGATTTCCTCCTAATAACCAACCAATTTAAAGTCTCATATACAGTCAAAGGAGATGAATTGGCAAAATATTTAGAGATAGTCAAGGAAATAGTAAGATATTTCTACACTTTTGATATCACGCAGGTTCCTAGAGAAGAGAATGCTAAAACAGATGCATTAGCAAATCTCGCTTCATCTCAGAAAATTCGTAATGAAATCAATATCATTATCCTACATATCTTAATTCCATCAATAGACATAAAGGACTTGAATCAAATTCTTGAACCAAAAAAATGTTGAGGTTCGAAATACAGATAAACAAGAAATATCTTGGACTATTCCTATCAAGGATTATCTTCAAACGAGAAAAATACATGATGAAGAAATAAACCCTAGAGCTTTCAAAACCAGAGTATCTAAATACACAATTATCCAGAATATCTTATATAGGAAATCAGTAGTGGGACCATACCTAAGGTGTTTGGAAAAACAAGAAAGTTTAGAAATAATGAGAGATATTCATGAAGGAGATTGTGGAAATCACACTGGGAGCAGAGCATTACTCTTAAAGATCCTGGGGAGAGGATATTTCTGGCCAACCATGAGAAATGATGCAATGTCTTATTCTCATAAATGTGATGCTTGTCAAAGACATATCAATATTCTTCATCAACCAGATGAACCTTTATATCCGATAGTCTCATCATGGCCATTCGTGAAACAGGGAATGGATATAGTATGTAAACTACCCAAAGCACCAGGAGGAAATGTGTTCATGCTTGCCATGACTGATTATTTCTCAAAATGGATTGAAGCTGAAGCCTTTGTAGAAGTCAGAGAAAAAGAAGTAATTTCATCCACAAAGAGAAATATCATAACTAGATTCGGGATACCTGCTGAAATTACTTGTGATAATGGGTCTCAGTTTATCGGTAAAAAAACTACAAAGTTTTTTGAAGCCTCGGGCATAAAAATGATTACTTCCACACCTGCACATCCCCAAGCTAACGGTCAAGCAGAATCAAGCAATAAAATCATCATCAACAATCTTAAACATAAGTTGGGATCCAAGAAAGGAAAATGGCATGAAGAACTGTCATTTGTCCTATGGGCAGATAGATCAACCCACGAAGAATGCGACCGGTCAAACACCATTCTCATTAGTATTCGGTTCTGAGGTTGTACTCCCAACTGATATGGTTATCCCTACCGCAAGAACAAGTTTATAAACTATAGAATCCAACAATGAAATATTATCTCAGAATATAGATATTATTGATGAAATTAGGGATATTGCAAGAATTAGGATGGCAACCTACCAGCAAAAGATGACTAAATCCTATAACAAGAATTTAAGTATCAGAAGATTCCAAGTTGGAGATTTGGTTTTAAGAAAAGCATTACAAAACACCACCAACCCAACGGATGGAAAACTTGCCACAAAATGGGAAGGACCCTATAGGATTGAATCCGAAGCCGAAAAAAGGGCATATAAGCTACCAACTATGGAAGAAGAACTTCTCCCAAGGGCATGGAATGCCATTCACCTTAAAACTTACTTCATATGATAAAATTCACATACTTATCCCTTAAATATTCCTATATTTTGATATATCCTTAAATATCCTGATACTGACTTAAGCATCGGAGGGGCGTTAGGATCCCTGACTCCCGCTTTCACAAAAAGTCTTAATGTCTTGCAGTTTAGCTGGACAAGAAACGAGATTATATGTCTCGTACAAGTTTGGACCTGAAATCAAAACTTAATCAAGACCAACGCACATACTACTTGTCTAGTTGCAAGTTTTGACCTGAAACCAAAACTATGTAGAAGACCACGCACAGACTATTTGTCTTGTTGCAAGTTTTGACCTGAAATCAAAACTCAAGGGACTTTTGTCTCTCAGCCGAACTAGGGTTCATACACCCTCGCCAGTAGCGCACAAATATCCTGTTATAGTTCGAGATAATGGGACTAGTACACGCTTTAGTGGCTGACACCTTTACATTTCTTAGAGACCTTAGATGAGCGAGTGTGCATGATCCTAGCCTTGGGGGAAATGGGGCTTGCTTTCTCTTTCCTGATAGTGAGGAAACCATTGAGATCCTCATGATCGAATGCAGATTCTAAGTGATGAACAGAATAAATCAATCATATGAACAAATATTAATGAACGAATAAGAAACAAATACACAAAACATGAAGTCATCTGAATGTGAGAATGGTTGGAGGATATGCTCTGATTTGGGGATATATTGGGGATATCAGCCTTCAAGGAAACACCAAACTTCTTTTCTCTCTCTTCTATATGCAATAATGCCTGAATTTTTTGTTCAGTATCCCTACTTTCTGCGATCAATGATTCAAACTTCGGTGCTGAAAAGATCATAAAAGCAGAGATCAATAACCAAAATAAAATAAAAAACTCAAAAGTAAACCCAAATTGTCCTACCCTTCAACAACCAATTAACCAAGAAGGAGTTTCCCTTCAGGGATAGAACTTCTTCTAACAAAAAAGAACTTATTTCTCCGTTCTTTCTCGTTCATAGTTATACCAGGAACTAGAACGAAAGCATTGCTTTTTCTCTTAAGCAAAAAACATGGGAAACTTCAGGGACTCCGATTTTGAGACCATATCTCTTGTTCAACTTGTGAAGGGTAGCAAGAAATCGCCAACCCATCGGCATCAGTTGAGGATAACAAAGACGGGTGACACGGAAGAACTTAGAAATCAAGGGAGGAAAAGGATAAGATAATCCCAAAGAAGAGGGGTATTCCGGAAAGCAGAACCATGAACTGAAACTGTGATATGCCTTGAGGGTGTTGTCAAAACAACGAAAAACAACTTCCTTAGGAAAGATGTGAGACAATTGCATCGAATCGATGTGATCATCATCGAAAACAAAGATATTCTGCTTTATGTAAGGCAGAATATTCTGGTTATGGAGGAAGAAGAAGAAGAAGATGTTTGTAAAATTAGAAAGATGAAAAACAGAAGAAGGTGATCGGAAACTTACCGAAGAAATGATCAAGTGAATTGCGATTTGAAAGGGATGACATGTGATCATTATATCCTGCAAAAACTGCCACTCTCAATAACCGTTATTCCAATTGTAAGCATCCGATCAACGAAAGCTTTAATCAATTTCAAATATTTGACATTTGAATTTTTACAGTTGTAACCCTACAACTGTAAAAATTGGGGGCAATTGTTGTACACCGAAAATTACCAGGAATATTTCAGGATCAGTTCTGTTTATTCCTAATTTGATTGCCGAGATTATAGGATAACAGCTTGTCGGGCTATAATTATGAAAGGAGTCAATAAACATTCCAACTAAAAGATCATGGACTACGGTAGCTTTGAGGATTCAATGCCACTAATTTGAAGAAGTCATCCACAAATGGAAGGATCCCGGATTAACCGCAATGGCTATTATGACCGTTCTTTGTAACTTTGTAGTATAAATACCGAGGCATTGATCGATATTAGGGACACACAACACACTTAGCAGCTAGAAAATAATACTAAGCACTTCTATCATCGATCATATTGCGTTCTTTCTTTGTATTTTGGTTAATTTTATATTAATAGACTAGGCAGAGTGACATTTGTCACCTCCCGAGGTTTTTATGCCTGCAATCCTAAGGGATTAAAGGCTTTTCCTCGTGCAAATATCGGCTATTTTTCTATTTCATATTCCGGAATATCCCTAAGGATTCTTAGGGATATTTTTGTTACAAGTTACGTATAATTGATTCTTGATTGTAAAACACAATACCCCACTTTTCTAATTCGGTTTTGCTAGAAATTATACTTGTTAATTTTTACCCGAAACATAAATGTTTTAGATCAATCCCCGATATTTGACGACATATTAGACGGAGTCGCACCGGGGTCTTCATTTTATGCTAACGATATCTACTACAAGTATTGGTACTATTTTGCCTATGGTATCTACCCTGAATATGCTACGTTTGTCAAATCATTTACATGTCCTCATGAAGACAATGACATACAGAAATACTATAAAAAGGCTCAAGAGGTGGCGAAAAAGGATGTCGAACGAGCGTTCGATGTAATTGAAAAGAAATGGCATATAACAGATAATCCATGTAGGATTTGGAAGAAAACTAAAATTCAAGACGCTATGTATGCTTGCATTATTTTGCATATCATGATTTTTGAGGACAAAGGAAAAGTTATTTGCCAAAATTACAAAGAGGTCGACGCTCCTGTTGAAGAGGTTACACCGAGGACAAAGGAAACGTTATTTGCCAAAATTACAAAGAGGTCGACGCTCCTGTTGAAGAGGTTACACCGGAAGAAAGAGTTGAAACACGAGCTGGGATACGAAGCAGAGAAATGCATAACATGCTTAAAGAAAATTTGGTTGAACATGTCTGGAAAAATTGAAGAGAAAATATATAGTTTTTTTTAAAAGTATTTAATTTTATTTTAATGTTTTTTTTAATTTTAGTTTGTAGTTTAATTTTTTTTATCATGTAATTTATTTTTATTTTATTTTGTAATATTATTTTTTTTATTAATATTATGTCTTTTTTAAATTTAATTTATAATTAAAAAAATAAAAATTAAATGATAAAATATTGAATAAAGGTGGTGATGACGTGGAGTGATAGTGAATTGATAAGAGAGTGATCATAACACATGTAATGATGATGTGGAGTGAATGGGGCTTGATGATAACACATAGCCTAAACCAACACATATGAAAATAATTTACACATTTATCCGTAAACCCATTGTTGTCAGCGTGGGCGGATGTCCGTTGTCATCCCATTTCCTTCGGCTCAACTCCAGCCCACTTTATTTAACATCTGTATTATTAGTTATTATTTGGCCCAGTATTGTCAACTAGTTGCAGGATAAATCCATTAATTTAAATGTATGTGAATTAAACTGAAAAGGAAGCTAAAAATTGTCTATCATTGTAAAAAAAATTAGAATAACAAACACATCTATTTAGTTCTGCCCTTATACCATGAATCCCATTAAAGAATTTCACTTTTTACTCTTATCCATAAGTTTGACATTAGGTTAACATCTTCCTAAATTTATTCGGTCTCGTGACTAGATTGTTGAATGTCTTGCTCATTCCTTGCTTTCCAAATACGTCATAGAGTAGATTAGAAGATCCACGTAATGTATTCCTGTGTCTATTCGAAAACGATCAATTCTCATGTAGACCTATAATATCTTTGATTATAAAAAACAGTTTCTTTGGAGCATTGCACCAATCAAAAACCAAATTCCAAACTTTGTTTGCTTCAAGGCACCTTATTAGCAAATGATCAGTTATTCTACTTGATCATGGTAAATTAAGCATAGTGCATCTAAGTTTACTTCTCAATTATGAGGGCTTTGTTTTGAGGGAATTTGATCCACACCTACTCTTCATACAAAAGCATTGTACTTTAGGTAACGGGTTGGCAGGTTGAATTTGCAATCCAAACATGACCCATATATTAATTCATCTCAAACCTTTTAACCCTAACCCGAATAGACATTAATTCGGGTCAACACAAACATGACTCGTTTAACCCATTTATTTAAATTAATTAAAGAAATTTACAAGTAATAAATTTGTTGTTGGTTTCAAAGTACGTTAATAATATCTTTAGTATGTGTGTATGAGCAAAAAATAGTTAATATAGTTTTTTTAACAAAAACATTGATATTACTATGACTAGCCATATAATTATGTAAATCAATATCATGAAGTATGAAATCAAAAATTAAAGTTATCTTTGTAATTAAAAAAAATAAAGTTTTGTTAATCAATTAAATTAAGGTAAATAATTAACAGGAAAACAATCACATATACGTTTTAAGAAAGAAAAAATAAACGTAATAATTTTTGAAACATTTAAAGGGTTAGCAGGTCAACCCTCTTAGAAATAGGTCACCCGAACCTGACATGTTTTATAACGGGTTAACTAGAAAATTAACCGTTTTTTAAACAGGTATACTTGTCAACCCTAATTCTAATTATTTTCGTGTTTGTTAGAAATTGTTGCCACTAGATACAAGTAGATCCAACCTCCACCCGATGTATATGAATTTAAATTAAGGGCCGCTTATAAACAAACTATCGGTTTTGCCACTAAGGTGGTTCGATGTCTACCATTGATGGACCTACATAACTGCATGCAACTTTAAATCACCAATGCTGCCAGGTTCATTCTCAAAGCATGTTCTGTTGTTGTAGAAATTCGTTTAATTTTGTTATTGCATAGCAGAGGTGCACAAATCGGGTTTTTTTGGAGCCGGTTCCGGTTACGGTCAACAAAGTCAATACCCAGTTCGGGTTTTGGCCGGGTACAGGTGAAACCAGTTCTGGTTTTTCCGGTTCTAATTTGTATGAAAAACCGGACCCGTTTGTATTCACCGGTTCAGATATGACCAATTTCGGTTCGGGTTGTCCGGTTCCATTTTTTTCCCCATCTCTATTGCATAGATTCGTTTAATTTTTGCTGACCTCACAATGAATATAGAATTCCAATATTCACAACACAACACCTTCTTTAACTGCCAAGGCCCAAACGACTTGGACCCCTCTTTCATCTTGAAAAAGAGTGGCTGTGATGACTTGTCCCATCTCATCGAGGAGGAGACCAGTAGTTAAGATAACACTCATCCAGCAAATCTAGCTCAAGTGGTAAGGACCCTGCCTTCCAAATGGAAGGTCAGGGGTTCAATCCTCTCTGGGCACATTTAATGGATATCCAGGTGATGGAACGAATCTGGGCTTTATCCCGGGTTCGAACCTAATGGGGGGCGAGGGTTTACGGATTCAATCCGGTTCCCGCGCATCTGGGGGGCACACTAACCCACACCGGAGATCGGAGTAAACCGATCTTGACTATCACTCGCCAGGAAACTGAAGATAGCACGTTGGGTTAGTTTAATTGCCGTTCAAAAAAAAAGTTAAGATAACACTCTAATCTTGCTATTAGGCTATGGGGTATGCCCCTTGGCCCCAACCACTCCACATAGACGCCACGTAGGCACCCATCATAACCACTCACTCAACCACTTGTGGTGAAAATGTCCCACAAGTCATCCACGCCCCACAAATATCTTCAAACGGTCGAAAATTGAAAACTCAAACGGGGGAGGAGCGTGGCTGTGGTCACGCCCAAGGCACTCACGCCCCTAGGGGCCGGTGTTCCACGCCCAACCCAGCCTCACCCACACCCAACCACCCGGCACACCCCACTGTCTTATAATAAATAAAAAATTTTCTTTGTCACTTGTCAACTCTACACTATCATTGACACATGTCATTTTATTATTATTTTACTTAATTCTCTCTTCTATTAAATAATTTTAATCTCTCTCATATAAAATAATAATATTATTAATACTAATGACAAATAATATTATTTACCTTTTTCATATATATAAATAGTTTTAAAACAATTTAAAATCAAATCTTTTAATAGAATACACACATAAAAAAGTTTATAAAAATAAAATTAGCATAAAAAACTAATTTTCTCAACAAATTAAATTAAAAATAAAATATACTATAACCCAAAGTTTTTAAACAATGTAATTTTTATAAGCAATTGACTTTATATTAATTTCTTTAAAAAACAAAAATTCTAAAATTGATAGAAAAAGTTACACTTTTAGTCCTTTATGTTATGATATTTACAAATTGGGTTCTTTAACTTTAATAATTACATAAAATATACCTTACATTTTTTATTTACAAAAGTTAGTTTTTGACAAAATAAAAAATGAAGTTTTTTAACGTTAGTTAGTTCAATTATATCAATTATTATAAATCATGGAAATCATTTATCATTTCTTTAGTTATTTAAGTTTTTAGTTATTGTTTTATTAATTAAAAGTACTTATAAACCAATTATCCAATCATTCCCTTGACTTTTTGGGTTATCGTTTGGTGTGCGGCTAAACCCTTCAATCGTACAATGTAAATGAATTATTGTATATTAAAATAGTATTTTGTAATTTCTAAATTTTTATTAATTAACTATTTAATATTTGTTTCAGTTGAGGCTAGAAAATATGATCTCTTATAAAAGAAAAGTTAACAAGTCTACTTTTAGGCTAATAGTGTGACAACTAGTACCAGACCGGCCGGCAAGTCCGTACGGTGCGTGTATTTTCTATAGTAACTACGTGTGATTTCAGGTGTATACACATTATTTGTTCTAACAAAATTCAGATTTACAAGAAACAGTTGTATGTATTTTTGTGCAAACTTAAATACTGTAAGTACAACACGCAATAGAAACAATAGTTGTGTGTATTTAAGTGAAAACTTAAGTACAGTTAACACAACCGATCATGAGAAACAACAGTGTTCAAGCGAATAACAATAACAAATCGGTTGCAATCTGATATCCATAGATGACAGGAATCAGATGGCCGACAATTCAATGTGAAAACAATATGATATCAGGACGTTTAGTTGAGTCCGACAGTGAGGAAACACAATTCAAACATAATTTACAGTGTCGTTTCAGAATAACGAACTGACAGTGTGTTTGCGTGGGTGACGATTCACACAAACATATATGTGAGTTTCACGTTCTGAAATGATGACTGGGAAGTAGAAAACAAAAGTCGGAAAGCAAAACCATAGTCGTGTTCGTTCGAATGACGATTCGAACGAATACGCGCGATGGTGATGCGATCCGACGAAACGATAACGAAACACGACACGAATGAAATTAATTTAATAAAATAAAATATTTAACATTTTTACAATTTTGAAACTCATCAAATAATTAAAATAACATTTCTTTTATTAATAACAATTAAATACGCGTAAAGTTCCGGATACGCGACGAAATCTCGAACCGAGCAACCGAAACAAACCCGAACAATACACGTGATATAAAAACTCTAAATGAGAGTTTTCCTTTCATTTTTCATCCCCTACATCTCTCTCTCTCTCAAAAATTCGGAACCCACTCTCAGCACCATTAAAGATCTTCAAAACCCCATAACTTCTTCGTTTCTTGACCAATTTGAGTGATTCTTGAACCCACGCGAAGCCCTTGGTGTCCTCTACATGAAAGTACAAAGGATCTGAAGATTTTACCAGCCAAATTCGAGGTATGAGTCCAAAAAGGTCACGAAAAATAGGGTTTTCCTAGTGTTTGTTCGACTCCCATTCTGAACCGGCTAAATCCCTACTATTTCGAGCCAAAAGAGCACTAAGAATCTGTTTTGAGTACCAGCAACGAGTTACAAGTGTGAGATGGAGGATGATCGAGGTTGGGAACGATAATAGTTGCAGGGTTCGTGTGCTTGGCTAGCCGAATCTTCAGAGGGGGATCTCACGAACCTCTCATCAACAGTAGCCGAACCCTAATAGTTGTTGCAAACCCACAGACGAACCCTACAACCACCGAACCTGTGCTAGCCATACAAGAGCCGAACCTGTGAGAACTAAGCGAACCCTCTATGCAAAAAACCCTAGCCGAACCACCACGCATCTGCCGAACCGTTGATCATCTCCCGAACCTTGCTCAGCGAACCAATGTCAAGCCGAACTTGCATGCTTCGCACATGCAGAAGAACCCTAAGGGGCGAGCTCATGATGTCCCGAACCTGTGGAGGGTGGCAAACCCTGGGTGTATGCCACGAGCCCTTATGGCACCGAACCTACCAATGGCCGAGCCAGTTAGCATCACCGAACCCCCATGCATGACTCACGAACCTTTAATCCTCAAAACCCACGAACCATAGCTAAATAAACCTATAGGTTCGCTGACAAAATTTTCATGAGATGCCATCTTTAGGGATCGGACTCAATTCAATAAATTGCTTAGCCATCGTGGCCCAAGTGACCATATACAAACCGGCCCAAAATCATTTATTTGGTCCAACTCTTCGGCCCAATCCAATAAACTATTCGGCCCATTACTACCATAGGCCCAACACCTTGTGAAACCCACAATGCTGATTCGGCCCAAGACCATAATCCAAATTCTTGTGACTCTTAGACCCACGAGTTATTTTCGGCCCAAACACACGCACATCGGCCCACGTATATCATTCGAACTATTAAATTCATTCGGCCCACATAGTTGATAAATTAATTCAACACATTAAAAACAAAAGGCAATTAGAAAAAGTATACAAGAAATCAATTGTTATCTATGTGTTATGACAAGGTTAAGGACTTAGGTTCATAAAACCTAAATCAACATAGTTTGAATGTAACATTAAGTGAATTCAAGTGTGAAGTCAAAACGGATTGATGAACATGTAAAAATCATAATCAATACATGGGGGCAAAATGAAAACCGAGACTCACGAGTGTTAGCCAATACTAGGGCTAACACATACACGCGCACAAATCGATACAACTTATACTTATAAGTTACAATCATATGAAATCAATACAGGAACGTGAAACAATCAGTCAAGTACAATCAAGAGCGCGTGTATCTTTTCTTTTAAGCTAAGTCAACCCTACAACAACAAGGTGAGTTCATATGCCCCTTTTCTTCAATCTTAACTGATTTTAAACTCTCGGGGCTGAGAAACATGTTTACTTTTATTTATTTAAAAGTCCTACTTAACATGTTATTTATACTTTGATTTAGATAATACTTAATTGTTTATTATCGCTTATCATTGTATGCATGCTTGTATGATCATGACATGACAGGGATAATCAAATGAACAAGATAATATATCTTATTAATTCATCAGTACATTAGAATAATACAATTATAAGATTTTATCTTATAACACTCAGTTATTCTTACATAAACAGACAATGGAACAATCTCAGGCAAACATAAGAATGTTATAAATATATTACATATCTTTGTAATAACATTTGGTACAAGAGTTAAGTAAGTGTAAAAGGACAAGTCCTTTTAACACTTAGCTTTACAACTCAATACATATTACAAGAAAACATGGAACAAAGAATGACAATCATGATAATGTAACTTCATGATAACAACATCATTCATTCAAATGATTAACATAAGGTAATAAGACAAGCTCTTATTTAACTTTGTTAATAACAAGGAGAACATATGACAATGAGAGCAATATCAAAGATGAATACAATTACAATTAGTTACTATTGACCTGTTGTATTATATCACTTCAATCATGTGCCAATTGTACAAGTTGATCATGTAAGCCCCTTTAATTCGCTGACCAGTTAGTTTGACGTGACTAAACCGACGATAGCATAGTGGTACCATAGGTTTGACAAACCTCTAGCTTGTAGGGCTAGTATGTTGATCGTATTGATTCATTGGTCGATAACGTATGACCGGTGGCAGGGCTACCTCAAGTCAGGTTCTGGAAAGCGACACATGGTGATATTAATCTTCAGTGATAAGTAATTAATCCAGCGGAAATTCTATTGACTAGTAGGTTGAGAAAGTGATCTTCTCTCATGTTACACTACTAGTAATAGATTTCGTTGAGGACACTAGACATACAAGGTGGTAGAGGTAAATCGGATGCATTGAAATCTGATTATGTGAGGATTTCAATGGATTCCTTTTAGGCTCTATGCACTTTAGTCCAAGAACAAATTGCAAGTGGTTAACTAACACTCTTAATATTTAAAAGTGTAACAACAGTTAACCCCACACATATAGAATAATACAAGGAACAGATTTGATAAATCTAATATCCTTAACATATAATGGTTATCTAAACTCTGGTTCGATAACTACAATTACATCATTATATTATTCTATACAAGTTATCACAGGTGATTCAAGAACGATATGGACAAGTGGATTTGGGAATGGAAATTAGTAGTTGTATTGCAAGTTGTGTGGAGTTCTAGTAGTGATGTGGTGGGATGTTGGCTAGGGCTTAGTTCCCTTACATATGCCCTATATATAAGCATCACTACTAGGATGAAATATTACTTGTAAATATAACTATTGAGAAGCCATTTGGGTGAACAAGTGAACAAACGACATACAAGTAACAAAATACATATTATGATTGTGCATGTGAATGAATCAAGGTTTTCAATTAACTTATTTATGAACTCACCAACCTAGTGTTGACTTTGTTTAAATACATGTTTCTCAGGTGATGAACAGGTGTAGATATATACATGCAAGGATTAAGCTAGTGGACTTTTAGAAGACCTAACTTTATTTTGTGCTGCATGCTTTTGGTGACAAGAACAATGAATCATCTTTTGTATATCTTGTACATATACAAGATATAGCTATATTGATTCTTTTGATAGATTACTCGATTAAATTATGAACGATACATTGTAATTTAATCTTGTAATTATATATCATGGATGTGTTAGCATTTCTCAGTTATATTATCATGTGCTATGTAAACAATCTGATCAATTGATTATCACTCAAGATATCGCGCCCCGGGAACCTTCCGCCCGACGGAAAAACACGATCCGTTCCCGCCGGCCCGGGGTGTGACAAAAAGACCTTTAGTGTTCAAAATACTTAATTTTGATGATTTACTACTGGCTAGAGATGCACAAATTGGGTTTTTTAAAACTAGTTTCAGGTCCAAACAGGTTCCGGTTTTAGTCGACAAAGTCAAGAACCGGTTCCGCTTAGATTCGGGCTTTTGACCGGGTTTTATTGGGTTTTGGCCGGTTTCAGTTCCGGTTTTGGCCTGGTAAAGGTGGAACCGGTTATTGTAATTCCGGTTCCAATTACGATTTCTCTGAGAAACCAGAACGGTCTATACCCGTCGGTCCATTGGTTCGGGCAAGACCGATTTCAGTTCGGGTTTTTTGTTTTCGGCTTCGGTTTTTGCCCACCTCTACTACTGGCCCCTTCTCTATAGGCTCTAACAGGCTAGCACCCCACCCATTCAATTCGTGTTTTGAGTCCAAATTAAGAGGAAAAATTTAAAATTATTTTTTTACTTTTATAATTGGGCCTCCAATTTTTAATGTCTAAATTTATCTCGTTTTAGTCTTGTTTTACCCTTGTTTTATTTCCATTATATATATGTGTGTCTTTGTTATAACAATTAAATATAAGTGAAAGATGAATTATTATTCTTACAATTATGTATCACCATAAACAACCATTTATAACTATCTTAGTAACAAGTACTAAGGTTTGAATAAATTAAACTATAAACAAAAAACAAATCAAAATTGAAGAAAGTTATATGACATTAATTGAAAATCAACCAAACTGTCTGGTTACGGCTAAGTGCATCTCAATCCATAATCAACCAATCATCTCCGCCTACATATTTTCATATATTTCTAACATATTTCTATGTTTTTAAATGTTTTCTTGTATGATTAAGTTTGTACACCATCGAATTTAGATACTACATATTTAAGATAGAAACCTGCACAATCAATGTTGGAACACTGTACTGAACCATTTTTGTTGCCTATTCCAGCTTGAAACAATTACCTTATATTAACCAAAATTCACCTATAATCAACATGTAACGATCCATTTTAGGGAAATATTATAAAACAAATATAATTGGTGTATAATTATGTTTTATTTTAATTGGTGGGTGTTTTAATAATATTTTTTTATTATAACCATATGGTGGGTGTTAACTAGCTTAATTATGTTAGAAATAAACTAGATAGAACTAACTAGGAATAGGACCATGACCAATGCCCCAGTTGGTCCCTGCAATCCGAACTGAGGACGGGTTTTTGATGCAACAGCAAGATGTTAGGCTGCCGTTCATTCGGAGAAATTCAAAAATACGATGATGGCTCCGTCAAAAATAAGTAACAAAAACTTTCGTTTGGTAACTTTATTAAAAATGAAGAAGAATGGACGTCCTTCTTTTTTTTCAAATAAAGTATATAAAATGGATGGTTAAAAGTGTAAATAGATTAAACTTAAATATAAGGGGGATTAAATAAGATGTTGAGGTCAAAATTGGTCAAAAGACTATTTTGTTCTTCTGGATATAAGGGCGATGAGGGAGAGGGAGGAGCAAAGTGAAGGGAAACCTCAATTTCAGAAATTTAAAGCTCAAAACCATCAAGGATTGATCATGCAATCATAAATTGAAGTTGTTCTTTAGGCCATACAACATTAAGGTATGAAAATTTGGGTGTTTTTGATATAAATTTCGTGGTCTCATATGGGATATGAGTGTGGTATGGTTAATTACGAAATTTGGGTGTTTAGAGGATGTTAAATGTTGTTATTCATAGTGATAGTCATCTAGTAACATTTTGATCTATTCTTGCATGTAGATGTAATATGATGAATGGGGTTTGTATGGTTCATGGGGTATATGAACTAGGATATTAAAGTTAGTTTAAAAGTTGAGGATTTGATGATTCAACAAAGTTGTTGTAGTTTGTTGGTGTACATGATGAACTTATTCATCTTGTAAATCAAAACTGGAGTTGGATAGAGGTGTTATTGATCAATGATCATAGGTATATAAATGTATGCATATGAGATGTTTGATGAAATGTCAATTAATGCATTTAACTAAAAGAAACGTGTTTAAAGGGATGAGTGAGGTTACCTAATTGTTATGATCATAAAAGATTAAAATTTTGTGATTAGGAGGTCATTTGTTCATAACCTAAGTGTAATTGGTGATAATGGGTCAAATGGATGTACTTTGACTAGTTATAGTCAACCCTTGTATTAAAACCTATTAGTTGTGATAATAGGAAGCGATAGTAGAGGTAGTGGAACTAAAGGACTCGGAATGGAGATTATGGTGGTGGATAACTTGTCGGGGCAAGGTAAGTCACCAACCTATTATACTTGATATTGTTAAATGGTGTTATGCACACATATGTGTATATATATATATATAGATGTATGTGGAATATACATTGAATTGATGTTTGTATATTTGTTGTTTGACAATAACATGCAATAGGTGTTATTTTTGCTTAGTTATTATAATGTAAATGTTTACATGTGATGTGGTGTAATAAGACACAATAGGTGTGAATATGTAAATTGGGTGAATAGGTGTTTGTAGGATTGGTGTTTGTCAATAATACGTAATATGTGTTACATTTGCTTAGTTATTGTAAAATGTGTATGTTTACAAGTGGTGTGGATGAGTAAGAATGATTCACAAGAGGTGTGAACTTCATATTTGAAATTTGACTGACATTGGTCAAATGATCCATAAGATGTATGAAGGTGGAATTAATTGGTGTTTAATTACTTGGTGTTGAAAATAACATGCAATAGGTGTTTAAATTGTTTAGTTATTGTGATTTGTTATGTTTATAAGTGGTATGGAGAAATAAGAATGATTCACAACTGGTGTGAACTTATTTGAAGTGTGACTGAAAAAAGTCAAAACAATTCACAAGGTGTGTGAATACAAAACGGGTTAAATCACAAGTGGTGTGATCTTCCCCGGGTGAACATATAGAGTTTAGGTAAATCACAAGTAGTGTGATTACCTACCTTGAGAATCCTTGGTGAAAAAAAAGTCTTAAGGAAATGATGAATAATTTGACTTTTGCTTGGTGAATTATATGTTCTAACACTTTATTGGTGTTTTAAAGTGCTATGAAGATGATTTTCATGTGTTGAATATGTTGGTAATGTTGTACAAATGGGAATTCTTGGTGGAAAAAGGAATCCCCATAATTTTGAGTGAAAATGGAGGTGTTAACGGGTTCGGGGGAAAATGACTCACTTAACCAATCGTGCAGTGTTTAACTTGAACGTTGTCATCAAATTATGTTTGAAACTTGATTGTTATGTCCCTATGGTGTTGTGGGATGTATTTGGAGGTAACAGAATGGTTAAAATGACTCGGGTGGTCACGGGGGTGTAAAACACGAAAAATTGCATTTTCTGCATGCAGGTGGGCATAAGCTACGCCCTGGGCATAGCTTACGGACGGGGGTGTCCAAAATTGTCCATTTTGGTCATTTAATTGCGTTTTAGGATCTAATAACCTTCCGTTATGAACCAAAAAGTATACATATGTGTCCTACTTATATCTAACGAACTAATGGTGATTTAAATGTGGTGTTTTGTAGGTGAACGTAAAGGGTGATAGCGAATGTGATCGGGTTTCTCGTGAAGGTTATTGTGTCTTTCTTACATGTTTTTGTGCCTTTTTTAAAGATTAATGTGTCATTCATACTCGTCATTATGACATTTTTGCTTAACATTATATATTCTGCAACATCATTGTATCTTGAATTGTTTAGAAAAACACAACATTGAGCAGGAAACACAAAATATACAATGACATGTACAAAAGACATAATGAACGGAAAAAACTATAACAAAACTATATTCATTTTGAAGATAAAAAAATGTTCATTTTTATGGGATTTTTTTTTTTCAAAAAATAATGTTGTATATAAAAGTTAAGATTTTAAAAAAGGTGGGAGAACATTATAAAAAGTTAACAAAAGTGGTCATTACTAAAATACACTTCAACAACTTAATTTAATCATAGTTGTTGATTAATGATCTAATGACTCATGTTCATGTTTAGACTTTTTAGGATAATAAGCTTATTTAATTTAACATAACTCTTATATCATGAACACTAAAGAATACTAAATGATCTTTAGTGCAATTTTTTTTGTTTGAAAATAACAATTTTGTACTCCTTGTACCATTCTAATTATTCAATTAATTCTTTAATTAGAAGAATTTAAAATTAAAATAAAAACAATTTTATTTACATATGTCACTAAATTATAAATCCATGCATGCAATTAACTTTTTTTTATGAATAACAATTTTTAGCTTTATTAGGATAAAAGCATAAAATTTATCACTTCCAATACTTGGACCCATATTTTTTTTTTAATTTTTTAGAACGGCAAATTTATCCAAGTATTTATACCATTTTTAAAGTAATATACTTTTTTTTTGTGGTATTGGTATTGAATTCAGGACTTCTTATTTATAAAACTAAGCATGTATTAAATATTTAAATGGGTTACTCTCATGTTGGCCCAATATTTTTTTTTCTAAAAGTTATCCCTATCAAATATGCAGGTCTTATATCAAAACATGTAATTAACTAAAAAGATATGCATCCAGCAAATGTAGCTCAAGTGGTAAGGATCATGCCTTCCAAATAGAAGGTTAGGGGTTCGATCCTCTCTGGGCACATTTAATGGATATCCAGGTGATGAAACGAATCTGGGCTTTATCCCGGGTTTGAACCTAATGGGGGGCGAGGGTTTACAAATTCAATCTGGTTCCCGCGCATCTGGGGGGCACACTAACCCACACCGGAGATTGGAGTAATCCGATCTTGGCTATCACTCGCCAGCTAACTGAAGATAGCACGTTGAGTTAGTTTAACTGCCGTTTAAAAAAAAAACTAAAAAGACATGCCTTAACAAAATAAATAAATAAATAAATAATGAGAGAAAATAATGAAATAAACTAAAGAACATCGTGTTAAAAGATCTTGTCTGGCCACGTGGCAAAACACATTACGAGGTCACGTAACAACTTCTTTCAAACAAGTCAATGTGACGGACCCTTTCGTGACTCCAAAAGCCGCTTTTATTTCCCGTCTCTTCTCCTCTAATCTACCCTCCAACGCCAATAAGTCCCCCACACCCCCACCCCCACCCCCACCCCCACCCCTACCCCTTTTTTTTCTTTTTTCTTTTTTTACAATTTGAGTTACCTTTAATTTTATATTATTTTAAACTAATTTATATTATGTCTGTGTATAAACACGAGTCTTTCGTTAAATAATATAATATCACATTAGTATATGTTCCATTGTTTTATTTTTATTATACTTCCTCCTTAATGTTTATTTACTTAAAATTGAATAATCATTTTATATAATTAAACTAAATAAGATAAAGGTTGTATATATTATATAAATTATTAGCCGTATATAACGTCGCTTTCAAAATTAGAAGCACGCTACATTAGATATCCATCAAACTTTATTTTGTTGATTATTTAAAATAAAAAAAAACTCAAATCATTTATTAAAAAATATTGTATTTTATAATTATTTTTTAACATTAAATCTATTTCAAATACAATTCTATTGTTTAACACGGGATTTGAAAACTAATCTCATGATAATAACATCACTATATACACAATAGGAAATCATTAAAATATAAACATTTTTTTATTTATTTATCAGATAACTGTTAATACAGAAAAAAAAAATAGATATTGAGTATGCAGGATAAATGAACTTCTATATATTAGTAGTTATACTTTAGATTTTCATATAGTGAGTTATTTATTTTAATCGACAGACATATTTTTTACTCTACCTTTAAAATTAGTGTAACTGAAAATTTGAACTTATAATCATTTAGTTAAAATACACAAACTTACTACCCGAACGTTCTCTTGGGGGAACATATGCTATTTGTTGTATTCACTCTTGACTCTTGTCATGTATTACCCATGTTTTCAATATTCATTTTTTTTAAATTAACATTTTAATGTTTTTATTATCTTAAGAATTGTTTTTGTTTTAAATGAGGTTGAAATTCACAATTCGAATTTTTAGGAAGTCTGTAATTTAGATATTCGAAGTCTTAACATTTGAATTTGAACACCGCTAATATTGGTGCAATGGTGTCTTTAAAAATAAAGCTGACAAAGAATAAAATAATCTTTAAAACCAAATGAACTACTTCTTTACCCTTTTAGTATATTTAGCCTTTTAAATTTGGTTTTTTATTGTAATAGTCATTTTGTTAAATAATAAAATTTC
The DNA here is from genome assembly GCA_009363875.1 of Mikania micrantha. Classification (NCBI taxonomy): domain Eukaryota; kingdom Viridiplantae; phylum Streptophyta; class Magnoliopsida; order Asterales; family Asteraceae; genus Mikania; species Mikania micrantha. The sequence continues at coordinate 36,514,002 of CM018689.1, read as the reverse complement.
ATTAAAAGAGTTGGCATAATTAGCAAAAGTTGACCTGAACTTTATATGGTTCAAAATAATCAACCCAAGCGTTTTGTTTCCTATCACATCACGACACCCTATGCGTGTGTATGTGTGTTTATTAAAGATGAAGGAGGATATTAGTGTCTTTTGGTGTTTTTTACATACATATTTGTTGTGAACGGCACATACATATTTGTTAACGGTTGCTTTTACGATTGAGTACGTTTTCAGGTTTACGATTGTGTACATTTTCACGCTTTGTAGCAGAGAGACTCGTTTTTACGATGGGTTTTGTGGCGGAGTAAATGCGATGCAACTTTTTATATATATGTTTTATTTGGATAATTAAGATCATATTGATTGTCGCTATAATATATAAACTATTACTTTTATTGAAATTTTAAAACGACACACATTCACTCCACCGCACCACACTGGAAGGGATCAGGGGTGTTCAAAAATATCAATTTCCGAATGCAAAATGGAAATATCCAAAACTATGAACCCGAACTGTCTGAAATAGTTATTTTTCGGATAATCTTTTGGATATTCGGATAATTTTTCGGATATTTGGATATCCGAAATGTTCTTTTCTCTTTTTAATTTTTTTATAAGTTCGGATATCCGAATCTGAATCTCTGAAATTTCGGATTCGGATCTTGAGAGTTACTATCCGAATTTGAACACCCTTACAAGGGATACAATTAATTTTTATTATAAACTATTCTAATACCGTGTGTTACACGGATTGTGTACAAAAATAGTTAGTAATAAAAAAATAAAAATTTTGAAATGATGTTTTGATATTAAATGATTAAATTATGTATTAATAATTACTTGAAATAATTAATAATAATTAAAATTTTAATAACGATAGGAATATCATCTAAACTTCTTAATTTGTAATAATTGAGATATTTGAACTAATTAACTTAAAAAATTTAAGTTAATTTTCTGTCAAAAACTAACTAGTTCAAATTATAAGATAAGGTAATATTTCAAATTAAAAAAAACCTAATTTGAAATTTTTATTAAACATACAAGATAAAAAAAGAAACTTTTACTACGTATTTAATAAAACTTGTTTTTCATAAAACTTTTATTTTTTTACAAGAAGGATTTGATATATTTCATTTTTCTTAATTTTGATTGTTATAAAAAAAATAAAACATTTAAACTTTTTTAAAGTATGTTTTTTAATTAAATGATTTGATACCCAATTTATCAAAAACAATTTTTTAATTTGTAAAAGACAAATAGCATCATTAGTTGTATTACTATAATCATTTAATGTGAGAGATAATATAATTATCTATACTCTATAACTATAATAAAAGGATAATAAATTTGCCTCTTGTCATAATATTACACCACTAATGCCACATGTCACCTTCTTACACTACAATTGTCACTTGTCAACACCTCATAATTTCACTTAATTATCTCTCCTATTGAATAATTATATTTTATCTCTTATTAAATAAATAGTTATAATACTAGTAACTAACATATTATTTATATTGTTATTATAAAGCACACTTTAAAAAATTTTTATAAAATATTAAATTCTTTAAAATCAAAACTTTTAAAGTAAGAAATATTTTATTCTCAAAAAACAAGTTATATTAAAAAATGATTTTTTTAAAATAAAATATATTATAAAAGGATTTTTTAAACAATGAAATTTTTATCATCCAATGACGTTTTTTAATTTAATATTTTATATTAAATCCGTGTAATACACATGTTATAACGTAGTGCAACATATACAAGTATTCTAAAAGCATAATATTTCATTTATTTCACCCGTGTAACACACGGGATTTAACCTAGTTATTTAAAAACATAATATTTCATTTATTTCACCCGTGTAACACACGGGATTTAACCTAGTTATTTAATAAGAGATAATTAAGTGATAGTATAAAAATTACAAGTGTCAATATAGTCTTATAATGTGCCAAATGGTAAATGTAGATTTTTGTTTATTATAATAGTACAAGAGTAAGATAATATTTAAAGGAAAGGGAGACAATTAGACAAATATGCATTTCACGTTTTTCCCATGACGTTTGAATACTTTAATTTACAAAACCTACAACTTGAAGTTTAGCTAACATCCAAAGTCAAATCCTTCTAATGGTGTATAACGCTTCGTATAAATAGCGCTACTCCAAATTTGTTAAAACAAATTTATGATATAATAATTAGAGCCATACTCTAAATAAACTTTATTTGTAAGTTAAGGTATAACTAGAGACGAACAAAAAGGTTAAGCGAACCGTCGCTGCTTTGTAACCTGTTAAAAACCAGTTTCTAAAACTGTTTTTGAATTGATTTTAGCTTGGTTTTCAGAAAAACCAGCGGTTTTGGGTCGGTTTGAAGTTTCAAAATAGTAAACCGGTTTTTCAATCCAGTTCACCTAAGTAAAAAATAGGTTATTTCGTGGTTAATAGGTTTTTGTTTATATCGTTTTCGGTTTTTAGTTAACCAAACTTTGATCGGTTAACCGGTTCGGTTTTTCTTAATAGGAGTTCAAGAAAACTTATTTGAAAAAAATAATTAAATAATTAAAAAAATTAAACGAATTTTAAATGCTTAAAATCATTTTTTAATGGAATTGAGCAGTTTTTCTTTATAGTAATTAACTTCCTTTTGAACATTTAGGCGCACTGATTTATCATTTCTCCAAAGCTTTTAGTAATTAAAAAAATGTAAAGAATTTCAACTGTAAACATTCTTATTTGAACCTGACTAAAAACAAAGCTTTTAGTAATTAAAAATTGATCACAAACAAGCTCCTTCTATTTATTTTTTATGAGCTCCTATTCATACATCCTCAAGTGATCGTATTAACTCATAAGAAGATGGGGTATTGGGGTTGCAATAAACTCCTAATACCTTTGTATAGCAAAGGTTTTATATTTGGATATTGATTTCATTAGTTTTATATTGTAATCATTTGAAGGTCATCTATTCAACATGAATTGTGATTATATGATTTCATTCATCAACAAAGTATTGACGAATCTCATGGGTTTTTGTCAATGGATTCACATGTCTAAAAACATCTAATTTTTTTTATGACATAAACTCACTTATATAATCCTATTCTTAACATGTTGGTTGTCCAAATAATTCCACACTAGCAACTCGATCGAAAAAAGTTCAAAAATAAGTTTGTTTGATTTTGGCTTGGTAGTAAATAACTTGTTCTGAAATGAACCAAGCACGAGCAAATGTTAGCTCGTTCATTACTCATTTGATTTTGCACTAGTATTTATTAATTTATTTTATATATATATATATATATATATATACACACACACAAAATTATATTATAAATATTTAACATAAAATAGGAAGATACTTAAGCCTTTAAAGAGTATATATTCATATTTCAGACTTACTTTGTATAACGCGTTGAAACCATAACAATTAAATAAAAATCTAAATCTAAATTATCTAATGAGTAAATTACAGTTTTGGCCCATATGGTTTAAGTGTTTTAATTATTTTGGCCTAAAAATAAAATCTTTTATCAGTTCAGCTGCTATGAAATAATTAAAACACTTAAACCACAGGAGCTAAAACCGTAATTTACTCTTATCTAATTAAACTTTCAAAGCATTCACTTTCGGTACATATCTCTCTCCGTCGTTTCCTTAATAGGCAAAAATTTGAACTTTTTCTACCAAGGTTTAATCTGAAATAGAGCAAAATCAATCCGAATCAAGCGCTCGATTCTAAACCGAACTGAGTTTGAGCAGTACTATTTCGCTCGGTTTTGTAAATTCGTACCAAGAACGGATCAGGTTGAAAACAAACCGACTTTGAGTGAACACGTACTAGGCTCCGTTCGGTTCGTGAATACCCTACCTAAATGTAGGTCATAATATATCTCAATTAAAATTTAATTGGTTCATCTCAATCAGAATAGATCTTAATCACCACGATGTCTTATTAACAAAAAACGAAAAAAAAAACTATCTTTTATTCGACAAATAGGTTAGAAACCCATGTATCACACGGGTTTAACAAATCTAACATGTTGTAAGCAATATTTTTTTCCATTAAGATTTATACGTTTAAATTAGTAATTGTTGATAAAAATACTAACTAATGAGTGTTTAAAAATAAAAAATTACAAATAAAGAAATTTAAGAAATATAAAATTATATTTTAAAATATTATATAATTGAAGTTTTCTTTTGATTAATTAAATTTTAATTAATTTTTATGATAAGAAGATGTGTATATTTTATATTTAATTGTATAATTTATTTATTATTTATTATGAGACTATGGGTATGCCTCTTGGCCCCAACCAATCCACCTAGGTGTCACGTAGGCACCCACCACAACCTCCCACTTCACCAATTGTGGTGAAAATGCCCATTGGTTGGTGATGATGTCACATTGTTTATTTTTATTTTTTTTTAAATTAAAATAAGTAGATATAATTAATCATAAATTAAAAAATTACATAAAATTATAAATAAACATTACAAATTAATAAAAAAATAGCTAATTATCTTTATATTTATTTCAAATTTTTTCCTTCTCCCGCTCAGCAATCTCACGGTCGATCCCGGCTAAGTGGTCGGTGTTGGTGAATATAAGTTGTAGCTCTACCAACCGTTAACGTTCCCGTTTTAATTCGTTAAAGTCACCGATTTTTTGAGATAAGGTTTCCATTCATTCGGAGGTGGGGTGTTCGGGTTGTAGTATTGGTTTGGTGTTTGGTTGGGATCCATTGAAAAGAATTTTTTTTTGTATAAAAAATAGAAGTATTTTTTTTAAGTGTGAAAATTTGTGTGTTGAATAAATGGTTTATATAGGAAAAAAATTTATTGGGCTAAAGCAGTCGTTGAAGAAGGAGCCGTTGTCTCCAACGGTCAAAAATTGAAAAGCTCAAACGGGGGAGAAAAGTGGTTGTGGCCACGCCCAAGTCACTCACGCCCCTAGGGGCCGGTGTTCCACGCCCAACCCAGCCCCACCCACGCCCCAACCACCCGGTACAACACACGGTCTTAATATTTAATATAAAAGATAATTATTAATATATATATTAAAATGCAACTTGAAAGGAATAGAAAAGTTTTGTTTTTTCAATTTTGGCCACTAAAACTTTATATTATTATATATAACTAGGTTTTTTCCCGCCGCGTGTTGTGGCGGGTTATCACAGCACATTGTCGAGAACTGGTAGCATAAGATTATTTATTATTTGCATAAGTATAAGTTATATAGTAAATCAAAATCTCTAATCACGAACTCTATATAAAATTTCATAAAAAAGGAAAATTAAACAAATTTCATTCAAGTTTGTTATGAAAATAAGACGAAAAAACTCATGAAACTCTCATCATTGGAAACTGATCGGTTGAATCAAGACAAAAACCCAAGTCTCTAAACAAACATCGATTTTATATAATAAAAAAAATTCACCGTTACCTTCTCTGGAAACCACTGAAACGCCATAAACCGGTCGCAAGCAAAACATGTAGTATATATTCTCGTCTTCGGTAATTGTAACAATATATATATAATAATATAAAAATTTTAGTGGCCAAAATTAAAAAAACCAAACTTTTTTATTCAATATTTTAGTGGCCAAAATTTAAAAAAACAAAACTTTTTTATTCTATTTAATTACTACTAATATTATTTAATTATATATATAGCCGCTATTTTTGACTTTAGTATTATATAGAAGTTTTAGTGACTAAAATTGAAAAAATAAAACTTTACTATTCATTTAGGTTGTTTTTTAATATATATATATTTAGGTTGTCTTTTAATATATATATATATATATATATATATATATATATATATTAATATTGGTAATAATTAAATAATAATATTAATTAATACTAAAGTAAAAAAAACGGCTATATATAATTAAATAATATTAGTAGTAATTAAATATAATAGTAAAGTTTTTTTTTAATTTTGATCACTAAAACTTTATATTATTATATAATATTAGTAATAAATAAATAATAATATTAATACTAAGTCAAAAAACAGCTATATATAATTAAATAATATTAGTAATAATTAAATAATAATATTAATACTAATTACATAATATTAATTAATTAATATGTTGTGTAAAAGTTAAAAAAAAACAGACGTCTAAAATTTTTCTAAAATTTTTTTATTATTATATATATTACAATTATCGAAGATGAGAATATATACTACATGTGTTGCTTGTGACCGGTTTCTAGTTTCGGTGGTGTTTAAAGAAGGTAACGGTGGATTTTTTTATCATTGGAAATCGATGTTTGTTTAGAGATTTGGGTTTTTGTTTTGATTCAACCGATTAGTTGCCTATGAGAAGAATTTCGTGAGTTTTTTCGTCTTATTTTCATAACAAACTTGAATGAAATTTGTCTAATTTTCTGTTTTTATGAAAAACTAATATAGAGTTCGTAATGAGAGATTTGGCTTTACTATGTAAGTTATGCTTATGAAAACGATATTTAATCTTATGCTATCAGTTTTCGACAATAAACTGTGATAACCTGTGACACCCCGTAATTTCCAGGTCAGCATCTTATTTATTTAAATGTTTATTTAAATGCATTATGTACACGTGGCACTAGAATTAGATTAATTTAGTGTGACACGTGGCACGACAGTACGAACACTGGTATACGACAAGATAATTCGTGGAATTATCGACAAACAGCACACACGTGTCAAAACAAACGAACGTTGGTGAACGTCTAACACATTGTGTAGCACAACACTCGAAACTTCACGAAACACTGTCACGAGTCAATTATGGCTAATAATTGGCCAATAGAGTCCAAACGACGCTCGAATGATGTTTTACAGTCGAGAAACGGGCAAGAATGGGCCAGAACAACAAAACAAGCTTATTGGGCTTGAAATACAGGCCAGGCGGTACGCCTGACCCGGAGTGCCCTCGACAGGCGATGCGCGCGGGCCACAGAAGGCGCCTCGCATACCTGCTCATCCGCGCGTAACGACAGACGAAAATCGCCCACGTCAGGCGATACGCCTGACAGTAAAATCGGCAGAAAATTTCTTGAACACCACAAACATCATTGCTACCCTATGTATACTCATTATAACCGATTCTATACTCCACCATGCGAGCTTATCTTCCCCAAAACACACAGAAACTACCTGGTTCAGCCATTGGAAGCCATTAGAGACCTTTTCTTGAAGCTTGGAAGCTTGGTTGCCATGAAGAACGCGAAAGATAAGGACGTTGTAGCTTGTAGATCACCATCACCACCACAAGGCTGCTCGAACCTGCTGTCCAGAGAGTTACCAGGGCTGTTCCAGCAACATCTTGGTGATACAAGTCCTAGAAAGGTAGTTTTATGACTTCATATACACACACCATACTCACAATCTCACATGCAATGGGTAAAACCCACATGCAAGCACACACCCATCACATGCACGAGATTATGATCTGGGTTTGTTGATCTAGATGTGTTTGATGATGATCTATGATGTTTAAATGGTGTTTCATGACGATCCATGATGATGTGTTTATATGTATTTCATGATTTGGTCACAAATGAGTGATTTACCCACATGCATGTACGATCTATGATAGTTAGAGTGATTTTCAGTACTTGAGCATGATTCTTGATGATATTGGATGATGATTACATGTTAATGGTGTCGAAATGGTTAAAACTATGATTTTTATAAATCTTTCCATTTATAGTAACTTTTTAGTTACAAGTTGATGATTTAGTGTATTTGATGAACATGCATGTATGTGAAATTGCTATTTGGATGATATTATGATGATTAGAAACCTAAGAATGTGATCTTGATGTTATTATGGTCATTTTCAACATTGTTACTATATTTAGTAACTTTTTGGGTAAAAATATTGATGGATGATGATTTGGACTATGTTGACATGATTAGATGATAGTAAATAGCATATTATGATGAATGATGATATGAAAAGTTGTTTAGAAATGTTTAAATGGTGATTTGATGCAAAAACTACAAAGTTACTATATTTAATAACTTTATTTTTATAAAAACCGACTCGAGAACATTTTGTATGACTTGAACATGCTAAATGACTTATTATGTTTTAATATGATGTTTAGATGCTAAGTTAGATGGTTTCCGATGTCACGTATGCTAAAAATGGAAACTTTCCATTTTAGGAAACTTTTGTGCACTAACATGTTATAAACGGCGTATATGAACTTGTATGATAATGTGTTATGTGTTAACATGATCCCGTAGGACTAATGGGCATGCTAGAACTCTAAAACCGATATGCTTTGTGAACCTTCCAAAAATGGAAACTTACTATAAATAGTAAGTTGTCCATAGACGCGACATGCGCGTCTTGCACACGACGAGCACTTACACACTTGCTACACGATTTACAACCGTCACACGGTTCACCAACGGGTCGTTGACTTGACACGGTCAACCTTGGTCAAACACGGTCAACTTTGGTCAAACACGGTCAAACATGGTCAAACACGGTCAATATGGACCAACACGAGCAAACACGGTCATTGTGGACCGACACGGACAAACATGAACAACCAAGGGTTGTTGGACACAAACACGAGCACTAACACTAGCACGGTCACTTACACGAACTCACGTACGGTCTACGATATAGGTTGCCGGTGACCGACGTGCTACACGACAACTCGGGAGCTTACGCTTACGTACGATCATATCACTAAGGTGAGTTTACGGCCCCTCTTTACTCTTTTTCAAACGCTTTTAAATAGGGGGAGAATACTAGTTGCATCGAGTCAAACATTATTACTGTACAAACACTATTGTGTATGCTGGTTTATTGGACAAACATTAAGTGTTGAACTCGTTACAAGCCCTCACAAAGTCTTACCGTTAATGTACAAACAACGTGGTAGATTTGGATGGATCCATTAGGGAATGACTAACCCCACGGGGCACCATGTTGACTGAGTGTCATAACCCGTGCAAATTCTGACCTAACTTGCTATGTATACGAGGCATAGCGGAGGCAAGAGCAAACAAGTCTAGTTCGGTAGTGACGCACTGACACTTTGGGCCTAGGGCTCGGTACTAACATTTGATAAACAGCATGACACACTTTTCATTACTATATGTATATCAAAACCTGTGAACTCACCAACCATTGTGTTGACACTTGTTTTCAAACTTGTATTCTCAGGTAACTAGCGAACTATGGATACATGATTGCACACTCTAAGGGACGAGCATTAGGAACTACATGCATTCCTGTTTATGTTTAACTTTTGAAAACAATTACGTTTGATTTATGTATTGAACAATGTTTACATTTTACTACTTATATTCCGCTGCAATTTGTCAAACACTTGATTTCCGCTGTAATACGACATGATAACTTTTATTCCGCTGCAAACTATTTTATGAGTGTATGTGTCAGACTTGGATTTGTAAACGCATATAGAGGTGTTCTATATGACCTTGAGCTGTGATTCTGGACACGTCACATCCACGTGGACATACGCCACGAGTGGGAATTTGGGGGTGTGACAGACTGGTATCAGAGCCTTGGTTATAGGGAACTAGGTTTGCATGTAGTAAACTTAGACTATAGCCATTGCTCAACTTTAGACACTACACTTAGAACTTGCACATTGATGATATTATTGCTTATGTTAAACTATTACTTACTAACGTGAAACTTACAGAATGGCCGACAGCAACAGCAACGCTAACAGGAGCGCAGCTAGACCCACGGGCACGGATGATTTGGCGGCAGAGAGTCGGCGACGGATCGACGATATCGTAGCCCAGGTTGACGCCGAGATGGATAGGCGGGCCAGAGACGCGGAACGGGCCCGACATTGGGGATGGCTTCCCACCATAATCCAGGGATGGATCATCGGGGAGAGAGTACCTCCGTACCGTTTCCCTGGTGATACCACCCCAGGACACCGACTGCCACCACTTGGAGTACCACTAGAGCAGGCCTTCGCGGCCCACGTTGCTTACACCCGACGAGAGATTGGGAGGACTAGAGAGCTGTCAGACGAGGTCCGAGTTCTTCGCGAGAAGAACGATCGATTGGAGAGGCAGAACGAGAGACTGGAGGGACGCAACGACAGATTGGAGGCACAGGTGGAGACTCTACGCCTCCAAGTGTCCCAACTGATGACCCAGCACGGACAGATCGTTGATGTCATGCAGGAGCATGATGTACGCATCACTGAGAATCGGACAGACATAACCGAGACTCAGGCGATGGTGCAGGCTAGTGATGCCATGCTTAACGCATGGGCTGCACAATTTATTGAGGAACCACCACAGGAGGATGGTCCTGAATTTGAGGCCGAGGACCTCGAAGAAGAGGACCTTGATGAGGATCCTAATGAGGATCCGGAGGAGGATGATGATGACGGAGACGCTGCTAGCGATATTTCACATGTCTCTATGGATTCGGATTAGAGGACTGTTGTATTTTGTACTTTCTTATTTTGGCCTAGACGAGCGGGATGTGCTCGAAGAACTTATTTTGTATTTCCTTTTGAAATCATTGTACTTCAAGCTTATTATTAATGAGAATTATGTTTTGTCTTACTTATTACATGTTGACCATGATTGCTTGATAACATAACCTCTGACTTGACATCTAACATGACATCTGATCTGACATCTGACATGACATTTGACTAACACTCTAACATGTGCTGATTAAAACTCTATCCCTTATGTATAGAACCATACATGGCGGGAAGAGGACTGTACACGCGTCCTGCTAAACGGACACTAGATGCCGCTGTGATAAAAATGATGGTTGACCGTCGGGTCAACAAAGCGATCGCTGACTACGAAGCCAGTCGCCAGCATAGCGAAACTAGCGGAAACAACAACGGTACTAACTCTTGCCTGACGCGACTAATATAGTGTAGCTAACACAATACTAACACACGACACTGGTTTCTGACAAACAGGGTCAAACAGCAGCAACGGGAAAGGGTGTTCCTTTAAATCTTTCCTAAACTGCCACCCACACAAGTTCAAGGGAACTGAGGGAGCTGTCGGAATGCTCCGCTGGGTGGAGAAAGTGGAGTCTGTATTCGCCATGTGCGAATGTGCTGAAGAGAACCGGGTGAAGTTCGCAACTGGTACACTGGAAGGACCAGCACTCACATGGTGGAATACCCATGTACAAACCCTGGGGTTGGACGGTGCCAACTCCATGCCATGGGCTGATTTCACCCGACTACTGCAAGAGGAATACTGTCCTCGTGATGAGATCAGAAAACTGGAAGCCGAATTCTGGGTACTGAAGATGGTCGGCTCTGAGATCGAGCAATACTGCACTCGATTCCATGAGCTGTGTAAGCTATGTCCGGCTATGGTGACGCCGGAATACAAGAAGATCGAGCAGTTCATCAGTGGACTGCCTGAACAGATTCAAAGCATGGTGACTGCGTCTGACCTCACCACTATCCAACCACTGATCCGATTGGCTCATAAACTGACTGACCAAGCTGTAGCTCAGGGCAAGCTACCAAAACGAGGCGAGCATGTGAAGCCTCAAGAAAGCCAGAAGAGGAAGTGGGAACCCATCCACCACCAATCTCATCAGCCCCAACAACAACAACGATCTGCACCTGCCAGAGCATTCACTGCCACCCAACCCGATGACAAGGGAAAGGGTGTGTATCAAGGAAAATACCCGCTATGTAACCGATGCTCTTATCACCACTTCGGGCAATGCGAACGATATCGTTGCTTGAAGTGTGGACGACATGGCCACATGGCCAAAGACTGCAGATCCAAATTTCCCAGTAACAACAACCCTAACCACAACCAGAACAACAACCAGAACACCTCCAGAGGGTGTTATGAATGTGGAAAACCAGGCCACATGAGAAGGGACTGCCCTCAATTGAAGAAGGCCGGAGGAGGAGCGGTCAAGGGACGAGCTTTTGTGATTGGCTCGGGAGAAGCCAAGGATGACCCCAACATCGTAACCGGTACGTTTCTTTTAAATAATGTCTATGCTAGCATATTATTTGATACCGGTGCCGATAGGAGCTTTATATCTAGTGAGTTTAGCAAATTACTAGATATTACCCCAACACCACTAGACTACAAGTACACCGTAGAGTTAGCCGACGGCAAGCTAATTGAAACACAACACATCTTTCGAGGATGCGTCATGGTTTTGGCGAATCACGAACTCGAAATCGATTTGATGCCGGTGACTCTTGGAAGCTTTGATGTGGTCGTTGGAATGGATTGGCTATCCGCTAACCAAGCTGAGATCGTATGCAACGAGAAGATCGTACGAGTGACGTTGCAGAACGGAGAACAGATCTCGATTCAGGGGGAAAGGCGGGGAGTACCTCTGAACATCATGTCATGCATAAAGGCGAACAAGTATCTACAAAAGGGATACACTGCCATACTAGCCCTCATCGCCGAGCAACCCAAGAAAGAGAGGAAGATTGAGGACATCGCCGTAGTCCGCGATTTTCCCGAAGTGTTTCCCGAAGACCTACCTGGACTGCCTCCGAAACGACAAGTCGAGTTCCAGATAGATCTTACACCTGGAGCGGCACCGATCGCCAAAGCTCCATACCGACTAGCACCAACGGAGATGCAGGAACTGTCTAACCAGTTACAAGAGCTGTTAGACAAGGGATTCATCAGACCGAGCTTCTCACCTTGGGGAGCACCGGTCTTGTTCGTAAAGAAGAAAGACGGATCATTCCGTATGTGTATCGACTACAGAGAGCTGAACAAGGTGACGATCAAGAATCGATATCCCTTACCGCGAATAGACGATTTGTTTGACCAGTTGCAAGGGTCAAGCTACTATTCAAAGATCGATTTAAGATCGGGCTACCATCAATTGAGGATACAAGAAAACGATATTCCTAAGACTGCCTTTCGAACCCGATACGGACACTACGAATTCTTGGTTATGCCCTTCGGACTAACCAACGCACCAGCTGTATTCATGGATCTCATGAATAGAGTGTGCAAACCTTACCTTGATAAATTCGTAATAGTGTTCATCGACGACATTCTGATTTACTCGAAGAATCGGGAAGAACATGCTGAGCATTTGAGGCTAGTCTTAGAACTATTAAAGAAAGAGCAGTTGTACGCAAAGCTTTCAAAATGCGACTTTTGGATTCGCGAAGTCCAATTCCTTGGACACGTGGTTAATGAGCAGGGAATACACGTAGACTCAGCCAAGATTGAAGCAATTAAGAACTGGGAAGCACCCAAGACTCCGACTGAGGTGCGACAATTCCTAGGTCTGGCCGGGTACTACCGAAGGTTTATCGAAGGATTCTCGAAGATTGCTCAATCACTGACCTCCCTGACCCATAAAGATAAGAAATTCGATTGGGGAGACAAACAGGAAGCTGCATTTAACTTGTTGAAGCAGAAACTATGCACTGCACCCATCCTATCTTTACCAGAAGGATGCGATGATTTCGTGGTGTATTGCGACGCCTCGAAACAGGGACTCGGTTGTGTACTGATGCAACGCGAGAAGGTTATAGCTTACGCTTCACGCCAACTGAAGGTGCATGAGAAGAACTACACGACACATGACCTTGAGTTGGGAGCCGTAGTATTTGCCTTGAAGATCTGGCGACACTACTTGTATGGCACAAAATGCACAATCTTTACCGATCATAAGAGCCTACAACACATCTTCGACCAGAAAGAGTTGAACATGAGACAACGAAGGTGGGTTGAACTCATAGGTGATTATGATTGCGCCATCAAGTACCATCCCGGTAAAGTCAACGTAGTGGCCGATGCGTTGAGCCGGAAGGAAACAACAAAACGCGTGCGTGCTCTACAACTCACGATTCATTCTGAATTGCCAAATCAGATACGAATCGCACAACAAGAAGCCCTAAAAACTGAAAACCTTACTCTCGAAGCCATGCGTGGCATGGATAAGCAAATAAAGGCAAAAGACGACGGAGCTTACTATTTAATGGATCGAATCTGGATTCCACGCTACGGAGGATTGAGAGAAATAGTGATGGATGAAGCTCACAAGAGCCGGTATTCCGTACACCCAGGCTCTGATAAGATGTATCACGATTTGAAGACAACCTATTGGTGGCCAAACATGAAAGCTGAGATAGCAACATACGTGAGTAAATGCCTAACGTGCTCGAAAGTCAAAGTTGAGTACCAGAAGCCATCAGGGTTACTTCAACAACCGGAATTACCAATGTGGAAATGGGAGCAGATTTCCATGGACTTCATCACTAAACTGCCTAAGACGGCAAGTGGATGCGATACCATCTGGGTTATCATAGACCGACTGACAAAGTCCGCACATTTCCTACCCATCAAGGAGACTGACAAGTTGGACAAGCTCACACGTATCTATCTGAAGGAAGTGGTTACTCGACATGGAGTGCCAATCTCCATCATATCTGATCGCGACAGTCGATTCACGTCGCACTTCTGGAAGTCTTTGCATAAGGCTTTGGGCACGAGATTGGACATGAGTACCGCTTATCACCCGCAATCGGACGGGCAAAGTGAGTGAACGATACAGACACTGGAGGACATGCTCCGGGCATGTGTCATTGACTTTGGTAGTAGCTGGGAATCTCATCTACCGTTAGTTGAGTTCTCATATAACAATAGCTACCACACTAGCATTCAAGCTGCACCATTCGAGGCACTTTACGGACGTAAGTGTCGATCACCCATCTGCTGGGCGGAAGTTGGAGACAACCAACTGACTGGTCCAGAACTGGTGCACGAGACAACTGAGAAGATCATGCAAATACGCAAACGAATGGCAGCAGCTCGGGACAGACAGAAAAGCTATGCCGACAAGCGACGCAAACCATTGGAATTCCAGGTGGGGGACAGAGTGTTACTCAAGGTCTCGCCCTAGAAGGGAGTCATTCGATTTGGCAAACGAGGAAAGTTGAACCCTCGTTACATTGGACCTTTCGAGATCACCAAACGAATAGGCCCTGTAGCCTACGAACTGAACCTGCCAGTTGAGCTGAGCAGTGTACACAACGTATTCCACATCTCGAACCTCAAAAAGTGTCTATCTGATGAGACACTTGTTATTCCTCTCGAGGAAATACAAATCGACGAATAATTGAACTTCGTGGAGGAACCGGCGGAAATTATGGACCGGGAAACTAAGAAACTCAAGCTCAGCAAGATCCCAATAGTGAAAGTGCGATGGAATTCGCGACGAGGACCAGAATTCACGTGGGAGCGTGAAGAACAGATGAAACAAAAGTACCCACACCTGTTCGCGGAACAGACAAACACTAGCAACACAAGTTGAATTTCGGGACGAAATTCTTTCTAACATGGGGAGGATGTGACACCCCGTAATTTCCAGGTCAGCATCTTATTTATTTAAATGTTTATTTAAATGCATTATGTACACGTGGCACTAGAATTAGATTAATTTAGTGTGACACGTGGCACGACAGTACGAACACTGGTATACGACAAGATAATTCGTGGAATTATCGACAAACAGCACACACGTGTCAAAACACACGAACGTTGGTGAACGTCTAACACATTGTGTAGCACAACACTCGAAACTTCACGAAACACTGTCACGAGTCAATTATGGCTAATAATTGGCCAATAGAGTCCAAACGACGCTCGAATGATGTTTTACAGTCGAGAAACGAGCAAGAATGGGCCAGAACAACAAAACAAGCTTATTGGGCTTGAAATACAGGCCAGGCGGTACCCCTGACCTGGAGTGCCCTCGACAGGCGATGCGCGCGGGCCACAGAAGGCGCCTCGCATACCTGCTCATCCGCGCGTAACGACAGACGAAAATCACCCACGTCAGGCGATACGCCTGACAGTAAAATCGGCAGAAATTTTCTTGAACACCACAAACATCATTGCTACCCTATGTATACTCATTATAACCGATTCTATACTCCACCATGCGAGCTTATCTTCCCCAAAACACACAGAAACTACCTGGTTCAGCCATTGGAAGCCATTAGAGACCTTTTCTTGAAGCTTGGAAGCTTGGTTGCCATGAAGAACGCGAAAGATAAGGACGTTGTAGCTTGTAGATCACCATCACCACCACAAGGCTGCTCGAACCTGCTGTCCAGAGAGTTACCAGGGCTGTTCCAGCAACATCTTGGTGATACAAGTCCTAGAAAGGTAGTTTTATGACTTCATATACACACACCATACTCACAATCTCACATGCAATGGGTAAAACCCACATGCAAGCACACACCCATCACATGCACGAGATTATGATCTGGGTTTGTTGATCTAGATGTGTTTGATGATGATCTATGATGTTTAAATGGTGTTTCATGACGATCCATGATGATGTGTTTATATGTATTTCATGATTTGGTCACAAATGAGTGATTTACCCACATGCATGTACGATCTATGATAGTTAGAGTGATTTTCAGTACTTGAGCATGATTCTTGATGATATTGGATGATGATTACATGTTTAAATGGTGTCGAAATGGTTAAAACTATGATTTTTATAAATCTTTCCATTTATAGTAACTTTTTAGTTACAAGTTGATGATTTAGTGTATTTGATGAACATGCATGTATGTGAAATTGCTATTTGGATGATATTATGATGATTAGAAACCTAAGAATGTGATCTTGATGTTATTATGGTCATTTTCAACATTGTTACTATATTTAGTAACTTTTTGGGTAAAAATATTGATGGATGATGATTTGGACTATGTTGACATGATTAGATGATAGTAAATAGCATATTATGATGAATGATGATATGAAAAGTTGTTTAGAAATGTTTAAATGGTGATTTGATGCAAAAACTACAAAGTTACTATATTTAGTAACTTTATTTTTATAAAAACCGACTCGAGAACATTTTGTATGACTTGAACATGCTAAATGACTTATTATGTTTTAATATGATGTTTAGATGCTAAGTTAGATGGTTTCCGATGTCACGTATGCTAAAAATGGAAACTTTCCATTTTAGGAAACTTTTGTGCACTAACATGTTATAAACGGCGTATATGAACTTGTATGATAATGTGTTATGTGTTAACATGATCCCGTAGGACTAATGGGCATGCTAGAACTCTAAAACCGATATGCTTTGTGAACCTTCCAAAAATGGAAACTTACTATAAATAGTAAGTTGTCCATAGACGCGACATGCGCGTCTTGCACACGACGAGCACTTACACACTTGCTACACGATTTACAACCGTCACACGGTTCACCAACGGGTCGTTGACTTGACACGGTCAACCTTGGTCAAACACGGTCAACTTTGGTCAAACACGGTCAAACACGGTCAAACATGGTCAAACACGGTCAATATGGACCAACACGAGCAAACACGGTCATTGTGGACCGACACGGACAAACATGAACAACCAAGGGTTGTTGGACACAAACACGAGCACTAACACTAGCACGGTCACTTACACGAACTCACGTACGGTCTACGATATAGGTTGCCGGTGACCGACGTGCTACACGACAACTCGGGAGCTTACGCTTACGTACGATCATATCACTAAGGTGAGTTTACGGCCCCTCTTTACTCTTTTTCAAACGCTTTTAAATAGGGGGAGAATACTAGTTGCATCGAGTCAAACATTATTACTGTACAAACACTATTGTGTATGCTGGTTTATTGGACAAACATTAAGTGTTGAACTCGTTACAAGCCCTCACAAAGTCTTACCGTTAATGTACAAACAACGTGGTAGATTTAGATGGATCCATTAGGGAATGACTAACCCCACGGGGCACCATGTTGACTGAGTGTCATAACCCGTGCAAATTCTGACCTAACTTGCTATGTATACGAGGCATAGCGGAGGCAAGAGCAAACAAGTCTAGTTCGGTAGTGACGCACTGACACTTTGGGCCTAGGGCTCGGTACTAACATTTGATAAACAGCATGACACACTTTTCATTACTATATGTATATCAAAACCTGTGAACTCACCAACCATTGTGTTGACACTTGTTTTCAAACTTGTATTCTCAGGTAACTAGCGAACTATGGATACAGGATTGCACACTCTAAGGGACGAGCATTAGGAACTACATGCATTCCTGTTTATGTTTAACTTTTGAAAACAATTACGTTTGATTTATGTATTGAACAATGTTTACATTTTACTACTTATATTCCGCTGCAATTTGTCAAACACTTGATTTCCGCTGTAATACGACATGATAACTTTTATTCCGCTGCAAACTATTTTATGAGTGTATGTGTCAGACTTGGATTTGTAAACGCATATAGAGGTGTTCTATATGACCTTGAGCTGTGATTCTGGACACGTCACATCCACGTGGACATACGCCACGAGTGGGAATTTGGGGGTGTGACATAACCCGCCGCAACGCGCGGCGGGAAAAAACCTAGTTATATATATTAAAATCCATTAGAAAGGAATAGTAAATATATTAATATTATATTAAATAGTAAATTTAGTTTACATATATGTGTGTGTGTGTGTATGGAATTAAACCCTATGAAAACCCAATCTTAGATAGAAAAATTTTAAAACATATGTAAGTTATTGATTTGTAATCTTGAAAATATATATGTGATCTACATTAACCCACATTAAAAATGATTTGTTTATTCAAAACCCAATTTTTATTCAGGTTTAATTTGGACCACATATTTATTTTAAAAATTCCAAATCAATGCCTCAAATAAAGTTTAAGAGTTTCTGCTTAAGATTGAGTTTTCATAGGATTAAAATGAGAACTATTTAAACTTGAGAACTAAAATAACCAATTTTAGCTACAAATTTAGAAGAGTATAAAAGTAACTTCCAATATTTTAAATATGAGAGAGGCGCAAGAAAAAATTGTTAAAACTCATAAGAAGATGACATGTGTCAAGTTTGTTATTCTTTTATTAGAATAATAGGTTAATACCCCGTGTATTACACGGGACGAATAAAATAAATAATGATAAGTTATCAATGAAAATTTAAACAATATAAGATGTTTTTTTGATATAAAATATGATTAAAAATTCATATGATGTAATACTTTAATTAAGTAATAAAATAATAATATTATTTCTTTAAACAATTGTTTCTTTAAAAATTTCATTTTAAAACACTGTTTTTTTCAATTATATATTTTTTAATACACGGATTGAATATAAAATTTAAATAATTAGTAATAAAAATTTAAAAATTATACAATATTTTGTTATAAATTAATTAAATTACATATTAATGAGTATTTTTACCAATAAAATAATAACTAAAATTTTCAATAACTAATGAAATAATATGCAACCTACTTGTTTTGTAATAATAAAGATTATTAAACTAATTGATGTTCAAAATTAATTAATTTTCTATCAAAACCTAATTGTTACAAATCAAGAAGATAATGTACAATTTGTGTAATGATTAAAATTTGATTACTTAATTCGAAATATCATTAAATATAAATAACTAAAGTTTAATTTTTTCTAACTATTTTCTTGCATGAAAAAAGACAAATAATATTATTACTCATTAATATTATAAGTATTCAATAGGAGGGAGTATGATTCATTAATAAGACAGATAATTTAATAAATTGATAGAAAAATGACAAGTGGCAACATAATCATGAGAATTTGACAAGTGTTAAAAAATATTTTTGTTTATTAGGATATATAGAAAGAAGTTTTACCGGATCTTTACATGGGATGAGGATTGGATCTAATTGGTAAAGTAATTAAAGTCATATGTAACTATGTAAGTATGATGGTGGTACCGGTACCCTTAAAGTAAAGTGCTTAGGTTCCTAATAAAAACAAATTTAGTGTGGCTTAATTGGAGTATAAATCAAATTCAAAAAACACATGATCTACATATTTAATGGTCAAATATAATTATAAGTAATCATTAATTATACATTGAAGCAATCTTTACTGCTCCACTTTATTTAAAGTTAGTCGTTAGAAATTTGTGAATAAAATAATGCCCCTAGGGCGTTGGATTGAAAAGATTAATGTTACACTAAAATGGGTTTTGGTTTTCGTTTTGTAAAAGTAAATTATGGTTTCGTCCATATGGTTTAAGTGTTTTAACAATTTTGGATAAAAATAGAATTTTCTATCCATTCAACTATTGGGGTTTAGACAATTAACAGTTTTGACCCCTTAAAATTAACTATTATAATGGTTATAGCCCAAAACCTAACTATAGTTGATGGTCAAAAAACGTTAGTTGTTTAAACCACATTAGCTGAATTGTTAGAAAAATTCTATTTTGGGCCAAAATGGTTATAGCCCAAAACCTAACAAAGTGTTTTAAATATTTTGGGTCAAAATAGAATCTTCTATCAATTCGGTCCCCGTGGTTTAGACTAGACAACTATCAATTTTGGCCCCTCAAACTTAACTATTATAAAGGTTTTGGCTATGCCTGGAAAAATAGGCGGGTTGAGTTGGGTAACGGGTCAGAACGTGTGCAGGTTAGAATGGGTGCTGGTCGAGACGGGTTTTATGCAGAATTCGTTTGGGTTTAAATCGGTCGTTTTAAAACAAAATCAATTTCGCTCAAGTTAAAATGAGTTGTAACTAAAAAATAGTTTATTTTAATAACTTTTAATGATTTTCTCGTCAAATATATTATTAATCATCCTTACCCATTAAAATTCATTATCTTCACATGGTTTTTAAGTTGTCCATCTTGACCCGGTTTGTGTTCAGGTGTTACTCATCTCAACCCATACTAATGTCATAATGTTACCCATTTCAACCAATGCAATAATTAATTACCCAATTCTATCTAGGTCAATAATGCCAGGTATAGCTTTGGCCCAAAATCTAACTATGGTTGGAGGCCAAAAACATTAGTTGTCTAAACTACATGGGCTTAATTGATAAAAGATTTTATTTTGGATCGAGATAATTAAAACACTTAAACCACAGGAGCTAAAACCGTAATTTACTCCATGATAAAATAACAAGAAAATACTTAAAATGTCCAATATAATTGATTGTATGAATATCATAAATTGTCTTTTTTTTTTTCAACCCACTTTCTTATTTTGTTTTTAAGAGAGATGACCCTATTAACATGAAGAGAGACGACTCTATTATCATGATCGACCATCTATAAATGAAATATAAATGAAAGTCATTAGAATTATTACACGTGTATAAACTATACTAGGGTATTACCCCGTGTATTACACGGGTTGATCATCAATAAAAAGAATTATACTATTTTTTGAACACTATTTTTTTCAATATATGTTTCCTTAAACATTTTGTTTTAAAATATTGTTTTTATAAATTGTATATTTTATAATAATTTTTTTTAAAATGTGTTTTTTAATATTAATAAATTTTTAGTGTATTAAAAATATTTTTCTTAATTTTAAAAAATGTATAAAAATCATATTTAATATTATTATTTAATATTAGGTGTATTTAATAGGAGAGAGATGCGGGAAATCAAAGTTGAAATGCTCTAAAAATGCGCCATGTGTCCAAAAAAACCTTTATTTATTAAAATAGATAGATTTCACGTCATGCATCATGTATTTATATTTGCGCGTATGTAATGAGCAACGATGATCCTCTAACATGTTGTGACGGTCATTTCCCATGGTATTCTGCCAATATAGCTCACTTAGGGGATCGACTAAGGGTGTAAATGAGCCGATTCTGAACTCGTTAACGCTTGAGCTCGGCTTGTTTTGCTAAAATAGGGCTCGAGCTTGACCTCGGGTTATTAAAAGTTTTATTTTCAATGCTCGAGCTCGGCTCTTTAGAAAACTTTTAGCTCGAGCTCGGCTCGGCTCTTCTATATTTCAATTATTTAATTTATTTACTTTAATTTATATTTATAATTTTACATTCCAAATTTAACATAATATATAAGATTTAATTATATTTATCATAATTTTATATAAAAAATAATTAATTTTATAAATATACACTTAATATAATAAATAAAAGTTATAAAAATAAAAAACTCGTTTAGGCTCGCGAGCCGGCTCGAGCTCGATATGAAAGCTCGAGCTTGGGCTCAATAACTAAACGAACCATATTTTATGGTTCGAGCTCGGGCTCGGGCTCGGGCTCGTTTAGGGTAGGCTCGTTCGAGTTTTTTTTATCAATTTGATTACGAGTATTTTTATGAGCCGACTTGATTCGTTTACACATCTATAACCGACCATAATGAGAAGGTCGTAATCAACCACAATGCCTTAAAGTTCTAACATAGGTACCCGACCCTAGTGAAAAGTCTGGCTGTGTTGAAATGCCAGCAACTATGATTCGACTGATCTTAGACCGCACGGTGTGCCCCTTGGCATGGGGCGTGAGAGGGCTGGGCGTGGCCACAACCACGCTTCATGGTCCGTTTGAGCATTTATTTCGAACACCGTTTTGGAGTGGGCGACTTGGGCGTGGCCAACCAAGGGGCATTTCAACTAAAGTGGTTGTGGTGGATGCTTACGTGTGCCGTCTAGATGGAGTGGTTCCAACTATGTAGCATACCCCATTGTCTTATTGTTTCATTATTATTATTTTATTATGGAGTGGTTCCAACCATGGAACATACACCATTGTCTTATTGTTCATTATTATTATTTTATTATATTTTAAGTATTATAAGTACATAATTATCTTATTTGATCATTAAATTTTTTTTCAGATGTAACCATTCTAGAAAATAAGAAAGTAAAATGACGAAAAGAAAAATACAAGACATGACTGAAAAATAAGGTGCCACTACTAGAAAAAAAGATTTTTGCTACCAAAATTTGCAACGCAATAAAATTCATCGCAAAATTGTAACATATTTGCAACAATTTTCAGTTAGAAAAAAATCCTAAATTTTATGTCTGATTTGTGTCAAATTAGCGACAAAATTAAAAAAACACTCATTTCTATCGCAAATTCGTCTTAACTTTGTGACACATTTCCAACAAAATGTGCTTTATATTAATTAATTAGACTATGTGTCGCAAATGTGTCACTAAACATTATTTTTTATTTTTATTTCTATATTTATTCAAAGAAAAAGATCAACTATTATCGTAAAACGTATATTTAAAAGTGTAAACTTCTCTTTTGCTCCCTGTGATTTGACAAAAGTAATCATTTTCATCCAAATTTTGAAATTTTGCAATTTTCCTCCATTAGTTTCAGAAAATTAACCATTTTAGTCCTTGTGGTTTGACAAAAGTAACCATTTTCATCCAAAGTTTAAATGAACTTTGGATGAAAATGGTTGATTTTCTAAAAATAATGGAGGAAAATTGCAAAATTTCAAAATTTGGATGAAAATGGTTACTTTTGTCAAACCACAGGGAGCAAAAGAGAAGTTTACTCTATTTAAAAAGAATTCGAATTTTGTGTTACTAGTTTGCGACACATTTTTGACAAAATACAATTAATTAAATTAATTAAAATATGCGTCGTAAATGTGTTGCAGAACAATTTTTTATTTCTATATTTACCATATAAGAAAAAACCCAATGCGTTGTAAATGTGTCAAAAACATATCTAATAAAATGAAACTATGCGTAACAAATGCGTAACTTGATACACATATCTAATAAAGTGAAACTAGTAGTGTGCTGAAACACATAAAAATTTTTATATTTATACAACGATACTCATTTAAAGACAAAAAACGTTTGTTTTCACAGTGAAATTTTTTAAAAAGAATAATATCTTATGAGAAAAATGTGAGAATTTAATAAAGTTAAAAAAGAAAAATGAAAGTAAGTAAAGTATTATTTCGTCAACCTTCTTTTTTTTCTATAAAAGGGCCACTCGTTCTGATCGATTCTATGGATACGCAAAACCCTTTTTTACTTCTTTTTATGTTTTTATCAAATTTTCTTTTGTTATTTAACTAAAAGCTGAATATTTTAATTTAAGATAAGTATTTTAAATGATAAATTTACGTTAGGTAAAAATTTGAAATGGGAAGTAAATTTAGGTAAAATTTTTATATGATAAATTTGTATAAGTTACATCTTTTTACATCTTATCTTTAAATATTAAATTTAAGTAGGGTGTAAACGAGTCAAATCCGAGCTTGCAAAGGCTTGAACTCTACTAGTTTAAACCTAAAAGAGCTTGAGCTTGAGTTCCGCTCATCAAAAATTTTGTTTCTAAAGCTAAAGCTTGACTTATTAGAGCGCTCGGAGTGGAAGCCGGGAAGAACCCGGGGAGCCTTTCACTGGTTCGGGGAAGAACGGGAACACCGTCCCCCCGGAAATGGGATGGGGTAATTCGGGGACTCCTCACCGATTCAAGCTGAGTGGGAAAAGGAAGGATTTCGACCGTTGGAACCATTCGACCGTTGGGCATTTTAAAACAAAATCCAATTTTTTTCTATTTAAACAACTTCAAAACAATCACAAATCTCACACTTTTCTCTCATCTTCTACAATCTATACACTAAATTTATAAAATTTTCAACTAAAATGGAAGGAGGATCATCACGTGGTGGGTCGTCAACCAAAAAATTTAAAAAACCAAGACAAAAAAATGTTCAAGCGCCTCAAATGAACCCGTTCAACACACCCGGGTATCATCCACAAATGCCATCTCTGAATCAACCAACATTTTACTACGATCCAATGAACCCGCCTCCATATTTGCAATATTCACCGGGCACTCAACAACAATTCAATCGGTAGGAGCAATCGTATCAACAAGATCAACAAAGTTACCAACAATTCGATCAACAAACTTTTCAACAACAATCTCCATCTCAAGGTATTTTTTATACGTTTATTTTTATATTTTATTTTTTATGTTTATTTTTATACGTTGTTACACCCATATTTCTCAAAACATATCATTTAACATAATTGCGGAATTTACAAAATTTAGGTCCCAGATTTCTCGGTTTTAAAACCTTCACAATCTACCTCAAAGCGTTTAACGCATTAACATGACTAACGAGACATGTGCATCATTTACAAAACATGTCAAATACGTTAAAAGTGTAGTTTTAAACTTTACAATCCATTTACTTAATCTTTACAAAAGCATGGTTCGATCCTTTTAACCGTCTGATTTCTCTGATTCGTAGCCGAGCCTACTTTTGACTTGAAACAACCACAAACAATCAAGTGTTAGTCCAAAAGGACTAAGTGAGTTAACCCCTTAACCTCCCCATGCTTAACCGAATTAAACGGAAGCAAAATTGAAAAAAATCCATACTGGGCGTATGGTACGCCCAGCCCGGCGTATGGTACGCCCACCGTACCCAACGCCCAAATTCCAGCATAGGCAGAAACTACTGGGCGTAGTGTAAAGTGCCCGGCGTATGGTACGCCCAATCTGGGCGTATAGTACGCCCACTGCAGGTCTGCAACTACAATTTTCGCGTTTTCACTTCCAGATTCGATCCGGATCATTCCCGGACATTCTTTTACACAAAAATCAACTCCATGACACCAATTAAACATATTTTTAAGTCCCCAAACCTATCTTGGTGACTCTCAACATATAATTTCACATAAACAACTAATGGTTTGTTTTTCACAAATCACTATTAACTTTAATCCTTTTTCCTTCGCACGAATGCGAATCATCCCCATGACCCTCATTAGTCATTATACCCCAACTTTCACACGTGTGTGAATCATCACCCTTGCCATACAAGTATGGACTTATACACTCTTCCACACGAATGTGGATCATCACCTAAATGCCACCAAAGCGTGGTCTTACATCATTTTTCACACGAATGTGGATCACCAAACATGAAACGTGTCAATCATCCACTATCATACATTGACATCAATTTAATTCATGCACACACATCACATAATAAGCAACTACTACAAAACAACACATTATGTAATTCAAACAATTCAAACATTTCAAACATGAATAACTCTTATGGTTGCTTATTCATGGATAGGTTTACTCACCTTGATCCTTTGTTCCACTTGGTTCAACCTTCTCCTTACCGGGTCGTCGATTTGTATTTCCACTTCCAAGATCATATAATCACATTCAATCTAAGAATAACACACAAGAAGCAAGCATACAACCCCTTGACCCGTTATCACCATATTTGACTTTATGATAGTCAAACTCTCCTATTTCACCAATTCACATTCTAATTGTATTCAACATTTAAAATTAAGTTATACACAACTATTCAATTGTCTATACGAGTTTATGAACCATTTCTCCTAAGTTCACCAATAATCACAATTCATTCTTGCATTTAAGTTGTTTGAGGCATTTCCTCAAACACCTTATGTGCAGAGTTTTATGACACCACAAAATCAACATTCTAAAAAGCCAACATTTCCATTCATTTCATTTCAAACATATGAAATCCCAAACTCCTTAATTTATAAATTCTCATCAAAATCCCTGAACATTCATTATTAAATACAATCATCTATGAATTCGACACTCTAGTTCATTCAACTCACTAATTTCACCCAAACCCATAATTTCCCAAAACTCAAACTCTTAGTTTTCAAACAAAATACATGCAAAATAGTTAGGTTAGTTGATTTTCATCTCCATAAACACAATCATTTGTGTTAACTACCTCTAACACCCAAAATTTTGATTTTATCACTACTAACCTAAACCACCCATGGAGACCCACGAAAATTCAGCCATATGTATGAAACAACATACCTAGAGTTGTGAAATTAGATGAGAAATAAGATTTCAAGCTTGCATTCAAGATCAGAAAGGGTTTGGTTGATGAATTTGATCAAAAAAAAACCCGAATTTCTCTTCCTCCCCTTCTCTTGGTCGTCGCCCCTTGTCTATCTCTAGCCAAAAAACGAATTTTGACCATGTTGATCAAGTATTCCCCATATAACCCCCTTTTTAATTCAACTTTCAACTATTGGCAGTTTTAGCCCCTCATATTTCTAATTACCCCTTTTTAACATTTACAAATGAATAACATTTAACCTACTACTCAACACTTAACAGCACAATTTAACTTACTATTACATCACATATCGATTGTTAAATAAATAGTTAAATCGGGTCGTTACAAGTTCTCCCCCCCTAACGGGGTTTCGTCCCCGAAACTAGTTTACATATTAAACAAAAACGGATAGAATTTCTTCATTTCGTCTTCCGACTCCCATGTTGTGTCGGATCCTCGCCTATTCTTCCATTGCACCTTGACTTGGTTCAACGACTTGTTTCTAAGTCGTTTTATCTTTCGGTCTAATATTGCCACCGGTTTCTCCACATAATTCAATTCATCAACAACTTCCACATCTTCCAAAGGCACATAAGCTGATTCATCCGCCAAACACTTTCTCAAATGAGACACATGAAAAGTGTTATGAATGCCACTTAGCTCGTCCGGTAGTTCGAGACGATAAGCAACTTCTCCAACCCGAGCAATGATCCTAAAAGGACCAATGAAACGTGGACTTAATTTCCCACGCTTACGAAAACGAATTACTCCGTTCCACGGATAAACCTTCAACAACACATAGTCCCCCACTTGGAACTCAATTGGTCTTCTCCGTTTATCCACATATGATTTCTGTCGGTCTTGAGCCGCTTTCAAATGAGCTCGTATTTGATCAATCTTTGCATTGGTCACCTTAATCACCTCTTTTTCTGCAATCTCTCTTTGACCGACTTCATCCCAACAAACGGGGGTACGACATTTTCTCCCATAAAGCATCTCATACGGAGGCATTCCAAGACTGGAATGATAACTATTGTTGTAAGAGAATTCTGCCAACGGCAAATAATTATCCCAATTTCCCCCAAAGTCAATAATACATGCACGAAGCATATCCTTCAATGTCTGAATGGTCCTTTCACTTTGACCATCCGTTTGAGGATGATAAGCTGTACTTAGCAAGAGCTTGGTGTCTAACTCTTCCTGAAATTTTCTTCAAAAGTGTGAGGTAAACCGGTGTCTCTATCAAATACAATAGACACAGGTACCCCATGACGTGACACCACTTCTTTTATATAAACCTCCACCATTTTCTCCGAAGAATAAGTCTCGCTTATCGGAATGAAGTGAGCACTTTTCGTCAACCTGTCAACAATGACCCAAATCGTGTCATGTCCTTTCTTGGTCTTAGGGAGTTTAGTGATTAGGTCCATTGTGACATGCTCCAACTTCCATAATGGAATCTCTAATGATTGTAACTTGCCATACGGTTTCTGGTGCTCAGCTTTCACCTGCATGCAAGTCAAACATTTAATCCACGTATTTCACAATATCTCTTTTCATTCCCGGCTACCAATAATTCCTCCGTAGGTCACGATACATCTTAGTGGCCCCCGGATGGATAGAATACTTAGACTTGTGAGCTTCCTCCAACAAAATCAACTTGAAAGGACAAGTGGGAGGTATCCACACCCGACCCCACCTTGTCTTCAAGCCTCGCTCATCTTCATCCAAGTTATGAATTTGCCCCTTTATTCGATCTCTCTTCCAATTTTCTTCCTTGAGTGCCTCCACCTGTGCTTCTTTAATTTGAGTTATGATTTCAGATGAAACCACAATTTTCATCACCTTCACCTTTATAGGTGAATATTCCTTTCTACTCAAGGCATCAGCAACCACGTTTGCCTTTCCCGGGTGGTAGAGGATTTCACAATCATAATCTTTGATTAACTCTAACCACCGCCTCTGCCTCATGTTCAGTTCTTTTTTAGTAAAGAAATATTTAAAGGCTCTTATGATCGGTATAAATAATACATTTCACGCCGTAAAGATAGTGCCTCCATATCTTTAACGCAAAAACTACAGCCGCAAGCTCCAAATCATGAGTTGGGTAATTCACTTCATGCACCTTCAATTGTCTTGAAGCGTACGCAATCACCTTACGCCGTTGCATTAACACACAACCCAAACCCGAATATGATGCATCGGAATAAACTACAAAATCATCGGGTCCATCAGGTAGTGCCAATACAGGAGCTTGGGTCAATTTCACCTTCAATTCCTGAAAAGCTCGTTCTTGATCATCTCCCCATTCATACTTCACTCCTTTCCTTGTTAGCTTAGTCAAGGATGAAGCAATCTTGGAGAAATCCTGTATAAATCGCCTGTAATAACCAGCTAATCCTAGAAAACTTCTCATCTCCGTTGGAGTCTTAGGGGGACTCCACTTTGCCACAGCTTGTATTTTAGATGGATCGACATGAATTCCATTCGTGTTCACCACATGCCCCAAGAATTGTACTTCTTGTAACCAGAAAGCACACTTGGAAAATTTCGCATATAATTTCTCCCTACGGAGTGTTTCAAGCACCTCACGCAAATGACAAGCGTGATCATCCTCATCTTTGGAATAGACCAAAATGTCATCAATGAACACGATGACTGATCTATCCAAAATGGGTCTGCACACCCGATTCATTAGATCCATGAATGCCGCCGGCGCATTCGTCAAACCAAAAGACATGACGAGAAATTCGTAATGCCCAAATCGAGTGCGAAACACTGTCTTCTCCACATCTTCATTCCTAACCTTGAGTTGATGATATCCCGACCGAAGATCGATTTTAGAAAACCACTTGGCACCTTGCAACTGGTCAAAAAGATCATCAATTCGAGGTAGAGGGTATCGGTTCTTCACAATTAACTTGTTCAACTCCTGGTAATCGATACACATTTTCATACTCCCATCTTTCTTCTTAACAAAGAGCACCGGAGCACCCTAAGGTGAGATGCTAGGACGGATGAAACCTTTGTCAAGAAGTTATTGTATTTGAGTCATTAACTCTTGCATTTCTGTTGGTGCCAATCGATAAGGAGTTTTGGGTATCGGTTTAGCTCCAGGAATTAAATCTATCCTGAACTCCACATCTCTTTCCGGAGGAACTCCCGGTAATTCATTTGGGAAGACATCCGAAAAGTCTCTAACAATAGGAATATCTTCTAATTTCTTCACCTCTTTCTCCATATCCACCACGTAAGCTATATAAGACTTACCTCCGCGATTGATATACTTCAAAGCTTTAGTTATTGAGCAAATCACAATTCCATCTCTCTTTTCTCCATGGATGATTAGTTCCTTCCCACTTGGTGACATCAATTGAATTATTTTTCGATTACAAACTATATTGGCTTGGTTTGAAGACAACCAATCCATTCCCACTACCACGTCAAATTCTCCTAACAACATGGGTATTAGATCAATCATGTAATCCTCATCATCTATGGTGATCTTACAATTCCGATATACATCAAACACCAAGAAACTCTTAGAATCTGCCACTTCTATTTCTAAGGGTGCAATTAATTTCTCTAATACAAATGATGTATGATGAGTAAATTTTGTGGATACAAAAGATTTGGTAGCTCCCGAATCAAACAAAACATAAGCAGGTACATAATTTACTAGAAAGGTACCTGTCACAACATCCCCCGTATCCTTGGCTTCATCAGCAGTAATTTGAAAAGCTCAACCTTTTGGTTTAGGTACTTCAAACTTCTTCCCACTCATGCTTCCCTTGAAAGAACCACCACCGCTAGATGCAGTCCCTCTCAGTTCTGGACATTCGTTTTTCTTGTGACCAGGCTTATAACAATTGTAACACAAATTGAGTGGGCTTGTGCACTGAGTAGCGAGGTGTCCTTGCTTTCCACATTTATAACAATTCATGGACTTAGCATAACATTCTTCCAAATGATTTCTCCCACACGTAGTGCAATGACGAGCCTCACGAGTTCCCGCAAACTTCTTTGGTGAGTTTGATAGTTTTGGCTTCTTGAATGACCCACCTTCCTTTTCAACTTTCCGTTTCTCACCTCGTTCCTCCTGCCTGTTTAACTCCAGTTCCCTTTCCCTTGCACAATCAATATGTTCTGATAGTGTCTCACATTTTGATGGTGTGAGAAATTCCCTATACTTAGCATTCAACATGCTATGGTATCTATTTATCCACATCCTTTCTGTTTGCAATAGATCAGGGCAAAACCTTGCCTTGTCAAAGAACACCGCAGTGATGGTGTTTATGCTCTCATCCTTATGTCGCATATGTAAGAACTCCTCAGTTATGCAATCAATAGCAGCTTGAGGGCAAAACCGTTTTAGGAATAACTCCTTAAATTCAGCTCAAGTAAGACTCTTCACGCCCTCTCTCCCTTTCTCCTTACGTAGGAGTTCCCACCAATCTTTGGCTCTCTCTCTAAGTTGATTACCAGCAAATACAACTTCATCTGTCGAATCACAATGGCACGTCTCAAAAGTGCCCTCAATATCAGCTATCCACCTTTGACTAAGTAGTGGATCAACTTCACCCTTAAATTCTGGAGGTTTGCACGCAACAAAATCCTTATAAGTGACCTTCTTGAAAGATCGTTCAGCATCGCCACTTGCTTTAAGTGCTGCAAACTCCTGTCGTATAGACTCTTGTAAAGAAGCTTGCATCCCATCCATGTGTGTAGGTGTCACACCCCTGCGCCGCGTGCGGAATCCACGGCGCGGTGACGTATGAACAGTTGAATCATGCACAAGTATTGAATAAGAACAACCACAATGGATTACTACGTTTCATAATGTTTTGACAGTTGTTTAGTTACAGACAAACTATCTACCAAAATAATGACAACTACAGACCCAAAATAAAGTTTACAAAATAATACTTCAAACAAGACAATTAAACAATTAGGATTTTGTGTGTTTCTAATCCATCCTAGCATGTTTCTTCATCTTGTTCTATCTTAGAATGGTCTCCTTAGTTGTCCCTGAGAAAGTCTTAAACCTGATTACCTGAAACACGTGAAAAGAAACTGTCAACTACAGAAGTAGTTGGTGAGAACAATAGGTTTAACATTTGTATACATGAATATATAAAATAAGGCATAGGTATGTTAAAGCAATAAATGATTCACATGGATGAGCTGCAACCCAAACTAACATCAAGTAAGAAAATGAGTGTAAACAGTCCAATCACTGTTTGCACGAAAGCCAACATATAATATCAAGTCCCAAACCACGTTTGGAGTTAGATAATGCATCAGCAATTTTGAAAACCATAATGACACCAGACCTGCAGTTAGCTTTTAAAACAAATTTAAAAGCTAACTCCATCCTGGATAAGAACCAATGTGTCCGCTTTCCCTTGTTGTGATCACCCAGTACTAACGCTAATGAATATGATACTTGATGCATTTACAAGTTTGTTTACAACAATAGACACCATGCTTTTGAACCTTGCTTTAAACTAGCGTGTTAATGCCTTATTTGATGACATGATTTGAAAACCTTGATTTAATCCCATGAATTAAATCCCTTGTTTTGAATGCCATGAAATGAATCCCTTGATTTGAATACCATGAAATGAGTCTCTTGATTTGAATACCGAGAATGGTGACCTTGTAAATTAACAAGGTTTATAACAAATTACTTAGAAAACACGAGTTTATAACCAAAAGAGTTTATAAAATCCACTATTTGAAAGTGTTATCTTTTATAAAACCATTGAAGTAAATCCTTTATAAAAACAGTCCAAAGAACCTTTATAAAATCTTTTTAGTCGAAAGAGTTTAATATTTGATAAATCCTTTAAAACCGTTGATAAATTCCTTGAGACAGTTGATGAATCCCTTGGATTTGCAAAATGAACCTGTAATGTTGATAAGTATACACATCTTGTAAAATGAGATACGATTTTAAATAGAGGGCTTGATCACGTGTTCCACCCCAAAACAGTTATAAAACAGTAAAAGAGGGGCTAATGTTCTCACCTGTCTGCAGTAGACTCTGAACTATAACAAATAGCAAGTAGCAAACAGGACTTCTAATTGGTTCCTATATCATTGTAATCATACATAAGATATAAGAGTTATAATTGTATAGCCCTTGATTCATTGATTGCATTGTGTTAACTCATGATTACTTGATCTCATGATTATGATTGTCGTGCAAACTTGAAAGTTATGATTTGAGTCACATGATTGATCTTTGATTCATGAAAAGACTATGTTATGATATTTTATGCACAAACTCATTATGCATACATAGCATGTGTTTATGAATTTGATAACCTTGTTAACATGAATTATGAAAAGATGTTCCAATTGTTTAAGTCCTTGATATTGTGTCTTGATCCCATAGTTATGATAAGTTATACACCTATCCGGGTGAGATCAATTTGCCAATACATTAGATTGTGGATTCAAACCTTGGGCCTTGAATCCGTATAATGTAATGGACCAAATTGAAATACTATGGGCCATTAAGTGTGTTGTTGGGCCACAATGGGCCTTAAACCCATGAAATTGGGGTGAGCTTTAAACAAAGTCCATGGATCTCCTACGTTAGAAATGGGCCAATTGAATGTGATGTTGGGCCAAGTAAGATTGAGTTGGGCCGAATGGGAAATAGTAGGCCACCTATGAGAATTGTTGGGCCCAAAAGTCCTGTTGGACTTATTCTAATATGGGCCGAGATTAGCCAATCGATTGCCCCAAAATCTAACAAAAATTGCATGTTGGGTCTCGGACAACCCACTTGGCAGCGAACCTCTTTGGGTTCCAGCCTAAGGTTCGGCCCAAGAGTAGAAGGGTTCGTCCATAGTGAGATGTCCAAGGGTTCGGCTAATGTTCCTGGTCCAAGGTTTCGTTGCATGGCTAAGGGTTCGCCTGAGATGAGGTTGATTCGTGACTAACAAGGTTCGGCTCCCAGTGATAATGCCTAGATTCGGCTATAGGTTCGACAACTAGGGTTCGTTGCTTGCATGCATAAAGGGTTCGTGAACCAAACAGGGTTCGGTCGAGTAGAGTGGCATGCATGGTTCGCCGAAGGTGTTGAGGTTCGTCTGGCTATCCTTAAGTTCGTCTGAATCATGAGGGTTCGTGGCAATAGGAAGGTTCGACAGATGCATGAAGGCTCGGTGCAGGTTCGTGGAACTCCATTAGGATTCGGCTAGTGAAGATGAAGGTTCGGCCGAGGTGAAAGGTTCGGCTTCATGCTGTTGGAACCGGGTGTCTCACGAACCTGTCATCATCACCATCATTCAGCTCCTATTCTTTGATCTAACCATTCCTATGCTTCGAATCCTCATAGCCTAACACTCGAAATTTGTTATTTCGATGGAAATGGACAAGAACCGGTGGTAGCTAGGTTCGAACCATCTCACAAACAAAAACCCTATTTTCCAGATTTTTAAACCGAGCATACCTTGTTTTTGGCCGGATAAAACACCAGATCCTCTGTTCTTCTGCGTAGAGGATGTCGAGAGCTACGCGTGGACACCGAGAACACCGAAATCCGTTGAGAAACGAAGGAGATACGCGCGTTTGAAGTCGGTTTTCTAGAGAGAGGGGGTTCAACGAATTTGTAGAGAGAGAAGTGGTTGGTGTCACAACCCACGCCGCGTGCGAAATCCACGGCGCGTGACTATGTGTTCATGTGCCAATGTTGGAGAACAACCCATGATTACTATGTTTCATAGAGTTAAATTCATTTAAACACGCATAATATACATATTATACAACAAGTTATCGTAAGGTATTTATTATACAATACGATGTTTAAGTTTTCTTTCTAGGTCACCACTAGTTCTGCTGCTGATCCTGACCTAGATTGATTTGATGTCGTTCCCCATGACCTGAAACATGTAGATAAAAGAGTCAACTACGAATAGTTGAGTGAGAATCATAGGTTTTGCTGATTTAAAATGATTGTTCAAACAATTGATTTTCATCATTTTAGTATTCACAAGTGATCAAACAGGTACTTTGAAATTGAATCCACCTGGGCATGAAAACATCAAACCTAATGATGATGAATCGTTAACAACGATTGTGAGATCACATGATGATGTCCAACCCACGGTCGGAGCGATTTGTGATAATGTTCTTGCATTCCCGCATATGATCATACCAGTACTATCAAGGGCTTGATAACAAGTTAATGATGCTCACATAAGAATGGTCCCAAATAGCCTCCACATAACCAAAGTTCCCAAGTGATACGCTTGTTTTAATAGTTCGATAAAATGTTCATTGAACGCGTCTAGTTGGTTATGGGTGCCTTAGCCAGCCATGCTGAAGTGGCGCACCAACCCTTGTCATAACCGTGATACGCGTGTTTTTAATGATTTAATAAAAGATTTAATCAAAATAGTTTGTCATGATTTTCCTGATGAAACCAATACATGATTTCACATAAATTGATAAATGTTTATCATTATCCTGATGATACGGATATATATAATTTCACAAAATTTGATAAGTGTTTATCATGACGTTCCTCATGATAATGATATAAGATTTCACAATGATTGATAAGATATGTTTGAAAAGATGTCTACATGTTCCACCCCGAGTTTTAGAAAACAAACATTAAAAAGGGGAATATGAAACTCACTGTTATATACGGATGATGATGATCTGGATGTTCAACGGAGAGAAAATCCTATATGGTTCCTATAACAATTTATGACTAACTGAATTAGTCACAACGTTTTCAGATTGATCATATAGATGTTGATTGTTGATTATTCACTCGGTTCCTAGATGAATTTCTGGCTTAGGAATAGTCAATCCTTGTTATTGATCATTTAGGTATCATGAAACATAAGAATGCGATATTAAAATAGGTTTAATAACCATGCTCAATGTACTAGTCTGACTGTTATCATAACCATCAGATCGTTATTCCGGTGATTATCTTTATGCTTGTCATTAGTTTGAAACACTTGAATTTAACCTAGCATTTCAAGAAATGATCAAGACAATCACACTAATTGTTACACTCAAATGATTTAAACCATTTTAATCAGAGTTATGGTTTCATGAAAACCGGGCATTACAACGGCTCAAAACAAGGATTTACCCGTTAAAACATCGTGTTATTCGTTTATAAACAATCCTAGCCATCATCTAGGCAATAATCAACAACCCTAACTATCTCATTACGTTCAAAAACAAGATCTAATCAATAAAAATCAAGCTAGAAGATTAGAATGAACCGTTACCTAATCTGACGGATTTCTCGGACAGATATGATGATCGGGACTTGTAGATATGTTCCTTGGTGCAATCCGGATGTTTAAACACCTTCAAGATGGAGTTTAAGAGCTGAAATTGAAGGTTTGATCGTCTGGAAGTCGAAGGTATTCGTTAAAAATGAAATCTGATCCAAAAAATCAGATTTTTATGCCTGCTGCTTCCGTCGCGTACCGCGGAGGGTGGCTTCGCGTACCTCCGCCGCCTTAGTTAGACCGATTTTGTTTTCGCGATTCCGGAAGCATACGAACTCCGTTTTGCGCACGGTTTTCGCCTACGTTCACGATTTTTCGAGCTCTTTCCAATGGTTATAATCTCAAGACCTAAAGAGTTCAAAATATTTGACCTCTTATTTAACGCTATATTCGATTCGGAGTATCTTGAAATCGGAGCGTCGTTTCGAAATTTCGCGTCCACTCATTCTCTTCATTTTCGAGTTATGATTCTAAACATGAACTCAGTTGATCATTTATTTAATTAAGCATTAGGTGATGGATGTTTCTTTGCGATCTACTAACACCATTTTTCGCATACTATCAACCTGTAATAATTAAAATCATCAAATCAACGTGGATTTCAAGCACGACCACATGTGATTTCGTCATTAATGACGTAATTCTCGAATACAATTGTGACAGTCTCCCCCTGTTATTGAAATTTCGTCCCGAAATTCAGTTTGCGCTCGTCCATAATTGTCTGATTATGAAAACAAGTGAGGATATTTTTCCTTCATACGATCCTCACGTTCCCAAGTGAACTCAGGCCCGCGCTTGGAATTCCATCTAATCTTCACGATAGGTATCCGACTGCGTTTTAGTTTCTTGACTCCTCGGTCCATAACCTCAACAGGTTCTTCTACAAACTGAAGCTTATCTTCAACTTGAATTTCTTCAAGAGGAAGGATTTGGGATTCATCTGATAAACACTTTTTAAGATTGCATACATGAAATACATCATGTATATTGCTGAGTGTAACATCTGTGCCGGAACCGTCACCGGAACAGTAATTGGCACAGTGAAGTGCACAGTAACTCAGGTACACGCTACGCGAGGCTATGTTAATTCTATGTACACTAAAGGATTAACACTAAACTAATACGCGATTGTCTGGAATCTGATTTAAAACCTTAGGGTTTAATAATCAGAAACACATCAGACAACAATGAACGAGTAAACATATGTGGAATTTGATGTCAGGTTGTATAAACGTATGCGAGGACAAACAGAACAGAACCATAAACAGTTGATGTTACAGAATATTAAACAGACGAATTATTCGTATAGGTGACGATCTGTACGAATAAATCTGAAGGTTTAATGATCTGAAATGATGACTGTAAAGTAGAAACAAAATCAGAAAGTGAAACGTACGATCGTGTTCGTACAGTTAGCGCTCTGTACGAAGACGCGCGTAAGTGACGTCTTCTGACGAAACGAAAACGAAGAACGATTCGAACGATAATAAAGTTAAGGAAATAAAGTATTTCCTGTTTTACAATTTTGAAACTCATCATAAATAAACCTAAAACAAAACTACCTTAATTCCAAGCGCGTAAAACAAAATACGCGAGAAATTAAAGAAACGCGTAAAAATAATAAATTACGTTAATTCGTTTAAGAATAATAATATTTAACATATTTATAATAATAATTACTTAACAAATAATTAAAATGAATTCTTTTAATTAATTACGTAAAAATACGCGGGAATTTCCGCATACGCAACCGAATTACGAACCGAGCAACGAAAACGAACCCGAACACCCCGTGGAGTATAAAAACCTTGAAATGAAAGTTTTCCTTCATTTCTCATCTTCCCCACCTCTCTCCTACCCCATTTTCCGGCCACCACCACACCACCACCAAAAACCACCTTCTCTCCTCCATATCTTGGTCATTTCTCAACGAAAATGGACGTTCTTGGTGTCCACGCGTAGCCCTTGATCTCCTCTACATGAAAGTACAACGGATCTAAGGGGTTACCCACTCAAAATCGAGGTATAGAACTGAGAAGTTTGTAAAAATTAGGGTTTTTGTAACCCTATTCGACCTCTTCCATGAAACCGACTCAACCACCTTTCCCTTTCACCCACACGTTCGAAAATGACCCTGGCACCTCTCGAAACACCATGGATCTGGATGGAACTGGGTTCGAACCTCCATGGTTGGCATGGGTCATCAGACCGCCGAATGAAACCACGGCCGAATGGCTCTCGTTCAGACCGGCGAATGTCTTAGAGTCGAATGACTCGAGGGACGAATGAAGCTCTTTCGCCCATAGCCATTCGCCAGCCACCCCCTTCATTCGCCAACAACTCAGTCGGCAGCCCTCAGTCGCCACTCAGCCATATTCGAGCCATCAACCTTCCCATTCGACCTAGTTCATCTTCATTCGGTTATTTATTCAGTCGACCAGGTCCTAATTAAGTCAACATGAGTCTTATTCGATCTTGGTTAACCCTAGTTGGCCATGAAGGTTGTTAGCTCAAGTATTATAGTTGGTCGATGGTCCACGAAGATCCAGTTGGCCAAGAAACCCTACTCGGCCACATGCCCAGCCAACTAGTAGAAATCATGCAGCCCAAGTTCATTAGCCCAACTCCTTCCCAAGTGGCCCAACTGTGGTTTTAGTTTGATCCAAGGCCGACCGGTTCAAGCCCAACTCGCACAACCTCTCGGTCTTGGCTCATCATTCTGCCCATAACAATTGACCAGACCCAACATCATTATTTGAGACTAGTCTATGCATCCAGCCACTGTGAAATGCTTCGGCCCAGTAACATGTGATCAGGCCCAATCGAGATACAACCTTTTCTTTCGGCCCAACTTTCTTGTTCAGGCCCAATAGCAACAAACCGACCACATTGGGTTCTAATTATCTTGGTAACATGGAACATATTCAAATAACTTCTTTGGCCCAAGAGAAATCCAACAGGCCCAATAGTAGGCCCGAGGGCATTCTGGTTGGCCCAGGAAGGGCCCAACAACATATTGCTTAGTCTTAGTGATATTTTGATCCAATCATTTGGTTCCAGCCCAGTTGCCTAAGTAGGCCCAGAAAGTTAACTCAAAAACCTTGTTAGGCCCCCACACCTAGAGGGGACTAGGCCACCAGTGGGCCCATCTCAATCATTCAGGCCCAACACCCCAAATCTGATCTATTTACTCTTGGAAGGCCCAACATGAAGTGCATGGCCCAAGGCCCATCACTTATGGCTCAAGGCCTACTACCTTAGGCCCAAGGCCACAATCTTGGCCAAAAGCCCAATTTCAAGGCCCACATTGATTTCAGCCATTCTAACCCAGGCCCAGCTTGGCCCATGAGTTCTTTTGACAAAGGCCCGAGACAAAATCCATGGGGCCCATCAAAATCCACCCGAGGCCCACAACAAGGCCCATTTGAGGCCCTTGTCTTCACTTTTGGGACCATGTGGTCATTAACTTGGTCACC
The DNA here is from genome assembly GCA_009363875.1 of Mikania micrantha. Taxonomy (NCBI): domain Eukaryota; kingdom Viridiplantae; phylum Streptophyta; class Magnoliopsida; order Asterales; family Asteraceae; genus Mikania; species Mikania micrantha. Next base: position 36,474,570 of record CM018689.1, on the reverse strand, counting down.
AACATGTTTCTGACCCATTCTTGATTCCAACAGCTCTATATGACTCTAGGCCTAGCAAATATTGCCTAGGCCCACCTTGGGCCCAATTAAATCCTTATTGGCCCAAGACAAGGCCCAAAAGGCCCTTGAACTCTAGCTTTGTAACTTTTGGCAAGGCCTTCATGATTCAACACTTAATATCATTGGCCCAACTTAAATTGTTGGCCCACATGACTAAAGAACTATTATAACTCTTAATTCAACACTAAAAAGTATGATAAACAAGGGATTTCTATCAAACCGGCAACTTTTGTAACAAAGCCTTGTGATTTATAACAAGACTTCATGAAACTACAAATGGACTTTAAACACAAGCTAGATGAGACAAGAATAAATCAAAGAAAGTCTATGGATTACAAGAACCAATAACAAATAAAGATGGGCCAACAAAGACCGAAGACTTTGAGTGTTGGCCAAAGCTTATGGCTAACACATACAAACACACATAATCCCTAAAATTCATACTAATGAGTCATAAACATCGTGAAATCAATACAGGATCGTGAAAATACACTCAAGCACAATCAAGAGCGCGTACATTTTGTTTAGGCTAAGTCAAACCTCAACAACCACAAGGTGAGTTCATTGTCCCTTTTCAAACATATTTGTTTTACCTCGGGACTGAGAAGCATGTTAAACATTTTAAATAAACAATTAAATGTTTTAAATGAATGCTTTCACACTTATTCTTGGTGCTTATACTGTATGCTTGACATTTATGTCACCTTGTGTATACTTAACTCTATGGTTGATATCTATGCTACGAAACTTTAGGCTTAACATTACACTGGATAAGTGTACTGTAAACTATGTTCTTAAACTATAGACTAAAGTTTAATGGACTATGCCAGAGACTACGTGCTTGAACTATACGCTTGATGATTATGCTATACACTTTATTCTCAAACTCTAGACTAAATGCATATGCTAGAGGCTAGATTCTTAATCTATACTCTTGATGTTATGCTAAACACGTGAGACTTAGACAACATACTCAATGCTAAGGCTTTGTAACATTTATGCTAAATGCTAACACTTGTTACACTCGTTTCGAAAACTAATACTATAGACACTTATTCTAAACCCTAACATTGTATATCAATATTTTAAGGGTTAATGTCTTACACTTTTAATCTAAGAGCCAACTCAGTTTGCCATTTATACTTAATTGCTTAAACTTAAATTGGGAAACTTAACTCACAAGGACTCATATGCTTAGAATACTTTAAACACTTAAATGCTTGAAACACTAAAAGGCTCAAACAGTTGAAGACTCGATACTCATAAATACTTACTATACTAGGAATGTTTGAAACACATGTTTTAAACTTAGCAAAATGCTATTTAATTATGCCAAGTGCTAAAGGCATAAGACTCAACTAAAACTAAATGCTATAGATTATGCCAAGTGCTAAAGGCATAATACTCTATGGAAACTAAATGCTAGAGATTATGCCAAGTGCTGAAGGCATAAGACACAATCTAAACTCAATACTATTTGATTATGCCAAGTGCTAAGGGCATAAGCTACTTGTTAATACTAAAGCTATGTGTTAATACCAAGTGCTAAGGGTATATGCTATTTGATGATACTAATGTGAATGCTTGATATACTGGGGAAGGTTCAGACAACAGACTGATTGACCGACGCGTCTTGACATTGGTCAAGCCCTACTAGTCATCAGTAAAACTATGTGGATGCGTTAAACTTGTATGCTAAAACTATGAGACATTGTAGGACAGACTGTTGACCGCCGCGTGTTGACTTAAGTGTCAACCCCTACTAGTCATCAGAGTTCCTCTTTGTCAGACATTGCAGGACAGACTGTTGACCGCCGCGTGTTGACCTAAGTGTCAACCCCTACTAGTCATCAGTGTTCCTCCTTGTCGTACATCGTAAGATCGACTGTTGACCGCCGCGTGTTGACCTAGGTGTCAACCCCTTCTAGTCATCAGTGCTCTTCGGTGTTAAGATCATGTAAGATAGACTGATTGACCGCCGCGCCTTGACAGTGGTCAAGCCCTCCTAGTCATTCAGCGATCTTCTTGATTTAATCATTAGGACCGTTATGGATGGATGCTAAATATCCTAGGGTATTAAGCTGTCCATAATGGTGCCTCTCAAACTTGATGCTCATATACTACTTTGTGCAGGTGGAATGTTAGGTAAGACGCCTAATTATCATTAACAGCAATGTCCTATGCGACTTAGTATGTGGTGGGATAGCGTCTGGGCTTGACCCTTTCAGGATTCCCTATATATAAGCATACCGAGTTGGATGATACAGGTGGTGTTAACGAGATTAGGGTTGTTACCTAGGGGATGCTAGAATGCTTTTGGGGGATTCCCGTAAACTACTAAACGCAAATGCTGGTTAAACTCGTGTTGAAACTAATACATACTGATAACATAGACATGGAAACTTGAATCAATAAACAAAAGCTATTTTTTTCACATACAAAAACTACATGAACTCACCAACCATCGTGTTGACCTTGTTTTCTTACATGCTTTCTCAGGTGACGCACAGGTATAAGCTAAGACTATGGATTTTGCATGTTAGGTAGCCCAACTAGAGGACCCAACAGACTTTTGAAGAGCACATCTTTTGTAGCTAATACGAATCCATTTTGATATCTTGTAAAGATACAAGATGGAAACATTTGATTCTTTTAAATAGGTTTACTTGGTTAAATTATCAAACATCAACATTGTAATTTAACTTTGTAATCCTATCTTAATGCTTTATTGTGCTTTAGATATTCTTAACATTGATGCTATGTAAACAATCTGATCAACCCGATTATCACACCCGATATCGCGCCCCGGGAATCTTCCGCCCGACGGGGACTCCGATCCAATCCCGCCGGCCTGGGGTGTGACAGATTGGTATCAGAGCTCAAGGTTATAGAGAATAATAGGTCATTACTTAAACGGTTTGGCCTAGACTATAACTTAGGGACCCTCATATAGAGAATATAAGACTTAGGTTTGCATTTTGTCTCGTGCATTCGATCATTGCACTAACCAAATTCTTTTGGTTATGATCAGAATGCCGCCAAGAAAACAGCCTACTACTCAGACTTCTGCGCCACATTCTTCTACTCCGACGCCACCAGATTCACCACCGCCACCTCCTCCGCCACCTCCACATTCACCACCACCAGGCCCAAATACGGCTTTGGTGCTGGACCCTGCTACTGTTGCCTTGGCAACATTACTGAGCAGTCAATTAACTAATCAGATGAAGGATATCATCCCAGAGATGATCAACAAGCTTCAAGGCTACGGAAACAACCCCGGTCATACGGCAGGAGAAACTAGTGGAAACACTGGCACCAAATCAGATTGTTCATACAAGTCGTTCGTAGGTTGCAAACCGCCAAGCTTTAGTGGTGATGAAGGAGCTGTTGGATTAATCCAATGGTTAGAGAAGATGGAGAACACACTGGACATCAGCAGTTGTCCAGAACATCATAAGGTTCGTTATGCTGCTGGATCTTTTAGTAAGCGTGCTCTGACCTGGTGGAACTCTCAAATACACGCTCGAGGCAGAGATGAAGCTTCAGCCATGCCTTGGGAAGAATTCAAAACCCTTTTGAGGAATGAATTCTGTCCTAAACACGAACTCCAAAACCTAGAGGTAGAACTGTCGAATCATGTGATGAAGGGAGCTGATCACATGACATTCACCACTCGCTATCATGAGTTGGTAGCCTTGGTGCCTGAGATGGTGCCAACTCTAGAAAAGAGAATTGACCGATACGTAGGAGGATTGCCATCCTGCATACAGAGTATTGTAATTGCTGCAAACCCCGCAACTTTAGAGTCCGCCATTTCTCTGTCTGCTAAACTCACTGATGTGATGGTGAAATCCGGAGAATTGAAAGACGATTCGGGCAAGACTAAGGGGGAACAACCGAAGAAGAAACAAAAGGTCACTCGAGACTACGTGACACCCATGACTCTTCATCAAGTTGCTACAGTACCTACCAAGGCTGCACGCAAACCCTACTCAGGCGTACATCCTCAATGTGCACAATGTCGTTATCATCATGCTATCATAATGCAGTGTAAGCAGTGTACAAATTGTGGCCGAAAAGGTCATTTGGTTCAACACTGCCTAACCACCACGGCACCAGCGGTAAACAACGCCGCCATGGCAGTGCCACCCCCACAAGACCCTGGAAAATACAACAATAACAATCGAGGATGCTATAACTGTGGGGAGTTAGGTCATTTCTTCAAGGACTGTCCAAAAATGGTGCTACCGAGAGGGCAAGCACCGAGATGACGTGCATTTCGAATTGGAACTACTGCAGCACACCAAGACACTGACACCAACACTGGTATATTCCTATTTAAAATTCCTTGCAGGTGTATAATTTATACTAGCATGGATTTTCATTGACCTCATTAGAGTCAGTTCATAACTTACTCACAATTGGGGAAAACATTCACACGCTTTATACACTAAATGACAAGAACTTAGTGTTCACTTACCTTAGTGAACAAACACACACTGTGAGATTCAAAGTGATGAACCCAAATGGTGTCAGTACTATTATTGGAATTGATGCTTTGTCCTTGATAGGGACAGAGTCATCTAATACAATGAAACTTTTCATGTCATCACAATGAACGATGCGAGATACACTTATAGGTCTCAGTATTGGGTTCGTCAATGTTGTTTTAATTGACGATATACGGATCCATTCCAACAAGGGGAGAAACGAGAAGCTTCTCCTGACAGAAATAACACATGAGCGCAAGAATCTTAGTGAACAATGCAGATCATGAAACTAGGTAACAGCAAGGGAATATCACTATGGGAGTGTATACAAACAGCTATGGAATATGATGCCAAGCTATCTTACACTTCCAGTAGACTTGATGTTCTTGGATTTATAGGAACAACAAAATCAAGTCTGCTCATTTCATAATTACACACAAAACCCTAGACTTAAGGAAGACTAGGTCACACACAGACAATATTCTTTCAAGAGCATAAACATTTCGGATCGTACAGTCGAGAGACTGAAAACTCATCCGTAATTTATTGAACAGACTCGGGAAGACTCTAAATGTAACTTCGCACAAACATGAGAACATGAAACATATGTAACATCAAAGCAACTCCTCCTATGCAAAGAAAAAGTAGTACCCGACATTGAAGCTTAAATTTCGGGACGAAATTTCTTTAACAAGGGGAGACTGTAACATCTGTGCCGGAACCGTCACCGGAACAGTAATTGGCACAGTGAAGTGCACAGTAACTCAGGTACACGCTACGCGAGGCTATGTTAATTCTATGTACACTAAAGGATTAACACTAAACTAATACGCGATTGTCTGGAATCTGATTTAAAACCTTAGGGTTTAATAATCAGAAACACATCAGACAACAATGAACGAGTAAACATATGTGGAATTTGATGTCAGGTTGTATAAACGTATGCGAGGACAAACAGAACAGAACCATAAACAGTTGATGTTACAGAATATTAAACAGACGAATTATTCGTATAGGTGACGATCTGTACGAATAAATCTGAAGGTTTAATGATCTGAAATGATGATTGTAAAGTAGAAACAAAATCAGAAAGTGAAACGTACGATCGTGTTCGTACAGTTAGCGCTCTGTACGAAGACGCGCGTAAGTGACGTCTTCTGACGAAACGAAAACGAAGAACGATTCGAACGATAATAAAGTTAAGGAAATAAAGTATTTCCTGTTTTACAATTTTGAAACTCATCATAAATAAACCTAAAACAAAACTACCTTAATTCCAAGCGCGTAAAACAAAATACGCGAGAAATTAAAGAAACGCGTAAAAATAATAAATTACGTTAATTCGTTTAAGAATAATAATATTTAACATATTTATAATAATAATTACTTAACAAATAATTAAAATGAATTCTTTTAATTAATTACGTAAAAATACGCGGGAATTTCCGCATACGCAACCGAATTACGAACCGAGCAACGAAAACGAACCCGAACACCCCGTGGAGTATAAAAACCTTGAAATGAAAGTTTTCCTTCATTTCTCATCTTCCCCACCTCTCTCCTACCCCATTTTCCGGCCACCACCACACCACCACCAAAAACCACCTTCTCTCCTCCATATCTTGGTCATTTCTCAACGAAAATGGACGTTCTTGGTGTCCACGCGTAGCCCTTGATCTCCTCTACATGAAAGTACAACGGATCTAAGGGGTTACCCACTCAAAATCGAGGTATAGAACTGAGAAGTTTGTAAAAATTAGGGTTTTTGTAACCCTATTCGACCTCTTCCATGAAACCGACTCAACCACCTTTCCCTTTCACCCACACGTTCGAAAATGACCCTGGCACCTCTCGAAACACCATGGATCTGGATGGAACTGGGTTCGAACCTCCATGGTTGGCATGGGTCATCAGACCGCCGAATGAAACCACGGCCGAATGGCTCTCGTTCAGACCGGCGAATGTCTTAGAGTCGAATGACTCGAGGGACGAATGAAGCTCTTTCGCCCATAGCCATTCGCCAGCCACCCCCTTCATTCGCCAACAACTCAGTCGGCAGCCCTCAGTCGCCACTCAGCCATATTCGAGCCATCAACCTTCCCATTCGACCTAGTTCATCTTCATTCGGTTATTTATTCAGTCGACCAGGTCCTAATTAAGTCAACATGAGTCTTATTCGATCTTGGTTAACCCTAGTTGGCCATGAAGGTTGTTAGCTCAAGTATTATAGTTGGTCGATGGTCCACGAAGATCCAGTTGGCCAAGAAACCCTACTCGGCCACATGCCCAGCCAACTAGTAGAAATCATGCAGCCCAAGTTCATTAGCCCAACTCCTTCCCAAGTGGCCCAACTGTGGTTTTAGTTTGATCCAAGGCCGACCGGTTCAAGCCCAACTCGCACAACCTCTCGGTCTTGGCTCATCATTCTGCCCATAACAATTGACCAGACCCAACATCATTATTTGAGACTAGTCTATGCATCCAGCCACTGTGAAATGCTTCGGCCCAGTAACATGTGATCAGGCCCAATCGAGATACAACCTTTTCTTTCGGCCCAACTTTCTTGTTCAGGCCCAATAGCAACAAACCGACCACATTGGGTTCTAATTATCTTGGTAACATGGAACATATTCAAATAACTTCTTTGGCCCAAGAGAAATCCAACAGGCCCAATAGTAGGCCCGAGGGCATTCTGGTTGGCCCAGGAAGGGCCCAACAACATATTGCTTAGTCTTAGTGATATTTTGATCCAATCATTTGGTTCCAGCCCAGTTGCCTAAGTAGGCCCAGAAAGTTAACTCAAAAACCTTGTTAGGCCCCCACACCTAGAGGGGACTAGGCCACCAGTGGGCCCATCTCAATCATTCAGGCCCAACACCCCAAATCTGATCTATTTACTCTTGGAAGGCCCAACATGAAGTGCATGGCCCAAGGCCCATCACTTATGGCTCAAGGCCTACTACCTTAGGCCCAAGGCCACAATCTTGGCCAAAAGCCCAATTTCAAGGCCCACATTGATTTCAGCCATTCTAACCCAGGCCCAGCTTGGCCCATGAGTTCTTTTGACAAAGGCCCGAGACAAAATCCATGGGGCCCATCAAAATCCACCCGAGGCCCACAACAAGGCCCATTTGAGGCCCTTGTCTTCACTTTTGGGACCATGTGGTCATTAACTTGGTCACCAACATGTTTCTGACCCATTCTTGATTCCAACAGCTCTATATGACTCTAGGCCTAGCAAATATTGCCTAGGCCCACCTTGGGCCCAATTAAATCCTTATTGGCCCAAGACAAGGCCCAAAAGGCCCTTGAACTCTAGCTTTGTAACTTTTGGCAAGGCCTTCATGATTCAACACTTAATATCATTGGCCCAACTTAAATTGTTGGCCCACATGACTAAAGAACTATTATAACTCTTAATTCAACACTAAAAAGTATGATAAACAAGGGATTTCTATCAAACCGGCAACTTTTGTAACAAAGCCTTGTGATTTATAACAAGACTTCATGAAACTACAAATGGACTTTAAACACAAGCTAGATGAGACAAGAATAAATCAAAGAAAGTCTATGGATTACAAGAACCAATAACAAATAAAGATGGGCCAACAAAGACCGAAGACTTTGAGTGTTGGCCAAAGCTTATGGCTAACACATACAAACACACATAATCCCTAAAATTCATACTAATGAGTCATAAACATCGTGAAATCAATACAGGATCGTGAAAATACACTCAAGCACAATCAAGAGCGCGTACATTTTGTTTAGGCTAAGTCAAACCTCAACAACCACAAGGTGAGTTCATTGTCCCTTTTCAAACATATTTGTTTTACCTCGGGACTGAGAAGCATGTTAAACATTTTAAATAAACAATTAAATGTTTTAAATGAATGCTTTCACACTTATTCTTGGTGCTTATACTGTATGCTTGACATTTATGTCACCTTGTGTATACTTAACTCTATGGTTGATATCTATGCTACGAAACTTTAGGCTTAACATTACACTGGATAAGTGTACTGTAAACTATGTTCTTAAACTATAGACTAAAGTTTAATGGACTATGCCAGAGACTACGTGCTTGAACTATACGCTTGATGATTATGCTATACACTTTATTCTCAAACTCTAGACTAAATGCATATGCTAGAGGCTAGATTCTTAATCTATACTCTTGATGTTATGCTAAACACGTGAGACTTAGACAACATACTCAATGCTAAGGCTTTGTAACATTTATGCTAAATGCTAACACTTGTTACACTCGTTTCGAAAACTAATACTATAGACACTTATTCTAAACCCTAACATTGTATATCAATATTTTAAGGGTTAATGTCTTACACTTTTAATCTAAGAGCCAACTCAGTTTGCCATTTATACTTAATTGCTTAAACTTAAATTGGGAAACTTAACTCACAAGGACTCATATGCTTAGAATACTTTAAACACTTAAATGCTTGAAACACTAAAAGGCTCAAACAGTTGAAGACTCGATACTCATAAATACTTACTATACTAGGAATGTTTGAAACACATGTTTTAAACTTAGCAAAATGCTATTTAATTATGCCAAGTGCTAAAGGCATAAGACTCAACTAAAACTAAATGCTATAGATTATGCCAAGTGCTAAAGGCATAATACTCTATGGAAACTAAATGCTAGAGATTATGCCAAGTGCTGAAGGCATAAGACACAATCTAAACTCAATACTATTTGATTATGCCAAGTGCTAAGGGCATAAGCTACTTGTTAATACTAAAGCTATGTGTTAATACCAAGTGCTAAGGGTATATGCTATTTGATGATACTAATGTGAATGCTTGATATACTGGGGAAGGTTCAGACAACAGACTGATTGACCGACGCGTCTTGACATTGGTCAAGCCCTACTAGTCATCAGTAAAACTATGTGGATGCGTTAAACTTGTATGCTAAAACTATGAGACATTGTAGGACAGACTGTTGACCGCCGCGTGTTGACTTAAGTGTCAACCCCTACTAGTCATCAGAGTTCCTCTTTGTCAGACATTGCAGGACAGACTGTTGATCGCCGCGTGTTGACCTAAGTGTCAACCCCTACTAGTCATCAGTGTTCCTCCTTGTCGTACATCGTAAGATCGACTGTTGACCGCCGCGTGTTGACCTAGGTGTCAACCCCTTCTAGTCATCAGTGCTCTTCGGTGTTAAGATCATGTAAGATAGACTGATTGACCGCCGCGCCTTGACAGTGGTCAAGCCCTCCTAGTCATTCAGCGATCTTCTTGATTTAATCATTAGGACCGTTATGGATGGATGCTAAATATCCTAGGGTATTAAGCTGTCCATAATGGTGCCTCTCAAACTTGATGCTCATATACTACTTTGTGCAGGTGGAATGTTAGGTAAGACGCCTAATTATCATTAACAGCAATGTCCTATGCGACTTAGTATGTGGTGGGATAGCGTCTGGGCTTGACCCTTTCAGGATTCCCTATATATAAGCATACCGAGTTGGATGATACAGGTGGTGTTAACGAGATTAGGGTTGTTACCTAGGGGATGCTAGAATGCTTTTGGGGGATTCCCGTAAACTACTAAACGCAAATGCTGGTTAAACTCGTGTTGAAACTAATACATACTGATAACATAGACATGGAAACTTGAATCAATAAACAAAAGCTATTTTTTTTCACATACAAAAACTACATGAACTCACCAACCATCGTGTTGACCTTGTTTTCTTACATGCTTTCTCAGGTGACGCACAGGTATAAGCTATGTGACAATCCGACTTTTCACACTAACTTTGTTAACAGAAGTTGGTGCAATCAAGGCCCAACAAGGTTAATCAAGGCCCAATAAGGCCAATAAAGGCCCAACAAAAATCAAAGAAGGCCCGGTAAGGCCCAATGGAGTCCATGAAGGCCCAACAAATTCTAGTAGGTCTAGTAAGATTAACTTAGGCCCAAGGAAAACAAGGAGGCCCAATTAGACCAAATAAGGTTAAAGTAAGCCCATTAAGGCCCAAGTGTAAACAAATTAGGCTTAGGGAAGGCCAAGGTAGGCCCAGGAAGGCCCAGTGAGGCCCAATTGGATTAAACTAGTCCAATAATGTTTCAATTGTTCTAATTAGTGGCAATTTGATATCGTGGGGATAATTCGGTTAATAAGAATTAGTAGAAATGACCATGATGGTTCAAAATATCATGTTGGAAAGTCCAAAATATTGAAAAATCAGTCTCTAAACATGTTGAATTGTGAGAGTGGATTGTAATAAAAATAAAAGGTCAATTTTGACTTTAGGAAGTCAAAATGTCGTATAGAAATCAAGAAGTGAAGTGAAATTCGTGATACTTGAGGTCTTGTAACCGAAATTGGCACTCAAAAATTATTATACTGATAAATTCCAACAGTTACAAGGAGTTATTAATGTCATTAAGAATCGGAATTAAGAAATTGGTATCCAAGAGTTGTAACCGTCCATATTAGGTATACAAGTTATACAATTCGATCTAGATCACTCTAATTGAGACTACAGAACTCAATATCGGTTCCATTAGAACCTTGTGCACACAGCAATTCGAAGAATCAAGCAGGAGATAAGGGATTTTGATCTAGAGCCGGCCGAACACCCACACACAAAGGGAACTATATCAATTCTACATCAAAACAGGTTAGAATTCGTTCCTATACTTTCTAAACATGCCGATTAAGGATTTTCCTAGATCAATTTCAGCTACTAACATCAAATTGTTAAGGTTCTAGTTCTAGGGTTCTTGATAAAAACTGGATTGGGGGTTTCGATTCTAAAGAGTTTAAAAATATAATTAATGTATATAGGTAGTTTCAGAGGGTACTGATGAAGGTTAATGACAAGTCAATTTCATCATGAAACTACGAATTGGATGGTTTTGAATTCTAGGGTTCTTGGGTTAAACGGTTTGGGGGAATTAGTCGTGGACGATTTGAAAGTCAAATTAAATGGTGATATCTGATTCTAAAACCACCGATTGTGTAACCCCACATATCAATTTCATGATATCATCATATATAGATAGGTTTTGAGTGAAGGATTTATGAAATTGGGTTCGACTGATTACACAATCGAATTAAGTGTGTTATATCAATTTAAATTCGAATTAAAACCGGTTATAGAATCGGTTGGATCTAAGGAATAGAAACCCTATGGTTTTAAGGGCTATCAGGTTCGAATTGAGGATCAATTTGGAGGATGAATGCTTCGGCTATAATAGGAATGAAGAGAACCAGTGGGATAGGATTTAAAAGAATTTAATCCGGATGATAGTCGCGATACCCTAGCGGGCGAGACTGGTTAGGTGTGTGTGCGGTGAGTGGAAGGTCGCGGGTTCGAGACTGGCTTCGGCCGGTTTTTGAAAAAAAAGGGTATTTTTAGTATTTTTGAAATATCTCTCACATACGAACTCCGTTTTAGTTCGTTCAAGTTGCGTTGGAACCGTAACTAGAATACGAACGTGTTAGGATGATAAAATCCATATTTTAATCCGAACACGAAATCGCGTATAATTACGTTTAAATTAAATAAAATCAAAAGTGATTTTATTTAAACGATTTCAAAAGCACGCGTACTTCCGTATGCCAAATTTTCACACTTTAACATACGTGTGTTGACACGTATGTGATTTCAAGCACAAAACGATTATTCGAATAACAATAGGTTATTGTTTAAATCACAGATTCTTCGTAGAGGATTTCTACGCGAGTTTTCACATACTTGATCATTCTGCTAAAAACAAAGGTGCGTACACGGCCCCTTTCTTATTTAAACTGTTTTGGGGGAGAAAACATGTGCAACAAACTGATTTTTAGATACATATCACTTGCATGAGTTATCTGTTTACATTATGTGACAATATATCAACTTGAAAGTCCTTACACACCTCGAACCGTTTAGTTTGCTGTAATGCAAAGCGTGGTAGTTGGAAATAGATCTATTAGGTTTGACAAACCTCACCTGGTAGATGGGATCTACGCAGGTGTTTGACTGACCAAACACACATTTACTATTGTTGTGATAGACAATAGTGGCAAGGCGAAAACATGCTATAGCATGGCAACTAGTCAGCTTCGGTGTCGAACACGTATGTAAATAGTTATATGACTAGCTATCATGACTGTGCAATTGTGATTATGTTATCTACAACCTGTTATTCAAACTGATGTTTTGAACACTATGATTACTTAAAACCTGTGTTATGCACCAACCTTTGTGTTGACTTGATTTGCATGTTTTCTCAGGGCGCTAAGGCGCGCGTAACAGCTGGCATGGACTAGGAAGATAGAGTCTCATGCATTTCTTTTACTTTGATTATTAAAATCTGAATATTTAAGTACTTTGAATTGTAATGTTTGATTTACAACTGTTTATGGTTTTTAAACGCTTCCGCACTTTTTGTAAACTCTGGTTATTATGTTTGTTTTAAAGACCAATGTATGTTTTTGAAATTCATATAGAGGTCTTCGCTATGTCTAATGATCTGAGATCCTGGTTTGTCACGTTCCCAAACGGTATGATTCCGTTAGTTGAAATTGGGGGTGTGACAGATTGGTATCAGAGACATTGGTTATAGCGAACTAGGTTTGCATTTGTAGGCCTAGACTATGACTGTTAGACATTAGACACACATGTTTACACATACTGCTTAGAAATTACATATGACATTATGTAATTGACTTGCTTACGTATTCCATGGCACTGCACTTACATATGATATTATGTAACAGGCATGGCTTCATCATCAGTTCCTTATGTTATCATTGATGATTCCGAGGACGAGGAGCCGATGGTTCCGGCACCACCATCATCACCACCACCACCCATTCCATCACCTCCACCATATGAGATGGAGGACTCCGATCCAGAGGAGGATCCGGAGGAAGACCCGGAGGAGGATCCGGAGGAGGATCCAGACGAGGATCCTGATGAGGATCCAGAGGAGGATCCAGTTGAGGACCCGGATGAAGATCCGGAGGAGGCACCGTGGGTGAATACCCAGGGACTCTATGCTGCAGGACCATCTACACATCCACCACCCGTACTGGATGCTCCTGAGCCTAAGAGGCGAAGGACGGACGCAGAGGAGATCGCCAAGTTGCGCGAGGACGTGGATACAGCAGAGGAGAAGCTTTATCAGAGATCCCAGGAGTTATGGGATGCCATTGAGAGGCAGGATGAACTTGCCCATCTAGTTCATGACATGCGGGATGAGATGGTGAACATGATTGGTCGTTTAGAGGAGTCAGAGAACCGAGCCGAGATCTTGGAGGGCAGGATTGAAGCTTTAGAGGATCTAGTAGTAGTTGAGAATGAGGAACAGGACGAGGATGAGGAGGAGGAACCAGCACCAGTTGCTGAGTCCGATCCTAAATCCACTGTTGAGGACGATTGATTCTCTTTCTTTTATTTCTGTTTTGTTTAAACTTATTAGGAACGGGTTGTGTTCCTACATTAGTAGTTTGAAATTTTGTATTTCATTTCAAAAGTTTTGTATTCAAAGAAAGTTTCTATTTATGGAAGAATTATTGTTTGTTTTCAACAACTGTGTTGATTATATTACATGTTGTGTTTGTTGTTTTTACTTACACATGTTACATTGGATTTTGACTTTGTGCTAACACTTCTTATAAATAGGAAACTAATGGCTGAGGGAAACGTACATATGACTGTTGCTGAGCTCAACGAGCTAATTAACAACAGAGTCGCAGAGGCTATTGCACAGTATACTCAGACACACAACACAGGGCCACAGGGTCCAGCTGGGGGATTGGTTAACCCACAAGTTTGCACATTCAAGATGTTCTTGGACTGCAAACCTCACAACTTCAAAGGGTCGGAGGGAGCCATAGGACTTCTCCGATGGATTGAAAAAGCTGAATCTGTGTTCGAGATGTGCAACTGCCCGGATGACAGTAAAGTGAAATTTGCTACTGGAACGTTGGAGGGTCCAGCACTGACTTGGTGGAACTCCAATGTTCAGACCCTGGGGTTGGGTGAAGCAAATGCATTGACCTGGAACAACTTCAAAACCTTACTACAAGAGGAGTATTGTCCTCGTAGTGAAATGCAAAAGTTGGAGGAGGAGTATTGGCACCTCAAGATGGAGGGGTCAAACATTGAGGAATACACGACCAGATCGCATGAACTGGCCAGACTGCTACCACATATGGCTACTCCAGCCAGTAAGTGGATCGAAAGGTACATTGGAGGACTAGTGCCTCAGATTCAAGGGTTGGTGACTTCAGCAAATCCCACCACCATCCAACAAGCTGTACGTCTAGCACATCAGCTTACTGATCAGGCAGTGTTACAGGGAACCCTGCCTAAGCGGACATCTGCTACTAAAGTAGGAGATCACAAGAGAAAGTGGGATAGTAACAACTTCAAGGGCAACAACCAACAATCACATCAGCAAAACAGGAAACAAGACTCAAACAAGTCTTATCATGGTTCAAGCAGTGGTCAACAATCATCATCATCGGGGGGCTATATTGGTAAGCACCCCAAGTGTAACAAGTGTGGTTACCATCATGCAGGTAACCAATGTGACAGAGCTAAGTGCCAGAGGTGTGGCAAGGTTGGACATGCGGCTAAGGATTGTCGCGGAGAGCTACAGAGCAATAACAACAACCAGAATAACAATCAAAACAACGCGCAGAAAGGTTGTTTTGAGTGCGGCAAGATGGGCCATTTCAAGAAAGATTGTCCACAACTTAAGAAAGGCGGGGACAACAATGGTAATGGTAATGGTAATGGAGGTGGCAACGGTAATGGCAATGGCACCAACAACAACAACAACAACAACAACAATAATAACAACAACAACGGTGCTAGAGGCAGGGCGTTCGTGATTGGAGGACGTCAAGCGCGGGAGGATCCCAACATCGTTACGGGTACGTTCCTCTTAAATAATCACTATGCCTCTATGTTATTTGACACTGGTGCCGACCGGAGTTTTGTATCTAGTTCACTTGCTAAGTCACTAGATGTTAGTCCCACTGCCTTAGATAGTCCCTATACTGTGGAGTTAGCGGATGGTAAGTTGATTGTAGTAGAAAACATTTATAAGGGATGTATTCTTGATTTGATGGGTCAGACATTAGAGATTGATTTGATGCCTATTGCCTTAGGCAGTTTTGATGTAGTCATTGGCATGGACTGGTTGTCCAAGAATCAGGCTGAAATTGTATGCCATGAAAAGATTGTTCGTATACCTCTTCCGCAGGGAGAGACATTATATGTACAAGGAGAGAAGAGCAGTACGCCACTGCGTCTCATATCTTGTATGAAAGCACACAAATGTCTGCGGAAAGGTCATACGGCAGTTATAGCACTTATAACTGAAAAGCCGGTAGCTGAGAAGAAACTTGAAGATATACCAATAGTCTGTGAGTTTCCGGAGGTATTTCCAGAAGACTTGCCGGGATTACCGCCTGTCAGACAGGTGGAATTCCGAATCGACCTTACACCAGACGCAGCACCGATAGCTAGGGCGCCTTATCGACTTGCACCGTCAGAGATGCAAGAGTTATCCACACAATTGCAAGAGTTGTTGGACAAAGGTTTTATACGACCTAGTTTTTCACCGTGGGGAGCTCCAGTATTGTTTGTAAAGAAGAAGGACGGAACTTTTCGTATGTGTATCGATTACCGGGAATTGAACAAGGTTACTATCAAGAACCGGTATCCGTTACCCAGGATTGACGATCTGTTCGATCAGTTGCAAGGTTCGAGTTATTACTCGAAGATTGATCTCAGGTCGGGTTATCATCAACTAAGAGTTCAGGAAGAGGATATTCCGAAGACAGCATTTAGGACGCGCTATGGCCATTATGAGTTCTTGGTCATGCCATTTGGGTTGACAAACGCTCCAGCTGTATTCATGGATCTCATGAATCGTGTTTGTAAACCTTATCTGGACAAGTTTGTCATTGTTTTCATCGATGACATTCTCATCTATTCAAAGTCTGAGGAGGAGCATGCTGAACATCTTCGATTACTACTAGAGCTGTTGAAACAGGAACAACTGTACGCTAAGTTCTCAAAATGTGATTTCTGGATGCGAGAAGTACAGTTCTTGGGGCATATAGTTAATGAAAAGGGTATACATGTTGATCCGGCGAAGATTGAAGCGATTAAGAATTGGGAAGCGCCAAAGACCCCTACCGAGGTACGACAATTCCTTGGTTTGGCGGGTTATTATCGACGATTCATTGAGGGTTTCTCAAAGATCGCTCAACCACTTACAGCTCTGACGCACAAGGGAACAAAGTATAATTGGACGGATAAACAGGAAGCTGCATTCCAGTTATTGAAACAGAAACTCTGCAGTGCACCGATTCTATCTTTACCGGAAGGAACGGAAGACTTTGCGGTGTATTGTGACGCATCTGGACAGGGTTTAGGATGTGTGTTGATGCAACGGGATAAAGTGATCGCTTATGCTTCCAGACAACTACGAACACATGAAAAGAATTACACTACTCATGACTTGGAGTTAGGAGCAGTGGTTTTTGCTTTGAAGATTTGGAGGCATTACTTGTATGGGACTAAGTGTACTATTTATACTGATCATAAGAGTTTGCAACATATCTTTGATCAGAAAGAGCTTAATATGAGACAACGACGATGGGTTGAATTGTTGAACGATTATGAGTGTGCGATTAAATATCACCCGGGAAAGGCTAATGTAGTAGCCGATGCTTTGAGCAGAAAAGATACAACGGGAACAAGACGGGTTCGCGCACTTATGATGACAATACATACTGACTTACCTGACAAGGTACACAGTGCTCAAATTGAGGCTTTGAAAACGGAAAACTTAGTACCGGAATCTTTACGAGGAATGGAAGAACAATTGAATGTTAAACCTGATGGAATTCGTTATTTCATTGATCGAATGTGGATACCTTTGTATGGAGGTTTAAGGGAACTCGTGATGGACGAAGCGCACAAGTCCAGATATTCAGTCCATCCGGGATCAGACAAGATGTACCATGACTTGAAGGCACTGTATTGGTGGCCTCACATGAAAGCTGATATTGCTAAGTACGTTAGCAAATGTTTGACTTGTTCGAAAGTCAAAGTTGAATATCAGAAGCCATCTGGTTTACTGCAACAACCAGAGATACCGATGTGGAAATGGGAACAGATTTCGATGGATTTCATCACTAAGTTACCCCGTACACCGAGTGGTTGTGATACGATATGGGTAATTGTCGATCGCTTAACGAAATCTGCACATTTCTTAGCAATCAAAGAAACAGACAAGATGGAGAAATTGACTCGCATTTACATTAAGGAAGTAGTAGCACGGCATGGTGTGCCAATCTCTATCATATCAGATCGGGATGCCCGGTTTACTTCCAACTTTTGGAAATCTCTTCATAAGTCATTGGGGACTCGCTTGGATATGAGTACAGCTTATCATCCACAGACCGACGGTCAGAGTGAACGAACGATTCAAACGCTCGAGGATATGTTACGAGCTTGTGTAATTGACTTTGGTGATAGCTGGGAGAATCATTTACCGTTAGTGGAATTCTCTTACAATAATAGTTATCATACAAGTATTCAAGCAGCACCGTTTGAAGCTTTGTATGGTCGCAAATGTCGTTCACCAGTTTGCTGGGCTGAAATTGGTGACAGTCAGTTAACAGGTCCTGAACTGGTGCACGAAACGACAGAGAAGATAGTTCAAATCCGGAACCGTATGGCAGCGGCTCGGGATCGACAGAAGAGTTATGCAGATAAACGTCGCAAGCCGTTGGAATTTCAAGTAGGAGACAGAGTTCTTCTAAAGGTATCACCTTGGAAAGGTGTGATACGATTCGGCAAGCGCGGGAAGCTTAGTCCACGTTACGTCGGACCTTTTGAGATTCTGAAAAGGATTGGTCCGGTTGCGTATCAACTCAAACTACCGGATGAACTCAGTGGAGTTCATGATGTCTTTCATGTATCGAATTTAAAGAAATGTCTTTCTGACGAGACATTGATTGTACCGTTGGAAGAAATACAAGTAGATGAACAACTGCGATTCATTGAAGAACCAGCAGAAATCATGGACCGAGAGGTCAAACAATTGAAGCAAAGCAAGATTCCGATAGTCAAAGTCCGATGGAATTCAAGACGGGGTCCTGAATTCACATGGGAACGGGAAGATCAAATGATGAAGAAATATCCTCATCTATTCAAGACAGCTACTGCTAACACTGAGAGCGCACGTTAAATTTCGGGACGAAATTTCCTTCAACAAGGGGATGACGTGATGCTTTCACACATCAACACTGCAAATTTCAAACTGTAAGCACAAACGTTTTATTTATTCAATTGATTTTGTTACAAATATTTGTGCTACATTACATTTTATATGTTTTATGTGCTACATTTCATATGTTACATGTTATGGTAGTACATACATGATTGGTTACACTCATTCTACTATGTGTGGGGTTACATAGTACAAACAGTTCCAGACACTCACTATGTGAGAGGTTACACAACACAGTATGATCACACACAAACAGTCACAGTTAGGTGAACTAACTAGTGTACACGCAAAACAGTTACATTGAACGATCACAATTGAGTTGTGATGTTGCAAGCATTAGACTTTGTGTGTGAGTACACACAAGCACACAGAATGATCAAATCACACTAACACGTACGATTTAAAATCGTAAGTAGTTTCCTAACTACTCTTAACATTTGCAAATTTTCGGGACGAAAATTCCTTCAACAAGGGGATGATGTGACAATCCGACTTTTCACACTAACTTTGTTAACAGAAGTTGGTGCAATCAAGGCCCAACAAGGTTAATCAAGGCCCAATAAGGCCAATAAAGGCCCAACAAAAATCAAAGAAGGCCCGGTAAGGCCCAATGGAGTCCATGAAGGCCCAACAAATTCTAGTAGGTCTAGTAAGATTAACTTAGGCCCAAGGAAAACAAGGAGGCCCAATTAGACCAAATAAGGTTAAAGTAAGCCCATTAAGGCCCAAGTGTAAACAAATTAGGCTTAGGGAAGGCCAAGGTAGGCCCAGGAAGGCCCAGTGAGGCCCAATTGGATTAAACTAGTCCAATAATGTTTCAATTGTTCTAATTAGTGGCAATTTGATATCGTGGGGATAATTCGGTTAATAAGAATTAGTAGAAATGACCATGATGGTTCAAAATATCATGTTGGAAAGTCCAAAATATTGAAAAATCAGTCTCTAAACATGTTGAATTGTGAGAGTGGATTGTAATAAAAATAAAAGGTCAATTTTGACTTTAGGAAGTCAAAATGTCGTATAGAAATCAAGAAGTGAAGTGAAATTCGTGATACTTGAGGTCTTGTAACCGAAATTGGCACTCAAAAATTATTATACTGATAAATTCCAACAGTTACAAGGAGTTATTAATGTCATTAAGAATCGGAATTAAGAAATTGGTATCCAAGAGTTGTAACCGTCCATATTAGGTATACAAGTTATACAATTCGATCTAGATCACTCTAATTGAGACTACAGAACTCAATATCGGTTCCATTAGAACCTTGTGCACACAGCAATTCGAAGAATCAAGCAGGAGATAAGGGATTTTGATCTAGAGCCGGCCGAACACCCACACACAAAGGGAACTATATCAATTCTACATCAAAACAGGTTAGAATTCGTTCCTATACTTTCTAAACATGCCGATTAAGGATTTTCCTAGATCAATTTCAGCTACTAACATCAAATTGTTAAGGTTCTAGTTCTAGGGTTCTTGATAAAAACTGGATTGGGGGTTTCGATTCTAAAGAGTTTAAAAATATAATTAATGTATATAGGTAGTTTCAGAGGGTACTGATGAAGGTTAATGACAAGTCAATTTCATCATGAAACTACGAATTGGATGGTTTTGAATTCTAGGGTTCTTGGGTTAAACGGTTTGGGGGAATTAGTCGTGGACGATTTGAAAGTCAAATTAAATGGTGAAATCTGATTCTAAAACCACCGATTGTGTAACCCCACATATCAATTTCATGATATCATCATATATAGATAGGTTTTGAGTGAAGGATTTATGAAATTGGGTTCGACTGATTACACAATCGAATTAAGTGTGTTATATCAATTTAAATTCGAATTAAAACCGGTTATAGAATCGGTTGGATCTAAGGAATAGAAACCCTATGGTTTTAAGGGCTATCAGGTTCGAATTGAGGATCAATTTGGAGGATGAATGCTTCGGCTATAATAGGAATGAAGAGAACCAGTGGGATAGGATTTAAAAGAATTTAATCCGGATGATAGTCGCGATACCCTAGCGGGCGAGACTGGTTAGGTGTGTGTGCGGTGAGTGGAAGGTCGCGGGTTCGAGACTGGCTTCGGCCGGTTTTTGAAAAAAAAGGGTATTTTTAGTATTTTTGAAATATCTCTCACATACGAACTCCGTTTTAGTTCGTTCAAGTTGCGTTGGAACCGTAACTAGAATACGAACGTGTTAGGATGATAAAATCCATATTTTAATCCGAACACGAAATCGCGTATAATTACGTTTAAATTAAATAAAATCAAAAGTGATTTTATTTAAACGATTTCAAAAGCACGCGTACTTCCGTATGCCAAATTTTCACACTTTAACATACGTGTGTTGACACGTATGTGATTTCAAGCACAAAACGATTATTCGAATAACAATAGGTTATTGTTTAAATCACAGATTCTTCGTAGAGGATTTCTACGCGAGTTTACACATACTTGATCATTCTGCTAAAAACAAAGGTGCGTACACGGCCCCTTTCTTATTTAAACTGTTTTGGGGGAGAAAACATGTGCAACAAACTGATTTTTAGATACATATCACTTGCATGAGTTATCTGTTTACATTATGTGACAATATATCAACTTGAAAGTCCTTACACACCTCGAACCGTTTAGTTTGCTGTAATGCAAAGCGTGGTAGTTGGAAATAGATCTATTAGGTTTGACAAACCTCACCTGGTAGATGGGATCTACGCAGGTGTTTGACTGACCAAACACACATTTACTATTGTTGTGATAGACAATAGTGGCAAGGCGAAAACATGCTATAGCATGGCAACTAGTCAGCTTCGGTGTCGAACACGTATGTAAATAGTTATATGACTAGCTATCATGACTGTGCAATTGTGATTATGTTATCTACAACCTGTTATTCAAACTGATGTTTTGAACACTATGATTACTTAAAACCTGTGTTATGCACCAACCTTTGTGTTGACTTGATTTGCATGTTTTCTCAGGGCGCTAAGGCGCGCGTAACAGCTGGCATGGACTAGGAAGATAGAGTCTCATGCATTTCTTTTACTTTGATTATTAAAATCTGAATATTTAAGTACTTTGAATTGTAATGTTTGATTTACAACTGTTTATGGTTTTTAAACGCTTCCGCACTTTTTGTAAACTCTGGTTATTATGTTTGTTTTAAAGACCAATGTATGTTTTTGAAATTCATATAGAGGTCTTCGCTATGTCTAATGATCTGAGATCCTGGTTTGTCACGTTCCCAAACGGTATGATTCCGTTAGTTGAAATTGGGGGTGTGACAAGCTAAGACTATGGATTTTGCATGTTAGGTAGCCCAACTAGAGGACCCAACAGACTTTTGAAGAGCACATCTTTTGTAGCTAATACGAATCCATTTTGATATCTTGTAAAGATACAAGATGGAAACATTTGATTCTTTTAAATAGGTTTACTTGGTTAAATTATCAAACATCAACATTGTAATTTAACTTTGTAATCCTATCTTAATGCTTTATTGTGCTTTAGATATTCTTAACATTGATGCTATGTAAACAATCTGATCAACCCGATTATCACACCCGATATCGCGCCCCGGGAATCTTCCGCCCGACGGGGACTCCGATCCAATCCCGCCGGCCTGGGGTGTGACACTGAGTTTGGAAGGTAATTCCAATCGATATGCTACTGGTCCAATCCTTTCAAGGATTTTGAAAGGACCAACATATCTAGATGCTAGTTTACCTTGTTTCCCGAATCTGACTATGCCTTTCCATGGAGAAACTTTTAACATAACTTTGTCTCCGATTTGAAATTCCAAAGGTTTTCTTCGAGTATCGGCGTAGCTCTTTTGACGATCCTGCGCAGCTTTGATTCGGTCTCGTATAACAGCAATCTTATCAGTTGTTTCTTGTATAAGTTCTGGACCTGTGAATTGGCTTTCACCTACTTCAGCCCAGCAAACAGGAGACCTACATTTTCGTCCATACAGAGCTTCAAATGGTGCGCACTTGATACTTGTGTGATAGCTGTTGTTGTAGGAGAATTCGACAAGAGGAAGATGAGTATCCCAACTACCACCAAAATCGATAACACAACTTCTTAACATATCTTCTAAAGTCTGAATGGTTCGTTCAGTTTGGCCATCGGTTTGAGGATGGTAAGCTGTGCTAAGATTAAGTTGTGAACCCAAAGCTTTTTGAAATGTTTGCCAAACTCTTGAAGTAAATCTGCTATCTCTATCAGAAACAATTGAGATTGGCACTCCATGTCTGCTCACTATTTCATCGAGATATAGTTTGGCTAACCTGTTCGTATTGTAGTCTTCTCGAATGGCTAAGAAATGTGCTGACTTAGTCAATCGATCAACGATAACCCAAATTGCATCATGACCCCTAGGTGTTTTAGGTAATTTAGTTATGAAATCCATAGAGATTTGCTCCCATTTCCATACTGGGATTTCCAATGGCTGTAATAACCCAGAGGGTCTTTGATGTTCGGCTTTTACTCTTAAACACGTGAGGCATTTACTAACATATGTAGCAATGTCTTTCTTCATTCCAGGCCACCAATAGAATTCATGAAGATCTTGGTACATCTTGTCTGCGCCTGGATGAATCGAATATTGAGATTTATGGGCTTCGTCCATAATTACTTTCCTTAGATCTCCAAATGAAGGTACCCATATTCGATTTAGGAAGTAGTATGCTCCATCTGGTTTGGTTTCAAATTGTTGACTTAAACTTTGTAAAGCTTCATTAGAGACATGAGTCTCAGCAAGTGCCTCTCGTTGTGCTTCACGAATTTGGGGTATGAGACTAGTTTGAATTGTCATCTCCAATGCTCGCACTCTTCTAGGTTTAACTCTTTCTTTTCGACTCAATGCATCTGCCACCACATTAGCTTTGCCTGGGTGATAACGGATTTCACAGTCGTAATCATTGAGTAATTCTATCCAACGTCTTTGTCGCATATTAAGTTCCTTTTGATCAAAAATGTGTTGAAGACTTTTATGGTCTGTGTATATAACACATTTGGTACCATAAAGGTAATGTCTCCAAATTTTCAAAGCAAAAATTACAGCACCTAACTCAAGATCATGTGTCGTATAGTTCTTTTCATGAATCTTGAGTTGTCGCGATGCATAAGCAATAACTTTATCTCGTTGCATTAACACGCAACCCAGACCCAAGTTAGAAGCATCACAATAGACTGTAAAGTCATTGTTACCTTCTGGTAGACTAAGAATAGGAGAATTGCATAGCTTGTGTTTAAGCAATTGGAATGCATCTTCTTGTGCTTCACCCCAAACGAATGGTTGATCCTTCTGAGTAAGAATAGTAAGTGGAACAGCTATTTTAGAAAAATTTGCGATAAATCGCCGATAGTATCCAGCTAATCCTAGAAAAGAACGAATTTCATATGGTGTCTTTGGTGCTTTCCAGTCTTTTATAGCTTCAATTTTGGCTGGATCTACATGAATACCTTGCTGATCCACAACATGACCTAAAAATTGAACTTCTTTCAGCCAAAACTCGCACTTCGAGAACTTGGCGTAAAGTTGTTCTTTCTTTAAAAGTTCCAGAATCAGTCTGAGATGAGTTTCATGATCCTTCTCAGTCTTAGAGTAAATCAATATGTCATCAATGAAGACAATGACGAATTGATCTAGATAGGGTCTACACACCCTGTTCATAAGGTCCATGAACACCGCAGGGGCATTGGTTAGTCCGAAGGGCATAACCAAAAATTCATAGTGTCCATAGCGTGTTCTGAACGCTGTTTTAGAAATGTCATCATCATGAACTCTTAGTTGATGATAACCAGATCGAAGATCAATCTTAGAGAAATAAGTAGCTCCTTCAAGTTGATCGAATAGATCATCGATCCTTGGTAATGGATAACGATTTTTGATAGTTAACTTGTTGAGTTCACGATAGTCGATGCACATTCTAAACGATCCATCTTTCTTTTTGACAAATAAAATTGGTGCACCCCAAGGAGAATAACTAGGTCTAATGAAACCTTTATCTAATAGCTCTTGTAACTGACTTGAGAGTTCTTGCATCTCAGAGGGTGCAAGACGATAAGGTGTTTTAGCAATTGGATTTGCCCCAGGTACAAGATCTATTCTGAATTCAACTTGACGTACCGGTGGAAGTCCAGGTAGTTCGTCAGGGAATACTTCAGCAAAATCACGAATGACAGGAATATCCTGAATAGTTTTTTTAGAAGATTCCTTAGCCACAACATGTGCTAGGAAAGCATGATATTGTTTACGAAGATATCTTCGAGCCTTCATGCATGATACTATCTTGAGTATACGACAAGGCTTGTCTCCATAGACTCGTAATGTTTCACCAGATG
The DNA here is from genome assembly GCA_009363875.1 of Mikania micrantha. NCBI lineage: Eukaryota > Viridiplantae > Streptophyta > Magnoliopsida > Asterales > Asteraceae > Mikania > Mikania micrantha. The sequence continues at coordinate 36,449,380 of CM018689.1, read as the reverse complement.
ATAACGGAATTTGTACAAGCTTGTTTGAACAAACGATTTCAGCATGATTAGAAGATAACCAATCCATGCCCACAACAATGTCAAAGCTTCCCAAGTTCATTGGGATCAAATTGATTGAGAATTCATGATCATTAAGTTTCAATGTACAATCGCGAATGATAGAATGAGCGTGTATAAGTTTACCGTTTGCTATTTCTATGGTATACGGGGGTTCTAATTCTTCTACTGATTTACCCAAATGATGTATAATTGATGTTGAGACAAAACTCTTGTCGGCACCAGTATCAAAAAGAACTGAAGCAAAATGACCGTTAATAGCGAACGTACCTGTGACAACCGTAGTTTCTTCGCGTGCTTCAGGAGCAGTCATAGCAAACACGCGTGCTGGAGCATTTTGACCTTGATTGTTGTTAGAAAGTCTAGGGCATCTGTTCCTGAAATGACCAGTTGCTCCACATTCAAAGCATGCTGGCCCAACTGGTTTTGGTGCGGGCATCGACGTAGTTGTAGTAACTATTTTCCCCGTGGATCGACATTTGTCCTCCAAGTGACCATATCTCCCACACTTGGTACATTTCCTGCACGGTCGACCAAATGGATGATGATACATGCAATTGTTACATAAAGGGTGGGGTCCAACGTATGATCCCCTGAAGTTCGTGGTAGAGTCTCCAACTGACGGTGCTTGATTTATAGAAGCAGAGGGGGTTAATGAAATTGCAAAGCTTTTATTGGTTCTCTGCTTCTTCTTAGATGGCTCTGTTAGCTTCTTTTCTTCCTTAACCACAGGAACAACATCATCGGTTCGGGTAAGTTGACCACCCTTCACGAATTCATTAGTAATATCAGCAGCTAGATGTATTGCTGATTGCAGAGTTGCTGGTTTACTACCCATTACCATACTCCTGATAAGTAGTGGCAATCCCCCAATATACTTGTCGATTTGGCGGGATACAGGAGTAACCATGTGAGGTACCAAAACACTGAGCTCTTGAAATCGGGTAGTATAGGTGCGATTGTTTCCACCTACTTGAACTAGATTGTATAATTCATCCTCCAAATTCTTCATCTCATGCTTAGGACAAAATTGTGTAACCAGAAGAGCTTTTAAATCGGTCCAAGACATGCTTAAGGCAGCTTCCCTGCCTCTATTCTTCTTTTCGCCATTCCACCAGGTCAAGGCTCCCTGTTGGAACGCGCTTGCAGCCATTTTCACTTTTTGATCCTCTGGACAGTTAGTGTAGTCCAAGGTATCCTCAATTGATTCAAACCACTGAATGAGTCCAGTGGCACCTTCTACCCCAGAGAAAGTTTTGGGCCTAGCATCGTTGAATTGCTTAAAGGTAAAGCTATTCGAATTCTCACCATTATTCTGAGTAGGACGATACTGAGAACCATTAGGAGAGTTTTGATAAGAGTTGTTTAGTTGAGTAACTAAAGTTGGCAAAACTTGCGTCACTTGTCTAGTAATGATAGCTGCCAAACGTTCTGTCTCATCAGAGGGATTATTGTCGGCCATTCTAAAGACAGAACGACAAACAATATATTTAGATTGATGTATAAGATAAGGATGAGGAGTTTTAGGTAAGAAATCACATAAACACATAAGGGACGCTTAAGTTGTAGTCTAGGTCATCCATTAAGGTTAACCTAATTCTCTACAACCTTGGCTCTGATACCACATCTGAACATAGATACACACTGTTCTAACACTGTTTACGACTACTATGACTGAATGTACAAATGTTACGGGATGGTAGCTTGAAGTGCTTTGGCCACTTCTTCTTTCACCATCTCTCGCATTTGAGTGAGTTCGTCTACATGTCCACCCTCCCCGGTATCATGTTCATCAGCCATTTATGACTGAAATAGTTTAAGTGGTTTATTAGTATCACTATGTGAATCATAGTACATAGGTAAACCATAATTTGTGATCCTAGAGATCACTTTTCAAACAACACTCCTACCACATTACCTACTAGTCTATACCAAAATTCTAAACGAATTCGTTAAGGTCATGCCCATGTCACTTGAATATGATTATACTGGCCAGGTATAATAATATCCTCATCACATGTTCATCTAGTTAACTTCATCGTTTAAAACTTTGGTTAAGAGTTCCGGTTCAAGTATCACATATTTATCACATGCATTCACATATCGAATGTATCAAATCTTTATTACATCAATTACAATTACATATCAATTGCAATTTCAATCACACATATATATCAATTACATTTACTTATCAAATGTAATCACACTTACTAACCTCGGTCTTCGGCTACGTGATCAGACCTTGGATCGAACCCTTCTCCCCATATCAAGAGCACAAAAGTTTGAGATCAAATGAGTCATCACACACTTGATTCACTCAAACCATTGGCTCTGATACCAACTTGTTACACCCATATTTCTCAAAACATATCATTTAACATAATTGCGGAATTTACAAAATTTAGGTCCCAGATTTCTCGGTTTTAAAACCATCACAATCTACCTCAAAACGTTTAACGCATTAATATGACTAACGAGACATGTGCATCATTTACAAAACATGTCAAATACGTTAAAAGTGTAGTTTTAAACTTTACAATCCATTTACTTAATCTTTACAAAAGCATGGTTCGATCCTTTTAACCGTCTGATTTCTCTGATTCGTAGCCGAGCCTACTTTTGACCTGAAACAACCACAAACAATCAAGTGTTAGTCCAAAAGGACTAAGTGAGTTAACCCCTTAACCTTTCCCATGCTTAACCGAATTAAACGGAATCAAAATTGAAAAAAATCCAAACTGGGCGTATGGTACGCCCAGCCCGGCGTATGGTACGCCCACCGTACCCAACGCCCAAATTCCAGCGTAGGCAGAAACTTCTTGGCGTAGTGTACAGTGCCCGGCGTATGGTACGTCCAATCTGGGCATATGGTACGCCCACTGCAGGTCTGCAACTACAATTTTTGCGTTTTCACTTCCAGATTCGATCCGGATCATTCCCGGACATTCTTTTACACAAAAATCAACTCCATGACACCAATTAAACATATTTTTAAGTCCCCAAACCTATATTGGTGACTCTCAACATATAATTTCACATAAACAACTAATGGTTTGTTTTTCCCAAACCACTGTTAACTTTAATCCTTTTTCCTTCGCACGAATGCGAATCATCCCCATGACCCTCATTAGTCATTATACCCCAACTTTCACACGTATGTGAATCATCACCCTTGCCATACAAGTATGGACTTATACACTCTTCCACACGAATGTGGATCATCACCTAAATGCCACCAAAGCGTGGTCTTACATCATTTTTCACACGAATGTGGATCACCAAACATGAAACGTGTCAATCATCCACTATCATACATTGACATCAATTTAATTCATGCACACACATCACATAATAAGCAACTAGTACAAAACAACACATTATGCAATTCAAACAATTCAAACATTTCAAACATGAATAAGTCTTATGGTTGCTTATTCATGGATATGTTTACTCACCTTGATCCTTTGTTCCACTTGGTTCAACCTTCTCCTTACTGGGTCGTTGATTTGTATTTCCACTCCTTGATCATATAATCACATTCAATCTATGAATAATACACAAGAAGCAATCATACAACCCCTTGACCCGTTATCACCATATTTGACATTATGATAGTCAAACTCTCCTATTTCACCAATTCACATTCTAATTGTATTCAACATTTAAAATTAAGTTATACACCACTATTCAATTGTCTATATGAGTTTATGAACCATTTCTCCTAAGTTCACCAATAATCACAATTCATTCTTGCATTTAAGTTGTTTGAGGCATTTCCTCAAACACCTTATGTGCAGAGTTTTATGACACCACAACATCAACATTTTAAAAAGCCAACATTTCCATTCATTTCATTTCAAACATATGAAATCCCAAACTCCTTAATTTATAAATTCTCATCAAAATCCCTGAACATTCATTATTAAATACAATCATCTATGAATTCGACACTCTAGTTCATTCAACTCACTAATTTCACCCAAACCCATAATTTCCCAAAACTCAAACTCTTAGTTTTCAAACAAAATACATGCAAAATAGTTAGGTTAGTTGATTTTCATCTCCATAAACACAATCATTTGTGTTAACTACCTCTAACACCCAAAATTTTGATTTTATCACTACTAACCTAACCACCCATGGAGACCCACGAATATTCAGCCATATGTATGAAACAACATACCTAGAGTTGTGAAATTAGATGAGAAATAAGATTTCAAGCTTGCATTCAAGATCAGAAAGGGTTTGGTTGATGAATTTGATAAAAAAAACCCGAATTTCTCTTCCTCCCCTTCTCTTGGTCGTTGCCCCTTGTCTATCTCTAGCCAAAAAACGAATTTTGACCATGTTGACCAAGTATTCCCCATATAACCCACAATTTAACTTAATATTACATCACATATCGATTGTTAAATATAAAGTTAAATCGGGTCGTTACATACGTTTATTTTTTTACTTCTATTTTTTTGTTTATTTTTATAAGTTTATTTTTTTACGTCTATTTTTATACGTTTATTTTTATGTTTAGACTACCGTGACCATAATCAAGACGACTCAGATTCAAGCGAACATAATAAAAGTGTTCAAGTCGAGTCGGAAGAAGAAGAAGAAGAAGAACCGGTTAGGCGAACGGGAAAGAAACCAATTGGAAAGAAAGCACTGGCCAAGCGTTGGTCCGATGAAGAGGAGGTTGCGTTGGCCAGATCTTGGCTAATTATTTCTGAAAATCCCGATGTTGGTAATGCGCAAAAACGGGATGGTTTTTATAAAAAGGTATTTTTTAACATTGTTTAAGTTAACAAAAAAAGTCACGGTTGATGCTTAAATTTATGTTGTTTATATGTAGGTAACCGAACATTTTCACCATCTCGTGAAGGACAGTTTGAGGACTGTTGATCAAATCTATTCCAAATGGAACGATATGAACGCCTCCATGAAGAAATGGAATGGTTTTTACCAACAGTCTTTAATGAATCGCAAAAGTGGTGAAGGGGATGAACAAGTTTTGAAAAAGGCCATGAAAAACTACAAAATCTTGGTCAAGTCAAAGGGATTCGGTCACATCCAAGCGTGGGAGATGGTCCGCGATAACCCTTTATGGTGCGACATTCCACCAGTAGGCTGTGAGTCACAATCTACAACAAAAAGGCCGAATCCAAACGAGTCAATGGGTATTGCGAACGCCCACATCGACATCAACCTTGATGATGACGAAGACATCAACATCAACCTTGATCGTGATGGCCCACGCATTTACTATGAACCGGCTATGCCAACAAGAAAGGGCAAAAGATCGGCCGCTTCCTCCTCGTCGCATGACGAGTTAATTCAACAAATGGCGGAATTCAACTCGTTCAACAAAGAGGAATCCCAACAAAGATTCCGCCTTTGTGAAGAAAAACTCCGTGTTTTACAAGAGGAGAAAGACGCACGCGTTGCATTAATGAGCCGACAACAACAGGCTTTAGACGAACAGCAAAAGGATGTAGATTTAGAGTTCATGATGAAAGACCACACAATTTATCAAGAACCAATGCTACAACTGATTCTCGATTGTAAACGAGAAATTACTGCTCGTTGGGGATGGCATTGCCCTTTCTAGGTTTTTTAACTTAATTTTTTAGGTTGTATTCTTCTTTTTTTTTGTTGATTTTTTTTAATTTTAAATTTTATTAATAATATTATTGTTATTATTATTTATTATTTATTATTTATTGTTAAAATAATTAATTAAAAATAAGATTTGAAAATATGGAAAAGTGGGGAAAAGTGGGACGACACCGTGCAAAATGGGGAAAAATGTGGGAAAAGTGAGGAAAGCTGATGTGGCAATGGGGAAAAATGAGGAAGGATGGGACGACTCCTAGTGCCCTTAGCAAATATACTAGCTCTGGCTCGAGCTCGGCTCAGCTTGTTTAATATTTGCTTAAATAACTAATTTAATTATTAAGTTTTAAACATATTTATAACTATATTCATATATAACATACCATTTGTTACTTTTTTATATATTTCATAATGTTATACAAAAAATAATTATTTATATAAATAAACACTTATTTAGTTAAATAAGAAATTTATATAAAAAAACTTGATTAGGCTCAGGCCGGCTCGAACTTTAACATGTGAAGTTCGAAAGGAGAAGCCTTGGTTTAATTTTAATATATGTCAAAAATAAATAGTTTATCAATTACAAAGACAAAGGAACCCCTAGTTTAATTTTAATATATGTCAAAAATAAATATTTTATCAATTACAAAATTACGATTTATAAGAAGATTATACATTTATACTACAAACACAAATTACATTCGTTTAATTTCCAGGTCATATTAATTATTAAGAATGACTAATTGAAAGTTGATGCAAGGTAAACAAGAGTGAACTAACGCATCCTATATAAACAAGGATGGATTCAGAATTTTTTTACGATACACAAAAAATAGACAAGTGAAAATAGGTTTGCGTAAAAAGAGTAATTTTTTGAAGAAGAATATCTATTTTAATAACTTGCTTTAATTATGCTACATGCTTTGTAGTCAATAAACTAGTTTTTCTTTTTCTTTTTTTCTTTCTCTTTAACCGAAAATCAGACATAAATAAATATTTTTAGTGACACATGACATGTTTATATAACATCTCAACCTTTATTTTTCTCATTTCTCTCCTATTAAATGCATTTAATATTAAATAATAATATTAAATATTAAATATACTTTTTATTTATTTTTAAAATAAAAAAGATTTTTTCATACATTTTTAATATATTAATATTAAAAACACACTTTTTTTCTAAAAAAAATTATTATAAATTATAAACTTTTCAAAAACAACTTAAAACACAATATTTAAAGAAAAACAAACTAAAAAAAGTTAGTGTTTAAAGAAATAATATTATTTTTTTCGTATTTCAAATATTAAATGTTACGAAATTGTAATCGTATTTTATATTAAAAACCATTTTATATTTTTTAAATTTTCTTTAACAGTTATTTGTTATATTTTCTAATTAAATCCGTGTCATATACGTGGTAATAACGTAATATATAAATATACTCAAAAATCTGTCTCTTGTCTGTATATCGGAGTGGAGCCATGATCAATTTGATAAGCACATAAATTAATTGCTTATCAAATATAATTTTTTTAGGATTTTATCGATTGAAACGACGCCGTCAAAAATTTTCCTTTTCATATCCCCAACTTAAAAAATTATAAAATAAAAAATTAACTCTCACACATACTATACATACAGATTGAAACGGTGCAAATGTGCAATAAAGCTTCAAAGGTAGAGAAGCCAAGAAGGCATGAAAACGAACACACATACAAACACGTATTAAAATCTGTGTTCTTGATTCGTCTTTTTTGGTTGCTTAGCAGTGATTTAATCGTATCTCCACATAATTTATGAGTTTTCGTTGATTGATTTGATTTCGGAGATGTATATGTTGATATAATTAGTATCAATGGTGACGGTGGATAATGATGATCGTAATGGTATGAGTGCTGAATCTTCACGGCGGTTCACGGCGGCGAAGAATAATGATAAAAGTAGCAATCGGCATCAGAAACTTAAAGTTTACAACGAGACTCTCCGGCGTCTCAAAGAATCCGGCAATGATGAAGCCAAACAACCTGGTTTTGACGATGAACTCCTTGCTCATTTCGATCGTCTTCCGGTCAGGTATTTATGAAATACTGATCTTCGTTTTCTATTAAATGGCCCTAGATCTCGCGTTTTCACAATTTTAAAACAGTTTTCGGTGAAAAATTAACAAAAGTTTCAGACAATAAGGATATACAAACGGATCATTCTTTTTACGTGTATGTGTCGTTTTCAATGTTGATCACTAGGATTAAGAAAGGCGAAACAATAATTTCAAGTTTGCTGTTGACGAAAGCAACTTTTGTTTCTTGGATTATTAAAATTTTTTTGGTATTTATGGTTTATTGTGTGTTTTCAACATATTTATTCTTCAAAATCAAGTTATCTTGAATTGTATATGAAGAATCAATTTAGGCAGAAACTTAACCCCGAGTCCGCAACAACATAAACACTTATATTTTTTATTTGTAACACATAAGATGGTTATAAACACTAGGGACATCGTGTTTTATATGATTCTTGTGGTTCCCTACTTGAAATCACATATGAAATGTCAAAATGTCAAATATATTTGGTTGACTTTTTTCTCATGCTTTCAAGTTCCAACAAAAGTTGAATAATTCATTCATATGTGGGGCATTTTATATGCTGAATTGAAGGTATGCACTTGATGTAAATGTTGAAAGCGCAGAAGATGTTCTCGTGCACAAGCGATTGTTGAGTCTGGCACATGATCCTGCTAATGGGCCTGCATTTGATGTCCGGCTAGTACAGGTTTTTTTATTTTTTTTTTTATTTTTTATAGTAATTGCAAAGTGTTAGATCAACAAGCTCGCCATTCTCTTGGTTATAGATTCAAATGGTTTTCTTTTGCGTGTATGAAACATAAAGTATGCGCCTTACTGTTGTATATAGTTTACTGGTATATATAACTTTTCCTTCTTTTTGCCTCTTTATGCTAATTTTTGATTGAATGTTTCTGATCTTTTTTGTGTTAGTCATTCCATTTGGTTGGCATACCAGATCTAACATGTATTGCTGGTACGTAGGTTTGTTCAATGTCCGAGAATAATTCGGAAGATTTATTCAAATACGACTTACTGGGGAGGTTGATACCCCAAAGGTACAATTTTTGATACTTAGACATTATAACCGACCCACAATAAAAAAAACAACTAAAGAGTACGCGTGCCACTATATTATGTTTTCTCCGCTTTGTTTTCCCATTTCTCTCTTATATTAAACTAGGTTAATTAGATCCCGTGTGTTGCACTGGTTTAATAAATAAAATGTTATATAATTTACAATAAAAAAAGTTGTCTTTAAAAAGCATGGTTGTAGAAGTCGCTAGTCGCTAGTCGGGCGGCGAGGTACCGCCTAGGGATTAATCGGCGCTAGGCGGATTGGAATTTTTATATGTAATTTTACAAATATATATTATATACACACATCAATATCAACAATTTAATATAATACTTCAAATAATTTTAAAAAATATACTTAAATATACTAAAAAAAGTATTTTAAAGTGCAAACTTAAACACCGCGTTCAAAGTTTAGAGATAAATTTCGATGTTAACTGCCTGGATTCGATGTTTCAGAGACATATTAAAGATTTTTGGTGGAGAAATGTCTAAATAATCATGAAATTGGTCCCTTTTTACCATAAAAAAGTCAAAAAAGTGAAATAAAAATGTATTGCAATAGTTAAATAAAAATGTATATTGCATAAGTCGAATAAAATACACTTTAAATTGTTAATCTTAGAGTCACTAAAATAAATCATTAAAGAAATAAACTTTAAAGTGACGATAATAATTTTTGTTAAGTTAATTCTTAAATATATTGTATTTAACTATGTATTAATGTTTTTATGTAATTGATAAATATTAACTCTTTTAAAATATAAATTATCATATAAATATTTTTGTTATCATAGTTAAATAAATGAACTTGAATTGTAATTAAATTTAATACATATAAAAAAAACTAAGAATGGATACTTGGATTTTTTTTAAGAAATTAAATCACTATAATAATTGGTCAAATTTGTTAATTAATATTATTAATAAATGATTGTTAATAAATAAATGAATGCTCTAAATTTCAGGCGAGAAAATGAATCAAAACATGTCTCATTGCATGACATGTGTCAAAAAAACATTTATTTATTACATAAGATAGATAGATAAGGGAACGCATGTCATTGTTCGGTTTATTCTCATTTTCTCATTTCTTTCTTTTATTAAATAATAATGATATTAAAATCATATATTTCTAGAATTCTTTAAATAAATTTAACTACAAATAATTATTATATTTTCTAACTAAATGATTACGAATTATTATTTATTTTTTATTTATTTAATCCATGTAATACACGGGTCTTCAAAGTTAGTAGTTTTATACAAGTATCAATCATATGGTTATTATGAGACTCCCTCAAACCCATTTACAACATCCTCTTACTGTTTGTTTTCTTTTTCACTCATATCTTCTTTGAGTGTGGGATCTTCAGTGTTGTTAAGATTATTAACTTATGACAGTATTTATCCACCACCTGCCTTTGGGTCATCAACTGATCTTGAAGCCCTTGCACTTGAAGCTACTGAAATATCTTCTTGCAATGAAAATGGTACCGTGAATACCCACACAAACTTTCCAAGGTACATTAGTGATAGTGATTTTTCTCAAGATGTTTAACTGTTCTAATCATAAATAAATAACAATAAATCAAATGCTGCCAAAATCATAGATTGCTTCCGTTTCAAATTTAATTTTTAACCATCAGAACCCGTTATTGGTAAACTCGTGGGACCCCACCAATTCCTAGCGATCTAACGAGATGACATAAAATGCAACCTACATTAGACGGGTGGGCTTCAAGGTGCTAAAGTCGTAAAAATAGTGAAAGTTGGATTTGAGACCTCTCTTGAGGGACTCAAGCACCCAATTCAAATTTTGTTTGTAATTTTAAATGGTTTCAGTACTGTAACAGGTAGGATCATGTAAATTCTTGGAAAATTTACTATGTTGGTGATTATTATACAGGCAATTACATGAAATTACCATTTCAATGGATGACAAACCTAAGCTTCTGAATCAGGTACGTATATTTTGTCACATTATTCTGGCAAACATTCATTGGAATACACTATTCTTTAGTCTTTACCATTCTACATTGGTGCAAACTTTGCAGTTAACATGCTTACTGGCTGAAATAGGACTGAACATACAAGAAGCACACGCCTTTTCTACAGTAGATCACTACTCGTTAGATGTCTTTGTTGTTGATGGTTGGCCACATGAGGTATTTTCTAGTGTTCGTTTTTGGATGTACTACATAGGCAGTTGGTGCATGGTAGAGTCATATTTAATTTCAAATTACATCATTATTTAAATCACAACTTGTCTTTTATTAAAGAAAGAATCATGAGTATCATGAATTTTGATGTTGATGGCACTTCTTTATGTAATTTATGAAGATAATGATATTTATTTTTCAAGGTATAGTAAACTTCAATAAAAACTTTACCCAAAATATATCCAGATTGTTAATTATATGTTAACTATGATGTGCATTAGTAGTATATGTAGGAAATCACATGTAAAAACTCTATGATTATAGTTTGTTCTTTGGAAGTTCATATATATAATGTTTTTAACTTACTTTCTCCATTTTTTAATTAAAACAAGTTTCACAGAAGCTATGAAATTTTCTTGATTCATATTTTCAGGAAACTGATGAGCTCCGAGATGCAATAGAAAAAAAACTTGCAAGGCTTGAGGTATGTATGCACTTGATTTGTTTCCTAGCTATACACCAATCAATTACTATACCTTACAAGCATTCATACTGACTTAATGGTTGATCCCATGTATGTTTAATTGTTTACTGCATTTTAATTTGCTTTGAAGAAGCAAGATTTGCCAGATCATCATTCATCGGCTCTGTATCATTTTAACATACCCAATGATGGGACAGATGAATGGGAAATTGATCCCCAGTTTCTAACACTTGATCATAAAGTTGCATCTGGATCTTATGGTGATCTGTAAGTCTTTTTTGCAACTGTTAAGTACCTGAGTTAAATTTTAAATGTTGATCACAAGGTTATTTTATTTTATTATTTGCACTTTTTTTTTGGGATGAAAGGCAATGTGATGTATTGGATCTCAAATTGACATTCATTGTCTTTGTGGATTTAGGTATAAAGGTACATATCGTGGTCAAGAAGTGGCTATCAAGATGCTTAAGGCCGAGAACATAACCACAAATATGCAGCAGGATTTTATCCAAGAAGTTTATATCATGAGGTTTGTCATTCATTTCTTTTAAAAACTTTAGGGCAATTTATACGCTTGGCATCATGACCCATTCCTAAATACATGGGTTAATTTGGGCAATTTTTGATTGTTAAATAATTGATTTAGACCACTCAAATTATACGAGTCAAAATGGTTCACTTCTAGTCTCCCTAAAAACTAGCTGAATTGCAGCTCACTCAAATGGCTCATTCCTATTAAACTAGGTAGCACAGACTGGTCCAATGAGCTGGCACCACTCACCACCAATGTTTCCATCACCTTACCCCTGCGGAATCATTTTGACTGTTTTCTCAACTAACTCACCAATTTTGCCATGCTTATCAACTTAGATAATAAACGATGTTTTTAATCATGATAACCAGTGGACTGGACAAATTTTTTGATGTAAGGTAACTAATTTTCAAAACTCATGGTTTAAGGTAGTCTAACACTCATCAAAATGATGATATGATTCATATGATAGCTGATGTGTCAGAAGCTTTGACTATGTTGACTTTTTTTCCTCATCTGCTGCTTATATGTCACCTGTGTGGCTTGAGTTTTCTCTTCAAAAGTTTAACATCTAATATAATGTCAATAGAATCATGACTGATATATGCTTTATTTTTTTCCTGTATGCAGGAAAATCAGACATAAGAATGTCGTGCAGTTCATTGGAGCATGTACCGACACTTCAAGCTTGTCCATTGTAACAGGTTTATGCACCTTGAAACAATGTCAAAACATATTATGAAGGATTTAAATTTCTTTTGGTGCTATCGTTTTATGATTATTTTTCTAGTAACTGAATTCATCTATTCTTTTATGTGAGTCAGAATTCATGAGCGGGGGAAGTGTGTATGATTATTTGCACAAACAAAAGGGTACATTTAAACTTCCAATTTTACTCAAGGTAGCAAGTGATATATCAAAGGGGATGAACTACCTGCACCAGAATAATATAATACATAGAGACTTGAAAGCTGCAAATCTTCTTATGGATGAAAATGATGTAAGAAACTCGGTATTTTAACTTTCTTTTCCTAAGAACAGCAAACACACTATTCTATTCTACTCTAAATGTACTCCACACCTATTTGAACCATGCACCTCTCACCTGCCAGTAGGATTTGAACCATTCACCCCTCACCTAACAGTAGGATTTGAACCATGCACCTCTAGAATAGAGCATAAAGTGTCAGAGGGCTTGCACCATAACCACTTTCTTAGGTACCATATTTTTTTAACTTTCTGTTGAATTGTCTAGCTTTTAATTCAATGTTTTGCATGCAGGTGGTTAAGGTAGCTGATTTTGGTGTTGCAAGAGTTAAGGCTCAGACTGGTGTTATGACAGCAGAAACTGGGACGTATCGGTGGATGGCTCCAGAGGTGACTTGTATCAAACTTTCTTATGCTGCTTTGTTTTTTATTTGTAAGATGTGTCAGGATGGATGGTTGGGACTTGCACGGGTTTAGGTCAAGCGGGTTTGTGTTGAAACATATCAAATTTTATTTATTTCTTATTGACCACAAAAATCCATTCAAGGAGATTGTGACTTGTAAAATTTAAAAATAAACTTAAGTAATTACCAACCGGGTCACCCATTTAGACATTGCTATATATTTTAATCTAATCATTTGACTCTTTTGGGACAAAACTAAATGGGTAAACTCCAAATCACCACATTCATAAGTATATGGGTTGGAAATTGTCACAAGTGCTATTCAAAAAAACTTTACTTGCTCAAAGCTCTCTCTAAAAAAGCTTGTTTGTAAAAGAGTTGAGCCAAGCCAACTAATTTTGTGATCGAGGTGCACCCAAGCAAGGTTGGCTTGTCTTGTTGGCTAATTTAAATTATATGCTTGTGTGTTATTTTTTACTCGTCATTTTTTAATTAAAAAATTAAAATCATCATGAGTAGAGTAAAGCTGACTCAATTTCTGAAAAAAACGAATTTAAAAAACTAAATTTTTAAAAAATAGCTGTTTTTTAAATATTCGACTGTGCTTGAGTTTGTATCAGCCGAGCTCGATCTCGAGCTTACTTTATGCCTTGTTAAAAAAACGAAGCATAGCAAAGCCAACATTTTTAACTTTGAGCTCGAGCCTAGAGTCAAGCTTGGCTCAGCAGTCTAAAGCCATAATTGTCACATCTGCTGTTTTGTTTATTTACAAGTTAATAAGTCGGAAATCAACCCATTTTTAGGCTTTACTTGCCTCCATACAAGCTAGTCTCAACATCTATCACCATTGTTTTAACAATGAATGCATAATTGAAATTTCAATTTCTAGTATGTCTACTAGTTTGTTCATTATAATCATTACTAAAAGTTCTTAACTTGCTTTTGTTTATAATGAAGGTAATTGAACACAAGCCCTATGATCTCAAAGCAGATGTTTTTAGTTTTGGCATTGTTTTATGGGAGTTACTAACTGGAAGGGTATTATTTTTAGTCATAATTCACTTTGTTCTATCTTATATAAATTAATATTGCTTATTCATTTATATTTTACTTCCAGCTTCCATATGAGTACTTGACTCCAGTACAGGCAGCGATTGGAGTGGTTCAAAAGGTAAAACACCAACCATTTATTTTGTTACCACTTAGGAAAATAGGATTTATGTGGACCTAACTTGAGATAATAAGTTATTTATGACAATCATAAAATTGCTTTTAATTTAGCAACTTGCTAAAAGATTGTATATCTAATTGAACAACTTTATGGATGTTAAATGGATCGTATTTGTGGATTAAACTAAACATGAATCGAACCAAATTTCGTGTTAGACACATGAACCCAAACATGAGTTTTCGTGGATGACACAGACATAGCCTGTTTGATTCATTGATGTTGAATGGGATCCTGGACATATAAATGGTGCTAACATTGTCACATTAGATAAGAGTAGCACATGTAATAGGATGACCACGTTCAAGGAGGAGGTTTCAAAGGCAACAAAGCTAAGAGACATCATTGGCAACTCCATGGTATACAGCTTCTGCGCTTGATCTAGAAATGGTAGCTCGTCTTTTGGAAGACAATGAGATAAGATTGTCACCCAAGAAAACACAATAACCTGATGTGGAGCAACGAGTTTCAGGACACTCTGCCCTGCCCCGTCAGCATTGGTATAGGAGATGAGACTTCTCGTGTAAATTTCCATATTCAAAGTACCCTTGACTTAACGCTAAGTTCGTTTGAGAGCATTTAGGTTACGAGAGCACAGTGCGTGCATGTGCATACAAACCTGCTGAACGACATAGGATATATCAAGCCTAGTGAATGTGAGATAGTTCACGGCTATTGCATGACTATGATAAGAAGTTGGGTCAGAAAGTAGATACGAGCATTAGAGCTCAATTTTCCTGATGTATCAATCGGTGTATGTGTCGGGTTGCAATCAGTCATCCTTGCCCTAACTAGAATATCTCCAACATACTTGTATTATGAAAGAAATATTCCATTTGCATCTTGAGTGACCAAAATACCAAGGAAATAACGTAGAGGGCCCAAATCTTTTATTGCAAATTCTAAAGATAAATTTGATAAGATTTGTTGTTGTAGATTAGGAGACGAGGATATGAGAATAATATCATTAACATAAAGTAGGATATATGCAGTGTTATTTCCCTGCTTGTAAATAAATAAAGAATAATCACATGAGCTATGTCGAAATCCTATAGTGGTAACAAAATCATTGAATCTTTGATACCATGCCAGTGGTGTGTGTTTTAATCCTTATAGAGACTTCTTAGCTTGCACACATGATGAGGGTACGGGGGACGATGAAATCCCATTGGCTAATGCATATAGACAGTTTCGTTTAGATAGCCATGAAGAAACACATTTTTGACATCTAGTTGATTGATGTTCCACCCATGTAGTATCGTGACGCTCAAAATTGTACGGATTGTTGTCGGTTTACCAACCGGGCAAAAAGTTTCATTATAATCCATCCTAACTTGTTGATACTTGCCACCACAAACCAAACGCGTCTTGTAGCACTCAAGAGACCCATCAAATTTAGTTTTATTATTTAAAATCCACGTACATGAGATTCATCATATCAAGACTTCTTGATACTAACTCCCACATAATATCATCGATAAGAGCATTAAACTCATCAATCATAGCACGAGACTATAGTTAGAGCTTCGACTAGATTACATGGAATTGGTGTAAAGGAGGTGGTGGGAGTTGGAATTTAAGACAAGTGGAGTAGTAGAATGGGACAATAGTTGGTCATTCAGGTTGGTGGGTTTGTGAGTCGGTGGGTTTTGGACCACGGTTGTAAAGGAAGAGAGCGAATGGTCCGGAGGAGCGATATCCACAATTGGTGAGTGAGACGTGGGTGGGGAAGAGGTGGAAACAGAGGGCCCAAACAAATAGATGGATGTGAGTGGATAAACTAGAGTGTGAGAAATCATAGGAAGGTGGAGTGATGGAGTTTAGCTAATGGAAAGATGCTCATCGAAGACTACATGACGCGAGATAAGGATTTTGCGAGTGGAGATGCCGTAGCATTTATACCCCCTATGATTAGAGGTCATTCGAGGAAGACGTAAGGGGATGATCAGTTTTGTAATTTGTTAATGAAAGTAGAGGATAGTAGTGGTAGTGGGTAACAAAGACACCCAAAAGTGCAAAGATGAGTGTAAGAAGGGCCTTTATGGTAAAGTGTGTGAGAAATCATAGGAAGGTGGAGTGATGGAGTTTAGCTAATGGAAAGATGCTCATCGAAGACTACATGACGCGAGATAAGGATTTTGCGAGTGGAGATGCCGTAGCATTTATACCCCCTATGATTAGAGGGCATTTGAGGAAGACGTAAGGGGATGATCGGTTTTGTAATTTGTTAATAGAAGTAGAGGATAGTAGTGGGTAACAAAGACACCCAAAAGTGGAAAGATGAGTGTAAGAAGGGCCTTTATGGTAAAGGAGAAAAGTTGGATTGTTGTTACCCTTCGTTTTGGATGGAAGGAGGTTAAGTAGATAAATGGCCATTTGTAAAGCATGGTGCCAAAATGTAGGGGAAGAGAAGCACGAATAAGAAGATTTTATATGATGTTATTTATGGACCGAATTTTTCGTCTGGCTTTCTTGTTTTGTGAAGAATTGTGAGGGCATGAGAGCCTAAATGACATTCATTTTGAGTGTAAAAATTATGAAATGATTGATTGTAGTATTCAGTGTCGTTATCGCATTGAAACACTTGATTTCACATTTAAATTGAGTAACTAGAAATTTGTGATAATTAGAAAAATGGGGAACACCGAAGATTTGGACCTAAGAGGAAAAGTCCATAAGTAATTGTATAATCATCTAGAAACAATATGTAATATTGGTGACCACCTGAGCTATGAGTCAGGGAATTCTATAAATCACTATGCATGATATCAAAAGGTAAATAAGCAATTGAATTAGTATAAAAAAAATGATAACTTAATGTGTTTGCCAAACACACAATACTGGCATAAATGTTTATTTGAAAACTTAATAACTAAAATAGAATGTAGTTTATTTAAAATACAAAGTAAAGATGTTCAAGGATGTCCTAAACGGTGATTCCAGAGATATTGAGAAAGAGCAACAAAAGTGAAAGGACTGGGCTGGTGAGTTGAATTGATGGTGATGTAATTGGGTAGAGATCCCGAGTGTTGTTACATCGGAGGATAGGTATCCGCGTCATGTTGTCCTTCACATGAAAACCATAAGGAACAAATTCAATAGAAAGATTATTGTCGATTGTTATCTATCGGAAAAATAGAAGGTTTTTGATAAGATTCGGTGTGACCAATATTAAGATGTAGTGGGGGGTACGATGGTGTTAGTATACCAAGACTTAGCATGTGATCCCCATGCCAATGACTATAGGGTTTCATGTACTATTGTTAACATAATGTGAAAGTTCATGAGACGAGTTTGCCATATGATTTGTAGCTCCTGTGTCTAGGTATGAGTGTTGATCAGGATTTAAGATCATAGTGTGAAGAGAATGCTTGCACTTGTGGTTGACAAGTGGATGTTGGCATCGTTGGATGCAAAATTGGAAGAATAACCCAAGGTTGTTGATGTTGAGAAAGTCATTGCAAGAGTTGATATGGAACCGGCCAAGACTGTTGTTGTTGAGGATAGATAACCCGACCCCAAGATCTTCCACAACCACTGTTGTGGCCGTGATCACATTGGGTTTGGTCAGAAGAGACAGTTTGAGTGCGAGATGGACGATAAGAAATTGTTTTAGTGGTGGTTGCGTGAAAAGGAGTTGCATAGGTAGGGGTGGTTGTTGTGCGTGACGGGCTTCTTCAAGAACAAGTCAAGAACTTACTTCATAAAATGCAGGTAGAGGATCAGATTGTTGATTTATCATACCATCAACATCTAGTTTACTGCCTTGTAACCAACCCTGAGATAAGTTGAAGAATGTGGTCACTCAATTGAAAAGCAGTGCAATGAATCTTGAATAGTTTTGACCATGATGTGTATTGTGCGTTTTCCATCTCTAACATGATTGGAATGAAGTTTCGTATGCTAGATATGGTGATGGTAGGATGCAAGGGAGTAGAAGCTATTGTAGAAGAGAGCAGGTTGCGATGGCAGAAAGAGGCAGAGAAATAATCAGCTATAGGAGAAGGAGAAACAGGAACATGACTCTTGACAGTGACAATCAGAAGCAGGCACGAGTGGGAGAGCCTGATAGGGTTAGGATCGGCTCACTCTTGATACCACGATAGAACGTGACTTCTCATTCATACGTAATGTGTATATATATTTACATAAATAACATGTGATTACCCTCTAGTTTACAAATATTATTATAAATATACTTGTTTGTATCCTAATATGATGGATTAATCTCAATAATAAGTCATAATCAGGAGACTGATGTAATTGTTTTATGTTTATTAATCATCTTTATTATTTAATGGAATAGACTAATTATAGGAGTAAATAGATAAGACTGTATTCAGATTAATATTAGAAGGATTTGAGTTTATCTTAGGCGGTGAGTATATCCCTAGAACCCAGGAATTAAATTTAAATAGAATAGGACTAAATTGTTATAAATAGGCTGATTAAGGATGGATGCAGGAAGTATTTTTTATAATCAATTGGAGAAGTGAGTTCCAGTTACATTGTGTTATGAATTTCTGTTTTGTTTCATTTAATCTGATATCGATTACAACAATTGGTATCAGAGCTCTTGTGAAGAAAGGACCAGTGGTGCTTATCGATCCAAAGGGCGGGATCAAACCTCGGATTCAAGAACAAGGCAGAAATATCAGCAAAGGAGAAAGGCTGTTCGAATGGCGGGAATAAAGTCTGATAACAACCAACTTGTGATGATCAAAGAAGGAGGCAACATGTTCTCCAATGCCCAATCCTAACGCCAAGAAAGTATCCAATTTGGTCAATGAGGATCAAAGCCATGTTCAAGAAGTGGCAACATGTCCTTCTATTGCCCAATCCCAACGTCAACAATTATCCAATTTGGTCCATCAGGATCAAAGTCATGTCCAAGGGCACAAGGAATATGGGAGGTGGGAGTCGATGTCGATCCAAGAAAAGATAATTCCGCTATCGCGTATATGGGGTTTGAACGTGTCAGAGCTCTGGGAGGCAACCAAAACCCGACACTTGGGGTTTTGAACGCGTCATGGAGGCCAGACTACAAACTCTTAAGGCTTAGTTTGACGCAATAAGAATGAAGGAAAATGAAAAGATCGATGACTTTGCAGCCAAACTCTCAGGCATTGCCTCAAAATCTGCTTCAGTAGGGACATTCATAGAAGAGACTACCATGGTGAGAAAACTCCTAATGGAAATACATGAAAAATTTTTAAACATCGCTTCCACAAATCGAACAACTGCATGACCTCAAAACCGAGAAGTTTCAAGAAGTTGTGGGGAGACTTAAGGCATACGAGGAAAGAACGGCTGGATAGAGCTCCAATACCAGCAGTGATCAACTGCTTCTTACCCACAAAGTCTGGGTTGTCAAGCAAAAACAAGATATAGTGAATGGGCAAGGCAGATGATGTGACAGTCATATTTGCAGAGGATGGGGTAGGGGACAAGGAAGATCAGGTGAATGTGATAAAGGTGGTTGGGGACAATCCAACAAGGAAGGAAACCAAAATGAAGACAAACCTAAGAAAGATATTTCCAAACTGCAACGATTCAGATGCGAGGAGTGTGGGCATTTTTCAGCCGATTGCCTGACCTAAAAGGAAGGAAACAAGCTAAACTATCCCATGCAAACGTGACAAATAGACATGATAGAAAAGGACTAATCCTCCTGATGACTATTGAACCAATCCCTAAGTGAAGAAAAGATTTTTCTACAAAGGTATGAGTCACAAAACGAAGCAACTAGTATGTGGTACCGTGACATAGGTGCTAAAAACCACATGATAGGCAACAAATATCTCTTCTCAAATCTCAACACCAAAGTAAAGGAACAGTAAGATTTGGAGACAGAATAACGGCTGCAAAGTGACGTGCTCTATATCCCACACCTAAAGAGCAACATCATTTGCATTGGTCAAGCCGAAATAAGGGGTGCGATATTCTTATCAAACATGTAACTCTAACCATGTTTGAACCAAACAGTGCAGCATTGATAAAAGGTAAGAAGATCCCCTAACCAACTTTACAAAGTCCATCTAGGCGAAAATCAAAAATCCTACATGGCTATGGCACGCTCGCCTTGGACATGTAAACTTTGATACCATCAAGACAATGGGGGCTCAGGGTACCTGCCATCAAACACCACACAGCTATGCGAAGCATGTTTGGCTGGGAAACACATTCATCAAAGCCTCTTGGAGCAAACAACTTTCAAAGAAACCCTTCCCCTAGAACAAGTCTATGCTGACCTGTGTGGCCCATTCTCTCTAGCCCCAAGTAAGAAATAAGTACATCTTCCTCCTTGTTGATGGCAATAGCAGATTCATGCAGGCCTACATGCTGAAATCCAAAGATGAAGAATTGGTATACTTCAAAGGTTCAAAGCAATGGGCGATAATCAGTTAGGAAGAAAGATCAAGGTACTAAGAACTTATCGAGGAGGGGAATTCAACTCTAAAGAGTAAAGAGTTTGACCAACTATGTGGAAGGGCTGGAATAACAAGGCAGCTTACAAACCCATATACCCCTCAACAGAACGAGATCGTGCAAAGGAGAAATATTACAGTTTTGAACATGATTCGACGTATTCTCAAAGCCATGCAAATTCCACAGCTACTATGGGCCGATGTTGTTAGGCATTCAATATATTTCTCAATAGGCTTCCCACCAAAGTGTTAACGAATCAAACCCCCTATGAAGTCCTGAAAAGATCCAAGCCAAATTTAGACCATTTATAGTATTTGGGTGTGTTGGGTATGTCAAAACACCTTCAAATCAAATCAAAAAATTGGATAGCAAGAGTGAACCAATGGTTCATTTGGGAAATTAACAAGGAATCACAGGCTATCAAATTTATGATGTAAAGGAAGGAAAAATTATGATCATCAAAGGTTTGAAGTTTGACGAGAATTATGATCACAAAGCAGGAATTCACTATCCTTTCATCAGGAGAAAATGAAGTGATGTGTGAACAAGAATCTGGGTCACATAGCCCTGTAAACCAAAGTCCAGTCCAAGAACATGTCCCTACAGTTCAAGAAGAAACTTAAAGTGAAAGCTCATTCTCTGGATCAGTCTTTAACAGCATAAGATTATTGAGTACAGGGAAGAGGTCTAATATTTCCTAATTCACAACTGATCTTCAATTCATCTGATCCTCATGAATGAAGAGATAGAACATATTATCATATTTCTCTTAATGATCAGAAAAACCTGGATGAGATGCATAAGTTATTGCTTTTAGAGGGAGAAAAAACGAATTTCCAATCTGCTACAGGCCAAAAGGAATGAAATCAAGCCAAAAGGAATGAAATCAAGCCATAGGACTAAAGTGGATTTTTAAGGTAAAGAAAGATGTACAAGGAAAGATTGTGGGTCACAAAGGTTGGTTAGTTGCAAAAGGATACATTCAAAAATATGGAATAGATTATGAAGAAGTATTCGCCCCTGTAGCAAGAATGGAGACCGTAAGGCTGATTCTGGCTTTGGCAGCACAAAGAGGCTTGAATGTGCACCATCTTGACGTCCAGAAAGCTTTCTTACATGGGGATCTCAAAGAAGAAGCATTTGTAACCTAGCCTTAAGGATTTTTCAAAGCAGGGAAAGAACTCGAGGTATACAAACTTTCAAAGTCATTATACGGCCTAAAACAAGCTTCATGAGCTTGGAACATGAAACTTGATGCAGTCTTAAAAGAAAATGGATTCAAACAATGCAATGTTGAGCACACAATATATAATAAACATGCACATAAAGAGCCGCTTTTAGTGGGGATTTATGTGGATGATTTAGTTATAACAGAAAGAAATAAAGCATTTTAAGAAATAGATGGAAATTTGAGATGAGTGATCTTGGTACTTTCATTTAACCTTGGACTCGAGGTTAAACAAGGAGACAAAGGGATAAAAATTGGTCAAAAAGAATATGCTGAAAAGATATTCAAGCAAGCAGGAATGTTTGAATGCAATCCTACAAGATATCCGATGGAATCTAGGTTGAAACTCGTCAAAGATGATGAAAGTGGTGATGTAGATGCAACCAAGTACAGAAGAGTAATAATTGTCTTTGGTATTTAACCCATAGGAGACTAGATCTCATGTATTTTGTAGGATATACAAGCAGATGCATGCAAACTAAAAAAAAATCTCACTCCCATGCAGTCAAGCAAATCCTAAGGTACATCAGGGGCACAACAGACCTGGGAATACACTACCGAAGAGATGGGAGTAAAAACTTGATTGGATTTAGTGATAGCGGTTTCTCAGTCGATCCAAATGATGGAAAAGAAACTTCTGGAATCATGTTCTACTTCAATGATGGACCGATCCCCTAAAACTCTCAGAAACAACCAACCGTGGCCTTGTCATCTTGCGAAGCTGAATTCATGGCTGCTACATCAGCAGCTTGTTAGGCTATATGGTTGCGAGGACTGTTAGCGGAGATTACTGGAAAGCAGCTTGTTAATCTATATGGCTGCGATGACTTTAGCGGAGATTACTAGAAAACCGGAAGACCAAGTGTTAAGGTTGATAACAAGTCAGCAATCTCACTTATGAAAAGTCCAGCCTTTTAAGGAGGAAGTAAACACATTGACACGCGGTATTATTATATCCGAGAATGTGTAGAAAAAGAACCAATTAGAGTGGAGCATGTTAGTGGGAACAACAACGAGCGGATATTCTCACTAAACAACTACCAAAATTGAAGTATGTTGAGATGAGAGAGCTGCTTGGAGTTGAAAGAGTTGAAGATTCAGAGACTTGAAGGATCAAAAGTCAATATTGGGAGTGAGATTGATGGATCAATCTTGATAACAAGTCATAGTAAGGGGACTATTAATGTAGTTGTTTTAAATTACGCGTTTATTGCGCTGTTGCGCTAATGCAACCTCCAGATCGCAACGCAACCTAGATTGCACCTGGCCTTCCAATTGCGCTGATGTTGCGGTGCATCTTGACAATTGTGCCAAAATGTGAGATGCTGTGTAGCGAGCGAATCTGTAATTGAGCGGCAATTTGATCAGTCGACCAACAAACACCGAACGTCACCTTCGAAATCGGCAGTGATTCCTCATAAACCTATAATTTTCTTTTATGATTTCTTTAAATCTTCTGATTTCTTCAATCAATCTTCATATTTCTTCAATTAATCTTCTGTCGCATCCTTCCCAGTCGCCACTTGCCAGTTGTGTTCTTCCTACCGATTTCTTAAATTGTCAACAAACATCTTGAGTTCTTCCAATTTTTTCTTCCAGATTAGTAATTATTCAATTTGTCATTTCTTCAGATTACTAATTTAGGTTTTTATAATCATATCTTGTGTAATTTCAATACGATGTAATTTAGGTTTTTATAATCATATCTTGCTAATTTAGGTTTTTAGAATCTGTAATTGAGCGGCAGTTTCAATATGTTTTTTATTATTTTGAGTAATGTAAACAAAATATTTGAATTGTTGGAATTTTAACTTACTGTTACCTTAGTTCAAGTAATTAGGTTTTTGCAATGTTATGAAAATTTAGTATTTTTTTGATAATTAGCGCATTTATTATGTGATGCGCTCGCATCGCGCAACAGATTTTTTAAACACTCGCATCGGTTCACATCGCGCAATTTAAAACCAAGTTTATTAGTAATGGGATAGGCTAAAAATAGAAGTAAATTGATAAGATTGTATTTGGATTAATCTTAGAAGGATTGAGATAATCTTAGGCAGTGAGTATATCCCAGGATTCTAGGAATATTATTTTAAAATAGAATAGGATTAAATTGTTATAATAGGCTGATTAAGGATGGATTTAGAATAGGGTTTTTGATAATCAATTGGAGAAGTGAGTTCCAAATACATTGAATTTATGTTTTGTTTTATTGAATCTCATACCAAATACAACATAATAAATACTCTAAAAGGTTAACATATCGCTTAAAACACATTATTTTATAAAGAGTACTAAAAATAGCAGCCAACGTGTAACCCCGTCAGGTAACCTAAACTTGACCTATTTATAGCTATCCCGAACCTATTTAGGCTAATTCAAACCTATGAATTTTGTATTAGGTTGATGCCATGAAAATAATTCAGATTCATACTAAAATTAATTATTTTTTATATATTTTTCTCACAATTAAAATCAAACATACATTCTTATATTTCAGGGCTTACGACCTCCTATCCCCAAGAACACTCAACCAAAGCTCGCCCAGTTGCTTGTGAGATGCTGGCAAAAAGACCCAAGCTTAAGACCCAACTTCTCTGAAATCATTGATATTTTGAAGAAAATAACTACCGAGGTACAAGACTACTCTTAATATTTTATTATTAATGCATGCATGCTTCTATTAGTGAATGAACCTGATTGTCAAATTAGGTCGGGTCGAGGGATCAGGTCTACCTGAAACATTTTTGACCAAATTCTTAGTTATTTGATAAATAGAAAGTGTTGTTTATTATTAGTATTGTAAGACATGGTTAGGAACTCAGCGAGTATTTGGTACTCGGTTTGATGATACCAAGGCGATTTTCTACAACTGTGCCAATAGTACTTCAAGTTGGTCAACCTTGGTCAAACTTGTGTCTTCTCGGTCAACTTGATCGGAATTGGCTCTACTCGACCAATATTATTCGGGCCTACTCGGTCAAATTTGATTTTTATTTTTGTAACAACGTTTAATGCAAATGTCTCGCTAAATTTTGTGGAAAAAATCCATATGCTTTTGATTTAGGTTGATATTAGTTAATTGCATAAATAGTCACTGTGGTTTGATTCCCAAAGTTAAAAAATTGTAAATTTAGTCCAAACATTTGTGAGAAGGTTAGATACACGGGCCACTTGTCCATGTGATTTGGTTATATTTCAAGTTTGGTTGATATTCCCCATTTTATTAGAGTTAATTGCATAAATGGTACTTGTGGTTTGATCATATTGTAGGTTTTGTCCCCATGGTAAAAAAATTGTAAATTTAGTCTAAACATTTGTGAAATGGTTACATACATGGTCCATATGATTTGGTTATATTTCATGTTTGGTCCCTAAGGTTTCACATGTTACAAATTTAGTCTTCATATCAAATTACAGTTATATTTAAAATATTAAAATCTAATTATTTATGATTGATTAATATAATAATCCATGAATAAAACTAATCATTTAAACGCTATTAAAATAATTTGTATCATCTTATAAAATTATTTAAAATAGTTATATTCACATTATTTTCTTAAAAAAACAGAGAATATTGAACGATAAAAACATTAAAGTACACTAGATTTCTGGAATTTTTAAATTTGCAAATTATATTAATAGTTTTTAAATAATCAGTTCGAACTCACAAATTATCTAGATCAATTGGTCTTAAATAATGTAATTTATAGCATTGAATTATTTCAGTGTTTAGATAATTGGGTGGATTAACAGATCATTTATATTAGTCTATCTTAATTAATGTGTTCTATAATTTAATTAAAATGATCATTTAATTGGGACGAAATATGCAATTAATCAAAACTAAAGTGATCATTTATGCAATTTTTTTCACAAAAGATTAGACCAAGTTTGCAATTTTTAAACCATGGAAACCAAACCTGTAATAAGATCAAACCATTATGATTATTTATGCAATAAACTCATTTTAGTATAAATCAGTGTTGTAAAAATCGCTAATCGCTAGTCGGTCGGCGAGGTAGGGACTAGGGATTAATCGGGATTAATTGGATTGGAATTTTATATGTAATTTTCAAAATTATATACATATATACAATTTTTATATATATAAATTTTTAAATACCTACATATTTTAACCAACTAATTAATGAAAGCCCATAAATAATAAATGTTTCAACCCAAAAAATATAAAAGCTCATAAATAAAAAACCCAACATAGCCCACAAGCATTAAATCATCTCCCAATCGTTCTTCGCTTCTTCATCCGTATTCCCGTTCTCGGTTAGGGCAAACACAGGCGACGATGATGCTCGATCGTATCGTGAGCAGCATGGGCGAATCGAAGATGGAGTATGCGTGCAGGTGAGTTTTCTTGGTCAATTGTGTGGTCGATCGTTGTTAGTCTACGTGATTTTGGAGTCTGGATTGTTGAAAACCCCAATTTTGTTGTGCTTTGACCGATTTTTTCCATTAAAAACGATTAATTTGATCAACCTACTAGAGCCGATTAGGCCGACTAGGTCCGATTTTGACCGGCTAGGACCGACTACAGATTAATGGAGCGACTAGGCTAAAATTAATCGGCTAAGGGCCGATTACCGATTAATCCCGATTAATCGGCCGCCTAATCGCGATTTTTACAACACTGGTATAAATATTATAAACCTATGATATTTTAGCTTATATATAATTTTGTGAAAATTTATTTATTATTATATATATTAAAAGTCACTTGAAAGAAATAGTAAAGTTTTGTTTTTTCGATTTTGGTCATCAAAACTTTTATATAATATAAAGTTTTGTTTTTTTGATTTTGGCCACTAAAACTTTTAAAGTTTTGTTTTTTCGATTTTTGCCACTAAAACTTTTATATATTATAAGGTTTTGTTTTTTTTCGATTTTTGCCACTAAAACTTTTATATATTATAAGGTTTTGTTTATTCGATTTTGGCCACTAAAACTTTTTAAAGTTTTGTTTTTTTGATTTTTCTTCACTAAAAGTAAAGTTTTGTTTTTTCGATTTTGGTCACTAAACCTTTTATATAATATAAAGTTTTGTTTTTTCGATTTTGGTAACAAAAACTTTTAAAGTTTTGTTTTTTCGATTTTTGCCACTAAAACTTTTATATAATATAAAGTTTTGTTTTTTTCGATTTTGGCCACTAATACTTTTTAAAGTTTTGTTTTTTCGATTTTGATCACTAAAGCTTTTATACAATATAAAGTTTTGTTTTTTTGATTTTAGCCACTAAAACTTAATAGTAAAGTTTTGTTTTTTCAATTTGGGCCATTAAAACGTTTATATAATATAAAGTTTTGTTTTTTCTATTTTGGCCACTAAAACTTTTTAAAGTTTTTTTTTTTAATTTTGGCCTCTAAAGCTTTTATATAATATAAAGTTTTGTTTTTTTCGATTATGGCCACTAAAACTTAATAGTAAAGTTTTGTTTTTTCGATTTTGGTTACTAAAACTTTTATATAATATAAAGTTTTGTTTATTTGATTTTGGCCACTAAAACTTTTAAATTTTGTTTTTTCGATTTTGTATAATTTTATGTTTATATATATATAATTGTATAGAGTTTGTGATGAGAAATTTGATTTTGATATGTAACTTATGATTTTGTAAATGATATATAATACCTGTTCTTGGGAGAGGACTGTGATAACCCGCCGCAACGCGCGGGTGAGATTAAACCTAGTTTTTATAATTTACTATTTTTGAATACTTACCTTTTATGTTGAATATTCACAACTCAGTCTACCAACCTAACTCTGTGTAACAACTTACGCGACATTATATATATTGACGCCAATGATTTAAATTTACCTAAAATTCAATATAAATTCATAAAGATTTCATCATGTCTGTTTAAATTTATCGGTATTTTTAGAAGCGACCAACTGAAATAAATTAATAATTTTTAGATGCGTTCAGTTGAAATAAATTTAATTTTTAGACGAGGTTTATAGGACTTTTTGATTTTTAGACACGGTTTTGTTTTTTTATATTTAGGCTTTAAATATATGGTTTTTAGACGTGATTAGTTGAAATAAATTTGAGTACTAGATCCGGTTTATACGAAATTTTGATTTTTATACACGTTATTGATTTTTGACTTTTAGGCAAGGTTTATACGAAATTTTATTTTAGACGCGGTTTTGATTTTTATGGCGCGGTTAATGGAAATTGTTTTGATTTTTAGATTGATTTTTAAGCATGATTTATAGGAGATTTTATTTTTTAGGTGTGGTTTTGGTTTTTGTTTTTTAGACGTTTATGTTTGGTTTTTGGACGCGGTTTAATTTTTGTTTTTTAGATGTGACTTTGGTTTTGGTTTTGAGTAATTTGAAATTTTTATTACTCTATGAAATTTTATTAGAGTGATAAAATTATACATTAAAACACTCGGTCATCCGACTGTAGAATCTAGTTGGATGAAATAAAATCTAGTTGTTACAAAAGGTTTTGTATGACAGGTTGAAAATGTGGAGAAGAAGCGGGCGCAGAAAGCATCAACTCGATTCATATCGCTACTTAAACGGGGGAATCACTAAATTGAATTTTATAACTTATACAGTTTTTTAAAATGGTATTTATACTTCTTTCTCTTGTAAATATTGAAAAGTTCGAAAATTGTACAAATATCAGCTACAAGTTTGCATTTAATTATATATAATATTACGTAAGAATTACATATATCACTTTATTATTTTAAAACTTAATATATACAAACCCAACCGAAAATATAAATTACATAAGTTCCCTTTCTAATATCAAAGAAATCACATATATACCCTTATTTTAAAACATAATTTAGAGGTGCGGAAATCGGGTTTTTTTGGAACCGGTTCCAATCGGTTCCAGTTTCGGTCAACAAAGTCAATACCCGGTTCCGGTTCCGGGTTTCGACCAGTTCCAACCGGTTTTTGACCGGTTCAGGTTTGGCCGGGTACAGGTGGAACCAATTCCGGTTTTTCTTGTTCCGGTTTCGGTTTTAATTTGTCTAAAAACCGGACCCGTTTGTACCCATCGGTTCGGGTATGACCAGCTCTTGTTCGGGTTGCCGGTTCCAGTTTTTTTGCAACCCTCTAATTACATATATATATATATATATATATATATATATTATATCAATTCTTAAAAAGGAGTGATTACGTATTTTTGATTATTTTAAAACCTGATTAAAATAACACATAATAACAAAAATATCCTTTTTTATAAATTTATTGGTTAATATCACTCAATTTTGACCATTTTATTAAAGCAATACATCATGATGTTATGATTGTCGTTATCACTTAGCCTAATCTAACAAGTGATTATTTCTCAGCAACGATTTAATCACTGGTTCTCATTGACGATCTCGTCCTCTAGTACAACGCCGATACTTCCTTCATAAAAACGTACATAAAGTTTAATATAATCAGTTAAGTATTTTTGTTACTTAGAAAGATGGTTTTACGTTAAAATTTTGAACCTTGTGTTTGTTTTAGTTTAATCCTTCAACCAATATTTAGGCTCCCTTCAATGCGCACTTTGAGATGGTGCACTTGACCCACGTGGATGTGGCACTTCAGAAGGATGCACTGGAGTGCGGTGACTAAGTGATTGCACTTCAAGTAGTGCACTTGGCCAGAGTGACGGAGCTTGACTTGTATGATAGGAGGGCGAAAACTCAACATGATCAAAAAATTTTTTTTGCTATCTACCGGTATGTCTCAGTTAATTGGGTTAAATGTTCGGATCATGCATTGAATCGGGTCAAGTCGGGTCAAAAAATAAAATAAAAATGTCAAATAATTATCATTATGTGTGAAAAAACTAAAAGAATAAGTACAAAGAATTATAATTCCGTTCGACGACCCTTTGAGAGTTTTGAATTGCTTGACATGATACATTGATTACCTTACTAACTTAGAACTTAAAAGGAGCAGTGGACAGTGGTGACTCGGTGAGCCACTTAGCCGTAACCATGAACACTGAGCAGGTCGGACGCTAGAGGGAGACAGGAACACCGGAGATAGACAAGGACGCCAGAGGGAGGCAATGACGGTCGTGAGCGGTGAGTGGTGACTAAGGAACCGAGCATCGTGCTGCGAGCACATGGACGGATCCACGAAGGGTCAAGGCCTCAAGGGTGTGATGAAGGGATGAAGGGCCGTCACAGGTTGGTCGATGTGACGGTGGCAGTCTTTGGGTCAAACTTGAATAGGTGAGGAGGGTAAAAGGTTGGAGGGGAATGAGGATTTTAGTATTGGGAACAGAGGGAGCTAAGGTAAATATTCAAATTTGTAAGAAATGAGGGAACAAATAAAAGGGAGGGAAATTGAGGGTAAAAAATTTGGAGATTTGATACTAAATGTGAGAACGAGTATTTTTTTTAAGTGTAATTGGCTTATAAATTCTTTTTGAAGCGTATCTGTGTATGTAAATCCAATTCGTGTTATTTTTTTTAAATGAGAAGGGGGGCGAAACTATTATTTTTCAAAAAAAAAACCTTATGGTCCAAATATTAACACTACTCGCGAAAAAAAAGAGGGGGGGCGGTCGCCCCCTCGGCCCCAACAAACATTCGTCCATGCTTTGTCAAATGCGGTGCATTTGGAGTTAATGTAAGCCCCTTTTCCAAAATCGACATAAATATATATAATATAAAATGGTGAAGTGAAAGAGAGATGATAAATGTGAGGAGTGTTGGAGTTAAAAAGATGAGAGAGAGAATGCATATAGAAAGGATGTTTAAAAAGCTTATGTAGCAGTGATGACTAGGATGCATGTATTAAATGCATGTTTATGCATTGCGAGTAGTCTTAACGCTATAATGAAATAAGAAAAACAAATTATTATTTACATTCTATTATATTGAAATGGTATATGTATATGTATATGTATATATATATATCTTAAGATTTAAATGGAAAATTAATATTAATATATTGATATATATATTAAAAAGCAACCAAATTGAATAGTATAAATATTTATATTATATTGAAATATTAATTAATTTATACACACATGTATATTATATTATATTGAAATGGTATATGTCTATGTATATGTATATATATTACTAAATAGTATGAATATTATATTGAAAAAATGTGGTTCTTTCTAGGGTTTCGATGGTGTTTGGGGGAGGTAAAGGTGATTTGTTTGTTATCATAGAAAATCGATGTTTGTTTATAGCTTTGGGTTTTTTTCTAATTCAGTCAATTGGTTGAGGTGAGAAGGATTTTGTGAGACATATTTTTATGGGTTTTGTATGATTTTATTTTTTAATGAGAAATTAGTATAGAGTTTGTGATGAAAGATTTGATTTTGTTATGTGGTTATGCTTCTGCAAATGATATATAATACATATTATCGGGATTGTACTGTGATACCCCGCCGCAACGCGCGGATGGGAAAAACCTAGTATATATTAAAATGCAACCAAAATGAATAGTAACAATATGTATATTATATTGAAATAGTAAATATGCATATTATATTATATTATATTATATTATATTATATTATATTATATTATATTATATTATATTGAAAATAGTGTATATATATTATAGAATAGTAAATATTATATATACATATATAGTGAAAAAAACATGATTTTTTCTAGAATTTCGGTGGTGTAACGGTGCTTTATTTGTTCTCATAAAAAATCAATGTTTGCTTACAGATTTTGGTTTTCTGCCGATGAGAAGAATTTTGTGAGTAATTTTTTAGTATTTTCATAACATATTTGTATGGATTTATTATGATTTTATGTTTTAATGAGAAATTAATATATAGTTCGTCATTAAAGATATGATTTTAATGTATACTTATGCTTCTGCAAATGATATTAATACCCATTATCGAGAGCGCACTGCGATAACCTGCCGCAACGCACGGCGGGGAAAACCTAGTTTATAACAATTTAGAGAATTGGACTATTATTAAAATTTAACCAATAATACATCTCATGCAAAAGCTTTGTTTAAAAATAAATTGAGCATCAATGTATGGGATAGTTTTTTTTAACGGTTTCAGACTAAACGACTCATTTAATCCCAAACGGGCACACATCCAAGGGCAGGCCCAGTCGTCACCCTTCCACCCACAAGATAAGCATGAACCGGATAAATCCCTCTCCTCGCTTAGGTTTAAACCACTGACCTTAATGAGGTGCAACTTCTCCATTCATCACAATACCAATAGGCTAGAAGCCCTTTTGGTATGTATGGGATATAAATGAGAAAAAATGTGTAACACCCCGACCGATGGCGGAAACGTCGGGATGCCACGAGGGATGTGTAGATTGTTCATAAGCTCGTGAGCATCTAAATAAATCATCATATATCAATTAAATCAACCAAATTAATTACATCAAAAATCATGTTCATCATGATTTAGTTACAGTAATTACACAAAAGATTTAGCTAAATTGACTAAACTCTAGTCTTCAGAAATCCAATTAATTTAGCTAAGTCCAAGACCCTAAGTGATGATGTCCAAAAGATGTAGAGCTATACTGCTCTACCTACTTCTCCTCGTTCCCTGAAACATGTAGAAAATCAAGTGTCAACTACGAAGTAGTTGGTGAGTAATCATTAGTTTTTATATTTCAAAAATGTTTATTAAATGTTTATGAAAGTTTAGAGTTTTCTAAGAAAATCCACATGTGCACCTGCGAGATAATCCAACACTGCCAACTCACAAACACAAACACAACAATCACATAATTCAAATAATCACAAATAATCAACCACATATATTCAACCAATCTCAACCAATCACAAACAAATCAGTAATCAATATTCACCATAATCATCTCAATATAAGTTACCGCGGAGGACCTCAGTCAACTCAATCAACGGCGGAATCATCGCGGAGGACCTCAGTCAACTCAACCAACGATATTCCTATAAGTGTCAATACATGCACTACGGATGACCGTAGTCAACTCAACCAACAGTGGAATCACAGCGGAGGACCTTAGTCTACTCAATCAACGGTAATTCAATCATTGCGGAGGAACGAAGTCAACTCAACCAACAATGACTCACGGAATACGCAATCATCCATATCAATCCACAATTAATAATAATTCAATAGTATGAATATCATATTGATAATCCAGGTGTCACCCATGTGTTATCAAAATAATATTTTAAATCTGGTATACATATTCCACCTCCGAGTTTAAAAGCAAAATGATTTAAAAAGGAGGTTATGAGAACTCACCTGAATTCCTCAGATTCAGTGTTTTTGTAGAATGCGCGCTCGCGTATATGAAATCAAAAGCAACTCAACAATCTGTAATTATCGTGTGTTTCATATTCGTAAGTATATGCGTTTCATTTCCATTAAGTGCCATAAGTGTTTACTTTTAATTCATTAAATGTTTTACTAACTTAGTTTATTTAATCTAAGTTAAGATGAAATACCCAAGATTTTATAAATGATCACCATCCATATATAATTTAAACTTGCTAGTTTTAATTATCTAATGGTGATAACTAAATTGTGAGATCTTATGCATACCTTCCATAGATGTGCATACTCCAAGGTGATAACCCTTATCATACACACATATATACATACATGCATGTTTTTAAATAGATTGCCCACCATATTATAAGTTATTAATATTTTGTTTAAGTTTAAGAAAATTATATTTAAGTCGTTCTCATAAAATTGTTCACATTACGTATAAGCTCATAATTCCAAAAACTTATGTTCTTAAGGAAATGTCGCAACCTAAAACATTCATGCATGCATGGGTACTCATAAGCTCATGTTCTTTCACTTATTCTAAATTTCATGCATTCGTGTACTCCTTCCCTTAACTCGAAAAGACTTAGATTCGACAGCCCTAGGCCCGGCGAACCTTAGGGTTCGTCCACACTTGGTTCGGTGATGGACTCAGGCTCGACAAGATAGAGGTTCACTGCATTAGGGTTTGACAGTTTAGAGTTCAGTCGCCCAAGGTTCGTGGCTACTAGGGTTCGATCATCTGATGGTTCCACAGCATACAGGTTCGTGAAGCTGGTTCATTTCTCACTGGTTCGTGGCTCCAGGTTCGTAAACCAAGGGTTCGGCCAATGGTCCAGGTTCGTTGACATCCCTGGTTCGTGACACATGAAGGTCCGCCATGCATTGGTTCGCCAAACCAAGGTTCGGCTGAGAGGAAGGTTCGACCAGCATGCAGCCAGGTTGAGCACCCTATGGTTCGCGGCCAGAAGGGTTCACTGATGAGTCCTGGGTTCGTGGATAGCTGATGGTTCGGACCTCATGAGGTTCGGCTACTCCTTCACCCAGCTCAAGGGAGATTCGGCCGATCGGTTTTCTTCATGAACCCGATGTTCATCATCATCATCCTCAAGTTTCTTCAAGATGCAAGGTCACCCATGGCTCCCCCAGGCTCCTACTCACTCGTTTTAGGGTTTACAATGTGTGGCATTCGGTTAAAGAGTAAGAACGCGACCCCGTTTTTTGTTAGAGTGAGAAACAAAAATAAAACCCTAGATTTACCTTCTAATCGCGATCAAATGCTCGATTTCTCCACAGGTTCTTGTTCTCCTCGATCACGTGAACGTTTAGGCACCAAGATCTCTTGAAATGGTTGTGTGTTGAAGGAGAAAACTTAGAGAGAAGTTAGAGAAAGAGTATAGGTTCGGAAATGGGTCTTGAGAGATAAAGTGGAAGATGAAAATGAGAAGGAAGATGGTGTTCTTCCCTCTTTATACCCCGAATCGATCCCACGTGCTCGGTCTCGTTTATTACGCGTTAAAAATTATAAGATGCTCGGTTTTGCTCGTAAAATATATTTAAAACATAAAACATTTAAATGATCATATATCGTTTTAATAAAATGATTTTATTTAAAGTTGTTTTGTAAAATGATTTCGTTAACCTTCGTTAAATCATTTATTTTATAAAAAGATTTATTCGGATTCGTCTTAGGTTGTAATTCCTAATAAACATTTTTAAACATATTTTTCTTAATTAATATCGTTAGATATTATTTCGTTATTTCGTCGAAACACGTTACTCACGTACGTATTCGTAAAGATCGTCACCTTTTCGAATCCGTCGTTCGTATCGCATTTCGATTCGATTTACGATTTATGGAATGTCTTTTCAGTATATTATTCCTAATAATTATATTCGTGTGAATCCTCACCCACGCGAATACATTATTAAGTTAATATTTCTGAAATAATATTCGCGTTTGAAATTTATTTGTAACCTCACCATCGCTTAGACATTCTCAATAATGCTTCCGTTATTTTATTATCTTGAATATTATAATTTCCCAATCCAAATCCCACTAAACTATATCACTGACACATCCATGATAAACTGAAATAAGCTTAGGTATAAGGCATATGTAGGAGTAGGTCGCAACCTATCTAGCCATCGTCCCACCACTATTTCGATAAACCATGACATGTGTCCTTGACTATGTTTAGTAACCAAACAATATCCAACTCATTAATCCTTTCCATTCCAAACCAAAACCTCGGAAAATATATATACATAATAAATACTATTGATTATAAAAGTATGATGAAAACAATAAAAATTTTCTAATTATCAATA
Organism: Mikania micrantha; assembly: GCA_009363875.1. Lineage (NCBI taxonomy): Eukaryota > Viridiplantae > Streptophyta > Magnoliopsida > Asterales > Asteraceae > Mikania > Mikania micrantha. The sequence continues at coordinate 36,413,518 of CM018689.1, read as the reverse complement.
TAAAGAATAGTTACAAATATATAAATAACTTAATTAATTACTCAATACTTAGTAAATAATAAATGATTCAAGGTCTAGCTTTTCATAAGTTAAAGTAGTTTGGACATGAGCTTTTAAGAAGCTTAAGCCTGGCTCATTTACACTAAATACATAGATTATTTGTTTTCACTCATTCGTCCTAATTTAGGGTTGAAACAAATAGAGTCAAATAAAGTTTTATTCATATACGTTCATTCAACATTACACGAACACATAACTGAATGAAAGTACTTGTTCTTATTCATTTTATTAAGGAATTAAACTTGTTAATGAACGGTTTACAAACGCAAATGAGCATATGTTATTTGAAAAATAAAAATCAACATTCTTAATCCCAAACATTAGACACAATCACCTTAAGTAAATATAAAGTTAAGCACTTTATATATAACATAAATATAATTATTCAAAATAAAAAAACAAATTAGAAATAATAATCATAACGAAAATGATCTAAAAATAATGTTACAAATATTTAAGTATCAAGTGACTAAATTCTTTACAAGATACAAGTTTCTAATTATTATGTTTTCTAGTTTAAATGCTAAGATAAACCCTAAAAATATAAAGATACATTCAATAAATAAACATTACTAAATCAATACAAATGAGCAATTTACCACATGTTCATGAACACAAATATGTTATAACTACCTCGATCTATATATTTATGTTTGTTCATTTGACGTTGACTAAATGAACAAAATTTTTATTCATGTTTATTTCTTTATCAAACATTTATGTTAATGAACATCTCACCAAAAGCGTTCACGAACAATTCATTGAACCACGGGTTTTTTATAGCCATAATTCTAATCACTAACCCAATTTTTTTAGGAAAAACAAAAGTGAATTTTCTTTTATTTTTTGAGGAGGAAAAAGTGTGATACATGAATAAATAAAAAAGCAAAGATTCTATTGAATGTGTTAGATTCAACCATATAGGCTTCTTATGCTAAAAGTGTGAGAAGTATTATTAGTCATTAGATCTATAAGAACAAATATGAGAGAGAAACTTATTTTAAAGGAAAAAGTTGTTGAAGGTTAATTAAGTTATGACAACTTCCCCCCAAATTTTTTAAACGTTGATAACTTTTACATACGAATATTATTTTTAAAAAAATATATCATAAAATAGACTGTTTTTTATAATGAGTATAGTGTTGCTATAAAAATGAAATTTTTTCAGTTTAATGGGTCTAATTGTCTTTATATGTACTTCTTAAGTGTTTGTGTATAATCATCTTTTTTGTGTTTTTCTTATAGGAAATTCAGGTCCTTGTGTCTTTTTTAAAGGTCATTGTGTAATTTATGTTATTCATACTCGTCATTGTGTTATCCTTGCTTGATATTATATATTTTGCAATATCATTTTGTCTTGAATTGTTCAAGAAAACATAACATTGAGCAAAAAACAAAAAATACACAATGTCATGTACAAAAGATACAATAAACCGAAAAAACAAATTTTTTTTGTATATTATCACTATACTCATTTTGGAGGTTAATTAAGTTATGACAACTCCCCCCCCCCAAATTTTTTAAACGTTGATAACTTTTACATACGAATATTATTTTTAAAAAATATATCATAAAATTGTGTAATTTATGTTATTCATACCCGTCATTGTGTCATCCTTGCTTGATATTATATATTTTGCAATATCATTTTGTCTTGAATTTTTCAGGAAAACATAACATTGAGCAAAAAACAAAAAAGACACAATGACATGTACAAAAGATACAATAAACAGAAAAAACAAAATTTTTTTGTATATTAACACTATACTCATTTTGAAGACAAAAAATGCTTGGTTTTATGACATATATTTTTTTTCAAAAAATGATGTTACGTGTAAAAGTTATGAACATTAAAAGAACATGAGATAACTTGATAAAAAGTCAACAAAAGTGGTCATTAATAGAATAATTTCCAGCAACTTGATTAATAATAGCTGTTGATTAATGATCTAATGATTCATGATTTTTCTCACACGTTTTAGGATAAAAAGTTTTTAGTTTAAACTAACAATTTATTGAATAATGATATAAATAGATATAAACGTAGAAGGTTTTCAAAATCAATAAAATTTAAACATGGTTAAGGAGATGTGAATATAAGCATTGCGATGCTAAAAAAACTGCTAAGTAAAAGTCTTCGTATTAAGACGTTAACTCGAATGAGAGTTCTCGGAACATCATATAGCCAGGAATAACCAAGTATATCATGCGAATAGTAATTAATTAGGCATGTCCCTTGAAGAAGCGAAGTTTAAATTTCTAGAGCAGGAGTGAAAGTAGATGTATATATTGAGGCAAGTGAGACACAAATTTATTGAAGAATTGAGGTGATCTATAATATGGGTAATCAAGTAAGTTAGACAAAATTAGAACATTAAAATTCTATTTGAAAAGTTCTATTTGAAGATTAACTTCGCATTAGCTACGATCAAAATTCAATTGTAATAAACATATTAAAAAAGTAAGGTTCTATACGAATGTAGGCTTCACTTTAACTAGTACCAAAACTCAAATATTAATTAAGAACAAATTAAGGTTATACTTGAATAATATATATATATATATATATATATATATATATAGGGGAGGGTTCCTAAGAAAACCTTCATTTTTTAGAAAACTAAGAAAACTCTTTTTTAACCATTGATCACATTGATCAATGGTTGTAATTAATCGATGATAATAATTTAAGTAATTATGATTTTAGTCAGCTATTTATAGCCAATAAGGGTACAATAGGAAAATTATAATTTTTTAATATGGAAACACAATTAAAGCTCATAATTATTCTTATAATTTCTCTCTCTTCTCTCTTCTCTCCTTATTTTCGTTTTGAGAAAAAAATCTAATAAAAGTGATTATCGAATGAAAAAAATAATTAAAATAACTGTGTTCGTACATATAATTTGATTACACGTATGTAATCAATCAAGGTGACAATGCATTACATGTATGTAATCAATCAAAGAATCTGTGTTTGTACATATCATCTGATTACATATAGGTAATCACTCAAATATAAGCACATATATAACATGATTACGTATATGTAATCTAATTGGTGTAATGACAAATGAACATCCTTTATATGCATTCAAGAAAGCTGCTTACATATATGTAATCAACAAAAAATGAACAAATGTAAGCATATACAATCTGATTATATTTACATAATCAACAAAATAAAACAAATGTAAGCACATATCATCTGATTACATATATGTAATCAACCAAAATAGAACAAATGTAAGCACATATCATCTGATTAAAAAAACTTGCTTACATATACGTAAGCATTCAAAAAAGATGAAGTCAAAGACAATGATGTGTTACATATACGTAATACGATGTAGAATCCAAAAACAAAACCAAAAGACATAACAAGTGATTACATACATGTAAACCTATGTGCACTTATCTTCTTCTTCTTCATCTTTCATTTAGGCGTTTCATCGAACACATGGTATGCATCCTAAATGTTTTCATTGGGTTGTTCAAGGCTTTGGAGACAAAATCAAATGAAAATAAGGATACTCTGATTACGTGGGAAGAAGAGAAAGGAGAAAGGGAGGGCAACGATGCAAGAAACCCATCTTGATTTGGAGGCTGGTTGTGGCGATGGAGATCATGACACCCGTTAGAAATCAACCGCCATCAGCGACGGAGACTCGGTTCACGGTTGTGGGATGCCAGTTAGATGATACTATAGCTACCAGTGAGATGAACATGCCTGATTCGAGAATACCCTCCTTGCGTGTCATGGATCTTGTTCTCGACAATCGTTGGTGATGATGAGGCTGACAACAAAGATTTGGTTCAAGTAGTAAGTAACCTTCATCCCGATAGTGGTCTGCTGGTCGCAAAGGTGATGACGAATAAGTTTGGTGGTGACCAGAAGAAGGCTGAAGATGGCAGCAAGTTCTTGAATCTTGGTAGTATATTTTTCAATTCATGGCTTTTGATTTGTTCGATTAGTCTTTCTCTCTCTCTTTGATGGGAAAATCAAAGGGAGAGATTTAAGGAAAATTAAAAGGAAAAAGATAATTACTAAGATTAAAAGTGTGTAAATTACTATATGACCCTTTTATTTAAATAAAAAAAATTAAAAAAGAAAATTTTTGATTGGTTGAAAGTAGTTTTCTTGGTTTTCTTAAAAATGATGAGTTTTCTTATGAACCTTCCTATATATATATATATATATATATATATATATATATATATATATATATATTTTTTTGGCTATGAACAAATTCAAGTATTAGAAGCAAAATTAAAAAAGCGAGGACATATTCAAATGTTGGTTTTGTTTTAATTATGCTCAACACTCAAATATTATGAAAATATATTGAGGTTAAGCTTACATACAAAAATAACATATCACCTTTAAGCATAAAAGAAACACATATGTATATCATGTCAATATTGCATTAAAGAATTAGCCTGGCTATGAGTTAAATATTAAAGTTATGATATTATTTAAACTTTAATGTTAAATCAAAAGAGTTGATATAAAGAAAATAATTAGGTATGAATGAAATAGGTAGTTCATTAAGTCGTTCGTCTCATCCCAAACAGTTGGGTACAAACGAATAAACTAATTGTACGAATAAATTATTTTTAGGTAAACTTCATTTGAATCAAGATGATTTCTAGGTTTAGAATTAATGTAACTATCTTCCTAAACAAACTTTTCATGTAATATACACCACAATATTATTAGACAGTGGTGGAGTTTCAGTAGCTTTAGAGGAGAGGTGAAAATTTTAAAAGAGGACGTAATCCATACCTATAAAAAGTTTATAACCTATTAACCGAAAAATTAAAATTACTGACAAAAAAGGAAAGGAGGAGGGGTCATAGACGGTTCTTATTGAGGGCCCGCCCCCTGTTTTTCCGGTCAGAATGGTCGATTTAATTATATTTTGTCCAAAAATCCTTCGGTTACTCTCGTTTCCTTCCTAAAAATCCCTCAGTCTCCTTCATTTTCTTCCTAAAAACTTTCGCCCCCCTCTGTTTTCTTCCTAAAAATCCTTCGGCCCCCTCCAGGCTTTTTTTCAAGCTCCGTCACTAGGAGGGGTCGCCTCTCTCACTCTCACTAACATTTGCCCATGTTGGATCAAAAACTTTTTGCTGAAACAGTGTCTATTTACTTCGTCACATGTGTTTAATCTAATTTCTGTAAGCATAAGCTGGTCTTGATAGACACATGTGCCAAAAACTCATAAACTTGTCTCAAATTTCCCACATCTACTTATTTTTTTTTACAGGACTCTAACAACTATTTCATTCTAGACCTGCTTCCATCATTATTAAGTAAAACATGTATGAGAACCGTTCGTAAATTTGTAATTAAAATATATATAATTCGTTATACAATATCAGAAATAAAAAAGAAAACTATTACACGATCATAAAGAAATTGCAACTATTACATGAAATAAAATTACATAAGCATAAACTGAAATACAGAAATACAAGTAGGAAGAAAACAAGAAAAACTTGTTGGCCGAGATTTTTGTTAAACATAGGTCCTTTAAAACATATTTCAGGCTACACAGGTAAACCGACTCGCCGCAATGCGAGCGTGCGAAGTGCAAAGTGCGCCATCAAAACGCCACATTATGCCGACCGGCCTCGTTCCCGGCGCCAGTGCGTAGGGTGCCACCCTCTGACTGTCACTAGCTATGTCTTGTTATATTGGAATATTATCTGATAACAACTCTTTACTTATAAACCAACAAATAATTTATTTTTAATTTAATATAGGAATCCGTTCTTACAATTATTATAAAATTAATGTAAAATCACATAACTTTAAGCATCGATATCTCATCCATCTTAGATTTTTTTGAACCATGTTTAGTTTGCTATCATTCTCCCACATAATAGAACTTAAACGGAATCTCCAATAACCGAATTCGTAAGATATACGAATAAATATTGTGGTCTAAAAATAATAATAAATTTTATTTATTGTTAAATTTCTAACAAAACACAACCTATAAAATTTTATATATTAATAATAACGAGATGGAGCTTTATCACACGTTGATGAAAATTAAATGACTTAATCCATTTAAAACGTTAATAAAATAAAAAAAATCACCAAAAATTAAAATCTATAAAACCCACAAAGAACATTTTGTAAAATAACTAGAAGGCGTTGCCACGCTTCGCGGCGGGTTTACGCCTGTTGTGTTTACCAAAATAGTGGTAATGGCTTAATAAGCTTTTTACAAAAATAGAAGTTTCTAAATAACATGAAAACAACAAAACTTAACATAATCACAAATCAACAAATCAAGTTTCCAATTTGAACTATTGCATTACGAAGAACAATTCAAGAATTTCCTTAAGCAGACATGAAATCATCATTCAATACATAACCCTAAAGTTTTCAAAAATCCAATTTCCTACACCTCATGTAACCTTCTATCTGAACCAAATAACAAAGGATTCTCAAATAACTAAAAACCCTAAATATGAATCTAAAGAATACTCTCCTACCTCAATTAATAAGACCTCTAATTAACCTATACATCAATAAAAGATCCACAAAAGAAACTATATATTATAATTTTATTTTGCAAAAAAAAATCGTACCTGCGATATTAAAGTCCCTAGACCAGTTTAATGCACATAACATACGAAAAAAAAAACAGAAAGAAATAAAAAACAATTGATTAATAATTTATTATATCTAAAATTGGTCATAATAAGATGGTAAAAAATATTTTTATGCAAAAACTAAAAAGATAAGTTTATCATAACAAATCATTATTTAAAATTTGTATATACATCCTTGTATTCTATACTAGTTTAGAGAAAGTAGGCTAGGTGTATGGTTTCCAAATTGATCACCTGATAATCTTTCAGTTTGCTCAGCTAGCTGTTTGACGGAACCATCAGCAGGATCATGAATAACAACCTTGTTTTTCTTCCTCTTTTTTGAAGGATCAAAAGAAGCAAGCTATATCATGATTCACACATCAATAAGAACAATATTTCAAGTAATACCTTCTGTCATATTCACCAAAAATAGTGAAAAAGAACATGATCTACCTACATCAGCTCCTTCATCCTTCATCTCGATTGGATTATCTTCATCAGCCATGATTATCAAATTTAAAGAATCCGTATTTCCAAATGAAATCCTATCAACGCCAACGAACACACAAACTTAGTATAGTGACTCCACAGCTTTGTCTCGCACACAGGTTTCTTCAATAGTACATAAAGTTTCAAGAGGTGGTGCCATTGCAAGAAGAACATCATCATCACCGTCGCCGTCGCCGTTAGAACAATCATCTTGGATGAGGCACACAAATCCAGGTATTCTATTCATCCAGGTGCTGATAAAATGTATAAAGATCTTAGAGATTTTTATTGGTGGCCTGGAATGAAGAAACACATAGCTGAATACGTGGATCGATGCTTAACATGTCTCAAAGTTAAGGCTGAACATCAACGACCTTCTGGGTTATTACAACAACCTGAGATTCTCAAGTGGAAATGGGATCAAATCTCTATGGATTTTATCACTAAATTACCCAGAACATCACGTAATCATGACTCTATATCGGTGATCGTTGATCGCCTTACTAAATCTGCGCATTTCTTACCCATCCGAGAAGATTAATTTATGGATCGACTCGCTATACTCTATGTTAATGAGATTATATCTCGACATGGAGTACCAATCTCTATCATTTCTGACAGAGATAGTCGATTTATGTCACGATTTTGGCAAACTCTTCAGAATGCATTGGGCACACAAATCAATATGAGCACAGCTTATCATCCACATCAGACGGGCAGACCGAACGAACAAATAAAACTCTTGAAGACATGCTCAGAAGCTGTGTGATTGATTTTGGAGGTAGCTGGGATATTCATCTTCCACTTGTTGAATTCTCGTATAACAACAGCTACCATACCAGTATTCAATGCGCTCCATTCGAAGCATTTTATGGACGCATGTGTAGATCACCTATCTGTTGGTCAGAAGTAGGTGAAAATCAAATAATAGGCCCTGAATTCATTCAAGAAACAAATGATAAGATCGCACTTATTCAAGAACGAATTAAAGCTGCTCGCGATCGACAAAAGAGTTATGCTGATAATCGTCGAAGACCTCTAGAATTCCAAATAGGTGACCGAGTAATGTTGAAAGTTTCACCTTGGAAGGGCATCTTCAGATTTGGAAAGAGAGGTAAGCTTTCACCAAGATATGTAGGACCATTCAAAATCCTTGAACGAATCGGATTTGTAGCCTGCAGACTTGAATTGCCTCCTGAACTCAGTAACATTCATGATGTCTTTCATGTATCAAATCTGAAAAAGTGCATAGCCGATGAATCATTAATCGTGCCTCTTGAAGAAATCCAAATTGATGAAAAACTTCAGTTTAGTGAAGAACCAGTAGAAGTGATGGATCGAGAAATGAAAGTGTTGAAGCGTAGTCGCATACCAATCGTGAAAGTTCGATGGAATTCACAACGTGAACCTGAGTACACGTGGGAACGAGAAGATCGAATGAAAGCAAAATGCCCACATGTATTCTCATAAACAATTGTCATCAAGTAAGTTTTCACTAAATTTCGGGACGAAATTTCTCTAACAGGAGGAAATTGTGGCAATTGCAATTGAGAATTACGTCATCGATGAAATGAGCACATGTGATCGTTCTAGAAATCCACGTTGATTTGATGATTGTAATTATTACAGGTTGATAGGATGCGAGAAATGATGTTAGCAGATCGCAAAGAAACATCCATCACCTAATGCTTATTCAAACAGGCGACCAACCAATTTCACGTATAGAATCATAACTAAAAAATAAAGAAAATGAGTGTAAGCGAAATCATGAAACGAGACTCCGATTTCAAGATACACCGAGTCGAATATAATGTTAAATAAGAGATCAGATATTTTGAACTCTTCAGGTCTTGAAATTATAACCATTGGAAAGAGCTCGAAAAATTGTGAACGTGGGTGAAAACCGCACGTAAAACAGAGTTCGTATGCTCAAGTTATCGCGAAAACAAGAAAATCAAAAATTTGGACAAAATTCCCTGGGGAGGTACGCCCCATGCCACACGCCGAGCCGGGGCGGTACACCCAGCGGCCTATGTCGGCAAAAACGGGTTAAAAGATCATATTGCATCGAAAAACTGATATTTTTACTCCTTCTCGACCTTTTCTTGCTCTCAGACGACCAAAACTTGTTTTTGATCATCCAAATCTTATTTTGAAGCTCTCTAATCGTGTGGATCGTACCAGAGATCATATATACAAGCCTAGATCGTTGTTCTACCCGCAGAAATCCGTCTGATTAGGTAACGGTTCGTTTTAACCTTCTAGTTTGATTTTGATTGATTAGATCTTGATTTTGAATGTAATGAGATAGTTAGGGTTGTTGATTATTGCCTAGATGATGGCTAGGATTGATTATAAACAAAGAACACGATGTTTTAATGGGTAAATCCTTGTTTTGATCCGTTGTAATGCCCGATTTGCATGAAATCATACTCATGATTATAATGGTTTAAACCATTTGATTATGACAATGTAGGTGATTAGTTTGGTTAATCTTTGAAATGCAAGGTTAAATCCAAGTGTTTCAAACTAATCACAATCATTAACATACTCATTAAAATGATTATCTGATGTTTATGATAATAGTCAGATTAGTATGTTAAACACGGTTATTAAACATATTCTAATGCTACATTGTGATATTTCATGATATTTGGGTAATCAATAACAAGGATTGATCAATTCTAAGCCATTAATCTGTCTAGAAACTGTTATAGCATTATAATCAACAACATTAACTATTTGGTTAATCCGAGATTATTCTGATTAATCAAGTGTGTCATCAACCTTGTATTAGTAACCTAATTCAGTGTAGGTTCCTACATTATCATACGTTGTATGATATAACATTAAATTAATTAATTACATAATTAATCTTAGTTTGATGACTGTTAAGACAATGTCTTTGACATTGGACGTTCAGAAAGATCTAATCAGTAAGTTAGAACATAAATAACTTATTAAACATAAATAAATGCAGAATCACTCTATTACTATCAGTCTTGTGAGATTCTGCTACTACTAAATTATCATGTGAGTTTCGTACAATCCCTTTTCATTTTAGTGTTTTACAAATATCGGGGAATTTCTGTAAATCGATTTCTGAACATATGATATGTATCACTGCTATCTTTGTGATTGCATGTGATTTTTGTGTGATTTCATGGGATTTTGCCGTTAGTATCTCTATCACAGTATCAAAAGCCCTCATTCTTTGAAACTGTATCTAGTGAACCCATGTGGGGCCGAACAGGAAGCATTGATAGTACTATTAGCTGACAACCCATTTGCTGGGAGGATTGCCTCTCCCATGGTGTGAATGTTTGTTACCTGTTTTCGAAACACTTTCTTAATGTTAGTGATAGACATTAAGATAATGAGGCATTAAGATATTTACCGACGGGTAGTATCTTCGTAAAACGTAAAACTGTCCGAAAGGAACTAGATACGGGTCCCATGGTTATCTGAACTGTATATCTTGAAATTTTGCATATCACATTGTTTAATTACTAAACTTTACGAACTCACCAGCTTTGTGCTGACGTGTTAAACTTAAAACTTTTGCAGGTAGACAGTGATTCCGGTGAGACTGCACTTCAGAAACTTGTAACTTAATAAGTTAATTTTGTAATGAGAATTTTAATAACGAACCATGTAATGTAATTATCCTAAGTTAATCTGTGTGCTTGTGATATTGGATCAAGTAAGTCACCCCTCATATCTGAGACATCACCACTATGCTTCCACAACCGTTTCAGTGACATTATTAACAGGTGACGAGAGGTGGGGGTGTGACAGGGTGGTATCAGAGCCACATGTTATAGAGAATTAGGTTGACTTAGAGACCTAGACTATAACCAGAGACTCGTATAGTGACACAGAGAGCACCGAACATAACTAATGAACAAAACTTGTTTTGAATAAAGCCAGAATAATCAGGTGGTACGAATTCCAGTTATGAATGGCCAGCATAACTGAAATTTGCAACACCTGTGCGTTCTAGTTAAATTTAATTCAAGTAGAACAATAACAAAATACCTAGTGAGGTATTCTGTCATCGTAAAATACCTAGTGAGGTATTCTGTCCTCGTAAAACACCTAGTGAGGTATTCTGTCATCGTAAAATACCTAGTGAGGTATTCTGTCCTCGTAAAATACCTAGTGAGGTATTCTGTGATCGTAAAATACCTAGTGAGGTATTCTGTCATCGTAAAATACCTGGTGAGGTATTCTGTCATCGTAAAATACCTGGTGAGGTATTCTGTCATCGTAAAATACCTGGTGAGGTATTCGGTTATCGTAAAATACCTAGTGAGGTACTTTGTTATCGTAAAATACCTGGTGAGGTATTCTGTTATCATAAAATAGCTTGTGTGCTATCTCATAAATAGGGGTGTTCACGAGCCGAACCGAGCCGAGCCGAGCCAGGGGTCAGCTCGGACTCGGCTCGGATTTAAACCGAGCCTGGCTCGGTTCGGCTCGGTTTGTAAACCGAGCCTGAAATCTTGGCTCGGACTCGGCTCGTTTTTAACCGAGCTGGCTCGGCTCGGCTCGTTTTTGGCTCGGTTTTTACATAAAAATTTAATATATGTATTGCATTCATCTCAACTTGACTCGGTTCGTTTTTGCCTCGTTTATGGCTCAGTTTTTACTTAAAAAGTTTAGTATTTGAATTGCATTCACCTCAACTTAGTTCGGTTTGTTTTTTGATAGGTTTTTATATAAGAGAAGAGGCGTGAATAAGTGAAACTGAGAATTAAGAATATAATTTAGGAATTAGGAATTAGTGAAGTACGTGAGAATTGAAATTTATTTCGTATTTTCATCTTCTTTTCTTTTATTATTTTTATCTTTTTAACATAATTACAATATAACATCAAAGTATATTTATTATTGAAAGTAACCGAATAGTTTATTTTTTAGTACAACATATTGTACAAACAAGCCGAGCAACGAGCCGAGCATACGAGCCGAGCAACGAGCGAGCTACGAGCCGAGCCAGCCCTGGCTCGGACTCGGCTCGGTTTCAAAACGAGCTGGCTCGGTTCAGCTCGGTTTCAAACGAGCTTTATCCGAGCCGATCTTTATCCGAGCTTTTTCCGAACGAGCTACGAGCCGAATCTGAGCTTCGAGCTTTTTGGACAGCCCTACTCATAAAATAGCTTGGTGCTATCTCGTAAAATAGCTTGTGTGCTATCTCGTAAAATAGCTTGTGTGCTATCTCTTAAAATAGCTTGGTGCTATCTCATAAAATAGCTTGTGTGCTATCTCATAAAATACCTTGTGTGGTATACTCTCGTAAAATACCTTGTGTGGTATACTCTCGTAAAATACCTTGTGTGGTATACTCTCGTAAAATACCTTGTGTGGTATACTCTCGTAAAATACCTTGTGTGATATATCGTAAATACTTTGTGTGGTAACTTATCTATTGATTGTGTAACACATATCAAAGTCCTGTATAATAATATCTCAAAAACATATGTGATCATGAATCAAAAAACGAAAGATGTGTATTTCCTGTGAACAGTGACATATCGGTATTGGTATCATAACGCCGTGTGTTATGTGATACTATAACACATTTTGAGATAACAAGACTAAGTATGACTACAAATATCTGTATGATTATCGTATGTTGAGCACATATCTGAATTATATCAATGTAGTTATACCATTTTCTTAAGAATCACATATCGACATGATTTTTCAGTACGACAGAATATGGTTGAATTAATGTGATTGAACAAGGGTTGTATTTTTTTTATTATTCTTGAACTGACCTAAGTTTGTCTGCATGTGAGCAGAACGATGGCTCCGAAACGAGGTCGACCAACCAAGAAAGCTGGCAGGAATAATGTTAACCCAGAACCGGAACAAGTTCCGCCTATGAACGTGGAATCGAATCCGGAAGTGAACATGGTTCCACCCGGAAATCTGGAGACGAATACTGTTCCACCAGTGAACCCAGAAGTGAACACTATTCCACCTGCTGGTGCAAGTGGATCTGAATCAAATGAATCAATGATATCACGAATTGTTCGAGAACAGCTATCAGCTTGTGGTGTATTAACACAACACCAACCTCATATCACTGCGGCTTCTGGTTGGAATCATGATCATGTGGAACATAACGCTACTGGTGGACACATAGAAGCTCATCAGACCACCGGTACAACTACAACTGCTCCTGATCCACCACGACAGGGATGTACTTATAAGTATTTTGCTTCCTGTAACCCTCCTACTTTCACGGGCAAGGAAGGAGTGGCTGGTCTTTTGAGGTGGATTGAGGAGATGGAAACCAAACTTAAAATCAGCCAGTGTTTGGAGGAGCATAAGGTGTCTTATGCTGCCTGTTCTCTAAAAGAATCAGCTTTAACCTGGTGGAATACCCAGGCTAAAACTCTGGGCTCAGCTACAGTTGACTCTATGGGCTGGAATGAATTTAAAACTCTGATTAGATCATAGTACTGCCCAATCACTGAAATTCAAAAGCTCCAGGAGGAATTCTGGAATCATTCTATGATCGGTGCTGATTATTTAGTTTATACCGATCGTTTTCATGAACTTACTTGCTTACTTCCCGATATGTTTCCTACGGAAGCAGCGTTGATTGAGAAGTACATCAAGGGTTTGATTCCCCAGATTCGGGGAATGGTGACTGCAGCTGAACCTACAAATCTGAAACATACAATTCTTTTGACCACTAAGCTTACCGATGAGGCGGTAAGGAATGGTACTTTGTCCACAAAAACTCAGACGGCGGTGGGCCGTAGTGATGTTAGTACCTCTAATGCTGTGAGAGGTACCAAACGAAAGTGGTTTGGCAAAACTAAAACCAAAGCTCCGGTTGAAACTAGCAAGAGCAAACCAAATGTGAAAAACTACGGTGCGGTTGCTCCTGAAAGGAAAGCTTATACTGGGCAGGCGCCCAAATGCAATAAGTGTCCATATCATCACACAGGACCATGTCCTGAATGTACGAACTGTAATCGAGTTGGACACTATACCAGATACTGTAACTTTCCTGCTCGTCAACCAAATCAAGCACCATGACAAACCACTCAAACCAACCGGGCATGCTTCAAGTGTGGAAGTCCTGACCATCTTATGAGAAACTGTCCGAACAACAACACCAATCAAGGGAATGAAGCTAGGGGGAGAGCTTTTCAGATTGGTGCAACTGAGGCTAGGCATGATGCGAACATTGTCACTGGTACGTTTCCTCTTAATAATCTATACGCATCAGTTCTGTTTGATACAGGGACAGATAAGAGTTTTATCTCTTTTGAATTTGCATCATTTCTTTCATTGCCTACGGTAGATCTAGAAACTCCTTATGTTATTGAACTTGCTAATGGCAAGTTAATTATCAATACTAACAAGATGCTCCTTGAATTTGAATGATCATCTTTTCAATATCAATTTACTTCCTATTGAGCTTGGGAGCTTTGATGTTGTGGTCGGTATGGACCGGCTTTCTGATAACCAAGCAGAAGTTGTATGTCAAAACAAGATGATCCGTATTCCATTACCTAACGGTAATACACTGATAGTTCAAGGAGAACGAGCCGGTAGAAAACTTGGTATCATTTCTTGTATGCAAACTCAGAAACTCTTACGAAAAGGTTGTCAGGCCTTTCTGGCATATGTGATCGAAAGTTGTTCTGTACAGAAACGTATCACAGATATTCCAGTAGTCAAAGATTTTCCTGAAGTTTTTCCTGAGGATATATCAGGATTACCTCTAGTGAGACAAGTCGAATTTCGTATTGACTTGATTCCAGGTGCAGCACCTGTAGCTAAAGCTCCTTATCGTTTATCACCATCAGAGATGCAAGAGCTTTCAGGTCAATTGCAAGAACTGTTAGACAAAGGTTTTATCAGACCTAGTTTCTCACCCTGGGGAGCACCAATTCTTTTTGTGAAAAAGAAGGATGGTTCATTCAGGATGTGCATTGACTACAGGGAACTCAATAAACTGACAATCAAATATCGTTATCCATTACCACGAATCGATGATCTATTTGATCAGTTGCAAGGTGCTACATATTTCTCAAAAATTGATTTAAGATCTGAATATCATCAGTTACGAATTAATGATGATGATGTTCCTAAAACTGCTTTTAGAACTCGATACGGGCATTATGAATTTTTACTAATGTCGTTTGGATTAACAAATGCACCTGCAGTTTTCATGGATCTGATGAAACGAGACCTTATCTGGATAAGTTCGTGATTGTGTTTATTGATGACATTTTTATTTATTCTCGAAATCAGCAAGAACATGCCCAACACTTGAAACTCATCTTAGAACTTCTAGCACGTGAACAGCTATATGCCAAATTCTCCAAGTGCGAATTTTGGTTACGAGAAGTTCAATTTCTTGGGCATTTTGTAAATGAGAACGGTATTCAAGTGGATCCCAGTAAGATTCAAGCGGTGAAACAATGGGAGACACCACGAACCCCGACTGAAATACGTCAATTCTTGGGGTTGGTAGGTTATTATCACCGATTTATTAAGAATTTCTCAAAAATAGCCTTGCCACTCACCACATTGACCCAAAAGAATCAACCTTTTATATGGGGTTCCCAACAGGAGGAGGCATTCCAACTGTTGAAACACAAACTCTGCAACGCACTTATCTTGGCATTACCGGAAGGTACTGATAATTTCACAGTGTACTGTGATACTTCTCGTCAAGGTCTTGGGTGTGTTTTAATGCAGAATGATAAGGTAATTGCTTACGCTTCTCGACAACTGAAAATACATGAGAAGAACTATACCACCCATGATCTAGAACTTGGTGCAGTGGTGTTTGCACTCAAGATTTGGAGACACTATCTATACGGAACCAAGTGTATTATATACACTGATCACAAAAGTCTTCAACACATTCTAGATCAGAAAATGTTGAACATGCGACAAAGGCGATTGGTAGAACTTCTGAACGATTATGATTGTGAAATCCGTTATCACCCAGATAAAGCGAATGTCGTAGCCCATGCCTTGAGTCGCAAGCAACGAGTCAAACCTTTATGTGTGAAAGCGTTAGGGATGGCTATTCAAACTAGTCTAATTTCTCAGATTAAAGAAGCTCAGCAACAAGCTTTACAAGCAACGAACTATCCTGCTGAGGAACTGAGGGGATTAGACAAGAAACTCGAATGAAAGCTGACGGAGTGTTGTATTTCAAAAGCCGAATTTGGGTTCCTTTATTCGGTAACTCTAGAACAATCATCTTGGTTGAGGCGCACAAATCCAGGTATTCTATTCATCCAGGTCCTGATAAAATGTATAAAGATCTTAGAGATTTTTATTGGTGTCCTGGAATGAAGAAACACATAGCTGAATACGTGGATCGATGCTTAACATATCTCAAAGTTAAGGATGAACATCAACGACCTTCTGGGTTATTACAACAACCTGAGATTCCCAAGTGGAAATAGGATCAAATCTCTATGGATTTTATCACTAAATTACCCAGAACATCACGTAATCATGACTCTATATCGGTGATCGTTGATCGCCCTACTAAATCTGCGCATTTCTTACCCATCCGAGAAGATTAATTTATGGATCGACTCGCTATACTCTATGTTAATGAGATTATATCTCGACATGGAGTACCAATCTCTATCATTTCTGACAGAGATAGTCGATTTATGTCACGATTTTGGCAAACTCTTCAGAATGCACTGGGCACACAAATCAATATGAGGACAGCTTATCATCCACATCAGACGGGCAGACCGAACGAACAAATAAAACTCTTGAAGAAATGCTCAGAAGCTGTGTGATTGATTTTGGAGGTAGCTGGGATATTCATCTTCCGCTTGTTGAATTCTCGTATAACAACAGCTACCATACCAGTATTCAATGCGCTCCATTCGAAGCATTTTATGGACGCAAGTGTAGATCACCTATCTGTTGGTCAGAAGTAGGTGAAAATCAAATAATAGTCCCTGAATTCATTCAAGAAACAAATGAAAAGATCACACTTATTCAAGAACGAATTAAAGCTGCTCGCGATCGACAAAAGAGTTATGCTGATAATCGTCGAAGACTTCTAGAATTCCAAATAGGTGACCGAGTAATGTTGAAAGTTTCACCTTGGAAGGGCATCTTCAGATTTGGAAAGAGAGGTAAACTTTCACCAAGATACGTAGGACCATTCAAAATCCTTGAACGAATCGGATTGGTAGCCTACAGACTTGAATTGCCTCCTGAACTCAGTAACATTCATGATGTCTTTCATGTATCAAATCTGAAAAAGTGCCTAGCCGATGAATCATTAATCGTGCCTCTTGAAGAAATCCAAATTGATGAAAAACTTCAGTTCAGTGAAGAACCAGTAGAAGTGATGGATCGAGAAATGAAAGTCTTGAAGCGTAGTCGCATACCAATCGTGAAAGTTCGATGGATTTCACAACGTGGACCTGAGTACCCGTGGGAAAGAGAAGATCGAATGAAAGCAAAATGCCCACATCTATTCTCATAAAAAATTGTCATCAAGTAAGTTTTCACTAAATTTCGGGACGAATTTTTTCTAACAGGAGGAAATTGTGGCAATTGCAATTGAGAATTACGTTATCGATGAAATGAGCACATGTGATCGTTCTAGAAATCCACGTTGATTTGATGATTGTAATTATTACAGGTTGATAGGATGCGAGAAATGATGTTAGGAGATCTCAAAGAAACATCCATCACCTAATGCTTATTCAAACAGGCGACCAACCGATTTCATGTATAGAATCATAACTCAAAAATAAAGAGAATGAGTGTAAGCGAAATCATGAAACGAGACTCCGATTTGAAGATACACGGAGTCGAATATAGTGCTAAATAAGAGATCAGATATTCTGAACTCTTCAGGTCTTGAAATTATAACCATGGGCGAAAACCGCACGTAAAACAGAGTTCGTATGCTCAAGTTATCGCGAAAACAAGAAAATCAAAAATTTGGACAAAATTCCTTGGGGAGGTACGCCCCGTGCCACACGCCGAGCGGGGGCGGTACACCCAGCGGCCTATGTCGGAAAAAACGGGTTAAAAGATCATATTGCATCGAAAAACTGATATTTTTACTCCTTATCGACCTTTTCTTGCTCTCAGACGACCAAAACTTGTTTTTGATCATCCAAATCTTATTTTGAACCTCTCTAATCGCGTGGATCGTACCAGGGATCATATATACAAGCCTAGATCGCTGTTCTACCCGCAGAAATCTGTCTGATTAGGTAACGGTTCGTTTTAACCTTCTAGTTTGATTTTGATTGATTAGATCTTGATTTTGAATGTAATGAGATAGTTAGGGTTGTTGATTATTGCCTAGATGATGGCTAGGATTGATTATAAACAAAGAACACGATGTTTTAATGGGTAAATCCTTGTTTTGATCCGTTGTAATGCCCGATTTGCATGAAATCATACCCATGATTATAATGGTTTAAACCATTTGATTATGACAATGTAGGTGATTAGTTTGGTTAATCTTTGAAATGCAAGTCTCCAAGTGTTTCAAACTAATCACAATCATTAACATACTCATTAAAATGATTATCTGATGTTTATGATAACAGTCAGATTAGTATGTTAAACATGGTTATTAAACATATTATAATGCTACATTGTGATATTTCATGATATTTGGGTAATCAATAACAAGGATTGATCAATTATAAGCCATTAATCTGTCTAGAAACTGTTATAGCATTATAATCAACAACATTAACTATTTGGTTAATCTGAGATTATTCTGATTAATCAAGTGTGTCATCAACCTTGTATTAGTAACCTAATTCAGTGTAGGTTCCTACATTATCATACGTTGTATGATATAACATTAAATTAATTAATTACATAATTAATCTTAGTTTGATGACTGTTAAGACAATGTCTTTGACATTGGACGTTCAGAAAGATCTAATCAGTAAGTTAGAACATAAATAACTTATTAAACATAAATAAATGCAGAATCACTCTATTACTATCAGTCTTGTGAGATTCTGCTACTACTAAATTATCATGTGAGTTTCGTACAACCCCTTTTCATTTTAGTGTTTAACAAATATCGGGGAATTTCTGTAAATCGATTTCTGAACATATGATATGTATCACTGCTATCTTTGTGATTGCATGTGATTTTTGTGTGATTTCATGGGATTTTGCCGTTAGTATCTCTATCACAGTATCAAAAGCCCTCATTCTTTGAAACTGTATCTAGTGAACCCTAGTGAACCCATGTGGGGCCGAACATGATGCATTGATAGTACTATTGGCTGACAACCCATTTGCTGGGAGGATTGCATCTCCCCTGGTGTGAATGTTTGTTACCTGTTTCCGAAACACTTTCTTAATGTTAGTGATAGACATTAAGATAATGAGGCATTAAGATATTTACCGACGGGTAGTATCTTCGTAAAACGTAAAACTGTCCGAAAGGAACTAGATACGGGTCCCATGGTTATCTGGACTGTATATCTTGAAATTTTGCATATCATATTGTTTAATTACTAAACTTTACGAACTCACCAGCTTTGTGCTGACGTGTTAAACTTAAAACTTTTGCAGGTAGACAGTGATTCCGGTGAGACTGCACTTCACAAACTTGTAACTGAATAAGTTAATTTTGTAATGAGAATTGTAATAACGAACCATGTAATGTAATTATCCTAAGTTAATCTGTGTGCTTGTGATATCGGATCAAGTAAGTCACCCCTCATCTCTGAGACATCACCAATATGCTTCCGCAACCGTTTCAGTGACATCATTAACAGGTGACGAGAGGTGAGGGTGTGACGGATTTTGTCTTAGACTTTCTATGAGCGAATGTGTCCATACTTGTTCATCATTAGAGGACACTATTCGTAAGAATTTTCCCTTTTTTTGTATTTTATTTTCTATGTACAAACATGTTATATATATATATATATATATATATATATATATATATATATATATATATATATATATATATAGGGAAGTGTACAAATAACAACCCACTCTTAAAGTAATAACCCAGATAACTTTGCTAATATTAAAACAAATTTTGGATTTTTTTAGCATCATTGTAACATATTTACAACACTATGTTCTTTTATAAGGTTGTGAAAATTAATCACCGTTTAAGAGATATCATCGTTGTAAGTTTTTGATTTACAACATTGTAACTGTTTTAGGCCCAAAACTTACAACGATGTAAACTCTCAAACGGTGATGAAATTTCGCAAACTCATAAAAGAACACAGTGTTCTAAATATGTTACAATGATGTTTAAAAAAAATCCAAGATTTGGCTTCATCTTGGCAAAGTTATTTGGATTATTGCTTTAAGAGTGAGTATTATTTGATCTTAATCCTATATATATATATATATATATATATATATATATATATATGTTATTCGGTTAACACAATAACCATGGTTTTTGAATAAACAAATTATTTTTAATGTTGGTATGTAAACCACATATTTATTTTCAATATTTCAAATCAATCGCTCACATAAGGTTTAAGGATTTTCTCTCTAAGATTGGATTTTTATAGGATTCAATCTATATATATATATATATATAGAGGGGATGATTATAATGTTAAGCATTCATTATTGCGATAAATATTGGGCCACAAAGTAATAAGATGTAGTTATTCGGTTAACGAAATAAACATGTGTTAACATTTGACCCTCTCCCTATATATGTATATATTTATTGCAATAAGGAACGGTTAACATTCTAACCATCCCCTATATATATATAGGGCAAGGTATAAAAAATAACCCTCATCTTTTGCTACAACTACATAACTCATTTCAACCAATCATAAACTTACACATAAGCATTTCATTAAAATATTAAAAAGAGCATCATAGTCATTATACCTTTATAAGTTTCCCCCCTCTTTTTTAAAGATTAATAACTTTTTTATAATATATTATTTTTAAAAAAAATTGCACCATTATATTCGTCTCATTTTTCTCTTTAATTCCGTTATAGTCTCGACTAATTTTTTTACTTTTTTTAGATGCCCTATATATTTACATCATTGTAACGAACTTAAATATAACAAATTTATTCGAAATTTTTTTTAAAATGATAAATTACAGTGATGTAATTTACATTGACGTAATTTATCGTGATGTAATTTACATTGACGTAAAATTCGGTTTCGGTTTTTTTCGGTTAATTTGGTTCCGGTTCGGTTTTTTTGGTTAATTCAGTTTCGGTTCGGTTTTTTTTTGCTTTTTGCTCATCCCTAATTTGTAACGAGCCTAAATACAACAAATTAGTTTGAATTTTTTTCGAACAATGATAAATTACATCACTATAATCATCATTGTTAGAGAAAAAAATCAAAATAATGTGTTGTATTACATTATTGTAATTTATCATTGTAATTATCATTGTTAGAGAAAAAATAAAATAATGTGTTATATTACATCACCGTAATTTATCATTGTTAGAAAAAAATTCAAAATAATGTGTTATTTTTATGCTCGTTATATCGATGTTTAATAATGGACAATGAGAAAAAAAATTAAAAAAACTAGTCAACATTATAACGGGAATTAAAGAGAAAATTACATCACTGTAAATAATGTGTTACGTCACCGTTAATTATGTTATTGTAAATTACTTCATTTTTTGTTACATTACTTCATTATGAGTTACATTACTGTAATTTACCATTGTTAGAAAAAATTTCTAATTAATTTGCTATCGTTAAGCTCGTTACAATGATGTAAATACATGACATCAAAAAAATAAAAAAAGTAGTCGAAATTATAACGAAATTAAAGAGAAAAATGAGACGAGTATAATGATGCAATTTTTTTTAAAAAATAATATAGCATAAAAAAGTTATGAATGTTTAAAAAATAGGGGGTAAAATTTACATAAATAACAAATGTCCTAAATGCCCTTCATACTAAAGACAAATGAATTGACACGTGGCACGATCCTACACACTTAACTTTTTCAAGTAACCATTGGATGATGGTTAATGGGTTGTAGCAAAAGATGAGGGTTATTAAAAATTCCATCCCATATATATATATATATATATATATATAGGGGATGTTTCCATTGGAAACCCACTCCAAGTGTGGTAACCCTTTAACTAATTTTGATTGGTTTTTTAAATAATGTGTTTTAAATGAGTGGGGCATATTGAATGTGGAAAAAAAAAGTGGATGAGATTTGTTTAAGGGTATTTTTGACATTTGGTTGGGTGTACTTGATTTCTTTTTAAAAAAAAGTTTACCCCCAATTTTTTAAACCCTCATAACTTTTATATACACTATTATTTTTTTATAAAAATTTCACCATTAAATTTGTCACTTTTTTATCTTTAATTCAAGTATAAT
Source organism: Mikania micrantha (assembly GCA_009363875.1). Taxonomy (NCBI): domain Eukaryota; kingdom Viridiplantae; phylum Streptophyta; class Magnoliopsida; order Asterales; family Asteraceae; genus Mikania; species Mikania micrantha. The sequence continues at coordinate 36,390,985 of CM018689.1, read as the reverse complement.
TTTGTCAATTTTTTTTAAAATTTTCGTAATTTGCACTGATGCAGCGACGTTTTACACTGATGCAACGACGTTTTACACTGATGCAACGACGTTTTGCACTGACGTAGCGAGCTGAATTTTTTACACTTATGTAATTACACTGATGTAACGAGCTGAATTTTTATAAAGTTTTCGTAATTACATTGATTTAAGGAGCTGGATTTTTTAAAAGTGTTCTTAATTTTTTAAAATATTAATGAACTAATTTTTGTAATAAAAAATAATTTGTAACGAGTTGGAAAGATTTTTCGTTTGTGTAATTACAAACGCTCGAAAAAATGAGAGAAAATTACGAACGCTCAAAATAATTTGTAAAACATTTTAAAGAAGGAAAAATTTTGAAAAAATGAGAGAAAATTATTTTATTTATTGTTCGTTACGTTGGTGTAATTACGAACGCTCGAAAAAAATTGGCATGACTGTTATGGAATTAACGAGAAAAATATAACGAGTTTAATGATGTAATTTTTATAAAAAAATAACATAGTATAAAAAAGTTATGAGTGTATAAAAATCAAGGGAGAAACTTTCATTTAAAAGAAGGAAAATTGATAGATTTTTAAGAGTGTGACACTTGTCACTCTCTTATTAAATATGACTTTGTTATATTAAGTGAAATGACTTGGATACCCTTTTAAATTTAAAAAGGTTAGTAACACTTGGCAAAATCTTATTAAATCTGGAAATTTAAAACTATTGGATTTGAGTTATTTGGTTAACATAATTATGGTGGGTTCTTATTTGAACCAAATCATATATATATATATATATATATATATAAAGAGAGAGAGACATTGAATCCTATAAAAACCCTTAAACCCTATGTGAGCAATTGATTTGAAATATTGAAAATAAATATGTGGTTTACATTGACCCACATTAAAAATAATTTGTTTATTCAAACCCAATTTTTTATTCAGGTTTAATTTTGATCACATATTTATTTTCAAGATTTCAAATAAATGACTCATATAGGGTTTGAAGGTTTTCTTTTTTAAGATTGAGTTTTTATAAGAATCAATCTATATAAGATTGTCTACATATCATACGATAATTAAGATTAGTAAATAAGCAATACTTTTAATTAAAATTATAAATACTGCCATATTTGTTAACTAAAATTGTTAAAAGTGTTGAAGTTCTTAATTTAAAATGCTAATATCGAAGCTCGTTAATAATAATTGTTATTAAAAATATTATTGTTAAAATAATGACCAATTATTTGAATAAATATTTATCATTTAGAAAAATGGATATGCATTTAAAAATATTGTCGTAAAAAATAGCCAGTTATAAAAATATATGTTAGATCTTGAAAAAAATTGAATAAAAACAGTTAATTAAAAATAAAAAATAAATAGTCTTTGCTATACAATATGTATCTTTTTTTTTTTGTTATTTAAGCATTATTTTTGTTATACGAGTCGTATAAGACTATACAACATGTATAATATAACATATTTTAAAGAATTTTACCATGTTACCATGGAACTTTAAAGTGTGAAAAAAAGGGAAAAAGAGAAAGATAAACTTTTCATTACTTGGTCATGAATATGCTTGTTAGTGGGCAATTGTAATGAATTGGCCATGAATATACTTGTTAGTGGACATAATGGTATCCTTTGAAATGCCACGACGACTATAAATAGAGGCATTTGGCCTCTTGTTGAGGTTGCTAGTTTTGAGATCTCTACACCACTTGAGATATACACACACAAGCTTCCAAGGTTTCAAAAACAATCATATACTTTATTGAGTTCTCAACAACCTACAACCATCGATTCCTCGTGTTAAACACTCTTGTTTCAGGTGACGTTTCGGGTTTTCGGTTAACTACGGCAGTACATACTGCTTCGGCTGTTGTATCATGAGAAACAATTGGGTTCACCTGTGTGGCCCGAAATCTGTTTTAAGGGACATCTGTTTAATAGAAATCCTCAGCCACGGAACTCGTTTTAATTAGTTTCATCTTATGCTATACTTCTTATTTTTAATTTAAATTTTAGAATTTGTTTCATCTTGTTTTATACTTCTTCTTGTAATTTCAATTTTAGCATTTATATATTTCTTGTATTACTTTATTTTATATTATGTATTTCTCTGAATTGTAATTCGAGTAATTGAATAATAAAATTATTTGTTTATCTTGTGAACGGTGTTCCTACAAGCTTAAAACAAATTTTAAAATCACCGTTCATAAGTTTGTGTTTTTAAAAATTATCGGATTACAAAACAGAAATATAAACTATTTAGTTCCGTACAAATATTTGTTTATCAAGAAATTTAAAATGTGTTTTTAAATTTTGTTTATGGTAAACGAGTATTGTTTTCTTATTAATAGAAAAATTCAAACATTTTGTTTTGGTTTTTTGTAAACCATAACTAATTATTTTCTGTTTTTATAATTGTTAACAAAGTTTGGTTTTATATAATTCAATTTGTTTTGTGTAAACCAAAAGTTTTATAAACCATTTTGTTAACGCTTATTTAACGAACATATTCAAATCAATTTTTTTTATGAGTTTTATAAACGATAGTTTTAATCATTTATTTCTAATGGGCATGTTAGAAAAATGTTTTTATGATATAAAAACTGAAAATTATAAAACGCTTGATTTTTTTAAAAAAAATTAATTCAATTTTGGGGTCGGTTTTGTGTAAACCATAATTCCTTAAATAAGTGTCAAATTTTAATAAAATTTGATTTTGGTTTTGTGTAAACCATACGGTTTTTTGTTAACCACAAAATATTTTGATAAATTAAGGTCATCAAAATTTAAGTTTTAAGTGACGGACTTGTAGTAACCGGAAGGGTGGATATCGTTATCTGAGTTTCCTGTCTAGTAAAGCAATTTGCATATATCCCAATCAGCCAAGGGACCTGTCTTTCTTTCCTGGGGATTCTTGAAAAGAGTGTCTTAACCTATTAGGCCAAAACAAGTCATGCAAACGTTACATGAACTCAAATAACTTTGTTTGAGTTAAAAAAAAATTAACTTTTAACTTTGGTTTTATGTAAACCTTATTCTTGAAAATCTGACTTGCTTCGTTTGCATTTCCATTTCAGTTTTAGAAATGGAAACTGTACCTGCTCAAACTTCAACACCTATGGGACCATTAGTTGGTACCCAAGCTGTCTAGACTGTGGCAAATCATGCTGAAAGACCTGAAAAGTTTTCGGGTTTGAACTTTAAGAGGTGGCCACAAAAGATGTTGTTTTACTTGACCACTTTGAACCTTGCGAGGTTCCTGACTGAATCCCCTCATGCAATTACTGATGAGGATGTCCAATCCATAAGCGCTTTGGAAGCGTGGAAACACTCAGAATATCTACGTCGTAACTATGTGTTGAACAGTTTAGTGGATGCATTATATAATGTTCACTGCAAGATAACAATCGCCAAAGAATTATGGGAGTCGTTAGACAAAAAGTATAGAACAGAGGATGCTGGCACAAAGAAGTTTGTGGTATCCCGTTTCTTGGACTATAAAATGGTTGATTCTAAAACAGTTTTGAACCAAGTTCAAGAGTTGCAAATTATACTAAGCGACATACATTCTGAGTGAATGACTCTTAGTGAGACATTTCAAGTTGCAGTCATGATTGAAAAATTGCCTCCAAGTTGGGTGGATTTCAAGAACTACCTAAAGCATAAGCGAAAAGATATGACTGTAGAGGACCATGTGGTACGTCTTCGTATTGAGGAAGACAATAGGTTGGCTTTGAAAATAACACAACAACAATTTGATCCTAAAGCAAATATGGTGGAGCATGGTCAATCTTCCCGTGGGCAAAGGCAAGGTTGTGAACCTTGGGCGGAAAATTGTGGTGTGAAGAAGCAGGTTTTCCCATTTAAGGGGAAATGCTACAAGCGGTGAACATGGTCACCGTGCTGATAAGTGCAAGGCTCCTAAACAGGACCGAGCACATATGATGGAGGATGATATGCCTCTTGTTGCTATGGTCTCTGACATTACTATTATGATGGAGGAGATTAACTTGGTGTCAAATGCTCCTAAGGGGTGGTGGGTTGACACTGGTGCTACCCGTCATGTGTGTCCTGATCGGGCCCTCTTTAATACGTTTAAAGAGGTGGTGGGTGACTCTAAGCTGTACATGGGGAATGCAGCAACTGCCAATGTTAAGGGTGAAGGTAATGTGATCTTAAAGTGGACTTCGGGGTGCTCTATGTTCCTGACATACGCAAAACCTCGTGTCAGGATGGTTGTTTAACAAACATGGTTTTCGTTTAGTTTTTGAATCTGATAAATTTGTTTTAACTAAGCGTGGAATGTTTGTTGGTAAGGGTTATGCCCAAAATGGAATGTTTAAACTCAATGTAATAGCTAAAGTTGAGAACATGAATGAAAATGCTTCTACTTCTGCTTATTTGATTGAGTCATCTAATGTTTGGCGTTGTCGTTTAGGTCATGTTAATTTCAATTCGATGCGTCGTTTGATTAAATTAGATTGCATTCCAAAGTTTGCCATTGATTCAAATTACAAATGTACAACATGTGTTGAAGCAAAACAAACAAGATCATCTTTTAAGTCGGTTGAAAGAATAACCGAACCCCTTGATATAATTCATACTGATGTGTGATTTAAAGTCGATTCCCACAAAAGGTGGAAATATGTATTTCATCACATTTATTGATGATAGTACACGATATTGCTATGTCTAGTTACTTAAGAGTAATGATGAAGCAATTGACAAGTTTGTCTTGTATAAAACTGAAGTTGAGAATCAACTCAACAAAAAGATAAAAGTTCTAATATGTTTCACCATTTGCCGATATTTGTGCACAAAATGGAATTATCCATGAGTGTACCGCTCCTTATTCCCCACAACAAAATGGTATTGCGGAACGAAAGAACCGTACATTGAAAGAGATGATGAATGCCATGTTAATTAGTTCTGGAATGAGCCAGGACATGTGGGGGGAAGCCATTTTGTCAGCTACATATCTTTTAAACAAAATACCTTTCAAGAAAAATGTAACTCCTTATGAGTTATGGATGGGAAGAAAGCCATCTTACAAATACTTGAAAGTGTGGGGGTGCCTAGCAAAAGTGGTGGTTCCACCACTAAAGGTTCAAGAATAGGACCCAAAACCGTGGATTGCGTATTCATTGGTTATGCCCATCATAGTAGTGCATATTGGTTTCTTGTTTATGATTCAAAGAATCTTGAAATACATAAGAATACTATAATGGAGTCAAGGAATGCATCATTCTTTGAAGAAGTGTTTCCTTGTTTGAAAAAGTAACTCACAAGTTCATCAACATCAGTTGATGAGATTGTTCATGATGAAGATCAAGAACAAATAGAGGCTGAAGAGGTTGAGCCAAGAAGAAGTAAGAGGCAAAGGATTGAAAAATATTTTGGACCTGATTTTCTTACTTATATGGTTGAGGGAGAGCCCTAAACCTATCGTGAAGCAGTCACCTCTTCGGAAGGACCTCAATGGAAAGAGGCAATTAAGAATGAAATTGATTCGATCTTACAAAACATACTTGAGAGCTAGTAAATCTTCCACCAGGGTGTAAACCACTTGGATATCGATTGGTTATTTAAAAGGAAGATGAAAGCTGATGGTTCCATTGATAAGTACAAGGCAAGGTTAGTTATCAAAGGATTTAGACAAAAAGGAGTAGATTACTTTGATACTTACTCGCATGTGACTAGAATAACCTCGATAAGGTTGGTGCTTGCAATAGCGGCTTTAAGAAATTTGGAAGTCCACCAAATGGATGTTAAAACCGCTTTTCTTAATAAGGATTTAAAAGAGGAGATATACATGGAACAACCTGAGGGTTTCTCAGCTCCAGGTCAAGAAGGGAAAGTGTGTAAATTAGTCAAGTCATTGTATGGCTTGAGGCAATCTCCAAAATAATGGCATCAAAAGTTTGATCAAGTTATGGTTTTCAAAATTAATGAATGCGACAAGTGTGTTTATGTGAAAAACGAGAGATTATGTGATATTATGTCTTTATGTAGATGACATGCTTCTCATGGGGAGTGATGATAAGATGATCAAATCTACAAAAGACATGTTAAAAGCGAGATTTGACATGAAAGACATGGGTCTAGCTGATGTGATTCTTGGTATAAAGATCAATAGAACCCACATGGTCTTGTGTTGAGTCAATCTCACTATGTGGACAAATCCTTGAAAAGTTCAATGAGGGGGATACGAGTGTGGCTCAAACTCCAGTAGATACCACCCTACATCTATAAAAAAACTAGAGGTGAGGGTGTTGCTCAGTTAGAGTATTCAAGGATTATTGGCAGTCTTATGTATTTAATCACATGTACACGGCTAGACTTAGCATATGTTGTGAGTAGGCTAAGTAGATATACTAGTAATCCGAGCTCTGAACATTGGAAGAGCATGACAAGATTACTAAGGTATTTAAGATACACAAGAAACTATCCGCTGCATTATGGCTGAGATCCAACTGTTATAGAAGGATACAGTGATGCGAACTGGATATCCGATATGAAAGATTCCAAATCCACAAGTGGTTATGTGTTCACCCTTGGTGGAGCAGCTATAGCTTGGAAGTCGTTCAAGCAAACTCTTATAGCTAGATCTACGATGAAATCTGAGTTTATCGCGTTAGATAAAGCTGGAGAGGAAGCAGAATAACTACGTCAATTTGTGGAAGACGTTCCAGGATGGCTAAAGCCTATGTCGGCTATTTGCATACATTGTGATTGCCAATTGGCTATTGGTAGAGCTTAAAGTGCAATGTATAATGGCAAATCACGGCACATTAGACGTAGACACAATACGATACGACAACTACTCTCAATGGGGGTTATCTCAATTGACTATGTGAGGTCAAAAGATAACATAGTGGATTCGTTTACAAATGGCTTAAGCAAAGAGTTAGTATATAAGTCGTCTAGAGGAATGTGACTAAAGCCCTTTGAACAAGTTTGTACAAAGGAAAACATATCCTAGAAGATTGGAGATCCCATGACCTAGGCACAATAGGCTAACCTAATTGTATGAATTAAGGTCACTGTGGGGGAGTACCTCAAATATAAAAAGAGTTGAATACTTTTTAGTTCATTCATTTATCAAATCAGTGATAGCAATGGAGGATAAGCTGGCTTTTAATTATTTGTGTGAAATCACCTATGTGAGAGAGAAGTGGGGTCGCTTCGAATGGATTTGTGGGGAGCGCAAATTTTAGAGCTCTTGCAGAACTAGGCTAGTGTTGCATGACCATAATGGACACAACAATGAGGGGTTAACTATACCAGGAAGAGTATTGTGTGACATGTAATAACGTCTACGTAAACAGGAATTGGTTTAAGGAAATCGCGTCTATTAATCGCTAGGAGACAAAGTGCATATAACAAAGGAGGGTTCAAAAGGAACACCTAATTCTCCTGCAATTCTCAACCGCTGAAATTTTATCGTGACACTTGAGTGTAAGGATCGGTTTCTTTTCATGTGGGGGATTGTTGGAACTTTAAAGTGTGAAAAAAAAGGGAAAAAGAGAAAGATAAAATTTTCATTACTTGGTCAGGAATATGCTTGCTAGTGGGCAGTGTTGTAAAAATCGGCCTATGCGGCCGCCTAGGCGGCGCCTAGGCGCTAGGCGCCCACATACTGTGTAATTTTTGGCCTAGGCGGTGCCTAGGCGCTAGGCGGTGCTAGGCGGCCTAGGCGGGGTCTAGGCGGGCTAGGCGGGGCCTAGGCGGCCTAGGCGGCCCGATCAGTTTTTTATTTTTTTTTTCACTTTTTTGACTTTTTTTGGCTTTTTTTGACTTTTTTATGGTAAAAGGGGACCAATTTCATGATTATTTAGACATTTCTCAATCAAAAATCTTTAATATGTCTCTGAAACATCGAATCCAAGCAGTTAACATTGAAATTTATTTCTAAACTTTGAACTCAGTGTTTAAGTTTGCACTTTAAAGTACTTTTTTTAGTATATTTAAGTATATTTTTTAAAATTATTTGAAGTATTATATTAAATTATTGATATTGATGTGTGTATATAATATATATTTGTAAAATTACATATAAAAATTCCAATCCGCCTAGCGCCGATTAATCCCGATTAATCCCTAGGCGGTACCTCGCCGCCCGACTAGCGCCTAGCGACTTTTACCATGACCATAATGGACACAACAATGAGGGGTTAACTATACCAGGAAGAGTATTGTGTGACATGTAATAACGTCTACGTAAACAGGAATTGGTTTAAGGAAATCGCGTCTATTAATCGCTAGGAGACAAAGTGCATATAACAAAGGAGGGTTCAAAAGGAACACCTACTTCTCCTGCAATTCTCAACCGCTGAAATTTTATCGTGACACTTGAGTGTAAGGATCGGTTTCTTTTCATGTGGGGGATTGTTGGAACTTTAAAGTGTGAAAAAAAAGGGAAAAAGAGAAAGATAAAATTTTCATTACTTGGTCAGGAATATGCTTGCTAGTGGGTAATTGTAATGAATTGGCCATGAATATGCTTGTTAGTAAGCATAATGGCAACCTATTAAATGCCATGACTACGAGTATAAATAGAGGCATTTGGCCTCTTGTTGAGGTTGCTAATTTTGAGATCTCTACACCACTTGGGATATACACACACAAGCTTCCAAGGTTCCAAACATAATCATATACTTTGTTGAGTTCTCAACAACCTACAACGATCGATTTCTCGTGTTAAACACTCTTGTTTTAGGTGACGTTTCGGGTTTTCGGTTAACTCCGGCAGTACATACTGCTTCGGCTGTTGTACCCTGAGAAACAGTCGGGTTCACTTGCGTGGCCCGAAATCTGTTTTAAGGGACCTCTATTAAACAGAAATCCTCAGCCACCGAACTCGTTTTAATTAGTTTCATCTTATGCTATACTTCTTATTTTTAATTTAAATTTTAGAACTTGTTTTATCTTGTTTTATACTTCTTCTTGTAATTTTAATTTTAGCATCTTTTATATTTCTTGTATTACTTTATTTTATATTATGTATTTCTCTGAATTGTAATTAGAGTAATTGAATTATAAAATTATCTGTTTATCTTGAGAACGGTGTTCCTACAATAGTTACTCTTTTGACTTTTTTACGAGAGCTTTTGGGTTCGAATCTAAGTCGAGACATATTTGTCGATACAAGGTCGAATGTTTACCCAATTGTGAAGTTCATCAGGAGGTGAGCTCGAGCGTACACACCAGAGCGTCAAATCCTAGGAGACGTTTGAAACAAGCTAGCTCATATTTAAGGCGATACTATTCATCTTCATCTACATGTTTTTCAGTAGATGTGAGTAAAAGAAGTATAAAAAAGACAAACGAGCATTAATTAATTGAATAAATATAAATACAAAGGAATGAGTTATAAGATGTTTTTAAACGTAAACAAATTTTAACGTGAATGCTCTAAATATTACATGCGGTACGTGATGATGCCGCTCCAGGCAAGCAGCATAGCAAAACGTAAAAAAAAAACAAGAAGGAATCAACAAACAAATAAATTGATGACAACAAATCTTGTTTTTATTTCAAAAACTTCTCTTCGAAAGTACAAATGTAAAAAAAATTGCATTTCACACTCAACCCAGTTTCTTTTTTTAGCACACGCATGATCATAACTTAGATTCATTGCGTATAATTTTATGAAACACATACTAATAATGAAGGTAGAACAGTGGCGAAGCTTGACGAAAACTTTAGTGGGGCGAAATAATTTTTTTTTTCATGGGGACGAAATAAAGGTTTTTAAAAAATTTTACACTACGTATCGGGAAATATACACTACTACACGAAAAAACAGGGGGGGCGGTCGCCCCCCCTGTCTGAACAATCCTTCGCCCCTGAGGTAGAACACTAATAAGAGCTAATGCCAAAACCAGTGACGGATCCAGAAATTTTTTTCATGGGGGGCGGAAAATTTCTTATGCTTACTTAAGGATCTAGCTTAATAGTTTTTTTTATCTTATGTTCAGATCTATTCAGGTCGAATCAGGTCGGGTCATGTTAAAATAAGAAAATTAAACTAAATTTCATATATAAAAGCATAATAAAAAATACAATACATCTAGGATGAGTGCATGTTAGGATGAGTTTTAATCAAAATCAGTTAGAATTTAAATTAGTCATTTTAATAAACATCAATTTTTTTCAACTTAAAGAGAATTGTAACTAAACAAATAGTTTAATTGAATAATTTGTAGTTATTTTCTCATCAAATTTATTACTGATCATTTTTATCTGTTTGAATCCATTATATTACTTAATTTTTAAGTTATCAAATTTATTACATATCAACCCATTGTATGTTATAGTTATGCCCACTTCTATCTAAAATTAAAATTTGTTTACCCAATCTATGCATTTATCTTGTTATGAGTTAAGATTTTCAGACTTAATTGATCTCTACTTGGTTTTATTTTTTAGAATCTATCCAAAACAATACATATGGAGACTTTTTAGGTAACTCTTTTTCCAAAAGAACAAGTATAACTATCACTTAAATTCACATCACAAGTCCAATTATACAAATTTAAGGGGGGCGATTGCAAAATATTAAGGGGGTCGGTCAGAATTTTAACATATATATACCACTGAATTTTTTTTAAGGAAGGGCCGGCTGCCCCCCTTCCCCAAAGGGTGGGTACGCCACTGGGCAAAACTAAAACCTGAGGCTCTTCGTCCCTCGAAAACTCACACTTTGACCCTTTGTCATTTCGGTTCCTTCGTTCTCTTGCTAGTTTAGGTGACCCTCCATGGCCTCATTCTCTTATACCCTTATCAAGGTGTCACTTGTTTGTTCCATATTAGAATTATAGACTTTCTTTTGGTTTTTAGTCTTTTCCTTCTTCCGATCAAGTAGATACTAATACGACCCAAAAGTTTAAGCTCAAAATCACGTCACATTGCCCCAAAACTTGTTTTAAAATGTGACATGTAGGAAAAAAAGGACACTAAGCTCTTGTCTAATTTTTTATGAAGAGAAGCCAGCCTTGAACATATACACTAACCGCTTCATTTAGCAAATTAGCATTGATTTATTTCGTTTATCTGCATTTTATTATTCATAAACTGAACTTTTAACCCGTTTAATGTTTCTAACTATGATTTGTGTTTCTCCAATGTCAGATTCATAGCATCGCCCCACTAAAAACAGGTCTATTTACTAACTTAAGGTCAAACGAATATGTAATGTTTTGATTACAACCAAGAGGAAGGTTTAGTCTGCTTTTAAAAGAGACTGGTTATTTGTGCATTCAGTTTTTTTAGTTTAACACCCCATCGGCCGTGTACGTGTCATATATCACTCTATGACGCATACAACAAAGCAACCACATCGTTTTCTTGTGTGTTGTACGCCATGTACAGTACTTTACGTAGCGTATAAGTTCTGATAACTGCAACAATAAATTCTCTGACGTGATTGATATAATTCCGTGTTGTACGCCACGTATGTATCTCTACATGTTGTACAGTTATTTCAATTAAAATGAAATTTGGATTCCCCAACATTGGAGACTGATACGTGTAATATAAACCTATACGCCACGAATGAATTAAAAAAAACAACTTTTTTTAGACTTTCAAATGATAAAAATTTAAAAACTTTATAACTTGTAATAATTTTAAATTAATAGCGTTTGTCAATGTTTATTACTTCGTTTGTCGTTATACTTCGTTTGTCATTAAAAATTTTAAACTAACAATGTTTGTAATTTTAGTAAATAACGTTTGTCATTTATTATTAAAAAACTAACAACATTAATATTATTTCGTATAAATAAATACAAGGATCGGATGCTCACGAAGGTCATTGCCCTCGATATCTGAACCTGAAGACATATCTGCATAAAAAACGCAACAAAAGGTCATAAAAAAATTAAAGAAAATTGACCTGTATGCCACGTATAGGGTTGTATGTGACGTATAGCTCTTGCGTCAGTCGACCTAACGAGTTTCAACCCATTCCCCCAGCAACCTAACTCATTTTAATGGTTAAAAAGGTTAGAAAACTTACATAGACCGTGTAGAAAGCCGGATCCAATTAAGCAACCTTGGCTCCGATTCGGTCACGTATGACTCGATATGCGAGAGAGGGAGAGTGAGAGTGAGAGACGTATGGGTGGTGGTTTGGGTGCGTATACCCGATCCACTGCTTTTATATGGGTTTATATGCTTCATATAGATTCCTACGTGGCGTATATGCTGTCGTTTGAGTCTACTCCACCCATACTTCACCCTATGCCCCCCGTAGAGATCTATACGATGCGTATGGTTGTTTTTTAAGTTTTTGGAACTTATATATTCGATATTCGTGGACAACTAGCTATCTAGAAATACCTTACTCAATTACGTATAAATGATTGTAAAAGAATTTATATAAAATAATTTGTATCGATTTTTAGTTACAATAACTTATAAATTTAAAACAAATTATAATGTTAAATTTATATAATGTTAAGAACATAGATTTGTCCATTCACTGATTTTCACCCACGTAACCAACTCATTATGAGACATATTTCCTGAAACAATAGTACATTTAAAGTTATATAATGTTAAGAACATAAAACCCAAACTAATTTATACCTGATTGACATCTCACAGCACTTTTGCATGATGACTTCCGTTGAAATAATCTTGACCGCTTTGTTGTAGTTCAAAAACTTCATCATTTATTTCATAACAACTTTCTTGCCTGTATAAAGGTTGACTCTCCAATCCAAAATCCTGGTTGCTTTCATAAGCATAGAAAGCTTCAATGCCTTACGCTCCTCATTTAAATTGGGAAGCATATTCGAATGGTAAGACTGAATGTTGGGATCCTCATTTAAATCAGGCAGTCCTTGCAGTTTGCTATATTCAAAATAAGATTGAACGACTGGTTCTTCCTTAAACAAATATATGATTAGTGTTTAGTTAATAAAAAACAAATACACAATAAAATTGATATGTCAGATCTATCTGTTTGTTTCTGAAAAAGAAGTTAACGTCCAAAAACTACATCATGCAGACTGGGTAAGTTAAAAATGTAGGCATAATTACTTAACATTTGAAGATTGAAGAAATGTGAATGTATATCACCACATCGTTCGTTCCTTTTATATATAATTTGAAGAATTTTAGGTCTTTTCGTATTGTGTACAAGAATTCAATTTCAAATTTTATATACGTGTCGTACAATTACATGGCGTATAAATGTAATCTATACGTGGTGTACAACACTATACGCCACATATCGTTTTCTTTCAGTCAGACCACCAGACTTTATCACAAGTTATTGTCATCTATACGCCACATAGAGTGTTAAGAAAAACCGAAAATCGTTTAAAACAGATTATCGAACCGTATCCGTAACCGAAAAAAACCGAACCGAATTCTGTTTTCGGTTTGGTTCATAACCGTATCCGAATTCCTAATTCGGTTTTCGGTTCAGTAGACGGTTTTAGATTTTTTTTGAATTCGGTTTGTTCGGTTAACCGATGAAACCTAATTCATAATTAAATTTATTATTTTTATTAATAATATAAAGTAAAATTCGGTTTATTCGGTTTTTAACCGACTTATTTGGTTTTTAATCGGTTTGTTCAGTTATAACCGAAACCGAACCGAATTGAATTCGGTTGAATTTGGTTCAGATAACCATTTCACAAATTCGGTTCAGTTAACGGTTAGGGGGGATTTTGAAAACCGAATAAACCGAACAAACCGTTAATCGAACACATGAACACCCCTAAAGCCACATACAGGGCTCTATGTGGCCTGTCACATTTTCAAACAGTCAGGCCTAGAGTCGGTGTGCATATAATTGTCCTCTATACGCCACATATCGAGCTCTACGTGGCGTACAACATCCAATCATCTCTCAGAAATGTCGATACTCTTTTTATGAGGGATTATAAGATGCGTAGAGCACTGTAAGTGTTTTATGACTTCCAATCATTGCCCAAAATGTCAACTCTGCAAGCTGTTGTATGTGACGCAGAGTTCTCTACGTGGCGTGTAGGTTGCTATACGTGGCGTAGGGTGTTGTATAATGTGAAAATATAATTTAGGTGTGAGATTATCACAACCCTTTTAAAAAAACTTGTTTAAGCTATTAAATTTTAAACTAAATTTTATTTAGGTCAAATTATGACATTATTAGAATATATATTTGAGTCAAGTATGTATATATATAAAGTCTAGAGTAAGGTTATTGTACAAAATGATGGTTTAGAAAAGATAATGAGAAACGATCTAGACCTTTAATATGCTATCATCAATGGTAATAAAAGAACCAGTGACAATTACATTATACACTATCAATTAAGATTTTCAATGAATAAGTCGGTTGTTTTTTTCTTTTGCTATGTACTATTATATGTTCTATTAGTATATGTTAGCATATATTAGCAATCTTTTTTGCCTGTTTTTCTGTATTAATATTTGTTAATAGTACATGTTAGCATATTTTAGAACACATACATAATCATTTACCTATTGACAATCTTATATGCATGCTTTGCTATGTGCTAATATGTGTTATTAGTGCATGTTAGCATATATCAACATACTAGTTTAAAACCTCGTGTATTATATGGGTTGAATAACAAAATGTAATAACTAGTTACTAATAAAAATTTAAATATTATCAGATGATTTTTAAATATAATATATGATTAAAGTTTTATATATTTAATACATTAAGTAAAAAAATAATTATATTATTTTTTAAATACTAAGTTTTTCAAAATTTGTTCTTTAAACATTGTATTTTATAATTTTTTTTTTTGAAATTTTATATTTTATAATAATTTGGTTTCTTTAAATATGTTTTAATATTAATATATTTTTAATGTATTAAAAAACTTTTTTTAATTTAAAAATGAAGAGAAAATATATTTAATAGTTAATATTATTATTTAATATGAGATGCATTTAATATGAGAGAGAAGGAGGAAATAAAAGTAAGGTGCTATAGAAAGATTACATATTGACATATATCTTTAGAAAACATTTATTTATTATAATAGATAAATATACATAATCACAGGGGCAAGTATTTTTTTTTTCTTTTAATTCAAATATGGTAAAAAATAATTAAAATTATCTATTTGATATGTTGTTTTAACTACTGAGTTGCTCTATAAAAGTATTTTAGGTTGTAATATGCTACAACTAATTCAAGTGATAAAATTGACCCATATAACTATAAATGTGTTAAGATTTGGTTTTATTTCTTTAAAATTAATCAAACTAATGAAATAAAAAAAATAATGATGAATCATGAATTTGATTGTAGAGAAATTAAAATTAACTTTAATTTTCATTATATAGATTTAGTGTTTACTATGTTTTGCTCATGTTTAGTAGAGACTATAAAATTTGGATCAATTCTTTATTTACAAAAAACAACATATGTCAGGTGATGCAAATTAGCTACATAAATTATCAACAAGGTAACCAAAATAGGCAAAATCAAGATTCAAGCTTAAAAGTTGAAGAGTGAAATATGAATGAAAAACCAAGATTTAAGAAATTAGTGATTGGTACTTCACAAAGTTACGAGGGTATAAGCAATTACTAAGGAAATAAAGAAGCATCTTCTTTGATTTCACGTTCTACAAATATTCTACGTAAATTATCTTGTTTCTTTACCAGATTTCTCATTTTTTTATTTTTTTAACCTATTAAATCTATAATCCAAGCCCAATTATTCAAACATGCGAAATAAACTTAAAACGGGGCATGGAATTTGAGGCCTAAAGAAGACCCTTTAGGTGACTTACAAGCATAATCATATACCTGATAACAATCTTGTTTCTCTGTTTTGATGTATGCTAATATATGTTATTCATATATTAGCACATATAAATAATTATATGTCTGTTAACGATCTTGTGAAAATATTATAATTTTTAATGTTAGTACATATTAGCATTACCAGAAAAATTAATGTTGGCTTCTGGAACTATGTATGTTAAATACGTGAAGACGAAGACAGATTATTTTAATTGTTTCGTAAACTAATTTTGGAATTGAGATAAATATGAAACTGTTAACAAAATTAGCAAATAGTTAAGGATTATTAAATTTACAATATATTTAAATTGACTAATTTACCATCATATTATAATTAAATAAAATTATATGTGTCAACACATAATTAGTTTTTACACTCTTCGCAAAATAATATATTTGTATAATTGTTGTGGGTCAATTTTTATGGTATGAGATTCGGGATAGCCGAGGATAATTCGGAATATGGGATTCTTAACTATCCTCAAATATCCTAAATACTAACGTCACTTGTTGATTTCTTCTTTATATAGCTTGACTTAGTCTTGCAGGTTACTTATTGTGGACTTGATTTTACCTTAAAAGTCGGGATAAAGTCAAAGGAAATGTGGTGAACATGCTAAATAACGGTTACAATTGGAGAACAAGTCTCAAATAGTCATGTTGACTAGATTGGACCTAAAAACTCAGGATTTACTTAAAAGGGACGGTTACACGTGCTTAAATGGACATTTAAGAGGAGTTATAACGGAATAATAACAGCCGGAGACGTGGTAGCTGTCACAATTACAGACATGGTCATAATTCCAAAATTCTCGCCGGGATATTTTGGAATATAATTAATTTAGCTGCTACAAAATGTTATATATAAAGAAATGGCTGGTGATCGATTAGGGACGGATTTTTCTTCATTCTTGTTGGCAAATAAGGACTAATGAGCAAAACCACTAAAGCCAGAAAAATGAATAAACCGCGGATTGACCAGCTGCGGATGCTTCTCTTCCGATTGAAGAACTGCTTTAGCATAGGAAGATCAACAGCGGAAGATTTGCCAAAAAGAGCTGCCGCTGAACTTATCTACCTCAGAAGACACTAGCTGATCATGACACCTTTGGAAGACATCCATTGCATCGGAAGACATCAAATGACTCGGAAGACAATCTCCTATTCCAAAATAACTGATTTTTTAATCAGCTTCCGATGATCATCTTCCGAAAGAATAACTACTGAGCATTAGTACAACTACTACAACATCGGAAGACCTGAAGACTCCTGAAGACTCTTGTTTCCGTTGTTCTTGAGTTTGTATTTGTACTAGTCTGTTGATTCAGTGTCTGTAATAGTGTCAGCTATTTGTCTTATTATTTATTGTCTTGTATCTCATAATGTTGGGTATTTAAGTCCCAACATTATCTGAGTAAAATGAATTACTTCCCTCAAAATTCTTTGTGTTTTCTCTCTGTTCTCTTCTCTCTTTCTAATCAAGAAAACTAAACAACGAAAATAACCTTGTGCAAAACTTTATAGGGAGATAATACCAAAGCTTTGACTAAGTGTCTAAAGCCTTTGTTCCTGGTAAAACAACTTCTCCTCGAGGTTTCTGTTTTCAACAATTGGTATCAGAGCCTTGTCCTTAGTCTTGGTTTACCCATCAAGACTAAAACTCAAAGCTCTCATTGATATCTTGTTGTTTAGTTTTCTGTGTTCTGTCTCTTCTGTCTTTCTATTTTTTTTAAATCTGTAGGAGTTTGATTTTTGAACTAAACTGTGTTCAAAAATCATTCTAACAAACCACCTTGAGAACTCATCACTCTTTGGCTTACTCATAACTGTTTGTGAACCCATGGCAGAAAAATTCACTTTAGACCCCCATAACACCGGTTCTGCCACAAAGCCACCAATCTTGGTTAGGAGTCAATATAACATATGGCAGAGAGGGATGCTACATTTTCTGTCCAATAATCATACAGGATGTTGGAGGTCTGTCATGTTCGGACCTCATAAACCAATGGTCTTGGACACGGAGATTGGAGAACATGTCCCTAAGGATCCTCGGAATTACACAGAAGAAGACTACCAGAAGTTTGAGCTTAATGACAAGGCACATGCTCAACTGGCTATGACCCTTCCTAATGAAATATACTCTGGTCTTCTTCACAATGATTCTGCTAAAGACTTGTGGGATGCTCTAAAAGAGCAATTCGGTGGTACCGAAGATGTTGTGCCTAATACAAGGGAGATATTAGCTCAACAATAAAAGACATTCTGCCAAATAAATATTGAGTCACTGACTCAGTAGTTTAAACGGTTCACTTCTCTCTTAAGTAAACTAAAATTAGCTGGCCAAGTGTACCCCCTGTCTCTGTTCTAAATCTCTTCTTGAGATCTCTGCCTGATAAATGGAAAACTTATTCCATTGTCATGAGATCCTCTCCAGACTTCGGCAAACTCTCACTTACCCAGCTCCATGGTAAGTTCCTCACCTTTGAGCAAGAGATTGACCAGAAACGAAAACTGATAAAGTCAGGTAAATCAACTGAAGAGTACGTTCAAGGGAACACAGCTCTTCTCAGTCATAACTCTGAGACAAATGATCAGGGTTATGATGAATACATAGACATAACTACAGGCATCACCTCTTCTTCTTCTTATGATGACCACTCTCCTAATTCTGATCATCTGTGCTTTATCATGGATGATTTCCATCAGGTTCCAAGTGATGACTTGGAAGAGATGGACATTTTTCATCAACTAGCCCTCTTGAGCATAAGAACGAATAAGTTCTACAAGAGGACAGGAAGAAAATTTCCTAGTATTCATGGGAAAACCAGGTTTGGCCTAAATAAGGCTAAGGTCCAATGTTATAGATGTCATTGCATTGGACACTTTGCCAGGGAATGCAAAAATGCTCCCAACTCTAACTCTTCACCGTATGTGACCTTCCCAAACACACACTCACATACTTCTTCAGCACCTTTTTCTTCTTCTTCTTCTTCTTCTTCTTCTTCTTCTTCCTCACCTTTTAGAAGGCACAACAACTCTCAGGAGTCAGCACACACTGTACAGACCTTTCCTTCTACCAATGTACAATTTGTACAAGCTGCCAATGGTAGCATGTATCAACTCACTCCTGCCCCTCTTCAAATTGTTGCACCATCTCCTTCACAAATAAATGCACCAAGCCCTGCTGTCCAGACCTTTTCTTCTAGTCAACCGGCTCTTTTCACCCAAGAGTACGTAGACTGGAGAAGCTCTCCTAAAAATGTAGGCTATGCCTTCATCACCTCTGAACCAACAGAATTTGCTCTCATGGCTGTTGGTGACGATTCTACTCCTTCTGATCAACCTACAGCAGACACTCCTGATGCGCACGTATCTTCTTCTACTTTGGAAAAACTGTGCACCGATGCGTTCATTGAGGCTTTTGCAAAAATAAAGAAAGCCAACATGTTGCTTCAACAACAAAATCAGGAGTTGGAGCAACTGCTAGTTAATAAAAATTCTGAAGTAGAAAAATTAATAAAAAAATAAGGATAGTCAAATTTCTATCTTAAAGACTGAAAAATCCAACCTACAAGCTTTATTTGATTTGCAAAATGAAAAATATGCAGCCTGTAGAGATGAACTGTCTCAAACCAAAGTCAGCTGTGACAAGTGGGTTGAATCCTGCAAAGGATTCAAAATGCTTATGAGTAAGCAAGTTCACAGTAAGGCCAAGTTTGGAATCGGGTACAATCACACTAGTCCTCAAGAGGACTATGCCCCGATTGACAATGAAATAAATGAGACTGATCTTGAACCTATCTGTCACACCCCGAGCCGGCGGGGTTGGATCGGATTCCCCGTCAGGCGGAAGGTTCCCGGGGCGCGATATCGCGAGTGATAATCGGAATTATCAGATTGTTTACATTGCACATGATATATAAATGAGAAACTGCTAAAATAAAATAGAATTATAAAGTTAAATTACATCAGTTAAGTTTATAATTTAACAATGTAAATCTTTAATCACATCATAATCATCTATCTTGTATCTGCACAAGATATAAAAAATAATTGTGTAATGATGTCCAAAAGTATGCAGGTCCAGAAATGATAGGTCTTCTATATGAAATTCCTAGCTCAAAAGCAATAACTGCTTAGTTGACCTGTTCGTCACCTAAGAAGTCATGCAAAAATTAAGTCAACACATGGTTGGTGAGTTTATATAGTTTTATAGAAATGAGTTTGAAACCTGACTAACAACCTTAACCTCACCATTAACCACCTATACCATCCAGTTCAGTATGCTTATATATAGGGCATATGTAGGGGAACAAGCCCCAGCCAACATTCCACCACATACCAAACCACATGATATATTGTTCCTGGTGATAATTAAGCATTTCATTCCATACCTTTGATTCTTAGTATTTGATTACCCTGAAAATGTTTACCTTGATTCCCCGAAATGACCACCTTAACCTCATTAACAACCATCTATGCTATCCAATCAAGTATGCTTATATATAGGGCGTATGTAGGGGAACAAGCCCCAGCCAACATCGCACCACTTACCGGACTCCTTAGCATATTGTTGTTAATGTTAATTACACGTTTTACTCCATTCACCTTTCTTTTTAGATTCTGATTTCCACAAATAAATTTACCTTCTTATATCTACAGTCACCATGTATTCATAATTACCCCAAAGCACTTGTAGAAATATAATATTAAATGTTTAATTAAACTAATAATTAAACTTATAATTACAACTAAGACATCATGATTGGGCCTTATTTGACTCAATCAATTAGAATTAGCTGTTGGTGGTTGTCCAAGTTGTACCCTCTTACACGTGACCCATATCAGGTTTGACTCACAAGGAGTCTATCTGAGCATGCCGGGATCTTAATGATGCCATATCAGCTTGACCCACTGGTCTACTGTACATACCGGGACTTTACGGATATCCTTTGATTCTTGATCTCTTTGATTCTCTTGATTTTGATTTTTGATTTCATTTGATAGTTCACGTTATTGCCCATATAGCTTGACTACAAGAGTCTACTATTTATGCCGGGACTTTATGTGTGTTACACGTGATCTTGATTTCCATACAGCTGACATCCACCTTGACTCAAGCATTAATGATTTCATTAGATTTTAATGATTTCATTATTTCAATGATTCACACACAACTATGATTTCCTTGATTTCCTTAATTCTCTTGATTTTGATCTTTAGAACTTCATGATTTCACAATGATTATAGATTTATGAATAGGATCCTTTGATTCTGATTACCACACTGAATTAATTATCTTGAACATGATCTTAGCTTTAGTTTCTTTTGATTTCACTTTGAAATTTAGATTCTTGAGATTGAGCTTGATGGACTAAGGGTTTGTTTAGAGTTAGAATTAGAGTATTACTCATGAGAGTAATTTAATTAACTTGATAGTTTATTCTGCATAGAAATTTCCTAGACAGGAGTCTAGGAGTATCAATGTAACAACCAAAGATTTAGCACATTTGATCGCGCATTAAATCTGCGTTGAGTTGACAATCGAAATTATTACTGGATGATAGTACGCGAGAAATGGTGAACGTGGGTGAAAACCGTGCGTGAATCGGAGTTACGGATTGTCCGAAATCGCGAGACGAAGAAAAATTTCAAAGTATGGACTTCTGGACTCGTCGCGGTACGCGATGGTTGAAAAATATCTGATTTCTCCTGATTTCTTCACGGTACGCGAAGCTCTTTTTGGCTTATCTTCGCTGTACGTGACGAGTGAGGCGGTGGAGAAAGTTGACTACTTCATCAGATTTTCATGCAGAATGTATACATCTGATGTTTTCGAACTCTCTTCGCTCCAGACGAACAACAATCGAATTTTATCACCCAAAACTCAATTCTAAGTCCATCAGATTGTATATTTGAAGCTAGGGAACTTATCTGCAAGTGCTGATCATTGTTTTGCAGTCAAAACTCCGTCAGATTAGGTAACGATTCGTGTTAACTGTCTAGTTTGATTTTGGTTGATTAGATCTTGTTTTTGAACGTAATGAGATAGTTAGGGTTTTTGATTATTGCCTAGATGATGGCTAGGATTGATTATAAATGAAGAACACGAAGTTTTAACGGTTAAATCCTTGTTTTGATCCATTGTAATGCCGGTTTGCATGAAATCATACCCATGATTATAATGGTTAAAACCATTTGATTATGACAATGTAGGTGATTAGTTAGGTTAATCCTTGAAATACAAGGTTAAATCCAAGTGTTTCAAACTAATCACAATCATTAACATACTCATTGGAACGATTATCTGATGTTTGTAATAACAGTGAGATTAGTATGTTAAGCATGGTTATTAAACCTATTCTAATACTATGTTGGGATATTTCATGATATCTGGGTAATCAATAACAAGGATTGATCATTTCTAAGCCATTAATATGTCTAGGAACCTGTTTCAGCATTATAATCAACAAGATTAACTATTTGATCAATCCGAGATTATTCTGACTGTCAAGGCAATGTCTTTGACATTGGACGTTCAGAAATATTTAATCAGTAAGTTAAGACATAAATTACTTATTAAACGTAAACCAATGCAGAATTACACCATTAGCACCAGTTGGTGAGTGATCTTGCTACCGTAGGACATCAAGTGAGTTCTTTGTAGCCCTGTTTTAAATGTTTTATTATTTTGGGCTGGTATGCATGTTATAAAATTATTGTATGAAAGTGATTTCAACCTGATTATGGTCAGGTAAAAGAATGTTTTTAGATAAAGAATGGTTTTAAGTCTCAACTGTGGTTGAGAAGTAAATGATTTTAAGAGTCTCAGCTGAGATGTAAAGAATGTTTTAAGGCTCAACTGTGGTTGAGAAGTAAATGATTTTAAGAGTCTCAGCTGAGGTGTAAAGAATGTTTAAAGTCTCAACTGCGGTTGAGAAAGACATGATTTTTAAAAGACTCGACCGAGGTTGAGTAGGAAATGAGGTTTTGCTGGCTGCGGTTGGACAAAACTTGAGCACTGCGGTGCGAGGAACTGTTTATGATGATGATGGTTTAAATGATTTAAACCATGTTATGTATGAATGATGTATGTAAAGAAGTCTTGTACCGGTATGAGCCGTCAACTTCGGTTGATGGTTAAAGAGTCTTGTGGAAACACAAGCCTGCCGACTGTGTGTCGCCAGTTGAGGAAATCTTATGCATGTATGAGTTATCGACTTCGGGTTGATAGTTATAGAGTCTTGTGCTGCACAAGCAAGCTGACTTCGGTCAGCAGTTCAGGCTAAATTTTCTACACAATGTGATTGATGTTATGATAATAAGTATGAAAGGTATTTACGTCATGATGACATGTATGTTATGTATTTGAATTTTGATATATGATGATATGAATGGTTAAAAGATTTATTTAAAAAAAATCTAACTTAGAACTCACCAGCATAAAGCTGACTTGTTTTACATGCATAACAGGTTGAGTGGTTTGAGAAATGATAACAGGATGGCTCGTGGCATATTTTGAAGACTACCCTGGCATAGACGGGTTATGTGTAAATGTTTGTTTAGATCTGTATAATATTCTATGTTGTCACCTTAAATTCCGCTGCTATAATAAAATAATTATGGTTTAAGAACTATGGGTTTGATGTTTTGCCAACCGAGGGGACTACCGGGGCTCGGGGCCTCTCAATCAAAAAGCATAAAGATATAACATATAATAAAAGCATTGAAGTAAACAATTTAAATAAAACAGTTTACTCATGCTTCTCAGCCCCATGTTTTAAAACAAAAATGTTTAGAAAAGAGGCAATGAACTCACATGTGTTGCGGTGTCAATGATATATCACAAAATGCGCGCTCGTTGTTGTTGCCTAGGTTTCTTTCGTTCCTGAGTTGTTTTAAAAGAATTTGAATGCGATAAGTATACGTATTAGTCGTCGTAACTAAAGTCTCGGTCTCTTTAGCGTTAATTTGACATTAATAAGGTCCCATGCATACATCATCTCCCATGCACACCCATGTAATCCTAACCCATTTTCATTTATACCTCATAGTGCTTAATCCATTTTGACACTTAAGAGTTAAACTTTGATGTTATACAAAGGAACCCTAATTATTCATCACATGCATACACACATATCATATTAATTCATGCATGCACATTATGAGGTCCAACATCAACCTACTTAGGCAACTCTTAGGTTCTGAATGTAATTGAGGCAGCAAACCTATTACCTAAGCCCCTAGGTTCGGCTGAGTTTAAACATTGTATGGTTCGGCTACATCACCAATATTCCTAGATTCGTTGGCATGATGGTTCGGCTGACCAAGAAAAGGGTTTCGACTAAGTAGAAGGGGGAAGGTTCGTGATGCATGGGTTCGTGGAGGGGAAAGGGTTCGCCCCATACTTTCCAACGTTGTTTTCTAATTAACGGACATTATTCAGAACGTTAAACTTTCAGATATATTTGTACAGATCGTCACCTATACGAATAATCTGTGAATTTAGCATTCACGTAACGACATCCGCGTTATTTTTTTCTGTATAGCCTCACATACGTTTATACATCATATAATCCTAACACATAATCACATGATGGTTCTGCTTTGCCAGATAATTATCTGACTGATGAACCATGTCAATTGAGTTTAGTTTTCTCTGAAATGATTCTGAATTCACTGTTTGTTACATGAAATGATAATGATCTCTGATATGAGTATGAAATAAACTGAAATGCATAGAATTTGTACCTGATTACTGTTAACATTACTGTTAATGTGACAATCCGACTTTTCGGATTAATCTTGTTAACTGAAGATGGTGAGATCACAGGCCCAACAGGATATGTAAGGCCCAGTAAGACCAAAGAAGGCCCAATAGAGCCAAGGCAAGCCCAATCACAAATCTGAGGCCTAGGGAAGGCCCAATTACAATTTTAAGGCCCAAGAAAGGCCCAATTATATTTTTTTGAGGCCCAAGTGGACAGAAGGTAGGCCCAATGAGCCAAAGTAGGTCCAATGGTATCTAGGAGGCCCAATTGGATAAATCAAGTCCAATAATATTCTAAATGGCTGATTAGTGACGATCCGGTACTCCGAAGTAACTCCGGTAACTCTAGATTAAACTGTGATGTTAAGTAATCGTGAAAAATCAACTTAGAGGGAGTAAAATTATGCAAAACAAATATAGAAACACTTTAGACTATAAAAATTAGCTAGTGAATAGGTTAGATACAAAATTTTGACTTACATAGTCAAAATTCGTCCATATTTACAAGAAGGAATTATGAATTTCAAATCAATAGGAAGTAATTGATCGAATTAATGGTTCATAAAGCACCTAATGATGATAATAAGCGGTTATCATCAGTTATTACAATCTTAATGGTCGAATTAAACCCAAATGACGATTTGGTTTATTAGAACCGTTACTAGCATATGTAAACTTATATAATTCGACAGAAACCCAAGCAATTGAGCTTTCAGAAACCTTAGTCGGTACTCTTAGGAGATTTAACATCAATCAATTTGATCTAAGAAGCTACGAAGAGAAGGATTCAATCTTGAAGTGGCCGAAATTAGGGTTCTAAGTGAACTACATCGAATCAGCATCAAATGAGGTAAGAATCTACTCTCATACAACCTAAACATACCGATTTAGAGAAATCTTATGTCAATTTCGATCCTTAACATCGAATTATACGAATTCGACAACTAGGGTTCTTAATAGAAATGGTTTTGGGGGTTTTTAACAAAATCAGTTCAAAAATCAAATTAATCCATACTATCAGTTTCGTGATAATGCATTCTATGAAAACCATATCATAAATTCGAATGGGAAGGTCTAATTGTATAAGATCGAGTTCTAGGGTTTATCTCAAGAAATGAATTGGGGGTTTCGGCTCAATTGAGTTTGAGAATGAAACCAAATGGTGCAGAGAGGGTCGAAACACTCTTATTATAGAAATCCCTAAGTCAATTTCATGATGTAATAACGAATTGGATGGGAACGAATTCTAGGGATCTTGAATGTAAACGTTTTGAGGGTTTCAATCTAAATCGATTTTATTTTCAAATTAATAGGTGTAGGAAGCTTCAAAACTTATTGTTTAATGAAAACCCCATGGTTTCGGGGACTCACATTAGAAAATTGAACGATCTTGAGTTAGAGTTTAAGAACTTGGGTTCGAAACTAGTAATATTCAATTAATCGGGTTATAGAGGCTTATTTTTCGAATTGAAACCATCAGCAGGGTCGTTTATATCCGTGGGACAAAAGCCCCATGGTTAGGGGATCAATGGGATTCGAACTAGAGCCCAATTGGATGTAATTAGTTCGGTTAAGCTTAAGCAAAGGGATTCAATGTTACTGATGGTTAAAACAAATTAAAAATCAATTTGTTAACAAAAATTGAAGCAGTTGAGCTGGTAATGTGCGTGGGTGAGAAGTGGGGTGTCGCGGGTTCGATCCCGGGTTCCACCATTTTTGAGGATTTAACCTATTTTAGTATTTTTGTCATAACTTTCGCGTACGAACTCCGATTTAACCCGTTTCAGTTTCGTTAGGACCAGAATTTCATCCCGAACTAATTGGAATGATAAAAATTATATTTTTGGTCAAAAACGTAATCGCGTGTAATTACGTTCATTTAAATAAAATCATATATGATTTTATTTAAACGATTTTAAAGGTACGCGTACATTCGTATGTACATTTCTAATACTCTAAGATACGTGTGTTGACACGTATGTGATTATAATCACAAAACGACATCTAGAATAACACAACGTTATTATTTAAACACAGATCCTTCGTAAGAGGATTATCTACGCAAGTTCACATATTTGATCATTCTGCAAATAATCAAAGGTGCGTACAGGGCCCCTTTCGTATTTTAACTGTTTTGGGGGAGAAAACATGTGCAACAAACACTTTTAGATACATATCACTTGCATGAGTTAGCTGTTTACATGAAGTGCAAACATAGCATTACAAAGCCTTCCATTTCGAACCGTTTAGTTTGCCGTAGTGCAAAGCGTGGTAGTTGAAGATAGATCTATTGGGTTTGACAAACCTCACTTGGTAGATGGGATCTACGCAGGTGTTTGACTGACCAAACATACATTTCTATTGTTTGTGCTAGACAATAGTGTTAAGGCAAAAACATGCTATAGCATGGCAATCGTCAGCTTCGGTGTCGACCACTTATGTAAATAGTACAAATGACTAGCTATCATGACTATGCATGTGTGATTATGTTATCTGCAAATTTTATATTCAAACTGTGGTTTCAACATTTGTGAATGCTTAAACCTGTGTATGCACCAACCTTTGTGTTGACTTGATTTACATGTTTTCTCAGGACACTAAGGCACAAGCAAGGACAAGCAGGGACTAGGATATTGAGTCTCATGCATACATTTCAGTTCAAGTGTTTTAGCTTTGATCAATTAAGATATTGAATACTATTGGAATTGTATTTTACATTTCAAACCATTATGTTTTGTTATTGGTTCTTTTAAAACGCTTCCGCAAACATTGAAATTTTGATATTTTAGTTTTAGACCAAAGTATGTTTGAATATCATATAGAGGTCTTCGTTATGTCTAATGATCTGAGATCCTGGTTTGTCACGTCCCAAACGGTATGATTCCGTTAGTTGAAAATTGGGGGTTTGACAGATTGGTATCAGAGACATTGGTTATGGCGAACTAGGTTTGCATCTGTAGACTTAGACTATAACTGTTAGACATTAGACACTTACTTACACGATAGTTTATATGCATTTACATATGGCATTTTGTAACAGACATGGCATCATCATCTACACCTACTCACACTGAGGGACAAGTAGTAGCACTGTCAAACATCATGACAAGGAGGATCGAACCAGTGGATGATACGATCCACTATGGGGAGGAAACACATGTTCAGCAAAGGGGGAACAACCAATATTGGCAACGGTTTCCTGATCTCATACGCAACTGGGTGCGGGAAGAACGAGTGCCACCACCACCAACTGCCAACACTGCTAATAGCCTGTGGACGTTATCTGCTCTAGGATATCCACTAGAACAGGCATTTGCTGCTTTTGTTGCACGCATGGAGCGTGAAATCCGCAACATGCGGGAAGTAGCAAGGATGATCACAGAATTGCTTGAGAATAACAACTGGCTGACACAAATGTAGGATAACCTCACTGAGGAGTTGGTTAGAACTAATGAAGAACAGGAAAATTTGGTGGAAACGATTTGGATGATGCGAGGGACGATCCTCGAACTCACTGCACGACTAGAAACTACTGAGTTACGTGTAGTTGTAGCCGAGGCAAGGGCTGAGGAAGCCAATGCACGGGCTGGTGCAGCGGCGATTGAAGCCAATATAGTGAGAGACTTGGCTGGGGAGGCCATGACCCTCATCACTGGGCATATGCGTTACCAGCATGGTGTAGTGACTGGTCCAGCAGAACTGGAAGATTCATCATCAACCGTTGATCAACCAAACGATGGAATCTAGTCATTTCATTTACTTTCTAATTGACAAACTTATATGAGTGGGTTGTACTCATAAGAGTAGATTTCGTGTTTAGTTGTTTTGCATCTTTTTGACAAACAATTGTAAGCGCTAATTTATCATAAATAAGAATTGTTACCTTAATGGCTATGGTAGTATGTTACATTTACTTTGTGCATGAGTGATGATTATGCGATGGGTGTAGTCTCATTATGTATATTTGTAAATAGGAAGATCATGGTTGGTGGAAACATTAACATGACCGCAACGGAAGTTGAGGCACTTATTAACACTCGAATTACCGAGACAATTGCAAACTATGCGCAAGCATACCAATCAGGATTACATGATCCAACAGGGGGACTGGTAAACCCACAAATGTGCACGTTCAAGACATTCTTGAACTGTAAACCACGTAATTTCAAAGGATCGGAAGGAGCCATTGGACTTCTTCGATGGATTGAACAGTCAGAATCGGTGTTTGAGACGTGCAATTGTCCGGAAGAAAACAAGGTCAGATACGCTACTGGTACTTTGGAGGGTTCAGCCTTGAGATGGTGGAACTCTATCGTACAGACACTCGGTTTGAATACAGCCAATGCACTTACTTGGAACGGATTCAAAATCCTGTTGCAGGAGGAGTATTGTTCCCATAATGAAATGCAAAAACTTGAGGATGAATACGGGCAACTCAAGATGAAAGGTTCTAATATTGAGGAATACACTACTCGATTCCAGCAATTAGCAAGACTTTTACCGCACAGGGCAACCCCACCTAGCAAGTGGATCAAGAGATACATTGGAGGGCTGGTATCTCAGGTTCGAAAATTGATCATGTCTGCAAATCCTACTACCATACCGCAAGCTGTTCAACTGGCACACCAACTGACTGATCAAACGATGCAACGAGGGACACTACCCAAACGAACAGTAACAACTAAAGTGGGAGACCACAAAAGAAAATGGGATGTCATTGATTCAAAGAATTTCACTCAGCAGTCATTTCAGCAGAACCGCAAGCAGGAATCAAACAGAACCCATCACAATCTAAACAATAATCAACAGTCATCGGGAGGGTATAATGGTAAATACCCAAAGTGCAACAAATGTGGATTCCATCACTTTGGGAATCAATGTGACAAGTACCGATGTCAGCGATGCAGAAAGATAGGTCATGTAGCAAAAGACTGTCGAGGGGAACTTCAGGTAAGCTCACTCAACCGGAACAACACACAGAAAGGATGTTTTGAGTGTGGCTTATCAGGACATTTCAAGAAGGAGTGCCCACAACTCAAGAAAAGAAGGGCTAATGACATAACTACAAAAGGAAACAGCAACAACAACACAAATGTTGTTCGAACAGGGCTTTTGTGATTGGAGGACGTCAGGCACGGGAAGATCCCAACGTCGTTACGGGTACGTTTCTCTTGAATTATCACTTTGCCTCTATGCTATTTGACACCGGTGCAGATCGGGGTTTGGTATCTGGCAAATCTTGTGAATTGCTAAGTATTAGTCCTACTGCTTTAGAAAACCCACACACTATAGAACTAGCTGATGATAAGTTGGTTTTTATAAACCATATTCTTAAAGGATGTGTTCTTGACTTGATGGGTCAAACACATGACATTGACTTTATGCCTACCGCTTTAGGCAGTTTTGATGTAGTCATTGACCTGGACTGGTCGTTCAAACACCAGACTGAAACAGTAGGCTATCAAAAGGTCGTTCGTATACCGCTTTCATATGGAGAAACACTGTATGTACAAGGTGAGAAGAGCAGTACGCCACTGCGTCTCATATCTTGTGTGAAAGCATACAAATGTCTGCGTAAAGGTCATACGGCAGTTATAGCACTTATAACTGAGAAGCCGGTAGTTGAGAAGAAGATAGAAGACATCCCAGTAGTTTGTGAATTCCCTGAAGTATTTCCAGAAGACCTACCGGGATTACCACCTATCAGACCGGTGGAATTTCGAATCGACCTTACACCAGATGCAGCACCGATAGCTAGGGCGCCTTATCGACTTGCACCGTCTGAGATGCAAGAATTATCTACACAATTGCAAGAGTTGTTGGATAAGGGTTTCATACGACCTAGTTTTTCACCGTGGGGAGCTCCAGTGTTGTTTGTAAAGAAGAAGGACGGAACTTTTCGTATGTGTATAGATTACCGGGAATTGAACAAGGTTACTATCAAGAACCGGTATCCGTTACCTAGAATTGACGATCTGTTCGATCAGTTGCAAGGTTCGAGTTACTACTCGAAGATTGATCTTGGATTTGGTTATCATTAACTCAGAGTACAGGAAGAAGATATCATGAAGGGACGGATAAACAGGAAGCTGCATTTCAGTTATTGAAACAGAAACTCTGCAATGCACCGATTCTGTCCTTACCGGAAGGGACGGAAGACTTTGTGGTGTATTGTGATGCATCTGCACAAGGTTTGGGATGTGTGTTGATGCAACGTGATAAAGTGATTGCTTATGCTTCCAGACAATTACGAACACACGAAAAGAATTACACTACTCATGACTTGGAGTTAGGAGCAGTGGTTTTTGCTTTGAAGATTTGGAGGCATTACTTGTATGGAACTAAGCGTACTATTTATACTGATCATAAGAGTTTGCAACATATCTTTGATCAGAAGGAGCTTAATATGAGACAACGACGATGGGTTGAGTTGTTGAGCGATTATGAGTGTGCGATAAAGTATCACCCGGGAAAAGCTAATGTGGTAGCTGATGCTTTAAGCAGAAAGGATACTTCAACAAGACGGGTTCATGCACTTATGATGACAATACATACTGACTTACCTGACAAGGTACGCAGAGCTCAGATCGAAGCTTTGAAAAAGGAAAACTTGGTACAGGAATCTTTACGGGGAATGGAAGAACAGTTGGATGCTAAGTCTGATGGAATTCGTTATTTCATTAATCGACTTTGGATAACTTTGTATGGAGGTTTAAGGGAACTCATGATGGATGAAGCACACAAGTCCAAATATTCAGTCCATCCGGGATCAGACAAGATGTATCATGACTTGAAGGCACTGTATTGGTGGCCTCACATGAAAGCTGATATTGCTAAGTACGTTAGCAAATGTTTGACTTGTTCGAAAGTCAAAGTTGAATATCAGAAGCCATCTGGTTTACTGCAACAACCAGAGATACCAATGTGGAAATGGGAACAGATTTTGATGGATTTCATTACTAAGTTACCCTGTACACCGAGTGGGTGTGATACGATATGGGTAATTGTCGATCGATTAACGAAATCTGCACACTTCTTAGCAATCAAGGAAACTGATAAGATGGAGAAACTGACTCGCATTTACATCAAAGAAGTGGTAGCACGGCATGGCGTGCCAATCTCTATCATATCAGATCGGGATGCCCGATTTACTTCCAGCTTTTGGAAATCTCTTCATAAGTCATTGGGGACTCGCTTGGATATGAGTACCGCCTATCATCCACAGACCGATGGTCAAAGTGAACGAACGATTCAAACGCTCGAGGATATGTTACGAGCTTGTGTAATTAACTTTGGTGATAGCTGGGAAAATCACTTACCGTTAGTGGAATTCTCTTACAACAATAGTTATCATACAAGTATTCAGGCAGCACCGTTTGAAGCTTTGTATGGTCACAAATGTCGTTCACCAGTTTGTTGGGCTGAAATTGGTGACAGTCAGCTTACAGGTCCTGAATTGGTGCACGAGACGACTGAGAAGATGGTACAAATCCGGAACCGTATGGCAACGGCCCGGGATCGACAGAAGAGTTATGCTGACAAATGTCGTAAGCCGTTGGAATTTCAAGTAAGAGACCGAGTTCTTCTAAAGGTATCACCTTGGAAAGGTGTGATACAATTCGGCAAGCATGGGAAGTTTAGCCCACGATACATAGGACCTTTTGAGATCCTAAAAAGGATTGGTCCGGTAGCGTATCAACTCAAGTTACCGGAAGAACTCAGTGGAGTTCATGACGTCTTTCACGTATCTAACTTAAAGAAATATCCTTCATATGAGATAGTGATTGTACCTCTGGACGAAATACAAGTAGACGAACAGTTATGATTCATCAAGGAACCCATTGAAATCATGGACCGAGAGGTCAAACAACTCAAACAAAGCAAGATTTTGATAGTCAAACTTCGGTGGAATTCAAGACGTGGTCCTGAATTCACATGAGAAAGGGGAGACCAAATGATGAAAAAGTATCCTCACTTATTCAAAACAACAACAAACATTATGAAGGCACGTTAAATTTCGGGACGAAATTTCCTTCAACAAGGGGATGATGTGATATTTCACACTATAATTGTAAGCACAAACAATGTATTACATGCACAAACACCTTATATTATTGATTTTAGTATAAACAACGGGGCTGAACACCAGTTTTGCAGAATGCAAACACATTTCATATTAATACATACATGATTGATTTCAAACAATGTATTACATCTCATGGTGGTACAATCATGAGCGATTAAACAATAGTAGTGCTACAAATAGAAGGAACCAGAATAATTGTGTAAGGTAAATTGACGAGTACAGGGGCCCATGTAATCGTGAATCTACAGGTACGCATGAATTTTGGAAGTTTCTATTTTGTCGACTACATTCAAACATTTGTTATGTGTGATATTACATAGTACAGTATATAAACACTTTATTCAATTGGTTTTGTTACAAACATTTGTGCTACATTACATTTTATATTTTATATGCTACATTTCATATGTTACATGTTATGGTAGTACATGCATGATTAGTTACACACATTTTGCTATGTGCGGGGTTGCATAGTACAAACAGTTATAGATACTCACTATGTGTGAGGTTACACAACACAGTATGATCGGATACAAACAGTCACAGTTAGGTGAACTAATTAGTGTACACACGAACAGTCACATTGAATGATCACATTTAGTTGTGATGTTGCAAGCATTAGATTTTGTATGTGAGACACAAGTACACAGAATGATCAAATCACAATAACACGTACGATTTAAACTCGTAAGTAGTTTCCTAACTACTCCTAACAATTGCTAATTTTCGGGACGAAAATTCCTTCAACAAGGGGATGATGTGACAATCCGACTTTTCGGATTAACCTTGTTAACTGAAGATGGTGAGATCACAGGCCCAACAGGATATGTAAGGCCCAGTAAGACCAAAGAAGGCCCAATAGAGCCAAGGCAAGCCCAATCACAAATCTGAGGCCTAGGGAAGGCCCAATTACAATTTTAAGGCCCAAGAAAGGCCCAATTATATTTTTTTGAGGCCCAAGTGGACAGAAGGTAGGCCCAATGAGCCAAAGTAGGCCCAATGGTATCTAGGAGGCCCAATTGGATAAATCAAGTCCAATAATATTCTAAATGGCTGATTAGTGACGATCCGGTACTCCGAAGTAACTCCGGTAACTCTAGATTAAACTGTGATGTTAAGTAATCGTGAAAAATCAACTTAGAGGGAGTAAAATTATGCAAAACAAATATAGAAACACTTTAGATTATAAAAATTAGCTAGTGAATAGGTTAGATACAAAATTTTGACTTACATAGTCAAAATTCGTCCATATTTACAAGAAGGAATTATGAATTTCAAATCAATAGGAAGTAATTGATCGAATTAATGGTTCATAAAGCACCTAATGATGATAATAAGCGGTTATCATCAGTTATTACAATCTTAATGGTCGAATTAAACCCAAATGACGATTTGGTTTATTAGAACCGTTACTAGCATATGTAAACTTATATAATTCGACAGAAACCCAAGCAATTGATCTTTCAGAAACCTTAGTCGGTACTCTTAGGAGATTTAACATCAATCAATTTGATCTAAGAAGCTACGAAGAGAAGGATTCAATCTTGAAGTGGCCAAATTAGGGTTCTAAGTGAACTACATCGACTCAGCATCAAACGAGGTAAGAATCTACTCTCATACAACCTAAACATACCGATTTAGAGAAATCTTATGTCAATTTCGATCCTTAACATCGAATTATACGAATTCGACAACTAGGGTTCTTATTAGAAACGATTTTGGGGGGTTTTTAACAAAATTAGTTCAAAAATCAAATTAATCCATACTATCAGTTTCGTGATAATGCATTCTATGAAAACCATATCATAAATTCGAATGGGAAGGTCTAATTGTATAAGATC
This sequence comes from Mikania micrantha, assembly GCA_009363875.1. Classification (NCBI taxonomy): domain Eukaryota; kingdom Viridiplantae; phylum Streptophyta; class Magnoliopsida; order Asterales; family Asteraceae; genus Mikania; species Mikania micrantha. The sequence goes on along the minus strand of CM018689.1, from coordinate 36,356,470 downwards.
GAGTTCTAGGGTTTATCTCAAGAAATGAATTGGGGGTTTCGGCTCAATTGAGTTTGAGAATGAAACCAAATGGTGCAGAGAGGGTCGAAACACTCTTATTATAGAAATCCCTAAGTCAATTTCATGATGTAATAATGAATTGGATGGGAACGAATTCTAGGGATCTTGAATGTAAACGTTTTGAGGGTTTCAATCTAAATCGATTTTATTTTCAAATTAATAGGTGTAGGAAGCTTCGAAACTTATTGTTTAATGAAAACCCCATGGTTTCGGGGACTCACATTAGAAAATTGAACGATCTTGAGTTAGAGTTTAAGAACTTGGGTTCGAAACTAGTAATATTCAATTAATCGGGTTATAGAGGCTTATTTTTCGAATTGAAACCATCAGCAGGGTCGTTTATATCCGTGGGACAAAAGCCCCATGGTTAGGGGATCAATGGGATTCGAACTAGAGCCCAATTGGATGTAATTAGTTCGGTTAAGCTTAAGCAAAGGGATTCAATGTTACTGATGGTTAAAACAAATTAAAAATCAATTTGTTAACAAAAATTGAAGCAGTTGAGCTGGTAATGTGCGTGGGTGAGAAGTGGGGTGTCGCGGGTTCGATCCCGGGTTCCACCATTTTTGAGGATTTAACCTATTTTAGTATTTTTGTCATAACTTTCGCGTACGAACTCCGATTTAACCCGTTTCAGTTTCGTTAGGACCAGAATTTCATCCCGAACTAATTGGAATGATAAAAATTATATTTTTGGTCAAAAACGTAATCGCGTGTAATTACGTTCATTTAAATAAAATCATATATGATTTTATTTAAACGATTTTAAAGGTACGCGTACATTCGTATGTACATTTCTAATACTCTAAGATACGTGTGTTGACACGTATGTGATTATAATCACAAAACGACATCTAGAATAACACAACGTTATTATTTAAACACAGATCCTTCGTAAGAGGATTATCTACGCAAGTTCACATATTTGATCATTCTGCAAATAATCAAAGGTGCGTACAGGGCCCCTTTCGTATTTTAACTGTTTTGGGGGAGAAAACATGTGCAACAAACACTTTTAGATACATATCACTTGCATGAGTTAGCTGTTTACATGAAGTGCAAACATAGCATTACAAAGCCTTCCATTTCGAACCGTTTAGTTTGCCGTAGTGCAAAGCGTGGTAGTTGAAGATAGATCTATTGGGTTTGACAAACCTCACTTGGTAGATGGGATCTACGCAGGTGTTTGACTGACCAAACTTACATTTCTATTGTTTGTGCTAGACAATAGTGTTAAGGCAAAAACATGCTATAGCATGGCAATCGTCAGCTTCGGTGTCGACCACTTATGTAAATAGTACAAATGACTAGCTATCATGACTATGCATGTGTGATTATGTTATCTGCAAATTTTATATTCAAACTGTGGTTTCAACATTTGTGAATGCTTAAACCTGTGTATGCACCAACCTTTGTGTTGACTTGATTTACATGTTTTCTCAGGACACTAAGGCACAAGCAAGGACAAGCAGGGACTAGGATATTGAGTCTCATGCATACATTTCAGTTCAAGTGTTTTAGCTTTGATCAATTAAGACATTGAATACTATTGGAATTGTATTTTACATTTCAAACCATTATGTTTTGTTATTGGTTCTTTTAAAACGCTTCCGCAAACATTGAAATTTTGATATTTCAGTTTTAGACCAAAGTATGTTTGAATATCATATAGAGGTCTTCGTTATGTCTAATGATCTGAGATCCTGGTTTGTCACGTCCCAAACGGTATGATTCCGTTAGTTGAAAATTGGGGGTGTGACAGTTAACATTACTGTTACGATCACTATTCTGGTACGATTCCGGCACTTATGTTACAGTCTCCCCTTATTTGAGAAATTTCGTCCCGAAATTTAAGAGTTGTTATCGGGTACGGCTTCCTCTTCAAACAGTTGGGGATACTTTGACTTCATGTGATCTTCACGTTCCCAAGTAAACTCGGGTCCGCGCCTTGAGTTCCATCGAACCTTTACAATCGGAATACGGCTTCGCCTCAGTTGTTTAACATTGTGATCCATAATCTCCAAAGGTTCCTCAATAAAGTGTAACTGTTCATCTGCTTGAATCTCTTCGATTGGAATGACGAGTAATTCGTCAGCAATGCATTTCTTTAAGTTCGAGACGTGAAATAGGTCATGCACACCACTGAGTTCATCTGGTAATCTCAGTCTATTCGCCACAGGACCAATACGTTCGATGATTTCGAACGGTCCCACGTATCTTGGTGCTAATTTGCCTTTCTTTCCAAATCGTACTACTCTTTTCCAAGGGGATACTTTCAACATGACACGGTCTCCCACTTGAAATTCCAACGGCTTTCTTCGTTTATCGGCGTAGCTCTTTTGTCTGCTCCTCCTTGCTTGTAGTCTTCGTTGAATCTGAGCAATCTTGTCAGTAGTTTCTTGCACAAGTTCTGGCCCAGTTATACGGTTATCTCCAACTTCAGTCCAAAAGATCGGTGATCGGCATTTTCGACCATAGAAAGCCTCGAATGGTGCGCATCCGATGCTACTGTGGTAACTGTTATTGTAGGAGAATTCGATCAGTGGCAAATGGGAATCCGAATTCCCACCGAAATCCAATACACAAGTTCTCAACATGTCCTCTAGGGTCTGAATGGTACGTTCGCTTTGACCGTCCGTTTGTGGATGGTAAGCTGTACTCAGATTTAGCTGTGTCCCTAGAGATTTCTGTAATGATTGCCAGAACCTTGATGTGAATCTGCTATCTCTATCAGAGATAATAGACAATGGCACAACGTGGCGTACCACTATCTCATTAATATACAGTCTCGCCAGTCTATCCATTGTGAAAGTCTCACGCATCGGCAAGAAATGAGCAGATTTTGTTAAACGATCAATGATAACCCAGATCGTATCATGACCACTGGAAGTACGGGGTAGCTTGGTAATGAAGTCCATAGCAATTTTTTCCCACTTCCAGAGCGGAATCTCAGGCTGTTCCAGTAAACCAGATGGTTTCTGGTGTTCCGCCTTTACCTTCGCACACGTAAGACACTGACCGACGTACTCGGCTATGTCTTTCTTCATTCCAGGCCACCAATAAAATCCACCCAAGTCTTGGTACATTTTATCAGCGCCTGGATGAACGGAGTATTTAGTCTTGTGTGCTTCATCAAAGATAAGTTTTCTCAATTCGTCTACCGCCGGAATCCATATAAGATCCTAGTAATAGATCATTCCATCAGGCTTAGTCTCAAGGTGTTTCTCTGCTCCGCAGTCAAGCTCTTTCTTCAGATTTCCTCGATCAACTGATTCTTGCTGTGCCTGAATAATTTTGTCTCTTAAACTGGTCTGCACAGTCATTCCCATTTCTCTAACGCGCAAGGGTTTGAGCTGTTCCTTCCGGCTCAAGGCATCAGCTACACCGTTAGCCTTTCCAGGATGGTATTTGATCACACAATCGTAATCATTCAGAAGTTCCACCCAATGGCGTTGTCGCATGTTGATTCCTTCTGATCAAAGATGTGTTAGAGACTCTTGTGATCAGTGAATATGGTACACTTGGTGCCATATAAATAATGTCTCAAAATCTTCAATGCGAAGATTACAGCTCCCAGTTCAAGATCATGAGTAGTGTAGTTCTTCTCATGAACTTTTAACTGTCTTGATGCGTAAGCAATAACTTTGTCTCGTTGCATCAGTACGCAACCGAGTCCCTAATGGGAGGCATCACAATAAACAACAAAGTCATCACAGCCTTTTAGGAGAGATAGGATTGGTGCATCATATAATTTCTGTTTCAATGTCTGAAAAGCATCTTCTTGTTTCTGATCTTTCTGCTCCCAGACAAACGGTTCACTTTTATGGGTTAGATTAGTGAGAGGCAAAGCTATCTTAGAAAAGTTTGAGATAAGCCTTCTGTAATAACCTGCCAATCCCAAAAAAGACCGTATCTCCGTCGGTGTCTTCGGAGTGTCCCAGTTCTTTATCGCTTCAATCTTGGCGGGATCTACATGAATTTCATCGCTGTTGACTACATGTCCCAGAAATTGAACTTCTCTTAGCCAGAAATCACGTTTAGAGAATTTGGCATAAAGTTTCTGTTCTTTCAACAGCTCCAAGATCTTCCTAAGATGTTGTTCATGATCTGCTCTGCTCTTAGAATAAATCAGTATATCATCAATAAAGACAATGACAAACTGATCCAGATACGGCTTGCACACTCGGTTCATGAGGTCCATGAAAACCGCTGGTGCATTTGTCAACCCGAAAGGCACCACCATAAACTCGTAATGCCCGTATCTGGTTCAGAACGCCGTCTTCGGTATATCTTTATCTTGAACTCTAAGCTGATGATATCCAAACCGCAAGTCAATCTTCGAGAAGTATTGGGCTCCGTGCAGTTGGTCAAACAAATCATCAATCCTCGGCAATGGATACCGATTTGTTCAGCTCACGGTAATCTATGCACATTCTGAATGATCTGTCTTTCTTTTTCACGAACAAGACCGGAGCTCCCCAAGGTGAGTAGCTCGGTCTAATGAAACCCTTATCAAGTAGCTCCTGTAACTGATTAGACAATTCCTGCATCTCTGAAGGTGCTAACCTGTAAGGAGATTTAGCAACAGGAGTTGCTCCAGGAACTAAGTCAATACGAAACTCTACCGGTCGCGTTGGAGGCAAACCTGGTAGGTCTTCAGGAAATACTTCTGGATATTCTTTCACCACAGGTACATCTTGAATCTTTTTCTTGTCCTTCTCCTTTTCCACCACATGAACCAGAAAAGCCACGCACCGCTTCTATAGACACTTACGCGCTTTTATGCAAGAAATGATTTTGACACTTCTTTTTGCTTGATCCCCTTTAACTTCCAATACACAATCATTCGGAAATGGAACTCGAAGCAGCTTTTCAGAACAGATGACTTCCACTCGATTAAAAGAAAGCCAATCCATTCCAGCAATGATGTCAAAACTACCTAACTCCATCGGTATCAAATCGATGGTGAATGTATGACCATTAAGTGTCAATGGGAAATTTCTATAGACTGTACTAACTGTGATCTGTTTCCCGTTAGCTACTTCTATGATTTAAGGGGAGTCTAACTGTGCCTCTATAGAATCTAATTGGCATGCAAAATCGGTAGAGATAAAACTCCGATTCGCACCAGTATCAAATAGAACAGATGCATAAAAGTCATGTAAGAGAAATGTACCAGTGACCACATTCGGGTCTTGGCGTGCAGCTGGTGCTCCGATGGAAAACGCTCGTCCACGGGGTGCTTGAACTCCTGTTGAGCCTTCTTCGGGCAGTTCTTTGCAAAGTGACCTAGTTCACCACAGTTGAAGCATCCACCGTTGTTCTGGTTGGCTGGTGGAGGGAGAGCTAAAGCAGCATTTTTGACTGCTGGATTGGGTGTGAGTCTGCATTGTTGGACCCTGTGTCCTTTTCTTCCACAACCTGTGCATTCACGGCACTGGTTGCTTGCAACATGGTGGTACTGGCACTTAGTGCACAAAGGATGTGGGCCAGTGTATTGTTTCTTGGGCACATTTTGCCGTGCCACTGCTACTTGATTGAGGGGAGTAGCCACAGTGTAGTTCTTGATAAGTTTCTGTTTCTTCTTCTGATGATGGTGGGGTTTCTTTGAAGATTCTTCCTTGCGTTTGCCGGTGTCAGCCTCTTTCTTTAGAACTCCAGAGGCTACCATAAGATCAGTAAGTTTCCCAGATAAACTCACTGCAGACTCCACAGTAGCAGGGTTTGCAGCAACAACTAAACCCTGGATGCAGGCGGGGAGTCCACCCACGTAACGATCAATCCTCTTTTCCAAAGTTGGTACCATTTCTGGCACCAAAGCAACCAACTCGTGGTAACGAGTCGTATATCCCATGTGGTCAGCCCCCTTCATAACATGGTTTGACAATTCAACATCCAACTTCTGCAGTTCATTCTTGGGGCAGAATTCAGTTCTCAGTAGGGTCTTGAAATCTTCCCAAGTCATCGACATAGCTTCTTCCATTCCTCTTGCATTTATTTGACCATTCCACCAAGTCAAGGCTCGTTTGTTGAATGTTCCAGCAGAGTAACGAAACTTGTGGTGCTCTGGACAGCTGCAGAGGTCCAGAGTAGTTTCTATCTTTTCAATCCATTGGATTAATCCAACGGCTCCTTCGCTCATGCTAAAGCTAGGCGGTTTACATCCTACAAAAGACTTGTAGGAGTAATGAGAGGTATCGCTCGTGTTACCACTGGCTTCTCCAAATGAATTCCCAGTATTGGTGCTATCATTACGGAGACGGTTGAGCATCTCCGGTATCACCTCTTTCAGCTGGTTAGTCAGCTGACTGCTTAGTAAGGTCGCCATAGCGATAGTAGCAGGATCCAGTAGTTGAGTCGTACTCGGGCCTGGCGGTGGGTTAAGTGGAGGAGGAATAAATGGAGGAGGAGTAAGTGGCGGTGGTGAATCAAGTGGTGAAGGAGTAGATGAATGTGGAGCTAAGTCTTGTGGTGGTGGAGGTAACGAGGGAGTCTGTCTTCTCGGCGGCATTCTGATCATAACCAATAAAGTTATCGGTTAGTGCAATGATCGAATACAGAAGACACAATGCAATAAAGTCTTAAGTCTTAGATTCTCTACATGCAGGGTCCCTAGGTTATAGTCTAGGCCAAACCGTTTAAATAAGTGACCTATGTTTCTCTATAACCATGGCTCTGATACCAATCTGTCACATCCCGAGTCGCCGGGGTTGGATCAGAGTCCCCGTCGGGCGGAAGGTTCCCGGGGCGCGATATTGTGAGTGATAATCGGAATGATATATAAATGAGAAACTGCTAAAATAAAATAGAATTACAAAGTTAAATTACATCAGTTAAGTTTATAATTTAACAATGTAAATCTACTATCACATCATAATCTTCTATCTTGTATCTGCACAAGATATACAAAATAATTGTGTAATGATGTCCAAAAGTATGCAGGTCCAGAAATGCTAGGTCTTCTATATGAAATTCCTAGCTCAAAAGCAATAACTGCTTAGTTGACCTGTTTGTCACCTGAGAAGTCATGCAAAAATAAAGTCAACACATGGTAGGTGAGTTCATATAGTTTTATAGAAATGAGTTTGAAACCTGACTGACAACCTTAACCTCACCGTTAACCACCTATACCATCCAGTTCAGTATGCTTATATATAGGGCATATGAAGGGGAACAAGCCCCATCCAACATCCCACCACATACCAAACCACATGATATATTGTTCCTGGTGAAAATTAAGCATTTCATTCCATACCTTTGATTCTTAGTATTTGATTACCCTGAAAATGTTTACCTTGATTCCCCGAAATGACCACCTTAACCTCATTAACAACCACCTATGCTATCCAATCAAGTATGCTTATATATAGGGCATATGTAGGGGAACAAGCCCCAGCCAACATCCCACCACATACCGGACTGCTTAGCATATTGTTGTTAATGATAATTACACGTTTTACTCCATTCACTTTTCTTTTTAGATTCTGATTTCCACAAATAAATTTACCTTTTTATATCTAGAGTCACCATGTATTCATAATTACCACAAAGCACTTGTAGAAATATAATATTAAATGTTTAATTAAACTAATAATTAAACTTATAATTACAACTAAGACATCATGATTGGGCCTTATTTGACTCAATCAATTAGACTTAATTGTTGGTGGTTGTCCGAGTTGTACCCTCTCACACGTGACCCATATCAGGTATGACTCACAAGGAGTCTACCTGAGCATGCCGGGATTTTAACGATGCCCATATCAGCTTGACCCACTGGTCTACTGTACATGCTGGGACTTTACGGATATCCTTTGATTCTTGATCTCTTTGATTCTCTTGATTTTGATTTTTGATTTCATTTGATAGTTCACGTTATTGCCCATATAGCTTGACTACAAGAGTCTACTATTTATGCCGGGACTTTATGTGTGTTACACTTGATCTTGATTTCCATACAACTGACATCCACCTTGACTCAAGCATTAATGATTTCATTAGATTTTAATGATTTCATTATTTCAATGATTCACACACAACTATGATTTCCTTGATTTCCTTGAGACTCTTGATTTTGATCTTTAGAACTTCATGATTTCACAATGATTATAGATTTATGAATAGGATCCTTTGATTCTGATCACCACACTGAATTAATTATCTTGAACATGATCTTAGCTTTAGTTTCTTTTGATTTCACTTTGAAATTTAGATTCTTGAAATTGAGCTTGATGGACTAAGGGTTTGTTTAGAGTTAGAATTAGAGTATTACTCATGAGAGTAATTTAATAAACTTGATAGTTTATTCTGCATAGAAATTTCCTAGACAGGAGTCTAGTAGTATCAACAAGCATAAAGATATAACATATAATGAATAAAAGCATTGAAGTAAACAATTTAAATAAAACAGTTTACTCATGCTTCTCAGCCCCGCGTTTTAAAACAAAAATGTTTAGGAAAGGGGAAATGAACTCACCTGTGTTGCTGTGTCAATGATATATCACAAAATGCGCGCTCGTTGTTGTTGCTTAGGTTTCTTCCGTTCCTGAGTTGTTTTAAAAGAATTCGAATGCGATAAGTATACGTATTAGTCGTCGTAACTAAAGTCTCGGTCTCAGTGTGTGTAACTAAGTGTCCTAGATACTAGTGTACTTCTATGACTCAACTAATTGATCTAGTTCACTTACCCATTTGTAAATCCTATCCCATAATTAATCACAACAAGTCTTGATTAATATGTTTTTTTAATTAATTTCATTTTAAGTTCAAATATTAATTTAGAACAATCATTTAATTTAATTTAATAAGTTCACAAAGCCTTTTCTTTTATTAAAATATCATTACTTGAATTTAAATAAACATTTAATATGTGATGGGCTTAATTAAGCCCATTGGGCCCACTTAGGCCCATTGATGTCCTTGATTATCAATTGATCATAAATCAATTTCTTTGAATAATCCCTTCATAGAGAATCAACCAACTAAGTTAGTTGCCTATCATATTACCTTTAAATCATGGTTTTGTTTCCACATGAGTTCCCATTCATTGTCCAAGTGTTAAACGAACTTAGAACTATTATTATGGACAATAGGAATCCATGACTAACGAACTTTCTCTTTAGCGTTAATTTGACATTAATAAGGTCCCATGCATACATCATCTCCCATGCACACCCATGTAATCCTAACCCATTTTCATTTATACCTCATAGTGCTTAATCCATTTTGACACTTTAGAGTTAAACTTTGATGTTATACAAAGGAACCCTAATTATTCATCACATGCATACACACATATCATATTAATTCATGCATGCACATTATGAGGTCCAACATCAACCTACTTAGGCAACTCTTAGGTTCTGAATGTAATTGAGGCAGCAAACTTATTGCCTAAGCCCCTAGGTTCGGCTGAGTTTAAACATTGTATGGTTCGGCTACATCACCAATATTCCTAGATTCGTTGGCATGATGGTTCGGCTGACCAAGAAAAGGGTTTCGACTAAGTAGAAGGGGGAAGGTTCATGGTGCATGGGTTCATAAGGGGAAAAGGGTTCGCCCCATGGTTCGTGAGTCCTAGGGTTCTTCACCCTAGGTTCGGCTAAGATGATACAGTAGGTTCGGCTCTCCTATCCTGGTTCGCTACAGGCTTGTTGCAGAAGACCACAGGTTCGGTGCAGGTCTTAGTCATCATCGACAGGTTCGTGGCTCAGGTCTACAGGTTCGTTGCATGCGCCTAACAGGTTCGGTGCAGGTGTGCATCATGCAGGTTCGCCAACCATTTGAGGTTCGGGCAACCAACAAAGGTTCGGCTCTTTGTTTGTCCAGCCCGGTAGGTTCGCTCGTCTTGTTCCCCACCGAACCCACTGTACATCATCATCCTTCTTGGGCATAACCTGTTGCAAGTTTGTAAACTACCACTCCCATCCCTTTATATCTACTCGTTTTAGGGTTTTACAAGTATAGAATTCGTCTAAGTTATAATAATGTAACCTTGTTGTTGTGGAGAGTGAAAACAAAACAAAACTAGAGATTTAACTCTATTTCGATGGATGTAAGCTTGAAATCCTTGTACTTCCGTAATCTACATGACGATAGGATCGCCTTGGCACCAAATATGCTTGAATCCGAGTAGATTTGAACAAGAAATTGTAAAGAGAAGGAGGAGGATTAATCTTTTAGAGAGAGAAAGTTGTAAAACGAAAATGGATGGTATGAGGGAGGTTGGTGGTGGTGGGTGGTACAGTAATGACCACATTTAGTGTTTTAGAAATACCCGGTTGTTCGGTCTCATTCGGTTTCGCGTAAAATATCTTTCTCTCGTGGTTTTCATCACGAAACGACACGAATTGTAAAATAGAATTTATAAAATTAATTCAAGTTGTGATTCCTAATAAATTAACTAATACCTTTCATTTATTTATAACATTTAATTAAATTTACGTTTTAAAATCGGATCGTACGGTCGTTACGCGTATTCGTTCGAATCGTCGCCCGTACGAAAACGGCAATAGCCATACTTTCCAACATTGTTTTCTAATTAACGGACATTATTCAGAACGTTAAACTTTCAGATATATTTGTACAGATCGTCACTTATACGAATAATCCGTCAATTTAGCATTCACGTAACGACATCTGCGTTGTTTTGTTCTGTATAGCCTCACATACGTTTTTATATCATATAATCCTAACACATCATCACATGATGGTTCTGTTTTTCCAGATAATTATCTGACTGATGAACCATGTCAACTGAGTTTAGTTTTCTCTGAAATGGTTCTGAATTCACTGTTTGTTACATGAAATGATAATGATCTCTGATATGAGTATGAAATAAACTGAAATGCATAGAATTTGTACCTGATTACTGTTCACATTACTGTTGTGATCACTGTTCCGGTACGATTCCGGCACTGATGTTACACTCTCTCCTACCTTTCTCCCTGATGAAATTCTAGCCATAAAAATCACACCTCCAAGAGTGTACCAACCTAGACAGTTTCCTACGTTTGTTTATCCCACTGAAACAAACGTGGAAAAAATGGAAGAAACACACTTGGAAAGTGATCATAACAATAATTCTTTTGAACATACTGAGATTGCTCCAACCATGAGCTCCACTCGAAGTTCGGAAGGTACAACTTTCCTTAAAACCTCTGATAATCATGTAGCCTGCCTTGACAAAGGAAAGAGGCCCATGGTTGATATCAGATTCCCTCCTTCTCATCCTCACCCACGTTATCCAATAATGAAGGCAAATAAGCCTTTCATCCCCAACTATTCTTCTCTATCTCCTGCTTGTCTAAAGTGTTTCAAGTACAGTCACACTAATGAAAACTGCTAGACAAAAACTCCTTTGGAGAAAGCTAGAGATAAACTGAACGCTGAAAAATCGAAAGCTGAACAGGCTTCCTCATCAAAAGGAATTCTTCCCAATAAGATGAAGAAATCAAAGAAGGCAAATAGATCTTCAGCTAACAGTTCAATAAGATCTAACACCCATCCATCTTTTCGCTTTTCTTCACCTCTATCTGCTTCTCCCGGACCATCCATTCTTGGAACACCACCTTCTTATCCCATGATGACTCTTTCTACCTATTCTCCTGATGATGTGAATCCTTCTTCTATGGATTCACAAATCAATATCTTGCATCAAAATCAACAATATCTTATACAAATGATGCAGAAATTGATGAATAACACTCAGCAAAACAAATAAGCATCTCCTGTTTCTTCTAAAAATAATAAATGACCCATATCTAGCCTATTGCATTTGATCCTCATGTGCAGAGACCTTTTTCAAACCAAAATCATCTATGGTATGTGGACAGTGGAGGCTCTGGCACATGCCAGGATGCAGATCCATTTTAAATACTTTCATTCCAAAGAATGGAGTATATGTTTCCTTTGGAAATAATGCAAAGGGTTGAATAGGATGGTCTGGTTCTGTCATGAGTGGAAAAATACACTCCAAAGATGTAAGCTTAGTTGAAAACCTCAAGTTTAATCTCTTGAGCATTTCTTAACTAGCTGACAAGAACTTTAGTTCATTTTTCACCAAGTACAGCTGCAAAATCCTTTCTCCTGAAATAAACTCAAAAATAATGATCTTAATTGATCAACACCTTGCTAACGGCGAAAAGAAGTGGAAATGTCTACGTTGTAGACATGACCACTGATTCTCAAACATCCTCTCCTACTTGTTTGATAGCCAAAGCATCATCTTCTGAAACTGCTCTTTGGCACAGAAGATTCAGTCATCTTAACCACCAAACTCTTTATAAGCTTTCTACCCTTTCTTTAGTCAGAGGATTGCCTTCCAAAGAATTTCACTTTGAAGGCCAATGTGAATCTTGCTTAAAGGTAAAGCAACATAAAACATTACATAAGTCTATTGAGGAATCCAAAACAACCAACTGTCTCAATCTGCTTCATATGGATCTGTTTGTTCCAGTGAAGGTAGCCAGTTTGGCAAGAAAGAGATATTGTTTAGTTTTTGTGGATGACTACTCAAGATTTTGCTAGACCTTCTTCCTCTTCAGCAAACTTGAGACTTCTAATAAAATGATTGCCCTTATCACCCAACATGAAAGACAATTTGGTCTTCCTATCAAGACAATAAGGAGTGATAATGGCACTGAATTCAAGAATCAGGTTCTTGATGAGTTCTGCATCTCTAAAGGAATCCTCAGACAATATAGTGTTCCTAGAACTCTTGCTCAAAATGGAGTTGTGGAAAGAAAGAATAGGACACTTATTGAAAATGCAAGAACTATGCTTGCAGACTCAGGATTACCTTTATCCTTTTGGGCTGAGGCAGTAAACACTGCTTGCTATGTCTTAAACAAAGTTCACATTGTGAAGAGACAAAACAAGACTACCTTGAAGTCCTTCATAACATAAAGCCTCTCATTTCCTTCTTTAAAGTTTTTGGGTGCCCTTGTTTCATTTTGAACACAAAAGACTCTTTGTCCAAGTTTGCTGCTAAAGTTGACTCTGGATATTTTGTTGGATACTCTCAGATTTCTAAGGCCTACCAAGCTTTCAATCTCAGATTTCTAAGGCCTACCAGCCTTGGATAATGTACCTGTAGATGTTCCTGAACATGTTCCTACTTCCCCACCAGAAAACTCTCCCGGCCCCACTGAAAATTCATCTTCTTCCGATGCTGCATCTACAAATAAATGTTTGGACATCATTCCCTTCAGTAGAAATCATCCTCTAGAACAGATCTTAGGTGATTTAAATAAAGGTATTCAAACTAGGAGCCATATTTCAAACCTCTGCCTTTATGCATCCTTTTTGTTCCAAATTGAGCCTTCCAAATATTAGGAAGCTCTTAAAGATAATAATTGGGTAGAAGCTATGCAAGATGAACTATTACAGTTCAAAAGGCAAAATGTTTGGACTCTCTGCCCTTTGCCAGCAGGAAAATACCCTATCGGAACTAGATGGGTATTCAGAAATAAAACAGATGACAGAGGCATCGTGATCAAAAATAAAGCGAGATTGGTAGTGTAAGGGTACTTCCAAGAGGAAGACATTGATTATGATGAAACCTTTGCTCCCGTGGCCAGACTAGAAGCCATCAGACTCTTCCTAGCATTTGATATATACCATAATATAATGGTATATCAAATGGATATAAAAAGTGCATTCATGTATGGGATTATAAAGAGGAAGTCTAAGTTTGTTAACCTGCAGGGTTTGATGATGTTCATCATCCTGATTGGGTGTACAGACTAGACAAAGCACTTTATGGTCTGGAGCAGGCACCCAGAGCATGGTACGACACTTTTTCTCAATTTCTTCTTTCTAATAAATTTTCTCGGGGAACCATTGATAAGTGATTTTTCATCAAGAGGGTAGACAAGGAACTTTTGTTGGTCCAAATTTATGTCGATGACATCATTTTTGGATCAACAAAACCTTCTAAGTTTGAAATGAGTGCTTTAAGTGAACTAAAAACATTTTTAGGACTCCAAGTCAAACAAACCCCCAATGGAACTTTCATTCGTCAATCTAAATATGTAAAGGATCTTCTAAATAAATTTGATATGAATGATTGCAAAATAATCTCTACCCCCATGGCAACAAGTCCAGGAATGAGTCCAGATGAAAATGGTGAACCTATAGATCAAACCCTCTACAGGTGCATGATTGGATCTTTGATGTATCTTACTGCATCAAGCCAGATATCATGTATGCAACATGTGTCTGTGCAAGATACCTGTCTGTCCCCAAACAATCTGATTTGTCATTTGTGAAGAGGATACTCAGATATTTTAAAGGCACTCCTGTGCTCGGTATCTGGTATCCTGCTAATCAAACTTGTAAGCTTCTTGGTTTTTCAGACAGTGATTATGCTGGATGCTCGCTCACTAGAAAGTCTACTTCGGGAGGATGTCAATTGTCAGTTCTTTGCAAATTGCTTAGTTTCTTGGCAAAACAAGAAGCAAACGTCGGTGTCAAATTCAACTGCTGAAGTTGAGTACATTGCAGTAGCCCATTGCACTGCTTAAATCCTTTGGTTACAATACCAACTGCTGGATTTTGGGATAACTGAACTAAAAACACGTCTCTTAATAGACATCGAAGCTGCCAAAAACATAATAAAGAATCATGTCTACCATTCTAAAACCAAACACATAGAAATAAGGCATCACTTCATTAGGGACTGTTTTGAAAAGGGACTAATTGTCCCAGAACATGTCTCTACAAGTGACCAAATAGCGGACATATTTACCAAACCCTTGGATTCTTCAACTTTTTCTAAGTTTGTGGCCAAATTGGGAATGATAAATATGAGCTAATAAACATGGTTAAGAATGTGTTTCTTAAACCTTTAAATAAATATATAAAAGAATAATCTTTAATGATTATCCTAACAACAGATATTTGATAAACCACTGATGAAGCAACCTTGGTCTCTCTCAGTGGTTATCCGAAAACACGGATAGGTTTAGTGGTTATGCTAGCCATTGTTTCATATCTATCCGCGGTTAAAACTTCCGTTGTTACATTTTAAATCTTCCGTGGTTTCTTTCACTTCCGTGGTGTCTTTCACTTCCGATGTCTCTTTTCCTTCCGAGACTTTTAACGTCATTAATTATCCATGGTTACTTTGCTTCCAAGGATAAGGTTCTTCCGAAGTTAAAAATCTCTTCCGTGGTTAACTTCTTTTCTCTATAGTTAAAAAATTCTTGAGCCTTACGCCTGATTTGACCGTCACTAATCACTCTGTAAGATTAGACTCCCTACAAAATTGAATTTAACCTTATTAATTGTTCTCATGTCTCGATAATATCTTCACATTTTACATTTCTATCCTTCTCCTCTCTAATGACCACTGATCTTATTTTTATCAGTGGTTACCCTCTTCAGTTCTTTCAAAATAACTTAACGAAGTTTCTTGATCTTCTTTTGATCAAGAAAACCTTTCGTTCAAATTCAAATCTTCTGAATGCTGCTTATGGCGAAGGACAACTGCTTGTCAGGCATGTTTCCAGGCACGACGCAATTACACTGATTTCGACTGAGCTTGATGCTCATGATCATGGTGTAACGGCATCAGGCCAGGCTTCATTCCTTACAAAGCTTTGTCTGTACATCAGGGTGTGCATGAATGTACTCATTTGTCGTTTGTTTTTCTCTCTCTTGCTCACAACTTTATCCAATGGGTAAAAACCCTAAGGTAAAACTTTCGGTAAGATTATAAGTAGTGGAGGTTTTTATTTTTGAAACCGCCCTTGATTGCAAACAGTTAAACTTCTTTCCTCTAAATTTAAAGCAAAGATTTGTACTCACACTTTGCACTCATAACTGCTCGGTGTTCATCGTCGCAAAATTGGTATCTTAAGCTTTGAAAATAAAGCCGATTCATAACCTCAGAGCTTACCTTGTTAAATCTTCTGAGTACCCCACTACAACGAAGCTATCGACATTTTGGTAAACTCTCTCGTTCAGACTGCTCTCATTCTAAATCCTCCTATCTCTGAAGTTTCTCTAAGCTAGTTTTGGGAAAACTCTACCTTGGCAACAAAGGATGACTCTGTTGAAAGCATCGCTTCGGTGGTCGCTGGTCAACAAGTCACCCTCACCCCTTCCAAAATAAGTGTTGCCCTAAATCTGAACGACACTGAGGCTCCCACAACTATTTCTTTAAAACTTCTCCATAATGCTTTTTTTCAGTGTGATTATTTAGGTGACCTGAAAAACAGGACCTTGTACAAAGCTTTCTTCTACCCTAAGTACAAGTTTCTGTATCATACGATTTTACAGTGTCTTTCTCAAAAGTCGACGAGTTGGGGAGAAATGTCATATGACATGCAATATGTCATGTATGCTATTCTATCCAACGAAAAGGTCAATTTGTCCCAAATAATTTTTGATCATATGGTACATCACCAGAAAAGCCCCAAATTTCTACTGTATCCTAGGTTTGTGATGGGTTGTCTCTTTGCTGATCTTAATAATGCTTGTCCTATTGCTCCTCTTTCTACTATCAAGAGCATTGACAAACAAGTGTTTACTAGATTAAACACTGATGCAAGACACATGGATGACACTTAGGAAACACCCATCCTTGGTGATCCCACGTTCACCTCTTCTTCCACACCTGTACAGGTACCGGCCAAAAGGGAACCCTCTACCAAAGCCTCTAAACCTAGAAAACCCATAAAGACTATTCAGGAAGATGAGATCCTTGAACATGTCTCTACCCCCACTGGGCAATTGAATACATCTGTTCCATCCTCACAGATGAATCAAGCATCTCCACCCCATCTAGCTCCTCATCAGTCCTCTTAATAGGATGATGTTGTATTCCAAAAGGAACCCTCTCTAACCACTGAAATGTTACTTGACACTCCAATGGTAGTCCCATATCCCAACGACATCTCTATTTCTTCTCCACAAATAGCTCCTCACTCTCCTACCCATGTTCTCCATGAGATTGATTCTGTGTTAAGCAACTTGGTTCTCCTCCACCTTCACCAGTAGAGGAGAAACCACATCAATCCTTTGCTCAAACTCAAAAATCTCCTACCCATGGAGAAGAGGATGAGATCAGGATGTCCAGTCCATCTAGACCTCTTGA
Source organism: Mikania micrantha (assembly GCA_009363875.1). Taxonomy (NCBI): domain Eukaryota; kingdom Viridiplantae; phylum Streptophyta; class Magnoliopsida; order Asterales; family Asteraceae; genus Mikania; species Mikania micrantha. The sequence continues at coordinate 36,339,309 of CM018689.1, read as the reverse complement.
TAATATATCTGGAGCATTCATCTCATATGAGAATCCAATGGGCTCTCATTTGAATGGATCAGGCAATAAGACTCTTGATATGACAGCAACCCATGAAGTTCTTGAAATTGAGGCTGGAAATCCCCGAAAGCAAGAAAAAGGGGTCCATGACATTCCTGAGATGGACTCAGGTCATGATAAAGCTGACTCATTAGTCAGGGATTCGGATGACATCCGTAAAAGGATGGACGAATTAGATCTTAAAATAAAGGAATTGACGGATTCTGTTGCTCATATTCAGGCTGATGTGACTAAGCTCACTGAGTTAGTCACAACAGTCTTGAATAATCAAGTCATGCAACCCAAATCCATCCCCATGCAGGCACCTTCACTTGAAGGTACTCCAAACACTCCACCTACTTCCACTTCCCCCACCTTTTCAACCCATGCTTTTCAAGAAGTGTTAAACCCACTTCTTTCTGCCCATCTAACTTCCCTGCTTCAAACCTTTACTCACCAATTTCTCACCACTCAAAAGATCCAACTGGATCTACTGAAAATTTCAGTGGATACCAAAGTCTCCTCCTGACAACATGAAGTTTCTAACCATACTCGCTTTCTTGAGTCTCTTACTGGGATTGCTCCTCCTTCTCCCTGGTTCAAGGAATAGGCTGATGAAGACAAAAAGAGGGAGAATGACCGGCTCTTGTCTGCTGCCCAAGCTGCCAAGAGGGCAGAAGACAAGATTGAGCAAAGAAGGATGAAGCAAATAAGATTGAAAAATCAAGAGGCACTCCTCAAAGCAGCATTGGATCAAGAGTTCCAAACTGAAGCTGCTAAGGCTAGCTCAGAGCAGAAGCAAAGGGAAGCTAAAGCTCAAATAAACACTCGAACATTTGGAGTATCCAGAAAACCCAAACCTTCTAAATCAGCTCCCACTGAGCAAATAAAGCCCACAACCGCTGCCCCATCTTCTTATGCCTCAACTACTCAGGACATACTAATTCCAACTGGTTTTGTCCAATTTGAGCACAACCCCATCTTTCCTAAACATGTCTCTCCCATCATATCTATCCCCTTTTCACGCATACACACAAATAAAGAAAGCTAACCTACCTTTTCTCTAAATTCTGCCTCTCAAACCCTCCTAGAAATATCCTCACAAACCTCCCTTCCTACTACTCTCAATGTTTCCAAAATTGGCAAAAAACCAGCACCAATAATCACCCAGTCTTTCTCAAGAAGATAAAAGAGTGTGGCCAAAAACACCAAAACACCCAATAACATATCTCAGAAACTTCTAACCCCTGCTCAAGAACCTAGCTCAGACTTAAATGATGATCAGCCCATTGCCTCTCTTATTTCAAGAAAGAGAAGGCTCATATTGGCTGATGATGATGAGTCTGACCTTCCCAAAACTACCACAGCTCCCTCACCAATAAGGTCAGTAGATGCTGAGAAACCGCAAACTTCTCCAATAAAGGAATCCTATTCACCTGTTAGGACTTTCCCTTCCGATGAAGACCTTAGGAAGATAAAGAATAAAGAAAATATGATCCTAGCTGGTCTAGAAGCCGCTGGTCTCTCAGGAGATGAACTGGTAAAGACCTATCAGGAACAAATTGCCCGGTTGGATCAGCAGCAAGATAAAGCCTATCAGGCTGAGAGGAAGCAGCTGATCAAGTTTTGCAACATGAAGGGAAGTACAAAGTTGAAAACTTCAGCAACTGGGATATTACTAGCCTCAGAAATGAAGCTGAAGTCTTATCCAAAAGAATAAAGGCAGAAGTCAAGAAGAAAAATACCATTAAGTAGAGGAAAAGAATAAAGCACATCCTCATTCAAAATCAATGTGGACCAAAGAATACAATAACAAGATGGAGAGATGATGTTCTGTTTGATGAATGGTCAAAGTTCAAAAGAGAGAACAGTGATCATCCTGAGCTTTGGAAAGAAGTCACTTCCCTTTCTCACTCTATGGTGACTCAGCTCAAGGATGCCAACCCAAGCACAATGCTTGATCATTTGCTAAATGCACCTAGGGGAAGCCTAGGTGTTGGGTCTGCAGAATCTCCATTTGCTGTCAAATTCAGACCCTGGGTTGATGTCAATAAGGAAATCCTTCCTGATCTTCTGATAAACTATGAGCCTTATCAGCATGCTGTAGTAAAGAAAGTACTTGATTCAAATAATCAAATGATAAGAAGAGAAATAATACATTGGCCGGCTGGAGCTCCTCTTCCCTTGGGTCTACCTTCTAAATCCTAGCCTCCTCAGATCAAAAACTCCAAAACAAGAATAAAAAGATGGTTCTACGACTCTGTCTCCAAGAGCATGGCCATTGAAAGATATAATGGTTCAAAAACCTTCTTCTCAAATTGGGATGAGATTCTCACCCTATCAACTGATGATCTGAAGGAACTACAGCACAAGACTCTGAATAATGCAGATACAGAGGATGAAGTTCTGAACTATGTTCGAACTCTTAGGAATAAAATAGGTCTGGATTTAAAACAAAAATAAATGGTTTTGGCTTCATCAGTCCAGAGGGAGATTGTTGGAAAATAAGGACTGATGAGCAAAACCACTAAAGCCAGAAAAATGAATAAACCGCGGATTGACCAGCCGCGGATGCTTCTCTTCCGATTGAAGAACTACTTTAGAATCGGAAGATCAACAGCGAAAGATTTGCCAAAAAGAGCTGCCGCTGAACTTATCTACCTCAGAAGACAGTAGCTGATCATGACACCTTCGGAAGACATCCATTGCATCGGAAGACATCAAATGACTCGGAAGACAATCTCCTATTCCGAAATAACTGATTGTTTAATCAACTTCCGATGATCATTCCGAAAGAATAACCACTGAGCATCAGTACAACTACTTCAACATTGGAAGATCTGAAGACTCATGAAGACTCTTGCTTCCGTTGTTGTTGAGTTTGTATTTGTACTAGTCTGTTGATTCAGTGTCTGTAATAGTGTCAGCTATTTGTCTTATTATTTCTTGTGTTGTATCTCAGAATGTTGGGTATTTAAGTCCCAACATTCTCTGAGTAAAATGAATTACTTCCCCCAAAATTCCTTGTGCTCCTTTGATCTGTTCTATTCTCTCTTTCTAAGCAAGAAAACAAAACAACGAAAATAACCTTGTGCAAAACTTTAGAGGGAGCTAATACCAAAGCTTTGACTAAGTGTCTAAAGCCTTTGTTCCTGGTAAAACAGCTTCTCTTCGAGGTTTCTGTTTTCAACAATTCTTACTGCATTTGTAGTAAGGTTTGGATTTGAATGACTTGTTGGTTGGTGAATCCATCTTTCGTTTGCCTTGATCGCTAGGAGATGTTGTAGTGATCCTTTTCTGGTTTTCTTTATCATCTTCCAACCTAATAAACCTCAATGCACGGTTCCAGACTTCATCCATGTCTCCGCAAGGATTCATAACCAAGTCATCATAAATGAGTGAGTTTCTTTGTAATCCTATCTTAAATGCTTGAACAGCTGTAGTGATATCCAAGTTAGGGATATCCAGGGATTCTCTGCCAAATTTGTTGACATAGATCCTGAGGGATTCATCGGATCACTGGGTTATCCTGTAAAGATCACTAGTCAGCCTCTTAAATGTCCTGCTACAAGAAAACTGATTGTTAAACAGATTAATCAAATGGGCAAATGATGTAATTGAATAAGGAGGAACATTAAGCAACCATTTCAGGACCGCCCCTGTCAATGTTGAACCGAATCCCTTGCATAAGCATGCTTCCTTCAAATGTGGGGGTATTGGGTTAGTCTCCATCCTTTCCCTATACTGTGCCACATGTTTTTCGGGATCCGGGGTTCCATCATATAACGTCATGGTTGGAGTTTGGAATCTCTTCGGGATCTCATCATCGCTTATTGGTGGAGCAAATCTAGAGATTTTGTGGGTAGTCACAGGAACCTCAGGAATAGGCTTCACCATTCCTAGAACACTTGAGATCATATCCCTGAGTTTCTGTATCTCCTTAGCCACTTGGGGTGTTAGCCCTGATTCTTGCATAGAACGAAAATTAGTAGTATCAATGGGAGAATAGTTGAAAGTAGTATTAGTGACGAGAGTTAGACAAGAAGTTCCCAGGACACTGATATTATCTTGATATATCCTTATTCCTTTGGATCCCCGAGACTAGTATGCATTGGAATGAAGTCTCCAGAATGATTTCCTGACATCCCTGATGTCCCGAAATCCAGGATCCTTGGAGCCAGCGGAGTAGAAGTTTCGATCTGCTTATTCTTTTTAGCCCTCAAAGTTTCCATTTCCCTAAGAAGCCTTTGCTTTATTCTTTGTTGATATCTGTTGCTGAAGTTGTTGAAACATATTTAGAATATCATTGTTAGAAACAAGTATTGGAGCAGAAGTGGTCATCCTTGTTGATGGAACACTCTTGGATACAAATGTGGTCTTTTCCCGGAGTTATCGGACTTCTTGGAGAAAACAGGAATCTGCGATGATACATTAGTAGTAGTAGCAGAAACAATAGGTAGTGAACAAGTTGATCTCGGTTGTGAAGCCATTTTTCACTATATTTTTTTTCTTTTCTGAAAATGCCTTTAAACAAGGTTTTTGTTATAAAAAACACAAATTTTCCCCACGGTGGGTGCCAAGTTGTTTCGGGTAAAAATTAACAAGTATAATTTTTAGCAAAACCGAATTAGTTTAGTGGAGTTTTGTGTTTTACATTCAAGAAAATAGTTTGTAAGTAAATTGCGATGAAATTATCCCTAAGGATCCCTAGGGATATTTCAGAATATGAAATATAATAAACAGCTCAAAACACGAGATTTATACGAGGAAAAACCCTTTATCCCTTAGGATCGCCGGCATAAAAACTCGGGAGGTGACAATAGTCGCTCTGCCTTGTTCTTATTAATATATTTTGCATGCCAATACCGTGCCACAAGGGCCGCTGAGCCCATTTCAGTGTGCCACAAGCAAACTTTGCGTGCCAAAACTGGTTTTTATACTTTTATCATGCCAAAATATCTTATCCTAATATTTAATCAATATTTAGAGTTTGGAAAAGAAACATCACGATTTGGACCACTTTGAAAAATCGTGTTTTAGGACCAAATTGCCCTTTTTATGGTTTTTCACACTTGATGATTTCCAAAACTCAACCAACATTCAAACACCTATGTTAATGTTATATGAATATGTTACACTCAAGAATTCAGATCCAAACTTATTGATTTGATGTTTGGGTTGAAAATTCACAAAAACCCAACTTTTGGAAATAGATCCTTTGATATAGTTGTTCTTGGGCTTGATTCTGAGTAGGGACTTGTTAGGAATGATGATTAGAAGTTGCTTGAAGCTCCTGGAGGGTGTGAGAAATCTTCGGTCGAAATTTGGCAAAGAAGGGTGCGAAATGTTGGCTTGAAAAGTAGGGCTGAACATGGGTAAAGAACCGGACCGAACCGGGTATAGACCGACCCGGCCCGAAACCCGGAAATTCTAAAAATGACAACTGAAGACCGGACCATAAACAACACCTCGGTTTCGGGTTTCGTTCATTTCGGTTCCATTGGTCTCTTACAAAAACCCTAAACCGAATATTACCTCACTGTTTGAAGATAAAATCGTCACTTCACAAATGAATTTCAACCACTATTATGAAGCAAATCATGATTTCATCAATGTTGCAGCAGATCAATTATGAAGCCACATAATGTGTCTGAAGATCATATTCCTCAGTTCATCACTTTATCATTGAATTGGAATCACTATTATGAAGTAAATCAAGGTTTCATGAAGGATTCAACTAAATTTCAGCAACAGTAGAGCAATCCTATGAGTTACCCATCGAATTTGGTCCAAAGCAAATATGTGAACAAGTAAGGTTTCATATTGTGTATTTGTGCAACTACGAAAAAAAAACGTAGTGATTCTTCATTTCTACAAACTTGTGTTGAAATATTCGTAATTTACCTTCTTTTCTTGATTAATCATCTGATTGTGAGGTGTGTTATGAATCAACAATTATATGTTTGGTTGTGATTAAGTTATGCACACAAGATGCTCAATGAAATGCCATATAATGTTTATAAGGTTTTCGAGTTTATGAACTGCAATAACTAAAAAAATTGGGTTGTATGATATGATATGAGGATGATGCAATAAACTAAAAAAAATTAAAACAACCAAACTTAAAAAAACAATCCAATAACTCAAAGAAATAATATCTTACAAAATGCAACCAAAAATTTATGTTGTATGATAAAAAGAAAAACAATGTCTTAATAGTTCAAATCAATAACTATCCATAGTGAAGCACAACCGGTCAACCATCCATCATCTAATCAGTCTCAGGATTTCTGTGAGTTGGATCTAGCTTTTCTGAAATTTCTGAAAAAAAAGAAACATAGAACATTATAAATATAATAACATAAATACATTAACATAAAAATGAAAAGTTTATATAACCTTTTCCAAGATCGTCAAAGTTTGTCAAATCTTCTTCTTCATTTATAACTTTAATTGACTTGCGTATCCAATCTTGAGTGCATATAAGTGCTTCAACAACCGGTGGAGACAAAGAGCTCCTATAGGTTTCCACAACTCTCCCGCCTGTGCTAAAGGCAGACTCTGAAGCAACACTAGAAATTGGAATAGCTAGTATATCTACAATAATAAACATTAATGCATAATAAAAATATATTATCAATAATCAAAAATGTAAATAGACTTTCAAAAGCACCTTTTGACATATTTGCTAATGTTGGGTATTTTGAATATGTAGCTTTCCACCACTGTAAAATATTAAATCATGGGTAATCATCTTCTGGTCTATCCTTAAGGTATTTCTGTAGTTCTGACTTAGTGTTATACTTAGTACAACCACCAACCGATTTAAACTGAGCAAAAAAATCATTCACTTCATTTGTAGATGAATGGTTCGCATTGCCATCAGATTGTGAAAGGTTTTTTGAACTTCCACCTTCATTATTCAACTCATATTGCTCAATTACTAGTTTCAGTTCATCCTTTATACAATCCACCAGCAAGTCACGCTTTTTCTCGATATCCTTTTCTGTCTCATTATCAGTTTTGTCAGCCATGAGTACTCTTTTAAGACCAAATTTAATAACATGAACCTTCAAACGAGGATCCAATATAGCTCCAAAGTACATAAACTTATTAAAAGGTTCAAAGTTCCTTCTATATTTATCAAACTTTGATTGCATTGAATTACCCATATGTTTAACTTCTACATCATTTGAACATCTCATGCTTCTCAAGTGGGTATCAATATCCATAATATCATTAAAACATAGATTAACCACCACCTGTGTTGCACCAAAAAAAGAAACCATGTTAATAACTTTCATATAATTTAATATTAACAAAAACTAAAAAAAACTTTTGCTATGAAGTAAAATCTGATAATACTTTGGTACACAAACCTGTGATGAAGCAGAAGATCGGGTGGTTTTATTTTTGAACAGTTCTAAAACCCCTGCAAACTGTTTTGTATAGTGCCAATCTGTGATTTTAGGAACACCATTCATACCTATCAGTCAAATTATATTCAACAAAAGCTTCCTCGAATTTTCCAGCTCTTTCCAGTATATCATATGTAGAATTCCATCTAGTATGGAAATCTAATGATAACATTGCCTTACTTTCAATCTTTGCTTCCTTAGCACACTTTTTAAAGGTTTCTAACCTCTTAGGAGAATGTCTGATGTACCGAATCGCATTTCTTATTCGGTCAATGGAAGCAGATCTATCACTTAATCCACCCTTCACAATAAGGTAAATAATGTGGGCCACACATCTAACATGTGAATATCTCCCTTCCAATAACATGTTGTTTAAGCTGCTTTTAAGAAATGATATGGTAGTATCATTTGATGAAGCGTTATCTGTAGTAATCTTTAACACATGCTCAATGTCCCATTCTCGCAATCACTTAAGCAAGACTCTACCTATCTCCTCTCCCTTATGGACACTGATCGGTTTAAAATTGATGATTCTTTTGTGATATACCCAATTTTCATCAATAAAATGAGCAGTCACACACATGTAATTTATCTGTTGAATGGATGTCCATGTGTCAGTGGTTAGACATACTCTTGTTTTAGTATTGGCAAAAAAATACTTTAGCTTTCCTTTTTCTTCTAAAAATATTTCCCCGCAGTCCCTTGAAACTGTGAATCTGTTTGGAATCTTAAAGTTAGGACAAACGGTTTCCATAAGTCTTCTAAAACCCTCATGCTCCACTGAAGTAAATGGAAGCTCATCTACTATTATCATCTCTACAATAGCTTTTATACTTTTTTGAGCACAAAATTCCCACATCAATATCATCGTTCTTTTTTACAAACAAATTAGCTTGATCTTTTAACTTGCTTGAGTTTTTTGGACAAATATTAAGATGCCTTCTCAATGTTGATGTGTCGTTTTTTCCTGAGTCTCCTGCGAATGCTTTGTTGCAGTGCTTGCATTTAGCTTTTTTATTCTCATCCTCATCAACAAACTTTTCCATTTCTTCCCAAACACTAGATACCGATGGTTTGGAAACACCTGAAGTTGAAGTTTTACTTTTTTTTTTGGTTTGTTTTGTTTCTGAGTAGGTTGTTCTTCACTCTTTCTTTTGTCTCCTCCATTAGAATCGTCGCTTGATAGGTTCTCCACATTTGTTTGATCCATCTAACTCTAAGTTAAGTAAACAAAATACATAAACCAAGTTAATAAATTTCAGAATTTTTTATAAGATACTAAGGTTTAGCTTAACAAGATATCGATTTCATACCAACTTCGTTTAACTTAATAAGATGCCAAGTTTTAACTGAGAAAAAAATGTTTATAAATTTCTGATTGATTCATGAGATACCAACTGAATTTTAGTTACCAAATTTTGTAGAAATTATTAACAATGTGTTACACCATTTATTTAGAAAGAATGCAATTTACTCTCTAATGTTTAAATATTAAAACATATGTGAGTATCACAATCTTTAACAGTTTTATTATGTTATAATATTTCTTTTTCTTGTATCCTCTTTGAGAAAAAAACATGAGTTTGATATAAGATTTAAGTTTTTACACATAATAGATTTAGTATGTTAAGTTGTTAATTATATATATGCATCTGTAATTTGTATATTTGAATGGTGTTCTAATGGTGTGATGAATGGTATTCTTAACAAACGTATGCCAAATAAAATTGTATGAGGAATGAATGGTTTGACGATCACATATTTGCATGATATAGATGAAACTAACCTGTTTGTGCGGTTTTTTTAAATATCTTGCAGAACTCCAAGAAAGAATGTTGGAATGAGAATGTTGAATTTGCTTATGGTTGAATCTGAGAGACGTATGTGCATAGGGATTACCAATTAGGTTTTTTTTATTGTTTTTTCATGGGCTGGACTAGTTATAAGTCACTAATTAATTTAGGTTTTTAATTTTTGCCGGGCCGGTTTTTTTCTCGGTTTTTTTAATTACAAGCCCGATAACCGAACCGAGCCCGAAATTTTTAATAAACATGGACCGAAGACCATTCTTTCCTTATGAATTCGGTTATGGGCCGGGTCTTTTTCGGTTAGGCCCAGATTCTGCTCACGCCTATTGAAAAGTCAACAATTGTTATTTTATACTAATTTGGCTTTCTCAGCAAGATTCCTTACACATTTTAACTTAAAATACCTTGTAACCATTTTAAGAAGGCCCTAATGTGAATAGGGTTTGGGATTTCAACCAATTTGTGATTTTCACGATTATTTGTTCGGCTTTTACACTCGTCTCTCAAGAAATCGTTATTATATTTGAACCACTATCGTTTTGCTCCCGTTTACTTAACATTATTTATATTATGTGATTAGGGAGTTCGGGTTGTCAAAATTTTGTCAATTATGCATGCTGAATTGCCTTTTCATAATTTTTGTGATTTGACCTATCGGAACTTATAGATTTCTCAATTAAGCCCTAATGTTGATATTATTTGCTTTAATTTTTTTGCAAGTTATATTGGTTTAGTTTTGATGTTAGAATTTGGTTTTGGTTAATGGATTCTCATAATTTTGACATTGTCATATATGTTTCAGTTACCTCGATTAATTTTTTAAAAATTAAATATTTATAAAAAAATTACATATGATTGGAATAGTTAAAGAAAGTTAAAAAAAACTTTTGATAAGTTAATTGAAACACATGAGAAACTTAGTTACTATTATACAAAGTTATCAAAAAAATAAGGTAAGAAAGAAAGAAAGAGGAATACAAGAAAAATTTGATTTATTATAAGAACACGAGTGTAATTAAGAAAAAGCCAGAAAAAATGAAATAAAGAAAAAAAATGAAGAACCAAAATATAATAAAGAAAAATTAGAAAGAAAATAAAGAAAGAAATTTTGAAAACTTAATATAAAGTTGAATTAACTTCAAGAAGTGGAGGCCATTAAATAAAAGCGAATAAAAAGGTTTGGCCTCACTAAGATTTATAGAATTTTTTTTTACGACAACCTCTAGATTTATATAATAAATCTATGCTATAAAATTTAAATCTAAAATCACTTTAGTCTTTTGGTTAAAAGTATATCATGGTTTATTAGGATGTCCTTTTAGTAAAAAAAAAAACAAAAACAAAAAAACAAAAAAAAACTAGTTATAATTTTGTGGTTTACACTTCATCAGACAACACCTAATGTGTCTTTATTGTAGTCCCAAAAGTCTTCATTATATACAATACATAACAATATATAAAAAAATGGTGAACACCACCATTAGGCGTAACTCAGCGATCGGTTTTACGGCCAACATGAGAAAGGTAAATCGGATGACCCAGGGAAAATTAGATGGTGTCAGACTTTGAACCTTAAACCTTCATTACAAATTCTCACCCTTTTACCACTAGATCGTCATCACGGGACTAAAAATATATAATGTAACATGAGGTAGGGACATCATCACCTAAGCTTTATATTAATCTACTTATTTAATTTACAATTTTTTCTTCTATTATAAAATAAGATATGCATTAAATATTTTACTAAAATTCAACAACATAATTGTTGTAAATTAAATAGATAATCCACATGTTTAAACTACATAATAGATACAAAAATAAATAAATAAATTTCTATCATCATATTTATAATATATTATAATACACATTAAAATAACGGAATAACAATTTTATTAAAATTTAAGGGTTTTACTTTCACACAACTTTTAAATTATAATATGCAACATAACCTTTTAAAATTAAACCAAATGTCTTTTGTGTTTTTAGTTTGCATCACATGTATGTCTTTATGAAAATACATTTATGTAAAATGACTATATAAAAGAAAATTATTCTTAAATCAATGAATCACTTGTTGATCATTTTGATACATTAGACTCTTTTAGCACAGTTGAGTTTTTATATTGAGATTTTAAACTAAAAGACATTTTAATTAAATATTAAAATTAAATTAAAAGAACTGGATTTACGAATCACAAGATGACTTGAGTTTTCTACCAGCCGAAGTCATCGGCCTACGCATTTTGTTTCATATCGCTTAGTGTGGACACCCCACTTGTATTATATAAACAAGAGTGCTAACGATATTAATGAATCATTAAAACTAAAATTTATTCTAATAAACATAATAAATCTCACTAAAATTCTAAACGAGTCAAAATAAACCGCATCAAATTGTGTGCACTTTAATATATGGTGGTGTTTTATTATAAGAAAGACGGAAAAGATAATAATTAAAATAAAATATTTTGACATACATCGAGGAAGTCGTTATAGGAAAGTTTGATTTTTTTTTTCTTTTCATCCCCTGCAAACTTAAAAATAAAAAAATATAAGATTTTTTATGTTTTGCAACTCTGACAAGTTGTTGCTATAGGGAATTCATTAGACGGCAATTCTTTCTCATATCTTGACAAACTCTATTGTTATGACAAATTGTTGCTTATCGCTTGAAAAGTAAAGAAAATTAGGACACCTATAGCGACATTATCCTACAATGGCCACACTTATCATTTCATAGACGTCTCAAAACTTAATGAGGTATTATCATAACTACCCCATATATACTTGACAAAAGATAAATGAAAAGAAAATGTTAAAATAATAATAATAACTTTTCGTTATCTTCATAATTAATACTTGTATTACCTTATCTTGGTTTAGCCTAACATTTGCAACATCAAGATGGTGGTTTAAAAAAGAGGTTATATAAAGGGACGATTAGATGCAACATGTTAATTTTATTAATCTCAATTTTTTTAAAAACTAATTAAAATTGATTTCAAAAAAATTGAGATTTTACATTAGACATGTTTTAAAATAATTGTTTATCTTATTTGTATGCGCATTAATTTCATTGAAAGGTAATATATCTTGTACGTCCCTTATGTTAGACGTGAAACCGGTCGGTGAGTGACGTCTAATGTTGGCGTTAATTAATTTTTTTTGAAAGGTAATCCGTAATATACCTATAAATTTAAATGCATGGAATTCATGGCCAACAGTAACCTAAGTCGATCTAAATTGAGTGTTTTTGGACCAATTTGAGAAATAAATGTCAAAATAAATATTTGCAAACTTTGGAAAATTTTTATATGACTTTCATAATAAAATAAAATTATATATCACTACTAAAAAAATCCAATAGTGGCATATAAAAAGTATCACAAAATCCAAAACTAAGTTAAAGTGAAAGCAAAGTTTACTAATAAATTGTTGGAAAAAATTATCAAAATAAACATTTTGTAAGTCATATATATACTAAAAATGAACGTTAAGTATTGAAATTTCTAGAAATGAACATGGCTTTACAGATGCAATCGTTTATAGTTATTGACATCAAAAAGCGAAAAGAACCGTCAAATTCAAATGAGGTATTTTACACACGTAAAATAAGACATGAACGACGATCATAAAACAAATATAATTAGTGACAACATTTTTGCCAACCCTTAGACGTAAACCTGTCTCCAGCACAATATTCTGGTGTAGTGGTGTTAGATGCCTCGTTTTTAATTCTTAGTTATGATCCAACATTAAAAATAAATAAAAAAAAATTTAAAAAAAAAAAAAAAAAACAACCAAAAGATACGATTTCTTATGGCAATTAAATTTTGTCATTTCGGTGGTCCAGTCTCGCATATAACAAATACTGAAATAGACATAACGTAGGGCTGTAAACGAACCGAACATTCAGCAAACAGTTCGCACACCGTTCTGCGGAAAGTTTGTTGATGTTCGTTCGTTTAAAGAACGAACACGAACAAGAAATTTCGTTCGTTAGTTAAATGAACGAACATGAACGAAGGTTGTGTTCATTCATTTATGTTCGTGAACATTCGGTAATGTGTTCGTTTACTTTTGTTTATTTTTTTATTATATTTATTCACTAAATATATTGTATATTCTTAAATTTTTTACTTTAGTTTAATACCATAATATTTAAGCTATTTTTAGTTTAATATCATTAAATTTAACTTTATATTTATATAAATGATTATCTCTAATGTTTCAGATTAAGAATATTGATTTTTATTGTTTATAAAATGTGTGTCTGTTTGCGTCGTGAACCATTTGTAAACAAGTTCAATTCCTTAATGAGTGAACACAAACAAGAATTTTCATTCGTTTAGCATTCATAAACCATTCGTGAAGAAGTTAAAAGCTAAACGAACAAACACGAATTAAGGGCTCGTTCGATTCGTTTACAGTCCTACACAAAGCACCTTTTTATAGGAAATGGGGTGTCCCACCGAAAAAGGAGATAACACGTTTTTTTTTTTTTTTTAATTGTTGGACAAAATATAAGAAAAAAAATATGCCTCTTCAATGCCAGTACATTATGACGGAAAGGCGTTAAACTATCTTTATTCATAACCCAACTAGTAATCTAATTGAGTCGAGCCCGTCTTGGCTCTAGCTATGCTTGAAAATTTTCGAGGCTAGCTTAAATTTTCTCTAAGCCTAAAATTTGAGCTTATAGAAAACATTGAGTCACAAGCTGGCTCGTTATTTTATCTTACTCTACTCTACATTTATACATATAACATAATATAATATAAATGCATGTTTGATCTAATATATGTATAAGGGAATCTTGAAAATTTAAAGCCAAATTTTTGAATTTTTTTAACATCACTTGGAACACTTTCTTATTTTATGAGTTTGCGTAAATTAATCATCGTTTGAGAGTTAACGTCGTTGTAAGTTTTTAAAACTTTGTAACTTGCAGTACAGTAAGTGTAAAATTTTAAAAACTTACAACGATTATAGCTTTCAAACGTTGATTAATTTACGCAAACTCATAAAATAAGAAAGTGTTCTAAATGTGTTTACAACGATGTTAAAAAATCGAAAATTTGGCTTGATCTTGACAGGTTATTTAGAGTTATCACTTTAAGAGTGGGTTATGTAAAATTTCATGCCGTATATGTATATATATGTATATAGGATTGTGAACAAATAATAACTCACTATTAAAGCATTAACCCAGATAACTTTGCCAAGATAAAGCCAAATTTTGGATTTTTTATAAACATCATTGTAAGACATATACAACACTTTCTTCTTTTATGAGTGTGAAAAAACATCACCGTTTAAGACGTAACATCGTTGTAAGTTTGAGGCCAAAAACAGTTACAGTGCTGTAAGTGAAAAACTTATCGCAATCTCATAAAAGAAAACATGTTGTAAAAGTCTTACAATGATGTTAAAAAAAAACCAAGATTTGGCGTCATCTTGACAGGTTATTTTGGGTTAATGCTTTAAGAGTGGGCTAGTATTTGAACATTACCCTATGTTAGTGTGTGTATATATATACTATATAATAAATAAAAGTTTTAGTATAACGCATATCAACATCCTAGAACACTTTAAAAAATATATGGCATGCACAATTAAACAAATAATTTTAAAATTCAATTATTTAACTTGTTTTAACCTCGTTTACACACACACACACATACATACATACATACATACATACATACATACATACATACATACATACATATATTACATAATGTATATTTTTTATATATTAAATACTTAATATAATATCTGTATTAAATTTTATGTATATATCTATACTAAGAAATAAAAATTATTTTGGACACTTGTCAACATTTTACACCATCTATATACATATACATATACATATACATATACATATATATATATATATATATATATAGCTTCTCTCACCTATTTAATCATCTGTATTTATTATTTGGTTAGAAATTAGAGATATAGATTAAGGACAATAAATTATAATATGTATAATCTTTCTACTCTGTTAAACAAACATTTAACATTGTCACATGTTACTTTTTTAACATCTCTAATGCCATGTGGCAGCTATTTAGACAACATTCATTTGTTGGCCCAACTTAAACAAATCTCGCCGATCTTTTGGCCGGAGGTTTGCTTATTACGGATTCCGTAAATAACTTAATTATAAAACCCTATTTTCACTTTTGTTGTCGTTCTTCTTTGACATCAAAATTAGGACCTTCTCTGGCTTGACCACTTCTTAAAATCATATCCAAATCAATTGTTTGAGTAAGTTTATGTGTGACATGCAATTTCAAGTAAATTGCAACATGAACAAACTCTCTAAACACATTTACATTGCATGCATTGCACTTGATTAGGATTAATTAAGTGTGTTAAACATCTCACAAAGTCGAGCACAAACATCTCACAAAGTCGAGCACAAGCATTTATGAATCAGTAATTAGGGGAATTACCGAATTGCACACGAGCCATGGTCCACGAACGTTGGTGAGCTAACAAATCAATAATTCGACCATGCAATTATGTCTTATGCGTGACTATGTGTTAACATGAATTAAACGCTAAGAAAAGACAACAAGAATCGAACATGAGAAAAACCGACCACATGAAATTGAAAATATGGAATCCTTAACCTTCGCGGTACACCACCAAGCTCGATGAAACACATCGCGGTACGCGACGTGCTTGGTGTGTAACAATTGACAAGAAAACAAGGTATTCAATCACACAACACTTGGAAACTTTAATCACAAGCTCAAAGAACTCAATATCAAACCAAACCAAGTCAACACACACTAAAGTTACCACTTTAATTTAAAATCTTGTAAGGTTACCCAAAAGGAACAAACACTCATTGTTATTGTGACACCCTGCAATTTCAAGTAAATTGCAACTCTTACAACTTTGTATTTCACATTCATACTTGTTCCATTTCATTTAATTATGTTTAACTAGATGAGTCAAACATAAACAACTGCAAAACAATAGTTCGAGGAACTATCGAATCGTACATTGCACATTGGTATTGGAAACCAAGTGTGGCAAACACAAACGCAAATGCAAAATAATAATTCGGGGAATTATTGGATTGTGCATTACATGTTGATAACGTTTAGTCAAGCATGCAAACATTTCGTAATGACGAACACAAATGATTAAAGATAGTTTGAGAAATTATCAAAACACACACGACTATCATGAACATTGGTGAACAAACAATAATCAAACAAACATATGTGTCATTATGTGATTACGTGCTAAACATGTATTAGATGTTTAGGATGAACGTTAAGAATCAAACATGAACAAAATCGAAAAACTAAGAAATAGAGCCTTCGCGGTACGCCAAGAACCCTCGGCAAAATACTTGGCAGTACGCGGCATGTTTAGGGATGAAAACTGAATATTATATTCATCGTGGTATGCCGAGGCCATGCATGATTGGCCTTAGCGGTACGCGCAGGTCCCAGAGGAAAAAACCTTATAAAATAAACCCCATTCTCTTTCCACTCGGTTTCTTTACAATCTCTCCGAGTTCTTACACTCATTCTTGGCAAAACACACCAGAAATCCGCCCTAAACCTCTACAAACATTCCCTAAACCATTCCTTTACATTCTTGGTGTTCTTGGAGTCCTTGGAGCTTGGGGAAGGATCTAAGGAGCTAGTAACAACCATCCATCTGTTAGATCATCATCACCAGAAGCTATTATAGCTCATCCGCACTAAATCTTGTCATCTAAGGTAGTATTCTATAGTTATTTATACTTAGATCGAACATGCAAGGTGAAAACCCACATGCATGAACATCCACCCACATGCAACTCCATGTGGCTATTGCACACGAATTTGATGGTGATTTTATGCGATCTCAATGTAGATCCACTGATTTTAGAGCATAGGATTGTTGGAATTGAGTTTTGATAAGTTAATTTGATGATTTTGAAATACTTGCCATAAAAGGAAACTTTTATGTTGCATGTTGCAGATTTGTGATATGTATCAAATGTATATTGAAGTGTTTAGAAACACATTTGGGAATTCGATTTTGTGAAAAACATGATTTTGTATAAACTTAATATATATGGAACCTTTTCTTAATCAAAAGAGGGGTTTTGATGTTTTAACATGTTTTGGTAGATTGTGATTATTAAAATATGTTTAAAAATGATTTCTAAGCATTTTCCAGAAATTTAATTTTTGGAAACGGATCTTTAAACAAATACTTACTATTTTAGGAAAGTTTATTTGGGGCAAACGTCATAAATGATGATTTATGCGCAAACAATATGTTCTAACTGTTTAAACGTGTTTTTATAAACATACCAGAAGTATTAATTTTATGAAATGGGATTTCATAACTATCCATTCCAAAAATAGAAACTTTCTAAATATAGAAAGTTTCCTAAAATGGAAACTTTCCAAAAACGGAAACTTTATGATTTTCATTACATGACTTATGAGAAAGCGTTACGATTAGAGTCATAGGATGCATGTTGGTGTCCTATTTGTTTTAAGACACATAAACGAACTAAACACAACAAACATGTCACCAACGATTCGTAGAGTCAACACAAGGCAACACACAAAAACTCGGTTGAGCACGTCGACACTTTTAATTGTATGTGACACAACACACCACAGAACACATACTCACGACCTATATGATTATAGGTGATCACTATCAGGTTGGTAGCACTCACTGTTTGCGAACGCTTAGACCAGAACTCCTTTACTAGGTGAGTTCACGGCCCTTTTTATCTTTTCTACCTTTGGGGAAGAAAACATTGCAATCATAAACTGTTTTATAAACAACAACTTATTTTGATTACGTATGGACCTGCTTTATAAACAACTACTTATTTTCTACCTCAGACCGTTAGTAGCTCATAGCACCTAGCGTTGCAATCTTGGATAGTACTATTTGGGCCTGATAAGCCCCACCCATTGCGCCGGGACGTCAATCCGACTGGAGGTCGGAATGGATGCAATATTGAGCAACACACATTGCCATTTTCTTGTGATCGACATGGCGGGAGGCACACATTCAGCTTCGGTACGAACCCACATATGATATAACTGCATTGACTAGTTATCAATCAATACTGCATTGTAATGATATGTAATCCAGCAACACTTACTTTAAACATTTAATGTTTACTGGTTATGAAAAGTATGTGCTTTCACCAACCTTTGTCTTGACCCTTTTACTCGCATGTTTTCTCAGGTAACTAAGGCACGCGAACGATGATAGGATGCTAGGCTGGAGTCTCATGCATCTACTTAGTGCTTTAGGCTTTGAGAACATTTATCATTTTATTTATTCATGTAATGCTAACTACTTAAACCGCTTCCGCAAATTATTACTTTGTATTGTTTTGAAAAATTTCTTTTACTTAAGCTTCCGCAACTTATGAATTCAAACTGATTTCAAAATTTTTACATTTACTTCTGCAACTCTGATTTACAAACTGTTTTATCCAATTTATTGGATGTACGTATGCAACCAGACATGTAGGTCTCGCCTGTATGACCGAAAACTGCGATCCTGCCTGGCGACGGTAACTGGTGCCAACGCGTCGCGCCCCTTGGGAAGGCCGGGATGTGACATATTGGCATCAGAGACCTTAGGTTACAGCAAATTAGGATTGCATTTAGTGAACTTAGTCTATAACCATTAGTCTCCACACACACACATAGTGTTAGTAGTAACAGTACTAGCATATATGATTATTTATTACTTGCATACACCGCATATGCTTGCTCATGACAAGGAGGAACTGATAGCTCCAGCACTACTCACATCACCTCTACCAATGACTGTAGAGTTACCTGACCGGCATCCCCTACCATCGGATGATCCTAAGGAGGATCCAGATGACGACGCTGACGAAGATCCTGAGGAGTACCCCGTGGAGGAGTCACCCGACAGTGCATCACCCATACTAGAACCACCCAAGCCTAAGAGGCAGTGTCTTGAGTCGAATGTTGTTGACAGATTGACTCAGGACCTGGCCTAGGCAAACGACCGAATCGAGTGTCTCGCAGAAGAGCTGAGGTATACGAATACCCGGCATGAAGAGCTTTGTAGTATAGTCAACAAGATGGATCGGGATATGACCCAGTTGATTGCACTATTCCAAGCGGCCGAAGACCGAGCTGCCATCGCTGAAGCTAGAATCGAAGAGCTAGAAAACACGATTGTCATTCCAGACCCAGAGGAGCCTGACACTGAGGAAGACGAACCAGCTGAGGATGCTGATTCTGATTCAACTATCGATAATGCATTTGATTAACTTAGCATAGACCTAGTAGGGACGGGTTGTGTCTCTATACTAAATATCGTGGAATATTACTGTTTTGGTATTAAATGAATTGTAACCAGTACAACTTATTATACATCAAGACTATTATCGTTGTTATTAAAAATCTTGTTTATGCAAGTTAATACATGTTTCCTTTACGTACCTACCGCACACACAATCTTAATCCTTGGAAACACTCTAACGCTTATGCTCGTTATGAAGATCATGGCTGGAAGACGCGGAGGATGACGAAATGCGGGAGGATGTGGAAACATCAACCTCACCGCCACTAAACTGAGTGCACTCATCAACTAGCGAGTTTAGGAGGCGCTAGCTGCACGGGAAGCTACCGGTAATCAGAATCCACTAAACCAACGTGGCGAATCTTATTTCCGAATTCACCTTGCACAATAATCACTCGTTTCCAATACAACACGTTTCTTGGATTTTGAATCCAACTTCTTTTCGTTGCATATCTCATGAGCAACTCTTAATCCACCTCTCTGCATATTCAAAACATTTCTGGATTGCAAACTCCACTCTTTTAACGGTACTGATGGTGTCGTTGGACTGTTGTGCTATATGGAGAAGACGGAGTCGGCCTTTGCCATGAGCAACTGCAGGAACGAAGACCGGGTCAAGTTCGCTGCTGGAACTCTTGAGGGAGGTGCCCTCACTTGGTGGAATGCAAATGTCCAGAATTTAGGGCTTGATGCAGCCAATGCCTTCCTTGGGAGGATTTCAAAAGAATGATGAAACGTGAATATTGTCCTCGCGGTGAAGTGTAGAAGCTGGAAACGGAATTCTGGAACCATAAGATGGTTGGTTCCGAGGTCGAGGCCTATACTTCCTGACCGTGTGAGCTGGCACACCTGTGCCCGAAAATGGTAACGCTGGCCTACAAGCACATCGAGAAATACATTGAGGTACTGCCCCTTTTAAATCTAGGGAATGGTACTCTCTGCTGACCCCATCACTATGCAACAGGCGGTACAATTAGCCCACAAGCTCACCAATTCAGCTGTGGCACAAGGACTTTTAAACCTTCCACACTTCAACCACCACTACGACAACGTAAGTTTGGCGCACCTCAATCTTACACACCACCCATCCCAACCACTCAGAACCCAGGAGCCTATACAGGAAAACACCCCAAGTGCAACAAATGCAATTTATACCATGCTTTGGGACTATGTGGTTCTATCCGATGCCAACGATGTGGCCGGCAAAGGAGGACACCTCTCTAAAGATTGCAGAGGAGAGATACTGGGAAAAACCCCACAGCCACAACAACATCAACTTGAAGGACCAAAGGGCTGCTTGAATATGGAAAACCAGGGCACTTCAAGAAGGATTGCCCACATATAAAGAACAACAACAACGGGATCAACAACAGTCCGAAGGGACGAGCCTTCATCATCGGGGCTAAGGAGGCCAGAAGGGATCCCAACCTCACAACAGGTACGTATCTCCTAAACAATCATTACGGTTTTGTATTATTTGATACTGGAGCTGAGAGAAGCTTTATATCTAAGGACTTTAGTAAGATACTTACCATAACCCCCACACCCTTAAAGGTTGAGTATACAGTAGAGCTAGCTAATGGTAAGCTGATTGTAACTAAGCCCATTCTGAAAGAATGCGCTTTAGAGCTAGCATACCATAAGTTTAAGATTGACCTCATGCTAGTTACACTAGGCAGTTTTGATCTCGTAGTGGGCATGGATTGGTTGTATGAAAACCAAGCTGAAATAGTTTGCCATGATAAGATTGTGCGCCAACCTCTCCCTAGCGGAGAAACCTTAAACATCAATGGCGAAAGGAGCGACACTTCTTTGAACATCATCTCGAGCATGAAAGCTCACAAATGCCTACGAAAGGGATACACAGCCATACTGGCGCTTATCACCGACAATACGGAAGAAGGGAAGAAAATAGACGATATCCCAGTCGTATGCGCCTATTTCAACGTATTCCTAGAGGATCTACCAGGACTGCCACCACCACGAGAAGTGGAGTTCCGCATAGATCTCACGCCGAGAGCAGCACCTTCATAGATGCAGGAATCGTCCAACCAACTGCAAGAGCTATTGGACAAGGGTTTTATTAGACCAAGCTTCTCACTTGGGGAGCTCCTGTCTTGTTCGTAAAGAAGAAGGACGGTATGTTCCATATGTGCCTCGACTACCGTAAATTGAACAAAGTGACAATCAAGAACCGTTATCCTTTACCTCGCATCGATGATCTGTTCGATGAACTGCAGGGATAGAGTTACTACTCTAAGATCGATTTGCGATCTGGGTATCACCAACTAGGGGTGAGCATAATATAACCATAACCGAAAAATAACCGATAATCGCACCGAACCATAACCGATTTAACCGAAACCGACTTTAACCGAAGGTTATGGTTAAGCAAAGCCATTAACCGAACCATTTGGTTATGGTTATGGTTAAGGTTAGTCATTAACCGACTTTAACCGAACCGAACCGAATAATTTATATATGTTTTTCTAATATTAATATGTTTGTATGTTTTTTTAAAAAGTAATGATGCAAGTCAAGTAAAGATGAAACTTTGTTTTTTACTATATGAAAATATTATGGATCATATGTGAGACTAAAAATATAAGAAAATAAATCAGGGTTCACATGGTTTTACTTTTTGTTCACACATTCTCAGTCACTACAATGTTTTCCAAGCTTCATTAAGATTTTAATCATTAATATATTCAAAATTCACAAGCATATTTACAAGTTTTTCTTAGTTTTTCAACAATTCCATTATCAACCGAATTAAACGAAACCGAACCATAACCGGTGGTTAACCGATCATTTGGTTATGGTTATGGTTATGGTTAACGATTTAGAATTAACCAAAGTAGCGGTTTTGGTTATGGAAATGACCATAACCGCACTGAACCGAACCACGCACACCCCTACCACCAACTGAGGATTCAAGAAGAAGATATCACAAAAACAGCATTCCGCACACGGTATGGCCATTACGAGTTTTTGGTCATGCCTTTTGGTCTTACAAATGCACCTGCAGTATTCATGGACCTCATGAATAGAGTGTGAAAACCCTACCTCAAGAAGTTTATCATTTTTTTCATAAATGATATCGTCATCTACTCAAATACTCAGGAAGAACACAAAGAGTATCTTCAATTGGCTCTTGAACTTTTACGACTGGAGAAGCTGTACGCCAAACTCTCCAAATGCGACTTCTGGATCCGAGAGGTCCAATTTTTGGGACATGTTGTTAATGAACAAGGAATACACGTGGATAAATCCAAGATTGAAGCTATCAAGAACTGGGAAGCACCGAAGACCCTAACTGAGGTGCGACAATTCCTAGGCTTGGTAGGATATTATCAACGATTTATAAAAGGATTTTCCAAGATAGCCCAACCACTCACAGCTCTCACCCATAAAGATAAGAAATATCTCTGGACTGACAATCAAGAAGCTACATTCCAACTTCTCAAGCAGAAGCTCTATAGTACACCTATCTTATCACTCCCTGATGTAACGGACGTTTTTGTAGTATACTGCGATGCCTCGATACAAGGACTTGGCTGCGTGCTGACGCGGCGAGATAAGGTGATCGCATATGCTTCTTGACAACTGAAAGTCCACGAGAAGGATTACACCACCCACGAATTGGAACTTGGAGCTGTGGAATTTGCACTTAAGATTTGGAGACACTACCTGTATGGTACAAACTGTTCTATATGCACTGATCATAAGAGTCTCCAACACATATTCGAGCAGGAAAGGACTGAACATGCGACAGCGTCACCAGCTCGAACTCCTGAACGACTATGAGTGTGCTATCAAGTATCACCTGGGGAAAGACAACGTTGTGGCTGACACCCTAAGTCGGAAAAATACCTCGGAACCCAAGAGGGTACGAGCTTTACAGCTCACCATCCATCCCAATCTCACTTAACAAATAACAGATGCTCAAGTAGGGGCACTAAAGGAAGAAAATTTAGTGGCCGAATCACCAAGGGGAATGGAGAAAAAACTCGAAGTAAACGCCCATGGCTTACATTATTTCATGGAACGCGTCAAGGTTCCACACCACGAAAAATTACGAGACCTTGTGAGGGACGACGCTCATAAGTCTCGGTGTTCCATTCACCCTGGATCAGATAAGATGTATCATGATCTGAAAGTCCTTTATTGGTGGCCAAACATGAAAGCCGATATTGCCACTTATGTGAGCAAATGCTTGACTTGAGTCAAAGTCAAGGTTGAGTACCAGAAACCATTTGGATTACTCACACAACTAGAGATCCCCATGTGGAAGTGGGAATAAATCTCCATTGACTTCATTACCAAATTACCCTGTACTCCTAGTGGATGTGACACTATCTGGGTAATTGTGGATCGACTGGCTAAGTCAGCACATTTCCTTGCGATAAAGGAAAATGACAAAATCGAAAAGTTAGCCATAATCTATGTCAAGGAAGTAGTCTCGTGACATGGAGTGCCAATCTCAATATTATCTGATCAAGACGCTAGATTTACTTTGAACTTCTGGAGATCGTTTCAAAAATTGCTTGGTACATGGTTGGATATGAGTACAGCATACCACTCCCAAACTGACGGCCAGAGCGTACGCACTATACAAACTCTCGAAGACATGCTACGAGCTTGTGTAGTAGACTTTGGCAACAGCAGGGAAACTCACTTACCGTTGGTAGAGTTCTCCTATAACAACAACTACCACACAAGTATAAAGGCAACGCCTTTTGAGGCCCTTTATGGATGGAAATGCCGATCACCCATCTGCTGGGCGGAAGTGGGCGACAGTCAGCTCACTGGCCCGGAACTGGTGCATGAAACAACCGAAAAGATTATGCAAATCAGAAACCATATGGCAGCAGCTCGCAATCATCAAAAGAACTATGCTGACAAACGCAGAATGCCTCTGGAATTTCAGGTAGGACACAAAGTCCTTTTGAAAATTTCACCATGGAAAGGCGTCATTCGTTTTGGGAAACAAGGCAAACCGAACCCACGGTATATTGGACCATTCGAAATCCTAAAGCAGATTGGTCCAGTGCCATACCAACTCAACCTAACAGTCGAACTTGATGGAGTTCACAACGTATTTCATGTCTCGAATCTGAAGAAGTGTTTATCAGATAAGACACTTGTGATTAGCAGAGTCGAACTCCGATTGTCAGAGTCCGATGGAACTCGAAACGCGGACCTGAATTCACGTGGGAACGTGAAGATCAGATGATGCACAAATATCCCCACCTCTTCAAACAGAAAACTTCGAACGCCGACAACAACGAATAAATTTCGGGACGAAATTTCCTTTCAACAAGGGATGATGTGACAACCAGAAAATTTTTTGTTCTCAAACACTACCAACAACAACGAAATTTCAGGACGAAATTTCCTTTCAACAAGGGGATGATTTGACAACCAGAAAATTTTTGTTTTCAAACACTACCAACAACAACCAAATTTCGGGACGAAATTTCTTTCACCAAGGGGATGATGTGACACCCGGCATTTTCATGTAAGTTGCAACTCTTACAACTTTGTATTTGACGTTCATACTTATTGCATTTCATTCAATTATGTTTAATTAGATGAGTCAAACATAAACAACTACAAAATGATAGTTCGAGAAACTATCGAATCATACATTGCACATTGGTTTTGGAAACCAAGTGTGGTAAACACAAACACAAACACAAACGCAAAACAATAATTCGGGAATTATTGGATTGTGCATAACATGTTGATTACGTTTAATCAAGCATGCAAACATTTCGTAATCACGAACACAAACGATTAAAGATAGTTCGAAGAATTATCGAAACACACATGAGTCTCACGAACGTTGATGAACAAACAATAATCAAACAAACATATGTGTCATTATGTGATTACGTGCTAAACATGTATTAGATGTTTAGGATAAACATTAAGAATCAAATACGAACATAATCGAATCAACGGAGTCGAAAAACTAAGAAATAGAGCCTTCGCGGTACACCAAGAACCCTCTGCGAAATTGTAACAGCCGAAAATTTAGCACATTTGATCGTGCTTGAAATCCATGCTGATTTGACAATCGAAATTATTACAGGATGAAAGTATGCGAGAAATGGTGAACGTAGGCGAAAACCGTGCGTAAAACGGAGTTACGGATTGTCCGGAATCGCGAAACGAAGAAAAATTTCAAAGTATGGAATTTCTGGGCTCGTCGCGGTACGCGAAGGAGAGGATGAGGATTCTTCGCGGTACGCGATGGACCAAAATATCTGAGATTCTCCGGATTTCTTCGAGGTACGCGAAGCCCTTTTGGGCTCCTTGTCGCGCTACGCGACGGGTGAGGCGGTGGAAAAAGTTGATTACTTCATCAACATTTCATTCAGAAGATTATTTTCTTCTGATATTCGAACATATTCGCCTCCCAGACGAAAAACACATATATTTCACTATCAAATCTTAGTTTCAAGACAATCAGAAGTCATGGATCGCACCAGGGATCATATCTACAAGTACTGATCGTTGTTTTACCCGCAGAACTTCGTCTGATTAGGTAATGGTTCGTTTTAACCGTCTAGATTGATAATGATTGATTAAATCTTGTGTTTGAACGTGAAGATATAGTTAGGGTTGTTGATTATTGCCTAGATAATGGCTAGGATTGATTATGAACGAAGAACTCGAACTGTTAACGGGTAAATCCTTGTTTTGATCCGTTGTAATGCCCGGTTTGCATAAAATCATAACAATGGTTATAATGATTTAAACCATTTGATTATGATAACATAGGTGATTAGTTTGGTTAATCCTTGATATGCAAGGTTAAATCCAAGTGTTTTAAACTAATCACAATCAATAACATACTCACTGGAACGAGTATTTAATGTTTATGATAACATGCAGATTAGTATGTTAAACATGGTGATATTTTATGATACCTGGGTAAATCAATAACAAGGATTGATCATTTCTAAGCCATTGATCAGTATAGGAACTCGTTTTAGCATTATAATCAACAACATTAACTATTTGATTAATCCGAGATTATTCTGATTAATCAAGTGTGTTATCAACCTAATATTGGTTTGATGACTTTCAAGACAATGTCTTTGACATTTGGACGTTCAGAAAGATATAATCAGTAAATTAAAACATAAATAACCTATTAAACGTATCCACTGCAGAAATACAAGTTATTAGCAATTCCTAAAGCCGAGGCTAATTGGGAATTTATTGTAAGTCGAGCTTCGAATTAAGGTGAGTTCTATGAGCCCTCTTTTACTATTTTTAACGTTTTAGGGCTGATGTGCATCCATGGTAAATATCTTTGAAATGATTGTGAGTTCTATGAGCCCTGTTTAACTGTTTTAAATGCTTTGGGCTGATATGCATGTTATAAAGTTATTTTATGAAATGATTGTTTTACCTGACTACGGTCGGATAAAAGAATATGTATGTTATAAGGTTATTGTATGAAGGTGATTGATTTACCTGACTACGGTCAGATAAAAGAATATGTTAAAGTTATTGTATGAAAGTGATTTTAACCTGATTATGGTCAGGTAAAGCATGTTTTCAGGAAAAGTATGTTTTCAGATAAAGAATGTTTTAAAGCAAAGAATGTTTTAAGTCTCAACTACGATTGAGAACTAAATGATTTTAAGAATTTCAGCTGAGATGTAATGAATACGTTAAGTCTCAATGATGATTGAGAAATAAATGATTTTACGAATCTCAGCTGAGATATAACGAATGTTTTTAAAGTCTCAACTGCGGTTGAGAAAGAAATGATTATTTTTGTGTAAGACACTCGACTGATGTCGAGGATGAAATGTAAGACACTCGACTGATGTCGGGGATGAAATGTGAGACACTCGTCTGAGGTCGAGGAGGAACATAAGACACTCGGCTGAGGTCGAGGAGGAACATAAGACACTCGACCGAGGTCGAGGAGGAACTGTGGTTTTGTCAACTACGGTTGAGCAAAACTTGAGCACAGCGGTGAAAGGAGCCGCTTTTGCTTATGATGATTAAGAAGTCCTGCGTAAGAACAGGCCTGCCGACTGTGTGTCGCCAGTTGATGGAATCTTATGCATGTGTAAGTTATCGAATTCGGGTTGATAGTTATAGAGCCTTGTGCAGCACAAGCCTGTTTGACT
Source organism: Mikania micrantha (assembly GCA_009363875.1). Taxonomy (NCBI): domain Eukaryota; kingdom Viridiplantae; phylum Streptophyta; class Magnoliopsida; order Asterales; family Asteraceae; genus Mikania; species Mikania micrantha. Next base: position 36,311,541 of record CM018689.1, on the reverse strand, counting down.
TCAGGGTAAGCAGTTGACGGTGAAGTTCCTTCACTGTATGATTGATGTTATGATGATATGTATGTTATGTAATTATGTTATGATGCTATGTATGTTATGAAACTATGATATGAGAATAGGTACGCAACGTATTTAAATTATGTCATATGATGACATGAATGAATAAAGATTTTTCTAAGAAATGAACTTAGAACTCACCAGCATAAAGCTGACTTGTTTTACATGCATGTCAGGTTGAGCAGGTTATGATAAGGATATGATGGCTCGTGGCAAGAGATGAGGACTACCTACTCAAAAACTGGCATTCCTATTAAGGATAATGTTATGTAATGATTTCCGCTGCTATAGTATACGACTAATGTACGGTTTAAGAACTATGCTTTTGATGTTTAACCAACCGAGGGACTTCCGGGGAACGGGGCCTCTCAAGTTGGTATCAGAGCCATAGTTTAAGAGATTCGGGCATAACCTGGTGCCTGAACTTAAACTGAGAATGGGATCAAGGTTAAGGAAGCCAGTTAAAGGTAGTTCAATGCCACGAGCGTCTCGCTAAAGTAAGGAATATGTGTTATGATATATTTGAAATAGATTTAAGGTGTATGTGCCTTAAAGTTAATATGATGTAGTTAAAGTAAAGATGCATGTTTATGTGCCTATATGTGTTAAGATGTGTGACAATCCGATATTTTCGAATTAACCTCGTTAACCTTCGTAGGCCCAATTGAATAGAAGTTAGGCCCAATAAGGCCAAGTTAGGCCCAATGAAAACAAGGAAGGCCCAATGAGGCCCAAGTAGGCCAAATAAGGCCAAAGTAGGCCCAAGGTAGGCCCAATGAGCCCAAGGTAGGCCTAGTTGTATTTATGAGGCCCAAAAAGATTAATCAAGCCCAACAAGGTTCTAAGTAGCACAATTGGTGATAGTTCGGGATTTTTGGTTCAACTTTGTTAATTGAAATGATAAGTTATTGATCAAGAATAATCTATAGGGGTTAAGATTAAGCAAAAATCAAGTCTTGAATACCTAAATTAAAAGGTTTTAGCTTATATAGGAGTAGAAGTATCAATTTTGACTTTTAGGAGTCAAAATTCGGACTTGAATGGCAATTGAATTCGAATTGGATATTTAAACTAGGTAATAACTGAAATTGATCATTTATAATCATCAACTTAATGATCAGTAACCATTATCAGACGTTATGATCACAGTTATTAGTCGAATTAATCATGATGTTAACTCAAAAGTCGAAACCGTCACTCCCATAAGTGTAAATCATACAATTCGGCTATAATATTCGCAATTAGGATTACAGAAACACTAGTCGGCATAATTAGAACCATTTTCATATCACAATTGCATTCTTTGAAGCCTGGATTGAAGGAGTCGATTTGGAGGAGGCCGAAACTAGGGCTTACAAGTGAACTACATCAATTCGATATCTAAACAAGTAAGTAATCGCTCCAACACCTTCTAATATGGCCGATTAAGTGAAAACATATAACAATTTTTGGTAACAACAACGAATTGTATAGATTCGATTACTAGGGTTCTTAGACAAAACGGTTTTGGGGGTTTCTTGTCTAAATGGATTGATAGTCGAATTAAATCACATGGTTAGTCTCATAAGTCTCCGACTAAACTAATCCATGTGTCAATTTCGTGAAATCAACAAGAATTGTACGAGTTTCAATTCTAGGGTTCTTGAGCAAAACGGTTTTGGGGATTTCCATACAAATGGGTTTAAGAATCGAATTAAATAGCATGGTAAGTTTCATAAAGTGCCGAATAAGCTAATCCTTAGGAGTATTTCGGGTGTAAACATCGAATTGATTGAAATCTATAACTAGGGTTCATGCTTAAAAACTGTTTTGGGGTTTGTTGTTCAAAAGATTTAGAAAATCCAATTAACTGTTATCAATAGTTTCAGAAGATCCCGACAAAGGATAACCCTATGTTAATTGGATATGGAAACAACGAATTCTAGGAAATCGAATCTGAAGGTATACGATTAGAGTTCGAACAAGTGTGTGTTCGATTAAACGAGTTATGATGCATTATTTCTCGAATTGAAATCTTAATTAGAATCGATTGGACCATAGGAACCAAAGCCCTAAGGATTGGAGTTCGATTGGGTTCGAATTGGTGCCCAATTGAGGTTAAATGGTTCGGTTAATAGAAAAAGGGGGGAACCAGGGAAACTATGTTTAAAGGAATTAAGTCTGGAATACTAATGCGAAACCCTAGCGAGCGATACTGGTTAGATGCGTGTGTGTTGAGCGGGAGGTCGCGGGTTCGAGCTGTGCCTCGGCCGGTTTTGTGATGAAATACCATTTTTGGTATTTTTGTAATAGCTCTCGCATACGAACTCCGATTTAACCCGTTTCAGTTTCGTTAGAACCAGAATTTTATCTCGAACGTATTAGAATAATAAAATTCACATTTTTGATCGAAAACGTAATCGCGTATAATTGTAGTTATTTAAATAAAAATCATATATGATTATATGACTTTATTTAAACGATTCCAAAGGCACGCGTACTTTCGTATGCATGTTTCTAACGAGTTTAACATATGTGTGTTGACACGTATGTGATTCCAAGCACAAAATGACATTCCGAATAACTTTAGGTTATTGTTTAAATCACAGATCCTTCGTAAGAGGATTATCTACACGAGCTCACGTAGTTGATCATTCTGCAACAAACAAAGGTGCGTACACAACCCCTTTCTTATTTTAACTGTTTTGGGGGAGAAAACATGTGCAACAAAAACATTTTAGATACATATCACTTGCATGAGTTAACTGTTTACATTATGTGACAACATAGCATTTAAAAGTCCTTACACACTTCGAACCGTTTAGTTTGCCGTAGCGCAAAGCGTGGTAGTTGGAAATAGATCTATTAGGTTTGACAAACCTCACCTGGTAGATGGGATCTACGCAGGTGTTTGACTGACCAAACACACATTACTATTGTTTGTGCTAGACAATAGTGGCAAGGAAAAAACATGCTATCGCATGGCAATCGTCAGCTTCGGTGTCGACCACTTATGTAAATAGTATAAATGACTAGCTATCATGACTATGCATGTGTGATTGTGTTATCTGCAAACTTGATATTCAAACTGTTGTTTTGAACATTGTGAATACTTAAAACCTGTGTTATGCACCAACCTTTGTGTTGACTTGATTTACATGTTTTCTCAGGACGCTAAGGTGCGCAATAAAGCTGGCATGGACTAGGAGATAGAGTCGCATGCATGTTTTACATTTATATTCTTTGAATTACACATTTGGGGATTTTGTTTTGTAATTTACATGTTACAACTGTTCCTTTGGTTATTGTTTTAAAACGCTTCCGCAATCTTTAAAAACTTTGATGTTTTAGACCAGAGTATGTTTTGAAATTCATATAGAGGTCTTCGTTATGTCTAATGATCTGAGATCCTGGTTTGTCACGTTCCCAAACGGTATGATTCCGTTAGTTGAAAATTGGGGGTGTGACAAGATGCATGAATATGTTGGATTGTTTAGACTATGGGTAATAGTAATGTTTATTAGGAAATGAACTAAGCATGTGGTGGAAGAAACCCTAGACACACGAGTACAGATAAATAGTGACCGCAATTAGCTACTGCGGTTACGGATCTATCTATATGACTAATGCTCGGGTTTCATCTGTCATATGACTTGAACACCATAGGAAAGATTTAATGACTGAACGAATTATAACTATTCGATGCCAATAAAGGTAAAGAACAACGTGCGAATAGAGAGGTTGAAAGGGTTATGGAGACAATTGGGAATGTTTGTTTGGTCAGATGGATACCAGTTAAGGTCTTATTTTATTGGTTCGTCAAAGATTCATGGATTAATGGGTATAAAGTATGAATGGGAATAATAGAGACACGGTTGGAAAAGTAAATGATTAATGACATTCCGGACACTGTTATTAATGATTTACTATACAACTGGGTTTGTGTTATTGTCTATCATACGAATACCTTTTATTTCCTAAATTACGTTATGGTCACAGTGAATTCATTGTTGAGGTTATAGGGAAGCTATTGGTGAAGGACATGTCCTAAAAGGTCGATAATGAAATAAACCCTTAGAACATGGAAACAGAGTTCGTTCAATGATAGAAATGTAGTTTGAAGACGATGATGGTCCAAGAAATAAAGCATACATGGAAAGTGATGAGGACAACAATGATGAATGCAGTGCAGGGTGTTATTACTCGGGCAACGGTAACATGATTAAGATAGGAATGTATGTATATCAATATGGATGAAATAAATCAATCACGGATGAAGAGAATCAGCACGGTTGACTGAGTTTATGTGTAGGTGATCCAATTGGTTTACGAATGATAGAACTAACGTATGAATGAAGGAAATGGCTTATAAAGGAATCAAGGAACTTTATTTATGGATGAATTATTCATCGCCTGAGAATGAATAATATTATAAAGTAAGGATAAGTACATCCGATTGAGGTGATATAAGTTCAAATTTGACCTAGAGGTTTGATGAGATTATTCTCTATGTCAAGAATGATAATGCTTTGTTAGTATCTTAAATCCTGACAAGGTCTCACTAGAATAAGGATACACGTTGACATTAGGAATTGATAAGCGAAGATAAATGAATATATGCCTGGCTTTAGGTATAGGTGAATCTCAAAGACTAGAGTCGGTCTTATGTCAAATGCAAAGTAAAAGGAAATGTTCAACCATCAAGATGGTTTGAAGGTTATGAAAAGTTGAAATGATACGATTTGCTTTTGACAAGAATTCATGTGAAGACTGACCGGACCTAGAATTGCTATGCTAAAGATGTTATAGATGATTCTAATAACTCTAGCGGGAAGCTATTTATGCTAGAAGAGGATACATAAGTGTTGCAACATTATTATCATTTAATGAACTATCTTGTCCTCACAAGATAATAGATGTTGAACATGTATAGGATATTTATGGAGCGTAAAATGTGGATTGTAAAATGTGGATTTAATACAGTTACAGGTGTTAAGAGAGTCTTGCATCTGTTGCAATAAACTATTCAAGGAACTTTGTATTAGTTCAAGTTTAATGATAAAGGATGATTGCCACTATCTCATGTATAAGAAAATTCATGGTATTGTTATGTGATAGTGTGCATACGTATGTTATCAAAGGAAAGTTTTATGATAAGATTGTCATGCATAAAGTGGATCAAATGATGAAGTCCTCTTAATGAGGCAAATGATGAGGTAAACGACGAAGCCTTCTTATTAAAGGGAAATAAGAAAATCCTCATTATAAGGCGACTAATGAAATATTGTAACAACACCAAGACTTGGTTTTGGTCTGTTTATGCAATGAAAAAGTTGGTTGGCTTTATGTATTGACAACCTTATGTGTTAAGATATGTATGTAAGTTATGTTAAGAAAGTTTATTTATGACCAACTTTCAACGAGTGCTCTATAAATGATTTAATGCCAAGAGAAATAACTGTTTGTCAAGATTAATGGGGAAAAATGTTACCACAGTCAACAAACTAAAGAATAACACATGTTCTAGCCAAATAATATGACATGTTGTACCATACAAGTTAGGAAAGGATAAGGACGCAATGATTAAATGTCATAATAAGTTACCTATTATAGCTAAAGAATATAATATAAAGAGGAAGATGACTTGTTACCATATGATCTTCAACATCTGATTGAATCATGAAGAGATAGAACAGAAATGCTAAAAGAGGAATAATTGTCCCGACACAACATGGGATTACTCTACAATTAAAACAAGGAAATTGTTGGATTAGAAAGGATCCTTGGCCAGATTAAAAGTTTAAAAGAACACGAGTTCGGTGTTAATATCCGATTTGATCAAGTGTAGGTTCCATGAAACAGGGGCAATAGGTCAAGGATTTTAGATAAAGAACATAAGTTACATTACTCTATTCATCCTGGTGCAACAGAAGCATATCAAGATCTCCGAAAGGTTTACTGGTGGCCAGGTATGAAGTTAAATATAATATAATGTAATACGTAAACAAATGATTGACACAAGCGCAAGTGAAAGTGGAACATCAGAAACCCTATAGTTATCTGCAACCTTTAGAAGTCCCAGAAGGGAAATAGGAATACATCACCATGGGTCTAATTATCAAGGCAACATGTCGCGATACTATGCGAATGATTGCAGATCGATTAAGGAAGAATGCTTATTTCTTGTCTATGTGTGAGATTTATACGTTAGAGAAATTGTCTGATTAATTGTGAAAGAAAAAGTTACCAGACATAGAGTTCCAGTTTTATAGCATCAGATCGTGACACGCGATTCGTTCCAAGATTCTGGAAATACTTTCATGAATCAATGGGCACAAGACTCAATATTAGCACTGTGTATCATCCTCAAACAGATGGACAGTCTGAAAGGACTATCCAAACTTTAGAGGACATGCTCAGAGCCTGTATTATTAATTTTGGTGGTAGCTGGAATGATCATTTACCATTGGTGGAATTCTCGTACAACAACAGCTACCATGCTAGTATTGGAATACCACCATATGAGGCGTTGTACGGACGACGTGGTAGAACACCTGTGTGTTAGGGAGGAATATGACAGAAAGAAGTGGGAAGCAAAGCTGCAGTAATTGATTTGACTGAAAAGCTTTAACTAGTTAAAGAGCGAATGAAAGCTGCACAGGATCGACAAGAGTCCTATGCTGACAAAAGGCGAAGACTTATAAGAGTTGAAGTAGGTGATCAAGTACTGTTAGAAGTTTCACCATGGACGGGAGTTATTCGGTTCGGGAAAAGAGGAAAGCTGAGTCCGAGATTTATTGAACCTTTTTGAATAACGGTACGAGTCGATAAGATAACTTATCGATTAAATCCACCAGATAAGTTGAGTGAAATTCATTCGATATTTCACATTTCACACTTAAGAAAATGTCTAGCAGATGATGTAGGATATGTGCCATTAAACGATAGTGAAGTTGATGAAGTGTTAAACTACATAGAAGAACCTGTGGTAATTGTTGACACGAAAGAAAAACGATTATGTAACAAGCCGATTAGACAAATTAAGGTTTAATGGAAACACCGAAAGGAATTTAGGGTTTTCATGGGAGACTGAAGACGAGACGGAATGACTCTACCCACATTGTATAATACGTAACAGGTTTCGAGGACGAAACCTATTGTAAGGAGGGTAGATTTGTAACAGCCGAAAATTTAGCACATTTGATCGTGCTTGAAATCCACGCTGATTTGACAATCGAAATTATTACAGGATGAAAGTATGCGAGAAATGGTGAACGTGGGCGAAAACCGTGCGCAAAACGGAGTTACGGATTGTCCGAAATCGCGAAACGAAGAAAAATTTCAAAGTATGGAATTTCTGGGCTCGTCGCGGTACGCGAAGGAGAGGATGAGGATTCTTCGCGGTACGCGATGGACCAAAATATCTGAGATTCTCCGGATTTCTTCGCGGTACGCGAAGCCCTTTTGGGCGCCTTGTCGCGGTACGCGACGGGTGAGGCGGTGGAAAAAGTTGATTACTTCATCAACATTTCATTCAGAAGATTATTTTCTTCTGATATTCGAACATATTCGCCTCCCAGACGAAAAACACATATATTTCAATATCAAATCTTAGTTTCAAGACAATCAGAAGTCATGGATCGCACCAGGGATTATATCTACAAGTACTGATCGTTGTTTTACCCGCAGAACTGTTGGGTTTTGTAGATGTTTATCAAAGTCATATTAACCATTAATATGTAAAAACGCAGCGGAGTTATAATCAAAAACCATTTTGAGATTAGTTAGTTTATGTATCATATACACTTGTTAAAACAAAACCCAAATACAAAGGATCTTTATATGGAAGAACATGCTATCAAAAACTCATAACAACATCATGAACTACCTCTTGAAACTCAGATTTGGAAGTGTAGAAGATGATGTTTGAAAGCTAATCTTCAATGTAGAAGACCTCAAGCTTGTATACCCCAAGCTTCCAACAAGAACACCTTTGAATACTAGGATCTCAACACCAATATTTCAGCTCAAATACCCTTTTAAAACTGAAAAGAACAGCCCCTAAGCTGCTGTTATTTTCGTGAGAATGAGAGCAAGAAAAGAGAGAAAAGGCTTTCAACTTTTCTAGTGAGAGAGAGAGTGTATCTTGCATATAAGTTGCTTGCACATGTAAAAGATCAACTTAAATCAAGTGGGTAAGGCTTTTGCAGCCAAAAAAAAGCTGAAAAATCTGCCCCCAATGGAAGGGTTTGCTTTTAAAATATCCCACCTATTTTGTTTAATCTTAATTAATCAAACCATTTAATTAATTTGTGACATGTAACAAATATATGTCACATTACATGAACCTAAATAATGTTATATAACCTCTTAAATAACAATATTTAGTAATCTCTCAAAATAAATAAACCCATGTTATTTATTAATTTCTCAAGTGCATCTATTTAGAAAACCACTTTCTAAATGTATTAAGTGTTGTAATTTATTTAATTGATCAAATCAATAAATAAATTTTGCAAGGTGTTTGTCTAGCTTGTTATTGGGTATGACCCGACTTGGATCATATCACACTAGCCACATCAATTTAATATGTATCTTGGGCAGATCGAATCCTACAATCTCCCACTTGCACAAGATTCATAGAAGATTGATGCAAGTAGCAAATAACGCCTAGCAACGGTTTGCTACTCCTAATGTATATGACTAAGTGCCATTCAATAACATCATCCTCTTCAAGTACCTCACTTGAATATGATTTAGGTGAATCAATCATTTATCCTTTTGTTACAGATGTCATGTTAAATCCTGGAGACATAGAGTTGTCATTCTCCAATGATTTAACTTTAACAGGCCTTAAACATCTTACTCTCAACGAATAAGAGGAACAAATTCCATCTTGACTACATACGTCTCTCACAATCACCTTGCATCATACCTGAACTCAGCCTTATGTACTGCCATGTTTTTAGAACAGCAAAGTACTAAGTCAAAGTACGACACTTGGTGAATATCAAGACCCAATATGTATCTCAGGTCTGAGGATACAATGATATTCGCCTTTACTCAATATTTCTTATGACTAATCACTAGGATTCCATGAAGAAATATTTGAGAGCGGGTCAGTCCTATATCTATATCCCATAGATATTAATGAACCTTGTTAGCAACCTTTTGCTTTATATTCATACCTTATGAATATCAACCAATCCAAGTTCATAATAGTCTTACATTCATAGTTGTTCCCACAAATATGACCGACTACGGACGTTTAGAATAACTTATTTATTCATGGATTTAAACATGCAAAATAGGAACAGTAAATGAAAATTATAACCAAATAATTAAGTCAAATAACATAAGTTCCGATATCCAAATACAAAATTTGATCAAGTCCAATCACTAGAATATAGAAGTCCTAAGGAACAAGTATGACTTTCATGCTTTGTCCTTTCAAGGAGCTTCGTGAATGGATCCGCAATGTTTTGATCAGTGTGAACTTTGCGAATACATATCTTTCCTTTTTCAACTTCATCCCTTATGTAGTTGAACCTCCGTTCAATGTGCCGAGTCTTTTGATGTGCACGAGGTTCCTTGATTTGAGCAATCGCACCCTCGTTATCACAAAAGATCTCCAGGGGGTCTTGAATGGTAGCAACAACCCCTAGATCAGCAATGAACTTCCTAAGCCACGCAGCTTCTTGAGCTGCCAATGAAGCAGCGATGTATTCTGATTCTGTTGTAGATAGTGCCACTACATCTTGCTTTGAGCTCTTCCATGAGACCGCTCCTCCATTCATAATGAAGACATATCCCGACTGTGATCGTGAATCATCTCGATCAGTTTGGAAACTCGCATCCGTGTAACCCTTTACAACTAGTTCCTCCTCACCAGATCCATATATTAAGAACATATCCTTAGTGTTTCTAAGGTATTTCAAAATACTCTTAACAGCCATCCAATGACTATTTCCAGGATTCTGTTGATATCTGCTTGTCATGCTTAGAGCACATGACACGTCCGGTCTAGTGCATATCATTGCATACATGATGGATCCTATAGCAGACGCATATGGGACTCCATTCATTCTTTCTTGCTCAACTTTTGAACTAGGGCATTGAGATCTACTCAATATAGTCCCCTTTTGAATAGGTACCAAACCCTTCTTAGAATTCTCCATCTTGAACCTTTTCAAGACTTTGTCAATATATGCACTTTGGTTTAAGCCTATCAACCGCCTTGATCTATCCCTATAGATCTTTATTCCTAAAATATAGGCGGCTTCACCAAGATCCTTAATGGAAAAACAACTTCCAAGCCAGGCTTTTACACCTTGCAAGGTTGGAATGTCATTTCCAAATATTAGAATGTCATCGACATATAATACAAGGAAAGTAATGATGCTCCCACTAGCCTTTTTATATACACAAGCTTCGTCAGCGTTTTTGATGAAGCCAAATTTCTTTACTTCATCATCAAAACGATGATTCCAACTTCTCGATGCTTGTTTCAATCCATAGATTGACTTCTTTAACTTACATACCTTATTAGGATGTTTTGGATCGACAAAACCTTCAGGCTGTTCCATATGGACATCTTCCTCAAGATATCCATTAAGGAAAGCGGTTTTGACATCCATTTGCCAAATCTCATAGTCATAATATGCAGCTATGGCAAACAATATCCTAATAGACTTTAGCATCGCAACAGGTGAGAAAGTTTCATCATAATCAACACCTTGAGTTTGAGTGAAACCTTTTGCTACAAGTCTAGCTTTATAAGTATCCAAGTTTCCATGCATATCGGTTTTCTTCTTGAAAACCCACTTACTTCCAACTACCTTGGACTTAAGAGGTGGTGTAACCAATTCCCAAACTTGGTTATCATACATGGATTGCATCTCAATGTTCATGGCTTCTTGCCATTTGTCAAAATCAGGTTTTGACATTGCATCACGGTATGTGGTTGGTTCATCGGAATCCACCACATAGCATCCATCCATAAAAAATCCATATCTCTCAGGAGGAACACTAATTCTACCAGATCTGCGAATGTTTTGTGTATCTTGATCATCCACATGATCATTCTCAACATCCTCATGTTGATTGCTTGTATCAACCAAATGTGTATCGTCTTGTGAATCTTGAACCTCTTCAAGTTCCACTGTTCTTCCACTAGTTCCTTTCGAAAGGAACTTAGTTTCCAAGAACTCAGCCTTTCGAGCAATAAACACTTTCTGCTCTGTTGGATCATAGAAATAATATCCCATACAATCTCTAGGATATCCAACAAAGATACACTTAGTGGATCGGGCTTTCAGTTTGTTTTGAGTGTATTGCTTAGGATAAGCCTCACATCCCCAAACTTTTAAATATGACAATGATGGAACCTTTCCATGCCATATTTCGAAAGGTGTCCTTTCCACTTTCTTGGTTGGGGCCATATTTAAAATACGGGCCGCGGAGAGCAAAGCGAAACCCCAAAATGATAGAGGTAGTGTGTTTCTAGCCATCATAGATCGAACCATATCCAATAGAGTCCGATTCCTCCTCTCAGATACACCATTATGTTGTGGTGTTCCAGGTGGAGTAAGTTGTGAGACAATCCCACAACTTCTAAGATACTCTTGAAATTCACTGCTTAGGTATTCACCTCCTCTATCGGTTCGAAGAATCTTGACCGTTTTGCTGAGTTGATTTTCTACTTCATTCTTGAAGATTTTGAACATTTCAAAAGATTCATGTTTGTGTCTTAACAAGTACACATACCCATAACGACTATAGTCATCGGTAAAGGTAATGAAGTATCTTTCACCATTCCTTGTGATCGGATTAAAAGGTCCACATACATCCGAATGTATGATCCCTAATAAATCCTTTGCCCTTTCATTAGTCCCACTAAAAGGGGCCTTTGTCATTTTACCTTGTAAACAAGACTCGCATACATCAAATGAATCATTTTCATTAGTTTTTAAAAGACCATTCTTTTGAAGTTTTTGCATGCGATTTTTGTTTATGTGTCCAAGGCGACAATGCCAAAGATAGGAATCACTCAAATCTAATTTGAGCCTTTTGGTGGTAGCTTGGTACATTGAGCTATGATATGTTGTGTTATCATGAACCAATTCATAAATACCATTACAAGGCATAGCCTTAAAATAAAACACATGATTTAAAGAAACATGGATATCATTGTCAACAAACTTGAAATCATAACCATATTGTCTTAAAAGGGAAACTGAAATAATATTCCTAGTCAAACTAGGAGCATACAAAATATTTTTCAAAATAACTTCCAAACCACTTGGAAGCTTCAAAACATAGTCTCCTTGGGCTTCAACATGAACCTTTGCACCATTGCCCATGAAGAGACTTATTTCCCCTTTTGCATAATGTTCACTTCTTTTGAACCCCTGCAACAAATTGCAAATATGAGTTCCACATCCGGTATCTAGTACCCATGTGTTAGAAGAAATAACATTTAGCTCAACTTGTATCATAAAATTTGTACCTGAGGTTTGCCCCGCATCCCTCTTAGCTTTCAACTCTTTGAGATAGACCGGACAATTGCGTTTCCAATGGCCTATCTCACCACATTCAAAACATGGGTCATCTTTAGCAACCTTTTGCTTCTTTTCTTTCGGTTTGGTTGGTTCCATTTTAGCTTTTCCCTTACCCTTCCCCTTGACGTGCCCTTTCCCTTTAGCAACACTTGCCTTAGGGTCGGGGTGGTTCCTCTTCTTACTACCTCCCTCATTGATCGTAAGGACCGGTAAAACCTTTTTACCCATACCCGCCTCGGCCGTTTTGAGCATTGCATGAAGCTCACCAATGCTCTTGTCCCATCCATTCATATTATAATTCATAACAAAGGTTTCAAACCTTTTGGATAGGGAGTTAAGGATCAAATCCGTAGCTAACTCATTTGAGACACGGCAGTTAAGTCTCTCGAGGCGATCAATGTGGCTTTTCATCTTGAGAACATAAGATGAAACTGATTGGGTCTCGTCCATCCGACATGCATGAAGTGCTCGAACCGTTTCGAACCGTTCCACCCTAGATTGTTGTTGGAACATTTCCTTCAACTGGGTGATCATATCATAAGCATTGTGGTTCTCAAAGTCCTTCTGTAAATCGGAAGTCATACTCGCCAACATTAGACATGAGACTTGCACGGAGTCCTCGACGTACTTGACCCAATCGTTAAAGGCTTCCACGTCATTCTCATCGGGTTGATCGGGAATAGGATCGTCCAACACATAGGATTTCTTCTCTTGCTTGAGAACAATTCTCAAGTTTCGGTACCAATCCATGAAGTTCCCATGGTTAAGACGTTCCTTTTCGAGGATGGTTCTTAGTGATAGGTTGTGGACGTTCGGGTTTGCGTTGTTGTTGTTAGCTGCCATCTACAATTTTCAAAGTTCAATTTTAGTATTTTTAATATCAATGTATTTTAATTACTAATACCCTTTTATGTCTCATAGACAATTAATAATTAAAATCTAGAATCCAACGTTACATTTAAATATTGGTTAGGTGATCTTTATCCCTTTATTTAAATTAACAAGGTAGTCAATGTTTTGACAATTGTAACCTATTACAATTTCTAGTGTATGGGATCGGTTTAAACATCTTATGTTTTGTTTGGCATGTTTATCCCATCAACACCTTTTGTACGTCATGCTTCGGTGATCCTAATGCATGATTTCCAAATCAAGTCGTCCTACTTAAACACACGTGTGATTTTACAAATACAAGTGGTTAGGTGACCTTTATCCCACAAATACGGTAATTTCACCTCAACTTCACAAGTTTCTAAGTTTATGGTTAGGTGACCTTTATCCCATAAATAAGTTGCAAGTGAATTGAGTGTTGTTTAAAAGGATGGTGTTAAAACTTGTTTTGTAAAGGGTCTTTATAGTTTCTAAAATTCTAGTTTTTAGAAAAACCTTTTATACCATACTATTTGTATGCATTCAAATACATGGTATTTATATAAAAATAATAATTTTGTTTTTGATTCCTTTTAATGAAACTCATTTTTATTAAATCATTAACCTTTAATAAACCATTTTATTAAATCCTTTAATGATTTTTAGAGAACCAATTTTATGTTTGTTTTATCTTATTTGTTTAACCAGTTTTATCAATTTTCTACTAAAATGTCAAACTTATTCAAACAACCAAACATAAAATATAAGTGCATAACCATAGCCAACTATTTTGACCACACTTGCTTGCCATAACAAGTGTGTCAAAAGGTCATTCCTAAGGGTAAAAACATGACACAATGTTGTGTTGATGAACTCCCACTTGAACTTGCATCCAAATGCTTCAAGTATTCCTTTTGTGTTGTGATTCCACCACCATCTTTAGGCACCTTCTTTGTCTTACAAATCAGCCCCAAAATGCTTGTTACATAGAAAAAATCCTAATACATTTTTTCTAGAAAAATAAAGTGCAACCTAATCTATTTTTACATATCAAATGAAACAAATAAATTACATGCCTTTATTTCAACCAAATAAAATCACAACCACAAACAATCAAACACAAGGTCATGGCTAGGTTATTTGCACCAAAATACATCCAAATGCATACACAAAAAAACGTAACATGGTCCCTTTTCTAACCCAAAATTTCAGCCAACACAAACCAAATCCAAGTGGGTTTTTGTCCAAACAAACAAACCATCTTATGATTTTAATTTTTCAAGATTCTTACATGCATATAAAAGTAATATCTTGAAAAACAAAGGGATTTCCATGTGTGAAATTTCCAGCCCACTTTTTACTCAAAAAGGACCCGAAAATTTCGATTTTTTGAAGCATGCATCCATATAACCGGCTCTTGATGCCATTGTTGGGTTTTGTAGATGTTTATCAAAGTCATATTAACCATTAATATGTAAAAACGCAGCGGAGTTATAATCAAAAACCATTTTGAGATTAGTTAGTTTATGTATCATATACACTTGTTAAAACAAAACCCAAATACAAAGGATCTTTATATGGAAGAACATGCTATCAAAAACTCATAACAACATCATGAACTACCTCTTGAAACTCAGATTTGGAAGTGTAGAAGATGATGTTTGAAAGCTAATCTTCAATGTAGAAGACCTCAAGCTTGTATACCCCAAGCTTCCAACAAGAACACCTTTGAATACTAGGATCTCAACACCAATATTTCAGCTCAAATACCCTTTTAAAACTGAAAAGAACAGCCCCTAAGCTGCTGTTATTTTCGTGAGAATGAGAGCAAGAAAAGAGAGAAAAGGCTTTCAACTTTTCTAGTGAGAGAGAGAGTGTATCTTGCATATAAGTTGCTTGCACATGTAAAAGATCAACTTAAATCAAGTGGGTAAGGCTTTTGCAGCCAAAAAAAAGCTGAAAAATCTGCCCCCAATGGAAGGGTTTGCTTTTAAAATATCCCACCTATTTTGTTTAATCTTAATTAATCAAACCATTTAATTAATTTGTGACATGTAACAAATATATGTCACATTACATGAACCTAAATAATGTTATATAACCTCTTAAATAACAATATTTAGTAATCTCTCAAAATAAATAAACCCATGTTATTTATTAATTTCTCAAGTGCATCTATTTAGAAAACCACTTTCTAAATGTATTAAGTGTTGTAATTTATTTAATTGATCAAATCAATAAATAAATTTTGCAAGGTGTTTGTCTAGCTTGTTATTGGGTATGACCCGACTTGGATCATATCACACTAGCCACATCAATTTAATATGTATCTTGGGCAGATCGAATCCTACAAGAACTTCGTCTGATTAGGTAATGGTTCGTTTTAACCGTCTAGATTGATAATGATTGATTAAATCTTGTGTTTGAACGTGAAGATATAGTTAGGGTTGTTGATTATTGCCTAGATAATGGCTAGGATTGATTATGAACGAAGAACTCGAACTGTTAACGGGTAAATCCTTGTTTTGATCCGTTGTAATGCCCGGTTTGCATAAAATCATAACAATGGTTATAATGATTTAAACCATTTGATTATGATAACATAGGTGATTAGTTTGGTTAATCCTTGATATGCAAGGTTAAATCCAAGTGTTTTAAACTAATCACAATCAATAACATACTCACTGGAACGAGTATTTAATGTTTATGATAACATGCAGATTAGTATGTTAAACATGGTGATATTTTATGATACCTGGGTAAATCAATAACAAGGATTGATCATATCTAAGCCATTGATCTGTATAGGAACTTGTTTTAGCATTATAATCAACAACATTAACTATTTGATTAATCCGAGATTATTCTGATTAATCAAGTGTGTTATCAACCTAATATTGGTTTGATGACTTTCAAGACAATGTCTTTGACATTTGGACGTTCAGAAAGATATAATCAGTAAATTAAAACATAAATAACCTATTAAATGTAACCACTGCAGAAATACAAGTTATTAGCAATTCCTAAAGCCGAGGCTAATTGGGAATTTATTGTAAGTCGAGCTTTGAATTAAGGTGAGTTCTATGAGCCCTCTTTTACTATTTTAACGTTTTAGGGCTGATGTGCATGCATGGTAAATATCTTTGAAATGATTGTGAGTTCTATGAGCCCTGTTTAACTGTTTTAAATGCTTTGGCCTGATATGCATGTTATAAAGTTATTTTATGAAAATGACAGTATGTATGTGTAAAGTTATTGTATGAAAGTGATTTTAACCTGATTATGGTCAGGTAAAGCATGTTTTCAGGAAAAGTATGTTTTCAGATAAAGAAATGTTTTAAGTCTCAACTATGGTTGAGAAGTAAATGATTTTAAGAATTTCAGCTGAGATGTAATGAATACGTTAAGTCTCAATGATGATTGAGAAATAAATGATTTTACGAATCTCAGCTGAGATATAACGAATGTTTTTAAAGTCTCAACTGCGGTTGAGAAAGAAATGATTATTTTTGTGTAAGACACTCGACTGATGTCGAGGATGAAATGTGAGACACTCGTCTGAGGTCGAGGAGGAACATAAGACACTCGGCTGAGGTCGAGGAGGAACATAAGACACTCGACCGAGGTCGAGGAGGAACTGTGGTTTTGTCAACTACGGTTGATGTTATGATGATATGTATGTTATGTAATTATGTTATGATGCTATGTATGTTATGAAACTATGATATGAGAATAGGTACGCAACGTATTTAAATTATGTCATGTGATGACATGAATGAATAAAGATTTTTCTAAGAAATGAACTTAGAACTCACCAGCATAAAGCTGACTTGTTTTACATGCATGTCAGGTTGAGCAGGTTATGATAAGGATATGATGGCTCGTGGCAAGAGATGAGGACTACCTACTCAAAAACTAGCATTCCTATTAAGGATAATGTTATGTAATGATTTCCGCTGCTATAGTATACGACTAATGTACGGTTTAAGAACTATGCTTTTGATGTTTAACCAACCGAGGGACTTCCGGGGAACGGGGCCTCTCAGAAATCCTTGTCGGTACGCAAAGCAGGAGCGGGATTTTTGAACTCAGAATTCCTTGGCAGTGCGTGGAATGTTTCGGGATTGAAACTAAATACTATATTCATCGTGGTACGCCGAGGCCATGCATGATCGGTCTTGTCGGCACGCGACGGGTCCTAGAGGACAAAACCTTATAAAATCAACCCTAGTCTCTTTCCACCCAGTTTCTTTACAATCTCTCCGAGTTCTTACACTCATTCTCGGAGCAACAAACCAGAAATCAACCCCTAAACCTTTGCAAACATTCCCTAAACCATTCCTTTACATTCTTGGTTTCTTGGAGTCCTTGGAGCTTGGAGAATGAGCTAAGGAACTAGGAACAACCATCCATCTGTTAGATCATCATCACCAGAAGCTATTGAAGCTCATCTGCACTAAATCTTGTCATCTAAGGTAGTATTCTATAGTTATTTATACTTAGATCGAACATGAAAGGGGTGAAAACCCACATGCATTAACATCCACCCACATGCAACTCCATGTGGCTATGTACACGAATTTGTTGGTGATTTTATGTGATCTCAATGTAGATCCACTGATTTTAGAACATAGGATTGTTATAATTGAGTTTTGATAGGTTATTTTGATAATTTTGAAATACTTGCCATAAAAGGAAACTTTTATGTTGCATGTTGTAGATTTGTGATGATCTAGACATGTTAGACATGTCTAGATGTATCAAATGTATATTGAAGTGTTTAGAAACACATTTAGGAATTCGATTTTGTGAAAAACATGATTTTTTAGAAACTTAATATATATGGAAACTTTTGTTAATCAAAAGAGGGGTTTTGATGTTTTAACATTTTTTGGTAGATTGTGATTATTGAAATATGTTTAAAAACGATTTCTAAGCATTTTCCAGAAATTTGATTTTTGAAAACGGATCTTTAAACGTCATAAATAGTGATTTATGCCCAAACGATATGTTCTAACTGTTTAAATGTGTTTTTATAAACATACTAAAAGTATAAATTTTATGAAATGGGATTTCATAACTATCCATTCCAAAAATAGAAACTTTCTAAATATAGAAAGTTTCCTAAAATGGAAACTTTCCAAAAACGGAAACTTTATGATTTTCACTACATGACTTATGAGAAAGTCTTACGATTAGAGTCATATGATGCATGTTGGTGTCCTATTTGTATTAAGGCACATAAACGAACTAAACACAACAAACATGTCACCAACGATTCTTAGAGTCAACACAAGGCAACACACAAATACTCAGTTGAGCACGTCGACATTTTTAATTGTATGTGATACAACACACCACAAAACACATACTCACGACCTATTTTATTATAGGTGATTTCTATCAGGTTGCTAGCACTCGCTATTTGCGAACGCTTAGACCAGAACTGCTGTACTAGGTGAGTTCACGACCCCTTTTATCTTTTCTACCTTTGGAGGAGAAAACATTGCAATCATAAACTGTTTTATAAACAACACCTTATTTTGATTACGTATGGACATGCTTTATCACTATATGTATATGTATGGCACACATCACAACTCAAAATCCTCACAAACACACCTCTGACCGTTAGTAGCGCGGAGCGCCTAGTGTGGCAATCTTGGATAGTACTATTTGGGCCTGACAAGCCCCACCCATCACGCCTGGGAGGCCAATCCGACTGGAGGTCGGAATGGGTGCAATATTGACCAACACACATTGCCATTGTCTTGTGATCGACATGGCGGGAGGCACACAGTCAGCTTTGGTACGAACCCACATATGATATAACTGCATTGACTAGTTATCAATCAATACTGCATTGTAATGATATGGAATCCAGCAACACTTACTTTAAACATTTTATGTTTACTGCTTATGAAAAACCTGTGCTCTCACCAACCTTTGTGTGGACCCTTTTACTCGCATGTTTTCTCAGGTAACTAAGGCACGCGCACGAGGATAGGATGCTAGGTTGGAGTCTCATGCATCTACTCAGTACATTTATCATTTTATTTAGTCATGTAATGCTAACTACTTAAACCGCTTCCGCAAATTATTACTCTATATTGTTTTGAAAAATTTCTTTTACTTAAGCTTCCGCAACTTAAAAGTTCCAAATAAACCGATGAATTCGGCAATGGCAACCCAACATCGGTTAGGAAAAGGCTTAGCATGACGCCGTTGAACTAAATTTTCATGAAAAACTTCTAAGGTTTGCCTTTGTTATAAAGCGTTGTCAAACATATGCCAAATTGAATTCCATCTTGTAGGTACGTCCCAATACATACATAAAAAGATGGAGTTTTTATCCTCACAAATTTTTTAATGATCCACATATCTTCTACAGCTTATAAAAAACATCCTTTAACATTTGTTTAAACATATCTTCTAACCTATTCATTTCAGAAACCGCAAGAGCATCGTGCACGTCCACGTTAATGATAAGCGCAAGACATATAGTATGAAAAAAAACACCGTTACTTATCGGTTTATATTTAATTTTTAATTTCTGAGCCGAATTAGTATTATTTGAAGCATTATCAATAGCTATTGAAAATATTTTATCTTGTAGATAGATGTTTGTATTATTCCATCTAACATGTAAAAAAAATGTTCCCTCGTGTGTGGATACGAATACATTTCGAAGGCAATCGTTCGTTTAAGCATTTGCCACGTATCGGGATCAATCCAATGCGCGGTAACGCAAAGGTACAATTCAGGAAACCCATGTGGTGCCGACCAAATGTCCGTTCTTAAGTTAACCCCGGTTTTTAAATTTTGAAAACCCAAATTAAATTAATTCTTGTTTCGCTTGATGCCAACGTTTCAAACAATCACGTCTAAGAGTTGAACGACTTACTTGTTTGTATCGTGGTTGTAGCTCCTTTTGAATCATCCTCGTCAATTGTGCGTTGTCAAAATGATTAAGACAAACTTTCTTGAATTACTAAATTTTCCATCATTTCACGAACCATGTCGGGATCGAAATTCCAAACCCCACATTCGGTAGACATTTGTGTTTGATAGTTTGCCCGATTATTCTTGACCGTAACACAATGCTTGGTCAAATGACTTCTTAAAATAGAGTTAGATTTCGGTTTAAGGAATGTACCGCAACCTTTGCAGTGTGCTTTATCAACACTGTTCGACATTTTGCATAAGTCGAAATGTTGGAATAGATATTTGTTCCTCGTAGATTTGATTCTTACAACAGTTGGTTCAATTTAAGAAGATGCACCAATGCCAACGAAACTTTGAGTATTTCCCGAGCTTGCCATTGAATTGAATAAAGAAGTAGGTGATCTTTTTGAGCGCTTTTGATCGTTTTGTATCATTTTCGAGCGTTTAAGAGCGTAAGAGGAGAATAGATGTTGTGTGATAAAACCAAAACACCCCCATCTATTTATACTTCTGTTTAGGGGCAAAATGATCCAAAAATTTATGAAAAATGGCTAGAAAATGGCTAGAAAACGACTAGTTTTTTTTCTCCAAACCGGTTACCTAGTCTCCAACAGCTACTTTCACAAACGGATACAAAAAAAGGCTACTTTTTTGAACCAAAACCGGTTAACCGGTTTCTAACCGCTCAAAAAAACCGGTTTCACTTTAAATGGTTACTAACTGGTTTCTGGAAAAAAAATGAGGAACCGGTCCCAAACCGGCAATTAAAACAATACCCTGAAACCAGTAGGAATAACCCGTCCAGAAACCGGTTTGAAACCGGTTTAGATCCCAGTTCGGATCGAGTAACCGGTTATTTTGTGCACGTCTAGTTGGTTGGCCCATTGGGTCGGCCTTGAACATGGCTCCCCTCAACCATCATCCACGTATGACATAAATTATGTTGAAATAACAATTGTTGGTAATTAGTTTTAAATTTTATGAGTTAATAATACCGACCATTCAAATATAGCCTTATCTTATAAAAGAGACCTTGATTAACTAGTTACATTACTCAATAATATATTCATTTTTGGCCCTATAAAAAGCAATATTTTATTTATGTATCCCTGAATCATATTAAACAACCCAATGTTTTATAATGTAGTGCATGGCAAAGAATATACTTGCATAAAATATAGGAAAGCTGACAATGATCATGTCTTGCATGGCAATTGTTTCACATGAAACATGTTTTGATGCATAAGACAAGCTTTGAAAGTGACAAAATAAAAAAATTATTTATATAAAATATATCTATTTTATTATAAGGACTTTGATTTGCAAGATCTATTAATCATTAATTAATAGTATCCTCTTAAATTTTCTATAAATTGGTGCAACATTCCACTACATCCATACAAAACAAATTGTGAACACATTAGTACTCAATAGATGATGGACTCACTATATGCTTTCTTGGTTCTCCTTTCACTAATCATGGTAATCTCTCTCTCTCACTCTCTCTCTCTCTCACACACACACACATACACATACACATACACATGCATACATACATTTATATACATATACATATACATATATAATAATTTAGGATTTTACCCAAAGATTAATTTTCACATTATACAATTCCTCTCTCTCTCTTTCTCCCTCCCTCCATCCCTCGATGTAAATATATGTATATACATATATACACACACAGGCACACACACATAATATGATATATTTGGTTTTTACTGTTACACAATGTAAAATCGCGATTCTCAAACATATCTATAACACGTGTAGTTATGTATATTTTTTATTTTTTATTTTATTATAATACCATATATTGTATTACCTAAATACAAAAGAAGGAAAAATAATCTAATTTTACATCGGGTTTTCTCAACTGAAATGAGTTTCTTAATTATTCTTTGTATATAATCTATATGTGTGTTGGCTTAATATTCTTTTTTATGACAAAATTAATAGTTGCAAGGTTAACACATATGGTAGGAAGGGAGGATATCATGCTTGGTTGGGTTATTGTATAATCAGACCACTTTATCACACACACAATATGATATATACATGCAAAGAATAAAAGACCCGAAAAACTTAATATTTACAATTCATATATTCTATAGAATAAGGTCAAACACGGTATTTATACCGTACAAAGTCATGGTTATTTAACCGTTTTACCCACTGAAATGGCATGTATTTTAAGTGCCATATAACCCATGATTTCCAACAATTTATTTGACCTATTTTCACTTCTATTACGACTTTATTTGACGTTGTTCTTGACACACAATTACACAATAAAACTATCTAATTCATCTTCAGTTGATCGTCAAGATTAGGATCCAACATGGGTTAACTCGAAATGATCATATACTATTCATGCCAGAGACAATATCTCTTTTAAATCATGTAACCCATTTATATAAAAGAGTTAAACAGATGGGGAAGGTTCCCATAAGAAGTTTATTTTGAATAAGAAGGCTAAAAATGATTTTTAAAAACTCGAAAACCAAACCAATTAAAATCTGATTGAATTCATTTTTGCATCATTAGAACTGGCTTGTCAAATCATAAAACCCAAACCTTAAATCATAAACAATAAACCCAAATACCAAAACCAAAAGTTTAAGAACAAACCCTAAACTTAAAGATTAAACCTAGAAAGCTAAAAACCAAGCCCTAAATCTAAATTCTAAAACTAGTTATTAAAGCTAAAACCTAAAAGCTGGTATTGTTGGGTTCGATGAGACGATTTCAATGATATCGAAATGAGTTCAGTCGAAGTTCGTTTGGGTCGGTTTTGGAGTTTTACAAATACTTTTTAACCTTCTTAAGCAAAATAGATTTTTTATTTGATCTTTCCCCTAAACGGATTAGTGTGTTGTAATATGTTGCAATTAGACTATGAATCATCGCAAACAGTTTCGTAAGTTGAGTTAGAAAGTTATATTTGTTTTACTATTCATATTTTATTTTTAAAGATTTTGAGGGATATGAACTTGTTAAATTCTAATATAGACAGAACACGACACGTTTAATTAAATTGGTTAGACTTGACATTCCGGAATTTGATTATTTTTTTTGTACAGAGTGTTATGAATATCGATGCTAGACCACATCCTGAAGGCTATTGGCATGATACTATTGTTCGAAGGGGTACTTCAGTGTCACCTCATCCTATAAATAAAAACCATTGTCACACATTGGCAAAGGCAAGAAAGCACATATCATCAGGCCATAATGATTTTGAACCAACACCTAATGTTTCACGCTATGGAAATGATGTGAATGATAACGACGACAAGTCAGACTTTGAACCCAGACCAAACATCTCGGTTTATGATAATGAAACCAGTTTAAAAGGTAAAAAGAACGATGATGAAGAGTTTGAGCCTAGGCCAAATATCTCTGTATATGACAATAATACAGGTTTACAAGGTAAAAACAACGTTGATAAAGACATTGAACCAAGACCAAACATCTCAGTTTATGATAATGAAATTGGTTTAAAAGGTAAAAAGAATGATGATGAAGAGTTTGAGCCTAGACCAAATGTCTTTGTTTATGATAATGATACAGGTTTACAAGGTAAAAACAATGTTGATAAGGACTTTGAACCAAGACCAAACATCTCAGTTTATGATAATGAAACCGGTTTAAAAGGTAAAAGGAATGACGATGAAGAGTTTGAACCTAGGCCAAATATCTCTATTTATGATAATAATACAGGTTTACAAGGTAAAAACAATGTTATTAGAGATTTTGAACCAAGGCCAAACATATCGGTTTATGATAATGAAACCGGTTTAAAAGGTAAAAAGAACAATGATGAAGAGTTTGTGCCTAGACCAAATGTCTTTGTTTATGATAATGATACAGGTTTACAAGGTAAAAACAACGTTGATAAAGACTTTGAACCAAGACCAAACATCTCAGTTTATGACAATGAAACTGGTTTAAAAGGTAAAAAGAATGAGGCTTAAGCCTAGGTCAAATGTCTCTGTTTAGGATAACAATGCATATTTAGAACAGAAACCATCTAGCCAAAAGTTTGAACCAAGACCAAATGTTTCTTTTTATGAGGGTTAGGGTTGTGTCTTCGAAATAAAATTTATTGTCAACGTCTAATAATGTATTAGATGTGTGTTTGTGTGTGAATGTGATTTATGTCAAGCAAAATAAATGGTTTATATTTTGTAAAAGTTTCTTTGCATTTCTAATTAATATCTACTATTTGTATGAAACTCGAAAGCTACTAAAACTCTGGCAGGAAAGTGCGACGAAGTATTTGTCATGAGAACATGATAGTTAGATCTCTCACAAATTATCAACCTCTTTAGCAATTACGTAACACAATATGATTTCTATCCTACTCAAGAGTTGGAAACTGTTCACTCATTACTCAAACTATGAACCTGACATACTAATTTATCAGTATGATTAACACTTCTGGCATTCATATCACGTGACCACTCTATCTCCGCACCTAGGGAAACACAATGGGAACACTCTAAGGTAGAGATCGCCAAAACTTAAACATGGACATGAAAGGTAAACTCTCAAAATCATCGGGATTTCCTGACCATCTAGTTGTTCGTTGGCAACCAAATGGGGCATAACAAAATTCCCATATACTCTTCTTATGAATAAGACAAACAAGCGAGGTAAATTAACCCAAACCTATCTAAAGGGAATAGTCACTCGGCACGGAGTACCAACTTCATTAGGTTCCGGCCGTGATGTTTGATGTCACACCCCGAATGACGGCGGAAAACGTCGGGACGCAAGTTTGACTATGCATTAGCTCATGGTGCTATTATCTGTTTTCAATATTTAATGCATCAATATTAATCAATACAAACATTAAATTCATAAAATTCAAATTAAGTTATAAGAATTTGAATATACAAACAATTACAAATGAAATTCTAAACATTGTTTTAAAGAATTAACTAGGTCTACTATTCCTATTCCTATTCCTATTCCTATGTCTTCTTCATGCCTTCATCTTAACATGTTACATATGTAAAATAAATGTCAACTATTTGCATAGTTGGTGAGCAATTCTATGGTTACAATAGTTATAAAGAATGCAAAACTATTAAACTAAATAGAATAGGTATAAAGCCTATGTAAATTTGCAAGTAGCACAAAGCAAGAATCCAAACAAGTGATCTTACAAGGTTTAAATCAAGACTAGCTAGGTCTTAACTTAAACAATGTAAATAGTAATGTTTATGTATGTGTATCTTTCACCTTTTTCACACAAGACATAAGTCAATCCGAAGAACGTAGCTACATTCTTAGGCTGCTAGATATTGTTTTTGTTTTTGTATGAAATGTCTTCTAACCTAAATCCCACATAGCAATTAGCATATTAAGTTCACATAGCATCTAAATCATGTCTACTAAGCTTAAAAGTTTGCATCAAGTATATGTTTTGACTCAAAGAATATGTTTGTGTATAAAGCATATGTAACATCCCAAAAAGTATACAAAATGTAAAAAGGAGTAAGAATTAACTCACTTGTATCAAGTGTAGTCTTGTTTCAATTGTCTCTTGTGGTTGAATGAGGAAAAGCTAGCAACATTTCCCTAATGTTTATGAATAGCACGTCTTAATCTAAGTTCAACTGTTTTGTCTTAGATCTATGGCTACTATGGAATCCTTAATGTTCTAACATTGATAATGTGTACTTAGAATAATATTTAATTATCTATTTAATATTATCCATTGTATAAATAATAAATAAATTGGAATACTTTTATTATTCCATTTATTTATTATAGAAGTATAAGAATAATTGTTTTGGGAATATTTAATTAAATAGTCTTATTTGTATATAATAAATATATTGGAATGTTTTTAGCATTCCATTTATTTATTATACAAGGTCTATGAATGCAAATTTGTGCCCCAATGATAATGGTTTAAATTTTGATATAAGTTATTTATACAAAATGATTAAATTATTCAATGTAAAACATATTGCTTAAAAGGTTTTGATTTTAAACATAATCTATTGAATAATCTTCGTTATTTATGTTTTAAAATTTCATAAGATTAATTTGCAAATAGTTTTGTAAAATTAAAAGTTGTAGAATTTAAATTGGATCTAAAGATGTTTATAGTTGTATTTTCAAATAACTTTATAAAGTCATGAGCTATAATACTCATATTAAATTCAAAAATGTTTTTAGATTATGCGTTTTCAAATTTTAAACTTACATTTGTTTATAAAATTTGTGTAAAATAATCTTATTTTAAATAGATTTTAAAAATTTGAAGTCTAATTAAAAATATTTTAAATGTAAGTTGAAGATTTAAATTACTTTAAGTTTGTAAAAATTTAAAATAAAGGTTATGTTGTTTTATAAATGATTTAAAAATATCTAAATATTGTTTTCAAAATTAATCTTGATTGAAATGTCTTATTTATATTTCTCCAATTATTAAAAAAGTTTTTTTAGATTAAATAATAATTGTTAAATAATCATTTAAGTTTATAAAATTTTGTCCAGAATTTTTATAAGAAAAATAGCATTTAAATGGGTCAAAAAGAGGCATAAAAACCGGTTTAGGGGTAGCAGGTGGGGCTTGAACCCGAGACCCTTCTTTCGACCGGGTAGCGCACAAACCAGTAGGCTACAATGTATTTTTTGAAATACCTTTGTTTACGTTGAATCTTAATCAGTTTTAAGATCGTCTCTCAAATCTAAGAACCCTAATACCAAATTGATTTCCAATTTGTTTGATGGGGTGTTTGTGAGAAATTAAAAGCATAGGGCTTTTGTACCCCACATGATTCTGAGTCTGTAGATGTGAGAATTACCTGCGTAATGTAAGGATTTGAAGGAGTTCGATTCGGAGTGCGGCCGGTCTTGGGTTCAAATCGTGCTCAAATGCTGTTGTGAGTCCTTACTTCTTGCGCAGAAGATTTCGTGAATCCAAGAGGAACCTAATGGTTCCATTTGATTTGAGTTTTATATTGTTTTTGCTTGATTTCAAATTCCAATCGAGTTCGGTATTTTTAGAAATGATTGAACGCGTTTATTGATCCAATTAACATTAATTGGTGATTGCATGTTGTTACGGCGTTCGAATAGTTTCCTAATTGATAAATTTTGAGATGTCATCGGCTGTAAACGAGTAGATTCAAAATTGGATTCGAATGGGTCTTTGGGTCGGGTCGTTGTGGTTCAGGTGCGGGAGATGGGTGAGAGGAAAAAGAACTTTGGGCCATTTACAGTTTTGGTCCTCCTATTTTTATTCAGGTTTAAAGTTTGGTTTTAAACCTTTTCTTTCCCATAACTAATTAGTTTCAATATTAAGCCTTTTAGTCCCTCTTGTATTAAATATATTATTTGATGTAACAGCACACCTCTAAAGAGATATATACACACAACACTTGCATGCGCACATATCTAACACTTGCATGATACTATTGAGTAGTTTTAAATGATCATTTACACTTAAAATACCTTAAAACACTTGCATGCGCACATATCTAACAGCACACCTCTAAAGAGATATATACACACAACATGGGTATGCATGCACAACTTGCGAACCCCTTTAAGACGAATTCACACCGTAGTTACAAACAAGTGGTGCGACCCAAGGGCAAATACACAACCTCAAAAGAGAGTTGTGATGAGTGGTAGCCTCCACGACAAGGGAGAAGCTCCTAAAACCAAAGTCATGTTAACAAAATTTACAAACTAAAAAGGGAAATGATTTTCTCTTAGTTATCTTCCAACCGGTTCCAAAACCATTCGGTTACAAGCTAACCAAACCGAACCAACTAGTATAAAAGGAGTTCAGTCAACTTTTTCTTAGTAACGAAACATAGACTTAAAATCTCATCAATTAAATATTAAAAGCCTTAAATGTACCATGGCTGGAACTTTTGTGATCATGACTCACCAAGCTGATAATCCTAACCAAATTAGTTCACAAAGCCAACCATCCTTTGAAACCCCTCTCAAATGGCCGAACTAACCATCTAACAAGAAGGTCGTGGGTTAAGAATATCATGAATAGATTATAGATCTACAAATCTAACAAAGAGTTGTTATGTTGTCAATGAAAACAAACCTTGGAAAATATACCTTAGTAATCCACTTTTCTTTCCATGTGATATAGTACTACCTACTCGCCCAATAAAGCTGCCACTAAGGATAGGGCAGCCTCCTTTCCTCGCTGCTATGCCCGGCAAAATGTGCGGTTTGGGTCGGCTTGGGTAACGGGCTAGAATGGGTTTGGGTCAGGACGGGTGCGGGTCAGAACGAGTTTTAAGCAAAATTAGTTCGGGTTTGAATGGATTGTTCTTACAAAAAAATCAATTCACTTTAATTTAAGATTTGTTGAAAGTAAACAAATAGTCCATTTCTATAATTTTTAGTGATTTTCTCATCAAATATGTTATTAGTCATTATTAAATGTTTGATCTATTGCATTTACATAATTTTTTAGTTACCCATCTTGACCCGCATTGTGTTTAAGTGTTACTCATCTCAACCCATTCAATATTATGATGCTACCCATTTTAACCCATTATACTACAATTGTTTACCCAAACCAACTTATTTCCTTTGATATAGGTAAAAATTGGCACCTCTAC
Organism: Mikania micrantha; assembly: GCA_009363875.1. Lineage (NCBI taxonomy): Eukaryota > Viridiplantae > Streptophyta > Magnoliopsida > Asterales > Asteraceae > Mikania > Mikania micrantha. Next base: position 36,282,497 of record CM018689.1, on the reverse strand, counting down.
TCCCAGCCAGTTGAATATGACAGCTAAAATAGCTCCAACATCCCTCATTTGATCTGCCAAAAACGTCCCAACCATGAATCCATGCATCCATCAACTTTCTCCTATGATATGACTTCTCAAATGGAAGAAAAATGACGGTGGTAAGCACGCCAATGGGACCCTCCAATAAGTCTATTGGAATTAGCTCTAACTGCCTGATTTTCTGCAGCAAAGTGAACCTTATCTTCACTCCTCCTTAGCCGACCTTACCCCATGCCCGTACACCACCATCCTATGGTATAAGATGCCACCCTCATCTCTAAAATTCCCTATAAATACCATTGTTTTACTTCCACCAAATTCAACCCACACTTTCTGTAAACATGTAATTGAATTCCTTGAATTCTTTATTCCAATATCTTCACATATATAGGAGTACAATGCATATCTTCTATTTACAGATAAGATATTTTATAATACAAAATAATCCTATACAAAAATAATCCCGGTATCTATTATACCCCCGCAGTCGAAACGGGAGGTTGTCGGATGTTGAGACTGGACCGAAAATCATCAAACAGGACTTGTGGTAAGCCTTTGGTGAAGATATCAGCTATCTGAAAACGTGAAGGCATATGAAGAACACGAATCTGGCCTTGAGCTACTTTATCACGAACAAAGTGAATATCCAACTCGATATGCTTTGTACGTTGGTGTTGAACCGGGTTGGTACTCAAATAAATGGCACTGACATTGTCACAATAGACAATAGTAGCGCATGATAAAGGATTGCGAAGTTCTAACAACAGATTACGAAGCCAACATGTTTCAGATACAACATGGGCCACTCCACGATATTCGGCTTCAGCACTCGATCTTGATAATGTTGATTGACGTTTTGAGGACCAAGATAGCAGATTGGCCCCTAAGTAAACACAGTATCCAGAAGTGGAGCGGCGTGTGTCTGGGCATCCGGCCCAATCAGCATCAGTATAAGCAACCAGTGAAGAAGTGTCTGAGCGTGTGATCGTCAATCCGTAAGAGATCGTTCCTTTTATGTAGCGAAGAATGCGTTTCAGAGCGTGCATATGAGTGGTCCGTGGAGCGTGCATGTGCATACATACCTGCTGTACTGCATAGGAGATGTCAGGGCGAGTAAAAGTTAAGTATTGAAGTGCCCCGGCCAGTTTCCGATATGAAGTGGCATCGTCTAGAAGATCACCATCGGAGCTGCTCATCTTTTGTTTCGTATCAACTGGCGTTTTAGCAGGATGACATGAGGAAAGACCAGCTCTTTCAAGAATCTCCAGGGCATACTTTTGTTGAGATAAAAAATAGTAAGAAGGCTGGTGAATGACTGCAATACCCAGAAAATATGACAAGGGACCTAAATCCTTCATGGCAAATTCCTTAGCCAGAAGCTTCATAAAGTGATGGCGAAGTTTTACGGATGAAGTAACCAGGAGAATATCATCAACATAAAGTAAGATATAGGCGGTTTCTTGTCCCGAGTGAAAAATAAATAAGGAGTGATCACACTTGCTATGATTAAACCCAATGGTTGAAACATAATCGGCGAAGCGTTGATACCACGCTCGGGGGGCCTGCTTCAATCCGTATAGTGATTTCTGTAGGAGACAAACGTGATCAGGGAAATTGGAATCCCGAAAACCTGGAGGTTGATGCATGTAGACTGTCTCATTTAGATTGCCATGAAGAAAGGCATTCTTTACATCAAGTTGATGAACATCCCATGATTTTGATAATGCAAGGCTAAGAACCGTACGAATTGTCGCTGGTTTAACCACTGGGCTGAACGTTTCCCCACAATCAATTCCAACCTGTTGAGACCTGCCATCACAAACTAAGCGAGCCTTGTAGCGGTCAAGAGTGCCATTAGAATTAAGTTTATGTCTAAATACCCACATGCTACGTACAATGTTCATATTAGGCATTCGAGGAACTAATTTCCACGTGTTATTGTCAATAAGAGCCTGGAATTCGTCAAGCATGGCTCTGTTCCAATCAGGATTTTGGAGGGCAGCAATTGGTGTTTTAGGTAGAGGACTGATAGAGATGTCGGAGTGAAGATTCATGGGTTTGATTGGTTTGGTGATTCCTGACATGCTACGTGTTTGAATTGTCCGTCTAGGAGGAGTAGGGGGTGTTGGGTTTAGAGGAGTTGTGGTAGAGATAGGAGCTGATTGTGATGTCTGGGGCTGAGATTTAGGAGCTGGTTGCTGGTCCGGATGGGCTGTTTGGGGGGCTGTTTGGATCGGAACAGGAGAGGGAGGTGTTGGCTGGTCCAGATTGGCTGTTTGGGGAGCTGTTTGGGGGGCTGTTTGGTTTGGAACAGGTCTGGGCCTGCGGTGGTATTGTTTAGAGAAATCTTTGGGCTTGTGTAAGAGATGGTCAGCCCAGATTTGTGGATGCAATTCTGATGTGAGAAATTCATAAGTAGAGGATGATGGTGAAGGTGTAATTCTGATGTGGATGCAATTCTGATGTGAGAACTGTATGGAGCAGGAAGAGAGATCGTTTAGGGTTGAGGGAGATCGGCTCGATGGAGAAGGTCAGAGATCGGCGTCCTTGGAGAAGATCAGCAACAGTGTTGCAAAGGAAGGTGACGGCTGATTTAGGGTGAAAAACCTGTCTCGTGATACCATGTAAACATGTAATTGAATTCCTTGAATTCTTTATTCCAATATCTTCACATATATAGGAGTACAATGCATATCTTCTATTTACAGATAAGATATTTTATAATACAAAATAATCCTATACAAAAATAATCTCGGTATCTATTAATGTAAACATGTAATTGAATTCCTTGAATTCTTTATTCCAATATCTTCACATATATAGGAGTACAATGCATATCTTCTATTTACAGATAAGATATTTTATAATACAAAATAATCCTATACAAAAATAATCTCGGTATCTATTACTTTCACCATCCTGTTAGAAGCATCGACCAAGGCCCTCCATCATACTTATTCCCTATGAAACCTTAAGAACTTCTAGTCGAGATCCCATAAAAACGAGGTCTAAACTCTTGGCCATCCTAACCCATTCAGCTTGACACACTGCAAGAAAAGGCAGCAATAGAGGCGACAAAAATCGCCGCTAAAGGTCCAGAAAATCGCCGCTAAAGGTATTTGCGGCGGCAAATCGCCGCTAAAGGGTCGACACTATTAAATCGTCGGTAATGGTCGATAATCGCCGCTATTGACCATGTCGCCGTTGTTGACCTCGTTGCCGCTAATGCTCAAAATCGCCGCTAAAGGTGTTTTAAAATCGCCACTAATGCTCAATTTTAGCCTATCTGATGCAATTGTATTTGAGAAAAACTTGGATCACAAATTGACTTTTTCAAAATCACATGAATACATCCCTTATCTATATGCTTGTGTGTGATATCTAGCACAAGTAAATCTGACCAATGTCTTTATATATTATATAGCTTGAGAGCATACGATATGTGATCAAGGTATAGTTAGCTCATGTTATGACATGTGTCCTCTTCAAGTTCTTAGAGCTCAAACCATCTTTCTAAACATGTATTGTGTTGACCCATCCTAGATTTGTATATGATTTGCTATATGTTGGTTAGAATAAAACCAACATATATAAATAACCCTAAGGCATACCGGGGTCAGTGTGCTGCTTGAATTCCTTGTCACACCCCAACCGACGGCGGAATACGTCGGCGCGCGAGCTTGACTGTTCATTAGCTCATGGTGCTATTATAACGTGTCAATATATAAAGTATCATTATTACAAAATAAATACAAAATTCATTGAATCAAAACAAACATTACATGAATTCAATATCTAATGTATTACAATAGAAATTCTATACATTGTTTTAAGAATTAAACTAGGTCATTAATCCTATCATATGTCTTCAACATGCTTCCTTATCCTGTTACACATGTAAAATATCATTCTTGAAGATTCTATTCATTTACCTATTAATAGATTTCATCGTGTTAAACTAAAATCATATGGTTGGTATGTAAATAATTATTATCAATATTTTATTTAAGTATTTTAAATAAAATATATCTTAATAATTTATCTAAAAAAATATCATAATTATATAATCACTTTAAATAATTAAATTTATTACGTAAATAATTATTATCAATATTTTATTTAAGCTAACCAACTGATCTAGCTTCCAAGATTGCTATGATTTTGAATTCTTTTATACTTAAAAGCTCAAGGTTATTTTCCCCAATTTAATTCAAACGAAACCAAGAACCCTAATCCTCTGTTTCGTTCAATCCATTAGAAATCAAACTAAATCGATCGATTAGCATTGGGGCTATTGTTTGGGGTGAGATTACGAGTAAATTGATATAAAACTTACCTATTTGTGTTAACTTTGGTGTGTTTTGATAAGGAAACCGAGTCGTCGACCACAAGGACCTTCCTTCGTCTGATTCGTGAATCAATTGAGTTCTTGTGGTTTCTTTGATGTACAGAAAGGCTCGTGCAGATCAAAGGAACCTAAATTGATGTTTTAATTTGACTTTTATACTCGATTGTGTAGAGTCTAGGTATACGGTTCCACGTTTTATTTTTGGTTAGGATTTCACACGTTAATGGTTTCGATCGGTCTCGATTGTTGATTTTAATAGTTCACGCGTTCGAATCCTCTCCAAAAATAGTTTTGATCGAGCTGGTATGAGCTGGAAACGAGTTTGGTGTGAAACGGGTCGTGGGTTTCCAGTTTAAGGGAACTGGGTAAAGAAGGAGATGGGATATCGATTATTACCATTTCAGCCCCTCCTTTTTCCTTTCATTTAAATTTTTCGTTTTATGTTTCTTCCCCTCACAAAACAGTTTTTCTTTTATTACAAGTTAACCCCTCCTCATTTGGGATTTATTATTTCATGTGTTGGCCATTACTACTAGTTTAGAAACTGGTTACTAATACTTAATTAATTAAATAAAAGTTTTTTTTACAGAAACTATGTTATCTATACTTTATAATAAATGAAAATCTTTTTGCCTACATGTCATCACCACATCAACTTTCCTCTTAAATTTGACACGTGTCGTTACCATATTTATTCTTATATTAAAAATGACACATGGCATGATGTAATTAAATCTGATTTAAATTCTCTCAATTTATAAATTAAATTTGAATAATAAAATCATAAATTAGGCATTTTTTCGTTTAATTTAACAACATACATTGACCTAATTACTTTTCTCCTTCTCATACACCCGACGGCACTTCAATTACAAAAGTTGTACAACAATAGTTTTGATTTGGAAACTCAGAAAGATCTTTCGAGCTTAATCTTATCTCCTTCATAATGAGTATTGATTCAAGGTATGTTTATATTATCTGTTCATAATCGTTTTATTATCTTTGTCTGCTCGCATCTCCTTCATAACGAGTCGTTTTTGTTAATTTTTCTTTCATATTACTATTAGTATAATTTATTGTCATTATTGATTTAGTATATGTATTTTAGCATGAGTTAATACTCATTTGAAACCCTAATTTAATTATTTTATGGTGCGGCATTTTGACGATGGCTGCATAGATTGATCATTTGTATATTTGCGTTTCAATGACTAATTGTACAATTGTTTATTTTTAATCAGGTGAATGCAGTTAAATAATTGAAGGTAAGCAACTAATTTTCATGTTATTAGGATTGAACCTCATATATTTTGTTTATTTAAGAATATATGTAATTTGAATTAACAATAATCCATGAATTTGATGTGTTTAAGAAACTGCACTAAAGTTTTATAACATAATTGCATTTAAGAATTTGATCTTAATCAATGAATCTGATATATGTTGTCCTATCTTTAAGTGTGAGCACTATAAGAAGATTACTTCTTAAGTTCTTAATGGAATAAGACTGGAAAGAGCTTGCCAGGAAAGGTGAAGCTTGGTCATGTTAACTATGATGATGAAAAGGTGATCTTGAATTTGGATCATTGTATTAATTGATAGATTGATACATTTTATATTTCCTCAACACTCAAATTTTCAGGATTAATCATGATGGCTGAAGCTATCCTTACAGGTTCTTTCATGAGAGTATATGCTGGTAAGGTTCATGAAAGTTATATTATGTATTTTCATTCATTAGCATGCTTAATAAATTTGTCAAATCTTGAATTTAATATGTTGCTTATTTTATCATTTGAAGTCGTATTGTTTCATATTGATTTCAGATCTTATGTTCTTTATCTATTCACGTTTAATTGTAGGATTCTTTGTAACAATCTGTCTAACCACGTTCTTGTACAAGTCAAATGATACTCTTCAAAATCAAACAGTTTTAAAGGTTCTGTATTTTTATTCCTAAGCATGGTTAATAAATTTGTCTAATTTTGAATTCAATATGTTGCTTATTTTATCGTTTGGACCTGTAATTTTAGTTATTGACCTCATATCTTATATTTGTTGTTATTCATGGTTGATTGTAGGATCCTTTGCAACAATCTATTAAACATTGATTTTTTTAAGTACGCTTAACTCTCTAATTTAGATTAAAACACATAAAATGTGTTTGTGTACACATTGTGTTGACGGGCTGTTTTATTTTCAGGTTTGAAAGAAGAGAACTTCCCTTTAAGTAGAGAGCCTTGGTTAGACCAGTTAACAAATGATCAGTTGATGATGTTTCCACTGGCCTTTTTCTTCCAGTTGTTTTAAAATTCAAATATCAACACATGGGTTTTCTTTGCTATGGAGTCTACTATGAGACTTAACCAGATTTTGTAGTAATTCTTTTCATGGTTATTTTCATTTTCTAGCATCTAAGTTGTTACATCTGAACTTCTAACAGATCACACTGAAATACAATATGCAAGACAATTCTTTAATACATGTTGTTTACTTGCGTTCATTGCATTTTGTGTAAGATGGAATCATGTTACTTGTTACCATAGTTTGTATAGTTTGATGTTGGATAGATAAAGTTCTCTCTTTATATTTCTGATTTGCATTGACTTAACCATTCCAAAATATGTTGTTTTTTATTATGTTTGCAGTTATGGAGTAGACGATTTGGAGAAGACACAAGTAGCCTTCAGAAGCTAGAATCCATTGATCACTAAATAATTACTTTATTATAACATGTGCAGCCATATATATATGATCTTAAAAGAGACATAAGGCTCAAGAGAGCCAAAAAGGATCTTTCATGTATTATCCTATACAATCTTGAATGTTCTCAGTTTCACTACTTTGACCAAACAAAAAAATGTAAGCAAAAGTTCCATCTATTCATCGTAATAGTAAATGTTGTAACTAATGCCCTCCTTTTAAGTGGCAAGTTCAGATATTATATTAATTATTTACCATTTTAAAAAAAATATTTAAAGTCAAATATAAATCTTATATTTGAACCTCTTATGACATTATGATTTTATTATAGCACGTTAAATGAGTTTATGGGATTCTACGGGTTCACTACAATGGTCGGCAAAGCGATTTTTACATTTTGAGTTTTGACCATAAAAATTGTTGATTTTTACATCATGAAACACACATTATATAGAAGATTAGTTTGTAATTAATATGGTTTTTTATGAATTAAATGGAGTTTATTATTCACCTGTAAAACACATGTCCAAAGTATTAATATTTGATATAATTTTAATTTAATATTCAACCAAGTTTTTTACATGTGACAAGTTTTATATATGGGAAATTGTATGTCATACTATTATGAGTTAAATGTAGTGATAAATTAAAGCTTTTAATTAGAGATCTATAGTTTACATATCTGGTATATATTTGTAAATATGATGTTATTTACCACAATATATTTTTAATTGCTAACATTTTTAGTATTTAATCACGTGTATCACACGGGTTTATAACCTAGTTTATACATATATATATTATAACTTTATAAAAACTTTCTAATGTCATCGTATAACTTAATAAATTGAATGTTTAACATATTATAATTTTTTTGTAATATAATACACTATTTAAATCAAAAACTTATGAATTCATTATTATCCATAGTTAAAAAAATAAAAAATAAATAAAATATTATCATAAAAGTATTTTGTTTAAAATTCGATTCATTTGCTTTTAATTAAATGATACTGTGTATCTATATTTGTGAATAGCTCGTTTAAATACAATCCCATAATTTTCATTCATAATTCATGTTATGAAATTCCTGTTGAAAACCTTAGAAGTTACAGTCTCCCCTACTTTAAACAATTTCATCCCTAAATTTATTTATTAGAAATTATTATTTCGAGTGTTGAACGTTTCTTAAGTTTTTGTTTCCGCTTGTTTTGGTTTGTTTAACTTTTGAATTATCGGTTTAATCATATTAAAGTTGTTTTTATTTAATTTGTGTCATTAAATGGTGCCTAAATCCATAAACTACTATTTCGTAATATTTAAAGATATACGAGTAATGTATTTGTTTTTAGAGTTTATGTGCAATTTGTTTACTTGCTAAAAGGATTTCGATTTTAAGGATAGCTTACTTAACTCAATGAAAGCATAATTATAAATGTCTCTGATTTGTCTTGGTGTAAGAATACACACCAGATATCGATGCATGAATGACAATTTATTTGACTAATGTGCTTGACTAAAACATGGTTTGTTTGACTATGCAGAATACTTGACTAATTCTAACTCTTGATCAAGCTTTTGGTGCTACTATCAACATATCATCGATGCTTATATATAGGGTATACCGCAGCCAACCCACCACATCACTAATACTTTGATAGTATACCAAACGCCTACCAAAACTAACCTAAACTAAAACATGCTTGACTAAGTGTTGAAGACTTGATTGTATAATAGATAACTCGAATTGTAGCTTGAATTGACAAAAGCTATCCTTGGTCAAGCTTTCGGTACTACTATCAATGTATTATTGGTGCTTATATGTAGGGTATACCACAAGCAACCCACCAAATCACTAATACTTTGATAGCATTCCAATTAATTACCTACCAAGACTAACATATATTTTGAATAGATTGCTTGAATACTTGAATTTACTTTAGGAATTGTATAAGTATACAGATTCTAATAATTGCAATCTTGCAATAGGAGCTCATGATTGTATAGCTTGATATATAATTGATTTTGAATATACAAATGATATAGAATACACTAGTATGTGATATTATATGGTTGTGATATCTAATTATCACTAACCTTATTATAATAACATCGAATCTTTTGAATCTTTGTTTAAACATGAGAGTATAGATTAGTTTAATTAGAAATCAATACTATGAACTTGTTGTGAAAAATTCATGTGGAATCACCCATACCAAAATTTCATTAGTTCAAGTCATGAATATTGAAATCTAAACGAAAGGCGAAATATATAACGAAAACATAACATTCAAGATTGAAATAGTTCCTCATGAAATCAGAAATACACGAATCCAAAACAAATGATAGTTCAAATCAAACTCCTTGTATAAAATAGAATATCAAAATCGGTTTATCACAACGCATTGTTCACCACTTCCTTGTTATCTTGATCCATGTTCGCGTTAACATTGAAAACACGACCCCTTGCTCCTTGATTGGTTTAATTTTTCAGGGTATTCAAATTGTTGTTGTTGAACCAAAGGGGGCAGGCATTGAGCACATGATTTGGATTCCCACAACTGTAGCATGCCCTTGGTCTAGGAGCCGTGATGTAGGGTATGTTGGCTTGATTAACTTGAACCTTAGGCATCCGACAAGCAGTAGCTGTCACACCCCGAGCCAGCGGGGTTGGATCGGATTCCCTGTAGGGCGGAAGGTTCTCGAGGCGCGATATCGTGAGTGATAATCGTGATGATTTGATTGTTTACATAGCATCAATGTTATGAATAACTAAAGCACAATAACTTTAAACTAGGATTACAAAGTTAAATTACAATATCAATGTTTAGTAATTTAACTAAGTAAACCCATCCAACAATCGAATGTTTCTATCTTATATCTATACAAGATATCAAAAGATGTGCTTCTCCAAAAGTCAACTATGAATTATATCTGGGCCTCCTAGCATGCAATCCTGAATCTTAGCCTAATCCTGTGCATCACATGAGAAAACATGTAAGAAAAACAAAGTCAACACAATGGTTGGTGAGTTCATGTTGTTTTATATAAAATGTTTGAAAAACCACTTGAATGGCAACCTTAACCTCACCATTAACCACATATACCATCTGATTCAGTATGCTTATGTATAGGGCATATGTAGGGGACAAGCCCCAGCCACCGTCCCACCACATACCAAACCACATGATATATTGTCCCTGGTGATAATTAAGCGTTCCATCCTGTATCTTGATTCCATAACAGTTGATTCATAAAATCCGATTTCCCTGTAAATGTTTACCCTAATTTCCCGAATGACAACCTTAACCTCATCAATGACCACCTATGCTAACCAACCGAGTATGCTTATATATAGGGCATATGTAGGGGACAAGCCCCAGCCACCGTCCCACCACATACCGGGCTGCTTAACATATTGTTGTTAATGATAATTAAGCGTTTCACTCCACCCTATTGATCCATAACGTTTGATTACCCTGAATATGTTTACCTGGATTCCCCCGAAATGACAACCTTAACCTCACTAACAACCACCTATGCTATCCAACCAAGTATGCTTATATATAGGGCATATGTAGGGGACAAGCCCCAGCCACCGTCCCACCACATACCGGGCTGCTTAACATATTGTTATCAATGATAATTAAACGTTTCACTCCACCAACACCACATATGTTTGAGTTTTAAAATGAGTTTATGAGTACACTTCTGTGGGCAACTCAATTTCTGGAGGGTGCATCACCAAAGGATACACCCGATGGTATTCAGTATCTGTCCACAGAAACAACTAGGGTGTAGCGGTCTGCTTTGGAGCGCGATTAGAGGATAATCATTAGTAGGCACAGAGTCTACTAATATTATCATAATCATCCTATCCACCGTTACAAAACATGGATGGACAATGAAGAGCAGTGAATGACTAGTAGGAGTTGACTCCGTAGGTCAACATGCGATAGCAATCAGTCTGTCTTACAAGGTCCTGACAACGAAGAACACTGAATGACTAGGAGGAGTTGACACCATAGGTCAACATGCGATGGCCAATCAGTCTGTCTTACGAAGTCCTTGCTGATTGTTCAATGTTTCATCTTTCCGATACCATGTGCACATGTACCTATTTACCCACTTGAATCCCCTTTGTTAACGTGTTTAAGTTTCTGAGTTATTGAGCATTGAGTATTTGACTATGAACACCGATCACAAGCATTGACACCAAATAAGAGCATTGAGTAATTGAACAAAAGATGTTAACTTAAAGTACTCGCATCCAAAATATCTGAGTTTAAAGTATTTGAACATAGAGTATTCGTGTGTAAAATAGCTGAGTACTAAGTAAGTAAGTATTAAATATTGATTTAAAAGCATCAAGCATAATTCTTGAGTAATAGTCTTAAGCATAACAAAGTGTATGTTTAAGGAAATATGCATTTGAGAAATTGTATGAGTAATGATTTGAATAAGTATATGTTTGAGTAAAGAAAAAATCATGACTTATAATCATGATAGTTAAAACTGAATTCATAAAGATTTAGCATAAACAAAATGAATGAACAACTCAACAATTAACAGTTAATAAGCATTTCTTAAAACATAGCAATAATTATATAATTCATTTATACAAAACATTTGACATGTTTCTCAGTCCCGAAGTAAAAACAAAATAGTTTGAAAAGGGAAAAAAGAACTCACCTTGTGTTTGAAGTGGTTGACTTATTTTTACTAGAATGCACGCGCTCGTGTTAGTATTTGTTGTTGTGTTCAAGATCCTGTATTGATTTCACGTCGTATGTAGTTCATAAGTATATGTTCTAGATAAATTGTGTGCATGTAGGTGTTAGCCCTAAGTTGGCTAACACTTGTGAGTCTCGGTCATCATTTGGCCCAGTTAACTTGTTAGTGACTTTAGAACACTCAACCCAATTAGATTAAACACATCATCATCGATCTAGAATTCGATTTGATTTAGTTTCCTCACATAAAAGATTCTAAGTATAAAGACTTTGATCTCTTTTGTTTAATTGCCATAATTCCTTAGTATCTTGTAAGAACCTATTAGTAATAATCATAACATTATTCTTGTAAAACTTACTGTTTTAGGTGTTATGAATGTATGAGGTTGTACTCTTAACCAAATGGGCCAAATGTACATGAGTCATAAACAAGTGCATGGGCTGAAAAGTCCATTGGGCTAGATTAGATGAACATGGACTAGAGCAACGGGCTTGAGCTACTCAATTGGACCGAATAATTTGGGTTTGGGTCTTGGGCCGGGATGATCCTAATAAGTTGTGTAACCATATTGGGCATATCCCATACATTCTCGAATCCTATAAATCATAATGGACCGAAATTTAATAATGTTGGGCCTAATACAATTAATGTGGGCCAAAATTTGCTATATCGCATATGTGTGGGCTAAAACGAGATAGTTGGGCTTTATAAGTTACGTGGGCCTAATGTTGAGAGTTTGGCCAATTGATTGGGCCTTGGGTTGGATCAAATGACTATGGCTCAATTGAAACATGTATGGGCCAATTATGGGTTTGCTAAAGATACATGGGCCGAATATGTTAAGTCTAAGCCAAGAGGTTGTCCGAATCCATGTGATGAGCGGCCCCAATGAACCAAGTCTCCAAGACCAGCAAACCTATTACCCATTCCCATAGGTTCGCCACAATGAAGACCCCACGAACCTAGTGTTTCTTTCTGATAGGTTCGGTCATGGTTTCGATTGAGACTAGGTTCGTTGCCCTTGTGTTCCATTGGTTCGGCTAGGATGTCTGATTCAGTATGGGAGGTTCGTGTTAGGGAGAAGGTTCGGCCACATTTTAAAACCAGTAGGGTTCGGCTGGTTGTGCATGCAAGGTTCGGCTGGTGGGAATGGTTCGTGGCATGTAGGTTCGTTGGGGTTCGCCTCTTTCATGCATGGTTCGTGCATGGTAAGGTTCGCAGATGAGATCAGCAGGTCCTGGGTTCGGTGCTCTCAAAAGGTTCGACGATGATGCAGGTTAGGTGGGTGGCAGGTTCGCACAAGGGAGGTTCGGTCCTTAGCTGTATCCCGTTCACGAACCTGATTCACCCTCTTCCTCATCATCGAACCAAGCCGTCCTAAGTGGTCCTCATGGTTAGTGTTACACGATGGAAGGTCCCCCAAGGTGCGGACTCGATGGGTTATGTAATATCACTGTACTTCCGGTCGTCCGTACATCCGTACATCCGTACGATTGTACTGTTACGACATGAGATTTTGTAATTATTAATATTGATACATTATTTGATGATTATCACTGTTACTGGTATACATGTTTAGAACATATTATACGCGTAAACCATGGGAAGTTTAGTTGTAACTCAACTAAACAGAACCAGAGAGTTTATCGCAGTTATATCACAGATGATATGGATTATGGATGTTGGTTGGAATGGAAAAGAATTAGGAGTTGGTTGTTGTTTGGTTGCTAAACATAGTCAAGGACACATGGTCATGGTTTATCGAAATAGCGGTGGGACGGTGTAGGGGAGGTTGCGATCTACCTCTGCATATGCCCTATACATATGCATATTTCGGTCTATCATGGATGTGTCAGTGACTTGGTTTAGTGGGTTTTGGTTTGGGAATTATAATATTAAAGTTAATGAAATATTGGAATTAATTACGCGATGGTGAGGTTACGAATACAAATTAAACGCGAATATTAGTTCGGAAATATTAACTTAACAATGTATTCGCGTGGATGACGATTCACACGAATATAATTATTAAGAATAATATTCTGAAATGATATTCCATTAATCGTAAATCGAATCGAAATACGATACAAGCGTTGGGATTCGCAAAGGTGACGATCTTTACGAATACGTACGTAAGTAGCACGTTTCGACGAGATAATTAAATAATACCTAACGATGTTAAAGTAGCAAATGAAAACTAAAGAAATATTTATTAGGAATCACAACTTAAATTAAATTCGAATGAATTGTTTAATTAAATAAATAATTTAACGAAAACTGTTTTACGAAACTATATTAATTAAAATCGTTTTATTTAAAACAAAACTCATGTATTTAAATGTTTTATGTTTTAAATGGGTTTCACGTTAAAAACCGGGCATAACTGAGCATTTTATATAATTTATCGCGATAAAAACGAGACCGGGCACGTGGGAACAATACGCGTTATAAGAAAGGGATCTTCATTCTTCTTCCTCATTTTCTCAACACACTCACTCTCTCTACATAGAAATTTCGTCACCCACATTCCAACACAACTTCTCTCTAGCTTTTCTCCCTCGTTTCTTAACGGATTTTCGAGATCTTGGCGCCTACGCGATCGCGTGACCGAGAGGAACAAGGAGATACAAAGAAACTTGTCATTTGACCAGTAGATCGAGGTAAATCTAGATGTTTATTTGCGGTTTTGTTTTTTGATCATGATTCTTAAACTTGTGTAGTTAAATTCGGTTTAATCATGCATAAAACCCTAAAAGGAGTTGATGTAATCAAGTAGAAATAGTGTTTTGGACTGAAACTTGATAAGGGTGTTGAAGGATATGATGAACAGTAACCGGTGAGGTGTTGGTCGCGAACCCAGGGTTGCCGAACCCTGCTCAGCGACGAACCTATCCCCTGCATGAAGGCCACGAACCCTCGACATCCACCTAACCTGTGTCGAACCTTAGCAGCGTCCCGAACCATTGACTGGCAGCGAACCCTTTGCATGCCCGGCGAACCTTCTGCCAACAGGAGACTCACGAACCCAGTTGCATGATGGCCGAACCTTACTCATTTAGTCGAACCCTTGCTCATTAGCCGAACCATGCACAGCTTGGGCCGAACCTTTCCTTAATGGCCGAAGCAAATGGTTCGTGGAGCAGCTTGTCACACCGAACCTAGACCATTGCAGTATAGAGGCGAACCTTTCATCTCTTCATGCCAAACCTTTCTGTTATGATAGCCGAACCATGGTCCTTGTTGTAAATTGGGCCGAACCTAAGGGTTCTAGGCCATAGGTTCGATGTCCCCTTGAACTCATCGAACCACATCATGAACTGGTCTTAGTTAGGGTTAACGATTGTGAAAGCATAAGAACATAAGCTATATAATAGGAATGAATAAAGGATTATGGAGATTTAATCGACACATGCATGCATGGATTTTTCAAGGTGGCCACCCGTATTTAATGATATATGTTACATATTATAAGGTTACACATAATGTGGATTTCATTATAGTAAAAAGACTTAGTGATAATTCCTTAAAACATAAATAAAGATTTTAAGACTTAAACCATGGTGGTCAACTAGTTAAGTCATGCCTGTATGTGGAAGGAACGGGTATATGAATAAGGGTAACACCCTTTAACATACATAACTACGAGAAACATACATAAAAGCCTTTTATAAAACCTTTTTTAAACTTAAACTTTTAAATTCATGCAGGTATTCTTGTGGAGATGTGTTGGATTATCTCATGCATGTATTCTTGTGGATATTCTCGGAAAAATCATAAGCATTTATACTCATTTTATCTAAACCTTTTATAAAACCATTTTTAAACTTAAACTTTTAAATTCATTTTATAAAACCTTTTAAGTATAAAAACTTATGATTACTCACCAACTACTTTGTAGTTGACACTTGATTTCCTACATGTTTCAGGTAATGAAGCAAAGTAGGTTGAGGATGAAGAACTCAAACTTTTGGATGCCATCATATAGGATCTTGGACTTAGCTAATTAACTGAAATTCTGGCGAATTGAATTTAGTTAGATAGCTAATTCTTTTTGTAATTGATGTAACTAATTCATGTTAGACATGATTTTTGTGTGTACTTATTTTGGTTGATTGAATGATATATGATGATTTGATTTAGATGCCCACGAGCTTATGAACAATCTACACATCCCTCGTGGCATCCCGACGTTTCCGCCATCGGTCGGGGTGTTACAGGTTAAGCCTGAAACAGGTTATGTGTGTGTGGCTCGAACTAAGGACAAGAAAACCCTAAGTTTCATGTGATTCTTTGGTTCATACCTCGAATTCGGCTGGGCAAAACTCCAGATCAGTTGTACTTCCGTGTAGAGGATGACGAGAGCTTCGCGTGGACACCAAGAACACGTGATTCCGCCAAGAAACGAGTGAGTTATGATCGTTTGAAAATCGGTTATTCTAGAGAGAGAGAGAACCGTTTGAGAGCTTTTAGAGAGAGAAAGAGATGATACAAATGAAAATAAAAGCCTCATTTAGGCTTTAAATACCCCGAGGGTATTCGGGTTCGTTTCGATTGCTCGGTTTTCGTCTCCGTTGCGTTTCCGGATCGTAATGCGCGCGTTTTTTGTAATTTAAATAAAAAGAGGTTATTTATAGAAAATATTTTAAATATCATTTTCTTGAATTATTTCACGTAATTTATTATTTTACGCGTTTCGTTATCTTTTCGCTTAATTGACGTATTTTAGTTTTAATGTGGTTTCTTTTAAATTTATTTCTGATAAGTTTCAAAATTGTAAAACAGGAAATATTATATTTCCTTAAATTTATTATCGTTCGAATCGTCTTCGTTTCGTTTCGTCAGAAACGTCACTTACGCGCGTTTTCGTACAGAGCGCTAACTGTACGAACACGATCGTACATTTCACTTTCTGATTTTGTTTTCTACTTTTCAGTCATCATTTCAGATCATTAAACTATCAGATCTATTCGTACAGATCGTCACCTATACGAATAATTCATCGGTTTAACATTCTGTAACAACAACTGTTATAGTTTTGTTCTGTTTTTCCTCGCATACGTTTACACATACTAGCATCAAATCAAGTATCTGTGTGTTAGTTCTGTGTTATATGATATGTTTCTGACTGTTAAACCCTAAGGTTTTAAATCAGATTTAAGACAATCGCATAATAGTTTAGTGTTAAATCTCAAGTATAACTAGTATCAACATAGTTTCGCGTAATGTGTACCTGAGTTACTGTGCACTTTACTGTGCAAATTACTGTTCCGGTAACGATTCTGGCACATATGTTACATTAGCAAAGTGACCCAATCGGTTGCAATTTATACACAACCGACAAGGATTGGTGGTTGCATAATGGAAGTTGCATTTGGGGCACAAAGGTTGGGTTCCTGTGTACACCTTTTTGTTGGCATGGGTATAGGTGTTGGCAGGTGCAAATTGTTGAATGGGTGTGGCCCGGGTCACAACAAAGTTCATGTGACCAGCCTTTCTTTTGTTGTTCTTGAAAGATGTATTTGACCTTACTTTGATCTCTTCTTTAGTTGGTTCATTTGGACCTTTGGATTGATCCGTATCCTTCTTGAACCCTTTCCTAGTTAGGGTTCCAGCTTTGACATGATTGTCAGTCAAAGTTGCAGCCATATGGATGGCATCAGCTATTGTAGCAGGTTTGCTGCTAAAGACCGAGTCTTGAATTTGCATTGGCAGACCACCAATGTATTTCTCAATACCTCTTTCGAACGGGGTCACCATGTTTGGGCATAGCAGATAAGCTCATGAAATCGGTTGTTATAGATCAGGTTCTCGCCACTCTCTTTCTTGAGCTCCCAGAACTCAAACTCAAGCTTCTTGACCTCATTGCGAGGACAAAACTCTTGGGTCATTAGTTCCTTCAACTTGTCCCAAGTCAATTCTGCAGCAGTGTTTTCCCCGATGGTTCATTTTTCATTGTTCCACCAGGTGAGGGCTCTTTTTTTAAGAGTCCCCGTTGCATAGCGAACCTTCATGTTTACCGGACAGTCAATGTTCAAGAAGGTACTCTCCATACCTTCGAACCATTGGAGCAGCTCAGTTGCTCCATCCGACCCATCATACTTGGGTGGGTTACAGGAATTGAAATGCTTAAACGAGCACTTGGATTGGTTTGTTGCTTCGGTATTGTTGTTTGGGTTGTTTGGGTTAGGAATTTAATATAAATGGATAGAATGCTAAAGAATGTATTTGAATTGTGACATTTGTTATATTCTTAGATTTAGTAAAAATGAATTACTACTGTTCATAGATAAATGTCATTGGTGAAGTAACACATAGTTAATCTTTTTGGTTTTATGTGAAACTTAAAGTATGATGTTCAAGATTGAATGTTTATTGTCGTGTTAGTATTTTTTTGATCTTTTAATTTAGGCATAGTATTCATTTGAGTTCATGGAGTTATAGTAGGGGATTCATGGATTGTGACATCATACTTATTAAGATTTAGTGATGAATCACCATCATAAATCATAAGTATGATGTTACTGATTTTTCTTGGGTCATAATGTCACACCCCGACCGACGGCGGATTACGTCGGGGCACGAGTTTGACTGTTCAAAAGCTCATGGTGCTATGTTAAAGTTTCAATATTTAAAACATCCACATTAATTTAATCAAACAAAAACATTTTTACAAGTGTTCAAAACAAATTACAAATGATATTCTAAACATTGTTTTAATTAACTAGGTCTTCTAAACCTAATCTATGTCTTCATCATATGTCTTCAACTTAACATGTTATATATGTAAAATAAAGGGTCAACTATTTGCATAGTTGGTGAGCAAATTCAAAACAGTTTAATATAATACGTATAAAAAGGATACAAAACTATTACACTAAATAGAATAGATTTAAAACATATGTAAATTTGCAAGTAACACAAAGCAAGAATCCAAATGATGTTACAAAGTTTAAATCAAGACTAGCTAGGTCTTAATTTAAACATTTGTAAATCATAATGTTTATGTATGTGTATTTTTCACCTTTTTCACACAAGACATAAGTCAATGCGAAGAACGTCGCTACATTATTAGGCTACTAGATACTGTTTTGTTTTTGTATGAAACGTCTTCTAACCTAAATCCCACATAGCAATTAGCACATAAGTTCACATAGCCTCTAAATCATGTCTATTAAGCTTAAAGGTTTGCATCATGTATATGTTTTGATTCTAAGAACATGTTTGTGTATATGACATATGTAACATCCCAAAAAGTTTACAAAAGTAAAAGGGAGTAAGAATTAACTCACTTGTATAAAGTCTATCTTGTCCAAATGTTCTTGTGTTTGAATGAGGAAAAGCTAGCAACCTTTCCCTAATGTTTAAAGCATATGTCTTAGACTAAAGTTCAAATGGTTGCCTAAAGTTCAAATGTTTTGTATTCAATCTATGGCTTCTATAGAATCGCTAATGTGTTACATTGATAATGTGTACTTAAAATAATGCTTTTAGGAATATTTAATTATCTATTATAATTAAATATACTCCATTGCATAAACAATAAATTTAAAATTAATTTATTGAATAAAAGTTTTTAACCCAATAGTATTCCTTATGAATGTTTTTTAATTTTATAAAATTATTTCTAATCATTTTATAAAATTACAAGTTATAAATTTAAGGATTTATGTTTTAGAAAAATTTATTTTGTACAACTAGTTATTGATTATAAGGTTTATAAATAATTACTTTATTAGAAATCCTTTACTTAGTATATATAATTAACACAAAATTTAAAAGTTTTATTTTCTATGTTTTGTAAAGAACTAAATAATTCATAAGTCATAAAACCTATATTGATTTTTAAAATGTTTATCGTTTATGTTTTAAATTGTATAAACTGTTAAAACTTAGATTTGTTTAAATGAGTTTGTGTAAACAAATCTTATTATAAAATAAATTAATTTAAAAATTTCTTATGATTTAATATTATAAATGTAAATTTAAAATGTTAATTACTTAAAGTTTTGTAACAATTATTAAAAAAATGAGGTACGTCGTTTTAAAAAAATGATTTCAAAAATTGATGCATTGTTTAAAATAATAAATCTTGAGGTAAATGTTTTTATTATTGTTTTAAATAATTAAAAACAGTTTTTAATTAAGTTATAAACTGTTAGAAATAAATTTTTAACTTTATAAAATTTATTCAGAATGTATTAAAAAAATATAACTAAAATACCTTAAAAATGCATAAAAACCAGTTATGGGGTTACGGGTGAGGTTCGAAACCCCGACCTCTTCTCGAACATGGGGCGCCACAAACCAGTGGGCTATGCGTCTTATTTCTGGTAACAACTGAATTCGATTGACTGTTATCATGTTCTGAAAATCAGTTCCCAATTCCAAAGAACCCTAATTCGCGGTCTTGATCTAATTCGTTCAATGCATGGATCGGGAGAGAATAAAAGCATAGGGTTTTTTATCCTCACGTCTGTACGAATCTAAGGGTATAAAAATTACCTGGTTTGGTGTTCGTTTAAGTAGAGATCGAGTTAAGCCGCAGGTTCGTGTGTTCTTGAGTTTGAATCGCGCTATGGAGTGTTTGTGTGTAGGTTTCGCTCGTTCAGACTCCTTTTGTGTGGTGTAAAAGGTTAAAATGACGTATCTTAATTCATGTTTTATAGTGGTCTTATGCTAATTTGAATTTACAGTCGGTCATGACAAATTTTAGGAAACAATTGTGGGTATAATTATATTGATTAAAATGGATGATGATTGCGACAGTTAGCACATGCAATCCTTTCCATAATGATCAATATGGAGCTGTCATTGAGCTGTAATTCGAGTGGTATTTGATCCGAATTGGAATTGGGTGGGTTTGGGTATCCGGATAAGAGAACGGTTAGAGGGGAAATCAGATTTGAGGAATTGCAACTTGGCCCCTCGAGTTTAGAAATGTTCTAATTTTTGTTTAAAGGTTTTTAACTCAGAAAAATGTTTTAGATGTTTTCATTTCTGGCCCTTATAGTTTACAGATTATTATTTCTTTTATAAAGTCTTAATTATGGTTGTTATTATTATTTTTATAACTAAATATTTAAATAATGTTTGTCATAACTTTTTCATATATATATATATCTAATAATTATGGCTTTATTATTATTTTTAACTTTAGAATTATTATTTTGATTGTAACTAAATACTAACGAAAGTAATGTTTGATATGTGTATTAATATATTTCATGTTTAAATACATATACCCTTTTTATGATTTTATGAAATCAAAATTTTTTTCCTAATATTTTATTTTTTTTTAAATATTTAGTATAAAATCGATATATATATATATATATATATATATATATATATATATATTTATATAGTAGTTTTTTATAATTATCATATAACTTTGTGTATATATAAAATACATAAAAATAAATAAATACCTCAAACTTTGCTTTATTAGAATTTAATCACCATTACATTTATTAAATTTTCGAAACAAATCCAGGGATTACACATAAAATATACATTGTTTAGATCAAAGAGGAGTAACATCATCATCCTTTAGATATAATGATGTATCACCATCACAAATCTTAGACTTGATGCTATTGATTCTTTAAATCCTAACATATGTATTTATAAAAACAAAACAAAAGATAATGACATCATTTTCTTACAGGTTTAGTGATGAATCACCATCACTAATCTTAAGTAACGATATCATAAAAGTTGGATTCATATCAGAAACATGTTGAAATCATTTGAATTTGATTAAAACTCATTTGGAATTAATATTGTTTGTAAGAAGTTAGCATGCTTTGGCCTATAGGTAAAATACATTTATTGAGAATTCCCCAGGTAAGCCAGACTGGTCCCTCGTCAGGGATTATGAATCTCTTTCCTAGACAGGAATTTCAATCTCTGGTATTCACCCTTTCAGTTAGTACATGTCCTTCTTAACAACTTAATTCTAATAGGATTATAAGCAGATCATTTGATCTTGTATGAAAACATAAGGAATGGTATTCAAAATTGAATACCGTGTGACATATTAGAATCATTTAGTTTGTAAAGTGTTTGGTATGATATGCTTTGGCCTATAAGTGGTCATACTCTCATCAGAAGTCCCTAGGAAAGCTACACAGGTCCCACAGTACCTCGAGGATTTATACGAATATCTTTCCTAGACAGGAATTCTAACTACCGGTACTACACTCTTCCAGTTACTACATATCCACCTCACAAACTTAATTCTAACGAGATCTTAAAATCAATGTTGGAATTCCTATGCTGCCTAAGAATAATATTAGGCATTAAGCCTAATGAGTTTAAATTCTTAACATCTAAGGATTGTTTGTACATATGTGAGTTTGAAAGGGAGTTTACTTACAGCAAGTTCTAAATAAATTGCTTAAGTAAATCCCATGATGATAAGTTGTCTTAATATAAGGTATTCCTAACTAAGTGTAAGTAAGGCATATTATCAACTATGGCATTCCTCTATGGTAACATGTATACATAACACAATAAGTAATGTATAGCAGATAGCACTTAAGCAAATAATAAACAATCAATGATAATAGGAGATAACTCATATTTGCGTTACCTAAGTTATAGTCTAGGCCACCATTTCTAATAACCTAAATCCCTATAACCATGGCTCTAATACCAATCTGTCACACCCCGACCAACGGCGGAATACGTCGGGGCGCGAGCTCGACTGTTCATTAGCTCATGGTGATATTATAACGTTTCAATATTTAAAGTATCATTATTACAAAATAAATACAAAATTCATTGAGTCAAAACAAACATTACATGAATTTAATATCTAATGTATTACAATAGAAATTCTATACATTGTTTTAAGAATTAAACTAGGTCATTAATCCTATCATATGTCTTCAACATGCTTCCTTATCCTGTTACACATGTAAAATATTTTTTTGTCAACTATTTGCATAGTTGGTGAGCACACATACGGGTTTATAGAATACATAAGAAAAGATGCAAATTCAAAGTCTAAAGTATTACCCTATGTCACACCCCCAATTTTCAACTAACGGAATCACACCGTTTGGGAGCGTGACAAACCAGGATCTCAGATAATTAGACATAGCGAAGACCTCTATATGAATTTCAAAACATACGTTGGTCTTTAAAAAACATAATATTCAGAGTTTACAAAAAGTTGCGGAAGCGTTTCAAATCGAAACCAATAAACTGTTGATAAGTAAAACATTACAAATCAAAATACTGAAATATTCAAATTCAAATGTTCAAAGTTTATAATGCATGCGACTCTATCTTCCTAGTCCATGCCAGCTGTTACGCGCGCCTTAGCGTCCTGAGAAAACATGCAAATCAAGTCAACACAAAGGTTGGTGCATAACACAGGTTTTAAATAATCATAGTGTTCAAAACAGCAGTTTGAATAACAAGTTTGTAGATAACATACTCACAATTGCACAGTCATGATAGCTAGTCATATAAACTATTTACATACGTGTTCGACACCGAAGCTGACTAGTTGCCATGCTATAGCATGTTTTCGCCTTGCCACTATTGTCTATCACAACAATAGTAAAAATGTGTTTGGTCAGTCAAACACCTGCGTAGATCCCATCTACCAGGTGAGGTTTGTCAAACCTAATAGATCTATTTCCAACTACCACGCTTTGCATTACAGCAAACTAAACGGTTCGAGGTGTGTAAGGACTTTCAAGTTGATATGTTGTCACATAATGTAAACAGATAACTCATGCAAGTGATATGTATCTAAAATAGTTTGTTGCACATGTTTTCTCCCCCAAAACAGTTTAAAATAAGAAAGGGGCCGTGTACGCACCTTTGATAATAGTAGAATGATCAAATACGTGTGAACTTGCGTAGAAATCCTCTACGAAGAATCTGTGATTTAAACAATAACCTAAAGTTATTCGGATTGTCGTTTTGTGCTTGAAATCACATACGTATCAACATACGTATGTTAGAGTGTGAGAATTGTGCATACGGAAGTACGCGTGCCATTGAAATCATTTAAATAAAATCCTACACGATTTTATTTAATTAAACGTAATTATACGCGATTTCGTGTTCGGATTAAAATATGAATTTTATCATCCTAATACGTTCGTATTCTTGTTACGGTTCCAACGCAACTTGAACGGATCGAATTGGACTTAAAACGAAGGAGTTATGGTTAAAACATCAAAAATGCTTTAAAAACCAAAAATGGTGGAACCCGGATTCGAACCCGCGACCCCCCGTTCAAATCACACGCTCCTTACCAGTCAAGCCCGCTAGGGTATCGCGATATCCTTCCTGAATTAATTGTTTTAAGATTACATGGGTCAGTTCCCCTTTGTTAAACTATGGCCGAACCATGCACTCCCGATTTGACCACGAATTCGATTCTCATCGATCCTAAAACCACAGGGGTTTTATTTCTATCATCAAAGCGAGTCCCATTACAGAATTTATTCAATCAAACCATCAATTTAGAACCCTAATTCGTGATATTATTTGTCTCGCATGTGTATACCCCAAACCTAAATCAAAATCATTTAATTCCTTGATGATCCTTGAAATTAACTTAGGCATAACTTCAATCGGCCTCTTCTGAACTATCTATAACATCAAATTTTGATTTTTGAACTCAGTTCCTTAGAAACCCCCAAAACATCATTATTCAAGAACCCTATTAATCGAACTCGTTCAATTCGTGCACGATTACAGAAATTGAGTTGTGGTTTAGTTTTATCGAGGATTTATGAAACTACCCATGCCATTTAATTTGAATATCAAATCCATTTAATACAAAATCCCCAAAACGTTTTCTTTATGAACCCTAATTACTTGAACTTTATGAAAACAATGATATCAGTTGAAATTGATTTAGAATAACCCTTAGTCGGCTCTGTTAGAAGGTGTAGGAACGAATTCTTACCTTAATTGATGTAGAATTGATATAGTTCACTTTGTGTGTTGATGTTCGGCCGAGCTTGATCGAGTTCTTCAATCCCGAAGCTAATGTTTCCAATTGTGATGTGTAATAGATGCTAAAAGTGCCGATTGAGAAGTATGAAACTTCAATTTGATGTAATCAAATCGAATGATGTGATTTTGGGTAATGAATAGCATCGGTTTCAACTTTTGAGACTTCCTTTGAATTAAATTCGACATTAGGTCCAATGTAACTGTTAAGTATTGATGATAATCATCAATATGATGATTAAGAATGTTAAATCATCAGTTACAAATCGATTTGTGAATAATTTCGGGTTTAATTGCAATTGTTCACTTCTTTTATTCCGAATTTTGACTTTAAGAAAGTCAAAATTGATCCTTCTAATCATATACAAATTAAAATCCTATAATCTAAGTATTTTAGACTTATTTCACTTAATTCAACCCTTAGAAATCATTCTAGATCAATAACTTAACATTTCGGTTAATAAAGTTAAACCGAAAATTCCTAATTTTCATTAATTGGGTCATTTAACTCATTGTTAGATTAAATTTACTCAATTGGGCTTCTCAAATACAATTGGGCCTCACTGGGCCTTCCTGGGCCTACCTTGGCCTTCCCTGGGCCTACTTTGTTTACATTGGGCCTTAATGGGCCTACTTTAACCTTGTTTGATCTAATTGGGCCTTCCTTGTTTTCCTTGGGCCTAAATTAATCTTATTGGGCCTACTAGATTTTGTTGGGCCTAGTTGATCTTGTTGGGTCTTCCTTGACCTCACTGGATCTTCTTTGGCTTTACTGGGCCTTCATTGGCCTTGTTGGGCCTTCATTGGCCTTGTTGGGCCTTCATAGGCCTTGTTGGGCCTTCATTGGCCTTGTTGGGCCTACGGAGGTTAATCAAGGTTAACTTGAAAAGTCGGATTGTCACATCATCCCCTTGTTGAAGGAATTTTCGTCCCGAAAATTAGCAAGTGTTAAGAGTAGTTAGGAAACTACCTACGAGTTTAAATCGTACGTGTTAGTGTGATTTGATCATTCTGTGTGCTTGTGTGTACTCACACACAAAGTCCAATGCTTGCAACATCACAACTCAATTGTGATCGTTCAATGTAATTGTTTTGCGTGTACACTAGTTAGTTCACCTAACTGTGACTATTTGTGTTTGATCATACTGTGTTGTGTAACCTCACACATAGTGAGTGTCTGAAACTGTTTGTACTATGTAACCCTGCACATAGCAAAATGTCTGAAACTGTTTGTACTATGTAACCCTGCACATAGCAAAATGTATGTACTATGCAACCCCGCACATAGCAAAATGTGTGTAACCAATCATGTATGTACTACCATAACATGTAACATATGAAATGTAGCACATAAAACATATAAAATGTAATGTAGCACAAATGTTTGTAACAAAATCAATTGAATAAATAAAATGTTTGTGCTTACAGTTTGAAATTTGCAGTGTTGATGTGTGAAAACATCACGTCATCCCCTTGTTGAAGGAAATTTCGTCCCGAAATTTAACGTGCGCTCTCAGTGTTAGCAGTAACTGTCTTGAATAGATGAGGATATTTCTTCATCATTTGATCTTCCCGTTCCCATGTGAATTCAGGACCCCGTCTTGAATTCCATCGTACTTTGACTATCGGAATCTTACTTTGCTTCAGTTGTTTGACCTCTCGGTCCATGATTTCTGCTGGTTCTTCAATGAATCGCAGCTGTTCATCTACTTGTATCTCTTCCAACGGTACAATCAATGTCTCGTCAGAAAGACATTTCTTTAAGTTTGATACATGAAAAACATCATGAACTCCACTGAGTTCTTCCGGTAGTTTGAGTTGATACGCAACCGGACCAATCCTTTTCAGAATCTCAAAAGGTCCTACGTAACGTGGACTAAGCTTTCCGCGCTTGCCGAATCGTATCACTCCTTTCCAAGGTGACACCTTTAGAAGAACTCGGTCTCCTACTTGAAATTCCAACGGCTTGCGACGTTTGTCTGCATAACTCTTCTGTCGATCCCGAGCCGCTGCCATACGATTCCGGATTTGGACTATCTTCTCTGTCGTCTCGTGCACCAGTTCAGGACCTGTTAACTGACTGTCACCAATTTCAGCCCAGCAAACTGGTGAACGACATTTGCGACCATACAAAGCTTCAAACGGTGCTGCTTGAATGCTTGTATGATAACTATTGTTGTAAGAGAATTCCACTAACGGTAAATGATTCTCCCAGCTATCACCAAAATCAATTACGCAAGCTCGTAACATATCCTCGAGCGTTTGAATCGTTCGTTCACTCTGACCGTCGGTCTGTGGATGATAGGCGGTACTCATATCCAAGCGAGTCCCCAATGACTTCTGAAGAGATTTCCAAAAGTTAGAAGTAAACCGAGCATCCCGATCTGATATGATAGAGATTGGCACGCCATGCCGTGCTACTACTTCCTTGATGTAAATACGAGTCAGTTTCTCCATCTTATCAGTTTCTTTGATTGCTAAGAAGTGTGCAGATTTCGTTAATCGATCGACAATTACCCATATCGTATCACAACCACTCGGTGTACGGGGTAACTTAGTAATGAAATCCATCGAAATCTGTTCCCACTTCCACATCGGTATCTCTGGTTGTTGCAGTAAACCAGATGGCTTCTGATATTCAACTTTGACTTTCGAACAAGTCAAACATTTGCTAACGTATTTAGCAATATCAGCTTTCATATGAGGCCACCAATACAGTACCTTCAAGTCATGATACATCTTGTCTGATCCCGGATGGACTGAATATCTAGACTTGTGTGCTTCGTCCATCACGAGTTCCCTTAAACCTCCATACAAAGGTATCCACATTCGATCAATGAAATAACGAATTCCATCAGGTTTAACATTCAATTGTTCTTCCATTCCTCGTAAAGATTCCGGTACTAAATTTTCCGTTTTTAAAGCCTCAATCTGAGCACTATGTACCTTGTCAGGTAAATCAGTATGTATTGTCATCATAAGTGCGCGAACCCGTCTTGTTCCCGTTGTATCTTTTCTGCTCAAAGCATCGGCTACCACATTAGCCTTTCCCGGGTGATACTTAATCGCACACTCATAATCGTTCAACAACTCAACCCATCGTCGTTGTCTCATATTGAGTTCCTTCTGATCAAAGATATGTTGTAAACTCTTATGATCAGTGTAAATAGTACACTTAGTTCCATACAAGTAATGCCTCCAAATCTTTAAAGCAAAAACCACTGCTCCTAACTCCAAGTCATGAGTAGTGTAATTCTTTTCGTGCGTTCTTAGTTGTCTGGAAGCATAGGCGATCACTTTATCCCGTTGCATCAATACACATCCCAAACCCTGTCCAGATGCGTCACAATACACCGCAAAGTCTTCCGTTCCTTCCGGTAAGGACAGAATCGGTGCACTGCAGAGTTTCTGTTTCAATAACTGGAATGCAGCTTCCTGTTTATCCGTCCAGTTATACTTTGTTCCTTTGTGCGTCAGAGCTGTAAGTGGTTGAGCGATCTTTGAGAAACCTTCAATGAATCGTCGATAATAACCCGCCAAACCAAGGAATTGTCGTACCTCAGTAGGGGTCTTTGGCGCTTCCCAATTCTTAATCGCTTCAATCTTCACTGGATCAACATGTATGCCCTTTTCATTAACTATATGACCCAAGAACTGTACTTCTCGCATCCAGAAATCACATTTCGAGAACTTAGCGTACAGTTGTTCCTGTTTCAATAACTCTAGCAGTAATCGAAGATGTTCAGCATGTTCCTCCTCAGACTTTGAATAGATGAGAATGTCATCAATGAAAACAATGACAAACTTATCCAGATAAGGTTTACAAACACGATTCATGAGATCCATGAATACAGCTGGAGCGTTTGTCAACCCAAATGGCATGACCAAGAACTCATAATGGCCATAGCGTGTTCTGAATGCTGTCTTCAGAATATCCTCCTCCTGAACTCTTAGTTGATGATAACCCGACCTGAGATCAATCTTCGAGTAGTAACTCGAACCTTGCAATTGATCGAACAGATCGTCAATCCTGGGTAACGGATACCGGTTCTTGATAGTAACCTTATTCAATTCCCGGTAATCGATACACATACGGAAAGTCCCGTATTTCTTCTTCACAAACAATACTGGAGCTCCCCATGGTGAAAAACTAGGTCGTATGAAACCCTTATCCAACAACTCTTGCAATTGTGTGGATAACTCTTGCATCTCTGACGGTGCAAGTCGATAAGGCGCCCCAGCTATCGGTGCTGCGTCTGGTGTAAGATCGATTCGAAATTCCACCTGTCTGATAGGCGGTAATCCCGGCAAGTCTTCTGGAAATACCTCCGGAAATTCACAAACTACAGGTATATCTTCAAGCTTCCTCTCAGCTACCGGCTTTTCAGTTATAAGTGCTATAACTGCCGTATGACCTTTCCGCAGACATTTGTGTGCTTTCATACAAGATATGAGACGCAGTGGCGTACTGCTCTTCTCGCCTTGTACATATAATGTCTCTCCCTGCGGAAGAGGTATGCGAACAATCTTTTCATGGCATATAATTTCAGCCTGGTTTTTGGACAACCAGTCCATGCCAATGACTACATCAAAACTGCCTAAGGCAATAGGCATCAAATCAATCTCTAATGTCTGACCCATCAAATCAAGAATACATCCCTTATAAATGTTTTCTACTACAATCAACTTACCATCAGCTAATTCCACAGTGTAGGGACTATCTAAGGCAGTGGGACTAACATTTAGCGACTTAGCAAGTGAACTAGATACAAAACTCCGGTCGGCGCCAGTGTCAAATAACATAGAGGCATAGTGATTATTTAAGAGGAACGTACCCGTAACAATGTTGGGATCCTCCCGCGCTTGACGTCCTCCGATCACAAACGCCCTGCCTCTAGCACCGTTGTTGTTGTTGTTATTGTTGGTGCCATTTCCATTACCGTTGCCATTTCCATTTCCATTACCATTGTTGTCCCCGCCTTTCTTAAGTTGTGGGCAATCTTTCTTGAAATGGCCCATCTTGCCGCACTCGAAACAACCCTTCTGTGCGTTGTTCTGATTGTTATTATGGTTGTTATTGTTGTTCTGCAGCTCTCCGCGACAATCCTTGACCGCATGCCCAATCTTGCCACACCTCTGGCACTTTGCTTTGTCACACTGGTTACCCGCATGATGGTAACCACACCTGTTGCACTTGGGGTGCTTACCGATATAACCCCCCGATGATGATGATTGCTGACCACTGTTGGAATTATGATAGGACTTGTTTGAGTCCTGCTTCCTGTTCTGCTGTTGGTTGTTACCCTTGAAGTTGTTACTTTCCCACTTCCTCTTGTGATCTCCTACCTTGGTAGCAGATGTTCGCTTAGGCAGAGTTCCTTGTAACACTGCCTGATCAGTAAGCTGATGCGCTAGACGAACAGCTTGTTGGATGGTGGTGGGATTTGCTGAAGTAACCATCCCCTGAATCTGAGGCACTAGTCCTCCAATGTACCTTTCGATCCACTTACTGACTGGAGTAGCCATGTGTGGTAGCAGTCTGGCCAGTTCATGCGATCTGGTCGTGTATTCCTCAATGTTTGACCCCTCCATCTTGAGGTGCCAATACTCTTCTTCCAACTTCTGCATTTCACTACGAGGACAATACTCCTCTTGTAGTAAAGTTTTGAAGTTGTTCCAAGTCAATGCATTTGCTTCTCCCAACCCCAGGGTCTGAACATTGGAGTTCCACCAAGTCAGGGCTGGACCCTCCAACGTTCCAGTAGCAAATTTCACTTTGCTGTCATCCGGGCAGTTGCACATTTCGAACACAGACTCGGCCTTTTCAATCCATCGGAGAAGTCCTATAGCCCCCTCCGATCCCTTGAAATTGTGTGGCTTGCAGTCCAAAAACATTTTAAACGTGCACGCCTGTGGATTAAGCAATCCCCCAGCTGGACCATGTGGCCCCGTGTTGTGAGTCTGAGCATACTGTGCGATTGCCTCTGCAACTCTGTTGTTGATTAGCTCATTGAGCTCAGCAACAGTCATATGTATGTTTCCCTCAGCCATTAGTTCCTATTTACAAGAAGTGTTAGCGCATAATCAAAATCCAATTTTTACATGTGTAAGTAAAACAACAAACACAACATGTAATATAAGCCAACACAGTTGTTGAAAATAAAAGATAACTCTTTAATAGATAGAAACTTTCTTTGAGTACAATACTTTTGGAATGAAATACAAGTTTTTCAAACTACTAATGTAGGAACACAACCCGTTCCTAATAAGTTTAAACAAAACAAGAAAGAAATGAAAACAATCAATCGTCCTCAACGGCGGATTCAGGATCGGACTCAGCAACTGGTGCTGGTTCCTCCCCTTCTTCCTCCTCATCCTCCTCCTCATTCTCAGAGGCCACCAAATCCTCCAAAGCTTCTACTCTACCCTCCAAGAACAAAGCTCGGTTCTCTGCAGCGTCGAGACGACCAATCATGTTCACCATCTCATCCCGCATGTCATGAACTAGATGGGCAAGCTCATCTTGCCTCTCAATGGCATCCCATAACTCATGAGATCTCTGTATAAGCTTGTCTTCTGTCTCATCCAAGTCCTCGCGCAACTTGGCGATCTCCTCCGCGTCCGTCCTTCGCCTCTTAGGCTCAGGAGCATCTAGTGCGGGTGGTGGATGTGTAGATGGTCCTGCAGCATAGAGTCCCTGAGTATTCACCCATGGTGCCTCCTCCGGATCCTCATCCGGGTCCTCAACTGGATCCTCATCTGGATCCTCCTCTGGATCCTCGTCTGGATCCTCCTCTGGATCCTCATCTGGGTCTGAGTCATCCATCCCATACGGTGGAGGTGATGGAATAGGTGGTGGTGGTGATGATGGTGGTGCCGGAACTATCGGCTCCTCGTCCTCGGAATCATCAATGATAACATAAGGAACTGATGATGAAGCCATGCCTGTTACATAATATCATATGTAAGTGCAGTGCCATGGAATACGTAAGCAAGTCAATTACATAATGTCATATGTAATTTCTAAGCAGTATGTGTAAACATGTGTGTCTAATGTCTAACAGTCATAGTCTAGGCCTACAAATGCAAACCTAGTTCGCTATAACCAATGTCTCTGATACCAATCTGTCACACCCCCAATTTTCAACTAACGGAATCACACCATTTGGGAGCGTGACAAACCAGGATCTCAGATCATTAGACATAGCGAAGACCTCTATATGAATTTCAAAACATACGTTGGTCTTTAAAAAACATAATATTCAGAGTTTACAAAAAGTTGCGGAAGCGTTTCAAATCGAAACCAATAAACTGTTGATAAGTAAAACATTACAAATCAAAATACTGAAATATTCAAATTCAAATGTTCAAAGTTTATAATGCATGCGACTCTATCTTCCTAGTCCATGCCAGCTGTTACGCGCGCCTTAGCGTCCTGAGAAAACATGCAAATCAAGTCAACACAAAGGTTGGTGCATAACACAGGTTTTAAATAATCATAGTGTTCAAAACAGCAGTTTGAATAACAAGTTTGTAGATAACATACTCACAATTGCACAGTCATGATAGCTAGTCATATAAACTATTTACATACGTGTTCGACACCGAAGCTGACTAGTTGCCATGCTATAGCATGTTTTCGCCTTGCCACTATTGTCTATCACAACAATAGTAAAAATGTGTTTGGTCAGTCAAACACCTGCGTAGATCCCATCTACCAGGTGAGGTTTGTCAAACCTAATAGATCTATTTCCAACTACCACGCTTTGCATTACAGCAAACTAAACGGTTCGAGGTGTGTAAGGACTTTCAAGTTGATATGTTGTCACATAATGTAAACAGATAACTCATGCAAGTGATATGTATCTAAAATAGTTTGTTGCACATGTTTTCTCCCCCAAAACAGTTTAAAATAAGAAAGGGGCCGTGTACGCACCTTTGATAATAGTAGAATGATCAAATACGTGTGAACTTGCGTAGAAATCCTCTACGAAGAATCTGTGATTTAAACAATAACCTAAAGTTATTCGGATTGTCGTTTTGTGCTTGAAATCACATACGTATCAACATACGTATGTTAGAGTGTGAGAATTGTGCATACGGAAGTACGCGTGCCATTGAAATCATTTAAATAAAATCCTACACGATTTTATTTAATTAAACGTAATTATACGCGATTTCGTGTTCGGATTAAAATATGAATTTTATCATCCTAATACGTTCGTATTCTTGTTACGGTTCCAACGCAACTTGAACGGATCGAATTGGACTTAAAACGAAGGAGTTATGGTTAAAACATCAAAAATGCTTTAAAAACCAAAAATGGTGGAACCCGGATTCGAACCCGCGACCCCCCGTTCAAATCACACGCTCCTTACCAGTCAAGCCCGCTAGGGTATCGCGATATCCTTCCTGAATTAATTGTTTTAAGATTACATGGGTCAGTTCCCCTTTGTTAAACTATGGCCGAACCATGCACTCCCGATTTGACCACGAATTCGATTCTCATCGATCCTAAAACCACAGGGGTTTTATTTCTATCATCAAAGCGAGTCCCATTACAGAATTTATTCAATCAAACCATCAATTTAGAACCCTAATTCGTGATATTATTTGTCTCGCATGTGTATACCCCAAACCTAAATCAAAATCATTTAATTCCTTGATGATCCTTGAAATTAACTTAGGCATAACTTCAATCGGCCTCTTCTGAACTATCTATAACATCAAATTTTGATTTTTGAACTCAGTTCCTTAGAAACCCCCAAAACATCATTATTCAAGAACCCTATTAATCGAACTCGTTCAATTCGTGCACGATTACAGAAATTGAGTTGTGGTTTAGTTTTATCGAGGATTTATGAAACTACCCATGCCATTTAATTTGAATATCAAATCCATTTAATACAAAATCCCCAAAACGTTTTCTTTATGAACCCTAATTACTTGAACTTTATGAAAACAATGATATCAGTTGAAATTGATTTAGAATAACCCTTAGTCGGCTCTGTTAGAAGGTGTAGGAACGAATTCTTACCTTAATTGATGTAGAATTGATATAGTTCACTTTGTGTGTTGATGTTCGGCCGAGCTTGATCGAGTTCTTCAATCCCGAAGCTAATGTTTCCAATTGTGATGTGTAATAGATGCTAAAAGTGCCGATTGAGAAGTATGAAACTTCAATTTGATGTAATCAAATCGAATGATGTGATTTTGGGTAATGAATAGCATCGGTTTCAACTTTTGAGACTTCCTTTGAATTAAATTCGACATTAGGTCCAATGTAACTGTTAAGTATTGATGATAATCATCAATATGATGATTAAGAATGTTAAATCATCAGTTACAAATCGATTTGTGAATAATTTCGGGTTTAATTGCAATTGTTCACTTCTTTTATTCCGAATTTTGACTTTAAGAAAGTCAAAATTGATCCTTCTAATCATATACAAATTAAAATCCTATAATCTAAGTATTTTAGACTTATTTCACTTAATTCAACCCTTAGAAATCATTCTAGATCAATAACTTAACATTTCGGTTAATAAAGTTAAACCGAAAATTCCTAATTTTCATTAATTGGGTCATTTAACTCATTGTTAGATTAAATTTACTCAATTGGGCTTCTCAAATACAATTGGGCCTCACTGGGCCTTCCTGGGCCTACCTTGGCCTTCCCTGGGCCTACTTTGTTTACATTGGGCCTTAATGGGCCTACTTTAACCTTGTTTGATCTAATTGGGCCTTCCTTGTTTTCCTTGGGCCTAAATTAATCTTATTGGGCCTACTAGACTTTGTTGGGCCTAGTTGATCTTGTTGGGTCTTCCTTGACCTCACTGGATCTTCTTTGGCTTTACTGGGCCTTCATTGGCCTTGTTGGGCCTTCATAGGCCTTGTTGGGCCTTCATTGGCCTTGTTGGGCCTACGGAGGTTAATCAAGGTTAACTTGAAAAGTCGGATTGTCACACCCTAAAGCATATGTTATCACAAGTTACTAATACATTAAGTATAGCACAAGAGTTCATGTAATTCATCTATAGCTACACAAGGCATACATATAAATAATCATTGTTCTCAATAGTTCTCAAGTAGTACTCAATAGTTTTCAATTATTCCTCAATAGTACTCAAACAGTGTCAACTCATACTTATACACCATAGGCTTGCAAGGCCTTGATATAAGTATGTAAACACGTGTTTTCAATTGTTTAGAATAATGTATATAGAATTCAACTTGTAACCACATACAACCCAAGGCAATATATAAAGACTAAGTCATTGCATCATTTGTGTTTTTGACTCTAAGAATAACATGATTTATATAGGACATGTGTAACATCCTAAAACATTACAAAATGTAAAGAAGAGAGTATGAATGTACTCACTTGATTGCTTGTCTAAATCCAAGGTCTTTCAATAAAGTGTGGAAGGAATGAATATAGCACCACTCTTCCTAGAATGTAGGAATCCACTTATAAGCTAAATATTCTTAAAGTTTAAGTTATCGAGTACTAAGTCTATGGCATCTATGGATTTCCTAGGAATATGTTTAGAATTGTTATCACATAAGTTTAGGGTTTATTGATAAATTGGGGGAATAAATATTATTTCGTGCTTATTTAGAGGATTAATGATAGAATATCATTCTTGAAGATTCTATTCATTTATCTATTAATAGATTTCATCGTGTTAAACTAAAATCATATGGTTGGTATGTAAATAATTATTATCAATATTTTATTTAAGTATTTTAAATAAAATATATCTTAATAATTTCTCTAAAAAAAACATCATAATTATATAATCACTTTAAATAACTAAATTTTTTACGTATTTATAATTTGAACCAATTTAAGAATTTTATTTAAAGAACTATTTTATCAAAACAAAACAAAATTTATCTTTAGCAATATTATACCAAATATGTATGATAATTATTCTTTTTTTAAAAAAAAATTATAAAGTTTATACACCAGTTCTTTTGTTCGTTATTCGATCTAGAATCAAAGTAGAAATTCCAAAATATAGTAGTTATTTTCTTTCCTTTTGAAAACAAAAGTATTTTTCTGTATTGTTTTTATACATAAAAAAATAGGTGTTTATAGTTAATCTTTTCATATTTTATTTAACTGAATAATTAAATATCATTTTCTGAAATACTGTATATTAACAGAATAATATAAAATAAATTTTTTTATGATTTTTCAGAATTTTTTTGTAAAAAAAATGAGCTAAAAATGTATTAAAAAAAACCCTGATAAATTGGTTGCCGGGTTTGAACCCGAGCCCTTTACTTGTTACCCATGGCGCCTAACCAACTGATCTAGCTTCCAAGATTGCTATTATTTTGAATTCTTTTATACTTAAAACTCAAGGTTATTTTCCCCAATTTAATTCAAACGAAACCAAGAACCCTAATCCTCTGTTTCGTTCAATCCATTAGAAATCAAACTAAATCGATCGATTAACATTTGGGCTATTGTTTGGGGTGAGATTACGAGTAGATTGATATAAAACTTACCTATTTGTGTTAACTTTGGTGTGTTTTGATAAGGAGACTGAGTCGTCGACCAAAAGGACCTTCCTTCGTCTGATTCGTGAATCAATTGAGTTCTTGTGGTTTCTTTGATGTACAAAAAGGCTCTTGCATATCAAAGGAACCTAAATTGATGTTTTAATTTGACTTTTATACTCGATTGTGTAGAGTCTAGGTATACGGTTCCATGTTTTATTTTTGGTTAGGATTTTACACGTTAATGGTTTCGATCGGTCTCGATTGTTGATTTTAATAGTTCACGCGTTCGAATCCTCTCCAAAAATAGTTTTGATCGAGCTGGTATGAGCTGGAAACGAGTTTGGTGTGAAACGGGTCGTGGGTATCCAGTTTAAGGGAACTGGGTAAAGAAGGAAATGGGATATAGATTATTACCATTTCAGCTCCTCCTTTTTCCTTTCATTTAAATTTTTCGTTTTATGTTTCTTCCCCTCACAAAACAGTTTTTCTTTTATTACAAGTTAACTCCTCCTCATTTAGGATTTATTATTTCATGTGTTGGCCATTACTACTAGTTTAGAA
The DNA here is from genome assembly GCA_009363875.1 of Mikania micrantha. Classification (NCBI taxonomy): domain Eukaryota; kingdom Viridiplantae; phylum Streptophyta; class Magnoliopsida; order Asterales; family Asteraceae; genus Mikania; species Mikania micrantha. Next base: position 36,245,632 of record CM018689.1, on the reverse strand, counting down.
ACTGGTTACTAATACTTAATTAATTAAATAAAAAGTTTTTTTTACAGAAACTATGTTATATATATATATATATATATATATATATATATATATTATAACTTAGTAAAAACTTTCAGTAGCTCAAATCATCTATTTGGATTATCATATGCAATGTTTAACATATTTTCATTGATTGTTAATCTCACTGTAACATTAGTATTGGAACAGTAGCTCAGAACTGTAGGAAAGTACTGTAGTAGCTGGCACGGAAAGCATTCGTATAATATTATGTGTTAATACTATACGAAACAATTGATGTTAACAGTGCAGAAACTCAATTGATGTTAACAATGCAGAAACTCAAAACTGAAAAAAAACAAACGCAGACACAATACTGATATGCTTAAACATTAAACTATGATAAGATACTATGTGTGAATTGTAGATAGGATCTTATTATGTATAAACATACGTGAGGAAATCCAAACTAAAACCATAACGGATGTCGTTAATTGAATATTAAACATACGGTGTGGGTGACGATTCGCATGAATATGTTTGTAAGTTTAACGTTCTGAACGATGTCTAATAATTAGAAAACCATATTGGAAAGTAACATTGTCATCATGTTCGAACGGGTGACGATTAATACGAATACGCGCGAAAACGATACGATCCGGTGAAACAATAAAAATAAACGTCTTTGAAATTTTAAAAATAAATAAAAGATAGTTAGTAAATTTATTAGTAATTACCACCTAAAATAATTTAGAAATGTTAAATTTTAAAACGTTACGTAATATTACGCGTAACTACGAAAAACAACGAGAACGACGTGTTCAACCAAAACCGAACGAAACCGAACACACCCGAATGTACCCGGACAATTAAAGCCTGGGAAACCCTCCTTCTCTCCCAAGAAATTCAGAATTTCCCTCTCTTCTCTTCAAAATCCTGGTTTTCTCTCTCCCTCTACTATCTCACTACCTTCAAACCTTCATAACTTCTTCATTTCTCCACCAAATTCGACGTTCTAGTAGCCAAAATGATCGTGGGAATGAGAGGACCACAGTAGTACAAACGATAGGTGCTGAAACGAGCTGAGTTGGTTGCAGTTTTAGAGAGAAGATCTGGTTTTTGAGGGTTTTCTACAATTCCAAAGATTCTAAACCAATTTAAACACTTGAAATGGTTAGGGAACGCACAAAGAACTGCTCAGGAACTCTGGCGTGAGGCCCTGATCCCGGGCGACCCCACAGAGTTGGTTTTCATCGTAACACATAGCTCTTAAACTAAAAACTTTCATAATCATGCAGCGGAAATGTAAACATAGTTTGATAAGCAGAAATCGATAAATTGTCTATATCAAAAACATATCGGATTGCCAAAACCACCGGATGCTCTATCTTGATGCCCGAGCTCCATGCCTTTTCTTAACATAGCTTTAACCTGACATACATGCTAAATCAAGTCAGCTTACGCTGGTGAGTTCTAGTTTTCATAAAACATTGTAAACCTTTTGTTAAGTTAAAACATGTTTAACATAAAACATCATTTCGTTCACATAATCCAAACCGTTGTCATATAAACATCCTAATCATCATCATCATACAACCACTGCTACCGAGCGTAACAGTGGGCTTATGCCGGCACAAGGCTCCATAACCGTTGATCTGACCCGCCGAAGCGTTCTGCAGATCCATACTTACCCAGTAACAAGTACTGGAGCAACGTCATACTTACCCCGTAACGAGTACGGGAGCAACCATACTTGCCCAGTAACAAGTACTGGAGCAACCATACTTACCCCATATGAATATGGGAGCAACGTCATACTTACCCCGTAACGAGTACGGGAGCAACCATACTTACCCAGTAACAAGTACTGGAGCAAGCATACTTACCCAGTAACAAGTACTGGAGCAACCATACTTACCCAGTAACAAGTACTGGAGCAACCATACTTACCCAGTAACAAATACTAGAGCAACCATACTTACCCCATATGAATATGGGAGCAACCATCATGACATGATACATTAGCAACATATCGTCATTCAGCATAACATTGTAAAATTATCCTAATAACATAGGATTTCTCATAACAGGCTATGATAGTATCATATCATCATAACATCCTGGCATCATACACATGTCATGCTAGCAGCACATCATCATATCATTTATCATGACATCATAAACACATTATGCTAGCATATAATCATCATAGCATGTTATCATACAATTCATCATTGTAACTTACTAACATGCATTCGTCATACTTAGCATACTTTCATGCATAAATCATGCAATCACATAAACATGCATACATAGTCATGGCACATCATCATTCGTTCATCAGCATCATAAGCACATAACATCATAAACATAACAATATGCATGTATGCCAGCCCAAAACATTAAACATAAAATAGGGCCTCTAGAACTCACCTGATAGTAGACTCTTGTTTCCTTAGCCGAACTCCTTAGCGAGGCCTTAAGAACCTACATCAGCACATCTTGTCATTACATATCATTCTTTAGACTTAGAATGTATTCTAAGTCCTCATAACCTCCTAGCCAGTCCCCAGCATTCGAAAAACCATTCTGTTCCCGGACTGCTTAAGTACTCGAAGACCAGGATACTCGAACCATCACTAGTACTCGAAATGCTAGTGCACCTCAAGTTCCCATGAGTACTCGAATTCCCATGTGTATTCGAAAATAGTGTACACGAAACTAGGGTACTCAAAACAAATGCACTCGAATCAGTGTATTCGAACTAGTGTTCCCGAACCATACCTAGTTTCGAGTATTCCCCTTTGTGCATATTTTCGAGTACACATCTTTTATGCATAACTTCATTACAGAAAACTATTCAATACTTGGGGAGCTAGCTACAGGTTCCTTAGGTTGTTATCAACACACTGAAATCTCAAAGTTCTGGACTTTATGCATAAAGGTGTGAGCTTTATGTATAAGTTCACTTTTGTCTAAAAATCCTAACTTTTTAGTTTAGATCACTTACTTGATGATAAATGGTCACTCCCGTGGATTCTCTTGTGTTTCCTCTTCTGTTTGGTCGATCAAATGCTCGATCTTTGAAGTTCTCGAAATCGCCCCCTTCGAGTTCTTGGGAGAGAATGCTGCCAGCCAAAGGTTAGCACGTTTCCCAAGGCCCACCTATTTATAGGCACTGTACCCGTACTCGAACAAGGGAATTTTCGACTACCAAGTTTCGAGAGCTAGTGTACTCGAAACCCCATTTCGAGTACACGATCTCGAGGCCTTGACTAGGTTATTTTTCGTCCATTTTACCCAACAAGCATATTATCCGTTACGCATTCGCGAATTCAAATAACTTGTATTTAGAAAATTCAGGATGTTACAAGTCTCCCCTCCTTACAATAGGTTTCGTCCCGAAACCTGCCTCGTTACATATCGAACAAATGGGGATACAACCTCCTCATCTCTTCTTCCGTTTCCCACGTAGCGTCTGAACCCTTCCGATGCTTCCACGATCGCGATTGGTTCTTCAATGTAGTTCAGTCGGTCATCTACCTCAATGTCATCCAAAGGAACATGTGTCTGCTCGTCTGCCAGACACTTCCTAAGATGTGATACGTGGAAGGTAGGATGAATCCCGTTCAGCTCCTCTGGTAGGTCCAGTCGATACGCGACTTTCCCTACCCTTGCCTCTATCCGAAACGGTCCGATGTACCTTGGACTCAACTTGCCTCGCTTTCTGAATCGAATGATTCCCTTCCATGGTGATACTTTTAGCAACACTCGATCGCCAACATCAAACTCGATCGGTCTCCGACGCTTGTCAGTGTAAGACTTTTGGCGATCTTGTGCAGCTTTCATGCGTGCTTTTATCACCCGTAACTTTTCTGCCATATCAATTACTGCAGCTTTATTTCCCATCTCTTTCTGTCCAACTTCACCCCAACATACCGGGGTCCTACATCGTCTTCCGTACAACGCCTCATATGGGGGCATTCCGATACTAGAATGGTAGCTGTTATTATAAGAAAACTCCACCAATGGCAAGTGGTCATCCCAGCTCCCACCAAAATCGATAATGCATGCCCTAAGCATATCCTCCAACGTTTGAATAGTCCTTTCAGACTGTCCATCCGTTTGGGGGTGGTAGGCGGTACTGATGTTTAGCCTCATTCCCATAGCATCATGAAACTGCTTCCAGAATCTGGAAGTAAACCTCGTATCCCGATCTGACACAATGGAGACAGGAACTCCATGTCGAGTCACAATCTCTTTCACGAACAACTCAGACAACCTTTCGGACGTATACGTTTCCCTGATAGGAAGAAAGTGTGCACTCTTTGTCAGTCGGTCCACAATCACCCAAATGGTATCATGTCGTTTAGCTGTCCTCGGTAGCTTGGTGATGAAATCCATGGTGATGTGTTCCCATTTCCATTCCGGTTCCTCAAGAGGTTGCACATATCCGTAGGGCTTCTGATGTTCAGCCTTCACTTGCGCACAAATAAGGCACCTGTTAACATACTGCATCACATTAAACTTCATGCCCGGCCACCAATAATCCTGTCGAAGATCTTGGTACATCTTCGTCACACCGGGGTGCACTGAATAACGTGACTTGTGGGCTTCATCTAAAATTCTCGCTCGAATGTCCCCATTTCTGGGCACCCACATCCGACCGAATCGTATCTTTATCCCATGGTCGTTGTCTTCCAAGTTCTTGAATTGTACGAAGACACGTTCAAAACCCACATTCTCTTCTTTTAGTCCCTCCTGTTGCGCATGCTTGAGCTCGTTCAGAAAGTCTGGCGTTATTACCAAACTATACGATTTTATTCGTATGGCAGGATGATCAGTCTTGAGACTCAAAGCGTCTGCCACCACGTTGCCTTTCCTGGGTGATATAAAATATTACAATCATAATCCTTTAACTGCTCAAGCCATCGTCTCTGCCTCATGTTCAAATCCTTTTGCTCGAAGAAATACTTCAAGCTCTTGTGGTCGGTATAGATGGTACTCTTTACTCCATACAGGTAATGCCTCCATATTTTCAATGAAACACTACCGCAGCGAGTTCGAGATCATGGGTTGGGTAGTTAGCCTCATGAATCTTTAGCTGGCGCGAAGCATAAGCTATCACCCTTCCCCGTTGCATCAGTACGCATCCCAACCCTTGTCGTGATGCATCGGCATACACAACAAAATCCTCATTTCCATCTGGCAGTGCTAAGACGGGAGCTTGGGTTAGTTTCTCCTTTAGCACTGAGAAAGCTTGTTCTTGGTTCGGACCCCATTCGTACTTTACATCTTTCTTCGTGAGCTTCTTTAGCGGCGTCGCTATCTTGGAGAAGTCTTGAATAAATCTCCGATAGTAACCGGCCAAACCAAGAAAACTGCGTACTTCTGTCGGTGACTTCGGAGGACTCCATTTCATAACCGTTTCAACTTTAGCTGGATCTACCATAATGCCTTCTGGGTTCACCACGTGACCCAGAAACTGTACCTCTCGTAACTGGAAAGCGCATTTGGAGAACTTAGCATAAAGTTTCTCTTTCCTCAGGATCTCCAATACCTCACGTACGTGGCAAGCATGGTCTCCCTCGTTCTTTGAATAAATCAAAATATCATCTATAAACACTATCACCGATCGGTCCAGCATCGGTCGACATACCCTGTTCATCAAATCCATAAATGCTGCTGGAGCATTCGTCAATCCAAACGACATAACCAGAAACTCGTAGTGTCCATAACGTGTACGGAAAGCAGTCTTTGGAATATCCTGCTCTCGAACTTTCAACTGATGGTAACCGGATCGGAGATCTATCTTTGAGAACCAGCTTGCACCTTGCAATTGATCGAACAAGTCATCAATTCTAGGTAGAGGATACCTGTTCTTTACAGTCAGCTTATTCAGTTCCCGGTAGTCAATACACATTCGCATGCTTCCATCTTTCTTCTTAACAAACAGCACCGGTGCTCTCCATGGAGAGACACTTGGTCGTATAAAACCCTTATCAAGGAGTTCTTGTAGTTGGGTCATCATTTCTTTCATTTCAGTGGGAGCCAAACGGTAAGGTGTTTTGGCAACAGGTTGTGCCCCCGGCACTAGGTCGATTTGGAACTCAATTTCCCGTTCTGGTGGTAATCCAGGCAATTCCTCAGGGAATACATCGGGAAAGTTACGCACCACGGGTACATCATCAATCGTCCTCATATCCGTACACTCCTCAATCACGTAGGCCAAGTAGGCTACACACCCTTGCCTCATCATAACATCAGCCTTGATCATCAAAATGATCTTCGGCGCATACATCGCTTTATCACCATAAACCGTCACGGAGCTCCCATCCATCGCACGTAAACATATCATCTTTCGTTGACATATAATGTTAGCCTCGTATTTGGCTAACCAGTCCATACCCAAGACTACATCGAAACCTCCCAAGGTTATAAGAAACAATCGTACTGGGAACTTATGACCTTCTATATCAACATAACAATCATCTATAGCCTCAGTCACCCTGGTCATCTTACCAATGGCCGTCTCTACATCAAATACCCGATCTATCTTCTTAACCTTCCCAGATAACCCATCACAGAAAGTAGAAGACACAAAACTCATACTGGCACCAGAATCAAACAATACAGAAGCAGGAATATTGTTGATAGAAAAGGTACCTGTGACCACATCAGGGTCCTCGATCGCATCATCCTTCGTCAGTGTGAAGGCTCGAGCTTTAGCCTTCTGCTTCTCCTTCCCTTTCTCTTCTTTCTTACCAGAGCCTGAAGCATCGGCTCTTGGTTGTTTGCAATCCTTTGACAGATGTCCTAACCCATTGCAGTTGAAGCATCGAGTAGCATTCGGGAAACCGCTAGAAAAATGCCCCGTCTTTCCACACCTGAAACATAAATTTGTGCCCACCAGGCACTGTCCCGTGTGGCTTTTCCCACACTTCTTGCATCCGCCCATCTCCTCTCTCTTCACTTTCTTGCTTGAGAACTTTTGTTGGTCTACCCCTTTGTCCGGCCATCTAAACTTTCTACATAATGCAACAATTGATGAGTCAGTACAGGAATCATTTTAGCACGAAATAAGCTTTGTAAATCGTTAATGACATTGATCAGGTGTTATTAACCATTTACCCAACTCATAGGCTCTAAACGTTTCCCATCCCATCTCCTCATCGTGCATGACATCTAACTACCTTTCTATCCTTACATCTACTTCTTAACTCGTACATACGCATTCAACTCGTGGCATCCGTTCATCCGTGGTTGGCAATCCGCATCACCTAATCCCATTCTCAGTTTAAGTCTTAGCATTTGGGATGCTAAGATCTCTCAAACTATGGCTCTGATACCAACTTGTGAGGCCCCGATCTCGGGCGACCCCACAGAGTTGGTTTTCATCGTAACACATAGCTCTTAAACTAAAAACTTTCATAATCATGCAGCAGAAATGTAAACATAGTTTGATAAGCAGAAATTGATAAATTGTCTATATCAAAAACATATCGAATTGCCAAAACCACCGGATACTCTATCTTGATGCCCGAGCTCCATGCCTTCTCTTAACATAGCTTTAACCTGACATACATGCTAAATCAAGTCAGCTTACGCTGGTGAGTTCTAGTTTTCATAAAACATTGTAAACCTTTTGTTAAGTTAAAACATGTTTAAGATAAAACATCATTTCGTTCACATAATCCAAACCGTTGTCATATAAACATCCTAATCATCATCATCATACAACCACTGCTACCGAGCGTAACAGTGGGCTTATGCCGGCACAAGGCTCCATAACCGTTGATCTGACCCGCCGAACCATTCTGCAGATCCATACTTACCCAGTAACAAGTACTGGAGCAACCATACTTACCCCATATGAATATAGGAGCAACATCATACTTACCCCGTAACGAGTACGGGAGCAACCATACTTACCCAGTAACAAGTACTGGAGCAACCATACTTACCCCATATGAATATGGGAGCAACGTCATACTTACCCCGTAACGAGTACGGGAGCAACCATACTTACCCAGTAACAAGTACTGGAGCAACCATACTTACCCAGTAACAAGTACTGGAGCAACCATACTTACCCCATATGAATATGGGAGCAACCATCATGACATGATACATTAGCAACATATCATCATTCAGCATAACATTGTAACATTATCCTAATAACATAGGATTTCTCATAGCAGGCTATGCTAGTATCATATCATCATAACATCCTGGCATCATACACATGTCATGCTAGCAGCACGTCATCATATCATTTATCATGGCATCATAAACACATTATGCTAGCATATAATCATCATAGCATGTTATCATACAATTCATCATTGTAACTTACTAACATGCATTCGTCATACTTAGCATACTTTCATGCATAAATCATGCAATCACATAAACATGAATACATAGTCATGGCACATCATCATTCGTTCATCAGCATCATAAGCACATAACATCATAAACATAACAATAAGCATGTATGCCAGCCCAAAACATTAAACATAAAATAGGGCGTCTAGAACTCACCTGATAGTAGACTCTTGTTTCCTTAGCCGAACTCCTTAGCTAGGCCTTAAGAACCTACATCAGTACATCTTGTCATTACATATCATTCTTTAGACTTAGAATGTATTCTAAGTCCTCATAACCTCCTAACTAGTCCCCAGCGTTCGAAAACCATTATGTTCCCGAACTGCTTAAGTACTCGAAGACCAGGATACTCGAACCATCACTAGTTCTCGAAATGCTAGTGTACTCAAGTTCCCATGAGTACTCGAATTCCCATGTGTATTCGAAACTAGTGTACACGAAACTAGGGTACTCGAAACAAATGCACTCGAATCAGTGTATTCGAACTAGTGTTCCCGAACCATACCTAGTTTCGAGTATTCCCCTTTGTGCATATTTTCGAGTACACACCTTTATGCATAATTTCATTGCAGAAAACTATTCAATACATGGGGAGCTAGTTACAGGTTCCTTAGGTTGTTATCAACACACTGGAATCTCAAAGTTCTGGACTTTATGCATAAAGGTGTGAGCTTTATGTATAAGTTCACTTTTGTCTAAAAATCCTAACTTTTTAGTTTAGATCACTTACTTGATGATAAATGGTCACTCCCGTAGATTCTCTTGCGTTTCCTCTTCCGTTTGGTCGATCAAATGCTCGATCTTTGAAGTTCTCGAAATCGCCCCCTTCAAGTTCTTGGGAGAGAATGCTGCCAGCCAAAGGTTAGCACGTTTCCCAAGGCCCACCTATTTATAGGCACTGTACCCATACTCGAACAAGGGAATTTTCGACTACCAAGTTTCGAGAGCTAGTGTACTCGAAACCCCATTTCGAGTACACGATCTCGAGGCCTTGACTAGGTTATTTTTCGTCCATTTTACCCAACAAGCATATTATCCGTTACGCATTCGTGAATTCAAATAACTTGTATTTAGAAAATTCAGGGTGTTACATCTGGGGTTGTGTTGGATTGGGCTTTGGATGACTTAAAATAGGGTATTTTAGGAAACCTGCAATTTACGAAGTCTGGGAAACGGGAAGGTTGAAGATGAAACAATTCGAGAACCCTTCTTGTTTTTAAACATTGAATCGAGAAACTCATTAGCAATTCGAGAATCCTTTCTTTAAAATCCTTAAATTAAAGAACCTTATAACTGGAAAGCCACAAAAAAAATCGAAAACAACTTGTTAGAAGCCTCTTGAATTCGACAACATAATTAATGACCAACTCGAGAAACACAATTGGGACCAAATTCGAGAACCATACCCTCTTGAATTCGAGAACTATATCCTATTGAATTAGAGAACCATATAATAAGTGTTATATGCCTAACTAGAGAACACATTATTTTGAGAAGCTCTTGAATTAGAGAACCATATAATAAGTGTTATATGCCTAACTAGAGAACACATTATTTTGAGAAGCCCTTGAATTAGAGAACACATTTTGTGATCATAACTCGAGAACCAACTTGCGTGCAAGCCAAGAACCATATTTTAGTAGAGAAACCCCCATAAATTTGAGAACCACCTATTGAAAACCGAGGACACCACCACACGTGGTTGTCTAAACCCAAAACAACTCAAACAAGGGTTAATCGAGAACCAAATGGGTATGGGGGCAACGGGTTATGCTACTCCTGTCAATACAACTTACACTTCAAATAAAATGTCATTTAATGGCATACAAAAAGTGTCTCAAAAGACCAAAAAATGCCACTAAAAACCTCTTTAAGATTGTGTGACACACAAAAAATGTGTCACTAGAAGTGGTGACGCTAAAGCCTTTTAGTGGCACTTTTTCAATGTGCCACACAATGTTTATGGACTTTTAGTGGCATTTTTTTCTGACACAAAATAAAAGGAGGATTTTGTAACACAATTTTTATGCCACTAAAAATCAATTTTTGTCACATATCGCTGTTGGTTTTAATGTCAATTTTAGTCTTTTATATTGCCACAATCTAAAAACACACTTGCAAGCTCAAATTTTGCGCCAGTAAAAACAACTATAGTTTGTTGTATAGCACGTTATCACATAGAAACATTATTTACAATATAAATACAAAATAAAAGTTAAATCATAGTAAATAATAATATTAATAAGTTTGATCCGAAACATAATACAAAAAATGTCAAAAGAAATGTAATAAGCAACATCTTTCGGTTTTCAAATGTTTACACATCACACGTAATTTAATCATCGATCAAAATTTCACTTCCGTATGAATTTCACTTTCATATGAATTAGCTCAAAAACTTCTCATGATATCAACCCTGCCATCATCAACCATATAAAAAAGTATTAGCAATTTTTGCATATCAAAAGCTCTCTCTGTAAGTACGTACGTACATACGGACATACATAACAAAATTGGTTCAATTGGATTTATAATTATTGTTAATGAAATGCGTCAAACAATTTAAAAGTCACTAGCAGCATACTCAGATGTTTTACAACCTCCTAAGGTGCTTAATCAAAACAAAATTGGTAATTACTTTAGTAGTATCATTAATGATATTCATTACATTAATCATTAATAAAAATGAAAATAAAAGTAAAGTAAAGATTAGAAGGGTGCTGCCAAGTAAATCAACCTGACCAAGACTCTATGCAGACATGTTTTGAAAAATGTCTGTTCACTAATCTGTTAACCCAACCTGCAGTTTTCCTCCTAGAGCTGGTGACAAAAATTCATGTATACTAAAGAGATTAGACAAAAATAACAATTGCAACATGGAAGCAAGAAATGAATTTCCATTTATATTAATTCATTAAGGTATAGACAATCCATCAATAATGAAATCTTTTCTTACATACTTGCCAGCATCTATAAGAATTACATACCTTAGAAGATTTCAGAACACAAGTAAGGATGCTTGTACTAAATCTCATATTCTTATTTTCTGGCTCCTCAGCTTTTGAGCAAACCCGAAAATTCATAGATACTTGTTTTGTAAGAAACGAAAAACACGAAAATAGAAATAATCTTTAATATCCTACTTGTTTTTTAGAAATGAGTTTTTTTATAGTTACCACACATTTCTTTATAGGATTAGTAAGGCAGCTCACTCGTGGAATTCCTTCACCGGTTCCTGTCCCCATAAATATGATTTCTGGTTGCTCAAGAGATATTTGATCTACTTTCTTTACACCTGAAACAAATTAACAGTTTATGTTACTGCAATCAGATTAAAAAAAGAATTTGCACTCGACTTAAGTTAATAAAAAATAAACAGTTTGAAAAAACAATCCTGAACACCCTCCAAACTGTGTCACGTTATCTGTTGCATCAAACCACGCTAAGTGGATCATCAATTTTAATAAGCAATCCCAAACACCTCCTTAGGGTCAGAATAGCTATATCTAAAAATGCAGGTAAAGAGTTCTAATAAGAATACTAATTAGTGATAATTGTAAACTTCAAAGCAACTGGTTAACTTAATATAATCATTCAAATAGCAATTTCCACTTAAATATACACAAACACAAACATACATCCCCATAATCGAAATATTGTAGGTACATACACTATTATAGTCAATTAAAGAATACCCAAATCATGGATAACTTCCAGTATATACAAAACAAATTAGAAAAGGGTTGAAACAAATCAGATGATGTGGAGTGTTTTCAATAAGGAACATACCTTGTCTCACATGAGTGTGTGACCACCTGAGACCGTAGCAGCCGAAGAACTAGTCTCCTTCCCTGTTGATTTCTCTCTCGATTGAACACATTCATGTGTACGTATGTGTTTTAGTGTTTTTGTGCTTTTCGTGAGGGATAAGAGAAGGAGACGATTAGGGCAAATAGAGAGGACATTTGGTTTCAAAATTTCCAAATAACCCCCTCATCTTATATATTTAATACATCCAAAATCATAAGCTCATGTTTCCTTTATTACATTTTAGCACTAAAACTTTCATCGATTATAAGTTTAAGTTCAATAAGTGTAACACCTCAACCTGATTAGGGCTGACGTGTCACTTATACGGAAATAAGAATTAATGCAACAATCCAGAATAGATTAAAATATATTAAAAGTCTTGCATAAATCACCCAAAACATAAATCAAAGTCTTATGATAATGTTTATTACATTATTTGTAAAATAAATCCTTGATAAACTCTAGTCTCTCGTTCCTCAATTCCCAGCCTGATTTCCTGGATTACCTATACAATACATATAAATACCACAAAAAAAATACAGCTGAGCCAAAGAATGCTAAGTAACGGATAAACAACAGTAATTAACAAAAGTTCAGAAGGTGGTGAAGATAATGAGAAATAATAATCATAAACACATACCAGAAACAGAATAGTAACCGAAACATAAATAGTAAACAGTGGTCTGACTTGAATCAAAATAACCTTTCAGAACCAACAATATAGGTTATAATATAAGTCAGAAATAGTGGGAAATCCCAAAATATACCACGAGCCGACTGTAGATATATAAGTGTAAGGTTCACGGGTAGCTACTCCCGCTTACCAGACACATGAGATAGTTAGTGTTGGCATACACGTCACTATCCCTCAGAAATCAAAAAGTACAGTTAAAAATTATCCTAGGACCAGTCCATACGCCTCTCCAGAATTCAGTAGGTGCACAAGTGTACTATCAGAGTACTAAATAGAGATGCCGTGAACTTAACTAACCGCCACGGGTGGTTCCACATCATGGTTGCCCCCATGAAGGGCCTGTAGTCATCCTTACAGGTAGGGGCATGCTCAGGTAATAGATCATAAGTTCAGTAGGTTCAGTAGGGTAGTTAAACTACCAAGTAATATCATATTCGGATCATGCAATAATGAGTACAATATAATCTAAATCCATTGCATGATAAACGAAGCAGGGAAACACGATATCATATCGTGGCAATAACAAATCAGAATATTATATAAAAACAGAGATAAACGATTACAGAAACAGAAATACTATGATTTAATTAAACATGATCCATACCTGGGTCTTAGCAAATAATCAGAAAATAAGCAAGCAATCCAAATCTCTGGCAATTCATAAATCTGTAGTTTTGTTAATCGATTCTATGTTAGTTTCAATGAACTATAATTCGTGTGTGTAATCGATTATATTTTGGTGATTTTAGAATTCCTAATGTTAAACTTGTGATAACTGCGTACGAGGAATTACGTCAGCAACGAATTGAGCACAGTTGATTGTGTTTAAAATTCACGTTGAGTTGACAATCGAAATTGATATGGGATGATAGTATGCGAAAAAATGAGGAACATGGGCGAAAACCGCGTACAAAACTGAGTTACGGATGGCCCGGAATCGCAAAATGAAGTTTCTGTCGAAAAATGGAAAAAAATGGTCTTCGCGGTACGCGATGGTGAAGTTGAGGGTTCTCCGCGGTACGCGATGCATGAAAATATCTTAGATTTCTCCGGATTTCTTAGCGGTACGCGAAGCCTACTTTTCGTTTCTACGCGGTACGCGACGGATGGAGATGTCGCCAACTTGCTTAAAATATCAGATTTTCATCATCATTCTCATTCTTATCTTCCAGCCGACGCCACCACCACCTTGCACGAAAATCTTATCATCCAACTCACAAAATCTCTATTTTGAAGGCCTCACGACGTTCAGATCGCATCTAGAAGTGTTAAAACGAGTCCAGATCATCTTTTCATCCGCTGGAATCCGTCAGAATAGGTAATGGTTCATTTTAAACCTTCTGGTTTGATTATGAATGATTAAATCTTAGTTTTGAACGTAATGATATAGTTAGGGTTGTTGATTATTGCCTAGATGATGGCTAGGATTGATTATGAATGACAAACTCGAATTGTTAATGGCTAAATCCTTGTTTTGAGCCGTTGTAATGCCCGGCTTGCATGAAATCATAACAATGATTATAATGGTTTAAACCATTTGGTTATGACAATGTAGGTGATTAGTTTGATTAATCCTTGACATGCAACGTGAAGGTTTAGTGTTTTAAACTAATCACAATCATTAACATACTCATTGGAACGATTATCTGATGTTACTGATAACAGTCAGATTAGTATGTTAAACATGGTTATTAAACCTAATCTAATACTACATTGTGATATTTTATGATATTTGGGTAATCAATAACAAGGATTGATCATTCCTAAGCCATTAAATTGTCTAGAAACTGCTTTAGCATTAGAATCAACAACATTAACTATTTGGTTAGTCTAAGATTATATGGATTAATCAAGGGTGTCATCAACCTAGTATTAGGAATCTGAATCAGTATAGGTTCCTACATTATCATACATTGTATGATATGATAATAAGATAATCATTAAAAATTCTATATTGGTTTGATGACTATTAAGGCAATGTCTTTGACATTGGACGTTCAATAAGATTTAATCAGTAAGTTAAAACATTAATAATTTATTAAACTTAAACTAATGCAGAATTACATCATTAGCAGCAGTTGCGAGTGTTCCTATTGCTGTGAGATATCAAGTGAGTTTCGTACAACCCCTTTCTCTTTATTGTTTTATAAACATCGGGGTAACTCTGCAAACTGTTTTCTGAACATATGATATGCATCACTGATATCTGTGTGATTTCATGTGACTTTTTGTGTGATTTCATGGGATTTTGCCGTTAGTAACAACTATCACAGTATCAAAAGTCCTCATTCGTGAACTGTATCTAGTGAACCCATGTGCGGCCGAACAGGAACCATTGATAGTACTATTGGCTGACAACCCATTTGCTGGGAGGATTGCATCTCCCTTTGTGTGAATGTTTGGTACCTGTTTCCATAACAACTTCTTAATGTTTGTGATAGACATTAAGATAATGAGGCATTAAGATATTTACCGACGGGTAGTATCTTCGTGAACGAACAACTGTCCGAAAGGAACTAGATACGGGTCCCATGGTTATCCAGAACTGAACTTTTTGTGAACATTACTTATCATATCATATTGTTCTAAATGAACTTTCGAACTCACCAGCTTTGTGCTGACGTTTTAAACTCAACATTTTTGCAGGACAACGGTGACGACATGGTGAGGATGCACTTCACTTAGTTGAACTTAAATGTACTAGATTGGGTAATAAACTTAGTTGTAATCTTGAATGTAATTACGAAAACCTTGTAATGTATTTATTTTAAGTGAATCTGTGTGCTGTGATATCGGTTCAAGTAAGTTACACCCCATCTCTGAGACATCACCACTATGCTTCCGCAACTAAAAGAATGAGACTTTTGACATAATCTCAGGTGACGAGAGGTGGGGGTGTGACAGGGTGGTATCAGAGCCACAGGTTATAGAGTTTAGGTGAACTTAGAGACCTAGACTATAACCATAGGCTCGTATAGTGACACAGAGAGCACCGAACATGTTTAACGAACAAAACTTGTTCTGATTTAAGCCAGGATAATCAGGTGGTACGAATCTCAGTTATGAGTGGCCAGCATAACTGAAATTCGCAACACGTGTGCATTCTAGTTTGATTTGATTCAAGCAGAACATTAATAACTAAAGGAGCGAATAATGGTGTTAGGATAGGGAAACGGCGAATATCATGTGTATGTTGAATATTTTATTAATATTTATTTCATGCTACTGATCTGAGAATTCTGTTTATACAGTGATGGCAGACCAAGGAGAGAGATATATATATCAGAGGTTTCCATATGTCATTGTGGATGATACTCCCAGTTCCAGTTCCGGATCTGACTCAGATCCTTCAGAGGCTGTGTCATTAGCATCGCATGCATCTACAGTGCTTCCCATACCACCACTACCTGAGCCAGTACCGGTGCCGCCACCATTACCAGCACCCCCTATTATACCTAGTCCTCGTCACTCACCTCCGGCTGAGCCAGTTGCTGATCTGAGGCAGCGTATTTCACCTCCTAGAGTACCCGCTTGGGACGGGTTGCGGCGTATGCGGGGTCAAGCCCGCAAAACTACAGGATTGCCTCCGCGACATCAGATGGCTCCACGGGATGAGCCACAAGCTGTTCATGAAGTGGGAGAATCCTCTCACCAAGCCGAGTTGCGGGCGCAGGTGCAGCAGATCTCTCAAGATTTACAGGCCCTGAGACAGGATGTACATCAGCACCATACTCTTCATGAGGACACTCCCTATACTGTACTGGAGATCCTCACTTCTCACCTGACTCTTATGGAACAGGTGAATGTTTTAGGTGCTAATACTCAGGCTTGGAGAGCGACGATGGAGGAGCGACTTCGGAGAACCTGGAGACAGGCGCTGGTAGTTACCTTTTGGCAGGAGGTAGCATTGTGGAGCGAGAGATGGGTGTATTTGAGGCAGTTTGTGAGCACCATGAGTTAGGAGGCTCGGCTGATGATAATAGCTATAGTGATGACTGCTATAGCTATAGTGATATCCTGTTTACCTTTCTTTATACGGTAGGGATGGTTGAGGTTGGTCATTTTGAGATGTTATCAGTACTGACGGATAGGTTGCTAGTGTATGATGCATAGGGAAATTTTTGGTTGTGAGATAGATTCCCGGTAGTAGTATTAATGTTCAGTTTGCTGGTTGTGGTTGTACAAAAACTTTTTGATTGTATAAAAGCTTGTCTGTTGATGATCGTTTGAATCCTATTGTGTTGTATGTGATGTGTAGTGTATGTGGATATCAAAATGTTTCAAAATCCTGTGTGGGAACGTTTCAAAATTCTGTGTGGTACAATTTCAAAGTCCTGTGTGGCAACATTTCAATTGTCTGTGTGACAACAATTCAAAGTCCTGTGTGGCAACATTTCAAAGTCCTGTGTGGCAACATTTCAATTGTCTGTGTGACAACAATTCAAAGTCCTCTGTGGCAACATTTCAAAGTCCTGTGTGGCAACATTTCAATTGTCTATGTGACAACAATTCAAAGTCCTGTGTGGCAACATTTCAATTGTCTGTGTGGCAACATTTCAAAGTCCTGTGTGGCAACATTTCAAAGTCCTGTGTGGCAACATTTCAATTGTCTGTGTGACAACAATTCAAAGTCCTGTGTAGCAACATTTCAAAGTCCTGTGTGGCAACATTTCAATTGTCTGTGTGACAACAATTCAAAGTCTTGTGTAGCAACATTTCAAAGTCCTGTGAGGCAACATTTCAAAGTCCTGTGTGGCAACATTTCAAAGTCCTGTGTGGCAAATATTTCAAAGTCCTGTGTGGCAACGTTTTAAACTCCTACATGATCATATACCAAAAACATGTAAAATAATAACATATCTGTATTAATATCACGAAGCAGTAAGCTGAGTGATGATATGACATGTTTTTGAATGTAGGACTAAGTATAACTACAAACATTTGTATAATCACGGTTCATTGAGAACATATATTGGATTATGTCAAGTAGTTATACTGTATTTACTATAATCGCATTTTCAATTTCATAAAGTTTCAGTATAACTGAATATGATTGAATTTAGGTGATCAAATGGGTTATATATTTAATGTTCTTGAACTGACCTGAATTTGTCTGCATGTGAGCAGAACTATGGCTCCAAAAAGAGGTCGACCAGCTAGGAAGGCTAACAAGAACGTTACTAACTCAGGGCCGAATCAAGGTCCATTAGTACATGTTGAATCAAATCCAGATCCACAGGTTAATCTGGAAACAAATACTGCTCCACCAGTGAACCCTGGAGCGAACACTGTTCCACCTGCAGGTGCAAGTGGATCCGAAACGAACGAAGCAATGATAGCGCGAATTGTACGGGAACAGCTATCTACTTGTGGTGTTTCGATACAACAGCAACCACATATCATTGCAGGTTCTGGTGGTGACCACGATCATACTGAACATAATGCTACTGGTGGTCACGCAGAAACTCATACTACCATGGGAGCAACCACAACAAAAACAACTGCTCCTGATCCACCACGACAGGGATGCACTTATAAGTATTTCGCTTCCTGTAACCCTCCTACTTTCACTGGTAAGGAAGGAGCGGCCGGATTGCTAAGGTGGATCGAGGAAATGGAAACGAAACTAAAAATCAGCCAGTGCTTAGAGGAGCATAAAGTGTCTTATGCTGCCTGTTCATTCAAGGAATCTGCTTTGACCTGGTGGAATACCTAGGCAAAAACGTTGGGCTCTGCTACAGTCGACTCAATGGGCTGGAGTGAATTTAAAACTTTGATTAGATCAGAGTATTGCCCACTCACTGAAATACAAAAGCTCCAGGAGGAATTCTGGAATCACTCGATGATCGGGGCTGACTGTTTAGCGTATACTCATCGTTTTCATGAACTCACATGTTTACTTCCCGATATGTTTCCTACTGAAGCGGCATTGATCGAGAAGTATATTAAGGGTTTGGTTCCCCAGATTCGGGGAATGGTAACTGCAGCTGAACCCACAACCCTTAAACGTGCAATTTTGTTGACCACTAAGCTTACCGATGAGGCGGTAAGGAGTGGTATGTTGGTAACAAAAACTCAAACGGCCGTGGGCCGTAGTGATATTGGTACCTCGAATGTGTCTAAAGGTACCAAACGAAAGTGGTTTGGCAAATCTAAGGCGAGAGCTCCGGCTGAGATCAACCAGAGTAATCAAACTGTGAAAAACTACGGTGTTGTTACTACGGAGAAGAAAACTTACATTGGGCAGTCGCCTAAATGTACTCGGTGTTCATTTCATCATATAGGATCGTGTCCTACTTGTGCCAACTGTAATAGAGTTGGGCACTACACCAAGTATTGCAACTTGCCTGCTCGCCAACCAAATCAAGCACCACAACAAACCACTCAAACAAACAGGTCGTGTTACAAGTGTGGGAGTCCCGACCATTTGATAAGAAATTGTCCAAACAATAACAACACCAATCCGAGAAATGAAGCTAGAGGTAGAGCTTTCCAGATTGGTGCTACTGAGGCGAGGCATGATGCTAACATTGTTACTGGTACGTTTTTACTCAATAACCTATATGTATCAGTTCTTTTTGATACGGGGGCAGATAAGAGTTTTATCTCTCCTGAATTTGCATCATTACTTTCATTGCCTGCGGTAGAATTATAAACTCCTTATGTTATTGAACTTGCTAATGGCAAGTTAATCAAAACTAACAGTGTCATTCAAGGATGTTCCTTGAATCTGAATGATCATCTTTTCGATATTGATTTACTTCCTATTGAGCTTGGGAGTTTTGATGTCGTTGTCGGCATGGATTGGCTTTCTATTAACCAAGCCGAAGTAATATGTCAAACCAAGGTGATCCGTATTCCATTACCTGAGGGTAACACACTGATAGTTCAAGGGGAACGAGCTGGTAGAAAACTGGGTATCATTTCTTGTATGCAAACTCAGAAATGCTTACGGAAAGGGTGTTCGGCCTTTCTAGCATATGTGATCAATAACAGCTCTTCACAAAAGCGTATCGAAGATATTCCAGTAGTCAAGGATTTTCCTGAAGTCTTTCCTGACGATATATCAGGATTACCCCCAGTGAGGCAAGTTGAATTTCGAATTGATCTGATTCCAGGTGCAGCACCTGTAGCCAAAGCTCCTTATCTTTTAGCACCATCAGAGATGCAAGAGCTTTCAGGTCAACTGCAAGAACTGTTAGACAAGGGTTTTATTAGACCTAGTTTCTCATCCTGAGGAGCACCAGTCCTGTTTGTGAAAAAGAAGGATGGATCATTCAGGATGTGTATTGACTACCGGGAGCTCAATAAATTAACAATTAAAAATCGTTATCCATTACCACGTATAGATGATCTGTTTGATCAACTTCAAGGCGCTACTTACTTTTCAAAAATTGATTTGAGATCCGGATATCATCAGTTACGAGTGTATGAAGATGATGTTCCTAAAACTGCATTCAGAACTCGATACGGGCATTATGAATTTCTAGTAATGCCGTTTGGATTAACAAATGCACCTGCAGTTTTCATGGATCTAATGAATCGGGTATGTAGGCCTTACTTGGATAAGTTTGTGATTGTATTTATTGATGACATTCTCATTTATTCTCGAAGCCAACAAGAACATGCTCAACACTTGAAACTGACCTTAGAACTTTTGGCATGCGAAAAATTATATGCCAAGTTCTCCAAGTGTGAGTTCTGGTTACGAGAAGTGCAATTTCTCGGGCATGTAGTGAATCAAGATGGTATTCAGGTGGATCCCAGTAAGATTAAAGCTGTAGAACAATGGGAAACACCACGAATCCCAACTGAAATCCGTCAGTTTTTAGGGCTGGCAGGTTATTATCGTCGATTCATCAAGAACTTCTCAAAGATAGCCCTGCCACTAACTACATTGACGCAGAAAAACCAACCGTTTATATGGGGTTCTCAACAGGAGGAGGCGTTCCAACTGTTGAAACACAAACTCTGCAACGCACCTATCTTGGTATTACCGGAAGGTATCGATAACTTCACAGTGTATTGTGATGCTTCTCACCAAGGTCTGGGGTGTGTTTTAATGCAGAACGATAAAGTAATTGCTTATGCTTCTCGACAGTTGAAAGTACACGAGAAGAACTATACCACTCATGATCTAGAACTTGGTGCAGTGGTGTTTGCACTCAAGATTTGGAGACGCTATTTGTATGGAACTAAGTGTATTATATACACTGATCACAAAAGTCTTCAACACATTCTAGATCAGAAGATGTTAAACATGCGACAAAGGCGATGGGTAGAACTATTGAACGATTATGATTGTGAAATCCGTTATCACCCAGGCAAGGCGAATGTCGTAGCCGATGCCTTGAGTCGCAAGGAACGAGTCAGACCTTTACGTGTGAAAGCGTTAGGGATGACCATTCAAACCAGTCTAATTCCTCAAATCAAAGAAGCTCAGCAACAAGCTTTACAAGCACTGAACTATCTTGTTGAGGAACTGAAGGGATTAGACAAGAAACTTGAAGTTGAGACTGATGGAGTGTTATATTTCAAAAACCGATTATGGGTTCCTTTATTCGGTAACTCCAGAACAATCATCTTGGATGAGGCGCACAAATCCAGGTATTCTATTCATCCGGGCGCTGATAAAATGTATAAAGATCTTAAAGATTTTTACTGGTGGCCTGGAATGAAGAAACATATTGCAGAATACGTGGGTCGATGCTTAACTTGTTTAAAGGTTAAGGCTGAACATCAACGTCCTTCTGGGTTATTACAACAACCGGAGATTCCCATGTGGAAATGGGATCAGATCTCTATGGATTTTATCACTAAACTACCCAGAACAACGCATAATCATGACTCTATATGGGTTATTGTTGATCGCCTTACTAAATCTGCGCATTTCATTCCCATCCGAGAAGATTACTCTATGGATCGACTTGCTAAACTCTACATTGACGAGATTGTATCTCGTCATGGAGTACCAATCTCTATCATTTCCGACAGAGATAGTCGATTTACATCACGATTTTGGCAAACTCTTCAGAATGCTCTGGGCACGCAAATCAATATGAGCACAGCTTATCATCCGCAAACTGACGGGCAAACCGAACGAACTAATCAAACTCTGGAAGATATGCTGAGAAGCTGTGTGATTGATTTTGGTGGTAGCTGGGATGTTCATCTTCCACTTGTTGAATTTTCATATAACAACAGCTATCATACCAGTATTAAATGCGCTCCATTTGAAGCACTTTATGGACGCAAGTGTAGATCCCCTATCTGTTGGTCAGAGGTGGGTGAAAATCGAATCATATGCCCAGAACTTATTCAAGAAACAACTGATAAGATCGCACTCATACAAGAACGAATTAAAGCTGCTCGCGATCGGCAAAAGAGTTATGCTGATAATCGTCGTAGACCTTTGGAATTTCAAATTGGTGATCTAGTAATGTTGAAAGTTTCACCATGGAAGGGCATCTTCAGATTTGGAAAGAGAGGTAAACTTTCACCAAGATTTGTAGGACCATTCAAGATTCTTGAACGAATCGGATCAGTGGCCTATAGACTTGAATTACCTCCTGAACTTGGTAACGTTCATCATGTCTTCCATGTATCAAATTTGAAAAAATGCTTAGCTGATGAATCACTGATCGTACCTCTGAAATAAATCCAAATTGATGAGAAACTTCAATTCAGGGAAGAACCTGTTGAAGTAATGGATCGAGAAGTAAAGGTGCTGAAACGCAGTCGCATACCTATTGTCAAAATTCGATGGAATTCAAAGCGTGGACCTGAATATACGTGGGAACGTGAAGATCAGATGAAGCAGAAATACCCACACTTATTCTCGTGATCAATTGTTATCAAGTAAATCTCTACTAAATTTCGGGACGAAATTTTTCGAACAGGAGGAGACTGTGATAACTGCGTACGAGGAATTACGTCAGCAACGAATTGAGCACAGTTGATTGTGTTTAAAATTCACGTTGAGTTGACAATCGAAATTGATATGGGATGATAGTATGCGAAAAATGAGGAACATGGGCGAAAACCGCGTACAAAACTGAGTTACGGATGGCCCGGAATCGCAAAATGAAGTTTCTGTCGAAAAATGGAAAAAAATGGTTATCGCGGTACGCGATGGTGAAGTTGAGGGTTCTCCGCGGTACGCGATGCATGAAAATATCTTAGATTTCTCCGGATTTCTTAGCGGTACGCGAAGCCTACTTTTTCGTTTCTACGCGGTACGCGACGGATGGAGATGTCGCCAACTTGCTTAAAATATCAGATTTTCATCATCATTCTCATTCTTATCTTCCAGCCGACGCCACCACCACCTTGCACGAAAATCTTATCATCCAACTCACAAAATCTCTATTTTGAAGGCCTCACGACGTTCAGATCGCATCTAGAAGTGTTAAAACGAGTCCAGATCATCTTTTCATCCGCTGGAATCCGTCAGAATAGGTAATGGTTCATTTTAAACCTTCTGGTTTGATTATGAATGATTAAATCTTAGTTTTGAACGTAATGATATAGTTAGGGTTGTTGATTATTGCCTAGATGATGGCTAGGATTGATTATGAATGACAAACTCGAATTGTTAACGGGTAAATCCTTGTTTTGAGCCGTTGTAATGCCCGGCTTGCATGAAATCATAACAATGATTATAATGGTTTAAACCATTTTATTATGACAATGTAGGTGATTAGTTTGATTATCCTTGACATGCAACGTGAAGGTTTAGTGTTTTAAACTAATCACAATCATTAACATACTCATTGGAACGATTATCTGATGTTACTGATAACAGTCAGATTAGTATGTTAAACATGGTTATTAAACCTAATCTAATACTACATTGTGATATTTCATGATATTTGGGTAATCAATAACAAGGATTGATCATTCCTAAGCCATTAAATTGTCTAGAAACTGCTTTAGCATTAGAATCAACAACATTAACTATTTGGTTAGTCTAAGATTATATGGATTAATCAAGGGTGTCATCAACCTAGTATTAGGAATCTGAATCAGTATAGGTTCCTACATTATCATACATTGTATGATATGATAATAAGATAATCATTAAAAATTCTATATTGGTTTGATGACTATTAAGGCAATGTCTTTGACATTGGACGTTCAATAAGATTTAATCAAACATTAATAATTTATTAAACTTAAACTAATGCAGAATTACATCATTAGCACCAGTTGCGAGTGTTCCTATTGCTGTGAGATATCAAGTGAGTTTCATACAACCCCTTTTCTCTTTATTTTTTTATAAACATCGGGGTAACTCTGCAAACTGTTTTCTGAACATATGATATGCATCACTGATATCTGTGTGATTTCATGTGACTTTTTGTGTGATTTCATGGGATTTTGCCGTTAGTAACAACTATCACAGTATCAAAAGTCCTCATTCGTGAACTGTATCTAGTGAACCCATGTGCGGCCGAACAGGAACCATTGATAGTACTATTGGCTGACAACCCATTTGCTGGGAGGATTGCATCTCCCTTTGTGTGAATGTTTGGTACCTGTTTCCATAACAACTTCTTAATGTTTGTGATAGACATTAAGATAATGAGGCATTAAGATATTTACCGACGGGTAGTATCTTCGTGAACGAACAACTGTCCGAAAGGAACTAGATACGGGTCCCATGGTTATCCAGAACTGAACTTTTTGTGAACATTACTTATCATATCATATTGTTCTAAATGAACTGTCGAACTCACCAGCTTTGTGCTGACGTTTTAAACTCAACATTTTTGCAGGACAACGGTGACGACATGGTGAGGATGCACTTCACTTAGTTGAACTTAAATGTACTAGATTGTGTAATAAACTTAGTTGTAATGTTGAATGTAATTACGAAACCCTTGTAATGTATTTATTTTAAGTGAATCTGTGTGCTGTGATATCGGTTCAAGTAAGTTACACCCCATGTCTGAGACATCACCACTATGTTTCCGCAACTAAAAGAATGAGACTTTTGACATAATCTCAGGTGACGAGAGGTGGGGGTGTGACAAAACTAGTCGAATTGGTTTGTATTACTATGTCGTCGATTAACATTTAAATTTTTTTTTGTTAATTTCGTAAATCAGAGATTGTTTACGTTTCATTCGAAAAGTTACAATTTATATGATTTTGAATTCAAACAATTTAAAAACTTGTTCTAAATAAAATTTGGAACTCATGATATTTCACTTCCGTTAAAAATCTTAACCTTGGTTATTTTTAATATATCCACCAAATTCAACAGAAAGTAGTTTTGACACAAGGCCAAATTCAATTATTGATCCAGCAATCTTTCTACTCTAATAAAAGAGTATTTTTAGGAGACACGTGTCATCTTCTAATTAAATATAAGAAAAGTTTTCCCGCTTCTCTCTCATAAAAAGTATAAATAATTTTTATTAATTAAACTAAAAATTAAAAAAGAGTATTTTTAGAAGATACATGTCACATTCTAATGAAATTAAAAAAAAAAGATTTCCAGTTTCTATCCTAAAAAATATTAATAGTTTTTTTAATTAAATTATATCATTAAATATTAATAATTATAAATCTTCTTAATTAAAAAAATTTACTAATTTACTAAAAGTAATTAAAATAAAAAAAATCCAATTATATTTACATATAAATGTTTAGACACACATTGTTTATAACATATTATATTTATTCAACCCATGTAATACATGAGTTTCTAGACTAGTTTGTTTAATATTTATTGGCTTATCTTCTTCTAAAACGATATACTACAATCAGTACTTTCTTACATGCATTAGATCGATTACTTATTTTATTTTTAACTTCTTAATTATCATATCCAGAATCTATACATGTGTCTATTTATTTATTTATTTATTTATTTAAATGTTACATCTTAAACGGTTATTATAATAAGGGATTTTAACTGATTGTTAAAACCACACTGTGATAATCGCGTACGAAGAATTACGTCAGCAACGAATGGAGCACATTTGATCGTGTTTAAAATCCGCGTTGAATTAGTTGCCGAAATTAATATGGGATGATGGTATGCGAAAAATGATGAACGTGGGCGAAAACGGTGCGCGAAACGGAGTTACGGATTTTCCGGAATCGCGAAACGAAGTTTCCGTCGAAAAATGGGTGAAATAGCCCTGGGGCGGTACGCCCCAGGTCGAGGGACAAGTTCAGGCGATGCGCGCGGATCCCATCGAAAATATCTGGATTCCCTTTAGCCGCGCGGTACGCCTGGTGTGGTTGCAGGTGGCCAGGCGATGCGCCTGGGGTGATCAGATCGGGCAACTTGCTTAAAAATCAACTTTTTCATCCTAATCCACAATCTCTTTCTTGTTCTCGACGACACCAGCCATCACCACGAAAATCTTCATCTAATTCATCATTTCTTCAGATTTTAACACCTCACGACGTTTAGATCGCATCCAGAAGCGTAAAAACAAGTTCTGATCATCATTTCATCCGGTGGAATCCGTCAGAATAGGTAATGGTTCATTTTAAACCTTCTGGTTTAATTTTTATTGATTAAATCTTGAGTTTGAACGTAATGATATAGTTAGGGTTGTTGATTATTGCATAGATGATGGCTAGGATTGATTCTGAATGACAAACTCGAACTGTTAACGGGTAAATCCTTGTTTTGAGCCGTTGTAATTCCCGGTTTGCATGGAATCATAACAATGGTTATAATGGTTTAAACCATTGGATTATGACAATGTAGATGATTAGTTTTATTAATTTTTGACATGCAACGTGAAAGCCATGTGTTTCAAACTAGTCACAATCATTAACATACTCATTGGAATGATTATCTGATGTTTCTGATAACAGTCAGATTAGTATGTTAAACATGGTTATTAAATCTATTCTAATACTACATTGTGATATTCCATGATATTTGGGTAATCAATAACAAGGATTAATCATTCTTAAGCCATTAAATTGTCTAGAGACTATTTTAGCAATTATAATCAACAACATTAACTATTTGGTTAGTCTGAGATTATACTGATTAATCAAGGGAGTCATCAACTTAGTATTAGGAACCTGAGTCAGTATAGGTTCCTACATTATCATACATTGTATGATATTACATTAAAATATGTAAATAAATACTAAACCTCGGGTTGATGACTGTTAAGGCAATGTCTTTGACATTGGACGTTCAAAACGATTTAATCAGCAAGTTAAAACATTAATAACATATCAAACATAAACTAATGCAGAATCTCATCATTAGCACCAGTTGCGTGTGTTTCTACAATTTGAGACATCAAGTGAGTTTCGTTACAACCCCTTTTCTTTTTACTGTTTAATAAACATCGGGGTGACTCTGTAAACTGTTTTCTGAACATATGATATGCATCACTGATATCTGTGTGATTTCATGTGACTTTTTGTGTGATTTCATGGGATTTTTCCGTTAGTAACAACTATCACAGTATCAAAAGTCCTCATTCGTGAATTGTATCTAGTGAACCCATGTGCGGCCAAACAGGAACCATTGATAGTACTATTGGCTGACAACCCATTTGCTGGGAGGATTGCATCTCCCCTGGTGTGAATGTTTGGTACCTGTTTCCATAACAACTTCTTAATGTTAGTGATAGACATTAAGATGATGAGGCATTAAGATATCTACCGACGGGTAGTATCTTCGTGAACAAACAACTGTCCGAAAGGAACTAGATACGGGTCCCATGGTTATCATGAACTGAAACTTTGAGAATATACTTATCATATCATATTGTTCTAAATTAAACTGTCGAACTCACCAGCTTTGTGCTGACGTTTCAAACTTAACATTTTTGCAGGGCAGCGGTGATAATACGGTGAGGATGCACGTCACACTTGTGTAATTAAGAAGTTTAGATTATGTAATATCTATGTTGTTATATTACTGTATTGACGAAACCTTTGTATGGTATTTATTTTAAGTGAATCTGTGTGCTGTGATATCGGTTCAAGTAAGTCACACCTCATCTCTGAGACATCACCACTATGCTTCCGCAACCAAAAGAATGAGACGTATGACATCATCTCAGGTGACGAGAGGTGGGGGTGTGACAGGGTGGTATCAGAGCCACAGGTTATAGAATTTAGGTGGACTTAGAGACCTAGACTATAACCATAGGCTCGTGTAGTAACACGGAGAGCACCGAACATTAATAACGAACAGAACTTGTTTTTGAATTAAGCCAGGATAATCAGGTGCTATGAATTCCAGTTATGAGTGGCCAGCATAACTGAAATTTGTAACACGTGTGCATTCTAGTTTGATTTAATTCAAGTAGAACACTAACAACAGTAATGTCGAATAGTTGCGTTAAGATAGGAGGACGTCTCATGTCATGTGTATGTTGAATATTTTATTCAGTATTTATTTTATGGTACTGATCTGAGAATTCTGTTTATACAGCGATGGCAGACCAAGGGGAAAGATACATTTATCAGCGGTTTCCTTATGTGGTATTGGATGATACACCGAGCTCGAGTTCGGATTCTGACTCCGATCCGTCGGAGGTATCTGCAGCTGCTTCTCAGGCTGATATACCGTTGCCACAGACACCACCGGCACCAGTACCAGCACCAGTACCGCCACCACCACCAGCATTTCCGGTTATACCTAGTCCTCCTCACTCACCTCCGGCTGAACCAGTTGTTGATCAGAGACAGAGTATTACACCTCCTAGAGTACCCGCTTGGGACGGGTTGCGGCGTATGCGGGGTCAAGCCCGCAAAACCACAGGATTGCCTCCGCGACATCAGATGGCTCCACGGGATGAGCCACAGGCTGTTCATGAGGTGGGAGAATCCTCCCACCAAGCCGAGTTGCGGGCGCAGGTGCAGCAGATCTCTCAGGATTTACAGGCTCTGTGACAGGATGTACATCAGCACCATACTCTTCATGAGGACACTCGCCATACCGTTCTGGAGATCCTCACGTCTCACCTGACCCTTATGGAGCAGGTGAATGTCTTAGGTGCTACTACTCAGGCTTGGAGAGCGACGATGGAGGATCGACTTCGGAGAACCTGGAGACAGGCGCTGGTAGTTACCTTTTGGCAGGAGG
The DNA here is from genome assembly GCA_009363875.1 of Mikania micrantha. Lineage (NCBI taxonomy): Eukaryota > Viridiplantae > Streptophyta > Magnoliopsida > Asterales > Asteraceae > Mikania > Mikania micrantha. The sequence continues at coordinate 36,216,659 of CM018689.1, read as the reverse complement.
TAGCATTGTGGAGCGAGAGATGGGTGTATTTGAGGCAGTTTGTGAGCACCATGAGTTTGGAGGCTCGGCTGATGATGGTAGCTATAGTGATGGCTGCTATAGCTATAGTGATTTCCTGCTTACCGTTCTTTATACGGTAAGTACGATGAGGGACGTTTATTTTGGTTGTTGTTTGTATAGACGGATAGGTTGACAGTACGTGATGCATAGGGAAAATTTTGATTGTGAAAATGATTCCTTCTAGTCGGTTTTAATGTTCGAAATGTTGGCAGCCTTTGTACAGAACTTTTTGGTTGTATCAAAGTTGATCTAGTGTAATGAAATGGTGGTTTATGTACATTTGTTAGTATCTATTGTGTTGCATGTGTAGGAATATCAAAATCCTGTGTGGTACAACTTCAAAATCCTGTGTGGTACAATTTCAAAATCCTGTGTGGTACAATTTCAAAGTCCTGTGTGGCAACATATCAAAGTCCTGTGTGGCAATATATCAAAGTCCTGTGTGGCATCATTTCAATTGTCTGTGTGACAAACATATCAAAGTCCTGTGTGGCAACATATCAAAGTCCTATGTGGCATCATTTCAATTGTCTGTGTGACAAACATATCAAAGTCCTGTGTGGCAACATATCAAAGTCTTGTGTGGCATCATTTCAATTGTCTGTGTGACAAACATATCAAAGTCCTGTGTGGCAACATATCAAAGTCCTGTGTGGCATCATTTCAATTGTCTGTGTGACAAACATATCAAAGTCCAGTGTGGCAACATATCAAAGTCCTGTGTGGCATCATTTCAATTGTCTGTGTGACAAACATATCAAAGTCCTGTGTGGCAACATATCAAAGTCCTGTGTAGCAACATATCAAAGTCCTGTGTGGCATCATTTCAATTGTCTGTGTGACAAACATATCAAAGTCCTGTGTGGCAACATATCAAAGTCCTGTGTGGCAACGTTTCAACGTCCTACATGATCTGATATCCAAGAACATGTAAACAATAACATATCTGTATTAATATCATGAAGCAGTGAGCTGAGTGATGATATGACATGTTTTTGAATGTAGGACTAAGTATAACTACAAACCTTTGTATAATCATGTTTCATTGAGAACATATTGGGATTATGTCAAGTAGTTATACTGTATTTACTATAATCACATTTTCAACTTCATAAAGTTTCAGTATAACTGAATATGATTGAGTTTATGTGATCAAATGGGTTATATATTAAATGTTCCTAACTGACCTGAGTTTGTCTGCATGTTGGCAGAATAATGGCTCCCAAACGAGGTCGTCCGACTAAGAGATCTATCAGGAACATTACTAACCCTGGGCCGAATCAAGTTCCACCAGTAAATACGGAATCGAATCCAGATCCATAGGTTAATCTGGAAACAAATACTGCTCCACCAGTGAACCCTGGAGGGAACACTGCTCCACCTGCTAGTGCAGGTGGATCCGAATCAAATGAAGCCATGGTAGCACGGATTGTGCGTGAACAGCTATCGGCTTGTGGTGTTTTGATACCACATCAACCTCATATCACTACGGGTTCTGGTGGGGACCACGCTCATAACGAACATACTGTTACTGGTGGCAATGCGGAAACTCATCATACCACTGGCACAACTACAACTACTCCTGATCCACCACGACAGGGATGTACTTACAAGTATTTCGCTTCCTGTAACCCTCCTACTTTCACTGGTAAGGAAGGAGCGGCTGGATTGCTAAGGTGGATCGAGGAAATGGAAACGAAACTTAAAATCAGCCAGTGTCTAGAGGAGCATAAAGTGTCTTATGCTGCCTGTTCTTTCAAAGAATCTGCTTTGACCTGGTGGAATACCCAGGCAAAACCGTTGGGCTCAGCTACAGTTGACTCAATGGGCTGGAATGAGTTTAAAACTCTGATTAGATCAGAGTACTGCCCACTCACTGAAATACAAAAGCTCCAGGAGGAATTCTGGAATCACACGATGATCGGAGCTGACTGTTTAGCGTATACTCATCGTTTTCATGAACTCACATGTTTACTTCCCGATATGTTTCCTACTGAAGCAGCATTAATCGAGAAGTATATTAAGGGTTTGGTTCCCCAGATTCGGGGAATGGTGACTGCAGCAGAACCCACAACCCTTAAACGTGCAATTCTGTTGACCACTAAGCTTACCGATGAGGCGGTAAGGAGTGGGATGTTGGTAACAAAAACACAGACGGCCGTGGGCCGTAGTGATGTCGGTACCTCAAATGTTTCTAAAGGTACCAAACGAAAGTGGTTTGGCAAATCTAAGACGAGAGCTCCGGCTGAGATCAACCAGAGCAAACAAACTGTGAAAAACTACGGTGTTGTTACTACTGAGAAGAAAACTTACATTGGGCAGTCGCCTAAATGTACTCGGTGTTCATTTCATCATACGGGACAGTGTCCTACTTGTGCCAACTGTAATAGAGTTGGGCACTACAACAAGTATTGCAATTTACCTGCTCGCCAACCAAATCAAGCACCACAACAAACCATTCAAACAAACAGGTTGTGTTACAAGTGTGGGAGTCCCGACCACTTGATAAGAAATTGTCCAAACAATAACAACACTAATCTAGGGAACGAAGCTAGAGGTAGAGCTTTCCAGATTGGTGCTACCGAGGCGAGACACGATGCTAACATTGTTACTGGTACGTTCTTACTCAATAACCTATATGCATCAGTTCTCTTTGATACATGGGCAGATAAGAGTTTTATCTCTCCTGAATTTGCATTATTACTTTCATTGCCTGCGGTAGAACTAGAAACTCCCTACGTTATTGAACTTGCTAATGGCAAGTTAATCAAAACTAACAGTGTCATTCAAGGATGTTCCTTGGATCTGAATGATCATCTTTTTGATATTGATTTACTTCCTATTGAGCTTGGGAGTTTTGATATTGTGGTTGGTATGGACTGGTTGTCTGATAACCAAGCTGAAGTAATATGTCAGAATAAGGTGATTCGTATTCCTTTACCTGACGGTAACACACTGTTAGTTCAAGGTGAACAAGCTGGTGGAAAACTGGGTATCATTTCTTGTATGCAAACGCAGAAGTGTTTACGGAAAGGGTGTCCGGCCTTTCTAGCATATGTGATCAATAACAGCTCTTCACAAAAACGTGTCGAAGATATTCCAGTAGTCAAGGATTTTCCTGAAGTCTTTCCTGACGATATATCAAGATTACCCCCAGTGAGGCAAGTTGAATTTCGAATGGATCTAATTCCAGGTGCAGCACCTGTGGCTAAAGCTCCTTATCGTTTAGCACCATCAGAGATGCAAGAGCTTTCAGGTCAACTGCAAGAACTGCTAGACAAGCGTTTTATTAGACCTAGTTTCTCACCTTGGGGAGCACCAGTCCTTTTTGTGAAAAAGAAGGATGGATCGTTCAGGATGTGTATTGACTACCGGGAGCTCAATAAATTAACAATCAAAAACCGTTATCCATTGCCACGTATAGATGATCTGTTTGATCAACTTCAAGGCGCTACCTACTTCTCAAAAATTGATTTGAGATCCGGATATCATCAGTTACGAGTGTATGAAGATGATGTTCCTAAAACTGCATTTCGAACTCGATACGGACATTATGAATTTCTAGTAATGCCGTTTGGATTAACAAATGCACCTGCAGTTTTCATGGATCTGATGAATCGGGTATGTAGGCCTTACTTGGATAAGTTTGTGATTGTATTTATTGATGATATTCTTATTTATTCTCGAAGCCAACAAGAACATGCTCAACACTTGAAACTGATCTTAGAACTTTTGGCATGTGAAAAATTATTCGCCAAGTTCTCCAAGTGTGAGTTCTGGTTACGAGAAGTGCAATTTCTCGGGCATGTAGTGAATCAAGATGGAATTCAGGTGGATCCCAGTAAGATTAAAGCTGTAGAACAATGGGAAACACCGCGAACCCCAACTGAAATACGTCAATTCTTAGGACTGGCGGGTTATTATCGTCGATTTATCAAGAACTTCTCAAAGATAGCCTTGCCATTAACTACATTGACACAGAAAAATCAACAGTTTATATGGGGTTCTCAACAGGAGGAGGCGTTCCAACTGTTGAAACAGAAACTCTGCAATGCACCTATTTTGGCATTACCGGAAGGTATCGATAACTTCACAGTGTACTGTGATGCTTCCCGCCAAGGTCTGGGGTGTGTTTTAATGCAGAACGATAAAGTGATTGCTTATGCTTCTCGACAGTTGAAAGTACACGAGAAGAACTATACCACTCATGATCTAGAACTTGGTGCAGTGGTGTTTGCACTCAAGATTTGGAGACACTATTTGTATGGAACTAAGTGTATTATATACACTGATCATAAAAGTCTTCAACACATTCTAGATCAGAAGATGCTTAATATGCGACAAATGCGGTGGGTTGAACTATTGAACGACTATGACTGTGAAATTCGTTATCATCCGGGTAAAGCGAATGTCGTAGCCGATGCCTTGAGTCGCAAAGAACGAGTCAAACCGTTACGTGCGAAATCACTAGGTATGACTATTCAAACCAGTCTAATTCCTCAAATCAAAGAAGCTCAGCAACAAGCTTTACACACACCGAACTATCCTGCTGAGGAACTGAAGGGATTAGACAAGAAACTTGAAGTTAAGACTGATGGAATGTTATATTTCAAAAGCCGAATATGGGTTCCTTTATTCGGTAACACAAGATCAATCATCTTGGATGAGGCACACAAATCCAGGTATTCTATTCATCCAGGTGCTGACAAAATGTATAGAGATCTTAAAGATTTTTATTGGTGGCCTGGAATGAAGAAACATATCGCAGAATACGTGGGTCGATGTTTAACGTGTCTAAAGGTTAAGGCTGAACATCAACGTCCTTCTAGGTTATTACAACAACCGGAGATTCCCATGTGGAAATGGGATCAGATCTCTGTGGATTTCATTACTAAATTACCCAGAACATCGCACAATCATGACTCTATATGGGTTATCGTTGATCGCCTTACTAAATCTGCACATTTCATACCCATCCAAGAGGATTATTCTATGGATCGACTTGCTAAACTCTATGTTAAAGAGATTGTGTCTCGACATGGAGTACCTATTTCTATAATTTCGGATAGAGATAGTCGATTTACATCACGATTTTGGCAAACTCTTCAAAATGCTCTGGGCACGCAAATCAATATGAGCACAGCTTATCATCCTCAAACTGACGGGCAGACTGAACGAACTAATCAAACTCTGGAAGACATGCTGAGAAGCTGTGTAATTGATTTTGGTGGTAGCTGGGATGTTCATCTTCCACTTGTTGAATTATCATATAACAACAGCTATCATACCAGTATTCAATACGCTCCATTTGAAGCACTTTATGGACGCAAGTGCAGATCACATATCTGTTGGTCAGAAGTGGGTGAAAATCGAATCATAGGCCCAGAACTCATTCAAGAAACAACTGATAAGATCGCACTTATTCAAGAACGAATTAAAGCTGCTCGCGATCGACAAAAGAGTTATGCTGATAATCGTCGTAGACCTTTGGAATTTCAAATTGGTGATCTAGTAATGTTGAAAGTTTCACCATGGAAAGGCATCTTCAGATTTGGAAAGAGAGGTAAACTTTCACCACGATTTGTAGGTCCATTCAAAATTCTTGAAAGAATTGGATCAGTAGCCTACAGACTTGAATTACCTCCTGAACTCGGTAACGTTCATGATGTTTTCCATGTATCAAATCTGAAGAAGTGTCTAGCTGATGAAACACTGATTGTACCTCTGAAAGAAATTCAAATTGATGAGAAACTTCAGTTCAGGGAAGAACCAGTTGAAGTAATGGATCGAGAAGTGAAGGTACTTAAACGTAGTCGCATACCTATTATCAAAATTCGGTGGAATTCACAGCGTGGACCCGAATATACCTGGGAACGTGAAAATCAGATGAAACAGAAATACCCACACCTATTCTCATGATCAATTGTTAATAAAAAAGTCTTCTCTAAATTTCGGGACGAAATTTCTCTAACAGGAGGAGACTGTGACAATCGCGTACGAAGAATTACGTCAGCAACGAATTGAGCATATTTGATCGTGTTTAAAATCCGCGTTGAATTGGTTGCCGAAATTAATATGGGATGATGGTATGCGAAAAATGATGAACGTGGGCGAAAACGGTGCGCGAAACGGAGTTACGGATTTTCCGGAATCGCGAAACGAAGTTTCCGTGGAAAAATGGGTGAAATAGCCCTGGGGCGGTACGCCCCAGGTCGAGGGACAAGTTCAGGCGATGCGCGCAGATCCCATCGAAAATATCTGGATTCCCTTTAGCCGCGCGGTACGCCTGGTGTGGTTGCAGGTGGCCAGGCGATGCGCCTGGGGTGATCAGATCGGGCAACTTGCTTAAAAATCAACTTTTTCATCCTAATCCACAATCTCTTTCTTGTTCTCGACGACACCAGCCATCACCACGAAAATCTTCATCTAATTCATCATTTCTTCAGATTTTAACGCCTCACGACGTTTAGATCGCATCCAGAAGTGTTAAAACAAGTTCTGATCATCATTTCATCCGGTGGAATCCGTCAGAATAGGTAATGGTTCATTTTAAACCTTCTGGTTTAATTTTTATTGATTAAATCTTGAGTTTGAACGTAATGATATAGTTAGGGTTGTTGATTATTGCATAGATGATGGCTAGGATTGATTCTGAATGACAAACTCGAACTGTTAACGGGTAAATCCTTGTTTTGAGCCGTTGTAATGCCCGGTTTGCATGAAATCATAACAATGGTTATAATGGTTTAAACCATTGGATTATGACAATGTAGATGATTAGTTTTATTAATTTTTGACATGCAACGTGAAAGCCATGTGTTTCAAACTAGTCACAATCATTAACATACTCATTGGAATGATTATCTGATGTTTCTGATAACAGTCAGATTAGTATGTTAAACATGGTTATTAAATCTATTCTAATACTACATTGTGATATTCCATGATATTTGGGTAATCAATAACAAGGATTAATCATTCTTAAGCCATTAAATTGTCTAGAGACTATTTTAGCAATTATAATCAACAACATTAACTATTTGGTTAGTCTGAGATTATACTGATTAATCAAGGGAGTCATCAACTTAGTATTAGGAACCTGAGTCAGTATAGGTTCCTACATTATCATACATTGTATGATATTACATTAAAATATGTAAATAAATACTAAACCTCGGGTTGATGACTGTTAAGGCAATGTCTTTGACATTGGACGTTCAAAACGATTTAATCAGCAAGTTAAAACATTAATAACATATCAAACATAAACTAATGCAGAATCTCATCATTAGCACCAGTTGCGTGTGTTTCTACAATTTGAGACATCAAGTGAGTTTCGTTACAACCCCTTTTCTTTTTACTGTTTAATAAACATCGGGGTAACTCTGTAAACTGTTTTCTGAACATATGATATGCATCACTGATATCTGTGTGATTTCATGTGACTTTTTGTGTGATTTCATGGGATTTTTCCGTTAGTAACAACTATCACAGTATCAAAAGTCCTCATTCGTAAACTGTATCTAGTGAACCCATGTGCGGCCGAACAGGAACCATTGATAGTACTATTGGCTGACAACCCATTTGCTGGGAGGATTGCATCTCCCCTGGTGTGAATGTTTGGTACCTGTTTCCATAACAACTTCTTAATGTTAGTGATAGACATTAAGATGATGAGGCATTAAGATATCTACCGACGGGTAGTATCTTCGTGAACAAACAACTGTCCGAAAGGAACTAGATACGGGTCCCATGGTTATCCTGAACTGAAACTTTGAGAATATACTTATCATATCATATTGTTCTAAATTAAACTGTCGAACTCACCAGCTTTGTGCTGACGTTTCAAACTTAACATTTTTGCAGGGCAGCGGTGATAATACGGTGAGGATGCACGTCACACTTGTGTAATTAAGAAGTTTAGATTATGTAATTTCTATGTTGTTATATTACTGTATTGACGAAACCTTTGTATGGTATTTATTTTAAGTGAATCTGTGTGCTGTGATATCGGTTCAAGTAAGTCACACCTCATCTCTGAGACATCACCACTATGCTTCCGCAACCAAAAGAATGAGACGTATGACATCATCTTAGGTGACGAGAGGTGGGGGTGTGACACACACCACTTAAATGTAGTTAGATCCAAACCAGTTTCAAATTGAGGTAAATGAGCACAAATTCAGCAATAAAAAAACCGATTCCTTCATAGGAATGCTTTTAATAACTCAATATCAATTAATTTCGTCAAAAAAAAAATCAACAAACATAAGTATAAAAAAAGAGAACAAAAGTTTGTTGAAATTTGGGCAAAAATTAATTACTTAGGGCTTGAAATAGCGGAGACTTAGGCACTGTATGAACAATGGGCATGCCGGGAGAAGTGAAAAATTAGGCCTTGTAGGGATCAATCTGCGTGTTGTGATAGTGATCAGGGAGATATAGGTTGTTGTCTTGAAGTCAAATCTTAGAGGGGATGTTTTCGTGTAGTAATCCTTGTGACTTAATATTGTTATTGTCACACCCCGAGCCGGCGGGGTAGGATCGGAGTCCCCGTCGGGCGGAAGGTTCCCGGGGCGCGATATCGGGAGTGATAATCAGAAGTGATCAGATTGTTTACATTGCACATGATATAAAAGAGAAATGCTAAATATAATAGAATTACAAAGTTAAATTACAGCAGTATCGTTTATAATTTAACAATGTAAATCTATTGTAAACATCAATAAAGGACTATCTTGCATTTACACAAGATATACAAAATAATTTGTATAATGATGTCTTCAAAAGTATGCAGGTCCAAGATACTAGTCTTCTATATAAAGTCCTAGTCCAAGAGAAATGACTTCTTAATTAACCTGTTCGTCACCTGAGAAGTCATGCAAAATAAAAGTCAACACATGGTTGGTGAGTTCATATAGTTTTGGTATTTGAAAGTGACTTGAAAATGATTTGAAAACCTCCTTCGGTAAAGACCCTAACCTCATTAACACCACATGTAATATCCACATCGGTATGCTTATATATAGGGCATATGTAAGGGACAAGCCCTAGCCAACATCCCACCACATACTAATATACATATGACACTGTTGTTAATGATAATTAAGCATTTTTACCCTTATCACAACCCATAAGTTCTTCTGTTTGTTGTCCCTGTAATTACAATCATTTGAAATCCATGTTGATTTCATAAGTTCATCACACAATATGATCAACCATAGTAATTGTATAAACAGTTATAAATGCTTAATTAAATAAATAAATAAATAAACATTTAATAAAATCTAAGTCCTAATGATTGGGGCCTGTGGTCATACTCGAGTAGACTAGTCTGTCAATCTAGGTACTTAGTAGTTAGGGAATTCTGTAAATATCCTCAAACATAAGACCTACAAGTCAATCAGTCTAGCTAGGACTTCTTGAAATATAGGATTTCTGGATTCAATGTGTTGGCATATGTTATCTCTGATATTTCCCATACTATCCCTTAAAAATGATTTAATGATTCGTCTGATTCTGTCACAAGAAGTACTTGATATGTTGATCATTGAATACTATATTCGGTGATCGAATGTACTCTTGGTTCGTTGTTCATCAAACACTTGGTTTATTGAACATCGAATGTTAACTTTGCAAAGATTGTTTTGTTTGATTTCTTGAAGTCCCACACTTGTTAGTCAAAATGTTTGGTTTGATTTCCTTGAATTCACCCACTTGATTTGTCAAAATGTTTGGTTTGATTTCCTTGAACTCACCCACTTGATTTGTCAAAATGTTTGGTTTGATTTCCTTGAATTCACCCACTTGATTTGTCAAAATGTTTGATTTGATTTCCTTTGAAATGTTTTGACTTATTGAAAAGTTTGGTTTAACTCGATTATTCACTTAACATATAAGTAAAATCAGTGGTAAACCTGCATAAAATCTTCCTAGACATGGTCTAGGATAACATTTATATATATGTAAAACATATAAATTTAAAAGCATTTAAGTAAACAATTTAAATAACAGTTTACGCATGCTTCTCAGCCCCGCGTTTTAAAACAAAAATGTTAGAAAAGGGGCAATGAACTCACCTGTGCTGCTATGTAATTTGATCTAACACAAAATGCGCGCTCCTGTTGTAGCCTATGTTTCTTCAGTTCCTGAGTTATTTTATAAGAATTCGGATATAATAAGTACGCGTATAGTCGTTGTGCCTACGGTTTGAATCTTGTTGTGTGTGCAATTAAGTGTCTTAGTACTAAGTGTATCCAAGATCTAACCTATCTTAATTACCCTTCTTAAAATCCTAATTCCCATGGTTAGTTATAATAATTTACTTTATATTTTAGAAAATTTCGGCAGAGTTTCCTTTATTTTTCGTTTAAAATCCAGACAAATAAGTTGTCTATTTATAACAAAGTCCCAATTCAATCAATTCAATAAATATTTAAACCAAAGCATTACAATTTAACTTCCAATTAAAACAATATTAAGTCAAAATCATTTAATGAAACCTAATAAGTTATAGATAAATGAGATTTTATCAAAATCTCATTACTTGAGTTTACTAAATCGTTTACTACATGATGGGCCTTATTAAGCCTCATTGGGCCCATTTAAGCCCAACTGATAAACCTTTGATTCCCAAAGTGATTATCCAACTGTGATTTCTTGGTTTTTATGGACTTATGATCACTTTAATTTATTTATTAAACGATCTCATATGTTCAACATTCAGTTATATATATATATGCATGCATGACTAGGGCTTCCTTCTTGTTCATGTATCCACCCATGTATACATGATTTGTCCCATTACCACCATGCACACACATAACTATATAAACCCATACATGTTCATTGTGGGATCAAGTTCTCATCCGACTTAGGTTTTATGGCCAACTGATCTTTCCTTATATTATTAACACTAGTTTTTGTTGATCCTAGTCCCACATCAACCCAATTAAACGACTCTTAGGTTCGATATCCCTCTAGGGCAGCGAACCTTTTAGGGTTGGCCCCCAAGGTTCGGCTAACATGGAGGTAATGTTCGGCCAATACACCACCGAACCTTTAGGGTTCGGCTCCTAGGGTTCGCCATGCTAAGGTTCGCAGCCTTGCATGGTTCGGCCAGAAGGTTTGCTAATCACCTAGGTTCGGCTACATAATGGTTTGCCAAAGTTTCCAGGTTCGTTACAGTCTGCAGGGTTCGTGGCTCAGTGAACTGCAGGGTTCGTAGCAGGCAAGGCAGGGTTCGTTGCAGATGTGAGCAAGGGTTCGTTAGAGGTGATGGTTCGGCTAGTGAGGAGGAGAGGGTTCGGCCGACTATCATTGGGTTCGTCCAAAGGAACCCACGAACCTGTCGTGGTTGTGCATCATCATCTTCATCCTAGGTAGTTAAACCTGTTACAATTTCACCCCTAATAGTTTCTGAACATGCAAAGCATCTCTATCTAAGTGTTGTAAGTGTTAAATACCGTTTCTAATCGTAAGACAACGTGAACTCGTGAAACCCTATAAAACCGAATCTAAAATGATTATTTACCTCAAATTTCGTGGATGAAAGCTCAAATAAGTTGTACTCCCTTGATCTACGAGATGAGAGGATCAAGATGACACCAAGTTTGATCGAATCCCACTTGAAACAAGCTTCCAATCTTAGAGAGAAGGTTAACTTTTTAGTGAGAGAGAGCTAGAGAGGGCAAGTGACGAGATTGGGTCAAGAAAGTGAGTTGGTGTTGGTTGGTGGTGCATTAAATGTTCTCATTTAATGTATCACCGCTACCCGATGTTCGGTCTCGATCGGTTTCGCGTAAAATGTCGGATCGTGTAGTTTTCGCGACGAAACGACACGATTATAAAATTAGAAATCTTTTAATTATTCAAGGTTGTGATTCCTAATAAATTAACTAATATCTTCTATTTATTTTAAATTTAAAATATTAACTTACTGTTTAAATCGAAACGTACGGTCGTCGCGCGTATTCGTTCGAATCGTCACTCGTACGAACACGACGATAACTATACTTTTCATTTTTGTTTTCTAATTATAGAATATTATTCAGAACGTTAAACTTTCAGATATATTCGTACAGATCGTCACCTATACGAATAACCCGTCGGTTTAGCATTCACTTAACAATATTCGTGTGTTTTGTTCTGTAAAACCTCACATACGTTTATACATAATAATTCCTAAACCAATAATCACATAATGGTTCTGTGTTGCCAGATAATTATCCGACTCAAGAACCATTGTTCTGAACTGTGTTCCTGTTAAATGTGTCTGAAACTGTTCTATGACAACTCACCATGATAATGATAAATGATATGAATATGAAAATTACTGAAATGTGTATGATTCATACCTGTTTTACTGTTCATGTACTGTAGAGATCACTGTTCCGGTGGCGGTTCCGGCACTGATGTTACAGTTATCATGAGGTTAAATCAAACTAGGGATGGAATATAAAGCAGGTTGTTTTTTTTTTTCATGAAGACTGATAAGGATAGAAAGGTATAAACGTGGATTGAGACGAAATGAATATTAGGGGGAGGGGAGAAAACTGTGGAAAATGGTAAAATTTAAGTGGGAATTATTTTCTTAATATTTATAATAAATTTTGAGAGTGAATGAGTTTTAAGAGGTAATATTTAGTGTGAAAATGTTAGACTGATTTAGAGGCATAAAATTGAAAGCCACAAAAATATATATTGATTAAGTGTGCCATACTTAAGGTGCCACTAAAATTATAATTTAAAGCATAGATTATAAGTGCTACTATAAGTATGAGTCAAACAAATGTAGCACACACAAAGTGCCACTAAACCCTATATTATTGGCACAAATGTTAAATGCCACTAAAAGCATGTGCCATTAAATGGCAACATAGATAAACCTTAAAACAAAGGGTTAGATCATAAACCATGTGTTAAAACATGTTAAAGGTTTATAACTAAGTTATAGATAATCAAGGTAACAAAAGGTTTTGCTTATAAAATGAATTAGCTAAATTTTACTACAAAGTTGGTGGGTTTACTTTAACTAAGTATATTTCATATAAATCACAACAACCTAAGAGTTGTTAAGTGGTTATGAGTTCAAATAACTAAAGAACTATGATGGTGACAAGATGGTTCAAGAAAGGACTGAGTATGGGTGTGTTGATCTTAGACATCAACTCTCAACACTTAGTAAAATTCACGCTTTGGGTAATCAACCTAGGTTGTTCAAATAAAATAATCTAAGGTAATGATTACCTCAAGAATGAAAATGAACAAGAATGTAACAAAGAACTATTAAGGAATTTGTTGTTAATCTAATAAGATTAACTTAAGTTCATGTTAAACTTACATTTTTCCTAACAACAACTTATGTTTTACTAAAATATAATGATTTTTAACATGTAAACATAGTTTTATAAAAATCATCATAACTTGTTTACTAAAACATTTTAAAGTAATTTAAAGAATATTTGAACTTAACTTTTATAACTTAAATAATATTTTATAAATGATGATTTGCTAAGTCTCTTAAGTTGTAAACCTTACGTAAACAATGTTAATTCTTTAACAGTTAAGGGTAAGGGTATGATAAATTACAATAACTTAGAAAAATTCTAGCAACACATTAGAAAATATGCAGGACACTTAGATGCACACCGAGACCAAAACCTTATATTAAATGTTTATCTATTAACTTTTTAAGCATTTTAATTATTCATTTACAACACTTGCCATGGTTTTTTGTGTGTGTGTGACGAAACTTACGAACTAATGGAACCTTTTGTGACAGAACTTACTGAACAAATGTATGGTTGTAGAGTGAAATGCTTAATTATCATTAACAAAAGTATTTTATGTGGTTTGGTATGTGGTGGGCTGGCAGCTGGCAGCTGGGCTTGACCCTACGTATGCCATATATATAAGCATACTTGACTGGATAGTATAGGTGTTTGTTGGTAAGGTTAAGGTTGTCATTTGGTCAGGTTTGTATAAATTCATTTTCAATAACAAAACTATAAGAACTCACCAACCATGTGTTGACTTGATCTCTTTGCATGACTTATCAGGTGACGTACAAGACTAGGTTAAGATTGCATGATGCACACTAGGATGCCAAAATAGTGGACCTAGTAACTTTTGGAGGCACATATTTTGTTGTAGACGGTGAATCATTTTGATATCTTGTACGATCACAAGATAACAAACTTATGATTTTAGTGAATATGGTTGCTTGGTTAAATTTTCAAACACAACAGTTGTAATTTAACGTTGAAACTTCTAGTAATTTATTATTGTGCTTTAGTTATTTTCAAATGTTGTGCTATATATACAATCTGATCATTCCGATTATCACCCGATATAGCGCCCCGAGAATCTTCCGCCTGACGGGAAAGTTGATCCAGCCCGCCGACTCGGGCTGTGACACTCACTAATTTGAATTGTTGTTTTAATTTCACAATAATTCTATTAGTGTGGAGGTTATATACTCATATGCACTTAATCATGCTCTGCTAATTAAATACATTATTGTTTATAATCTTCGAATCAAGCTTGGTGGTCAAACTAATGTGTGTAACTTGATGGACAAAATAAACAAATAAGGTTATATTGAATTCACCAAAAATAAACATTACAAAATTGATCACTTATAAAAAATTAGATACAAATAAAGTAAATTTTTAAAATTTTCTTTAAAAAATAGTATATTTTACAAATATGTAATCACTTTTTATATACAAGATTGTATATACTTCTTATATGGCTACAAGAACAATTTTGTAATAAATAATTGGCATGATGAAAAATATTACATATAACAATAAAAGATAACAAATTAAAGTTTCCTTAAGGTGTTGATTAATTTTATCTAAGAAAAAAGAAATGAAAAATCACTAACAATTTTATTGTTTACTTTTATTGCACCAGCTACCTTTCAGTAACTTCTTGTGTTATACATCGTGTATTATATGTAGTAATTTGAAAAATATATTAAATAAAACGAATTAGTAATAAAGATTTAAGAATTATAAAATGTTTTTGTGAAATAAATTTTTGTTATTGAAGTTAATTGAAAAGAGTAATTTACTAAGATTGAAAGGAGAAATTTAATAAATAAGATGCAAATACCCAAGTAATTATTTTTGTGTGAAATTAAAAATATATAGGCACATTAAGTCATTTGAGTATATGAATGTTGGGATAAAGATAAAAAAAAAATAAGATTTAAAAGTAACTAATAATTTCAAATGATCATTTATTTAAGTGACTAAACTAAAATAAAATGAGATAAAATGAAAAACATTTAAAATTAAATAACCAAAATCACAACTAAAAAAAAGATATATACCAAAACTCATTCTTCTCAATTATGTTTGAATTACATGTTTTGATGATATAATATTTTATTCAATGAGATATTTTAGAAATATATTTAAATAAAAATCATGATTTTTTTTAAAAGAAACTATACATAATATTTGCACGTAGTCTTTTAATTAATAAAGATATATTTTTGTCAAGGTAACTTTCAAACATTAAAATCATGCTATGCTAGTGAAATACATTATTGTTTCTAAGCTTCAAATCAAACTTGGTGGTCAAGCAAATCAAACTAATGTGTGTAACTTGATGGACAAAATAAACAAATAACGTTATACTGAATCCACCAAAAATAGCAGACTATATGAATTCATTTATATAATATTTAAGTTCTTGTTAATTTGTTTCCTAATTTTATATTTAATTTTATATAAATGTCCGAATTATTTATCATTACTTTTACTTGTAAACAAAAGTTCGTCATCCTCTCCCTCTATTTTGATTCCATTATTCAAATTTTATTAAACTATTACTATATGTCAAAACCGAGCAACAGCAACATAAGTGTTATGTAAGTTTTACATGTCATAGTGTGTTGCTTAGTAAGTGCTCAATCTTATTTTACTTGAGAAAAACATAAGAAAAAATGTTTTCTAATGTGATGATAATATATCAAAATTTTTTGACATGAACTTTTGGTTGTATAGTCACGATTCATTACAAATTTCAATATCGTTTGTATTTAGACTTAGATTTAATGAAATTCAATTTTTGTGATTCTCCGATTTGTAAAAGCTTTGATCTACTAAGTTTGATTATCTTATGACAAATCAAAGTTCGTGTCAATATTTGTTTTTTTTTTTAAATAGATTTATAATACTTATGAGCTAAATTTTGCCTTAAAATGTGTTTGCAATATAAAACCGTCAAGAATAATCTTGATTGTCAATTATGTGCCGATTAATAACGTTTTATAAAACATTAGTTAACAATCGTGTGTTTTTTACAGAAAATGATATATAATATTATAAAATATTTTTGTAACTTTTTGTAAAGACTAATAAAGGCTGATGCTCACCAAACTTCTTATTTTGTCTAAGTATTGATGTTAATGAGACTAACAGCCTTCGGAAGGAAGAAGTTACACTTCGGAAGCAATACCGCTTCCGAAGGATAACTCACTCCTGCCGAAGGTTGTACAAGACAATTGCTTCGGAAGGCTCATCACTTAGAAGATTCAGACCTTCAGAGCTTCCGAAGAGATAAAGCTTCTGAAGAATTAAAGACTTCCGAAGACTCTCCTTTTGTATCAAAGATAAAGACAATGACTTCCGAGGTTTATCCTCTGACAAAGACTGTAGTTGATTACTTTCATAGTACAAAAGGGACTGACACAAGACATGCTGGTCTGATTAAATACAAAAAGAACATACCGAAAGTCAGACTGCACCTTACTTCCCTTTCTCAGCATTAAATGCAAAAGATTATCTGAAGCCTTGAAGATCAACAACATTAAATGTCTTTTATATTTAGCTAGTCTTTGTAAAGTCAATGTATATATTTGTAATGATTGTAAGTAAGTGTCTTAGTGTGACACCTCGTAAATTCCAGGTCAGCACTAACTTTATTTTAATAATAATTTATATTATTATTTCATACGTGGCACTAGAATAACTACTATTTAGCGTGACACGTGGCACAACAGACCAAACGCACCGATAATTCAAGGAATTATCGCAAAACACAACGCACGTGTCTTGAATAACGAGCGTTGGTGAAACCACAGTACACTTTCACTGCACCTAGGTTCTAGGGAACCTAAAATATTGGGAACAATGTTTATATGACGAGAAACGATAATCGTAATCGAGACATACGCGAAAATCGATGCGAAACAACGAAATTGGGCTTAGTGGGCTCATTTGGGATCCGTCGCGGTACGCGATGGGCTCCTGGTTGATCCTTAGCGGTACGCGACGGATGGCGGGGGAAAATGATTCCCGAAACACGTCGCGGTACGCGAAGCCTTTCGGAGACACTCATCGCGGTACGCGAAGACTGCAACACGCAAGATATTTTATTAAACCAAGACTAATCATGACTTTAACCACCCTACTCTTATCCTAACTCGACCCAGACCCTTAGCTCGTCATTATAACCTGCAACTCTTCTCTTAAACCCCCTTGGAAGCCATTAACAACCATTGAAACCCCCTACTTGAAGATTGAAGCTTGGAGATCCATAGGAGGCTTGAAGAGAAGAGTGTGAGGCTTGAACACCACCATCACCTCCTTGATTACTGCTATCCAGGAGCATTACAGGCCGATTCATCCTCATCTTTGTGCATTTTGGAGCCATAGAAGGTAGATCTCGAATCTATGTAGCATAAAACACACATTCAACACACACAAACCCACATGCAAGGTTCAAAGCTTGCATGCACACACTAGATCTTCACATACACGAATTCCTCTTAGTTTGAATCTGGGTTTATTGATGTTTCTGTGATTGATGATGATCTATGATGTTTAGATGAAGATTTATGATGATCCATGATATTGTGTATGTAGAGATTTCATGATTTGGTCATAAACAAGTGAAAACCTCACATGCATGTACGATCCATGAATATTGAGATGATTTTGAATGATGGTAGATGGTTATTGATGATATTAGAAGGATAACTCATGGTTAGATTGTGTTAAAATGGTTAAAACTATGATTTTTGATAAACTTTCTATTAATAGTAACTTTTAGTTAGGAAATGGTGTAATGGATAGTATTGTGAACATGCATGTATATGGATTTGCTATTAGAACGATTTTAGAGTGATATTGATGCTTAGAATGTGATTTTGAAGTTGATTTTAGTCATAGCTAGCCAAGTTACTATATTTAATAACTTTTTGGGCCTAAATATTGATAAATGGTGATTTTGACTATATGAGCATGATTAGATAATGTTAAAAAGCATAATATGATGGTATGTGTTATAAAAATGGTCTAGGATTGATTAGAATGGTTAATTGTATGATAATAGTCATAGTTACTATTTTTAGTAACTTTTATAGCCAAAATGTTGATAGATAGTGATTAGATCTAGACCAACATGTTTAAATGATGTTACGTGCTCTATTATGATGACTTGTTACATGAAAATGGATTAGAATGATTTAGGACAATCGTTTGTATAAAAAAATGCCATAGTTACTATTTATAGTAACTTTATTATTCAAACTATCAATTTAGAGGCAATGTATACGAATTGAGCATGCTAAGTGGTTTACTATGCTTTAACATGGTGATAGTATGTTGAGTAAGATGGTTTCCGATAGCGCGTATGCCATAAGTGGAAACTTTCCATTTTAGGAAACTTTTATGTGCTAACATGAGGTAAATGACTTATGTGATATCGTATGATGATGTGTTATGTGTTAACATGATCACGTAGGACTAATGAGCATGCTAGAACTTTAAAACCATTACGCTTTGTGAACTTTTCATAAATGGAAACTTACTATAAATAGTAAGTTGTCCATAGACATGACTTGCGCATTTTGCACACGACGAGCACTTACACGAATGTTTCACGATTTACAACCAACACACGGTTCACCAACGGGTCGTTAGGTCAAACACGGTCAACACGACCAACACGGTCAACCACGGTCAACGTGACCCGCATAACAACCAGGAGTTGTTTAGACACGAATACGGTCCTGTGAGACCAACACAAATATGATCACAAACTTATAACACCTATGTGATATAGGTAACTACTAGCCAGCGAGCTACTCCGTTCTCGTAAGAACGCACTCGAGCAGACTCAGGTGAGTTTACAGCCCCACCTTTACTCATTAAATGTTTTACTAATCTTTTGGGGTGAGAATGCTATGCAACTGCTTTAGATATATGACTGGTATGTCACAAAACTATTTTGAGTGTACTATTATCGCATCAAGACCTCTCTACCCTTACCGTTAGTTGTGTACAAACGAGTCGTTATTACGTAGTACTACTGGGTTTGACTAGCCCCACTCGGCAACAACGTTGACTGCGGTCATAACGAGTGTAATATCGATGTTGATGTCGGGTTCCGCGATGACCCGCAGAGGCAAATGGAAACAGTCGAGTTTCGGTAAGATGACATGACACACTCTACGGATCGTAGATCCAACAAAACTATTTAACATACCCAGTATATATAACTGTTTTACTGTTTTCTAATACTTAAACCTGTGAACTCACCAACTTTATGTTGACACACTTTAGCATGTATTCTCAGGTAACTGAACAGCATGAGCTAGGAGGCACATGGAGATGCACAAGAGAGTCTGCATACATATAGACTCTAATCCTAGGCTTATGTTTTGATTTTTGTCATTTTAAACAATGTTAACAGTGTAGTTCTGATTACTTATTTCCGCTGCTGTAATGATGAACTTTTCCCGCTGCTAACCTTATGAAACTAGTTTTATTTTACAAACTGTATGATTGAGTTAACTCATATAGAGTCGTTCAATATGACCATGAGCTGTGATCCTGGCCACGTCACACCCACGTGGACTGACACCACGAGTGGGAATTTGGGGGTGTGACAGACTGGTATCAGAGCCTTGGTTATAGAGAACTAGGTTTGCATGTAGTGAACTTAGACTATAGCCACTGCTCTACATTAGACACTACACTAGTTTCACACAACACATTATGTGCTTAACTTAACAACATGTTTTGTGATTTGATCTGACTCTTACGATCATGTCTCTGGCATCCTTAGTGGGCGTTAACACTCAACTACACACACGACCTGTACAAGGGAATTAGAGAAAAGGCGAACTCAAGACCGAAGGGGAAACTCTTCTATGCTATGAATAAGACTCCTATAGCACAATCTAACTCAAATCGAGCGCCTTTTCCAACCTCTTTCTCGAGTGTAAACCCAGTCAAATGACGCATGTTTATGGATTGTAACCTTAGTATCGACACTCAGGAAGCAAAACTTCGAACCCGAGATTGTTAAGTAGCTTGAGATTGAATAAACTAGAATGACTGTGTAAGATAAATTGACGATTATGGTGGCCAACGTAATCGTGAATTTATAGGTACATACAAATTCTGGTAAGTTGAATTGATAAGCTACAACCATCAGGGAAACTGTATAGTACACCACTGAAAGTGGACATTCGAGCTTCACTATCTCCACTGAGTAGGTTATTTCTTTATTATATATAGTATTGTACTATTGTTAGAACCGATATGAACGAGTTGTGCTCATACAAATCATTTTGGTAGTAGTAATCTCGTCAAACCTACGATCCTACTTCTGAAATGATGTCTTAAGCTTATGATATATTTCCTCCCTACACACGCTTACACGCAATAACCTAACAGTGAGTAATACAATATCCATTGTATATAGATACCAACAAATGGATGGTCAAGGAACGTATGTGCGCACTGACAACCTGTCAATCGGTTCTGCGACTGTCGAGGCTATGGAAGAACAACTGGTTAACAAAGCCATTACGGATTACGAGGCTGCATGCTTAAACAATGAGACAGGAAGTGAGATTCACAACAACAGCTCAAGAGGATGCACCTTCAAAACTTTCCTCAGCTACCATCCTCAACCATACACGGGATCAGAAGGAGCGGTAGGACTGCTCCAATGGGTTAAGAGGGTCGAATCAATCTTCCACATGTGCCAGTGTTCTGAAGAAGACAAAGTGAAATTTGCTACCGGGACTCTAGAAGGACAAGCCCTCACTTGGTGGAATTCGCATGTCCAGACACTGAGTCTGGGGACTGCTAACTCAATTCCCTGGGAAAACTTCGTCAAAATGTTGAAGGAAGAATACCGTCCACAGAACGAAATCAAGAAACTGGAGCGGTTTTGGAATCACAAAATGGAAGGATCTGAAATCGAACAATACACCACTCGATTTCACGAATGGTGTATACAATATCCAGAAATGGTGACCCCGGACTACAGAAAGATCGATCCATAAGTTAGTGGATTACCTAAACAAATCCGAAGCCTGATTACTGCGACAGACCCCACACTCATTCAACCCACTATTTGTTTGGCTTATCATTTGACTAACCAAGCGGTAGCACAGGGTAAGCTACCCAAGAAGGGTGAACACCTGAAGCCTCAGGATCGCAAGCGCAAGTGGGAGCCTAGTCACAATCAAACTCCCTCTTCCCAACAAAGCAACTCCATAACCAGTCAGCAACAACTAGCGACTCTACTGCTACACCATCCAGCACCAAGGGCAAGAATGCCTACCAGGGGAAATACCCTAAGTGCAAAAGATGCCCATATCATCACAACGGCCAGTGTGAACGCTATCGATGTCGGAAATGCGGAAGAAGCGGTCACATGACCAAGGAGTGTAGAAGCAAGCCAGTTGGTAGCAAAGACAACCAGAAAGTCGTTAAAGGATGTTATAAGTGTGGCAAGCCTGGGCATTGGCGTAGGGAATGCCCACATCTGAAGAAAGTGGAAGGAAGCGTGACAATGGGCAATGCATTTGCAACTAACCCTGAAGAAGCTAAAGACGATTCTATCATAATGACCGGTACGTTCTTATTACATATTGCCCATGATAATATGTAATGTAATATCAGTACTAATAGTAGCTTGATACTTAACACTACCCCGACACCACTAGACTATAAGTATACCGTAGAGTTAGCAACTGTAAGCTGATTGAGACACAACACATTTTCAAAGGATGCGCCTTGGTGTTGACGGGTCACGAATTTGAGATCGACCTAATTTCAGTAACTCCCGAAAACTTTGATGCAGTGGTGGGGACAGACTAGTAACTACAGACCAAGCAGAGAGTGTGTGCAATAAGAAGATAGATCAATGTTACGTTGTCAAAGGGAAACCAGATCCCTATTCAGAGAGAACGACGGAGAATAACGCGAAACACCATGTCATAGGCTAGCAAGTACCTATAGAAAGGATACTCAACGATATTAGTTCTTATCACGGAACAATCGTAGAAGGAAAGGAGGATGGAGGATATTGAAGTTGTTTGTAATTTTCTCGAAGATCTACCTGGACTACCCCAAAGAGACAAGTGGAGTTTCAGGTAGAACTCACACCGTGAGCTGCACTAACCTTCAAAGCGCCATACCAATTGGTCCAACTAAGATGCAAGAAACTGCCTAATCAATTGCAAGAGTTATTAGACAAAGAGTTAACCAGACCAAGATTATCAACATGAGGAGCACCAGTCCTGCTTGTGAAGAAAGACAGGTCATCCCGAATGTGTATCGACTACCGGGAGTTAAGCAAGGTGACAAACAGGAATTGATACTATTACCACGAATGGACGATTTGTTAGACTAGTTGTAAGGGTCAAGCTATTACCCGAAGATCATTTTGAGTTCCGATTACCATCAAACGAGGATACAAGAAAAGGACATTCCTAAGACGATCCGTAGGACGCAAGATTGACATTACGAATGTTTGGTCATAACCTTCGGACTGACCAACGCACCGGCAGTATTCATGGATCTCATGAATCGGGTGTGTAAGCCGTATCTGGACAAATTCGTAATCGTGTTCCTAGATGATACCCTGATGTACTCCAAGACCCAAGAAAAACATGCCGACCACTTAAAGCGTGTCTTGGAACTACTGAAGAGGGAGCAACAATACGCGAAGTTTCCAAATGCGATATTTGGATTCGCGAAGTCCAGTTTCTTGGACACGTAGTAAACGCAAAAAGGAATACACGTAGATCCAGCCAAGATCGAGGCCATTAAGAACTGGACAGCACCAAAGACTTCGACTGAGGTGCGACAGTTTCTGGGATTGGCCGGGTACTACAGGCGATCTATTGAGGGATCCTCGAAGATCGCACAAATCATTGACTTCCCTTACGCACAAAGACAAGAAATTCGAATGGGGTGAGAAACAAGAAGCTGCTTTCGACTTGATGAAGCAGAAATTGTGCAGTGCACCTATTCTATCACTACCAGACGGGTGCGAAGACTTTGTAGTTTATTGTGACGCGTCAAAACAAGGACTCGGTTGTGTATTGAAGTAACGCGAGAAGGTGATAGCTCATGCGTCACGACAATTGAAAGTGCACGAAAAGAACTACACGACTCATGACTTGGAATCGGGAGCCGTAGTGTTCGCACGAAAGATCTAGTGACACTACCTATCCGACACGAAATGCACGATATTCATCAATCATAAGAGACTGCAACACACCTTCGACCAGAAGGGACTGAACATGAGACAACTCAGATGGGACTAGCTGATAGGCAATTGTGATTGTACTATCAAGTACCACACTGGAAAAAAACTAACGTAGTAGCCGACGCGATGAGCCGGAAAGAAACAACCAAGGGCGTATGTACACTACAACTTACGATTCACTCGGAGCTACCCAATCAGAATCCAAACTACACAACAGGAAGCTCTGAAGGTCGAGGACCTCACTCATTTACCCCTGCGTGACACGGATAAACAGATGAAGGTGAAGGTCGACGTAACCTACTATCTTATGGATCGGAACTGGATTCCACACTACGGAGGACTGAGAGGCGTAGTGATGGATGAAGCTCAAAGGAGCCAACATTCTTTACATCCGGTCCCTGACACAATATACCGTGACCTAAAGATGACCCATCGGCGGCCGAGCGTGAAGGCAGAATTAACAACTTACGTGGGTAAGTGGTTAACGTGCTCAAAGGTCCAGATGGAGTACCAAAAGCCATCAAGGCTGTTTCAACAACCCAAGAAACCAATGTGGAAATGGAGGAAGAGTCCTATGGACTTAATAACTAAACTGCCAAGGACGGCAAGTGGTTGCGATACTGTTTGAGTAATTATTAACCTACCAACGAAGCTTGCACACTTTGTACCCATCAAGGAGACCGACAAAATAGAAAAACTGAATCGAATTTACCTGAAGGAAGT
This sequence comes from Mikania micrantha, assembly GCA_009363875.1. NCBI lineage: Eukaryota > Viridiplantae > Streptophyta > Magnoliopsida > Asterales > Asteraceae > Mikania > Mikania micrantha. The sequence continues at coordinate 36,192,341 of CM018689.1, read as the reverse complement.
GGTCACTCGACGGGTAGTGCCAATCTTGATCATCTCTAACCGCGACAACTGATTTACGTCACATTTCTGGAAATCCTAGTATCAAACCTTGGGCACGAGGTTTGGATATGAGAACCGTTACCATCCGCAAACTGATGGGCAGAGCGAACGAACTATACAGAGATCGGAAAACGCGCTTCAAGCATGCGTCAATGACTCTGACAATAGTTGGGAGACTCGCTTACCATTAGTTAAGTCCTCGTACAACAATACTTATCACATGAGTATACAAGCTGCAACATTCGAAGCACTCTAGGGACGTAAGTGTCGATCATTCATTTGTTGGGCGGAAGTTGTGAAAGCCAACTGACAAGCCTCGAACTTGTGCACGAAACGACCAAGAAAATCGTGCAAATACGTAAACGAATGGCAACAGCTTGGGACAGACAGAAAAGCTATGCCGACAAGAGGCGTGAAACCTTGGGATTTCAGGTGGGAGACAGAGTGTTACTCGAGGTCTCGCCTTGGAAAGGAATTATACAATTTGGCAAACAAGGGAAGCTGAATCTCCCTTACATCACACCTTTTGAGAACACCAACACCAAACGGATAGGCCCCGTGACCTACAAATTGAACTTGCTACATGTGCTAAGTAACGTACACAAAATCCCTTCATGTATCTAACCTCTAGAAGAGCTAATGCGACGAAACACATGCTATTCCCCTAGAGGAAATCCGAGTCGATGAGCAACCGCACTTCATTGAGGAATCAATAGGAGTTATGGAGCGAAAAGTCAGGAAGCTCAAACTTAGTCATATACCGATAGACAAGGTACGATGGATCTCGAGACGTGAACCGAAATTCTTCATGGAAAATATAGGACCAAATGAAGGGAAATATATTCACCTGTTCACAAACTAGCCAAACACCGACGACACGAACTGAATTTCGGGACGAAATTCCTATTAACAGGGGGATGATGTGACACCTCGTAAATTCCAGGTCAGCACTAACTTTATTTTAATAATAATTTATATTATTATTTCATACGTGGAACTAGAATAACTACTATTTAGCATGACATGTGGCACAACAGACCAAACGCACCGATAATTCAAGGAATTATCGCAAAACACAAAGCACGTGTCTTGAATAACGAGCGTTGGTGAAACCACAGTACACTTTCACTGCACCTAGGTTCTAGGGAACCTAAAATATTGGGAACAATGTTTATATGACGAGAAACGATAATCGTAATCGAGACATACGCGAAAATCGGTGCGAAACAACAAAATTGGGCTTAGTGGGCTCATTTGGGATCCGTCGCGGTACGCGATGGGCTCCTGGTTGATCCTTAGCGGTACGCGACGGATGGCGGGGGAAAATGATTCCCGAAACACGCCGCGATACGCGAAGCCTTTCGGAGACACTCATCGCGGTACGCGAAGACTGCAACACGCAAGATATTTTATTAAACCAAGACTAATCATGACTTTAACCACCCTACTCTTATCCTAACTCGACCCAGACCCTTAGCTCGTCATTATAACCTGCAACTCTTCTCTTAAACCCCCTTGGAAGCCATTAACAACCATCGAAACCCCCTACTTGAAGATTGAAGCTTGGAGATCCATAGGAGGCTTGAAGAGAAGAGTGTGAGGCTTGAACACCACCATCACCTCCTTGATTACTGCTATCCAGGAGCATTAGAGGCCGATTCATCCTCATCTTTGTGCATTTTGGAGCCATAGAAGGTAGATCTCGAATCTATGTAGCATAAAACACACATTCAACACACACAAACCCACATGCAAGGTTCAAAGCTTGCATGCACACACTAGATCTTCACATACACGAATTCCTCTTAGTTTGAATCTGGGTTTATTGATGTTTCTGTGATTGATGATGATCTATGATGTTTAGATGAAGATTTATGATGATCCATGATATTGTGTATGTAGAGATTTCATGATTTGGTCATAAACAAGTGAAAACCTCACATGCATGTACGATCCATGAATATTGAGATGATTTTGAATGATGGTAGATGGTTATTGATGATATTAGAAGGATAACTCATGGTTAGATTGTGTTAAAATGGTTAAAACTATGATTTTTGATAAACTTTCTATTAATAGTAACTTTTAGTTAGGAAATGGTGTAATGGATAGTATTGTGAACATGCATGTATATGGATTTGCTATTAGAACGATTTTAGAGTGATATTGATGCTTAGAATGTGATTTTGAAGTTGATTTTAGTCATAGCTAGCCAAGTTACTATATTTAATAACTTTTTGGGCCTAAATATTGATAAATGGTGATTTTGACTATATGAGCATGATTAGATAATGTTAAAAAGCATAATATGATGGTATGTGTTATAAAAATGGTCTAGGATTGATTAGAATGGTTAATTGTATGATAATGGTCATAGTTACTATTTTTAGTAACTTTTATAGCCAAAATGTTGATAGATAGTGATTAGATCTAGACCAACATGTTTAAATGATGTTACGTGCTCTATTATGATGACTTGTTACATGAAAATGGATTAGAATGATTTAGGACAATCGTTTGTATAAAAAAATGCCATAGTTACTATTTATAGTAACTTTATTATTCAAACTATCAATTTAGAGGCAATGTATACGAATTGAGCATTCTAAGTGGTTTACTATGCTTTAACATGGTGATAGTATGTTGAGTAAGATGGTTTCCGATAGCGCGTATGCCATAAGTGGAAACTTTCCATTTTAGGAAACTTTTATGTGCTAACATGAGGTAAATGACTTATGTGATATCGTATGATGATGTGTTATGTGTTAACATGATCACGTAGGACTAATGAGCATGCTAGAACTTTAAAACCATTACGCTTTGTGAACTTTTCATAAATGGAAACTTACTATAAATAGTAAGTTGTCCATAGACGTGACTTGCGCATTTTGCACACGACGAGCACTTACACGAATGTTTCACGATTTACAACCAACACACGGTTCACCAACGGGTCGTTAGGTCAAACACGGTCAACACGACCAACACGGTCAACCACGGTCAACGCGACCCGCATAACAACCAGGAGTTGTTTAGACACGAATACGGTCCTGTGAGACCAACACAAATATGATCACAAACTTATAACACCTATGTGATATAGGTAACTACTAGCCAGCGAGCTACTCCGTTCTCGTAAGAACGCACTCGAGCAGACTCAGGTGAGTTTACAGCCCCACCTTTACTCATTAAATGTTTTACTAATCTTTTGGGGTGAGAATGCTATGCAACTGCTTTAGATATATGACTGGTATGTCACAAAACTATTTTGAGTGTACTATTATCGCATCAAGACCTCTCTACCCTTACCGTTAGTTGTGTACAAACGAGTCGTTATTACGTAGTACTACTGGGTTTGACTAGCCCCACTCGGCAACAACGTTGACTGCGGTCATAACGAGTGTAATATCGATGTTGATGTCGGGTTCCGCGATGACCCGCAGAGGCAAATGGAAACAGTCGAGTTTCGGTAAGATGACATGACACACTCTACGGATCGTAGATCCAACAAAACTATTTAACATACCCAGTATATATAACTGTTTTACTGTTTTCCAATACTTAAACCTGTGAACTCACCAACTTTATGTTGACACACTTTAGCATGTATTCTCAGGTAACTGAACAGCATGAGCTAGGAGGCACATGGAGATGCACAAGAGAGTCTGCATACATATAGACTCTAATCCTAGGCTTATGTTTTGATTTTTGTCATTTTAAACAATGTTAACAGTGTAGTTCTGATTACTTATTTCCGCTGCTGTAATGATGAACTTTTCCCGCTGCTAACCTTATGAAACTAGTCTTATTTTACAAACTGTATGATTGAGTTAACTCATATAGAGTCGTTCAATATGACCATGAGCTGTGATCCTGGCCACGTCACACCCACATGGACTGACACCACGAGTGGGAATTTGGGGGTGTGACACTTAGCCTGTTAAGATACTTAATATACTAGAATAAGTTTTACTTTATGTACTGTCTAGTATACCCAACTTGTATACCTACGTGTATACGGTTGTAGCCTTGGCTATATAACCTCTCATTGTAAAGTCTGTAAGTGTGTGCTTGTCTGGTTTTACACTCGTAATACTTTGAGAGAAATATATCTTTGAGCTTGAATTTATTCTTGTGTTCTTACTGCTATTCAAAGATTATTTGTTCATCATTTGAGTGTTTGTGAGATCCTTCTAACAGACCTTCCGCATCTGTTAGATTGTATTAGAGAAATACTTGTAAAGTGTTGTTTAGGTTAAACAACCCGATCCAACAAGTGGTATCAGACTTTGGCTCTTGAACTTAAGTGACTAACCATCATTAAGTTACCGGTTCTTCTAGAAATCTCACTACTTCAAAACTCATATTTTGTCTGTTTGTTCAAATGGTTGTACTCAACAAACATGATACAGAAAATGGTACTCTCAACAAGCCACCAATGTTCACTCCGGAAGACTACGGCACACGGAAAGTCAGGATGGAGGGATTCATCAGGAATCAAGACTTCAAACTCTGGAAGTCGGTACTTGAAGGGCCTTTCATCCCAACTGTTCCTGCTGCTGGTGCTGGTGGAGTTCCTGTGCCAAAGGATCCAGCTCTCTATTCAGATGAAGACTACAAGAAAATGGAAGTGGATTCGAAAGCTTTGTGGCTCATACAGATGGCAATTCCTAACTAGATCATCCATGCATTCAAGAAATGCAAATCTGCTCAAGAGCTGTGGAACTCTCTACAGCAGATGTATGAAGGCTCTGAAGATGTGAAAGAAAACAAGAAGGATATGCTGAAACAGAAGTTTGAAAACTTCTGTCAACAGAACAATGAGAAGATGACTTCTCAATACCTCAGGTATGTTCAACTTGTTGATGAGTTGGTAGCAGCTGGTGTCAAAATGGAAAACCAGGATGTGATCAGAAAGTTTCTTAGATCACGTCCTCATGCTTGGAACATATACTCTGTAGCCATACGGAGAACAGAAAATCTAAGAACTCTAAAGCTGAATGAACTGTTTGGTATACTCAGTGCATATCAGACGGAAATAGATGCTCAGGAACCTAAATCCACTCATGCAAATCTTGGTTCAGTAGCACTCTATGCACCTATTCAGTAACTCTTCTTACCAGAGTTATCAACCCAGTTACCATCCTACCCCACACCAATTGTTAGCTTTCCAGAAACATCAACACCAACTCCATCTACCACACATACAAAACCTTTTTCCAACCCAACTTCCCTCTTAACATCTGGGCAAGGAGCTTTCATGGCTGAGGAAACAAACTACTTTCATCTTTACCAAGAAGACTTAGATGGTATTCCTGCGGATGATCTAGATGAAATGGACATCAACTATCAGATGGCCATGATCTCTTATAGAGCAAAGAAGTTCTACCAAAGAACTGGCTGCCAATTCAAGAAGCACAATATGAAAACTGGGTTTGGTCTTGACAAGTCCAAGCTGAAATGCTTCAACTGCCAACAGTTAGGTCACTTTGCCAGAGAGTGCAAGTCCATAGGATCTCAACCATCAAATTCTGGGCAATCACAACAAAGAACATCAAGTTCAACAAACAATGCAAATATTGCAGAACAAGATTTTGCAGACTGGAGCTTTCAAGCTGAGGATGCTTCCATTTCCAATAGTGAATTAATGGCAAATGATTCAACTTCTTCATTCAAGGTAACTGATGACATGTGCACACCTGAATGTTTAGAGAAGTTAAATGTTTTTAAAAGAATAAACTCTCAACTCAGTAATGAACTTGAGTCATTACAAGTAGTCAAGGCAAATTTTTTTGAATGTGAAAGAAATTACAAACAAAAGATTGAAGAAATGGAAAAGACTATTTCTAGCTTAAAACATGAAGACACTAACAAACAGTGTCAAATTAACAATCTTTTGGAAAGATTAACTACTGCCAAGACTGAACTTGTATTGGCCGAGTCTTATAAAGATAAGTTTTTAAGCCAAGGAGAAAAGTATGAGCAGCTTTTCAGAATGAGTAGCACAACTGAACTGGTGAATAAAAATGGGGCTGGTTTGGGTTATAACAAAGTGAAGCCTCCATCTGCATACACTTCCATTATGGATGTTAGATGCAAACCAGTAGTTAACCTTGTGTATGATGAAGAATTGGACATACACAAGGTGACTCAAACTGAAAATCTTTCTGATCTAAACCCAAGTACCTCAACATGCTCAGATGAGGATGATATTCCAATTAAAACAGGAAAGGAAAAACTAGTCTTGAAAAGTAATAAAAGAATTAAGAAAACTAAGAAACATCAATCAGTTTTTGTCAAGGCTGAAAACACTCAAAATGGGGATATCTCTTCAGATGATTATGTTACTTGTCCATCAGACAAGTCCAAAAGGGGTAGGTCAAAAGAAAGAAAGGCTAGTTTTTCAGGAAAACAGGTAAATTATCAAGGTAACAAGTCTGTTGGAGCATCCAAACCATCAACTGCAGTGAATCAAAGTTCATCTTCCATCAACCAAAATCAGTATCAACCCTTTCTAAACAACCAGCCTACATGTCTAATGTGTGGTGATAAAAATCACTTTGCTGCTGATTGCTTCTACAATCCAAGAAGCATAATATTTTCTGAGAAACAAGAAAGAGGAAGAAAGAAAATTTGGAGAATGTCATCTTCTTCTTCTTCTTTGGAAGAACAAGGAAGAAGCCCAGTCATGAAGATATCAGAAGCTAGCACTTCTGATAGTCGGAAGAAACAAAACAAGAAGGGTTTCGGAAAGAAAGTTTCGGAAGCTCAGGAAAGAAAGGCTTCCGAAGGAAAAAGATCATCGGAAGCACATATCAAGAAGACGTTCTATAAATCAAACAAATCTTTTCCCTTCGGAAAAAGAGGAACTTCGGAAGCAAAGCCCAACTGTCAGCAAAAGCTAAGTCATCGGAAGGAAAGGCAAAAAGTGCTTCCGATGACTATCAAAAGAAGCCAACTCTTTCTAAAATTCTAAAAACCAAACAGATATGGAAGAGAAAGGAAATAGCTGGACCATCTGTTCAATCACCAATGCCACCAACAACAAGCACATCATCTGTTCCACTTAATATGATGTCAAAGAAATTTACTTACAATGATGCTAATGGAAAACCCAAGACCACATGGGCTTGGGTTCCCATCAGGAACTAATTCACTTATGGTCATGTGCAGGGACAGCAGGAATCAAAAAGTAACTTGTGGATAGTTGATAGTGGTTGTTCCAGGCACATGATAGACAATAAGACTCACCTGCACAAATATGAACCATTCTTTGGTGGGTCTGTTGCTTTTGGAAGTGATCCAGTGGGAGGATACATCACAGGTAGGGGCACAATCACAAATGGAAAGGTAAGCTTTGAGAATGTGCATTTTGTAAAAGAACTAAACTATAATTTACTGAGTGTATCACAGGTGTGTGATTAGAAGCACAACATGTTGTTTACTGAGCATGAATGCATTGTCCTGAAACCAGGATTTGTGGTACCCAATGATCAAATTCTGCTCAGAGCTCCAAGAAGAAACAACATGTATATGCTAGATATGAGCACAACTGCACCTCTTAGTAATATAAGCTGCTTTGTCTCAAAAGCTTCACTTGATGAATCATCTCTTTGGCATAGAAGACTTTGTCATGTAAACCTCAAAAATATGAATAATCTTGTCAAAAATAACTTAGTAACTGGTTTACCCACAAAGGAATTTATATGTGTTGATAAATGTGTTGCATGCTTAAAAGGCAAGCAGCACAAGTCATCTCATCATGCCAAAGAGATAAATTCTATAACCACAGCCTTGCATTTGCTTCATATTGACTTGTTTGGCCCCACAAGTGTAAAAAGTCTTGGTAGAAAGTCATATTGCTTGGTAATCACTGATGATTTCTCTCGTTACACCTGGGTATTTTTCTTAAATACCAAGGATGAAACCGCTGAGATCCTTAAGTCATTCATACTTAGGGTAGAGAATGAAAGTGATCAAGGAACAAAATTCAAAAACCATGTTTTAAATTCTTTTTGTGAATCTAAAGGTATCACAAGGCAATTTAGTGCTCCTAGGACTCCACAACAAAATGGTGTTACTGAGAGAAGGAATAGGACACTAATTGAGGCTGCAAGGACCATGTTATCTGATGCCAAACTTCCAATAACTTTTTGGGCAGAAGCAGTCAATACTGCCTGTTATGTCCAAAATAGAGTATTGGTAGTTAAGACACATGGAATGACACCATATGAAATTTGGCATAAGAGAAAGCCATTCATTGGATTTCTCAAACCATTTGGTTGTCAATGCACCATTTTGAATACCAAAGATCATCTAGCCAAGTTTGCTGAGAAGTCAACTGAGGGATACTTTGTTGGGTACTCTTCTTATGCAAAAGCATATAGAGTATACATCAAAGACTCCAGGATTATTGAAGAGCCTGCAAATGTTCAGTTCAATGAACATACTATCAATAAGCCTGGAATTGGTCCCGATTGGTTATTTGATCTTGATAGCTTTACATTTGCATTTAATCTTGTGAAAGAATTTGTTCCAGAGTCACAGGCAACTACCACAGACTCCTCCCAGTCCACTAGAAAAGATTACTTTCGTGTTGAACTGCCTATAACTTCAAGACAAATCTTGGCAGAATCCACTTCAACACACAATGATGTATCACAGTCTGAGACAGTAAACACATCTCATGCAGTTCCCTTGAGTGACTCTACTTCAGTTCCATTGAGTCAAGGAGAAGAGGTGACTCCCTCAGCTGAAACGAACACTCTGGAAACTCCATGTTTCAGAGAAAACTCTTCCACCACAGTCCAAACTCAAAATCCACAAGATCTACCAGAAATTCAACTTGAGGTGGTACTTCCTAACCTTGAGTTGGTGAATAAGGATTTAGCTGCTCAGCTGGATTAAACTCCTAGAACTCGCATTCATAACACTCATCCAGTTGAGAACATTATTGGTAATGTTGAAGAAGGAGTAAGAACAAGAAGCTCTATGCATGAAGCAAACATTTGTTTGTTTTCTTACTTTCTATCCCAATTAGAACCAAAGAAAGTTGCTGAGGCATTGAAAGACAACAGTTGGGTAGAAGCCATGCAGGAGGAGCTTCTTCAATTTGAAAGACAAGGTGTTTGGAAACTTTGCCCTTTACCTAAGGGTAAGTATCCAATTGGAACAAAATGGGTTTTCAGAAAAAGAAGGATGACAAGGGAGTGGTCATCAAGAATAAAGCAAGGTTGGTTGTTCAAGGATACACCTAGGAAGAAGGTATAGATTATGATGAAGTCTTTGCTCCAGTTGCAAGAATTGAAGCAATCAGAATATTTTTAGCTTTTGCAGCTGCCAAGAACTTCAAAGTCTTTCAAATGGATGTGAAAAGTGCCTTTTTATATGGAAGTATCGATGAGGAGGTATATGTGTGTCAGCCTCCTGGATTTGAGAATCCAAGGTTTCCTGATCATTCTGTAAGCTTGACAAGGCTCTATATGGGCTGTATCAAGCTCCCAGGAAATGGTATGAAACCTTGTCTTCTTTTCTATTAGCTAACCACTTCAAGAGAGGGACAATTGATAAGACTCTCTTTTTCAAGAAGTCCAATCAACATATCATACTAGTACAGATCTATTTTGATGACATTATCTTTGGTTCAACTGATGAATCTCTCTGCAAGGAATTTGAATCACTAATGAAGTCCAAGTTTGAAATGAGTTTAATGGGTGAACTTACCTTCTTTCTTGGACTCCAGGTGAAGCAAACTCCTACAGGGATATTCATTAGTCAATCAAAATATGTTAAGGATATTCTTGAAAGATTCAAACTCACTGATTGCAAGGCTCTAGGTACTCCAATGTCCAAAACAACATCTCTTAGCCCTGATCTTGAGGGGGAGGATGTTGATCAGCATCAATACAGAGCAATGATAGGTTCTTTGATGTACCTCACAGCAAGCAGGCCTGATATAATGTTTGCAACCTGCTTGTGTGCAAGATTTCAGGCCAATCCCAATGTTTTATACATGCTGGCTGTGAAGAGAATCTTCAGATACCTCAAAGGAGCACCAAGTCTAGGATTATGGTATCCTAGGAACGAAGACTTTCAGTTCATGGCTTATACTGACAGTGATTATGGAGGTTGTAACATTAGCAAGAAATCCACATCTGGAGGATGTCAATTTCTTGGATCCAGAATTGTGTCTTGGCAATGCAAGAAACAATCATGTGTTTCTACCTCTACTGCAGAGGCAGAATATATAGCTACTTCAAGTTGCTGTGCACAAGTTATTTGGATTCAAAATCAGTTGAAGGATTATGGAGTAGAGCTCTTCAACACTCCCATTCAGATGGACAATTCCAGTGCAATCTCCATCACTAATAATCCTGTCAAGCACTCCAAGACCAAGCACATTGATATCAGGTATCACTTCATCAGAGATTGTGCAGAAAAGAAGTTAATTCATCTAGTCAAAGTTGATACAAAACACAATTTGGCTGATCTATTCACCAAGGCATTTGATGAAGGAAGATTCAGGTACTTAATAACAGCCATTGGCATGATTAACTTTGAATAAATGAATTAATAAGAAATCAATAATTCTTCGGAAGATAAACTTAAATTATCTTCTGATGAGTGATTACTCTTCGGAAGATAGTTTAAGTCTTCGGAAGCATTATTCCTTCCTTATGTCGGAATACGTCACACTTCAGAAGATAACTCTCATTTTGAATTTTTATACTTCCGATACATTATAACTTCGGAAGCAGTATCTTCTGAATCTCATATTCAGAACAAGGTTTCTTCCGAAGAACAATTACTCTGGTGATTTATCTAAGTCTTCAGAAGACATACTTCCGATAATATACTTGTATATGTTTCGGAAGTAAGTATCTTCCAAAGAAAACTCTTGGTCTCATGAACCTCTTCCGATACATAATCTCTCGGAAGAACTTTGTACTTAGCAACTTTTGAATAATCAATGAGCTATATTCGGAAGACCTTTTTCTGACATCCGGATCTCAAAATTTAATGTGCTTCTATATTAAATGCTGACATCCGAATGTATAAAAAGGTCTCCCGCTCACTCATTCTCTCTCACCGTTTCATTTCGAATTGTTTTTCTTCTTTCTTCAAATCTAAACCAAAAAACCGTCGATCTCTAACCTAAAAACCGTCAATCATCATGGCTCTTCTTCCCTTCAAACCTGCTCACAACCTACCTGCGGAGTTATCAGCAGAACATGATGCTGACTTCGCACCGATCATCTCTTTTCTTCAGAGGAGCAGGTATAATTTTGCTCTAACTGTTCAGCCCATGGTGTATGAATCTCATCACCAACAATTTTGGGCTTCCTGTTCAGTCTCTTCATCTCCCAACGGTCGGATTCTTCATGCCACCATTGATGCTCATCCTATATCTATCACAGTGGAGACCATCTGTCGGCATTTTCAACTTGGTGATGCCGGGGGAAGGGTTTCATTCACTAAGGATGAGGTAGCATTGACTTTTAGGTCAATAGGGTACGAATGTCCTCTCCCTTCAACTACTTATTTGAAGGGTGGAGTGCCCTATAATTATAAGTACCTCGTACATTTGTTTTTGCACTGTCTTTTTAATAAGACAGGTGGTTGGGATCAAGTTCCATCTGACTTAGCTTCGGCTATTCATGGCTTGATCTCAAACCAAATGTTTAACTTTTCTGCTTTTATTTTCAATAATCTGGTTGACAATGTTTCGTCACCAAAAAGGTTTTGTATGTAACCCAGATTTTTGCAACATATATTTTACTGTGAGTTGGGTTCTGTCCTCTCACTGACTGGGAATACATACAAAAATCCCTTGGTTTCTTCCAAGGTTTTAGTACAATTGAAGAAGAAGAGTGCTAAGTTTTCTGGAAACTTCACTCCTCTTCTTCCTTCTATGGAGCTCCAACCTCCTGAAGGTGACAGCTCTGTTGCACCCACAGATGCTGAACCCACACATTCCACCTCTGTTCCACATCCCATAAAGATAACCTACAAACGCAAACGAACCCCTGTGCAGCTCTCTAAAGCTGTTCAGGCCCCTTCTTCTGAACCCATTAAGAAAAAGGTGAAAAGAACTGCTAAGGGTACAGTTCCACCTAAAGTTAAAACCACACTTGATCTTGATCCACAGGTTCTTCCTCTGGAACCTGTGGCTGCCCCTAACCAGCCTGAAAACCTTCAGAGTATGTCACAAAACATACCTGATAATATCCAAAGGGATGCCCCTATAATTGAGTCTGCTTCTGATGAAGCAACTCCATTAGATAAGAGACTGTCTCCCAAGTCTCCAGGCTCTTACCATCCAGAAATGCCCCCCACCCATACTATTACCCTGGCTCAAGGAACACTAGCTGCAACTGTGGAGGAACCACTCTCTCCTACTACCCAAACACTTATGAGAGTGGTGACACAGTTGCAAGCCAGGTTCCCTGACCCAGAGCCTATTATGTCAGAGGTTGGCCCCAGTAGTTCTGAAGGGGTCAATACAGGTGAGGCTGCCACTACTATTGATCTTAATCAACGTTTACAGGACAGTGGTACATGCACTAGTACCTCACCTGCGGCAACCCACACTGGGGAGGACTTCTTTGAAGCCCTTCTCAATGAGGGGAATCCAGGGTGCCAAGAAACCACATCTGGTGGTGGAGGTGCAGGAGCTAGGCTCAGGACTCCATCGCCCCATGATTCTACTCCGGTAGATGAGGGCACCACATCACAGGAATTGACGGCTACTATTTCATCCCTCCAAGCAAGGGTAGCTCAACTGGAAGCTGAGGTTACTACCCTGCGGCTTGAAGTCCAGGTTAAAGATGCCACCATTCTGGACCTCAGGAGGCGTCCACCAGTAATTCTTCAACCTTTCCATCCTAATCCTGCTACAACTACCTTTGTTTCCCCTGCTGCTACCAAAAAGGGGGAGAATGCACCTTCTGCAGGGTCAGGACCAGACGTAAGAGAAGAGGAAGGTGCACAGGAAGTTAACCCATCCATAGTCACTTTGACTACTGAATGGGATGACATCTTGAGCACATACTTCCATGACTCCAGTACTACTTTCTCTTCTTCTTCTTCTGAGGATACCATGGAGTGTGCCAAAGAGACTGAGCAACATACAACAACTGTCTCTTTGGAACCTCAGTCCCTTGCTGGGACTCAGTCTCCTGCTGAGACTACATCCCAGGTTGCCATGGAAGAAACTACACAAGAAGAACCAATCTCCGTGGAACCTGTGTCCCCTTCTGGGACAATGGCTGTTGAAGATCTCTCCTCCACTCCTGAGCACTCTGTGGATACCAATAAGGAATCACCCAAGATGGTTGGTCAACTGGAGGATGCAGTGAATGCTGAGGTTAATTCTGAAGCTACAGCTGCTTCCGAAGGCCCAGTCATTATTGATGATTCTTCCACAGAGGAGCTTTTGGCCAATGAACCAGTTGGTGAGGCCACAGGATCTGTCTCCTCTGGGGTAAAACTGACAGCAGATGACAAAGGAAAAAGAAAGCTCACCCCAGAGGAGGAAGCTGAACAAGAGGAGAGGATCCCGAAGAAAATGAAGGGCCGACCAGACACTGCACAAAAAGAAGAGAGGATCAGACTCTCTGCTCTACTTGAGGAGAAGGGATATGATTTTGATGAGGTACTAAGCTGGTCGATACCTAGAATGGCTGCCGAGCTGGACATGGTACAGCAGCAAGAACTGGCTGCTGCTGCTGCATCCAAGGCCAATATTGTTCTTACCAAGAAGCAAAAGGAAAAGGCCTACAGAGACAAGTCGAAGGCCTTTCTCCTGGAATATGGCTTCCATGCTCAGCAGCTAAGCCCAATGAAGAACTCTACCATGGATATGCATATCCGAGATATAAAGGCTAAAATAGCGAGAGGTGAGTTGCTTCCAATTGAGCAGATAAGGGCTCAAAGGGCAAGCCTAATGAGAGGCTTAGGTTTAGGGGGAGGAGCAAGAATAGAGTTTCCCCTCTCTGGTGCGGGAATCAGAGAGGGAGAAGAAGTCATGTGTGGGGAAGTAACAAAGGCAATGTTCCCCAACATGTTCCCCTTAAACCCTAAAGAAGAACAAACATCTCCTCCATCAAGTCCTTCTATGGACAACATGCCAATCTCTTCAGTGATCAAGATCAATAAGGATAAAAAGACTACAAGGAAACAACCATCACTAAACCATGATCCTGAGAGACAAACACATGCTGATGAGAGGAGAACAGAACCCTCAATAACTGAGGATGCTGATCCACAGCCCACTGCAACAACAGGTGCAGCAATGGGCTCAAATGTGGAAGATCAACAGGCTAGAGATCAGAGGAGTCAAGCTATTGCTCAAGACAGACCAAGATTTAGAAGAAGAAAGAGCATGGCCAGAAGGAAAAAGAGAACATCTGCCATCTCCTCTGACTCTGAGCCAGAGTCACCTCCCCTAGGACCAAAAGCCAAACAAGCAGCTTCAATGCCCAAAGATCATCCAAAAGATCTATGTGATCTAACTTATCATCATACCTATGTTCCTATTGTAAAGTGGAGCTACAATAAAGTTCACAAAGAGTTTACTCTCTTTCTGCTCAATGGAGGAATAAAGAGTTTGGATTTGGCACAACTGCTTGTGATTGTTGCACCCTTTGTTTTTGATTTGGAAAACCTCCCTCTTGAAAATCCTGACAATGGACAAGAAGGGAGGCAAGCTCTCAGATGGGTAAAAGCAAGGGCTCAAGTCCTGAGGGGAGAAAAGATTGTAAGGAGAATTCCATAGGAAGTTTTGGTAGCATCAGCCTAGGGGGAGACTGTAAAGACTAATAAAGGCTGATGCTCACCAAACTTCTTATTTTGTCTAAGTATTGATGTTCAAGAGACTAACAACCTTCGGAAGGAAGAAGTTACACTTCGGAAGCAATACCGCTTCAGAAGGATAACTCACTCCTGCCGAAGGTTGTACAAGACAATTGCTTCGGAAGGCTCAGCACTTAGAAGATTCAGACCTTCAGAGCTTCCGAAGAGATAAAGCTTCTGAAGAATTATTGACTTCTGAAGACTCTCCTTTTGTATCAAAGATAAAGTCAATGACTTCTGAGGTTTATCCTCTGACAAAGACTATAGCTGATTACTGATATACGTCAAATTATACATTTTATTCGACTCCAATTCTCCCGGTTTTAACGTTAATAACATGCAAATTCATTCACAAATAGTCCTAATTATTGTTTTTTGTGAATTTGTAGGATAAACGGCCTTGCTCAGAAGAAAATCAAGCGTTGTATGGAATTTCAGCATTTTCTAAGCAAATCCCCAGATGCGCACTGTCATGCCAAATCTTGCACTGGCAGTGCCGGCCCATGCACGATCGTGCACAACTTTGCACGACCGTGCAATCAGGTAGTGCTAGGCCATGCATGGTAGTGCCGGCCTATGCACGACCGTGCATAAGCCAAGCACGACCGTGCAACATAGCCAGTGCCGGGCCAAAGCAAGGCAGTGTCGGGCCAAATGAAGGTAGTGCCGGCCATGACAACTTGCGCACGACCGTGCGACTTTTGGCACGACCGTGCCTAACACCTTGAGTCAATTTTCGAGACTTAGCTGAAAATGGCAACTTCGACAACCGTCCCAGACCAAAAGTAGAGTACTGTAGCACCTTGCACGACCGTGCACCTATGGTGCACGACCGTGCCAAGTTCCAGAATTTCTATAAATTGAGTTTTTCACCTCATTTCAAAGGGTTGGACTTCCTGGAGCCAAAATACCTTCTGTTCAGATTCCTAGAAGCTATCTAAGGGAGATTGTGAAGGTCTTGAAGATCCAAGGAGCATCTAACACCATCTTGTTTCAATCCTTGCTTGCTAGTGGTTTGCATTTTGTTATTTTAATCATGTCTCGTTAATTTTAGCTACTTTGTTATTGTTCTTGTAAGCCTTATGGGCTAAACACTCCATTGTCTAGATTATGATGAAACTTTTGTTTATGTGATGATGAATTTATGAATTGGTCAAATGGGTTTATCTCAAGATTCAAGATGAAGTTATGATTGTATTCCAATGATGTTGTAAATTTGTGTAGGTTGATTAGTGTTCAAGAATGATGAATGTTTAGTCATACTATGTTGGAAAACCATGATCAAACATTTGTTTATAATCTTACAACTTGTTTTTAAGATTATGCCATGAGATTAGGAATGATAATTGGTTTCTTGAATGTTATAAAACTTGCATAAGTATACTTTCTTTCACTAAAGTTTGGAAAAACCATGGTGATATTATGATTTGTTGAATATGATTATCATGTGAATTAGGAAATTATGGCCAAATGACCTCATTTGCATGATTGTGTTCATAGATTGTAAGTTGGAAGAAATTATGACTTTGTTGAATTTATGCAACTTAGGGTGATTAGTGTGTATAAGTCATATTAGTTTTCTTTAAGTTGTAGAATTAAGATTCTTGACGGATGACTAATTCTTGATTAAATCTTGACATAGACCTAGGTGATTAGAATGTGTTCTTCCTTTTAATTTTCCAAAAGATTATAGGATTAGATATCTTTGACCGGAATCTAGTCAACATATGATTTTACCAATTCATAGTATTCACATCACTAGACTAAGTGAAATCATAATCTAGGTGATTTTCTTAGACTTTAAATTATTTTAAAAATCTTTTTATTTAGTTATTATTTCAAAAATTCACAAACCCAACTTTTCATGTGTTTGCTAAACATTGACCGAGATTTAGTATCGAGAGCTATTGTGTCCACGGATTGATATCCGGTTCTTACCATAAGCTATATTGTTATGCGATAGGTACACTTGCCTATTGTGTGTGATTTAGTTCTTGGTAAAAACCATTTTTAAAACTAAAATATGTGTGAAAAATCCATTTAATAAATATATAGTTTCACGCACATCAAGTTTTTGGCGCCGTTGCCAGGGACACGGTGATTTCAAGAAAAATCAGAGTTGGTGATTTAGCTTAGTTTTTAGTGTAAAAATATTTTTATTTTATTTTATTTTATTTCACTAGTTTGATTTTTGACTCTTAGTTTTTATTATTTTAGTTTATTTTTCAAATTTTTATTTTATTTTATTTTTATTTTTAACAGGTTTGATTCGGTAACTCGTTTATGCATTAAGTGTGTATGTCCTCAACCCCCGAGCCGGGCATTGTCGAACCTAGATCGGAACCGGAGCGGTATTTTCGGCAAAGGTTGCGGGTGCGGTCCCGCGTTGTAGCAAATACCATTGAAGGAGACGAAGAGACCGACAATATCTTTGGCACGGGAGACACGACCATGGCGGACCAAGATGATGACCGGACGATTTCTAACTTCGCGAAACCATCACTTGGAGGATTGGAGCAAGCATCAGACCGACTGTTGAGGCTAACAATTTCGAGATCAAGTCAAGTATCATCCAAATGGTTCAGAACATTGTTCAGTTTGACGGGAAGGATCACGAGGATCCTAATCTCCATATTGCAGGATTTCTGGAGATTTGCGCCACTTTCAAGATCAATGGCGCGTCTGATGATGCCATTCGGCTTCGGTTATTCCTATTCACTCTACGTGACCGAGCCAAGGCATGGCTGATTTCCCTTCCCTCGGGCCGTATTACCACTTGGAATCAGATGTCTGAAAAATTCTTTGAAAAATACTTTCCTCCCGAGAAAACTGCGAAGCTGAGAGCTCGGATTCTTTCGTTCTAGCAGGATGATGGTGACACATTTTACGAGGCATGGGAGCGGTGCAAGGATCCGATGAGAAAGGTCCCACATCACGGTTTAGAGTTATGGAGGCAATGCGACACATTTTACAATGGTCTCGATGTGAGCGGATGACAGTGGCTTGACAGTTATGAGAGTGGAGATTTTGGAGCGAAGCGACCACGAGAGGCGTTTGAATTGCTCGAGAAAGTAGCTAGGAAGAGCTATTCTCAACAGGCCCCGAGAGCCAAGGCACCCAAGCAGGGTGTCCATCAGGTTGATTCCTATACTGCTTTGACTGCACAGTTGGAGGCACTCTCCAACAAAATCGAGCAGATGTCTGTGAACAAAGTCCAATCTTGTTGTGAGATATGTGGGGGACCACACCATAGTGGGGAGTGTTCGATTAGGGATAGATCCGTTCACGAGCAGGTTGACTACATGGGCAACCAAAATCAGTCTCAAAATAATCCCTACAGTAACACTTATAATCCGGGGTGGAGGAATCACCCAAATTTCAGTTGGAAGTCTGGTACCACAAACCAGCAACCACCCGGATTCAATCCGCGCCCCCCATTCCAAAATCAGTCTCAGGGTCAGTCCTCACATATTCGTCCTCCACAGAACCAGTTCCAAAATCAAGGTTCTAGCAGTGGGTTGACTCGCTCCTGAAAAGCGATCCAATTTGGAGGACATGGTTGCACGGTTGCTATCTAACTCCGAGAGCCAAAGCCAGTTGGCTCAGAAACAGAATCAGTATATGGAAGACCGCTTCCATAAGCATGAGACGGAGTTGAGGAACCAAAAGGCATCGATGCAAGCCATAGAGAATCAGGTAGGACAAATTGCTAAGTTGCTATCCGAAAGGCAACAAGGTGGTCTCCAGAGTAACAATGACCCCAATCCTAATGCTCATGTTAAGGCCATCACATTGAGGAGTGGTAAATCCACCACTGCACCTCCTCCACTAGCTTCCCCTTCTTCTTCTCTTCCATCGGTGATTGAGGAGGTTGTGACTGAGATTCCTGCTGAGGTGCATTCCAGGCCAGGCCCAGCAAGTACAGAACAAGCAAAGGAACCAGTCAAGGACTACACTCCTCCTGTCCCATACCCCAGCAGGTTGAAGAAGCAGAAATTTGAGGAACACTATGGTAAATTTCTGGAGTTGTTTAAGCAGTTGCATATCAATCTGCCATTTGTTGAGGCACTTGCTCAGATGCCTAAGTATGCCAAGTTTTTGAAGGACATCCTCACCAACAAGAAGAAGTTGGAGGAGTTATCTCATGTTACATTGAGTGAGGAGTGTTCTGCGATCCTTCAAAACAAACTTCCTCAGAAGATGAATGATCCTGGGAGTTTCACTATTCCATGCTTGATTGGAAGTTTATCATTCAGTAATGCATTGGCTGACTTGGGGGCTAGCATCAATCTAATGCCCTATGCTGTGTTTGAGAAACTTGGTGTTGAGGAACTTAAGCCAACCCGAATGAGCATCCAGCTTGCCGATCGGTCAGTCAAATATCCGAGAGGTATAGTTGAGAATTTGTTGGTTAAGATTGATCGATTTGTATTTCCTGTGGACTTTGTGATCCTTGATATGGATAAAGACAAGAATGTACCTCTCATTCTTGGTCGTCCATTCCTAGCCACTGCTAGAGCCCTCATTGATGTTTGCTCGGGCAAACTGACACTTAGAGTTTATGATGAGGAGGTGACCTTTGATATCGGAAGGTCAATGAGGCATCCACAGAGTCAGGACAATTCACTCTACTTCATTGATGTTGTTGATTCATGTATGAGTGATCCATCACACGATGGGTGTGTTGTGGAGGCGTTTCACACCCAGTTGTTAGTAGGGGAGGATGTAGACCCAGTCACCGAGGGTCGACTTGATGAGGAGATGGTGGCATTGCTGAGCCACGATCCTTCCCCTCAGGATGAAGTGTTTGAAGTCATGGATCGCAAGGCTGAGCCTAAGGCATTACCTTCTGTTGAAGACCCACCATCTGTTGAGCTTAAGGAGCTTCCCGGTCATTTGGAGTATGCATTCCTAGATGATGAGTCTCAGTTGCCCATTATCATCTCGTCTGCGTTGACGAGTGGAGAGAAGGCCAAATTGCTTGAGGTTCTGAGGATACACAAGGGCGATCGCATGGAAGATCATGTACATCAAGGGCATCAATCCATCTTTTTGCACCCATAAGATCTTGATGGAGGAGGATTTTAAGACTGTAGTTCAGCATCAGAGACGTCTCAATCCCAATATGCAAGACGTTGTGAAGAAGGAGGTTATCAAATTACTTGATGCAGGTTTGATTTATCCTATTTCTGATTCCCCTTGGGTGAGTCCGGTGCAGGTTGTCCCGAAGAAGGGTGGGATGACAGTGATTACCAATGAGAGAAACGAGTTGATTCCTACTGGTACTGTAACCAGATGGAGAGTTTGCATCGATTACCGCAAACTGAATGATGCCACCAGGAAAGACCACTTCCCCTTGCCTTTTATTGATCAGATGTTGGAGAGATTGTCAGGCAAGACATACTATTGTTTCTTGGATGGTTTTTCGGGATACTTTCAAATCCCAATTGCTCCTGAGGATCAGGAGAAGACGACATTCACATGTCCCTATGGCACATTCGCGTACAGGCGAATGCCCTTTGGACTGTGCAATGCCCATGCCACATTTCAGCGTTGTATGGTGGCTATTTTTCATGATATGATTGAGGACTCCATGGAGGTGTTTATGGATGACTTTTCTGTTTTTGGGAGTTCCTTTGATCATTGCTTGGAAAATCTTAGGAAGATGTTAGCTAGGTGTGAAGAAGCTAACTTGGTGTTGAATTGGGAGAAATGCCACTTCATGGTGAAGGAGGGCATTGTTTTAGGGCATAAGATTTCACGTGACGGACTTGAGGTCGACCGAGCCAAGATTGAGACCATTGTGAAGCTTCCGCCACCCACTTCTGTGAAATCTATTCGGAGTTTCTTAGGACACGCGGGGTTTTATAGGCGTTTCATCAAGGATTTCTCAAAGATAGCTCGCCCCATGACTCAGCTTCTTGAGAAAGATGCCCCGTTCGTGTTTTCTGATGAATGCCTTCATGCATTCAGGTTGTTGAAGGAGAAGTTGGTTAATGCTCCTATCATGATCGCCCCCGATTGGGCACTCCCGTTTGAGTTTATGTGTGACGCAAGCGATTTTGCAGTTGGGGCAGTCTTGGGTCAAAGGAAGGACAAGCACTTCCACCCGATTTACTATGCAAGCAAAACTCTGAATGATGCCCAGGAGCACTACACCACCACTGAAAAGGAGCTCCTAGCTGTGGTCTTTGCGTTTGGTAAATTCCTTTCCTATCTTGTTCTTTCAAAGACCATTGTGTTTACGGATCATGCAGCCCTCCGTTACTTGTTTAGCAAGCAAGATGCTAAACCCAGGCTGATTCGTTGGATTCTGTTGTTGCAAGAATTCAACATTGAAATCCGTGACAAAAAGGGGGCCGAGAATGTTGCAGCAGATCACCTCTCCCGTCTCGAGTGCTCAGCTTCATCAGAATTTGTGGGGTCACACATAAATGACAATTTCTCCCACGAGTTTCTTATGCACATACAGATGCAGGATGAGGAGTATCCTTGGTTTGCTGATTTCGCGAATTATCTCGCGTGTGGGATTGTGTTGAAGGGCTTGACACATCAACAGAAGAAGAAATTCTTTTCTGATGTCAAATATTACATATGGGAGGATCCTTACTTGTTTAGGATTGGAGCTGATCAGATTGTGCGTAGGTGCGTGTATGGAGGTGAAGCGCACAAGATTTTGAGGCATTGTCATGAGGGACCGACTGGTGGTCATCATGGAGCGACTCTTACTGCGAAGAAGGTTTTTGACGCCGGATTTTTTTGGCCCACCATCTTCAGAGACGCTCATGATATGGTCCAAGCTTGCGATGCTTGCCAAAGGACAAGCAACATCTCATCACGGGATGAGATGCCCCAGAATGGAATCCAAATCTGTGAAATTTTTGACGTCTCGGGTATTGATTTTATTGGGCCATTCCCAACATCTCACGGTAACCGATACACTCTAGTTGCAGTCGACTACGTTTCCAAGTGCGTAGAGGCCCAAGCCTTGCCCACCAATGATGCTAGAGTGGTCGTGAGATTTCTGAAAGAGTTGTTTTCTCACTTTGGTGCTCCCAAAGCACTCATTAGTGACCATGGGACTCATTTCTGCAATTCCCATCTCGATAAGGCGTTGTCACGATATGGAGTGAGCCATAGATTTTCAACGCCATACCATCCACAGACCAGTGGACAGGTAGAGGTCACTAATCGGGGCATCAAGTGCATTTTGGAGAAGACGGTTGGTCAAAACCGAAAGGATTGGTCAGTGAAGCTGAATGACGCGTTGTGGGCATTCCGAACAGCCTACAAAACTCCCATAGGAACCACACCATTCAAATTGATTTATGGGAAAACGTGTCACCTCCCTGTTGAACTCGAGCATAAAGCCTATTGGGCGCTGAAATCCATCAATATGGATTTGACTAGTGCGGGACAGAGCCGATTCTTGCAGATTCATGAGGTTGAGGAGCTAAGAAATGATGCTTCTGATAGCTCCAAGCGGTACAAGGAACATACAAAGATGCTACATGATAGCCACTTGAAGGACAACAAGCAATTCCAAGTGGGTGATCGCGTTCTGCTTTATAACTCGCGTCTTAGGTTGTTCCGGGCAAATTGAAATCTCGTTGGTCTGGCCCCAGTTCGAGAAGTCTCTCCATATGAAACTGTGGAAATCGGGCATGAGGATGGCAGAATTTTCAAGGTAAATGGCCATCGGTTGAAGAAATACTTTTCCGGACCCATCGAGCCGGCATTGGAGGTTGTCGTACTCCACCCCAAGGACTAACAAATTCGGGGACTCGAGTCTAGCTAAGGACTTAGTAAACTAAGCCATCCCGAGAGGTTCTCGGTCCTTTGAAAAAAAAATTCTACAGGTCAGCACTACCGTGCGACTGGCTGCACGGCCGTGCACTTTTGCTGATGCACGACCGTGCGGCCCGTACGCACGACCGTGTGCCGTCTCAGATTTACCCAATAAATACGCCACTTGACACCATCTCTCCCATAATTCTCTTCCACATTTTCAGAAACGGTTCCCCATCGATTTCTCTCGTTTTCCATCTTCCAATTCAAGATTAAAAGGTATTAATCTTTCTTTTCAATGAAATTCCTAAACTTCTTAGATTTGTCCAAATTAGGGATTGTAAATACACCACCATTTTGGTTTAGAATTGTTAGGATCTGTATAAATTTGGTTAATTTTAGGGTTGTTCACGGAAAATCTCGTGTTTGTTCAACTTTGATTTCGATTCAACACAGTGCACGACCGTGCGGCTCGATGGTGCAACCCTTGCACTGCCAGTGCAGACTCAAAATCAAAGGTGCACGACCGTGCGCTAACCTCGCACGACCGTGCTCAACGATAGTGCTTCAACTGCACTGCCTGTGCGATGAACAACCTCACGAGGTGCACGACCGTGCTTAAGCCCGCACGACCGTGCTGTGGACAGTGCTGGGTTTGCACTGCCAGTGCTGAGTTTGCACTGCCAGTGCTAAGGTCATTTTGAGGATGGCACGACCGTGCCTTAGACACGCACGACCGTGCGCCTTGGCTGTGCCAGCCCTGCACTGCCTGTGCTAGCTTCATTTTGGGTTGGCACGGCCGTGCAAGTTTCTGCACGACCGTGCATATGTCCAGATCAGCCCAGCTTTTTCCTGTTTCGTTCGATTTTTTCTGTTTCTTTTCGTTCTTGAAATCTAATTTTTTTAGGAATTTTCTTGAACAGATGGATCACCCTTTCTTACGATTTGATCCGAACGACGAGCGCGATGCCCCCTGTATTCCCATGTTACATTCTCTATAGGGGCGTCGGCGTCAAATCGAGCCTATGAAGTATCTTAGTTAGGACTTGGTGGTCAACCTCAATCAACAAACAAGACTACAGCCATTAATATCTGAACCATGGTCTCGCCTAATCTACATCAACCGTCCGCAATATCGCGAGCTGCTAATGGAGTTCTTTGCCTCATACTCCTTTAGTTTCCCCTCACAGAACGTTTACCGGAAAGTTTTGGGTTGACCTTTCGTTTGGGGGGGAAATGGAGGAGATTATCAGTCGCACAGTTTGCGACTAGGATGGGTTTGTGTCACACCCCCAATTTTCAACTAACGGAATCATACCGTTTGGGAACGTGACAAACGAGGATCTCAGATCATTAGACATAACGAAGACCTCTATATGAATTTCAAAACATACTTTGGTCTTTAAAACATAACATCAGAGTTTTCAAAATTTGCGGAAGCGTTTTAAAACCAGTAACAGTTGTAAAATGTAAAATACAATACAAAGTTTTCAAATGTTCAAATTCAAATATCCAAAATGTTTAAAATGCATGCGACTCTATCTCCTAGTCCATGCCAGTCTTTATTGCGCGCCTTAGCGTCCTGAGAAAACATGTAAATCAAGTCAACACAAAGGTTGGTGCATAACACAGGTTTTAAGCATTCACAATGTTTAAAACAACAGTTTGAATATCAAGTTGTAGATAACATAATCACACATGCACAGTCATGATAGCTAGTCATATAAACTATTTACATAAGTGGTCGACACCGAAGCTGACGAGTTGCCATGCTATAACATGTTTTTGCCTTGCCACTATTGTCTAGCACAACAATAGTAATGTGTGTTTGGTCAGTCAAACACCTGCGTAGATCCCATCTACCAGGTGAGGTTTGTCAAACCTAATAGATCTATTTCCAACTACCACGCTTTGCGCTACGGCAAACTAAACGGTTCGAGGTGTGTAAGGACTTTCAATTGCTATGTTGTCACATAATGTAAACAGCAAACTCATGCAAGTGATATGTATCTAAAAATAGTTTGTTGCACATGTTTTCTCCCCCAAAACAGTTTAAAATAAGAAAGGGTCGTGTACGCACCTTTGAGTATTGCAGAATGATCAAATATGTGAACTTGCGTAGAAAATCCTCTTACGAAGGATCTGTGTTTAAACAATAACGTTATGTTATTCGAATAATCGTTTTGTGCTTGAAATCACATATGCGTCAACACACATATGTTGGATTTGTTAAGAATGTGCATACGTATATTCGCGTGCCTTTGAAATCGTTTAAATAAAATCATATTTGATTTTATTTAAATAACCGTAATTATACGCGATTTCGTTTTCGGATTAAAATATGAATTTTATTACTCTAAAATATTCGGGATTTCGTTACGGTTCCAACGCAACTTGAACGGGTTAAATCGGAGTTATAATGGGTGAGTTACAATATAAAAACCAAAATAGTTTTAATTTTCAAAAACCGGCCAGGTCAGGGTTCGAACCCGCGACCTACCAGCCCACACACCCAAGCCACAACCAGTTGATCTACACCGCATTCGTTATCAGATTCAATTCCAAATTCTTTTAAACACTAATGGGCCGGCTCCCCTTTTCTTATACATTCAAGCCCACTAATTCCTAATTGTCTCTAATCGAACCCCAATTCGAATCCAATCGAGGCTGAAACCTTAGGGCTTTCATTCCTATGGTCCAGTCGATTCTAATTACGATTTCAATTCGATAAATAACACATCATAACTCGTTTAATCGAGTACATTCTTGTTCGAACACTAATCATATACCCTTTTGATTCAAATCCTTCAATTTTGCTAATGTTACACAATAAAATCATAGGGTTTCTATTACACAGGTTATTTCGATATCACTAGTGTGATTTAATTTGACTATCAATCTGGTTTGTATCAGAAACCCCAATTCATTTTCACCTCAAGAACCCTAATAATCAATTCGATCAATTCGCTATTCTATAATGAAATTAGCATGACAATTAGCATAATCGGAGTCTTCTGAAACTGACCATGTACAATAATTTGATTAACAAACTTATTTGAACCGAAACCCCCAAAATCTCTTGGCAACATGAACCCTAGAATCGAACTCCATCAATTTGTTATTGTTTATCCTTAATCGCAACATTCTGAAACTATAGACACTAATTAATTGGATTTTCAACATCATTTACATTGAGAACCCCAAAACGACTTTATCACGAACCCTAATTGTTTAAACTTGTATAATTCGAGAATGTAACCTTGAGTTAACATGGGGCTATGTTTATTCGGTCAATTTAGGTTGTAAAGGAATAAATTTTTACCTGAATTGATGTCGGATTGAAGTAGTCCGATTTCAAGCTTGTGGTTCGGCCGACTCACGATCGAGGTATTCCTTCTGTGGCTTCTCAGATGAAATTATTGTATGTCACAGACCCTAAGGATGCCGACTAACAGTTCTAGAACTCCAATTTTGCTAATTGTGATCAAGGTATACGGTTTTGATATGATTACATTACGGTTTCAACTCTTTGGTATCCCTTGAGTTAAGTTCGACATGATTAGATTATCATAACCGATATTCAGTGATGATAATCATCAATAGGATGATTAAAGACGTTTAAATGATCAGTTACAACACAACTTGTGATAATTTCGAATTCCCCCAATTATTTAGAACGAATTTTGACTTTTAAATGTCAAAATTGCTTATTTAACCTTTTTACAAATCAAATTCTTGTAAACTAATTACTTTATAACAGTTTTAGATACATTTTAACCCTTATTGATTATTTTTGATCAATAACATATCATTTCGATTAATCCTGGAGTTAACGGAATTAATCGGAAATGCCAGATTGTCACTAATTGAGTCACTTAGAATATTGTTGGGCTAAGTTAATCTTTTTGGGCCTCCTAAATACAATTGGGCCTACTTTGGGCCTCATTGGCCTACCTTGGCCTTATTGGGCCTTCCTTGACCTTACTGGGCCTTCTTTGGCTCTATTGGGCCTACATTGGCTCTGTTGGGCCTGTGATATCACCATCTTCAGTTAACAAGGTTAATCCGAAAAGTCGGATTGTCACATCATCCCCTTGTTGAAGGAATTTTCGTCCCGAAAATTAGTAAGTGTTAGGAGTAGTTAGGAAACTACTTACGAGTTTAAATCGTACGTGTTAGTGTGATTTGATCATTCTGTGTGCTTGTGTGTACTCACACACAAAGCCTAATGCTTGCAACATCACAACTAAATATGATCGTTCAATGTGACTGTTTGCGTGTACAGTAGTTAGTTCACCTAACTGTGACTGTTTGTGTTTGATCATACTGTGGTGTGTAACCTCACACATAGTGAGTGTCTATAACTGTTTGTACTATGCAACCCCGCACATAGCAAAATGTGTGTAACTAATCATGCTTGTACTACCATAACATGTAACATATGAAATGTAGCACATAAAATATAAAATGTAATGTAGCACGAATGTTTGTAACAAAACCAATTGAATAAAATGTTTGTGCTTACATTTTGACTTTTGCAGTGTTGATGTGTGAAGCATCACGTCATCCCCTTGTTGAAGGACATTTCGTCCCGAAATTTAACGTGCGCTCTCAGTGTTAGCAGTAGCTGTTTTGAATAGATGAGGATACTTCTTCATCATTTGGTCTTCCCGTTCCCATGTGAATTCAGGACCACGCCTTGAATTCCATCAAACTTTGACTATCGGAATCTTGCTTTGCTTAAGTTATTTGACCTCCCGATCCATGATTTCTGCTGGTTCTTCAATGAATCGTAACTGTTCATCTACTTGTATTTCTTCCAACGGTACAATCAATGTCTCATCAGAAAGACATTTCTTCAAGTTCGATACGTGAAAAACATCATGAACCCCACTGAGTTCATCCGGTAGTTTGAGTTGATACGCAACCGGACCAATCCTTTTCAGAATCTCAAAAGGTCCTACGTAACGTGGACTAAGCTTTCCGCGCTTGCCAAATCGTATCACACCTTTCCAAGGTGATACCTTTAAAAGAACTCGGTCTCCTACTTGAAATTCCAATGGTTTACGACGTTTGTCTGCATAACTCTTCTGTCGATCCCGGGCCGCTGTCATAAGGTTCCGGATTTGAACTATCTTCTCTGTCGTCTCGTGCACCAGTTCAGGACCTGTTATCTGACTGTCACCAATTTCAGCCCAACAGACTGGTGACGACATTTGCGACCATACAAAGCTTCAAACGGTGCTGCTTGAATGCTTGTATGATAACTATTATTGTAAGAGAATTCCACTAACGGTAAATGATTCTCCCAGCTATCACCAAAGTCAATTACACAAGCTCGTAACATATCCTCGAGCGTTTGAATCGTACGTTCACTTTGACCGTCGGTCTGTGGATGATAGGCGGTACTCATATCCAAGCGAGTCCCCAATGACTTATGAAGTGATTTCCAAAAGTTGGAAGTAAATCGGGCATCCCGATCTGATATGATAGAGATTGGCACACCATGCCGTGCTACCACTTCCTTGATGTAAATGCGAGTCAGTTTCTCCATCTTATCAGTTTCTTTGATTGCTAAGAAGTGTGCAGATTTCGTTAATCGATCGACAATTACCCATATCGTATCGCAACCACTCGGTGTACGGGGTAACTTAGTAATAAAGTCCATCGAAATCTGTTCCCATTTCCACATCGGTATCTCTGGTTGTTTCAGTAAACCAGATGGCTTCTGATATTCAACTTTGACTTTCGAACAAGTCAAACATTTGCTAACGTACTTAGCAATATCCGCTTTCATGTGAGGCCACCAATACAGTGCCTTCAAATCATGATACATCTTGTCTGATCCCGGATGGACTGAATACCTGGACTTGTGTGCTTCATCCATCACGAGTTCCCTTAAACCTCCATACAAAGGTATCCAAAGTCGATTAATGAAATAACGAATTCCATCAGACTTAGCATCCAACTGTTCTTCCATTCCCCGTAAAGATTCATGTACCAAGTTTTCCTTTTTCAAAGCTTCAATCTGAGCACTGCGTACCTTGTCAGGTAAGTCAGTATGTATTGTCATCATAAGTGCGCGAACCCGTCTTGTTGAAGTATCCTTTCTGCTTAAAGCGTCAGCTACCACATTAGCTTTTCCCGGGTGATACTTAATCGCACACTCATAATCGTTCAACAACTCAACCCATCTTCGTTGCCTCATATTAAGCTCCTTCTGATCAAATATATGTTGTAAACTCTTATGATCAGTGTAAATAGTACACTTAGTTCCATACAGATAATGCCTCCAAATCTTCAGAGCAAAAACCACTGCCCCTAACTCCAAGTCATGAGTAGTGTAATTCTTTTCGTGCGTTCGTAGTTGTCTGGAAGCATAAGCAATCACTTTATCACGTTGCATCAACACACATCCCAAACCTTGTGCAGACGCATCACAATACACCACAAAGTCTTCAGTCCCTTCCGGTAAGGACAGAATCGGTGCACTGCAGAGTTTCTGTTTCAATAACTGGAATGCAGCTTCCTGTTTATCCGTCCAGTTATACTTCGTTCCCTTATGCGTAAGAGCTGTAAGTGGTTGAGCGATCTTTGAGAAACCTTCAATGAATCGTCGATAATAACCCGCCAAACCAAGGAATTGTCGTACCTCGGTAGGGGTCTTTGGCGCTTCCCAATTCTTAATCGCTTCAATCTTCGCTGGATCAACATGTATACCCTTTTCATTAACTATATGCCCCAAGAATTGTACTTCTCGCATCCAGAAGTCACATTTCGAGAACTTAGCGTACAGTTGTTCCTGTTTCAATAATTCCAATAGTAATCGAAGATGTTCAGCGTGTTCTTCTTCAGATTGTGAATAGATGAGAATGTCATCGATGAAAACAATGACAAACTTATCAAGATAAGGTTTACAAACACGATTCATGAGATCCATGAATACAGCTGGAGCGTTTGTCAACCCAAATGGCATGACCAAGAACTCATAATGGCCATAGCGTGTCCTGAATGCTGTCTTCGGGATATCCTCCTCCTGGACTCTTAGTTGATGATAACCAGACCTGAGATCAATCTTCGAGTAGTAACTCGAACCTTGCAACTGATCGAACAGATCGTCAATTCTGGGTAACGGATACCGGTTCTTGATAGTAACCTTGTTCAATTCCCGGTAATCGATACACATACGGAAAGTCCCGTCCTTCTTCTTGACAAACAAAACTGGAGCTCCCCACGGTGAAAAACTAGGTCGTATGAAACCCTTATCCAACAACTCTTACAGTTGTGTAGATAACTCTTGCATCTCTGACGGTGCAAGTCGATAAGGCGCCCTAGCTATCGGTGCTGCGTCTGGTGTAAGATCGATTCGGAATTCCACCTGTCTGATAGGCGGTAATCCCGGAAAGTCTTCTGGAAATACCTCCGGAAATTCACAAACTACTGGAATATCTTCAATCTTCTTCTCAGCTTCCGGTTTTTCAGTTATAAGTGCTATAACTGCCGTATGACCTTTACGCAGACACTTGTGTGCTTTCATACAAGATATGAGACACAGTGGCGTACTGCTCTTCTCGCCTTGTACATATAATGTCTCTCCCTGCGAAAGAGGTATACGAACAATCTTTTCATGGCATACGATTTCAGCCTGGTGTTTGGATAACCAGTCCATGCCAATGACTACATCAAAACTACCTAAAGTAATAGGCATAAGATCAATTTCCAATGTCTGACCCATCAAATCAAGCATACATCCCTTAAAGATTTGTTCAACTACTATTAACTTACCATCAGCTAATTCCACAGTGTATGGACTATCTAAGGCAGTGGGACTAACATTTAGCAACTTAGCAAGTGAACTAGATACAAAACTCCGATCGGCACCAGTGTCAAATAACATAGAGGCATAGTGGTTATTTAAGAGGAACGTACCCGTAACAATGTTGGGATCTTCCCGTGCTTGACGTCCTCCAATCACAAACGCCCTGCCCCTTGCACCATTGTTGTTGTTGTTATTGTTGTTGTTGTTGTTGGTGCCATTACCATTACCGTTGCCATTCCCATTGCCATTGACATTATTGTCCCCGCCTTTCTTGAGTTGTGGGCAATCTTTCTTAAAATGCCCCATTTTGCCACACTCAAAACAACCCTTCTGTGCGTTGTTCTGGTTATTATTCTGGTTGTTGTGGTTGTTCTGTAGCTCCCCACGACAATCCTTAGCCGCATGTCCAATCTTGCCACACCTTTGGCACCAAGCTCTATCACACTGATTACCTGCATGATGATACCCACACCTGTTGCACTTGGGGTGTTTACCAATATAACCCCCCGATGATGACGATTGCTGACCACTGCTTGAATTATGATAAGACTTGTTTGAGTCTTGCTTCCGATTTTGCTGATATGATTGTTGGTTGTGACCCTTAGAGTTGTTACCTTCCCACTTTCTTTTATGGTCTCCCACCTTGGTAGCAGATGTTCGTTTAGGCAGGGTCCCCTGTAATACTGCCTGATCAGTAAGCTGATGCGCTAAACGAACAGCTTGTTGAATGGTGGTGGGATTTGCTGAAGTAACCAACCCCTGAATCTGAGGCACTAGTCCTCCAATGTATCTTTCAATCCATTTGCTAGCTGGAGTAGCCATGTGTGGTAGAAGTCTGGCCAACTCATGTGACCTGGTCATATACTCTTCAATATTTGACCCCTCCATCTTGAGGTGCCAGTATTCTTCCTCTAAATTTTTGCATCTCACTACGAGGACAGTACTCCTCCTGCATTAAAGTTTTGAAGCCATTCCAAGTCAAGGCATTAGCCTCACCCAATCCCAAGGTCTGAACATTTGAGTTCCACCAAGTCAAAGCTGGACCCTCCAATGTTCCTGTAGCATACTTCACCTTGCTTTCATCAGGGCAGTTGCACATCTCGAACACAGATTCCGCCTTTTCAATCCATCGAAGGAGTCCTATGGCCCCCTCCGACCCTTTGAAATTATGTGGTTTACAGTCCAAGAACATCTTGAACGTGCATAACTGTGGGTTAACCAGTCCCCCTGCTGGACCCTGTGGCCCTGTGGTGTGTGTCTGAGCATATTGTGCGATTGCCTCAGCAACTCTGTTGTTAATTAGCTCGTTGAGCTCAGCAACTGTCATGTGGACGTTCTCGTTGGCCATTATCTTCCTAGTTAAAAGAAATGTTAGAGCGTTATCAAAATCCAATGTGACATGTGTAAGCAAACAACAAACACAACATGTAATATATAAATCAACACAACTGCTGGAAATAAATAATAGCTTTTCAATAGATAGAAATTTTGGTTTGAGTACAATACTTTTGAAATCAAAACATAACTTTCCAAACATCTAATGTAGGAACACAACCCGTTCCTAATAAGTTTAAACAACACAAGGAAACTCAATCATCCTCAACAGAGGATTCAGGATCAGAATCAACAACTGGTGCTGGTTCCTCCCCTTCTTCCTCTCCATTCTCCTCATCCTCCTCTTCATTGTCTGATGCTACTAAATCCTCTAAGGCTTCTATTCTGCCCTCCAAGATCTCGGCTCGGTTCTCTGAAGCTTCAAGACGACCAATCAAATTTATCATCTCATCCCGCATATCATGAACCAGATGGGCAAGTTCCTCTTGCCTCTCATTAGCATCCCATAGTTCCTGGGAGTTCTGTGCGATCCTGTCTTCTGCCTCATACAAATCCTCGCGCAGTTTGGCGATCTCCTCAGCGTCAGTCCTTTGCCTCTTAGGCTCCGGAATATCCAATACTGGTGGTGGATGTCTAGAAGGTCCCTCAGCAGGGATCTGCTGAGTGCCCTCCACTGGATCCTCCTCCGGATCCTCATCCGGGTCCTCATCTGGATCCTCCTCTGGATCCTCGTCTGGATCCTCCTCCGGATCTGAGTCATCCCTCTCATATGGTGGAGGAGATGGAATAGGTGGTGGTGGTGATGACGGTGGTGCTGGAACCATCGGCTCCTCGTCCTCAGAATCATCAATGTAAATGTAAGGTACTGATGATGATGCCATGCCTGTTACATAATACCATATGTAAGTGCAGTGGCATGGAATGTGTAAACAAGTCAATTACATAATGTCATATGTAATTTCTAAGTAATATGTGTAAACATATGTGTCTAATGTCTAACAGTCATAGTCTAAGTCTACAAATGCAAACCTAATTCGCTATAACCAATGGCTCTGATACCAATCTGTCACACCCCCAATTTTCAACTAACAGAATCATACCGTTTGGGAACGTGACAAACCAGGATCTCAGATCATTAGACATAACGAAGACCTCTATATGAATTTCAAAACATACTTTGGTCTTTAAAACATAACATCAGAGTTTTCAAAATTTGCGGAAGCGTTTTAAAACCAGTAACAGTTGTAAAATGTAAAATACAATACAAAGTTTTCAAATGTTCAAATTCAAATATCCAAAATGTTTAAAATGCATGCGACTCTATCTCCTAGTCCATGCCAGTCTTTATTGCGCGCCTTAGCGTCCTGAGAAAACATGTAAATCAAGTCAACACAAAGGTTGGTGCATAACACAGGTTTTAAGCATTCACAATGTTTAAAACAACAGTTTGAATATCAAGTTGTAGATAACATAATCACACATGCACAGTCATGATAGCTAGTCATATAAACTATTTACATAAGTGGTCGACACCGAAGCTGACGAGTTGCCATGCTATAACATGTTTTTGCCTTGCCACTATTGTCTAGCACAACAATAGTAATGTGTGTTTGGTCAGTCAAACACCTGCGTAGATCCCATCTACCAGGTGAGGTTTGTCAAACCTAATAGATCTATTTCCAACTACCAAGCTTTGCGCTACGGCAAACTAAACGGTTCGAGGTGTGTAAGGACTTTCAATTGCTATGTTGTCACATAATGTAAACAGCAAACTCATGCAAGTGATATGTATCTAAAAATAGTTTGTTGCACACGTTTTCTCCCCCAAAACAGTTTAAAATAAGAAAGGGTCGTGTACGCACCTTTGAGTATTGCAGAATGATCAAATATGTGAACTTGCGTAGAAAATCCTCTTACGAAGGATCTGTGTTTAAACAATAACGTTATGTTATTCGAATAATCGTTTTGTGCTTGAAATCACATATGCGTCAACACACATATGTTGGATTTGTTAAGAATGTGCATACGTATATACGCGTGCCTTTGAAATCGTTTAAATAAAATCATATTTGATTTTATTTAAATAACCGTAATTATACGCGATTTCGTTTTCGGATTAAAATATGAATTTTATTACTCTAAAATATTCGGGATTTCGTTACGGTTCCAACGCAACTTGAACGGGTTAAATCGGAGTTATAACGGGAGAGTTACAATATAAAAACCAAAATAGTTTTAATTTTCAAAAACCGGCCAGGTCAGGGTTCGAACCCGCGACCTACCAGCCCACACACCCAAGCCACAACCAGTTGATCTACACCGCATTCGTTATCAGATTCAATTCAAAATTCTTTTAAACACTAATGGGCCGGCTCCCCTTTTCTTATACATTCAAGCCCACTAATTCCTAATTGTCTCTAATCGAACCCCAATTCGAATCCAATCGAGGCTGAAACCTTAGGGCTTTCATTCCTATGGTCCAGTCGATTCTAATTACGATTTCAATTCGATAAATAACACATCATAACTCGTTTAATCGAGTGCATTATTGTTCGAACACTAATCATATACCCTTTTGATTCAAATCCTTCAATTTTGCTAATGTTACACAATAAAATCATAGGGTTTCTATTACACAGGTTATTTCGATATCACTAGTGTGATTTAATTTGACTATCAATCTGGTTTGTATCAGAAACCCCAATTCATTTTCACCTCAAGAACCCTAATAATCAATTCGATCAATTCGCTATTCTATAATGAAATTAGCATGACAATTAGCATAATCGGAGTCTTCTGAAACTGACCATGTACAATAATTTGATTAACAAACTTATTTGAACCGAACCCCCCAAAATCTCTTGGCAACATGAACCCTAGAATCGAACTCCATCAATTTGTTATTGTTTCATAAAATCAACATGTGTTTATCCTTAATCGCAACATTCTGAAACTATAGACACTAATTAATTGGATTTTCAACATCATTTACATTGAGAACCCCAAAACGACTTTATCACGAACCCTAATTGTTTAAACTTGTATAATTCGAGAATGTAACCTTGAGTTAACATGGGGCTATGTTTATTCGGTCAATTTAGGTTGTAAAGGAATAAATTTTTACCTGAATTGATGTCGGATTGAAGTAGTTCGATTTCAAGCTTGTGGTTCGGCCGACTCACGATCGAGGTATTCCTTCTGTGGCTTCTCAGATGAAATTATTGTATGTCACAGACCCTAAGGATGCCGACTAACAGTTCTAGAACTCCAATTTTGCTAATTGTGATCAAGGTATACGGTTTTGATATGATTACATTACGGTTTCAACTCTTTGTTATCCCTTGAGTTAAATTCGACATGATTAGATTATCATAACCGATATTCAGTGATGATAATCATCAATAGGATGATTAAAGACGTTTAAATGATCAGTTACAACACAACTTGTGATAATTTCGAATTCCCCCAATTATTTAGAACGAATTTTGACTTTTAAATGTCAAAATTGCTTATTTAACCTTTTTACAAATCAAATTCTTGTAAACTAATTACTTTATAACAGTTTTAGATACATTTTAACCCTTATTGATTATTTTTGATCAATAACATATCATTTCGATTAATCCTGGAGTTAACGGAATTAATCGGAAATGCCAGATTGTCACTAATTGAGTCACTTAGAATATTGTTGGGCTAAGTTAATCCTTTTGGGCCTCCTAAATACAATTGGGCCTACTTTGGGCCTCATTGGCCTACCTTGGCCTTATTGGGCCTTCCTTGACCTTACTGGGCCTTCTTTGGCTCTATTGGGCCTACATTGGCTCTGTTGGGCCTGTGATATCACCATCTTCAGTTAACAAGGTTAATCCGAAAAGTCGGATTGTCACAGTTTGTACACGAAGGGGGGACTTGATTCGGAAGTTTTTGATGGACTGCATGATTTCGAGGATGAAATTGAGAAGGCCACGTTTTGGGCCGAGGTTGCTGAGGGGGTATATGATCCCAGAAGAGCTAAGGCCACAAAACTACGAGACCCACTTCACAGGTTCATTCATCGGATCCTGGTCAGCACCATTATGCAGCGAGGTGACAGCTTGGGCAATGTGCCCACTAGAGATTTGTTTTATCTCCACTGCTTGATTAGGGGCATCCATTGCAATATTGCCCATTGCTTAGCCTATTTTCTCACGACAAGTTCAGGAAAACTGGCGTCTAGCCACATTTGCGGGGGTGCTTACATCACACAGCTAGCTGACTCGTTCGGGCTTCTAAACCGAAGAGAACATCGCCGGCTTCACTCATGTATGTGATACATCCCTGCTTGATATGTGAACTCTTCGTTACATGAAGATAGTGGAGCAGACGCCAGTCGGGATGCGGTTGAAGGGTCGGGATGGTCGGATCTGGGATCCAGTCCCTGAGGAGAATGAAGAAGAGGAGGAGGAAGAGGAACACGAGGAGGAGAGGGGCCCCGAAAGAGGGGACACATGGTATGGACTTGGGGGTTTTGACGACAGGTATCCCCCCAATGATGAGTTTTTGGACTTTGCACCCACTCATGGTCCGGACCCCCGTCCAATCTGGACTTGTGGCACAGGTTTACGGGATTGCAGGTGTCCCAGGAGGAGCTGCACGCTGAGCAGTAAAGATTTAATCAGCGTATAGATAATTTTCAGACTGAGCAGACCAAGCAGTATGAATTGCTGCATCAGATACAGGACAACCAGAGACGGAGCTTTGAGTGGCTTTTTGCATCTCATCAGGCGGCTGCGGCTTTTCATCAGTTCGATGTTTCTGAGCCACCACGGTTTGACTATGGCTATTCTTCAGGTGGTGCGCAGAAACGTTCCAGGGGAGGTCATGATGGAGAAGCGAGCGGTTCGGGACCGCATGATGATAAGGAAGACTAGTCTGATGTCCTCCCTCCCCCGCAGTTTAGCTTAGTCTGGTGGTTATCTATATTTTTGAGAGTTATACATTTTGTTGTACGTATTAACTCTGTTTATGTAGTTTTTATTATTTATTTTATTCTTTTTTTATTTGGGTTGTAAACAATATTTTTGGTTGGTTATTTTATGGATTGATGGAACTGGTGCTTTGGTTTTGGTCCTTTGGTTGTTGTGAGTTGTTACTATCAGCTTTGTTTTGTAGATGATTTTCAGTGCAGGTACACGGAATGCCCTTACCGTTGCAAGGCTCATGCCGATTTTACACACCGGTCTCTCCAAAGACCCGTAGGGAAATCTTATTCC
The DNA here is from genome assembly GCA_009363875.1 of Mikania micrantha. Classification (NCBI taxonomy): domain Eukaryota; kingdom Viridiplantae; phylum Streptophyta; class Magnoliopsida; order Asterales; family Asteraceae; genus Mikania; species Mikania micrantha. Next base: position 36,155,255 of record CM018689.1, on the reverse strand, counting down.
TTTTCACACTCGTGCAGGATCACTCTTATTTTTCGCATGTTTTTGTTGCACAATAGGGACATTGTGCAATTCAAGTGAGGGGAGGGGTTTACTTTCGGGGTATACGTTTATTGTTGATATAACTTTGTTTATCCAAGAGTAATAAGCATTTTTGCAAAGAACCTTTTATTGTTTGTGGTGCAATAAATATTTTTTTAATCAACAACTTAAGCAAACAAGTTTTTGATAATTAAAACGAGGCTTGTTTTGATAAAGGGTATCTTAATTTGGAATTTTTAACAAGTGAAATAAAATTTTTTGTTATCATCATTTGTGATTAAACAAAAGGAGGAACTACAAGTTATATCCTATATTTTTACCCATTCCTTCCATTTTTTGTGAGCATTTGAAACCTTGAGCATTAGTAGTCATTGCGTATTTTATGGATTGAGTGTGCCGGATGTTTCATTCAAATTAATATTTGTTTAAAGTATACATCTCCATAGTCATAAGTGTCACACCCCCAATTTTCAACTAACGGAATCATACAGTTTGGGAACGTGACAAACCAGGATCTCAGATCATTAGACATAACGAAAGACCTCTATATGCTTTTAAACATAATTCAGTCTTAATTTGTAAAATCAAAGTTTAACTTTTGCGGAAGCGTTTGAAAATTTATAACAAAGTGTAACAGTTGTAAAACCATGTATACAATGTTCAATGTTGTAAATCAATAATCAATATAAACTGTATGCATGAGACTCAACATCCTAGTCCCTGCTTGTCCTTTCTTGTGCCTTGGTGTCCTGAGAAAACATGTAAATCAAGTCAACACAAAGGTTGGTGCATACACAGGTTTGTATGTATAATCGTTGAAATCACAGTTTGAATATAAAGTTTACAGATAACATAATCACACATGCATAGTCATGATAGCTAGTCATTTGTATTATTTACATAAGTGGTCGACACCGAAGCTGACGAGTTGCCATGGTATAGCATGTTTTTGCCTTAACCCTATTGTCTAGCACGAAAAATAGTAATGTGTGTGTTTGGTCAGTCAAACACCTGCGTAGATCCCATCTACCAAGTGAGGTTTGTCAAACCCAATAGATCTATCTTCAACTACCACGCTTTGCGCTACGGCAAATTAAACGGTTCGATATGGAAGGCTTTGTAATGCTATGTTTGCACTTAATGTAAACAGCTAACTCATGCAAGTGATATGTATCTAAAAGCGTTTGTTGCACATGTTTTCTCCCCCAAAACAGTTAAAATAAGAAAGGGGCCGTGTACGCACCTTTGATTGTGAATAGAATGATCAAGCGTTCGCGAAATCACGTAGATTAACTTCTACAAATAATCTGTGTTATAATAATAACGTTGTGTTACTCATAATATCAAATCGTGTTTGTGGTTTTATACGTGTCAACACGCGTATTTTAAGTTGTTTGAAACATACATACAAAATATGTACGGATTTAAGTTCGTTCAGTTAAATCGTATAAACCTATACGACTTCATTTTTACGACACGTAATTATACGAGATTTGACTTTTTGTTAAAAATATAAATTTTATCATTCAATCTTGTCCGGAATTCAATTCTGGTTTCAACTCAACTGAAACGGGTTAAAACGGATTTAGAATGAATAAGTTATGGTTTAAAAACCAAAATCTGGTTTATTTGTGCAAAACCGGTGAGACTCGGATTTGAACCCGCGACCTCCCGGACAACAAGCACACTCCTTACCAGTCCATCTGCCTTTGATTTCGCAACAGATCACTCGTTTAAATCCTTTTAACCAGTAACCCATGGTTTTCCCTTTGACCGAACCAACTCCCCCTCAATTGGTCCCTGATTCGAATCCGATCGAACCCAAAACCATAGGGGTTTTGTTCCTAGGATCAAATCGACTCTATGAATGGTTTTAATTCGATTTTTAAACAACAGGAAGTCCTAATTCGAGACCTACATATGGTTCGCATATAGTTATAAGAATCCAACTTTCAATTTGATCTCATTCATCAAAATTGAATTGTAAAATCATAGGGTTTTTGTTTAACAGAGTGTTTCGAGGCTTTCTGTATCAATTAACTTGATTTTTATGTCCATTTGCATAAAAACCCAAAAACGTTTTTATCTTATGAACCCTAGAAACTTGAATCATTAAATTCGTTGTTAATTGCTAAAATTAACTTGGGAATTTCGTTAAGCATGATATTCCGAAACTGTTGATGTAATTTAATTTAGTCATGTTACTCGTTTAGGTAAAATCCCCCAATTCGGTTCATAGGATGAACCCTAGAACTAGGAATTGTTTAATTCGAAGTTTTGATATCAAATTGACATGGGTTTTTCGTTCAACACTTTATCCCGAAACTAATGATATAAATCAATTTGATTTCCTAATTCATTTACATTGAAACCCCCAATTCGTTTAAAATGAGAAACCCTAGAATTAGAACTCATAGCATTCGATGTTATTAGTCGAAATTGATTTAGGATCTGTCTTAGTCGGCATGTTTAGGTAGTGTAGGGATAGATTCTTACCCGGTTTGTCTTCGAATTGGATTATTTCCTCTTGCGGCTTGATTTCGGTCGACCCACGATCAGCTTCATCGATTTATAGCTTCTAGAATCGAATTGATGGTCTCAGAACTCTCTAAGGGTGCCGACTTAGATGTTTAGGTGTTCAATTTTGTGATATTCGATCGAATTGTGAGATATTGATATGCACTTGTAACGATTTCCATTTAATGAGTTATAAAAGGGTTTTAATTCGACAATTATGGTATTAATCATGATGATAACCGTTTATCATCATCATTAGGTGTTTTATGAGTAATTAATTCAATCCATTATGGTGTTTTAATGTAATTTCTAATTTCTCATTTGATTTCTAATGAATTTTGACCATAAAGGTCAAAATTAAACATTTCTTGCAAATACAAGTTAAATTTTCATAGACTTAAATGTTTGTACACGTATTTTGTTCAATTCTAACCATTCTAATTTGTTTTTGTTCAATTTCGTATTATTTCGGTTAATCTTGGGTTAACGGAGTTAATCCGGAATACCGAATTGTCACTAATTGGCTACTTAGAACATTGTTGAACTAGATTAATCCTTTTGGGCCTCATTAATACAATTGGGCCTACCTTGAGCCTCATTGGGCTACCTTGGCCTCATTGGGCCTACCTTGGCCTTCCTATTTGTGATTTCGTTATTTTCAGTTAACAAGGTTAATTCGAAAAGTCGGATTGTCACATCATCCCCTTGTTGAAGGAATTTTCGTCCCGAAAATTAGTAAATGTTAGGAGTAGTTAGGAAACTACTTACGAGTTTAAATCGTACATGATAGTGTTGTTTGATCATTCCGTGTGCTTGTGTGTACTCACACACAAAATCTAATACTTGCAACATCACAACTAAGTGTGATCGTTCAATGTGACTGTTTGTGTTGTACACTAGTTAGTTCACCTAACTGTGACTGTTTGTGTTTGTTCATACTGTGCTGTGAAACCTCACACATAGTGAGTGTCTGTAACTGTTTGTACTATACAACCCCGCACATAGCAAAATGTGTGTAACTAATCATGCATGTACTACCATAACATATAACATATGAAATGTAGCATATAAAATGTATGAAATGTAATGTAGCACAAATGTTTGTAACAAAACCAATTGAATAAAGTGTTTTAGCACAAATGTTTGTAACAAAACCAATTGAATAAAGTGTTTGTGCTTACAGTTTGAATTTTGCAGTATTGATGTGTGAAACATCACATCATCCCCTTGTTGAAGGAAATTTCGTCCCGAAATTTAACGTGCGCTCTTAGTGTTTGTAGTTGTTGTTTTGAACAAATGAGGATATTTCTTCGTCATTTGATCTTCCCGTTCCCATGTGAATTCAGGACCACGTCTTGAATTCCACCGAACTTTGACTATCGGAATTTTGTTTTGCTTAATTTGTTTGACCTCTCGGTCCATGATTTCTGCTGGTTCTTCAATGAATCGTAACTGTTTATCCACTTGTATTTCTTCCAATGGTACAATCAATGTCTCTTCAGAAAGACATTTCTTTAAGTTCGATACATGAAAGACATCATGAACTCCACTGAGTTCATCCGGTAGTTTTAGTTGATACGCAACCGGACCAATCCTTTTCAGGATCTCAAAAGGTCCTACGTAACGTGGGCTAAGCTTCCCGAACTTGCCGAATCGTATCACACCTTTCCAAGGTGATACCTTTAGAAGAACTCGGTCTCCTACTTGAAATTCCAATGGCTTACGACATTTATCAGCGTAACTCTTCTGTCGATCCCGGGCCGCTGCCATACGGTTCCAGATTTGAACTATCTTCTCTGTCGTCTCGTGCACTAATTCAGGACCTGTTATCTAACTGTCACCAATTTCAGCCCAGCAAACTGATGAACGGCATTTACGACCATACAAAGCTTCAAATGGTGTCGCTTGAATACTTGTGTGATAACTGTTGTTGTATGAGAATTCCACTAACGGTAAGTGGTTTTCCCAACTGTCACCAAAATTAATTACACATGCTCGTAACATATCCTCGAGCGTTTGAATCGTACGTTCACTCTGATCGTCAGTCGGTGGATGATATGCGGTACTCATGTCTAAACGAGTTCCCAAGGACTTATGGAGTGATTTCCAAAAGTTTGAAGTGAATCAGGCATCCCGATCTGATATGATAGAGATTGGCATGCCATGCCGTACTATCACTTCCTTGATGTAAATACGAGTCAATTTCTCCATCTTGTCGGTTTCCTTGATTGCTAAGAAATGTGTAGATTTCGTTAATCGATCGACAATTACCCATATCGTATCACAACCACTCGGTGTACGGGGTAATTTAGTAATGAAGTCCATCGAATCTGTTCCCATTTCCACATTGGTATTTCTGGTTGTTGCAGTAAACCAGATGGTTTCTGATATTCCACTTTGACTTTTTGAACAAGTCAAACATTTTCTAACGTACCTAGCAATGTCGGCTTTCATGTGAGGCCACCAATACAGTGCCTTCAAGTCATGATACATTTTGTCTTATCCCGGATGGACTGAATACCTGAACTTGTGTGCTTCATCCATCACAATTTCCTCCATACAAAGGTATCCACAGTCGATTAGTGAAATAACGAATTCCATCAGGTTTAATATCCAATTGTTCTTCCGTTCCTCGTAAGGATTCCTGTACCAAGTTTTCCTTTTTCAAGGCCTCGATCTGAGCACTGCGCACCTTGTTAGGTAAGTCAGTATGTATCGTTATCATAAGTGCGTGAACCCGCCTTATTGATGTCGTGTCTTTTCTGCTTAGAGCGTCAGCTACCACATTAGCTTTTCCCGGGTGACACTTAATCGCGCATTCGTAGTCATTCAACAATTCAACTCATCGTCGCTGTCTCATATTAAGCTCCTTCTGATCAAAGATATGTTGCAAACTCTTATGATCAGTGTAAATAGTACACTTGGTTCCATATAAGTAATGCCTCCAAATCTTCAAAGCAAAAAACCACTGCTCCTAACTCCAAATCATGAGTAGCGTAATTCTTTTCGTGTGGTCGTAGTTGCCTTGAAGCATAAGCAATTACTTTATCATGTTGCATTAACACACATCCCAAACCCTGTGCAGACGCATCACAATACACCACAAAGTCTTCCGTCCTTTCCGGTAAGGACAGAATCGGTGCACTGCAGAGTTTCAGTTTCAATAACTGGAACGTAGTTTCCTGTTTATCCGTCCAGTTATACTTCGTTCCCTTATGCGTAAGAGCTGTAAGTGGTTGAGCGATCTTTGAGAAACCTTCAATGAATCGTCGATAATAACCCGCCAAACCAAGGAATTGTCGTACCTCGGTAGGGGTCTTTGGTGCTTCCCAATTCTTAATCGCTTCAATCTTTGCAGGATCATCATGTATGCCCTTTTCATTGACTATATGACCCAAAAATTGAACTTCTCGCATCCAGAAATCACATTTCGAGAATTTCGCGTACAGTTGTTCTTGTTTCAATAATTCCAACAGCAATCGAAGATGTTCAGTATGCTCCTCCTCAGTCTGAGAATAGATGAGAATGTCATCAATGAAAACAATGACAAACTTATCAAGATAAGGTTTACAAACACGATTCATGAGATCCCTGAATACAGCTGGAGCATTTGTCAACCCAAATGGCATGACCAAGAACTCATAATGGCCACAGCACGTTCTGAATGCTGTCTTTGGAATATCCTCCTCCTGAACTCTTAGTTGATGATAACCCGATCTGAGATCAATCTTCGAGTAGTAACTCAACCTTGCAACTGATCGAACAAATCGTCAATTCTGGGTAACGGATACCGGTTTTTGATAGTAACCTTGTTAAGTTCCCGGTAATCGATAAACATTCGGAATGTCCCGTCCTTCTTCTTAACAAACAAAACTGGAGCTCCCCACGGTGAGAAACTAGGTCGTATGAAACCCTTATCCAACAACTCTTGCAATTGTGTAGATAACTCTTGCATCTCAGACGGTGCAAGTCGATAAGGCTCCCTGGCTATCGGTGCTGCATCTGGTGTAAGGTCGATTCGGAATTCCACCTTTCTGATAGGCGGTAATCCCGGCAAGTCTTCTGGAACCACTTCCGGAAATTCACACTACTGGAATGTCTTCAATCTTCCTCTCAGCTACCGGCTTCTCAGTTATAAGTGCTATAACTGCTGTATGACCTTTACGCAGACATTTGTGTGCTTTCATACAAGATATGAGACGCAGTGGCGTACTGGTCTTTTCGCCTTGTACATACAATGTCTCTCCATGCGAAAGAGGTATACGAACGATCTTTTCATGGCATACTATTTCAGCCTGGTGTTTGGACAACCAGTCCATGCCAATAACTACATCAAAACTGCTTAAAGCAATAGGCATAGAGTCAATGTCATGTGTCTGAACCATCAAGTCGAGTATACATCCATTGAGAATATGTTCTACTGTAACGAACTTTTCATCAGTTAGTTCTGCAGTATATTCATCCTCTAACGGTGTTGGGGTTATGACAAATATTTCGCTAATTTCATTAGATCTAAAGCTCTTTTATGTTCCAGTATCCAACAACACAGATCATAACATCTGTTTATCACATATGTACTTGCAGTGAGGCTGAGCTTTTCTCTATGCTTCTTATGATCATGAAGGCTTGTCCCCTCAGACCATTGTTTTCGTTCCTTTTGTTGTTACTACCAGTGCGGTTCAATTGAAATGCCCTGGCTTATTGCATCCAAAGCATCCTTTGAGTGTTTCTTGTTGTTGTTGTGGTCATTGAGAACTCTGCTCAGTAGACACATGAAATCAGATTTCGTTCTTCGTTTGATAGGGAATCTTTACAGATGTTCACAAGTAGATGTTTTGACATACATTTGAAGTTATCCAAGTGAAGTGCAAAGTCGGACCATGAGGGTTTTATGAACACAGAGTAACCAATACTACTGTTGGAAATTTGATTAATGTTATGTTGGAATCCCGATATGTTAACGAAATTCGTTTCAACTACCAGAATGAAGGATAGGCGGATATTTTATGTATGCGTTTCGAAAAATAGGCTCACAATAGAATTTGCCAGAATTCATGCGTACCTGTAAATTCACGATTACGTTACGCACCATAATCGTCAATTTACCTTACATAAGGATTCTAGTTCCTCCTACCTTGAGCTATTTGGTTTTTGTGGGATTCAGAGTTTATTTAGGACATCAGAATTTAGACAATAGTTACATAATGTATGATTGGATAGTCTATCCAAAAGAATACATAGAGATAGTTACTTGAGTTGGATGCCACTATAGGGTCTAGTGTAGATCCTTTAAGGATAGTTATTCGGCTTGAGTGTGTTTTTCTTATGTAGCCTGATGTCGAGACACTTACTGTGTGAGTGTTAGTGTAGCTGTTTGGAGTTGCGACCTTACAGTCGATGTATCTCTCATAAGTTCCCAAGTTGATAGTTAACTCACAATAGAGGTCACCAAGGTTTTCATATAATGTAACTTTCCTTCACGTATGCTCCTGTAACGGAAATCTTTCCCATGCGATCACTCTAGTTCTTCCTAACTCGAGTGACAGTGTTCGTTTGGTGGCACTTCAAGTGTGACAAGACGTTACGTTTGAATTCTCATCCTACAATTGATGAGTTCAGAATGTGATCCTTGTAAACCGTATATGTAGAAGTACCAAGGGTTACCAGAATGTTGTCGAGGTGTTAGAAAGAATTTTCTTATCAAGACTGAAACCACAGCCTTATTAACCATTGTCAGTGTTGTAAAGAAATGGATCATTTGCCAAAATTAGGAGTTTAGTGGAACTAGTAGGTATAGTCCCGAACTAAGGAATGATTTTATCATTGGGTTTATTTCATCCGCTGACTCGTTGAGTGAGCCATAGGGCCTATTTCATCCCCTGACTTGTTCTAGTGAGTCACAGGGTCTATTCCATCCCTTGACTTGTTTTAGTGAGTCACAGAGCCTATTTCATCTCTTGACTTGTGTTAGTGAGTCAAAGAGCCTATTTCATCTCCTGACTGGTTTAGTGAGTCAAAGAGCATATTTCATCCTGCTAGTAATCTAGTGATCTATCCAGCTGCCTCTCGCATGTTGTGAATCTCTCGATTCATACGAACAACAAAGGCTGCAAATGCTTGCTTTGGTGAGTATCTCAGAGTTGTTAATGTCCAACTGCTAGTAGTAGTGTCAGGAATAGGTGGCGGAAGTACTCGCTCCTCACGCACCCAACTGCGAATGAGATCAGGGATCCACCGTCAGTACCGGCCATTCTCCCTCGGTCGTTTGTGTATCTCCTCATCGTAGTGAGTCATGTCATCCATTGGCTCAGGTTGCCTCTTCTTGGATGCTGGTGATGATACAACTTCGTGTTCTACGTCACTAGTAGGTGTGGATGGTGATGTCATGTTTGTTACATAATACCATATGTAATTGCTATGCAAACTATCGTGTAAGCAAGTGTGTCTAATGTCTACAGTTATAGTCTAAGTCTACCAATGCAAACCTAGTTCGCTATAACCAACGTCTCTGATACCAATCTGTCACACCCCCAATTTTCAACTAACGGAATCATACCGTTTGGGAACGTGACAAACCAGGATCTCAGATCATTAGACATAACGAAAGACCTCTATATGCTTTTAAACATAATTCAGTCTTAATTTGTAAAATCAAAGTTTAACTTTTGCGGAAGCGTTTGAAAATTTATAACAAAGTGTAACAGTTGTAAAACCATGTATACAATGTTCAATGTTGTAAATCAATAATCAATATAAACTGTATGCATGAGACTCAACATCCTAGTCCCTGCTTGTCCTTTCTTGTGCCTTGGTGTCCTGAGAAAACATGTAAATCAAGTCAACACAAAGGTTGGTGCATACACAGGTTTGTATGTATAATCGTTGAAATCACAGTTTGAATATAAAGTTTACAGATAACATAATCACACATGCATAGTCATGATAGCTAGTCATTTGTACTATTTACATAAGTGGTCGACACCGAAGCTGACGAGTTCCCATGCTATAGCATGTTTTTGCCTTAACCCTATTGTCTAGCACGAACAATAGTAATGTGTGTGTTTGGTCAGTCAAACACCTGTGTAGATCCCATCTACCAAGTGAGGTTTGTCAAACCCAATAGATCTATCTTCAACTACCACGCTTTGCGCTACGGCAAATTAAACGGTTCGATATGGAAGGCTTTGTAATGCTATGTTTGCACTTAATGTAAACAGCTAACTCATGCAAGTGATATGTATCTAAAAGCGTTTGTTGCACATGTTTTCTCCCCCAAAACAGTTAAAATAAGAAAGGGGCCGTGTACGCACCTTTGATTGTGAATAGAATGATCAAGCGTTCGCGAAATCACGTAGATTAACTTCTACAAATAATCTGTGTTATAATAATAACGTTGTGTTACTCATAATATCAAATCGTGTTTGTGGTTTTATACGTGTCAACACGCGTATTTTAAGTTGTTTGAAACATACATACAAAATATGTACGGATTTAAGTTCGTTCAGTTAAATCGTATAAACCTATACGACTTCATTTTTACGACACGTAATTATACGAGATTTGACTTTTTGTTAAAAATATAAATTTTATCATTCAATCTTGTCCGGAATTCAATTCTGGTTTCAACGCAACTGAAACGGGTTAAAACGGATTTAGAATGAATAAGTTATGGTTTAAAAACCAAAATCTGGTTTATTTGTGCAAAACCGGTGAGACTCGGATTTGAACCCGCGACCTCCCGGACAACAAGCACACTCCTTACCAGTCCATCTGCCTTTGATTTCGCAACTGATCACTCGTTTAAATCCTTTTAACCAGTAACCCATGGTTTTCCCTTTGATCGAACCAACTCCCCCTCAATTGGTCCCTGATTCGAATCCGATCGAACCCAAAACCATAGGGGTTTTGTTCCTAGGATCAAACCGACTCTATGAATGGTTTTAATTCGATTTTTAAACAACAGGAAGTCCTAATTCGAGACCTACATATGGTTCGCATATAGTTATAAGAATCCAACTTTCAATTTGATCTCATTCATCAAAATTGAATTGTAAAATCATAGGGTTTTTGTTTAACAGAGTGTTTCGAGGCTTTCTGTATCAATTAACTTGATTTTTATGTCCATTTGCATAAAAACCCAAAAACGTTTTTATCTTATGAACCCTAGAAACTTGAATCATTAAATTCGTTGTTAATTGCTAAAATTAACTTGGGAATTTCGTTAAGCATGATATTCCGAAACTGTTGATGTAATTTAATTTAGTCATGTTACTCGTTTAGGTAAAATCCCCCAATTCGGTTCATAGGATGAACCCTAGAACTAGGAATTGTTTAATTCGAAGTTTTGATATCAAATTGACATGGGTTTTTCGTTCAACACTTTATCCCGAAACTAATGATATAAATCAATTTGATTTCCTAATTCATTTACATTGAAACCCCCAATTCGTTTAAAATGAGAAACCCTAGAATTAGAACTCATAGCATTCGATGTTATTAGTCGAAATTGATTTAGGATCAGTCTTAGTCGGCATGTTTAGGTAGTGTAGGGATAGATTCTTACCCGGTTTGTCTTCGAATTGGATTATTTCCTCTTGCGGCTTGATTTCGGTCGACCCACGATCAGCTTCATCGATTTATAGCTTCTAGAATCGAATTGATGGTCTCAGAACTCTCTAAGGGTGCCGACTTAGATGTTTAGGTGTTCAATTTTGTGATATTCGATCGAATTGTGAGATATTGATATGCACTTGTAACGATTTCCATTTAATGAGTTATAAAAGGGTTTTAATTCGACAATTATGGTATTAATCATGATGATAACCGTTTATCATCATCATTAGGTGTTTTATGAGTAATTAATTCAATCCATTATGGTGTTTTAATGTAATTTCTAATTTCTCATTTGATTTCTAATGAATTTTGACCATAAAGGTCAAAATTAAACATTTCTTGCAAATACAAGTTAAATTTTCATAGACTTAAATGTTTGTACACGTATTTTGTTCAATTCTAACCATTCTAATTTGTTTTTGTTCAATTTCGTATTATTTCGGTTAATCTTGGGTTAACGGAGTTAATCCGGAATACCGAATTGTCACTAATTGGCTACTTAGAACATTGTTGAACTAGATTAATCCTTTTGGGCCTCATTAATACAATTGGGCCTACCTTGAGCCTCATTGGGCTACCTTGGCCTCATTGGGCCTACCTTGGCCTTCCTATTTGTGATTTCGTTATTTTCAGTTAACAAGGTTAATTCGAAAAGTCGGATTGTCACAATAAGCTTGAACAAAGTTGTATTTAATCAAGGCATTCAAACAAACCCTCATCACCACTTTCTCCATCAACCCATTTCTTTTATTGAAATCCAATTTCAAAGTTGGCAAGGAGTTATATTTCCTTTTAGTAGTTCTTGTGAAACAAATAATTAAGCAACACAATGTTTGCTTGTTGATGTATATAAGTCAAAAAAAAATTCTCGTTTAAGCCAAAAAGGCTTTGTAGTATATATTTTGTTAGCAAATTCTTAGCCAACGGATTTCCCTTGTCTCAATCCTTCTATCCCCAACCATCCTCCAAACCAAACACAACCTAATAAAATGCCTTTGGATTAAATTAAGCTTTGTTTTTGCTAATTGATTTAGAGTTGATTTTTATTACAAATATCATATTTGTTGATCCATTGTCTTGGCAATTGAGTGTTCTATACATACACATTACATGTATGAATCCGAAATAAACCGAGTATGTGTGAACATTGTGAGAAATATAGGGTGTAACATGTTACTGAATCCTCTTGTTTATAAATTCTTGTTGATAATGTTGATTTTATTTTCTTGCTTAAAATTTCAATTTTGGTAAACTTTTGAAAAACAATCTAAGTTTTTGATTATTTAATTAATCGTTGCTTACAAGTTGATTTTCGGAAATTTGTTTCACCATTAAGGTTCATTGTTTGCTTGAGGACAAGCAAAGTTCAAGTGTGGGGATGTTTGATATACGTCAAATTATACATTTTATTCGACTCAAATTCCCCCGGTTTTAACGTTAATAACATGCAAATTCATTCACAAATAGTCCTAATTATTGTTTTTGTGAATTTGTAGGATAAACGGCCTTGCTCGGAAGAAAATCAAGCGTTGTATGGAATTTCAGCATTTTCTGAGCAAATCCCCAGATGCGCACTGTCATGCCAAATCTTGCACTAGCAGTGCCGGCCCATGCACGACCGTGCACAACTTTGCACGACCGTGCAATCAGGTAGTGCTAGGCCATGCATGGTAGTGCCGGCCTATGCACGACCGTGCATAAGCCAAGCACGACCGTGCAGCATAGCCAGTGCCAGGCCAAATGGAGGTAGCGCCGGCCATGACGACTTGCGCACGACCGTACGACTTTTGGCAAGACCGTGCCTGACACCTCGAGTCAATTTTCGAGACTTAGCTGAAAATGGCAACTTCGACAACCGTCCCAGACCAAAAGTAGAGTACCGTAGCACCTTGCACGACCGTGCACCTATGGTGCACGACCGTGCCAAGTTCCAGAATTTCTATAAATTGAGCTTTTCACCTCATTTCAAAGGGTTGGACTTCCTGGAGCCAAAATACCTTCTGTTCAGATTCCTAGAAGCTATCTAAGGGAGATTGTGAAGGTCTTGAAGATCCAAGGAGCATCTAACACCATCTTGTTTCAATCCTTGCTTGCTAGTGGTTTGCATTTTGTTATTTTAATCATGTCTCGTTAATTTTAGCTACTTTGTTATTGTTCTTGTAAGCCTTATGGGCTAAACACTCCATTGTCTAGATTATGATGAAACTTTTGTTTATGTGATGATGAATTTATGAATTGGTCAAATGGGTTTATGTCAAGATTCAAGATGAAGTTATGGATTGTATTCCAATGATGTTGTAAATTTGTGTAGGTTGATTAGTGTTCAAGAATGATGAATGTTTAGTCATACTATGTTGGAAAACCATGATCAAACATTTGTTTATAATCTTACAGCTTGTTTTTAAGATTATGCCATGAGATTAGGAATGATAATTGGTTTCTTGAATGTTATAAAACTTGCATAAGTATACTTTCTTTCACTAAAGTTTGGAAAAACCATGGTGATATTATGATTTGTTGAATATGATTATCATGTGAATTAGGAAATTATGGCCAAATGACCTCATTTGCATGATTGTGTTCATAGATTGTAAGTTGGACGAAATTATGACTTTGTTGAATTTATGCAACTTAGGGTGATTAGTGTGTATAAGTCATATTAGTTTTCCTTAAGTTATAGAATTAAGATTCTTGACGGATGACTAATTCTTGATTAAATCTTGACATAGACCTTGACATTAGGCTTCATTGAATAATCCTAGGTGATTAGAATGTGTTCTTCATTTTAATTTTCCAAAAGATTATAGGATTAGATATCTTTGACCGGAATCTAGTCAACATATGATGTTACCAATTCATAGTATTCACATCACTATACTAAGTGAAATCATAATCTAGGCGATTTTCTTAGACTTTAAATTATTTTAAAAATCTTTTTATTTAGTTATTATTTCAAAAATTCACAAACCCAACTTTTCATGTGTTTGCTAAACATTGACCGAGATTTAGTATCGAGAGCTATCATGTTCACGGATTGATATCCGGTTCTTACCATAAGCTATATTGCTATACGATAGGTACACTTGCCTATTGTGTGTGATTTAGTTCTTAGTAAAAAACATTTTTAAAACTAAAATCTGTGTGAAAAATCCATTTAATAAATATATAGTTTCACGCACGTCAATTACTTTCATAGTACAAAAGGGACTGACACAAGTCATGCTGGTCTGATTAAATACAAAAAGAACATACCGAAAGTCAGACAGCACCTTACTTCCCTTTCTCAGCATTAAATGCAAAAGATTATCTGAAGCCTTGAAGATCAACAACATTAAATGTCTTTTGTGTTTAGCTAGTCTTTGTAAAGTCAATGTCTATATTTGTAATGATTGTAAGTAAGTGTCGTAGCCTGTTAAAACACTTAATATACTAGAATAAGTTTTACTTTATGTAATGTCTAGTATACCCAACTTGTATATCTACGTGTATACGGTTGTAGCCTTGGCTATATAACCTCTCATTGTAAAGTCTGTAAGTGTGTGCTTGTCTGGTTTTACACTTGTAATACTTTGAGAGAAATATATATTTGAGCTTGAATTTATTCTTGTGTTCTTACTGCTATTCAAAGATTATTTGTTCATCATTTGAGTGTTTGTGAGATCCTTCTAACAGACCTTCCGCATCTGTTAGATTGTATTAGAGAAATACTTGTAAAGTATTGTTTAGGTTAAACAACCAGATCCAACACTTTTCTTTATGGATTATTGTATGCGCGTGTAACTTAAATCGTTAAAAATTATTATACTTTTGTTAATTTATCAAAGAGTAAATTATGGTTCAACCCAAAACAAAATCTTTTAACAAGCAAGCCCCTATCGTTTAAACAGTTAACGGTTTCGCTCCTATGGTTTAAGTTTTTGAGTTTTTCAAACATATACCATTAAACATTCTTAGTTATAGGTGGGCCAAAACCGTTACTTGTTTATACGACAGGGGCTTTATTGTTAAAACATTCTATTTTGGGTTGAATATGTTAATAAACTTAAACCACTAGGGCTAAAGTCATAGTTTACTATGTTGGATAATTTTGATTGTTCGGGTCAAGACGGGTTTGTTCATGGTACCGGGTAATACCGCGGGTCATCGGTTAACTGAGTTCAGTGATTTTTGTACAAGGTTGGAGTTAGTCAAGGGTTGACCAAGCTTTGTGGAAGGGAGATCATGGACTGAGTTGTGAGGATGAATAAGTAGGTGGCTCCTACATTATAGGAGATGTGAACGATTTTAATATTTGCGTGTGGTTTCTGTTTGTTTATTTGTTTCCTATATAAGTGCATGTAGTAGTTTGTTTTTTTTAATTGTGAATGAAGTACGAACAGTAAGCAGAAAGTCTTTTGAGAGCATTTTTGCCACATTCGCTTCTGGTTTACATATTAATACGTATACGAGAGTGTGTGGGTAGTGTTTGAAACCTGGGCCTGAACCAACAATTGGTATCAGAGCAAGGTTAATTGACGGCCGTTTTGAGAGTCGGTTCAAGGGAGGGCAGCCCGGGCCGTAGGGCTGAGTACGGTTCGCAAATAGAAGGAAATAAAGATTGGTTGTTTTCAAAGTAGAGGGGTTCCATGTGAATCGCAAAAGAGATCGAAGCCGTAATAGACCAAACGGCTTGAAAGAAAGACCGATCTGTGTGATCGAGTGAAGACCAGTTGCTACCGCAGCAAAGACCAAAGAAGACAACGCGACCAGCGGGTTGTCTGAGAAAGACCGAAGACCAAGGAAAGAAACAGTTGCCGGAGATGAACCGGTGAAAAAAGAGGCCGTGGCCAGAAATTATTTTCTGGCGTAGACCGATACTGTTAAGCTGCAAAAGAGACCGGCGGCTAGACCGACATAGGTGACCAAAGACCGAAAGGCTCACCTAAGGAAGAAAGATAGACCAAAATTTTGACAACAAAAGACCGAGAGAGTTGTTTGATTAGAAGACCGAATTCTTAGACCGAAAGAAAGAAGGATGAGAAGTTGTTTTGATCAAAATAGATGCTACGCTTTTTATCCACAGCGAATCCAGCCCGTGTTCAACAAGAAAAAAGGCTTGAAAGCAAGAAAATAAACATGTAGCAAGTAGCATGTTAGTTGAAGTAAGTTAGCAAGAAAGAAAGAAGAAAGAACCCACATCAAGATTACGGGGGTGAATGTTGGAGAGTCTTGATTGTTCGGGTCAAGACGGGTTTGTTCATGGTACCGGGTAATACCGCGGGTCATGGGTTAACTGAGTTCAGTGGTTTTTGTTCAAGGTTGGAGTTAGTCAAGGGTTGACCGAGCTTTGTGGAAGGGAGATCATGGACCAAGTTGTGAGGATGAATAAGCAGGTGGCTCCTACATTATAGGAGATCTGAACGATTTTAATATTTGCATGTGGTTTCCGTTTGTTTATTTGTTTCCTATATAAGTGCATGTAGTAGTTTTTTTTTAATTGTGAATGAAGTACGAACTGTAAGCAGAAAGTCTTTTGAGAGCATTTTTGCCACATTCATTTCTGGTTTACATATTCATACATATACGAGAGTGTGTGGGTAGTGTTTGAAACGTGGGCCTGAACCAACATACTCTTTATCGAATTTTATGTTCAATCCATGTATTACATTGTTTATAACCTAGTAAATAATATATTGTTTATTAAATTAATTAATTATGAAGCGTTTAAATAACTCATATTTTTATTTAATAACTTCTATTCTATTCTATACTTTAAATATCATTAAATTCAAATTATATTTGTTAAAATATTTAAAAATTAAACAATAATGTCATAATTATACTAATTATTTTTATGAATGATTTTAAAAATATTTAAAAGTGATTGAATGATTTAAGTGATGAAAATACACGGGATTTTTCAACTTGTGTAATATACGAGATTTTAACCTAGTGTCACACCCCGATTGTTTACAATGATATATAAATGAGAAATGCTAAAATGACATTGATGTAGTATTACAAAGTTAAATTACATTGTTATGTTCATAATTTAACTAAGTAAAACTACTCAAAAGAATCATTGG
The DNA here is from genome assembly GCA_009363875.1 of Mikania micrantha. Lineage (NCBI taxonomy): Eukaryota > Viridiplantae > Streptophyta > Magnoliopsida > Asterales > Asteraceae > Mikania > Mikania micrantha. The sequence continues at coordinate 36,138,021 of CM018689.1, read as the reverse complement.
GTTTTCTATCATGTAACTGCACAAGATTTACAAAAGATGATTCACAATTTTGTCATTCAAAATATGCTCAACACAAAATGAAGTTAGGTCTTCTAAAAGTCCACTAGCTTAAGTCCTGAATGCTGGTGACTAAACATGTTCGTCACATGAGAAAACATGCATTTAAACAAAGTCAACACTAGGTTGGTGAGTTCATAAGTTTAGTAATTGAAAACCATTGATTTGTTTTCATTCACATTCACAAGTCATACAAAATGGCCTCTCCATAGTTATATTTACAAGTAGTATTTCATCCCATCAGTTATGCTTATATATAGGGCATACGTAGGGGAACAAGCCCCAGCCGACATCCCACCACATACTTAACAGAGTTCAACACAACTTACGATACAACTATGGATACCCATTTCTATCTCACATGTGTTCAACCCAGTTGATATATACCCATAAGATTGTATTCATCACCCAATGTGTTGTATATAGAATAATAGAATATGAGGGATTAAAGTTACCAAAACCGAAGTATTACTAAACCCTCAGTGTTTTAAGGAAAATAGATTTATCCAATCTTATCCTTATTATTATTCTCTCATTTGTAGGGTTAACTGTAGTTCACTTCTAATAATAGGAGTGACAGTTAACGTATTGATATTGTTCTTATCTTAGAATGCATAGAGCCTAAATGGGGTCCATTGTGATCCTCACGTAATCAGATCACAATGCATCCGATTTACCTCTATCGCATTTGTGTTCTCATAGCCTTCAACGAAACTATTACTGATAATATGACACGAGAGAAAAATCAATTCCTCAGTCTAACAGTCAATAGAATCAAAGGATTGAATTACAATTAGTTACTGTAGATTAATATCACCATGTGTCGTTTACCAAACCTGACTTGGGTCGCCCTGTTACCGGTCATACGTTACCGGCCAATGATAAAATACGATAAACGTACCGACCTCACTCGTCGGCGGTTTGTCAAACCTATGGTACCACTATCCTATCGTCGGTTTAGTCGCAATAAATTAAATGGTAAACGATTCTCTAGGAGGGACTTACAATTGAATATGATCTCATGAACACATGATTGTTGTGATATAATACAAACAGTTTAATAGTAATCAATTGTTGTTGTGTTCACCCATAGTCATCAACTCATTGTTCTATGTTCTCTGTGTTAAGTGTTCTCATAGTCTTTAACAAAGTATTATAAGATCTTGTCTTATTATACAATGTTGGAAATGTATAATGATGTTATTATCATGAAGTTATGTTATCATGATCATCATTCTTGTTCTCATTAGTAATTGTCTCATGTTATCCCATAGTCTTCACCGAGTTGTAATCTTAGTGTTGTAAGAACTAGTCTTCCTACACTTAGTTAACTCCGGTGGTGAATGATATCATGAAATCATGTTATCGTCATATCATTCTTGTTAGTTCATGTCATTGTCAGAGTGTTATCTGACTGTTTATTCTTGTAAGAATAATAAAGTATTATAAGATATAATCTTACAATGTGTATTATTCTATTGTGTTGATGGAATCATGCAGCTATATTATCATGTTTCATCTTGGATATCTCAGTTATGATATAATCACACAAGCATACATACAATGATAAGCGATAATAACGATAAAACAATATTATCTAAATCATAGTATAATCAAAATGTTGTACTAAAACCTTTAAATAATTAAAAGGATTAGCATGTTTCTCAGCCCCGGAATTGTAAAATCAGTAAGATTAGAAAAGGGGCGTATGAACTCACCTTGTAAATGAAGTGGTTGACTAAATAATAACAAGAAATGAACGCGCTCGTTGTTGTTCTTGAGATTGTGTTCACGATCCTGTGTTGTATTCAAATTGTTTGTAACTTATAAGTATAAGTTATAGGCGTGGGTATAGGTGTGTATGGGTGTGTGTCAGTCCTAAAGTTGACTAAAACAGGAAATCCCTTAACAACCATAGATCCAAGTTTGAGAATCCATATTATTCTCAAAATATGAGGTTTAGGTTTATATATTTTAGAGTTTGAAAGTCCATATAGTTCCTAAGTATACCTTAGGATTGTTGATGTTAAACTTTGCATGTTAACCTTGTAATACTTAGAATAGTTGTCCTTCCTTAAACATTTTATAAAGAAAGGTTTTTGAGTATTATGAAATTGATTTAACAACCCATTTCACCACCTTATTTTATAGTAATATCTAGTTAACTCCATATCCATGCATGTTATCAATTAAGATTGATCCAAAGTGTTGTTCACAAGATTTAGGTTGTTAAGTTATGTAGGCCGAATAAGGATGCTTCGGCCGAATGAGGGTTGCCCAAGTGAATGTTTGTGGCCTAATAATTATATCCATAACCGAATGGGGTTTCACTTCCCATGATGCGACTAACATCACCCCGAAGGATTGTGATCGTGCGAATGGCACTTGCATGCGAATGAGGTAGGTAGCCATTCGGCCGGCTGTTCACTCAGCCCTCCAGTCACGCGAATGAATCCCCACCGAATGGGCCATTCGGTTGGTTACCCCTTCGGTTGTCAGCCCATGCGAATCAGCCTGACCATTCGACCCCTTGCTTGATTCGCCCAGCTTCATTCGCTCCCCTCTCTCATTCGGCCGAGTGGCCCCCATTCAGCTGAGCTGTATGTCGGACTCCCTCATGGTGCTCCTTTCAAGTTTTAGACAAGATAGGTGATGGTTTTCTGAGGTTGAGTATGTAAAAACCAGTTTCGAAGGTGGGATTTTGATGAGGAAAGCTTTTTAACCGGTTTTTGTGAAGGGATCGAACAAAGGGTTACAAAACCCTAAATTTCTCAAACTTTGAGACTCATTTACCTTCGATTCAGTGGTTTTCGGAACAGATCCTTTCTACTTTCGAATAGATGAGATCAAGGGCTTCGATTAGGCACCAAGTTTGAGTGATTTGGTGTCACACCCCGAGCCGGCGAGGTTGGATCGAAGTCCCCGTCGGGCGGAAGGTTCCCGGGGCGCGATATCATGAGTGATAATCATGTTGATCAGATTGTTTACATAGCATCAATGTTAAGAATATCTAAAGCACAAATATCATTTAAATTAGGATTACAAAGTTAAATTACAATATCAATGTTTGATAATTTAACTAAGTAAACCCCACAAAAGAATCAAATGTTTCTATCTTGTCTCTGTACAAGATATCAAAAGAGATTCGTATCAACTACAAAAGATGTGCTTTCAAAAGTCTGCTAGGTCCTCTAGTTGGGCTGCCTAGCATGCAATTCCTAAGGCCTTAGTCTATTCATGTACGTCACCTGAGAAAGCATGTGAGAAAACAAGTCAACACAATGGTTGGTGAGTTCATATAGTTTAGTATTTGTAAAATAGCTTTTGCAAACCTTTCCAGTAAAACCTTAACCTCATTAACATCACCTGTATCATGTAACTCGGTATGCTTATATATAGGGCATACCCCTGAGTCGAGCCTACAACCCACCCAGACGCCGTCCCACCACATACTAAGCCACATAGGACATTGGTGTTAATGATAATTAAGCATTTTACCTACCATACAATCCATTCCCTTCATAGTTTTAGCATTTTGTTTATAAGTTTCAATACGCATACAATAGCATCTGCAAGTCTAGATTTGTGAGTTACCTTTATGGACAACTGAACACCCTAAGGAATCCAGTATCAATCCATATCGGATTTAATTGTGGTTAGCAACATCGGTGTTTTGATTAAGGATCTCTAAGATGACACAAAGTCAACTAAAGATCACCAATATCATCCTAGTTGCTTATCACATGAGTATATAGTTATGGGAAAACACTGCATGGCAAGCACTGAGAGGCCATCAGTCAGTTTCCGCATATCAGACCATGAAGGACACCCTATGGCAAGCACTGAGAGACCATAATAGGTGCCTTCTAGTCCCGACCGTGAAGAACTCCTGAAGGCAAGCACTGAGGGACCAACTATTGTTCTTCAAGTCCTGACTAGGAAGGACACCTGAAGGTAAGCACTGAGAGACCAACTACTGTTCTTCCATAGCCAATAGCTTTAGCATACAAGTCAAGTTTATAGCATTCAAATAGTTCAGCATTTACGTAACTTGTGCACAAGTACTAGCTTCACAACCGATAAGGCAAGCACTGAGAGGCCAAACCGTTGTTTTAGCATGGCAAGCATATAAAGCATACAAAGTTTCAAGCATTCTGAGCATTTCAAGCATTTAGTATGTATGTATATAGCATTAGCATTAGCATAGAATTATGAGCATTTAGCGTTAGCATTAGCATTAGTCCGTAGCATTAGTATTTAGCATAAACCCGTAGCATTAGCATGTTGCATTAACCCGTAGCATTAGCGTTTAGCATTTAGCATTCATCTGTAGCATTAGCATTTAGCATGATCCCGTAGCAATAGCATTTAGCATTAACCCATAGCATTAGCATTTAGCATAATCCCGTAGCATTAGCATGTAGCATTAACCCATAGTATTAGTGTTTAACATTTAGCATTCATCTGTAGCATTAGCATTTAGCATAAGCCCGTAACATTAGCATTTAGCATTATCCCGTAGCATTAGCATGTAGCATTAACCCATAGCATTAGCATTTAGCATTTAGCATTTATCTGTAGCATTAGCATTTAGCATGATCCCGTAGCAATAGCATTAGTAGTTTGAATAAGTTTAAAAGTATAATTGCAACGGTTAAACATTTGTTTAAAAGGTTTAACATGCTTCTCAGTCCCGAAGTAAAACTCAAAATAGTTTGAAAAGGGACAATGAACTCACCTGTGTTGTTAAGTATGTATTACCACAGAAAATGCGCGCTCGTTTGATTGTAGCTTAAGTATCTTCAACACCTGAGTTGTTTTAAGAGGTTCGAATACGATAAGTCGTTTTAATAGACGTAAACTAGGGTTTCGGTCTCGGTGTGCAACTAAGTGTCCTATTTCACTAATGTGTTTTCTACGACTTCATCTACTCAGTCTCAGGTATTACCCATCATTAAGACCCTTAACCCCGAAAGTAACCATTATAAGACTTTAATTAATTTAGAAAAGTTTACCGTTGATTTCGTTTACTAAAACCATAGTGTATGTTAAGAAATCATAGATTAATTGGTTAGGCTTAAGTTAATCCAGTTAGATTAACTCTAAGCCTGATATTTAGCTTTGGCTTCCTTCGTTTCTTGGATTGTTCGTGTATACAATCTTGATTAGATAGTTCCACGGAACCATCTATCTTAATTGTATTTAGTATGATATTCGCTGAGTAGAGTGTGTTAGCAACTAACATTAATACTTAATGATAATTCCTTGCTTCTTTGCATCTTAAGCTTACCCGCTTGGTTTCATAATTAAGTTGGTTCCTTGTTTAAGAAAACTCTAATAATCCCAAGCCATACACCCATGCATGCAACCTTGTAAGCATTTTTTCATGCATGTAACCTCATCCTGTGTGTTACCCGACCCTCATCAGTCCTGGCCGAATGATCCCAGCGAATAGGAACACCCGGTCGAATGAGTAAGGCCGAATGCGGTTTGCTTGGTCGAATGATAAGCTGCTGAAGGAGAAATGCCCGATCGAATGAAGAGCTTAGGCCGTATGAAGGTGGTCGAATGAGGAGTGCCGAATAGGGAGGAATCGAATGAAGTGTGCCGATCGAATGATGCTTGGTTGCCATTCGCCGAATGAAGCATGGTTGTCATTCGCCGAATGAAGCATGTTCCAACCATTCGACCATCTGGTTGGGCGCCATTCGGCTGTCGACCTGCATCAAACCCATCCCCCATTTTCGAGCTAAATGGCTAAATCGTGAACCAACACTTGTTCCTAACGCATCCAAGGGGTTTAATGAGGGATTTGCCTAAGGTTTCGTGGATTGTAACCGGTTTTCATGTGGGATTCGAACAAGGGTTTTCAAACCCTAAAATCGCTACTTTAACATGATTTTTACCTCGATTTGGCTGGATAAAAACTCAGATCCTTTGTACTTTCGTGTAGAGGGGATCAAGATCTTTGTTTAGGCTCAAGAATGGCTCGATTTCATCAAGAAATGGATGAGATATTGATGATTGAAGATCAAACTTTCTAGAGAGAATGTTCCGGAAAATTGAATGTAGAGAGAGAAAGGGAGTGGAAGAAATGAATAGGTTGAACTCATTTAGGGTATTTATACCCCGGGTGAGTTCAGGTTCGTTTTCGTTGCTCGTCTCGCGTATTCGTTGCGTTTCCGGAACGTTGCACGCGTGTTTACGGATTTTAAATAAAAAAAATAGTTTCTTTTAATTACTTTTTAATGAGTTTCAAAATTACAAAATAGGAAATATTTTATTTCCTTAAATTTATTATCGTTCGTATCATTTTCGTTTTCGTTTCGTCAGAACGCGTCACCATCGCGCGTATTCGTTCGAATCGTCATTCGAACGAACACGACGATGGTTTTGCTTTCCGACTTTTGTTTTCTACTTTTCAGTCATTATTTCAGAACGTTAAACTTTCAGATTTATTCGTACAGATCGTCACCTCTACGAATAATTTGTCGGTTTAGCATTCCGCAACAACAACCGTTATAGTTTTGTTTTGTTTAAACCTCGCATACGTTTACACATAATAGCATATCAATAAGCATTTGTATCACCGTTCAGTGTTGTCTGTTAGGTTTCTGACTGTTAAACTGTTAAGTTTAAATCAGATTACCGAGACAATAGCATAATAGTTTACTGTTAAGCATTACATAGTTAATAGCATATCAATAGTTTGCATAGTTTATACCTGAGTTACTGTGCATTTACTGTTCAGCTCACTGTTCCGGTAACGATTCCGGCACAGATGTTACAGTCTCCCATTGTTAGAGAAATTTCGTCCCGAAATTTAAGCATTATTATCAGGTACAGCTTTCTCTGTAAACAGTTGGGGATACTTGTGCTTCATGTGATCTTCTCGTTCCCAAGTAAACTCAGGACCGCGCTTGGAGTTCCAACGAGCCTTGACAATGGGGATACGGCTTCGCCTCAGTTGTTTAACTTTGCGATCCATAATCTCCAAAGGTTCTTCAACAAAACGTAAGAGTTCAACCAATTCAATTTCTTCAACCGGTATGATAAGAGTTTCATCAGCAAGGCATTTCTTCAAGTTTGAGACGTGAAACACGTCGTGTACACCACTAAGTTCATCCGGTAGTCTAAGTCGGACCAATACGTTCGATGATCTCAAACGGTCCCACGTACCGTGGTGTTAGTTTGCCTTTCTTTGCAAAACGAACTACACATTTCCACGGGGATACCTTTAACATGACACGGTCTCCCACTTGGAATTCCAGCGGCTTACGCCGTTTATCGGCATAGTTCTTTTTTCTGCTTCAAGTTGCTTGTAGTCTTTGCTGTATCTGAGCAATTTTGTCTGTAGTTTCTTGAATGAGTTCTGGCCCGATGATACGATTATCTCCCACTTCCGACCAACAGATCAGCGATCGACACTTGCGACCATATAGAGCCTCGAACAGTGCACATCCGATGCTACTATGATAACTGTTGTTGTAGGAGAATTCAATCAGTGGCAAATGAGAATCCCAACTACCACCGAAATCTAGAACACAAGTTCTCAACATGTCCTCCATGGTTTGATTAGTACGTTCGCTTTGACCATCCGTTTGTGGATGATAAGCTGTACTCAAATTTAATTGCGTCCCCTGAGATTTCTGCAATGATTGCCACAACCTTGATGTGAATCTACTATCACGATCTGAGATGATAGACAATGGCACACCATGGCGTACCACTATCTCGTTAATGTAAAGCTTCGCCAGTTTATCCATCGTGTAAGTTTCTCGCAAGGGCAAGAAATGAGCAGATTTCGTTAATCGATCGACGATAACCCAAATAGTGTCATGTCCACTGGAAGTGCGGGGTAGCTTAGTAACAAAGTCCATAGCTATCTGTTTCCACTTCCAAAGTGGAATTTCAGGCTGTTCCAGCAAACCTGACGTTTTCTGGTGTTCTGCCTTCACTTTAGCACACGTGAGGTATCGATCAACATACTCAGCTATGTCTTTCTTCATACCCAGCCACCAATAAAACGCCCGTAAGTCTTGGTACATCTTATCAGCACCGGGATGCACAGAGTACTTGGTCTTGTGTTCTTCATCAAAGATAAGTTTCCTTAATTCATCAACTGCAGGAATCCATACACGATCCTTGTAGTAGATGATTCCATCATGCTTTGTTTCGAATTGCTTTTCTGCTCGACAATATAATTCCTTCTTCAAGTTCCCTCGTTCAATAGCCTCTTGTTGTGCTTGAATAATGTTGTCATGTAAGCTTGTCTGCGCAGTCATTCCCATTGCGCTAACGCGCAAGGGTTTGACTCTTTCCTTCCGACTCAAGGCATCAGCTACAACGTTTGCCTTGCCCGGATGGTACTTGATTACACAGTCGTAATCATTCAGAAGCTCAACCCAACGTCGTTGTCGCATGTTGAGTTCCTTCTGATTAAATATGTGTTGCAGACTTTTATGATCTGTAAATATGGTACACTTGGTGCCATATAAGTAATGTCTCCAGATCTTTAAGGCAAATATCACAGCTCCCAGTTCCAAATCATGAGTAGTGTAGTTCTTCTCATGAATCTTCAGTTGTCTTGAAGCATAAGCAATAACTTTGTCTCGCTGCATAAGTACACAGCCGAGTCCCTGATGGGATGCATCACAGTACACTACAAAGTCATCACAACCGTCTGGGAGAGATAAGATCGGAGCATCACATAGCTTTTGCTTCAGGGTCTGAAAGGCTTCTTCTTGCTTTTGTCCCCAAACAAACGGCTCGCTTTTCTTTGTTAGCTTCGTGAGTGGCAGGGCTATCTTAGAAAAGTTCGAGATGAACCTTCGGTAATAGCCTGCCAAGCCTAGAAAAGAATGTATCTCCATCGGTGTCTTCGGAGTATCCCAATCTTTTATTGCTTCGATCTTGGCAGGATCAACGTGTATTCCCTCACTGTTAACAACGTAGCCTAGGAATTGAACCTCTTTAACCCAAAATTCACACTTGGAGAATTTGGCATAGAGTTTCTCTTCCTTTAACAGTTCCAAGATCGTTCTAAGATGTTGCTCGTGTTCTACTTTGCTTTTAGAATAGATCAATATGTCATCAATGAAAACAATAACAAATTGATATAAATACGGCTTACACACACAGTTCATGAGATCCATGAAAACCGCAGGTGCATTTGTCAAACCAAATGGCATCACCAGAAACTCGTTATGCCTGTATCTGGTACGAAACGCCGTCTTCGGTATGTCTTCGTCTTGTACTCTAAGCTGATGGTATCCGGAACGCAGATCAATCTTCGAAAAGTATTGAGCTCCTTGTAATTGATCAAACAAATAATCAATCCTCGGTAATGGATACCGATTCTTGATGGTTAATTTGTTTAACTCTCGGTAATCTATGCACATACGAAAGGATCCATCCTTCTTTTTCACGAACAGAACCTGAGCTCCCCAAGGTGAGTAGCTCGGTCGGATGAAACCTTTATCAAGTAGTTCCTGTAGTTGGTTGGATAATTCATGCATTTCCGAAGGTGCTAACCTGTAAGGAGATTTAGCAACAGGTGTTGCTCCAGGAATCAAATCAATACGAAACTCTACCGGTCGCACAGGTGGCAAATCAGGTAGATCTTCAGGAAACACTTCGGGGTATTCTTTCACTACCGGCACATCTTGTATCGTTTTCTTATCTTTCTCTTTCTCCACCATGTGAGCCAAGAAGGCTATGCATTTCTTTTGTAGACACTTACGCGCTTTTATGCATGATATGATCTTTACGTTTCGCTTTGCTTGATCCCCACGAACTTCCAATACACGATCATTCGTCACTGGAATCCGAAGTAGCTTTTCAGAACCGATGACTTCAACTCTATTGAGTGATAGCCAATCCATCCCCACAATGATGTCGAAACTGCCCACCTCCATCGGCAACAAGTCGATAGTAAATGTGTGATCAGTGAGTGTAAGTGGGCAGTTCCTAAGTACAGTGCTAACTGTAACTTGCTTTCCATTCGCTACTTCGATAATGTAAGGGGAGTCTAAAGTTTCCTCAGTAAGGTTAAGTTGGCGAGCAAAGTCAGATTAAATAAAACTCTGATCTGCACCAGTGTCAAAAAAAATAGATGCATAAGAATCATGTATAAGAAATGTACCAGTGACCACGTTAGGGTCTTGGCGTGCAGCGTTGGCTCCAATCACAAAAGCCCTTCCACGAGGTGCTTGTGCTCCTTGTTGCACTCGCTTTGGGCAAACTCTGGAGAAATGGCCTAATTCTCCACAGTTGTAGCATCCCCTGTTGTTGTTGTTGTGATTGCCAGGTCTTGGTGGTGGAGGAAGTGCTACAGCAGCATTGTTTGCAGCTTGAGTTGTTGGAGCACGGCATTGTTGAGCCCGGTGACCTAGTCGGCCACAGTTGTTGCATTTCCTTCATTGCGTCGTAGCTTGATGATGAAATTTGCATTGTGCACACTAAGGATGCATTCCCACATAGTTCTTGGGTGCAACCTGAGCTGGTGCTGCAGTAACTTGTTGGAGAGGAGTGACGGCCGCATAGTTCTTTACGACCTTTTGCTTTTTTCTTTTGATGATAATCTGGTTTCTTTGTTGTTGCTTCCTTAGCTTTTCCCGCATCATCTTTTAGAACTCCAGACTTTACCATTACCTTGGTAAGTTTAGCCGAGAGGGAGATAGCTGACTCCAGTGTCGCAGGATATGAAGCCAATACAATGCTTTGAATACAGGAAGGTAATCCTGCTACATATCGATCAATCAGCTTTTCCAATGTTGGCACCATCTCTGGCACCAGGGCTACCGGTTCATGATAGCGATTGGTAAAAGTCATATGATCGGCTCCCTTCATCACATGGTTCGAGAGCTCAACCTCTAGTTGCTGCAGTTCATGTTTCGGACAGAATTCGTTCCTCAGTAGAAGTTTGAACTCCGCCAAAGGCATTGCCATCGTTTCATCTCTTCCCTTAGCTCTAATCTGAGCATTCCACCACGTCAACGCTCGCTTGCTAAATGATCCAGCTGCATAGCGAACTTTGTGGTGTTCTGGACAACCGCTTATGTCCGGTGTATTCTCCATTTTCTATAGCCATTGAATCAATCCAACAGCTCCTTCGACACCAGTAAAACTCGGTGGTTTACATCCTACAAAGGATTTGTAGGAGCAGTCCGAAGTGTGGCTAGTGTTTCCACTAGCTTCTCCTGTAGTATGGCCAGAATTGTTGCCGTGGCCTTGAATCCGGTTAATCATCTCTGGGATGACATCTTTCAGTTGGCTTGTCAGTTGGCTGCTTAGCAAACCGTTGTTTTAGCATGGCAAGCATATAAAGCATACAAAGTTTCAAGCATTCTGAGCATTTCAAGCATTTAGTATGTATGTATATAGCATTAGCATTAGCATAGAATTATGAGCATTTAGCGTTAGCATTAGCATTAGTCCGTAGCATTAGTATTTAGCATAAACCCGTAGCATTAGCATGTTGCATTAACCCGTAGCATTAGCGTTTAGCATTTAGCATTCATCTGTAGCATTAGCATTTAGCATGATCCCGTAGCAATAGCATTTAGCATTAACCCATAGCATTAGCATTTAGCATAATCCCGTAGCATTAGCATGTAGCATTAACCCATAGTATTAGTGTTTAACATTTAGCATTCATCTGTAGCATTAGCATTTAGCATAAGCCCGTAACATTAGCATTTAGCATTATCCCGTAGCATTAGCATGTAGCATTAACCCATAGCATTAGCATTTAGCATTTAGCATTTATCTGTAGCATTAGCATTTAGCATGATCCCGTAGCAATAGCATTAGTAGTTTGAATAAGTTTAAAAGTATAATTGCAACGGTTAAACATTTGTTTAAAAGGTTTAACATGCTTCTCAGTCCCGAAGTAAAACTCAAAATAGATTGAAAAGGGACAATGAACTCACCTGTGTTGTTAAGTATGTATTACCACAGAAAATGCGCGCTCGTTTGATTGTAGCTTAAGTATCTTCAACACCTGAGTTGTTTTAAGAGGTTCGAATACGATAAGTCGTTTTAATAGACGTAAACTAGGGTTTCGGTCTCGGTGTGCAACTAAGTGTCATATTTCACTAATGTGTTTTCTAGGACTTCATCTACTCAGTCTCAGGTATTACCCATCATTAAGACCCTTAACCCCGAAAGTAACCATTATAAGACTTTAATTAATTTAGAAAAGTTTACCGTTGATTTCGTTTACTAAAACCATAGTGTATGTTAAGAAATCATAGATTAATTGGTTAGGCTTAAGTTAATCCAGTTAGATTAACTCTAAGCCTGATATTTAGCTTTGGCTTCCTTCGTTTCTTGGATTGTTCGTGTATACAATCTTGATTAGATAGTTCCACGGAACCATCTATCTTAATTGTATTTAGTATGATATTCGCTGAGTAGAGTGTGTTAGCAACTAACATTAATACTTAATGATAATTCCTTGCTTCTTTGCATCTTAAGCTTACCCGCTTGGTTTCATAATTAAGTTGGTTCCTTGTTTAAGAAAACTCTAATAATCCCAAGCCATACACCCATGCATGCAACCTTGTAAGCATTTTTTTCATGCATGTAAGCTCATCCTGTGTGTTACCCGACCCTCATCACTCCTGGCCGAATGATCCCAGCGAATAGGAACACCCGGTCGAATGAGTTAGGCCGAATGTGGTTTGCTTGGTCGAATGATGAGCTGCCGAAGGAGAAATGCCCGATCGAATGAGGGCAGTATTAAGGCCGATCGAATGAAGAGCTTAGGCCGTATGAAGGTGGTCGAATGAGGGGTGCCGAATAGGGAGGGATCGAATGAAGTGTGCCGATCGAATGATGCTTGGTTGCCATTCGCCGAATGAAGCATGGTTGTCATTCGCCGAATGAAGCATGTTCCAGCCATTCGACCATCTGGTTGGGCGCCATTCGGCCGTCGACCTGCATCAAACCCATCCCCCATTTTCGAGCTAAATGGCTAAATCGTGAACCAACACTTGTTCCTAACGCATCCTAGGGGTTTAATGAGGGATTTGCCTAAGGTTTCGTGGATTGGAACCGGTTTTCATGTGGGATTTGAACAATGGTTTTCAAACCCTAAAATCGCTACTTTAACATGATTTTTACCTCGATTTGGCTGGATAAAAACTCAGATCCTTTGTACTTTCGTGTAGAGGGGATCAAGATCTTTGTTTAGGCTCAAGAATGGCTCGATTTCATCAAGAAATGGATGAGATATTGATGATTGAAGATCAAACTTTCTAGAGAGAGAAAGTTCCGGAAATTTGAATGTAGAGAGAGAAAGGGAGTGGAAGAAATGAATAGGTTGAACTCATTTAGGGTATTTATACCCCGGGTGAGTTCGGATTCGTTTTCGTTGCTCGTCTCGCGTATTCGTTGCGTTTCCGGAACGTTGCACGCGTGTTTACGGATTTTAAATAAAAAAATAGTTTCTTTTAATTACTTTTTGATGAGTTTCAAAATTATAAAATAGGAAATATTTTATTTCCTTAAATTTATTATCGTTCGTATCATTTTCGTTTTCGTTTCGTCAGAAAGCGTCACCATCGCGCGTATTCGTTCGAATCGTCATTCGAACGAACACGACGATGGTTTTGCTTTCCGACTTTTGTTTTCTACTTTTCAGTCATTATTTCATAACGTTAAACTTTCAGATTTATTCGTACAGATCGTCACCTCTACGAATAATTTGTCGGTTTAGCATTCCGCAACAACAACCGTTATAGTTTTGTTTTGTTTAAACCTCGCATACGTTTACACATAATAGCATATCAATAAGCATTTGTATCACCGTTCAGTGTTGTCTGTTAGGTTTCTGACTGTTAAACTGTTAAGTTTAAATCAAATTACCGAGACAATAGCATAATAGTTTACTGTTAAGCATTACATAGTTAATAGCATATCAATAGTTTGCATAGTTTATACCTGAGTTACTGTGCCTTCATTCAGAGGCAGACAAAATATAGGCATCCGTTGTGGACTAATTTTGAATCTATAATTTAGGTTTAGCTCGATATATTTAACGCAATGCTTGTTAACTTCAAATCAATTTTTATAGAAAATGGATATTTGAAATATGAATTTGTACGACAACTAAAAATGAAAATCGCATGGATATTTTTCTGTAATGTAATTTAATTCTACAAAATACAATTTATATATGTTTTTTGAACGACAGAGACTGTACCCACAGATAAATCAGATAAATTTGTAAAGTCTATTATACTTAGGTTTAAACCCCTAACCTATATGAGTTGCAACTTCTTTCTTGTAATATTATTACGCTAAAAGTTCGTTGGATGTAACATCTTAATTGGTGCCCTAAAAAAATAGTGAGACTTTATTTGTAGTTAAGGCTGTAAACGAACCGAACGAACACGAACGCGCCCTTGTTCATGTTCGTTCGTTTAACTTTTAACTTGTTCACGAACGGTTCATGGACGCTTACCGAACGAAAATTCTTGTTCGTGTTCGTTCATTAAGGATTTAGCTTGTTCACGAACTGTTCATGAACGCTAACGAACACATATTATTTAAACAATAAAAATCAACATTTTTAATCTCAAGCAATGGAAATAATCGTTTATAAATATATAAATTAAGATATTATAGTATTAAACTAAAAATAACTTTAAGTATTATGATATTAAACTAAAAATTAAAAATAAACAAGAAATTTAATGAATAAATATAAATGAACTTAACCGAACATAAACGAACGTAAACGAACATGTTACCGAACGTTCACGAACACAAATGAACGAACACGGCCTCTGTTCATGTTCGTTCCTTTAACTAAACGAACAGAATTTCTTGTTCGTTTTCGTTCGTTTATTAAACGAATGAACATAAACGAATTTCCCGCCGAACGGTTCACGAACTGTTCGCTGAACGTTCGGTTCATTTACCGCCCTATTTGTAGTAAAGTAAATGAGTTATATTACGAAGAAACCTATCAAATTTTTATTTACTTTCGATTGCTAGAGCTCACGTGTATAAACAAGTTGATCCTAGCTGAGCTCAAGAAGGCTCTAGCTTGGCTTGTTAATTGCTTTATTTTCAAGGCTCGAACTTGGCTCGGCTCGACTTCTTTTTATTTTTTAATTATTCAATTTATTTATTTTAATTGTTAATTTATTATACATTTATAAATATACTTTTTCAAGTATAACACAAAATATATGATCTAAATATAATTAATTATCATAATTATATGTGTGTACGTTATTATTAATTATATAACTATACACTTAATAGAATAAATAAAGTTTATATAAATAAAAGAGTAAATTACGGTTTTGGCCCCTGTGGTGTGTTGTAACTATTTCGGCCCAAAATGGAATCTTCTATCAATTCAGCCCCTGTGGTTTAGATAACTATCGGTTTTGGCCCCTCAAACTTAATTATTATAACGGTTTTGGCCCAAAGTCTAACTATGGTTGGGGGCTAAAAATGTTAGTTTGTCTAAACCACAGGGGCTTAATTGATAGAAGATTCTATTTTGGGCCAAAATAGTTAAAACACACAAACCACAGGGGCCAAAACAGTAATTTACTCTAAATAAAAAGTTCGTCAAGGTTCGCAAGTCGGCTAGTTCGGGCTTGATAACTAAACAAGTCACATTTCTAGGCTTGATCTCGGGCTCCATTCAAGATTTTTACCATCTGATCCCGAGTAGCTAACAAGCCGGCTTGATTTGTTTACACCTTAGTGCTCACATATTATTTGTTCACTTTTAATAATATAATTTTGAGATTTTAAAAGAAGATAACTTTATAGAAATATAACCAACTTTTATAGCTGTCAAAAAAATCACTGGAAAGTTTTTTTTGTCTTGATTATTAGTTCGTTAAACTTATTAATGTTATTATAATACTATGTGAATAATCTGAATAGCATGTCAATATGAATTTGTTATATATTTAATTTATTTAATATGTTAAGTAGTAATATTATCTTTTTAAAAAATAATATAAATCAAACTTTGTAAATTAATAACCAAGTTTCTCAAGTGTTCTAATAAGTCATCAATTGTATTTTTGTCTCTTTAAAGTCACTCAACTTTCAGTAAGTGTTCCAATCCTGTGTCATTTTTTATAAGTATTTAATTTTTTTAAAATTAGCCAAGACAAATGAAACATATATGAATATTTATCTGCTCTCATAGAAAATCAATGTTTGCTTAGAGATTTGGGATTTTGTTAATTCAACCAATTAGTTGTCGATAAGAGAGAAGGATTTTGTAAGTAATTTTTTCTATTGTTTTCGTAACATATTTGTATGGATTTTGTATGATTTTATGAGAATTTGTATAGAGTTCGTGACGAGAGATTTGATTTTGTTATGTAACTTATGCTTCTCCAAATGATATATAATATCCGTTATCAGGGTACAATGATCTAATGGTGGATTCGCACACATCTATTAATTAGCTTCTCGCTCTTTGTAACAACCACCGATCAAATGAACTCCACATCGAAGAAGCTTTAAAGAACAACTATCAACCCGCCGATGAGATTGGACGTGGTCGATTTGTTGTTGCCTATCGATGTCGCTTCTCTGGTGTCTAATTCGCTGCTATATCGATTGACAAATGCTTGATCATACTTATTGTCAATGCCTTTAGAAAGAACCTTAAGCTTTACACATACTTGATGGAACCTTAACATCACACATTTTTTAAGCTACATTCAACATTGTTGTCTTCGAATAATTGTGTTTCTTCATAAGTCATCTGATTTAAGAGAAGTTCAAGCATGGAAAAAGGATTGGTCATTGGTGGTAGGTCTTTTAGAACGAGCTTTAATTAGGTAATTTGTTCTTTCTTAACCATAATTTTATGTTTATTTTCTAAATTTATATTTTTTTTTTTACAATTTTGTAATCTATGGTTTCTTTCGTTTTTCATTCAACTGCATATTCTTAATTTAAAATTTGCTTTGTTTCATTGTTTTTAATGTTTGATTTGTTTTCTCTGACGTTTTAAAAATGAATAAGTTTTTAGAAGTAAAAAGGTTTAGTTACTTAAACTATTTTTCAATGCAAGATTGATCCTCATTATGCTTTCATTTTATGTTCTGCATACATATTTATTAGTTGTAATCAGTGATTGAGCTTGAATGTTTTGTAGGGGCAAAAATTTACAAGAACCACAATACATGTTAATTTTTTGAAGCAATGGGACGAAACCATAACACTACATACTAGAAAAAAGGTGTGGCACCCCAAATTCTCAAAACTACAGTTTACATAATTTTATCAAAGTTTTACAAAACATGTCCCAAAAATATATCATTTCATTTGATACATAACCCTACTAGTTCTTATATAAAGATTCAAAGCTTCTTAAACATTATTTTTGTTAACACTAACGACCCTTAAACCATATAATGGAAGGTAATGAATGTATATTTATTTTTTCCTATGAGGTAAACATTACTATGTTTCTTTAATTGCTTTAGTATGGCTTTCCTTCCTGTGTTTTTAAGGTGTTTGCTTGTGTTATGTTAATTGACACATTGGACACTATGGTAATTTCTTAAAAATATGATTTGTGAATAGGGTCTCAAATAATGAGAGATATGTAAAAAGTAGGACCGGTTATGCCTATTTCTATCCCTAAATTGAATGTAACGATGTAGGAATCCATATGTAAACATACTCCACCACAATAAAACCTCACTCTAACTTAAAAATTAAAATAAAATAAGAATTACACGATTTTTTATTAGAAATATGTTGGTTATTTTCCTTAAGATTATTAATTAAATGAATGAAACATAGACAAATTGCTAATAAGGTAAGCAGAAAGAAATTTGCAATTTAAATTAACTAAATGTTATATATACACATATATATATACACATACATACATATATAGTATTGTGCTCAAATAATAACACACTTTTAAAGCAATAACCCAGATAACTTTGCCAAGATGAAGCCAAAGCTTGAATTTTTTTTTTGAACATCATTGTAACACAATTAGAACACTATGTTCTTTTATGAGTTTGCGAAAATTCATCACCGTTTAACAGATATCATCGTTGTAAGTTTTTGGCCTAAAACAGTTACAGTGCTGTAAATCAAAAACTTACAACGATGGTATCTTTTAAACGATGATGAATTTTCACAATTCATAACAGAACATAGTGTTCTAATTGTGTTACAATGATGTTCAAAAAAAAATTCAAGATTTGGCTTCATCTTGGCAAAGTAATCTGGGTTATTGCTTTAAGAGTGAGTTATTATTTGAACACTTCCCTGTATATATATATTTTGAACTTTTATGATTGTTTGGGGCATAATTATAGATTTAATTAAAGAACAATAATATTTTTCTTTGTAAGTTTTTGTGTTGTAATTTTGAATTTGTGGGTCTAAAACTCTGGTTACTAACAACGGGTTTTTGCAAGTGTCATTTGCCAATATCTTTCTTTGGTTTTCAAGGTTGCAATAATAGTCTGTTTTGCCTTTTCTTCTAATATTTGGAACCGAAGTTTCACTTTATGTTTAAAATGTGTTTTCAATGTAGTGTTTGAATCTTAGATTTATAACAAGGGTGTTTGGATTGTGTTTATGTTGATTTTACAGCTCCAATTAAAAACATGTATTGTTTTCATAATTGGATTGGTCTTGACTGATGGGTTTAGATGGAAACGGTGTAATTGTATTTGAGTGATCGCCTATCCAGCTTTGGTTTCTTATGTTCTTCATTTGGGTAGGTGTTTTATTTTTTTATAAAATTCATACAACATATTGGTGGGTCAACCCTGCTCATAAAATGTTTTCCTTTTTCAGTTGTTGGGAGGTGTTTAGGTTTTAGATAATGTGGCTTCCTTGCCTTGGTTTTATGCCTTTGGATTGCCAAAGACTTTTTTCATGTTGTGACATTTAAATAAACTTCCATCTCTTATTTTTAAGCCTCACAAAACACGCACGTTGGGTAATGTGTTAGAAAGGGTTCATGTCAGAATGTGTGCAAGTTAGAACGAGTTTTACGCAATATTAGTTTGAATCTAAATGAGTTGTTTTTAACATAAATTTAGTTCAACTCAAGGTAGGTTGTTGCTAAACAAATAGCCTGTTTGAATAATCTTTAGTGATTTTTTCATCAAATATTTTATTGATCATTCTTATTTATTTAAATCCATTCTATTTACAATGTTTCTACATTACCTATCTGACTCATATTTTGTTAAGGTGTGCAAATCTCATTCGTTCTATATTATGATATTACTCATTTCAACACCAAATACAATAATTGTTTACATGTATTAACGCATTTTTCGTGCCTTGAGTCAATATTATCACACAAACTTATTTTTCTTTGTTAGTTCCATGCTTTAGGCGATGTGGTTATTTGATGAATCATTCTTCCGCAAAACGCTGAGAATAAACCTAGTTGTAAATAAATATAATGTCTTTTCAATGTCAAACATCATCATCAATACATCAATTCTTTCGACCATAATTAAAATTCTTTCAATTTTTATGTTAACTTCAAGAATATTCCAAACAAATAACAAAATAACTTTTCAAACTAATTAAGATTCTCATTACAAGTGGTACTTATTGAATCGACCTTTTTACGTATACACTTTGCCCTTGGCTCTTTTGGTTGTGGATTATTTTTCTCGTTCTTGCAATATTTGATATTATGTCCAACTCCTAGGCAACTTTGACATGCCATTTTTGTCCAATTTTAACCTTCGAGTTCCTCTCTTTCTGTCTTTTTTTTTCTTTTTTAATGTTGTCCTATTGGGCCTATTAAGCTTAAAACATACACATACTAGTTACTGGATTGTGATAGTGAATGGCAACCGTGTAGATGAGAAGTGATCATGACCGGATTTGATCGTCTCTTTTGGCAAGGACCGGATGTGATCATGACTGACTGTGATCGTCTCTTCTGATGTGATCATCACCATTCAACATATTTAATATATAAGTATTTCATATTAACTCGCTATTCAGGTTATTTACATATGATTAGAAGACCATTAATAAGTTCAATGATCTAATTAAACAAAAAAAGTTCAGTGACATAATTGGGACAATTATGAAAGTTTGTTATATTTATGTGAATTTATCTCTTTTAAAAATAAATATATAAAATCATTTGATAAATATAACAACAATCTAGATTTTTACAAACATTTGTAGATGAGTATCACATTTTTGTAAACCATTACGGCAGAACACAGTATTTGCTACCAGAATTACGGTAGCAAAATGGTGGCAATTGCCATTTTGAGACCAATTTGCTGCCATAAAGATGGTGAGAAAAACCCTGGTGGCAAATTACATATTGCTACCGTTTTGCCACCACATTATTTTTTGCTACCAAATGTTGCGACGAGAAAGATGGTCAAAAATATTGCAACGATTTTACTACCATAAAGGTTGCTACCATTTTGCTACCATATTGGTTGCTACCATTTTCCCACCATATTAGTATAGCTAGCGTATTCTGTTATACCTACCATTTTGCCACCATTTTGTGATAGTTTTTTACAACCATTTTGCCACCATATATTTTTAAACCAACATAGCTACCACCATTTTGCCACCAAAACCATACATAGTTGCCACCTGTATACATTTTTTCATTGATAAAACCTGCCAGAACCACCTGTGATCGTTTCATTCCCACATTGCAGAACATGAATTTACTTAAATTTCAAAAGAGTAAACTTCTCTTTTGCTCCCTGTGGTTTGACAAAAGTAACCATTTTCATCCAAATTTTGAAATTTTTCAATTTTCCTCCATTAGTTTCAGAAAATTAACCATTTTCATCCAAAGTCCATTTAAACTTTGGATGAAAATGGTTACTTTTGTCAAACCACAGGGACTAAAATGGTAAATTTTCTGAAACTAATGGAGGAAAATTGCAAAATTTCAAAATTTGGATGAAAATGGTTACTTTTGTCAAACCACAGGGAGGAAAAGAGAAGTTTACTCATTTCAAAATAACCAAACATAACAAAAATCTAAACATAAAATCTCAAGTTATAGAAGCAGATTACACATCAAACATAATAAAAACAATCCAAACATAAGAATAGTCTAGACAATTAAACTAAAAGTGTTTTATGGTATATTTCCGGACCAACGTTTTCAGCATATCTTCAATTTTTGACATCCGGTTGCTCATAGCTTCTTTCTCTTCATTATGTTTTTTCCTTTTCAGCCTCCAACTCCACAATAATTCCATTTAATCTTTCTTTTTCTTCTTCTTTTTCTTTCAGAATTTCCTTAATAATCTCATTCAATTTTTTATTCTACAAAACAAGCAATAAAAATTTATAATAGGTCAAATTCAGTTTAACTTACAAATAAAATTCATAATGGGTCAAGTTCATTTTGAGAGGGTGATGTTAGTAATGACATTGATTATAGTTTCATATGGAATCAAACTTAAACTTATTATTAAAATTAACATACCTTAGGGTCCTGTCTACCATGTGCGTTCTTCAACATATATCCTCATATCAGGACTATATTAGTTTCACGTATGATTTCATGTATTCCTATAATGTTCTCAATGCTCAGCAGCACTATGATGCACCATTCCAAAAGATCACACTTTCGGTTTTGGAGGGCTTCTTGTAGAAAATGAATATTATGCTGTAAAAGAAACAGAAAAAATATGAATTTCTGATCATGTTCAATAAATCACTTACAACTTTACATTTCTCTTGTTCTAACTATCACAAATGCCTAAAAAGGGCCAGAACCAAACTAAAAATTTACCTCCACAAATTTCAGTTTATAATCAAGATTTATGAACCGTTGTGTGACTTCATATTCCTCGCGAAGGTACTCGTATATTTGAGTATATTTGGTTAACCAACATAGCTTACTGAAAAGTATGGACTTTTACCCCTTCACTTTCTTACACCATATGACTTGATTATGAAAACCCTTTGACTATCACGTATCTTTGGAATTCATAAGCGTTTTTGATATATTGATATGTTTGATTTGGTTTCCTGATCACCAATTCTAAGTCATTATTCATGTTTGGTTATGATTCTTTTGCAAGTGATAGTATTAGTTGAATTGTAATCCTTATCACATATTCTAGTATTATATTATGATTTATTATTTGGTTAAACGAGTATTGATAAGCATATTTTAGATATGTTGTTGCGATACTACTTTCTTTTTTGCATTCCATTAACTAAGCATGTTTTTGCTTGCATGAGTGACCACAAAGCACATCATTGCAACATCAATGGCATGATACCCACCGTAGCAGTGAGCAAATATCGCAATGTCTCAATTGTACTAGTGAGGTACATGAGACCATAAAAGAGACGTATAAACTGTTCATATGATATATGCATATGATTTGTGTTGGAGGGTTGTGTATGCCTACACTCTATGGCATGTTTGATACACAAAGTATGTAGCTTTAAGTGTATGTCAATACTAATTTAATATTTATATTCAATGGGTACATCTATACGATGTAATTTACGTGATTGACTTGTTTTACATTGAATCATATCGTTTTATCTTACTTTGTAATAAACAATTTAACTTAGAGCTCTTAACTTCTTTTTTTGGACATGTAATCCTAACGGTTTATTAATGAAAATCATGTGTTATGATTTGATCACTATAATAATGACATGTCACCTCTATATTAAAAAGGATTGTTACATTATCAATTTTATATATACTCATCCTGAAACATGTTAAAATGACCATTTTATTTATTTATTTATTTTTTGATCAGCAATTTGGATCACTGACGGGTCTTAGACCCACCCGATCATATCCACACCCAATAGGAGGAAACCTACCATAGGTGAGAGAAAACCCCCTAACCCAGCATAGAACCCCTATTTTGTCCATGCCAGAACTTGAACCCGTGACCATTTTATGATGGCGACTCTTTGTTTGGTAAGCTTTACAATTTATTTACTATATTAAACATTCAACAATCTTACTTCTCTAATAAATCAAGGTTTTTCTAGGGACACATGGCGCATCCCTAGAGCACCTTGCACTTCTTTTCCCGCCTAAAACATCTTATCTTACTTCTTACTTAACTGACAAATAAATGTTTCTAAGGACACTTGACACATTCCTATAGCACCTTGATTTTTTTTTCGTCTCCCTCTCCTATAAATATATTATATATTAAATATTACATATACTTTGAACATATTTTAAAATTAAAAATAAGACCTTTTCAAAATAATAAAAATATTTTAATATTAAAAACACACACTTTTTAATAAAAAAAAATTATTATGAAATATATAATTTTTAAAATTAGTTTTGCAAAATTAAATATTTAAAAAAACAAACTTTGAAAAAATTAATGTTTAAAAAATAATATAATTATTTTATTTTCTAATCTATGAAATTATATTGAATCATATTTTATATGAAAAAATCTTCTTATATAATTTAAATTTTTATTAGTAACTATTAGTTAATAATAATTTTTAATCATCTCGTGTAATACACGGGATGCTAACCTAGTATTTAATATATAATTGTTCGATCAGAAGATCCAACAATGTTGCTCTTATACCATTTGTGTCTTTGTGTAACTACAAGACTTGAGGATAATACACTGTTAGCAAAATTAAGGAAGTGCACTTAGATCTTTCATCATTTAAATATGGCGCAAAATTCATTCACTCATGAAATAACAATGAAATGATCGAATATCATGACAAAAAGATGTTAATACTAAATGTTGACGGCATTATACCGAAGTAAATAAACCTAACAATCTTGATCTAAAGCAAAATAAATGAGTTGGTTTGGGTGAAAGTATTGTATTTTCGTTTGAAATGAGTAGCATTATAGCATAAAACAAGTTGAAATGTATAACATAATACAATACGGGTCAAGATGGACAATCTAAAACTATATGAATAAAACAGATTTAAACGGATAATAATTATCAATATTATATTTGATGTTAAAATTACTAAAAATTATGCAAATAAACTATTAGTTTAGTTACAAAATATTTTAACATGAACCAAATTGTTGTTTTTTTTAAACAACTTATTTAGAAACAAACTGACTTTGCTTGATACTCGTCTGGACCTGCAAGGCTGCAACATCCTCACTTGAACCCATTATGACCTACTACCTGTCCCGCCCATTTTTGTCAGGCTTAGGGGTAACATAAAAGCTTGAAAATCAATTAAGCTTTGTCTTTGTATCATATTTTATTTTTTTATTTCTCAGGTTATCAACCAATATGAAATTATCAAACTCACAAATAATAATGACTTCAATCAATTCAAAATTAAACATTGTGATCACTAATATTAATATATATATATAAATATATATATATATATATATTAAAAACCAACTGAAAGGAATAGTAAAGTTTGTTTTTTCGATTTTGGTCACCAAAACTAAAAGGAATAGTAAAGTTTTGTTTTTTCGATTTTGGTCACCAAAGCTTTTATATAATATAAAGTTTTATTTTTTTGATTTTGGCCACTAAAACTTTTAATGTTTTGTTTTCTCGATTTTTACCGCTAAAACTTTTATATATTATAAGGTTTTGTTTTTTCGATTTTGCCCACTAAAACTTTTTAAAGTTTTGTTTTTTCGATTTTGGCCACTAAAACTTTTTAAAGTTTTGTTCTTTCGATTTTGGCCACTAAAACTTTTATATAATATAAAGTTTTGTTTTTTCGATTTTGACCACTAAAACTTAATAGTAAAGTTTTGTTTAATCGATTTTGGTCACTAAAACTTTTATATAATATAAAGTTTTGTTTTTTCGATTTTGGCCACTAAAACTTTTTAAGGTTTTTTTTTTGATTTTGGCCACTAAAACTTTTATATAATATAAAGTTTTGTTTATTTAATTTTGGCCACTAAAACTTTTAAACTTTGTTTTTTCAATTTTGTATAATTTTATGTTTATATCTATCTATATATATATATATATATATATATATATATAAAAATTGTATAGAGTTTGTGATTAGAGATTTGACTTTGCTATGTAACTTATGATTTTGTAAATGATATATTATACCCGTTATCGAAAGTGTACTGTGATAACCCGCCGTAATGCGCGGGTGGGTTTAAACCTAGTTATTACTAAGATGCAAATCAAAACACGCTTTTACGAATTGGGCTACCAGAAGCCCACATTCAAGTTGTGCTACGTGCCTACGTAGGCCTAGAGAATCGGATCCACCAGTCCATCACAACGCTGATAATCAACAAGAGTTCAACGATTTTGGAACCCTAACTCCATCAAATCGATCGATTTGTGCCAAATTCATATACTCAAGAACAGAACAATCGAACTCTGATGGCGATGGCTGCGCTGAGAAGAGAAGGAAGGCGTTTTGCTCCTCTTGTTTCTTCTCCAAACCCTATCAATGCGATCCGGTCCACTCTTGCTCCCACTGAGTATGATCTGATCTTCATTTCTTGATCTAGTATATGCTATTCTGTTTAATCTGAATTTGTTTACTTGTATGGTCTGAATTCTAATTATTTTATTTTGTTAGCTTTTTATGCTTGTTTTTGTTGATCCGTTGTGAAATTGGTTGTCAGATTGATGTTAATATTCCTTTTGAATCGCCTTAGGTTGTATATCATCTTCTGTTTGTGCATTTGGTGATTAATTTTTTCTATCTCTCTCTCATGGTTTTTTTTTATGGATTAAACGGGACGGCCTTCAAATCAAACATATGATATTATCTGTAACGAAGGTATTGTTGGTTTTTATAATCAATTTGACAACCATATATGTTACATTGTTTAGATTTTATTACGTATGTTCTTGTGTTTTTCTTGTTGAAAGAAATTTTGATGTTTAAAACTAATATCAGCAGTTGAAAATTCACATTAGTTCAGGTTTTTTAAGTTTCAGCAAAAAACTGATAAGCACGTTAAGGCAGGGGAATCTTCCATAGATATGCAAATCCTGTAAAGGTTACGTGGTTCTCTAAGCTAGGATCTGCTTAGTTGAAAATTCACATTAGTTCAGGTTTTTTAAGTTTCAGCAAAAAACTAATAAGCACGTTAAGGCAGGGGAATCTTCCATAGATATGCAAATCCTGTAAAGGTTACGTGGTTCTCTAAGCTAGGATCTACTTGCTATTATGATCGTGTTTTGTTGCTAGGAAAATTATCGTTTTGACCAGTGGTTAAGTAATTAATAGCTTTTTGCTGTGGAGTTGTTGATTGCTGTAGTTTCCTTGATAATTTTGAAAAATTATAGCAATGCTGTAAAACTGAACTCTGTGTTTCTATGTTATGTTTGCATAATATGGAGTGCAAGAATGTGGTATTAATAGCTGTTGACTATAATAATATTAATGTTAAATCAAAAGAATTGGTTTATGATGTTATTATGATTGTATATGATGACCAATGTTAGTTTATATGTTGAATGTTGATCAAAGTATCAAACATACCTCTTTTTGTATATGATTTGGAGATACAATATTGAAGCAATTTTTAGCTTCATTAGGTATTAATTTTGTTATGAACCACATCAATTATTTTTACAACATCGGTGTTTAATCAATGGTTATTACATGTTTGGCTGGTACTTGCAGGGAGCAGGTGGGCCTTGGGGTTCGCTCCATTTCAACTCAAGTTGGTAATACCATTATTATGAATGTTATTGCTAATGCTGGTTTTTGTTTTTAAGAAATTATTATATATATCATCTTCTAGTCATTATACTTGTCTTATTGAGTGTTCATGCTGTTGAATATTATTTGGGCAGTAAGAAACCGTATGAAGAGTGTTAGAAATATTCAGAAGATTACAAAGGCAATGAAGATGGTTGCAGCTTCAAAACTGAGAGCAATTCAAGTTAGAGCTGAGAATTCTCGTGGACTTTGGCAGCCATTTACTGCTCTCCTTGGTGACACTCCAAGTATGTTTTTGTAAATTGTACTTTTATTATATTGTTTTTTAATCCTATTTGCTTGCATAAACTATTTTGTTTATATAGACTGCTGATTCTCAGAAAGCAGAAATGACTCCCCAGATTATCTATATGTTTTGGTTTTTTACTACGGAGTTTTCATTCACTTTTTTTTTTGTTCTGATACTAATTTAATGCTTTAGTAGGCACAACCTAATGGAATAGTTTTACCATTTGTGCAATATCTGGAATGTCTCTCAACAAATACACATATAGGAGTTCTTGGTCAAAGCCAATGTGGTTAAAACTTAAAAACTTGCAGTATTTATTAGGGGGAAAATAAGTAATTTCTGAATGGAACTTTGCTTGTATGGAAATTTTGCTATAAGGGGATTGGATTTTAACCAAGATACTTGAAGTCTAGGTATTAGTCAAATGAAATGTGCCTCCATATTTACTCATGGCATGATTTAAGTTGCATGCACTAAAATAGAGTTAAATCTTCTTTTTGATGAGAATATCATATGTTTTGTGAAATTTCTCATATATTATTGTTTTACTAGGCGTCAATGTGAAGAAGAATGTCATTGTCACTATTTCTTCAGACAAGGGTCTCTGTGGTGGTATTAATTCTACATCAGTAAAGATAAGCAGGGCTCTTCACAAGATCAACTCTGGTATGGATACATAAGAGAAATTTTTCAGGGGACTTAACTCTTAATATAATCAGATGTCAGGCTATATCTTTTCATTATATTTTATTTTTGCAGGTCCGGACACTGAATGTAAATATGTGATATTGGGAGAAAAAGGAAAGGCCCAACTGATCCGTGACTCGAAGAAAGACATTGAGTTGATTATGACTGAGTTACAAAAGAATTTTCTGAACTACACCCAGGTAAGCAGTAAGCTGGTCACAGTAGTGTATTTCATACTTATTTCATGTAGTATTTTAAAATATAACAGATTTTAAAGTATGCCATAAGCATGCTTGTTCAGTTCATTGTTGATTAGAATATATGAATGTGTTTTTGACAATCAAATAAAAATATAGCAATTGTTTTTACTTAATAGTTTTATTTTGTTGTTAACATTATTCCCTATTCATCTAATTCTGATTAAATAGCAAACACCACTCAACATCTATATAAGGAATCATAACATGTTAACAAAATCTTATGTAGGCATGGAAGTCAATCAAAAGTCCTTCTTTGGATGATTAAATTCTTCAACTTAAAAAAAAAAGTCATCTTTGCATGTTTAATTCCCCACATTATAGAAAGAACTTTTTGTTAACTTTTAGAAGTCTAGGGATCTAACCATCCAAAAATAAAGCCCGAGGATTTATTTTCAAATTCAGCTGAAGTTTATATGGTTTTTTAATTTTTATTGACAGCCTTTGGTTTTTTGATAAAATTCTGGTGTGTTTTTTTGAACTTCCGAAACATACCTCTTTGCAGGTATCTGTACTTGCAGATGATATCTTGAAGAATGTGGAATTTGATGCATTGAGGATAGTATTCAACAAGTTTCAGTCTGTTGTCTCATTTCTGCCTACAACTGCAACTGTCTTGTCTCCTGAGGTACGAAAAAAGTGTTTTAAATTGTTACTATTTTTCCATCACATGCTTATAGTTAGGTGTGTTTTTTGAAGATTGTGGAAAGAGAATCTGAAGCTGGGGGAAAGATTGGTGATCTAGATTCATATGAAATTGAAGGTGGTGAAACCAAGTCAGAAGTGCTCCAGAATCTTGCTGAATTCCAGTTTTCTTGTGTAAGCCCCCACAATCTTTGTAACTTCATAGATAAATTACTTTGTTTTGGGTAAGATTGTGATAGAATCCGGAAATTTGAAGATAACGGATAGATTTGACAACTAAGTCGGCTCGATTCGAGGGGGCAACTATCAAATTACAAGTAAAACTCATAAAGTAGTAAACAAGATAAACTTAAAAGTTAACTAGAACATAAATAAATAAATCCCAAATTACATCCTAAACTACCAGGCGGTTTCCCATACTCTTTTGTCTCTCCCCCACAAGTCTGGACTGGTTAGACTGGGTAGTTGGGTCACGTAATTGGCTAGTCAAGGGATTATTGTGGATCTGGGTCTGGATCCGGGTTTGTGTCAGATTGTATAATTATTAAAATCCAATCAGAATGAAACACCTCTTTTAGAAAAATTAGAGGTGGTAGTTTCAACCTATCTAAGAAAATGGGTTAATTGTGGTTGTATGTTATTGATGATGGTTCAAATTTCTAAAGATTAAAATACAAAGGAAAAAAAAAGAGTATGAAGTAAAGAGGTGAATGGGTTGAGAGAGTTGAAAGTGGCCTAAAGTTTATTCACACGTGTACAACCCTTAGTAAATAAAACACCTACAAACCTTCCAAACCATTTTATGTTATAAAGATATTATTATATTACAGAGATAGTTTTGATAATCCAATTATTTAGCTTTCATGATTGAAAAAAGAGAGGGCAAGAAATTGTTGGCAGTATTTTTAAAACATGGCATTAGTTCTAGACGCATGAGGTCTATACCTTTTTATTGAACTGTTTTAGCTGATATAAGGTTCATGTTTGTATGTTAAAGATGTTTTGTTTACCGTCACACCCTACAAGCCATTTATGAATATTATGTATATTAAACTTGTGTTTTTTTCATTACAATTAATCAGATTATTGTCACTTTCTTTTGATTTGATCAGGTAATGTTTAATGCGGTTTTGGAGAATGCATGCAGTGAACAAGGAGCTCGGATGTCTGCCATGGACAGCTCTAGCAGAAATGCTGGTGACATGCTTGATCGTCTCACTCTTACCTACAACAGGTCCTCCCTCCCTCCTTCCCTCTCACACACCATGACACCACGCATACACTGTCAACAGATCAATATAACTTTTTCAGAAAAGCACACTTGTGCTATTGTAGATTATACCCCGTAGCAAATAAATTGTCGTTCTTTTGGAATAAAAGGATAATAAGAAGAAAAAAAATATCATTTGAGAAAATAAATGCGAGGAACATGGGTGTTCATAAACCGCTGTTAATCTTTGATACACGCACTCATGGAATGTGCATATATGTATGTATACCTATTGTTCATGAACTATGTGATCCAAACTGGTGACTTAAGAAAAATAATTTTATTTTGGTTCAAGCCTGCCCAAACCTGCTTGGTTGGTTTCTCATTTTTCCGACTGTTGGTAACAGTTGGTCGTCAAATCGGTCGAACTGGTTGGTAAATGCCCCTGCATAGACTACGATTGTTTTTTATTTGTTGTAAAAGACATCATTGAAGGGCTAATAAGTAATAATAATCTGAATTTTTTTATTATTTATTTATTTTATTTTATGTTTTATCCATTGTTGTTCTATCTTTTGTTATAGATGCTTATTTATTCACTTGTATATCATGATTACCAGGACCCGTCAAGCATCCATCACCACTGAACTGATTGAGATTATTTCTGGAGCATCTGCATTGGAGGGTTAATTGTTGTGATTTTCTTTTGCTTTGGCAAGACCCGCCCGATGGTCACGAAATAAAAACCATACTTTTTTGTTTTTTTGAAAGTTCTCAAATAATGTGGACTTGATCAAGTTTTTATCAGGGCAAATCTGTTATTTTTCATTTAAATTTTACTTTGACCCGTGTCGTTTGCAATGTTAAATGTATGTTGTTGATTATTGATATGAATTTAACCATTTTTTGGTGGTCTCGCAATTTCGAACTCTCATTCGAAATAGTCATCTCCTTTTTTACCCAAAGCTAAAATGAGTCATATTTAGTTAACAGCTTTATTCTAAGGGCTAAATAATTCTCTTTGATAAACATTAAACCGTCGAAATACCGACTCTAAAGTATGCTTCTATGTGTAATATTCTCTTCGTCTAAAACATTCAACTACCTTTTCTTGCAACAAGTCAGACTCTAGTTCTGATACAGTCTATTTGAAGTAACTGGTATCGAAAGCAAGATCAAATCAAAGCAGAAATTAACACACAAGTTTATGGAATTCCTTCTCCAATTATTATTCAGGTTCATAATTCCAATCCATCGAAATCAGCCCTTTAAATAAGCATAATAACTCCGAATACTATGCCTACACTCAATCAATCGTAAAGTTTATCCTAATCTTTTTGGATAAACTTCTATGACAACTAAACCCCTTCTAGCTATCATAATTAACGAAAACAAATCAAGAATAAACATAAATACAAAATAGTCCCTTGACTATCAAGATTGGCCAACAATCACCCCCCCCCCCAATCTGGATTTTTTAATGTATCTTCTACGGCTTTGTTTCTTCAATCTCTTCCATGCCCAGCTTCTTTCTCATTTCCAAAAATCTGATCTTTGGTAAAGCTTTTGTGAGTATGTCAGCCATTTGATCTTCCCCACTTATGTGTTCTACCTGAATTTGCTCTCTTTCCACACATTCTTTTATATAATGAAACCTTGTGTTGATGTGTTTGCTTCGGCCATGGAAGACTGGATTCTTCACCAAAGCAATTGCAGACTTGTTATCAATCTTTATCACAATTGGCTGGTCCTTTTCATCAGTAATCTCTGCCATCAACCCCTTTAACCAAATGGCTTGACAAGCGGCTGCTGTAGCCGCCATGTATTCAGCTTCGCACGATGACAAGGCTACAGTGGGCTGTTTTTGGGATAGCCAAGTCACTGGTCTTTCATTGAAGTAAAAGATTACTCCAGTTGTTCCTTTTCCATCTTCCACATCCACCGAGTAACTGCTATCACTGAAACCTACCAATTTGCCTTTTCCCTTTCGTTGATAGTGAATTCCCAAGTTTGTTGTGCCTTTTATATACCGGAGAATGTGCTTGGTGGCCTGCTGATGTGTAACCTTTGGCGACTGCATATAACGGCTGACATATCCCACAGCATACATTAAATCAGGACGTGTATGTGTGAGATATCTCAAACATCCAACAGTTCTTCGAAATTCAGTAGCATCCACATCTTCACTTCCATCCTCTTTGGTTAGTTTGAGCCCAGGTTCCATAGGAAACCTTGTGGAATTGCAATCCTCCAACCCAGACATCCTTAGTATTTTCTTGGCATAGTTTTGCTGAGTTATCTTGATCCCTGATTCTTCTTGTGATACCTCCAAACCCAGATAATAGGTGAGAGGTCCAAGATCACTCATTTAGAACATCCTTTCCATTTGTGCTTTAAACTGATTGATCTGGTGTTGGCTGCTTCCTGTTACCAGAAGATCATCTACATATATCACAATTATTGTGATGTCTTGTGCTGCCCTTTTGATGTATACCGCTTGCTCCAACTTGCACTTGGTGAACCCATAACCCTTCAGCACCCCATCAAGCTTTGTGTTCCAAGCTCGTGGGGCCTGTTTTAGCCCGTACAACGCTTTGGTCAGCTTGTACACTTTCTCTTCGTGACCCTTCTTCTCAAAGCCTTTGGTCAGCTCTCCATGGAGGAAGGCTGTTTTGACATCAAGATGATGTACAATCCAGCCTTTATGAGCAGATAGAGCAATCACCAATCGAACAGTTTCCAACCTTGCTACCGGGGGAAACTTCTCATCGTAGTCTACCCCTTGTTGTTGGATATACCCTTTTGCCACGAGCCTTGCTTTGTGTCTTGTGATCTTTCCTCTTGCATCCTTCTTTATTTTGTAGACCAATTTTAGCCCTATGGGTCTGTGACCTGGTGGCAGACTTACTAGATTCCAGGTCTTGTTCCTTTCAATAGAGGCAATCTCCTCCTTCATTGCTTGATCCCACTCAGCCCTTCCACTTGCCTCTCGAAATTTTTCAGGTTCTCCTTCACTTAACAGCAGTTCGTATACTTCAGTCAAGTTTTTGAATCCTTGAACTGGGGTGTTATCGAATGTCTTCTCAGGAGCTTGGGCAGGATCTGATCTATTGCTGATCAGAGGAGTACTTGAACCAATTGGCCCTCTCTTCTGAATTCTGGACTCAGGGCTGCTAAATTCTGAGTAGTCATCACCTTCTAGTTCAGTTTCTTGATTGCTTGGGCTGCCTTCTTCATGATCAGCAACAGTACTTGGTCCATCTGCTTGTGCAGGTTGTGGAAATAGGACTTGGAATTCAGCTTCTAGTTCCCTTTCAGTTGTGCCCCAGTCCCAACTTCTGTCCTCCTCGAATTAGACATCTCGGCTAACCACCATAGTTCCTTTATTGACATTTGTCACACCCCCAATTTTCAACTAACGGAATCATACCGTTTGGGACGTGACAAACCAGGATCTCAGATCATTAGACATAACGAAGACCTCTATATGATTTTCAAAAACATACTTTGGTCTAAAACTGTAATATCAAAGTTCTACGTTGCGGAAGCGTTTTTAAAACAAAAACAACCATAACAGTTTGAAAACTGAAAATTACAAAGCAAAGTTTCAAATGTTCAAATTCAAAACAACAGAAATTTAAAGTATGCATGCGACTCGATCTCCTAGTCCATGCTTGCTTGCTTGTATACCTTAGCGTCCTGAGAAAACATGTAAATCAAGTCAACACAAAGGTTGGTGCATTACACAGGTTTAAGCATTCACAAATGTTTGAAACAACAATTTGAATATAATGTTTGCAGATAACATAATCACACATGCATAGTCATGATAGCTAGTCATTTATACTATTTACATAAGTGGTCGACACCAAAGCTGACTGTTGCATGCTATTGCATGTTTTGCCTTGCCACTATTGTCTAGCACAAACAATAGTAATGTGAATTGGCTAGTCAAACACTTGCGTAGATCCCATCTACCAAATGAGGTTTGTCAAACCTAATAGATCTATTTCCAACTACCACGCTTTGCACTACGGCAAACTAAACGGTTCGAAATGTAAGGACTTGTAATGCTATGTTTGCACTCAATGTAAACAGCTAACTCATGCAAGTGATATGTATCTAAAAGTGTTTGTTGCACATGTTTTCTCCCCCAAAACAGTTAAAATAAGAAAGGGGTCGTGTACGCACCTTTGATTGTGAATAGAATGATCAAACACGTGAAATCGCGTAGAAAGTCCTCTACGAAGAACCTGTGTTTTAACAATAACTTAGTGTTACTCGGGATGTCGTTTTGTGCTTGAAATCACATATGTGTCAACATACGTATGTTAGACTCGTTAGAAACGTGCATACATAAGTACGCGTGACTTTAAACTCGTTTAAATAAAACCATATATGATTTTATTTAAATAAACGCAATTATACGCGTTTACGTTTTCGGGTTAAAATATAAATTTAATTATTTTGTTTTGTTCGGGATTTCGTTACTGTTCCAACGCAACTTGAACCAATCGAAACAGAGTTATAATGAAAGAGTTATGATAAAAATACTGAAAATGATTTAAAAACCCAAAACCAGTAGGAGCCGGGCTCGAACCCGCGACCCCTCACTCATATCACACACACCCTACCAACTCAACTGCTTCAATTTTTGTTAACAGACTGATTTTTAATTTGTTTTAAGCATCAAGAAAACTGAATCCCTTTGTTTAACCATAGCCGAAGCAACAAGGCTCCAATTGAGGCCCAATTCGAATCCAATTGACCCCGAAACCTTAGGGGTTTTGTTTCAACACTCAAACCGAACCTAAGTGTTGTTTCAATTCGATGGATCATCAATTCAAAGCCCTCGAATAAGATAAAATAATTTGATTCTTAACCTCAATTTCATGAAAACCCCCAAATTGGTTTATAAGATGAACCCTAGAATTGAAAGTCATACAATTCGATGTTATTTGATCCAATAATCATAGAGTTTTCATGAGTCGGACCTCTTAGAAGCTATTAATGTGATTTGATTTGATTTATAAACTCATTTGCTCGAAAACCCCCAAATCGTTTTGGATACAAGCCCTAGAAATAGAAGTCCTTTAATTCGATGATGTTATTTAAAAAAAATAGGGGGTTTTCATTTAGAATGTTATTGCGAAGCTGTGAGTATGGTTTGATTCGGTTTTCAATTTCGTTTGATTATAAATCCCCAAATCCACTCACCCGAAGAACCCTAGAATTTAAATCCGTATAATTTGGTGTTAAAACACCAAATTGATATATGTTTTCCCTTAATCGGCCCCTTTAGGTAATGTAGGAGTCAATCCTTACCTGTTTTGACTTTGAATTGTTGTAGTTCAACTTGTGGATCAAGTTCGGTCGACCCACGATCAAATTCTTCAATCCGAAGCTTCTAGGAATGAATTGATGTATGCAGAAGTTACTGAGAGTGCCGATTTAGATGTTTATGTGTTCAATTTCGCGATTTTTGATCGAATTGTAAGAATCTTATAACTCTATGTGACGGTTTCAACATTTATGCTCTTAATTTCATTTGATTCGAATGTTAATGGATCAATAATGTGTTCTAACGGTTAATCGTCAATAATGTGATGATTATTACTGGTTTAATTCGATTAATTACTTAGTTTTAATGTAAATTCGAATTTAAGTTGGATTTTTAAACGAATTTTGACTATTAAAAGTCAAAATTGTATATTTCTTCTAATTACATGCATAATTCTTATAATTTAAGAGTTTATACACTTGTTTTGTTCACATTTAAACCTTCTAATTTAAATTCGTATAATTTCGTCTCGTTTCTGATAGTTTCTGATTAACGAAGTTAATCCGGAGTGCCGGATTGTCACATTATCCCCTTGTTGAAGGAATTTTCTTCCCGAAAATTGTTAAATGTTAGAAGTAGTTACAACACTACCTGTGAGTTCAGATTGTACGTGTTAGTGTGATGTCTGATAATTCTGTGTGCTTGTGTGTACCCATACACAAAATCCAATGTTTGCAACATCACAACTAAGTGTGCTTGTGTGTACCCATACACAAAATCCAATGTTTGCAACATCACAACTAAGTGTGATCGTTCTATGTAATTGTTTGCGTGTACACTAGTTAGTTCACTTAACTGTAACTGTTTGTGTTTGATCATACTGTGCTGTGTAATCTTGCACATAGTAAGTGTTTGCAACTGTTTGTACTATGTAACCTCGCACATAGCAAATGTTTGAAAACTAATCATGTATGTACTACCATAACATGTAACACATGAAATGTAGCACATAAAATGTAATGTAGCATAAATGTTTGTAACAAAACCAATTGAATAAAGTGTTGTGCTTACAGTTTGAAATCTGAAATGTTGATGTGTGAAGCATCACGTCATCCCCTTGTTGAAGGAAATTTCGTCCCGAAATTTAACGTGTGTTCACAGTGTTTGTAGTTGTTGTTTTGAACAGATGAGGGTACTTCTTCATCATTTGATCTTCCCTTTCCCATGTAAATTCAGGTCCACGTCTTGAATTCCAACGAACTTTGACTATCGGGATCTTGCTTTGTTTGAGTTGTTTGACCTCTCGGTCCATGATTTCAGCTGGTTCTTCAAATGAATCGTAACTGTTCGTCTACTTGTATTTCCTCCAGTGGTACAATCAATGTCTCATCAGAAAGGCATTTCTTTAAATTCGAAACGTGAAAGACATCATGAACTCCACTGAGTTCATCCGGTAGTTTGAGTTGATACGCAACCGGACCAATTCTTTTCAGAATCTCAAAAGGGCCTACGTAGCGAGGGCTAAGCTTCCCGCACTTGCCGAATCGTATCACACCTTTCCAAGGTGATACCTTTAGAAGAACTCGGTCTCCTACTTGAAATTCCAACTGTGACAATCCGACTTTTCGAATTAACTTTGCTAACTGAAAATAGTGAGATCACAGGCCCAGTAAGGCCAGTGTAGGCCCAATAAGGTCTAGGAAGGCCCAATAAGGCCAGTGAAGGCCCAATAAGGCCAAGGTAGACCCAAGTAGGCCCAATAAGGCCAAGGTAGGCCCAATGAGCCCAAAGTAGGCCCAATGATATTTAAGAGGTCCAATTGGGTTAATTTAGCCAATAATATTCCAATTGAACCAATTAGTAATAATTCGGGGTTTTTGATTTAACTTTGTTAATCAAAATGATATATTATTGATCCAGAATAATCTATAAGGATTAAGAAGTATCAAAAATCAGGTTCTAAGTGTTTAATTTCAAGGATTAGTCTATAAGTTGTGATAATAATTGATTTTGACTCCTAAAAGTCAAAACATCAACTACAAACACTGAGAGCGCACGTTAAATTTCGGGACGAAATTTCCTTCAACAAGGGGATGACGTGATGTTTCACACATCAACACTTTAGACTACAAATTGTAAGCACAAACACTTTTATTCAATTGGTTTTGTTACAAACATTTGTGCTACATTACATTTTATACATTTTATGTGCTACATTTCATATGTTACATGTTATGGTAGTACATGCATGATTAGTTACACATATTTTGCTATGTGCGGGGTTGCATAGTACAAACAGTTACAGACACTCACTATGTGTGAGGTTACACAGCACAATATGATCAAACACAAACAGTCACAGTTAGGTGAACTAACTAGTGTACACGCAAACAGTCACATTGAACGATCACACTTAGTTGTGATGTTGCAAGCATTAGATTTTGTGTGTGAGTACACACAAGTCACATTGAACGATCACACTTAGTTGTGATGTTGCAAGCATTAGATGTTGTGTGTGAGTACACACAAGCACATAGAATGATCAAATCACACTAACACGTACGATTTAAACTCGAAAGTAGTTTCCTAACTATTCCTAACAATTGCTAATTTTCGGGACGAAAATTCCTTCAACAAGGGGATGATGTGACAATCCGACTTTTCGAATTAACTTTGCTAACTGAAAATAGTGAGATCACAGGCCCAATAAGGCCAGTGTAGGCCCAATGAGGTCTAGGAAGGCCCAATAAGGCCAGTGAAGGCCCAATAAGGCCAAGGTAGACCCAAGTAGGCTCAATAAGGCCAAGGTAGGCCCAATGAGCCCAAAGTAGGCCCAATGATATTTAAGAGGTCCAATTGGGTTAATTTAGCCAATAATATTCCAATTGAACCAATTAGTAATAATTCGGGGTTTTTGATTTAACTTTGTTAATCAAAATGATATATTATTGATCCAGAATAATCTATAAGGATTAAGAAGTATCAAAAATCAGGTTCTAAGTGTTTAATTTCAAGGGTTAGTCTATAAGTTGTGATAATAATTGATTTTGACTCCTAAAAGTCAAAATTCGTTTATATAAAAATGGGGAATTCAAAATTAGTGTTAATACACTGAAATTAATGGGATTAACTCTTCAATCAACTCATATTAGTGAGATGTAACAGCAATCATACGTTATTAGAAGGAGTAATGATCGAATTTAAATCGTTTGGTGCCCAAAAGTCGTAACCGTCAATGGTTGATGTAAAAATTACACAATTCGACTAATAGACCCACAATTAAACTCACAGAAGTCATAATCGGTCCCATTAGGATCCATTGCACACAACGATTTGAAGAAACAAGTCTCTGGAAGAAGAACTAGATTAGGGGGTGGCCGGACTCAAAACACGAAGTCGATCTTGTGCAATTGAGCATTGAAACAAGTAAGTCTTCACTTCTACATCTTCAGAAACCACCGAATAAGAATATCCCTAACCTAATTTCATCTAAGTATTTCGAATTATAAGGGTTCGAGTTCTCGGGTTCATCCTTGAAACCGAATTGGGGGATTCTTATCAAATGTGTCTAAAAATTCGATCAAATGGTATCTATAGCTTCAGAACCCACCGATTAGCAAAAACCACATGACAATTTCATATAATTATAAGGAATTGTTCATGAACGATAACTAGGGTTCATATAGGAATCGGTTTTGGGGGTTTTGATCCAAATGAGTTATAAAATCAAATTCAACCCTTCAGACAGGTTCGAAATTCATCTTAGATGGAAAACCATGTGTCAATTTCATGAATCAATATCGAATTTCATTACCTCGAGTTCTAGGGCTTGTATTAAAAACGAGATTGGGGATTTCTAAGCAAAAGAGTTTAAAAATCTAATTAATCTCTATAGATAGTTTCGAAAATCCTTATCCAATGAAAACCCTATGATTTTGTGGACTCACATTAACGAATTGAACGATTTTAAGTTGGAGTTTAAGAACTTGGGTTCGAAACTAGTAATGTTCGATTAATCTGGTTATAGGGGCTTATTTTTCGAATTAAAACCATCAGCAGGATCGTTTATATCCATGGGACAAAAGCCCCATGGTTAGGGGTTCAATGGGATTCGAACTAGAGCCCAATTGGATATTATTCGTTTCGGTTAAGAATCAAGGGGAGACCGGCCCATGGATACTTAAAACTAATTGAATATGATTCGGATAATGAAATATGAACCAGATTAGATGGTAAGTTGTGGGTGTGTTGGAGTTGGAGGTCGCGGGTTCGAACCCGGCTCCAACTGTTTTTGAGGTTTAAATCATTTTTTTAGTATTTCTATCATATCTCACTCGTTTTAACTTCGATTCGATCCATTCGAATTGCGTTAGAACCAGAATTCAATTCCGGACGTATTAGAATAATAAAAATCACATTTTTGATCGAAAATGAAATCGCGTATAATTACGTTATTTGAATAAAATCATGTACGGTTTTATTTAAACGATTTCAAAGTCACGCGTACAAACGTATGCACATTTCTAACACTCTAACATACGTATGTTGACACGTATGTGATTTCAAGCACAAAACGACATCTCGAATAACACTAAGTTATTGTTAAACCACAGATTCTTCGTAGAGGATTTCTACGCGAGTTCACAAGTGTTTGATCATTATGCTAAAATCAAAGGTGCGTACACGGCCCCTTTCTTATTTTGAACTGTTTTGGGGGAGAAAACATGTGCAACAAACTCTTTTTAGATACATATCACTTGCATGAGTTAGCTGTTTACATTATGTGACAACATAGCATTTAAAAGTCCTTACACACTTCGAACCGTTTAGTTTGCCGTAGCGCAAAGCGTGGTAGTTGGAAATAGATCTATTAGGTTTGACAAACCTCACCTGGTAGATGGGATCTACGCAGGTGTTTGACTGACCAAACACACATTACTATTGTTTGTGCTAGACAATAGTGGCAAGGCAAAAACATGCTATAGCATGGCAATCGTCAGCTTCGGTGTCGACCACTTATGTAAATAGTTTATATGACTAGCTATCATGACTATGCATGTGTGATTATGTTATCTGCAAACTTGATATTCAAACTGTTGTTTTGAACATTGTGAATACTTAAAACCTGTGTTATGCACCAACCTTAGTGTTGACTTGATTTACATGTTTTCTCAGGACGCTAAGGTGCGCAGCAAAGCTGGCATGGACTAGGAGATAGAGTCACATGCATGTTTTACATTTATATTGTTTAAGTTA
This sequence comes from Mikania micrantha, assembly GCA_009363875.1. NCBI lineage: Eukaryota > Viridiplantae > Streptophyta > Magnoliopsida > Asterales > Asteraceae > Mikania > Mikania micrantha. The sequence continues at coordinate 36,097,702 of CM018689.1, read as the reverse complement.
CACATTTGGGAATTTTGTTTTGTAATTTACATGTTACAACTGTTACTTTGGTTATTGTTTTAAAACGCTTCCGCAACTTTTAAAAACTTTGATGTTTTAGACCAAAGTATGTTTTGAAATTCATATAGAGGTCTTCGTTATGTCTAATGATCTGAGATCCTGGTTTGTCACGTTCCCAAACGGTATGATTCCGTTAGTTGAAAATTGGGGGTGTGACAGATTGGTATCAGAGATATTGGTTATAGCGAACTAGGTTTGCATTTGTAGACTTAGACTATGACTGTTAGACATTAGACACATATGTTTACACATACTACTTAGAAATTACATATGACATTATGTAATTGACTTGTTTACACATTCCATGGCACTGCACTTACATATGGTATTATGTAACAGGCATGGCATCATCATCAGTACCTTACATCTATATTGATGATTCTGAGGACGAGGCACCGATAGTTCCGGCACCACCGTCATCACCACCACCACCTATTCCATCTCCTCCACCATATGAGAGGGATGACTCAGATCCGGAGGAGGATCCAGACGAGGACCCGGAGGAGGATCCGGAGGAGGATCCAGACGAGGATCCGGATGAGGACCCGGATGAGGATCCGGAGGAGGAGCCAGTGGAGGGCACTCAGCAGATCCCTGCTGAGGGACCTTCTACACATCCACCACCAGTATTGGATATTCCGGAGCCTAAGAGGCAAAGGACTGACGCTGAGGAGATCGCCAAACTGCGCGAGGATTTGTATGTGGCAGAAGACAGGATCGCACAAAACTCTCAGGAACTATGGGATGCTAATGAGAGGCAAGAGGAACTTGCCCATCTGGTTCATGATATGCGGGATGAGATGATTAATTTGATTGGTCGTCTTGAAGCTTCAGAGAACCGAGCCGAGATCTTGGAGGGCAGAATAGAAGCCTTAGAGGTTTTAGTAGTCTCAGACAATGAAGAGGAGGATGAGGAGAATGAAGAGGAAGAAGGGGAGGAACCAGCACCAGTTGTTGATTCCGATCCTGAATCCACTGTTGAGGATGATTGATTTTACTTGTTTTGTTTGTTTTGTTTAAACTTATTAGGAACAGGTTGTGTTCCTACACTAGTAGTTTGAAAACTTATATTTGATTTCAAAAGTATTGTACTCAAATCAAATTTCTATCTATTGAAAAACTATTATTTATTTCCAGCAGTTGTGTTGATTTATATATTACATGTTGTGTTTGTTGTTTGCTTACACATGTCACATTGGATTTTGATAACGCTCTAACATTTCTTTTAACTGGGAAAATAATGGCCAACGAGAACGTTCATATGACAGTTGCTGAGCTCAACGAGCTAATCAATAACAGAGTCGCAGAGGCAATCGCTCAATATGCTCAGACACACAACACAGGGCCACATGGTCCAGCTGGGGGACTGGTTAACCCACAGGCATGCACGTTCAAGATGTTCTTGGACTGTAAACCACACAACTTCAAAGGGTCGGAGGGGGCCATAGGACTCCTTCGATGGATTGAAAAGGCGGAATCTGTGTTCTAGATGTGCAACTGCCTTGATGAAAGCAAGGTGAAGTATGCTACGGGAACATTGGAGGGTCCAGCATTAACTTGATGATCAGGCTTGACATCCAATTGTGTTTCCATCCCTCGTAAGGATTCTTGTACCAATTTATCCTTTTCTAAGGCTTCAAGTTGAGCACTGCGTACCTTGTCACGTAAGTCAGTCTGTATCGTCATCATAAGTGCGCGAACCCGTCTTGTTCCTGTTGTGTCTTTTCTGCTTAGAGCGTCAGCTACCACATTAGCTTTTCCCGGATGGTACTTAATTACGCATTCATAGTCATTCAACAACTCGACCCACCGTCGCTGTCTCATATTAAGCTCCTTCTGATCAAAGATATGCTGCAGACTCTTATGGTCAGTGTAAATGGTACACTTGGTTCCATATAAATAATGCCTCCAAATCTTCAAAGCAAAAACCACTGCTCCTAATTCCAAGTCGTGAGTAGTGTAATTCTTTTCGTGTAGTCTCAGTTGCCTTGAAGCATAAGCAATCACTTTATCACGTTGCATCAACACACATCCCAAACCCTGTGCAAATGCGTTACAATACACCACAAAGTCTTCCGTCCCTTCCGGTAAGGACAGAATCGGTGCACTGCAGAGTTTCTGTTTCAATAACTGGAATGCAGCTTCCTGTTTATCCGTCCAGTTATACTTCGTTCCCTTGTGCGTAAGAGCTGTAAGTGGTTGAGTGATCTTTGAGAAACCCTCAATGAATCGTCGATAATAACCCGCCAAACCAAGGAATTGTCGTACCTCAGTAGGGGTCTTTGGTGCTTCCCAATTCTTAATCGCTTCAATCCTTGCTGGATCAACATGTATACCCTTTTCATTGACTATATGACCCATGAATTGAACTTCTCGCATCCAAAAGTCACATTTCGAGAACTTAGCGTACAGTTGTTCTTGTTTCAATAATTCTAGTAGCAATCGGAGATGTTCAGCGTGCTCCTCCTCAGTCTGAGAATAGATGAGAATGTCATCAATGAAAACAATGAAAAAATTATCCATATAAGGTTTACAAACACGATTCATGAGATCCATGAATACAGCTGGAGCATTTGTCAACCCAAATGGCATGACCAAGAACTCATAATGGCCATAACGCGTCCTGAATGCTGTCTTCGGAATATCTTCTTCTTGAACTCTGAGTTGATGATAACCCAATCTGAGATCAATCTTCGAGTAGTAACTCGAACCTTGCAACTGATCGAATAGATCGTCAATTCTAGGTAACGGATACCGGTTTTTGATGGTAACCTTGTTCAGTTCCCGGTAATCGATACACATACGGAAAGTCCCGTCCTTTTTCTTAACAAATAAAACTGGAGCTCCCCACGGTGAAAAACTAGGTCGTATAAAGCCCTTATCCAACAACTCTTGCATCTCAGATGGTGCAAGTCGATAAGGCGCCCTAGCTATCGGTGCTACGTCTGGTGTAAGGTCGATTCAGAATTCCACTTGTCTGATAGGCGGTAATCCCGGTAGATCTTCTGGAAATACTTCAGGAAATTCACAAACTACTGGAATGTCTTCAATCTTCTTCTCCGCTACCGGCTTTTCCACTTGTCGTTGCCATTGCCGTTGCCATTTGCATCATTAGTCCCGCCTTTCTTGAGTTGTGGGCAATCCTTTTTGAAGTGCCCCGGTTTGCCACACTCAAAGCACTCCTTCTGAGTGTTGCTCTGGTTATTGTTCTGATGGTTGGAATTGTTTTGCAGTTCTTCGCGGCAATCCTTAGTTGCATGCCCTCCTTTGCCGCACCGTTGACACTTAAACTTATCACATTGATTCCCAGCATGATGGAATCCACACTTGTTGCACTTTGGGTGTTTACCAATATACCCCCTGATGATGATGACTGCTGACCACTGTTCGAATTGTGATAAGACTTGAGTGAATCCTGCTTTCGGTTTTGCTGAAACGGCTGTTGGTTAAAGTTCTTGGTGTTGCTGCTTTCCCACTTCCTTTTGTGGTCTCCCACCTTAGTAGCTGATGTTCGTTTAGGCAGAGTTCCTTGTAACACTGCCTGATCAGTCAGTTGGTGCGCCAACCGGACAGCTTGTTGAATGGTGGTGGGATTCGCAGAAGTGACCAACCCTTGAATCTGAGGCACTAATCCCCCGATGTACCTCTCAATCCACTTGTTCGGTGGATTAGCCATGTGTGGTAGGAGTCTGGCTAATTCGTGTGATCGAGTAGTGTACTCTTCAATGTTGGACCCCTCCATCTTAAGATGCCAATACTCATCTTCCAGGTTTTGTATTTCACTGCGAGGGCAGTACTCCTCTTGCAGGTAAAGTCTTGAACCCATTCCAAGTTAGGGCGTTGGCCTCACCCAATCCCAGAGTTTGAACATTGGAGTTCCACCAAGTCAATGCTGGACCTTCCAAAGTTCCAGTAGCATACTTAACCTTATTCTCATCAGGACAGTTACACATCTCAAACGCTGATTCAGCTTTCTCAATCCATCGTAGGAGTCCAATGGCTCCTTCCGATCCTTTGAAGTTGTGTGGCTTGCAGTCCAAGAACATCTTGAATGTGCACACCGGTGGGTTCACCAATCCCCCTGCTGGACCATGTGGTCCTGTCGTGTGTGTTTGGGTGTAGTTCGTGATTGCCTCCGCGACCCTGTTGTTAATCAGCTCATTGAGCTCGGCAACTGTCATATGTATATTCTCGCCGGCCATTATCTTCACATTTACAAATATACGTAATGAGATTACATAATCACCATTCATGCATATGCAAACACAATAATCAATCATTGTTATCAAAACACTAGTTCTCATAAAGATAATTTCTTTTCATTAATTGTAGGTAATCAACTAAACATGATATTTTATTTGTGATGAGTACATCTCACTCATATAGGTTTATTAACTGAAAAATAAATACATAAAAAATATCTAAACTCCACCATTTGGTGGTGCAACACTAGGAGATGAATCAGCCTGCTCTGGTGGACCACCCCCTGCACCGTGATCATACTGTATATGTTCGGTGACAAGAGTCAATGCCTGCTCAGCCAAATCCCCGATTATGTTCGTTCCATCTATAGCCGCATTAGATAGTGCAATGGCCTCTTCGGCCCTTGCCTCGGCCATAGCCGCACGTAGTTCCGTCTCCTGTTGTCGTGCCTCGGCCATAGTTGCACGAAATTCAGCATCTTGAAGTAGATCGGTGAGTTCAACGATAGCATTTCTCATCATTTCCACATCTTCCACCAGATTCTCATGTAACTCGTCTGTACGAGTCAGCTCATCCTTAAGACCCCTCCATTTCTCCATAATCCAGTTGTTGCTTTCCAACAATCCTGTGATTGCCCCTGCTGCCTCGCGCATATTACGGATCTCCCGATCCATACGTGCCACGAATGCAGCAAACGCTTGCTCTAGCGGATACCCTAGAGCCGGTAATGTCCAAATGCCAGTAGTAGAGGTAGTAGCGGGTGGTGGAGGAACTCTCTCCTCACGTACCCAGCAACGGATAAGATCAGGGAACCATTGCTAATAATGGCTGCTCCCTCTAGGTCTAATGTGAATATCCTCACCATAGTGGATAGTATCATCCATTCGCTCCAGTTTCCTCTTCTTAGCTGCTTCAATTTCCACATGTGACTCCTTATCAAGAATACGCTTAGACGATGATGCCATATCTGTTACATAACACTTATGTAAATACTATGCTAAAAGCAGTTGTGTAAACAAGTGTCTAATGTCTAACAGTTATAGTCTAAGTCTACTAACGCAAACCTAGTTCGCTATAACCAAGGGCTCTGATACCAATCTGTCACACCCCCAATTTTCAACTAACGGAATCATACCGTTTGGGACGTGACAAACCAGGATCTCAGATCATTAGACATAACGAAGACCTCTATATGATTTTCAAAAACATACTTTGGTCTAAAACTGTAATATCAAAGTTCTACGTTGCGGAAAACAAAAACAACCATAACAGTTTGAAAACTGAAAATTACAAAGCAAAGTTTCAAATGTTCAAATTCAAAACAACAGAAATTTAAAGTATGCATGCGACTCGATCTCCTAGTCCATGCTTGCTTGCTTGTATACCTTAGCGTCCTGAGAAAACATGTAAATCAAGTCAACACAAAGGTTGGTGCATTACACAGGTTTAAGCATTCACAAATGTTTGAAACAACAATTTGAATATAATGTTTGCAGATAACATAATCACACATGCATAGTCATGATAGCTAGTCATTTATACTATTTACATAAGTGGTAGACACCGAAGCTGACTGTTGCATGCTATTGCATGTTTTGCCTTGCCACTATTGTCTAGCACAAACAATAGTAATGTGAATTGGCTAGTCAAACACTTGCGTAGATCCCATCTACCAAATGAGGTTTGTCAAACCTAATAGATCTATTTCCAACTACCACGCTTTGCACTACGGCAAACTAAACGGTTCGAAATGTAAGGACTTGTAATGCTATGTTTGCACTCAATGTAAACAGCTAACTCATGCAAGTGATATGTATCTAAAAGTGTTTGTTGCACATGTTTTCTCCCCCAAAACAGTTAAAATAAGAAAGGGGCCGTGTACGCACCTTTGATTGTGAATAGAATGATCAAACACGTGAAATCGCGTAGAAAGTCCTCTACGAAGAACCTGTGTTTTAACAATAACTTAGTGTTACTCGAGATGTCGTTTTGTGCTTGGAATCACATACGTGTCAAGATACGTATGTTAGACTCGTTAGAAACGTGCATACATAAGTACGCGTGACTTTAAACTCGTTTAAATAAAACCATATATGATTTTATTTAAATAAACGCAATTATACGCGATTACGTTTTCGAGTTAAAATATAAATTTAATTATTTTATTTTGTTCGGGATTTCGTTACTGTTCCAACGCAACTTGAACCAATCGAAACGGAGTTATAATGAAAGAGTTATGATAAAAATACTGAAAATGATTTAAAAACCCAAAACCAGTAGGAGCCGGGCTCAAACCCGCGACCCCTCACTCATATCACACACACCCTACCAACTCAACTGCTTCAATTTTTGTTAACAGACTGATTTTTAATTTGTTTTAAGCATCAAGAAAACTGAATCCCTTTGTTTAACCATAGCCGAAGCAACAAGGCTCCAATTGAGGCCCAATTCGAATCCAATTGACCCCGAAACCTTAGGGGTTTTGTTTCAACACTCAAACCGAACCTAAGTGTTGTTTCAATTCGATGGATCATCAATTCAAAGCCCTCGAATAAGATAAAATGAGTTTTTGAACGTGTACATCCAACTAGCAATTCAATTTGATTAAATCTGTTTATTTCTAACCGAAAAATCATAGGGTTTTTATTTGATATGATATTTAGAACTTATCTGTAATGTTTAATTTGAATATCATGCTCTATTAACCCGAATTCCCCAATTCGTTTAAACCTAAGAACCCTAGAATTCGAATTCAATTAATTCGATGTTTCTAATTTCGCGATTTTTGATCGAATTGTAAGAATCTTATACCTCTATGTGACGGTTTCAACATTTATGCTCTTAATTTCATTTAATTCGAATGTTAATGGATCAATAATGTGTTCTAACGGTTAATCATCAATAATGTGATGATTATTACTAGTTTAATTCGATTAATTACTTAGTTTTAATGTAAATTCGAATTTAAGTTGGATTTTTAAACGAATTTTGACTATTAAAAGTCAAAATTGTATATTTCTTCTAATTACATGCATAATTCTTATAATTTAAGAGTTTATACACTTGTTTTGTTCACATTTAAACCTTCTAATTTAAATTCGTATAATTTCGTCTCGTTTCTGATAGTTTCTGATTAACGGAGTTAATCCGGAGTGCCGGATTGTCACAACATTGTACATCCAATATGCTTTAGATCCAGATTCGACTCCCAAATGTACCATTGGTGTGCTTCGGTCATCCAATTTTCTTGTAAGGTGTGTAGGAGTTTTTACATGCCCCACACACCCGAACACTCTTAGGTGTTCTATATTTGGCTTTCTTCCTTTTAATAGCTCGTAGGGGGTTCTTTCTTTCAAGACTTTCGTGGGTAGTCTGTTCAAAATGTAGACTGCTTGTTTCACTGCCTCGGCCCAAAGTTGTTGTGGTAGCTTCATAGCTTTCAGCATGCTTCGGGTAACATTCAGAATGGACAGGTTCCTCCTCTCCACAATCCCATTCTGTTGAGGCGTGTATGGGGCTGTGGTTTGCCTTGCTATTCCCTCCTCCTCACAGAACTTAGTGAACTCCTTGGAGGTGAACTCCCCTCCTCGGTCGGTTCTCAACATCTTGATTTCCTTACCGAATTGGGTTCTTATCATAGCCTTGAACACCTTGAATCTTTCATACGCCTCATCTTTAGTCTTTAGCATGTGAACCCACATAAATCTGCTATGTCCATCCACAATCAACATGAAATACCTATTGCCTGCTGGTGTGGCTGGGGCAATAGGTCCACACAAGTCCATTGAGACCTGGTCAAACGGTGCTAGGGCTTTGAAGGGGGACTGATCAGGGAAGCTGTGCCTTGAATGTTTCCCTGCCAGGCAGGCTTCACACATTCGATTTTGCTGAGTTATAGTAGGCACCCCTTCAACAGATTTCTTTAACTTTCTCATTGCTTCGAAGTTTAAGTGACCCAATCTGGCATGCCACAGCCAAGATGGGTCCTTGATTTCTACTTTCAGACAATTTGGAGTTCCTCTCTTTAGTCCAATCTTGTACAGTCTGTTAGGTGACCTTTGAACCCTCATTAGAAACGCACCATCATGATCCATGAGTGTCAAAGTTCCCTCCTTGATCCTTACTTCACAGTCGCCTTCTTCTGCTTGGCCTATACTGAAAATATTGGTTTTCAGATAGGGAATGAATAACACATTTGTCAGTAGCCTTTGGTCCCCATTCTTGCATTCAAGCAAGATGTTTCCCCTTCCTTTAATGGTGACACATGAGTTATCTCCAAATCTTACGGATCCCCTTGCAGAGGTATCTAGGGTTGAGAAGAGACTTTCTCTGCCCGTCATGTGGTTCGTGGCGCCTGTGTCCAGGTACCTTGTGGACTCATCTCCTTCTTGGGCTTCATAATTGTCGGGGAACACTTTCTCTTCACTGACATTTATCCATTCCTCGCTTATTTGGTCAGTCACGGTCATGAGAAGGGTGGGACCTTCTCCTGCGCTGGCTTGGGTCAGGTTACTTGTTCATCAGTTTTTCAGGTCGGGCAGTCTGCAGAAAAATGCCCGTAGGCATCACATCTAAAGCATTGAAGCTGGGATCGATCTTTCTTTGCTCTTTCAGGGTGTTTTCCTCCCTCATTCGAGTTTGGTCCCCGTCCATTGCCTCTGCCACGCCCCCTCGCTCTGCCTCGGCCTCGTCCCCTTCCTCGGCTGTCGGACCCATTGCTCCGGCCTCCTCCTTGGCTTTTATCTTGCTTCCTTCTAGAATTCCACTCCTCATAACTTAGAAGGAGGTGGTCTTGACTGCTCCCTGTGTTTCGCCCAGAAGTTCTTTCTTCATAGGCTTTCAACCGGCCAACGATTTCTTGGAACCTTGCTGTCTTCAAGTCCACGAGTTGTTCGATAGTGGCGGCTATGTTTATGAACTTCTCCGGTATTGCGGTCAGAAGCTTCCTCACAAGTGTGGATTCCTCGATGGCTGTTCCAAGCGCTGCTGATTGTGATGCAATCCCTGAGAGCTTTACCGCGAAGTCGTCAATCCTCTCAGTTTCCTTCATAGAGGCTGCTTCAAACTCTGCATTCAGAGTTTGTAATCTGGCTTCCATTACGCACTCAACACCCAAGTATCGGGTTTTGATTGCGTTCTAGATTTCCTTAGCATGCTGACAATTTGCGACTTGGAGCACCAGGTCTTCTGGCAAAGCTTGATAAAGGTAGGCGATTGCAGTGTTGTCCTTCCTTGCATCCACATTGATCCCTGGGTCTACTACTTCCCAAATTCCATGCGCTCGAAAGATAGCCTTGATTCTAAGGGACCAAATAGGGTAGTTGGTCGCAGTTAGAACCGGGCATTGGAACGGCAGGCTTCCTCCCTCCTTAACGTTCGCGAGCTGTTTGTTGGTGTCTCCTTCAGCCATTGGTCTGGTCTTGATCTTGTATCGGCAACTTGATCAGTTCCTTCGATTCAAGCTTCGTTCGTCCCCTCGCTCTGATACCAATTGAAGTAACTGGTATCGAAAGCAAGATCAAATCAAAGCAGAAATTAACACGCAAGTTTATGGAATTCCTTCTCCAATTATTATTCAGGTTCATAATTCCAATCCATCGAAATCAGCCCTTTAAATAAGCATAATAACTCCGAATACTATGCCTACACTCAATCAATCGTAAAGTTTATCCTAATCCTTTTGGATAAACTTCTATGACAACTAAACCCCTTCTAGCTATCATAATTAACGAAAACAAATCAAGAATAAACATAAATACAAAATAGTCCCTTGACTATCAAGATTTGCCAACACTATTTAAAATCTCTTTATATAACTTAATTAATGTAAGTTCATTTCAGTCAAAAATGAAAACCGAAACTTTTGTATTATACGTATTATTAATATAATTATTAAATTCTAACTTAGTTTTGGTGTTAATATATATCTATATTTATACAATAAATATTTTGATAGAACACGTGTAAATTTTAGGGTTATTGGATATAAATAATTCCAACTCTAACTTGTTGGCTGATTATACTTCTAACTCAGGAAATATTTAGTGACACTCCCAACTTTTAACATATTTTATGTTGGCACTCCATTATGCCATTATACGTCATCAAAAAAGTGCAAAATGGAGTGCTAATGGAAAATGTGTTGAAAGTTGGGAGTGACACTAAACATTTTCTTAGTTAAGAATATTGCCGACCAACATGTTAAAGTTGGGACTATTTAAATACAAGAACCCTAAATTTTATACACCATTTAAAAATTCATTTTATCGTATTTCTTTCGTATTAAATACTATGTTAGTAACCCGTGTTACACACGGGTTGAATTAAAGTTAAGATGAAAATCGAAAAATATATTTTAATATAATGATATAATTATAATCGAAGTATAACATTATGATTTCAATCATTAAACAAATATAAAAAAATGTGAAAGTATGATTTGAAACTATAAAAATCATATGCATTGAAACAAAAAATTAAAGAATTCAACCATTTATAAGCAGGTTAAACATATAAAGTTATATATCACACAAAACATAGTAAAGTAAAATAAAAAGTCACAAAAATTTGTTCATAAGTTTTCAAAAATTTCCTTGTATACAACGTTTGTTGTTGTATTTAAAACTTTACCCTCTTTATATATAATCAGAAGCTTTAGTCCATCCATACTTTTCACTCTGGATAATGCAACATATAATTGACCATGTGTAAAAACAGGTTCTCTTAAAATACAAAAGACCCCTTTTAAATTTACAAGAATACAATTTTCACTCTCTGTATATTTCGCGATGACAATCAATAAAAGTTTTTGTATACAACATTTGTTGTTGTATTTGAAACTTTACCCTCTTTATCTATAATTAGAAGCTTTAGTCCATCCCTACTTTTCACTCTGGATAATGCAACATATAATTGACGATGTGTAAAAACAGGTTTTCTTAAATACAGACCAACTTTTGATAATGATTGCTCTTGACTTTTGTTGATTGACATCGCGAAACATACAGATAGTGGAAATTGTCTTCTTATAAATTTAAAAGGGATCTTTTTATCAGACGGTGTCAAATTAATTTGAGGTATAAACGTTCGAGTCCCAATATTGGTTCCTGAAATGATTTCTGCTTCAACAACTCGATTACCAAGTTTTATCACTTGCGGTCTTGTTCTGTTACATAAGCCATTTTTCTCATCAATATTTCTCAGTAACATCATCGGAACACCAACTTTTAAAATCAATCTGTTGTTAGGTAGTCCTGATTGTTTAATTGTATTAAGAAACTCTGGTGAAGATAAACTTTGATCAAAAGCATCACTAACACCGTCAGACTGACAAACAATATCGGAACTGAGGTATTCTATCTCATCACCGGGAAACAACGACAACAAGCGATCGTTAATACCTTCAACAATTTCATTCTTCGGTGCCAATATAGCTCTTTCTTGAAATAAATTCGGGTTCTTGAAATTTTGAAGAATTGAAGGATAAACAAATTCAATCAAATTAGAAATAGGATCCAATGAATCTGCTGGTACCTCAATAAGTCCCTCGCCATTATTTAGACCACCAAGTTTTCCTTCTCCAATATCAAGAAGCCACTCTGCAAATTTCTTAGTCTTCTCTAGTTCATATGCATCACATCCGGAAGTTAATCACATGTTTTTGGTTAATCTTAATACCTTGCATTTTGACCAAATGTATGAGAAACTAAGTGATGCACTCACAATGTCATGCCTACTTGTGACATCCGTCAAATTTTACAGGTTTATTTTCGACCAAACTTTAAATTTATGTACCAACACTAAACTCATGTAGACCCAACAAAAATCAAACAAGTCACACAAAAAAAAAATTATATATATAATAATATTGTATATTTAGCTCAGATTATTTCATAGTCAAATCTAAAAATAATATTGTATATTTAACTCATGTATACCCATATATATACATGCGTGTGTAAGAAAAAAATACATATTTTTTTATGACAACTCTTTCACCAATTTTGAAATTGCTCCACCACCATCTTAATATTTTTAAACAATAAAGTCCATACCCTTACATATGTTCAACACAAGAAAGAAATCTCAATTTTTTTCTTTGTACGTCTCCATCACCTCCAATTATATCATGTGGACCACACACAAACTCTACCTCATCATTTCATTAAATCCTATAAGCATATCAGACACCATATTCCAAATCATTACACCATACTTTCATTACTTCAAATTTTACGGTGACACTACACACAATCTCAATCCCATTATTCAATTATTTTGGAAAAAAACACACACACACTAAATCTTAAGATCTTGAATTGACCCATACCTCTTTATTCTATTCATATGTTTCTACTTCTATATAAGAGGGACTTGGAAGCCTTCAACGGACACACCAAAAATCAACTCAAGCATAAAAAGAATACTCATTCTTGAGAACTCTCTATTTTGGTTTCAACATCATCATAATTTTCATCAACTCTTCAAGTTGAAGCAATTTTATCTACCTTCTCCTTGCATGTGAAGGTGAAACCCGCTCTTAAACGGTTAGCTTAAAATTATATATACGCACAAATACACAACAATGATTTTGATACAAAATCTGTCCCGAATTTAACAGCCTATAACTTTGTCCTAAAGACACGAAATTGATCAAACTCAAACTTTATGATTAAGCTCGTTGAATTAGCTTTCTAAGAACTACTTACACGTTTTCTAACTCAATCAAGTGATACCCGAAACAGTCTTTACAAAATCAGTACGTAGATTTAGACCTTCTGACTTGAGTGGCTGTTTTGGCTTATTTTTTAACAGAATCACAAAAACTTTTCTAAATGAAAGTTGTTTGAAACACGTTAAGATACAAGACTGCAAACTCTCGTAGTTTTTGAAAGACGTTTGCTATTTTAAAAGTTCACGTGAAAATGTTAAAAAGAATCTGTCTAAAAACAAAAATTTCAAAAATGCATACTTACATATATATTTCTCATAAAAATGAAATATCAACTTATAAACATATATATATATATATATAGGGCATGGAATTTTTCATAACCCACTAAATGCGCGCTAATCCAAATAACTTTGGCAAGATGAAGCCGAATCTTGGATTTTTTTTAACATCATTGTAACACATTTTGAACACCATGTTCTTTTAACTATAAAACACGAAATTTTATAAATTCACAAACTCAACCTAAATCCATAATATTATAGGAACCAAGTAGGGATTCAAACACAAGACGGCATTCACACACTCAAGACATGGGATCTATACTAACGGCGAGTTTCACGGCCCCTATTTTTACAATGTTTTACTAACTCACAGGGGGAGAAATCATGCTTGTAATCGTTTCATTGACGCAAGTGGTTTGGTTCAACACATTATTACATGAGTCACATTTATCGCTTTTAAGTCCCCTATTCTATAACCGTTAATTGTGGGTAAACGTGAATTATTGGGAATGGTACTATTCGGGAGTGACAAACCCCACCCGTGGTTAGTAGCTCTAACTTTGATTGTAGGTCAGATTGGGTGCACAATATTCATCTCAATACAATGTTTTGCGATAGAACATTGGGATGGGGCAATTCAATCATGTCGAGTTCGGTTATGGGAGCTCATGGTAATAATTAATATAAACAAATCATGATATTGTTTTTGAGAACAATAGTCACATTTTGAAACCTTGTGGTCGAATGAAATAACTCAATTTTTAAGTGTCTAAACCTGTGAACTCACCAGCATTATGCTGACTGTTTTTAGCATGTATTTCTCAGATAACTGAAGCAAGCATTGGGTTTTTGGGAATGATTTGATTGAAGTCACGACACATTCACATGCATATTTTTTTGGGATTTTCCTTGCATTGCCTATTGACTTAGGGTATATTTGTATAATCTTACACATCATAGTTTGGAAGTTTAGGACATTAGTTTTGTTATGTTTTGGATGATTGTAATTTAAGACACGTGTAAAACTTTGTTATAAATGCATTTAGAAGTCGTTCAATGTAAACAATGACTGTGAATCCATGACCGTCGCACCTAACGTGTTCCGCCTTGGTGCGGTGACAGATTGGTATTAGAGCCATTGGTTATAGATAACCAGGATGCATGTAGTAACTTGAACTATAATCGTAGGCTCACAAGGTTCCATTCGTACTACTTATATAAGCATGACTTAAGTGAAAACATTCTAGGATTATTGTACTGCTAGCATGTCGATAACATGTAACCCTGTTCATGTGTACTCATCGGATGAGGATTACACCTCATTCACACCACCTCCACCATCGTCGTAAGCAGAGAACCATCACCCATCGAGGTTTATAGCGATACCATGGAGGAGGTCACATTGTCAGATGACAAAGACATAGAAGGGAATTATGGATTCAATCTAGTAGAGCTACAAGGGAGTCTAGTTGAGTATGATGCACGCCACGTTACCACTTGTAACAAGAATACCAGATCTAAAGAGATATTACCATACACAATACTCTAGGGACATTCTATGAGATGGAGAACCACACTTCAATGTCTTAGATTAGTTTCTCTAGCACCATCAAACTCAAGTGCATATTTTCTCAAACACTCTATCTCGAATAACTCTCAACCATGTAACCAGTGGTTACAGGGTGGACTTGCGATGCCCTTATGCATAACACTTTGAACCTCGCAATACTTACTAGATAGAGATAGGACGAATCAAAATAATAATTGAAGGTAAATTGACAATTATAGGTGGCCAACGTAATTGTGAATTTACGGGTACATATGAATTTTGACCAATCCTATTGCTCAAATACAAAGAAACTCAACCCATGAAGAAAGATTTATAGGAGATATCGAAAACACCTTACAAAGGACTGTATTTCCATTCATCACTAAGAACATGATGGAAGGATGGATTAAGACTCCCAAATTTTCTCTCATTCTTTCAAGTTGTTGTACGTTCATTGAACCTCCAATGGTGTCGTACGTTCACTGAACCTCTAATGGTGCAACCCTGGCACTTCACTTGAGTACTCATAATCATAAATCAAGTCAATGAATCCACATAAAGGGTAATGTGTACCCTGACCAAACCCATCTATAAGGAAGCTTTTCAACTGAATCCAAAGGAACGAATGAAGAAGGATTGAATTGACGCAATAACCATTTCATTATTTGAAAGTAAAGTGGGAAAACTTCGCCCACTAAGGATGGAACTTAGGGTATTACATTGCTTCCAACGTATGTCGGCCCTTCATTTAGCACAAGTGTCACAAATTTTAAACTACTTTCATCTTTAAGACACCACATGTTGACAACAAAACTGGGTTTATCAAATAGAAACCCATTTGATTTCAACTAATCAAGATTTTGATCACATTCATCGATATTTTGGCAGTATCCATCATTTCTCCCTCGTACTTGATCCTAGTAAGCCTATAACACTCATCATAACTTTCTTTAGAGGACTATCTTGACATAAATTGTAACGTAGCCTCTATGCAATCCTCATGATCTGAGTATAGGAATTAGAAATGAGAAATTGTAGTACGACAATATGCCACTCTGTTGTGGCTGTTAATTTCTTCTATATACTAATTTCCCTCCTCTGGATGAAAGTTGGAAAGAAAAAAATCCTAAGTCACTAAGTGTTATCACCTAGATGAACATTTTAATTAATAGTAAATACCTATATCTCAAATCATTCCTTATACCTATTTCAATAACAATCAATTACTTCGGGTATGATTATCTACATAGAATCGTCAAATCATAATTCATCTTTCGATGCACAAACTCTTATAAATACATCCTAAGTAAAAGTACTTTACCTGTTTACTCTTCCGTTACAAGTGCTTATCACTCGTAAATGGTTCGGTGATTTCAATCTTATTTCACATCTCGACTATGGATTATGTAAACACATAACCCAACATGAATGATTAACAAAACTCTCCAAAATATATATCAAAGAAAGATGTCAACACAAACTTCAGACTAGTTCATCAAATACCTACTCTAATGTTACCCATAAGAACCATAATTTCCCATGTAGTTTATCCTTATCCTATCATGGACTCTATCCCATTGATTTCTACATGTAATCAAAGTTTAGCCTCATTGTGGTTCCACGTAGAACTATCATATATATGTTGATCAAAGCCAATACTCATATGAGGATTACCCTAAATGAAGCTAACTCGTCTGAAAGGTAATTTAACCCGAAATATATTCCTTTTTGATGAAAGCTTCATTCTTCTTCAAGATTTTCTAACCCAACTTGCTCTTTATCATTACTCGTATGACTGATGATAGAGTACATCAGCGTTTGGCACATACAACTAGTCACCTAGCCATCAACCATAATTTATTGCCTAAGATCTTAGCATTCTCCATAACGAATCTGTTACCTAGATCATTGATATTAAAGTTCCATACCAACGACTGTTACAATTGACCAAACAACTAAATTCAACCATCTTTGACAAAATCTCAAGGGAAATTTTGGGTATCTACATTTGATTTGTTGTAACACCACAATTGGCTATGGTATGTGACCGATTAAGTTTCATGGATAGTGCAATATGTTAGTGGCGGTGCACCTTGCACATAAATCTTGATGATATCTCAATTGTGAGAACAAGAGCTGGATAGAGAATTAGCCTTAACCTGGAAACTACAATCACTTCTACCTTGCATCTTGTACAGATGATTGCCATCCCTTTGACAAATTCTAGACACGTTGTCTATTTACATGTCATTGTATGGCATCCAAACCTTGCGTAACTATATGACATCCGTCAAAATTATGGTACAAAACTACTCTCTAAATTTCAAATGGCCAAACCTGATCATCATCTAAAATCATAATGCCCCACTACTCGTTAGTTAAACAATGAGTCAATGATTCACACTCTAATTGAGTTTCCCCATTTATCGGAAGATAGAAAATTTATGTCCGGAAGCCAAGTCCTTAGCTTATAAAGAATAATATTTTCAAAAATTTGAAATTTTTTCCCAAGCAGCTCAGTTGTGAGCTTCTAGAAAAACAAAACACTTAAACTTCTAGAAGAAAGTTTTCTAAAAAGAAAATCCCTAAACTTCTAAAAGAGATCTCTAAAAACAATGTGAACTTCCGAAGAGTTAACTCTATTACCCGAACTATCTTGAAACTTCCATAGAATTAACTCCACTAAGTGAAATATCTCGAAATTCCGACCATGTGACCCACTGTCACACCCCCACCTCTCGTTGTAACAACTGCAAATAAAACAGGTATACCCTCTCTTAACGATAATTTATTATTATTATTTTTTTTATAAGGGGTACTCAAAGACATAACCTGAGGATCATATCAAATAACCCAATATATTAACATATACATACAAGTTTCCTTATAACTACTTAAGTGATTATAAGAAAACTGGTCATAAACCCACATTCACCAAAAGTATATATAGCAACATAAAACTCTGAGAGGGAGACTATGACTATATTATATTGAACCAACTGTAGACTCTTAACCCACTCATAACTTATGAAACTCAACAAAGTTGTTTTCAAAACTAAAGGGGTCTCGACCCAACCAAATGAGAACATGGAATATTAAAGACAAGGATTAATCATGACACAACAAACTAAGATTCAACATTTATCAAATTAAGATTTAATCTGTAAGGAAACGCAATACATTAACCCCACTTATACTCGATCAAACCAGCCACAAACAACTGGCCTAGACCATTTGTTGCACCAATCGAACAAAAAAAAATATATATATAAAGGTATATACGTATACATGTAGGAAAGCAATCAACATCAAATGAGTTAAGGAAGATCATTACTAACAATAAAGGATCGACACTTAGAGGGTTTTTAGAGCCTAAAATTTGCAGCCATGATGCCTACACTAAGTATTAGGGAAGCTATGAGAAGATGAGTTAGGATCATGGGTGATTATTTAATCTTTATAAAATGACAGCTTATATCCCATGTTACAGCCCCAAGGACAGCACCATATCCTGATTTCTGACAGCAATCCCTTCCTTTCTTCCTGCCAGCCGAGAACCCTACTCCAACCCCTTCCTTTGAGCTGCCAAAAACTAGGGAAAGATGACACCCATCAACTATTTGATTGAACCTTTCCAAAATCTGCAGCAAAGATAATGTTAGTACAGGGAATAGCCTCTTCTATTAGTTTAGAACATCTTATCACAAACAAACTAATGAGTAAAGATCCATCCAATTCAAACCAATTTACTTTCCCCCTCATTACTACTCTCCCCAAGCCATGACAAACCCCTATAAATACTCATACATGGCAGCTCTAAGAAACCCACCACAATCCACTTAATCGTTGCCTTACTTCTCACATCCAAGGAGTGAACAAACAGCCAAAGGTTCTGGCCCGAAGGGTTCACCAAAGACACCCCAACAGCCACTCCAAAATACCACTAAGTCTTCAGCCTATCTGCGATACACCACCTTCAGAACCTGCCCAGGACTCAACTGAAGCAACAGTCCACCCAGACAGCAGCAGCAGTGCACGATCAGCATCTCGATTCAGCCCCGCAGCTCAACTCTGTAGCCGTTCACGACACTAGAAGATCATGATCCTTCAATCCTTGCTACCTTCAATCCTTTCTTGCTTAAAGTAAGTCCATATCAAAGTTAAAATCATCACAAATTATTAACTTACTAGAAGCTTTAAGTGAAAATTTTGCACAAACAAACATTTGTAAAATGCGGACAGAAACTGGGGTAGTTTTAACAACCCATAACTCAGTCACAACAACTCGAAACTTAACAAAATCCAACACCATCATTTAGTTCGTTGAATTATCTTTCCAAGCACTACTTATACGCCTTCTAACTCAGCCAAATGATCCCCCAAACAGCCTATACAAAACCAGTGTGCAAAAATTGGACCTTCTGAATTATATGGCCGTTTCGACCCATTTCCTAGCCAAATCACGAAAACTTTACTGAACAAAAGTTGTTCGGGACGTATTAAAGTACCGGACTGTAAAGTTTCATAATTTTGTATAAACATTTGCTATTTTAAAAGTTTATTCGAAGATATTAAACATAGTTCGTATAAAAAAAAATTGGAAGTTTGTCATATTGACTTAACAAATTAATGATAATAATAATAATAATAATAATAATAATAATAATAATAATAATAATAATAATAATAATAATAACAATAATAATGATAATGATAAAAATAAATAATAGCAACAACAACTTAAGTATTATAATCTTGGGCGGTATCGTAAGTCCCCTATTTAAATTTAGGCAAATAAGTAAGACCCCCCTCAACTTAACTATAAATAAAACGAACATTTAAAATAAACGAACACTAAGACAAAAATGTATCTCAATATGATAAGGGTTATTCCACGAATCTCATAAAGCGCCATACATTTTGTAGGGCCAGAGAAGGACACTGAACCCTAAATTCACGGTTACTTGGAACCACCTGATCATCTGCTCATGTGAGTTTCGTAGCCCCCTTTTATTTAAATATTTATACTCTTCGGGGTGAAATACTTGCTATCTTACTTATCCATACATGTTTATTAAAATGATACTTGTTTGAATGTTTATTTTATGAGTACTTATTTCAAAGTCCCCATAGATATATATATGTATGAATGTATGTATTATATCGGTAATTCCACAACTATTTAGCTCAATTGACGAGCCGTGGATTAATATGGACAGTGCTATCGGGCTGACGACCCCATTCATTTCGAGATTTTGGTCGCACCAAATCGTTCCCAAGTGCCTGGGCTTAAATGAATGTATATTTCCATTTACTATATATTTGATTGATTGTTGGCATTATGGGGCGAAAAGTCATAGGTTTGGTTGTGGGCTCATGGTTAAGTAATCATTCACTTGTGCTAATTTTAATTTAAACATTATATGGATAATTTTTATAAATATTTTCCTTCAACATTTTATCGAGTCGTAAACCTACGGACTCACAAACTATTTTAGTTGACCCTTTTTATGCATGTATTTCAGGAAATAACTAAGCTTGGATTATGTATACTCTTTTGTGATACAACCGAAGATTTGGACAATATTGTTTTGATTAGGAAATATGAAGAATCTTTATATGTTGTATTTATTTTGGAATATTGTAAACTACATTATGTATCTCTTATGGACATGAATGCATGCTAGAAGTTTCTTTAGAAACAATGTGGTCAAGATCCGATTTCGTGACACCCTCGTGTTTCCGCTCTAGCGGGGGTGTGACACTCGTCACCTGCGATGATGTCATTCGTCACACTGAGAAGGTTGCGGAAGCATAGTGGTGATGTCTTAGATATGAGATGTGACTTACTTGAACCGATATCACAGCACATAGATTAACTTAAAAGAAATACATTACCAAGGGTATCATAATTACATCCAACATTACAGCTAAGTTTATTACACAATCTGATTTATTTAGTTACAAATATATGAAGTGCATCCTCACCGGGAGTCACTGTCTTCCTGCAAAAGTTTTAAGTTTAAAACGTCAGCACAAAGCTGGTGAGTTCGTTAGTTCAATTCAAAACCATATGATATGATAGGCAAATGTTCAATAAATACACAATTTCAGATAACCATGGGACCTGTATCTAGTTCCTTTCAGACAATCTATAATTTGATAAAGACACTACCCGTCGGTAAATATCTTGATGCCTCATTATCTTAATGTCTATCACAAACATTAAGAAGATGATTTGGAAACAGGTACAAACATTCACACCAAGGGGAGTTGCAAGCTCCCGGCAAATGGGTTGTCAGCCAATAGTATTATCATTGATCCCTGTTCGGCCCTACATGGGTTTACTAGATACAGTTCGAGAAATGAGGACTTTTGATACTGTGATAGAGATACTAACGGCAAAATCCCATGAAATCACACAAGAGTCTCATGAAATCACACAGATAACAGTGATGCATATCATATGTTCAGAAAAAGGATTGCAGAATTATCCCGATGCTTATAAAACTTTAAAGATAAAAGGGATTGTACGAAACTCACTTGATGTCTCACAGTAGTAAGATCACTCGCAAACTGATGCTAATGGTGTAATTCTGCATTAATTTTATGTTTAATAAATTATTTATGTTTTAACTTACTGATTAGATCTTTCTGAACGTCCAATGTCAAAGTCATTGCCTTGAAAGTCATCAAACTGATATTAGATTTTTAATTAATTATTTTAATGTCATATCATACAATATATGATAATGTAGGAAACTATACTGATTCAGGCTCCTAATACTAGGTTGATGACACACTTGATTAACCAAAACAATCTCGGATTAATCAAATAGTTAATGTTGTTGATTATAATGCTAAAATAGTTCTTAGACAGATTAATGGCTTAGAAATGATAAATCCTTGTTATTGATTACCCAAATATCATGAAATATCTCAATGTAGCATCAGAATAGGTTTAATAACCATGTTTAACATACTAATCTGCCCGTTATCGTAAACCTCAGATAATCGTTCCAATGAGTATGTTAATGATTGTGATTACTTTGAAACACTTGGATTTCACATTGCATGTCAAAGATTAATCAAACTAATCACCTACATTGTCATAATCAAATGGTTTAAACCATTATAACCATTGTTATGATTCCATGCAAACCGGGCATTACAACGGATCAAAACAAGGATTTATCCGTTAAAACATCGTGTTCTTCGTTTATAATCAATCCTAGCCATCATCTAGGCAATAATCAACAACCCTAACTATATCATTACGATCAAAAACAAGATTTAATCAAACATTATCAAACTAGAAGGTTAAAACGAACTGTTACCTAGTTAAACGGAGTTCTGAGTGTACAACGACGATCAGGACTTGCAGAAACGTTCAATTCCCTGGTGCGATCCACGCGATCAAAAGGATTCAAAAATGGAGGTTTTATGGATTGAGAGACTTGTTTTCGTCTGGAATGACAGAAACGTCGAGAGGAAGGACAAGAGTGGTTTTCTAGATGCATTCTAACGTTTTAAGCAACTTGTCGACGAAATTGGCTCCAGGCGCATCACCCCAGACCAAACCTTCACGCGGGGCGTACCGCGCGGAAGGAAAGAACTCCAGATATTTTTGTACACCTCGCGCATACCGCCTTGTGACAGTTGCGTACGAAGAATTCGGCAGTAATGATGTGAGCACATTTGGTCGGCTTGAAATCCACGAGGATTTAGTAACTTTTGTTATTGGGGATTGATAGTATGTGAAAAATGATGAACGTGGGCGAAAACCGTGCGCAAAACGGAGTTCGTATGCTCCCGGAATCGCGAAACGAAGTTTAAATCAAATATTGGAAGAAAAACACGCTAGGCGCATAGCCTAACTCCCAACCCTCCAGAGCCAGGCTATGCGCCCAGGCACTATGTCGGCTAAAACTCTATTAAACGATCAGATTGCGTAGAAACTTGAAACAAACGCCATTTCTCGACCTCCAGACGCCATTTCTTCATATTTTCACCTTCAATCTTCATTTTAAAGCTCCTCAAACATCTGGATCATCCCACGGATCATATATACAAGTCCTGATCGTTGTTTTACCCGCAGGAATTCTTCAGAACAGGTAACGGTTCGTTTTAACCTTCTAGTTTGATTTTGATTGATTAGATCTTGATTTTGAACGTAATGAGATAGTTAGGATTGTTGATTATTGCCTAGATGATGGCTAGGATTGATTATAAACGAAGAACACGAAGTTCTAACGGTTAAATCCTTGTTTTGATCCGTTGTGATGCCCGGTTTGCATGAAATCATACCTATGATTATAATGGTGTAAACCATTTGATTATGACAATGTAGGTGATTAGTTTGATTAATCTTTGAAATGCAAAGGTTAAATCCAAGTGTTTCAAACTAATCATAGTCATTAACATACTCATTGGAATGATTATCTGATGTTTGTGATAACAGTCAGATTAGTATGTTAAATCTGGTTATTTCACCTATTCTGATGCTACATTGTGATATTTCATGATATTTGGGTAATCAATAACAAGGATTAATCATTTCTAAGCCATTAAATCATCTAAAAATTGTCTTAGTATTATAATCAACAATATTAACTATTTGATTAATCCGAGATTATTTAGATTAATCAAGAGAGTCATCAACTTTGTATTAGGAATCTAATGCAATGTAGGTTCCTACATTATCATACATTGTATGATATAATATTAAATTAATTAATTATATAATTAATATCGAGTTGATGATTTATTAAGCAATGTCTTTGACATTGAACGTTCAGAAAGATCTAATCAGTAAACTAGAACATAAATAACTTATTAAATATAATTAAATGCAGAATCATCTCTTTGTTGTTAGATTTGAGAGATTTTGCTACCTTATATCATCAGGTGAGTTTCGTACCACCCCTGTTCTTTTAATGTTGTATAAACATCGGGGTATAACTGCTAAACTTTTCTTGATCATATGATATGTGTCACTGTTATCTGCGTGATTTCATGTGATTAACTGAATTTGTGGATTTCATGGGATTGTTGCCGTTAGTATCTCTATCATGATATCAAAGTCCTCATTCTTGAACTGTATCTAGTGAACCCATGTGTGGCCGAGCAGAAAACATTGATAGTACTATCGGTTGACACCCCATTCACTGGGAGGATTGCATCTCCCCTGGTGTGAATGTTTGTTATCTGTTTCCTGAACTTCTTAATGGTGTGATAGACATTAAGATAATGAGGCAATAAGATATGTACCGACGGGTAATATCGAGAACTGAACATATCGTCCGAAAGGAACTAGATACGGGTCCCATGGTTATCCGGAACTGTGAACATGTATTTGAATTTAACTGTCATATCATATGATTTAACTAAACTGTATGAACTCACCAGCTTTGTGCTGATGTTTTCGAAACTAAAACTTTTGCAGGCAATCAAGGACAACGGTGAGGATGCACTCACAGCACTAGCAACAACTGTAATTAAATAAATTGTAATATGTATAAACTGTAATAATATTTGTAACCACGAACCTTGTAATGTAAGTTTTACTTTTCGTAATCTGTGTGCTATGATGATACCGGATCAAGTAAGTCACCCCTCATGCTCTGAGACATCACCACTATGCTTCCGCTACCCTTTTGATGACATCATTCTCAGGTGACGAGAGGTGGGGGTGTGACAGGGTGGTATCAGAGCCACAGGTTATAGAGAACTAGGTGGACATAGGGGCCTAGACTATAACCATAGGCTCGTATAATGACACAGAGAGCACCGAACATTAATATCGAACAAAACTTGTGTTGAATTAAGCCAGGGTAATCAGGTGGTACAAATTTCAATTATGAGTGGCCAGCGTAACTGAAATTTGCAACACGTGTGCATTCTAGTTTAAGTCAATCCAAGCTGAACTATAACAATTCTAAAGACTAATAGTTGCTTTGAGATAGGAAGAGATATCATATCATGTTTGTATTGAATATTATTATTCAATGTTTATTTCATGATACTGATCTAGAACTTTGTTTATTCAGCAATGGCGAACCCGGGAGAAAACTATATTTACCAGAGATTCCCTTACATCATCCTTGACGACACACCCAGTGACAGCTCGGGATCGAGCTCGGGTGCAGTACCATCTCATGCGTCTTCTGTATCATCTCAGGTGGGACCACAGCTACCAGCTACACCACCCGGATCTCCTTTTGTACCACCACTACCGCCCGGATCTCCGTTCATACCACCACCACCACCGGGATCCCCACCGGTGCACAGTCCACCCCACTCACCGCTGGCCGACGCTTCGGTCATGAGGAGGCAGAGCTCCTCACCACACAGAGCCCCGGCATGGGACGGGCTCAGGCGTATGCGGGGCCAGGCCCGAAAAACCACGGGGCTACCTCCACGACGCCCTATGGCTCCACGGGACGAGCCAGCACCAGTATACGAGGTGGGAGAATCCTCCCACCAAGCTGAGCTTCGGGCTCAGGTACAGCAGGTCTCTCAGGACCTGCTGGGCCTCCGACAGGATCTGCAGCAGCACCATGCCACGATGGAGGACACCCGTAACACGGTGTTGGAGATTCTCACGTCTCACCTGGCTCTTATGGAGCAGGTGACTACTCAGGGTGCGGACACCCTAGCCTGGAGGGCGACCATTGAGGATCGCCTTCGGAGGACCTGGTGGAGGGAGATGATTGCTGCATGTAAGCAGCGGGTGGCAGCCTTTGGGGAAAGGCTGCAGGGACTGATATGGATGCTCGGTACGCTGAGCACCGAGGCTAGACTTATCTGGTTAGCTATAATACTTGCTACTATAGCTATAGTGCTAGCCTGTTTACCGTATTTCTTACGGTAAGTCAGATCAGTTGACCCACATTTTTGGGATTTTCATTGTACATCTCATAGACGGATAGGTTGTTTGTATGGATATATTATGAGGGCACTCTTTGTATCATAAACTTTATGGTTCTATAATAACAGTGTTGTTTTAATCAAACGTTTGTTTCTGTATATCTGTTGTATGTTATGTGAACACTATATCTATATCAGTATGAGAACGTATCTATGAACATATCAGTATGAGAACGTATCTATGAACATATCAGTATGAGAACGTATCTATGAACATATCAGTATGAGAACGTATCTAACTGAAAACATATTGCGCTGATATACAGTACGAGAGCCATACTGTATGCGAATATGTCGAACTAAAAATATATATATTGTGCGAAAATACAGTACGAGAGCAATACTGTATGCAAATATATCTAACTGAAAATATATTGCGCTGATATACAGTACGAGAGCCATACTGTATGCGAATATATTAACTAAAGTACAGTACGAGAGCCATACTGTACGAGAACATATCTGAACGAGAACGTATCTGTAATGTGAACGAGAACATATCTAATGAGAACATATCTGTAACTAAAGTACAGTACGAGAGCCATACTGTACGAGAACACGTGAACATATCTGTTGTTGTGTGAGAACATATCTAGTACATGAACTGAGAACATATCAGAGGACTTGTGTGAGAACATATCCTAGTCCTGTATGAACATATCTCTAAAAACATGTATTGCGAGGCAATGAGTTGGGTTATACTCTACACATGTTTTAAAATAACAGGACTAAGTATAACTACGAATATCTGAATGACTAGTGTGAACTGAGAACGTATCTGGATCTTTTCAATATAGTTATACTTGAATACTTGAATGATCACATTTCAACATGAAATTGTCAGCATGTCTGAACATGGTTGAGTTATGTGATTAAAAAGGGTTATATCTTTAATATTCTTGAACTGACCTGAGTTTGTCTGCATGTGAGCAGAACTATGGCTCCGAAAAGAGGTCGTCCAGCTAAGAAAGCTACCGAGAATATTACTCCCCCTGAACCGAATCCAGTTCCACCACCTGTTTCTGAAACAAATACCGTTCCTCTGGTGAACCAGGACCCAAACCCGACACCAATGGCAGCTCCTAGTGGGTCGGTATTGAATGAAGCAGCTATAGCCCGAATCGTAAAGGAACAGTTATCGGCTGCTGGCATTGTAATACCACCACAGCCACATGTCACTTCTGGGTCTGGTCATGTGGAACATAATGCCACAGGTGGACACGTTGAAACTGTTCATACCACAGGCACAACTACTACTGCTCCTGATCCACCATGACAGGGATGTACGTATAAATACTTTGCTTCCTGTAACCCACCTACTTTCACAGGTAGGGAAGGAGCGGCTGGACTCCTTAGGTGGATCGAGGAGATGGAAACAAAACTGAAAATCAGCCAGTGTCTGGAGGAGCATAAGGTGTCTTATGCTGCCTGTTCTTTGAAAGAATCAGCTCTTACCTGGTGGAATACCCAGGCTAAAACTTTGGGTTCTGTTACAGTTGATTCTATGGGCTGGAATGAATTCAAAACTCTGATTATGTCAGAGTACTGCCCAATCACTGAAATCCAAAAACTTCAGGAGGAATTCTGGAGTCACTCAATGGTCGGTGCTGATTGTTTAGCCTACACCGATCGCTTTCATGAACTTACTTGCCTACTTCCCAATATGTTTCCAACTGAGGCAGCATTGATTGAGAAGTATATCAAAGGGTTGGTTCCCCAGATTCGGGGAAATGTAACTGCTGCTGAACCCACAACCCTCAAAAGAACCATTCTGTTGACCACCAAGCTTACCGATGAAGCGGTAAGAAGTGGTACATTGATCTCAAAATCTCAGACGGCCGTGGGCCGTAGTGAAGCTGGTACCTCGAACGTTTCTAAAGGTACCAAACGTAAATGGTTTGGCAAGTCCAAGACCAAAGCTCCAGCTGAAACCAGTCAGAACAAACCAACCGTGAAAAACTATGGAGCGGCGGTACCGGAGAGGAAAGTTTACACTGGGCCGGCGCCCAAATGTGATAGGTGTCCCTACCATCACACAGGACCATGTCCTGTTTGTGCAAAATGTAATCGGGTAGGACACTATGCTAAATACTGCAACTTTCCTGCTCGTCAACCAAACCAAGCTCCACGACCCACTGCTCAAACAAACCGGTCATGTTACACTTGTGGAAGCCCTGATCACCTCATGCGCAATTGTCCAACCAATAACACCAATCCAGGGAATCAAGCTAGGGGCAGAGCTTTTCAGATTGGTGCAGCCGAGGCAAGACATGATGCAAACATTGTCACTGGTACGTTCCTTCTCAATAATCTTTATGCATCAGTTTTATTTGACACAGGAGCAGATAAGAGTTTTATTTCTCCTGAATTTGCATCATTACTTTCATTGCCTACGGTAGAACTAGAAACTCCTTATGTCATTGAACTTGCAAACGGCAAGATGATCAAAACTAGCAGTGTTATTCAAGGATGTTCCTTGAATCTGAATGATCACCTTTTCTGTATCGACTTACTTCCTATTGAGCTTGGTAGCTTTGATGTCGTGGTAGGCATGAATTGGCTTTCTGATAACCAAGCGGAAGTTGTATGTCAAACTAAGGTGATCCGTATTCCATTACCTAACGGTAATACACTGGTAGTTCAAGGAGAACGAGCCGGTAGAAAACTTGGTCTCATATCTTGTATGCGGGCTCAGAAATTTTTAAGGAAAGGCTGTTATGCTTTCCTGGCACATGTGACCGAGCACAATTCTTCACCTACACGTATCACTGATATCCCAGTAGTCAAAGATTTTCCTGAAGTTTTTCCTGAAGATATATCAGGATTACCCCCAACAAGACAGGTTGAATTTCGTATTGACTTGATTCCTGGCGCTGCACCTGTTGCTAAAGCCCCGTATCGGCTTGCGCCATCTGAAATGCAAGAACTTTCAGGTCAATTACAGGAACTTCTTGATAAAGGTTTCATTCGACCCAGTTTTTCACCCTGGGGAGCACCAATTCTTTTTGTGAAAAAGAAAGATGGATCATTCAGGATGTGTATCGACTACAGGGAACTCAATAAACTGACAATCAAGAACCGTTATCCATTACCTCGTATTGATGATCTGTTTGATCAATTGCAAGGTGCTACATATTTCTCAAAAATTGATTTGAGGTCCGGATATCATCAGTTGCGAATCCATGACAATGATGTTCCAAAAACTGCTTTCCGAACCCGGTACGGACATTACGAGTTTTTAGTAATGCCGTTTGGTTTAACCAATGCACCTGCAGTTTTTATGGATCTGATGAACCGAGTATGTAGACCTTATCTGGATAAGTTTGTGATTGTATTTATTGATGATATTCTCATTTATTCCCGGAACCAGCAGGAACATGCCCAACATCTGAAACTCATCTTAGAACTTCTAGCACGTGAACAGCTATATGCCAAATTTTCCAAGTGTGAATTTTGGTTACGAGAAGTTCAGTTTCTGGGGCATGTTGTGAATGAGAATGGTATTCAAGTGGATCCCAGTAAGATCAAAGCGGTAGAACAATGGGAGACACCCCGAACCCCGACTGAAATACGTCAATTCTTAGGGTTGGCAGGTTATTATCGTCGATTTATCAAGAACTTTTCAAAAATCGCTCTGCCACTTACCACTTTGACTCAGAAGAACCAACCGTTTATATGGGGTTCCCAACAGGAGGAGGCTTTCCAACTGTTGAAACATAAACTCTGCAATGCACCTATCTTAACACTACCGGAAGGTACAGATAACTTCACGGTTTATTGTGATGCTTCCCGTCAGGGACTTGGGTGTGTTTTAATGCAGAACGATAAGGTGATCGCTTACGCTTCTCGGCAGTTGAAAGTACACGAGAAGAACTATACCACTCACGATCTAGAACTTGGTGCAGTTGTGTTTGCACTCAAGATTTGGAGACATTATCTGTACGGAACCAAGTGTATTGTGTACACGGATCACAAAAGTCTCCAACATATTCTAGATCAGAAAATGTTGAACATGCGACAAAGGCGATGGGTTGAACTCTTGAACGATTATGATTGTGAAATCCGTTATCACCCAGGCAAGGCAAATGTTGTGGCCGATGCCTTGAGTCGCAAGGAACGGATCAAACCCCTACGTGTGAGAGCGTTAGGTTTGACTATCCAAACCAGTCTAATTCCTCAGATTAGAAATGCTCAGCAACAAGCTTTACAAACAACGAATTATCCAGCTGAGAACCTAAGAGGATTAGACAAATTACTCGAAACTAAAGCTGATGGAGTTTTGTATTTCAAGAACAGAATCTGGATTCCTCTGTTCGGTAACTCTCGAACAACCATCTTGGATGAGGCGCACAAATCCAGGTATTCTATTCATCCAGGTGCCGATAAAATGTATAAAGATCTTAGAGATTTTTACTGGTGGCCTGGGATGAAGAGAAACGTATTAGAATACGTGGACCGATGTTTAACGTGTCTTAAAGTGAAGGCTGAACATCAACGACCTTCTGGGTTACTCCAACAACCTGAGATTCCCATGTGGAAATGGGATCAGATCTCTATGGATTTCATTACAAAACTACCCAGAACGTCACGTAACCATGACTCGATATGGGTTATCGTTGATCGCCTTACTAAATCTGCGCATTTCTTACCCATCCGAGAAGATTACTCTATGGATCGACTGGCTAAACTCTATGTTAATGAGATTGTATCTCGACATGGAGTACCGATCTCTATCATTTCTGACAGAGATAGTCGATTTATGTCACGATTTTGGCAAACTCTTCAGAATGCTCTGGGCACGCAAATCAATATGAGCACATCCTATCATCCACAAACGGATGGGCAAACGGAGCGAACAAATCAAACGTTAGAAGACATGCTCAGAAGCTGTGTGATTGATTTTGGAGGTAGCTGGGATATTCATCTTCCACTTGTGGAATTCTCGTACAATAACAGCTACCATACCAGCATACAATGCGCTCCATTCGAGGCACTGTATGGGCGCAAGTGCAGATCTCCTATTTGCTGGTCGGAAATAGGAGAAAATCAAATCATTGGCCCAGAATTCATCCAAGAAACCACTGACAAGATCGCACTGATTCAAGAACGAATTAAAGCTGCTCGCGATCGTCAAAAGAGTTATGCTGATAACCGTCGTAGACCACTAAAATTCCAAGTTGGTGATCGTGTAATGTTGAAAGTATCACCCTGGAAGGGCATTTTCAGATTTGGTAAACGAGGTAAACTCTCACCGAGGTTTGTAGGGCCATTTAAAATTCTTGAACGAATTGGATCTGTAGCCTACAGACTCGAATTACCTCTTGAACTCAGTAACATTCATGACGTTTTTCACGTATCAAATCTGAAAAAGTGTTTAAACGATGAATCTTTGATCGTACCTCTCGAAGAACTTCAGATCGATGATAAACTTCAATTTACCGAAGAACCGGTAGAAGTAATGGATCGAGAAACGAAAGTACTAAAACGTAGCCGCATACCGATTGTTAAAGTGCGGTGGAACTCGCAGCGAGGACCCGAATATACGTGGGAACGTGAAGATCAAATGAAAGCAAAGTACCCACATCTATTCTTGTAAACAATTGTCTTAATGTAAGTCTTCATTAAATTTCGGGACGAAATTTCTCTAACAGGAGGAGACTGTGACAGTTGCGTACGAAGAATTCGGCAGTAATGATGTGAGCACATTTGGTCGTGCTTGAAATCCACGAGGATTTAGTAACTTTTATTATTGGGGATTGATAGTATGTGAAAAATGATGAACGTGGGCGAAAACCGTGCGCAAAACGGAGTTCGTATGCTCCCGGAATCGCGAAACGAAGTTTAAATCAAATATTGGAAGAAAAACACGCTAGGCGCATAGCCTAACTCCCAACCCTCCAGAGCCAGGCTATGCGCCCAGGCACTATGTCGGCTAAAACTCTATTAAACGATCAGATTGCGTAGAAACTTGAAACAAACGCCATTTCTCGACCTCCAGACGCCATTTCTTCATATTTTCACCTTCAATCTTCATTTTAAAGCTCCTCAAACATCTGGATCATCCCACGGATCATATATACAAGTCCTGATCGTTGTTTTACCCGCAGGAATTCTTCAGAACAGGTAACGGTTCGTTTTAACCTTCTAGTTTGATTTTGATTGATTAGATCTTGATTTTGAACGTAATGAGATAGTTAGGATTGTTGATTATTGCCTAGATGATGGCTAGGATTGATTATAAACGAAGAACACGAAGTTCTAACGGTTAAATCCTTGTTTTGATCCGTTGTGATGCCCGGTTTGCATGAAATCATACCTATGATTATAATGGTGTAAACCATTTGATTATGACAATGTAGGTGATTAGTTTGATTAATCTTTGAAATGCAAAGGTTAAATCCAAGTGTTTCAAACTAATCATAGTCATTAACATACTCATTGGAATGATTATCTGATGTTTGTGATAACAGTCAGATTAGTATGTTAAATCTGGTTATTTCACCTATTCTGATGCTACATTGTGATATTTCATGATATTTGGGTAATCAATAACAAGGATTAATCATTTCTAAGCCATTAAATCATCTAAAAATTGTCTTAGTATTATAATCAACAATATTAACTATTTGATTAATCCGAGATTATTTAGATTAATCAAGAGAGTCATCAACTTTGTATTAGGAATCTAATGCAATGTAGGTTCCTACATTATCATACATTGTATGATATAATATTAAATTAATTAATTATATAATTAATATCGAGTTGATGATTTATTAAGCAATGTCTTTGACATTGAACGTTCAGAAAGATCTAATCAGTAAACTAGAACATAAATAACTTATTAAATATAATTAAATGCAGAATCATCTCTTTGTTGTTAGATTTGAGAGATTTTGCTACCTTATATCATCAGGTGAGTTTCGTACCACCCCTGTTCTTTTAATGTTGTATAAACATCGGGGTATAACTGCTAAACTTTTCTTGATCATATGATATGTGTCACTGTTATCTGCGTGATTTCATGTGATTAACTGAATTTGTGGATTTCATGGGATTGTTGCCGTTAGTATCTCTATCATGATATCAAAGTCCTCATTCTTGAACTGTATCTAGTGAACCCATGTGTGGCCGAGCAGAAAACATTGATAGTACTATCGGTTGACACCCCATTCACTGGGAGGATTGCATCTCCCCTGGTGTGAATGTTTGTTATCTGTTTCCTGAACTTCTTAATGGTGTGATAGACATTAAGATAATGAGGCAATAAGATATGTACCGACGGGTAATATCGAGAACTGAACATATCGTCCGAAAGGAACTAGATACGGGTCCCATGGTTATCCGGAACTGTGAACATGTATTTGAATTTAACTGTCATATCATATGATTTAACTAAACTGTATGAACTCACCAGCTTTGTGCTGATGTTTTCGAAACTAAAACTTTTGCAGGCAATCAAGGACAACGGTGAGGATGCACTCACAGCACTAGCAACAACTGTAATTAAATAAATTGTAATATGTATAAACTGTAATAATATTTGTAACCACGAACCTTGTAATGTAAGTTTTACTTTTCGTAATCTGTGTGCTATGATGATACCGGATCAAGTAAGTCACCCCTCATGCTCTGAGACATCACCACTATGCTTCCGCTACCCTTTTGATGACATCATTCTCAGGTGACGAGAGGTGGGGGTGTGACACGCCTATTGTCGAAGTCAGACGCTAGGCGTACCGCCTAGAACCAGTTTTCTCAAACTTTTGGATTTTCTTCGTTTTGCGATTCCGGACAATCCGTAACTCCGTTTCGCGCACGGTTTTCTCCCACGTTCATCATTTCTTGCGTACTATCAGCCTGTAATAATTTCGATTGTCAAATCATCGTGGATTTCAAGCATGATCAGCTGTGCTCACATTCTTGATGACGTAATTCTTCGAATGCAATTGTCACACCCTTTGTCCAGCCATTTACCTATCTACAGGATGCAACAATTGGAGAGTCAGTACAGGATCAGTTTAGCACGAAATAAGCTTTGTAAATCGTTAATGACGTTGATCAGGTGTTATTAACCATTTACCCAACTCATAGGCTCTAAACGTTTCCCATCCCGTCACCCCAGCGTGCATGACTCTAACTACCTTTCTAACCTTACACCTACGTCTTAACTCATACATAACATTCAGCTCGTGGCATCAAACTACCCTTGACTGGCATTCTTATCATTCTGTCCCATTTTCAGTTTAAGTCCAGTCATTAAGGATGACCGGATTCTCAAACTATGGCTCTGATACCAACTTGTGAGGCCCCGAATCCCGGGAATCCCCTCGGTTGGCACACATCAAACCCATAACCGTTAACCATCATTACTTTATTATAGCAGCGGAAATCAAAGTGACAACATAGAATATTATACATATCTAAAGAAACATTAATACATAACCCACTCCTTTAATATTCTATAACATAGCGAGTTCATGCCAGATTATGCCAGGGTAGTTCTCGGGGTATGCCTTGAGCCTTCCTGCTATTCTTTATCAATACCATTCAACCTGATATGCATGCTAAAACAAGTCAGCTTTCGCTGGTGAGTTCTAAGTTAACTTTTCACGAAAGTACATTATTTAAAATACATAAACCTCAACATTCACTGTTGACCTAAGTCAACAGTCTTGTGCAGCACAAGACACCTCAACTGACGACCCGAAGTCGACAGGCTTGTATAAATACAAGACACCTCAACTGCCAACCCGAAGTTGACAGGCTCATACATGTATAAGACTTCCTCAACTAGCGACACATAGTCGACAGGCCTGTTCTTTCACAGGACTTCTTAAACCATCAACCGAAATTGACGGCTCATACAGGTACAAGACTTCTTAACATACATCATAACATGGTTTAAATCTTTTACAGCATCATATACATAAACGGTCCTTCGCACCGCAGTGCTCAGGTTTTGCCCAACCGCAGCTGGGACTTCCTTATCACATTCACTGCTCGACCACGGTCGATGTCTTTCAAAAATCAATTCTTTCTCAATCGCAGTTGAGACTTAAAACATTCTTTACATCTCATCTGAGACTTTTAAAATCGTTTACTTCTCAACCGTAGTTGAGATTTAAACCGTTGTTTATTTTAAAACTTTCTTTACTGGAAATCACTCTTCATCTGAAAACATTATTTACCTGATCATTATCAGGTTAAAATCATTCTTTCATACCATAACTTTATAACATGCATAAAACATTCTTTGCCGTCACATATTCTTTTAACCAACCGTAGTCAGTTAAAACAATCATTTTCATAAAATAACATTACAACATGCATATCAGCCCAAAATGGTAAAACATTTAAAACAGGGCTATAAGAACTCACTTGATGTCTTACTGTAGCAAGATCCCTCGTAAACTGGTGCTAACGGTATAACTCTGCATTGGTTTGCGTTTAATTAGCTATCTATACTTTAACTTACAGATTAAATCTTTCTGAACGTTCAATATCAAAGACATTGCCTTGATAGTCATCAAATCGATATTAGGTTGATAACACACTTGATTAGTTAGAATAAATCTTGGATTAATCAAATAGTTAATGTTGTTGATTGAACTGCTAAAACAGGTTCCTAGACAGATTAATGGCTTAGAAATGACCAATCCTTGTTATTGATTACCCAGATATCATGAAATATCACAACATAGCATTAGAATAGGTGTAACAACCATATTTAACATACTAATATACCTGTTATCATAAACATCAGATAACCATTCCAATGAGTATGTTAATGGTTGTGATTAGTTTGAAACACCTGGATTTCACGTTGCATGTCAAGGATTAATCAAACTAATCACCTACAGTGTCATAATCTCATGGTTTAAACCATTATAACCATTGTTATGATTTCATGCAAACCGGGCATTACAACGGCTCAAAACAAGGATTTACCCGATAACAATTCGAGTTTGTCATTTAAAATCAATCCTAGCCATCATCTAGGCAATAATCAACAACCCTAACTATATCATTACGTTCAGAAACAAGATTTAATCAATCATTATCAATCTAGAAGGTTAAAATGAACCGTTACCTCTTCAAACAAAGTTTTGTGCGTAAAAAGACGATCCGAACTTGTATTAACGATCCTTGGTGCGATCTACTTGTTCAAGAGGCTTCAAAATTGAGCTTGGATGGCTTAGAAGATGATTTTTCGTGGGTATGGAGGCTGAATCGTCGAATAGAAGCAAAAAATGAGACTTCTAGATGAAAAACTGACTTTTTAAGCCCAATTTGCGTCCGGATGACGTCAGGCGCATCGCCCCACCCCAGACGGTGGTCTGGGGCGTACCGCGCGGGTCTAAGGCGGCCAGATTTTGATCCTATCTTCGTTTCGCGATTCCGGGAGCATACGATTATAATCTCAAGACCTAAAGAGTTCAAAATATTTGACCTCTAATCTATTGCTATATTCAATTCAGTGTATCTTGAAATCGAAGCCTCGTTTCACGATTTCGCTTACACTCATTCTCTTCATTTTCGAGTTGTGATTCTAACCTGAGAATTTTGAGTTGTCACACATATCATCGTGGATTTCAAGCACGTTCAAATGTGCTAAATTTTTCGGCTGTTACAGTTTTTCTTCAGTTGCAGGTAGGAGACTTCCCATTTGATGATAATTTTGACCGCTTAATCTAAAAATAAACAGAGCCCTGCCGTTATTAATTGATGAATCAAATTTTCCACCCATGGAGGTAAAGGAGAACATCGAATTGTATCGATGAATATTTTTCAAGAATAACTTGCTTTTTGCGTCAGTGTCTTTATAAAAATCTTGATAACTCCGTAGAGGATCTTTAAAAACAAGAAGCTGAACCTTCCCGTAACCACAACAAAGAGAATAACATGTTTTTCCCCTAGGTTTTTTCCTCTTTCGCTCTCATGTGTCCATAGTTTTGCATGACTTAGTTCACATATAATTGTTTGATCACCATGATCTAGGTAATCTATTTCATATGAAATAAATAAAAACATAAAAATTTAATTTTAATGACACAAGACTTTAACATGTAAATAAGTAAAAAAGTTTAAAGTATATGCAAATAGTCTAACATAAGCATTTATTTAAACACAAATAAAGTCGAATACTTTGTTAGTAAAAATATGATTAGATGAAAAATGCCATGCTATATAAGCAATGTTTTCATAACCGGATCGGACGTCGAACCGGTCTCCTTACTTGTCACAGGTCCGACCGGTCGAACCGAATCTAAGAACCGGATGATTTTATAAACATTTCATAAATATATATATATATATATATATATATAAAATAAATAAAAAAACCGGTTGAACCACCGGTCCGATCACCGGTTTTCCGGTCCAACCACCAGTTCACCGGTTCGACCGGCCGATGAACCCTAACCGGACCGGTCCGACCACCGGCTCGACCGGTTGTCCCGGTCCGGTTTTCAAAACATTGTATATAAGAGACAAAAATGCATCACTAATGATGATTTTTGTGTATTTATTTACAATAATTTACAGTTGTTATGTTATAAGTTATACATTTATGCTTACCTCAATTCTGAATAAAAATATTTATTATATTGTAGTTTAAAAATGAGTATTTTAGATACATATTTATTGTGAGCAGTAATAAAAAATTAGTTGTAGAACATGTATCAGAATAAGTATATTAGTATAGCGTGTTATAAATTGTATTTAAATAATCAAGTCCGTTATATTGTTGGAATACTAAAACTTTTATCAGTAATAACAGTTATTCAGTTGTTTTGAAGCGCTTTTGTTATATTCCTAAAACATTAGATTTATTTATAAAACTAATATAATGAAAACAATGGTAGTTTATAATAAATACCTTTTGAAATGCCTGTGAATACGTCTTGAGTAGACTCACAAATATTTAATTGTTCGTCTTCTGTTAATTCATCCATACGTATAAGAAACATACATCGCTTCTTTTTTCTTGTGTTATGTGAAGTTGATGCTAAGTTAGTTAAACAACTTTTTCCAGTGGACTTTAATGGAGTACTTGATGTCATGCAATTAGAAGACATATATCCATGTGTGGAACCTGAAAAATGAAACTTAATGTATGAATTTTATAACCGTAAATTGGAGATTATACATAGTTGATTTCTATATAATAAATGGTAATATAAATTTCAATTAAGAAATTAGTAATAAATTATGCTAACAAAGTTTAGTTTTTACCATTGGATCCTGTGAGAATTGAAGATACCAAATTTCTGTCAATGTCTGTAACATTTGTATTTTTATCATTCCTTTGTGCACCCAAATACATTTTCCTTTGTTTTTGTCATTCATCACAATGGTTGATCCCCATTTTAGGATGAAAAGTTGTAAATATATTATCAAATTGATGGCTACGATGGAGGGTACAAACTTGAAGGTATATAAATTATTTACCACGTCTTGTGTTTTCTTTTTGATTATGAAATTTGGTGTGACAATTCAAATTTAAACCTATTAAATAATAAAAAAGTTTGATCAATGAAATTCCGTTGGTAAATGAATAAATATATTCTTATATGTATAATATACTAATTATATTTCTATAAATTTATAAAAAAGTATGTGTATGTAACCGTAAATATTTATTTACCATGTGATGTAAGTGAAACGAAGAAAGGTATTTCAATGCATGTTTGGTTTGCATTATGGAATATTTTCTGAGAAGCTGAATCTGTTGGCGTATAACCGGGCTTTTTACTATCAACATATATCTTTCTTTGGTGTCTTTTATGAGCAGCAAGACTTTCGGCAATTGTAGGATAAACTACTAATAAACAATAGAGTTTTAATGCATGAAACAATTAATTATAGTTACAATGGATTTATATTTAATAAATATAAATAAAGAATCGAGCTTTAATTATAAAAGTACAACTCACATGTATTTTTAAATTAATAATAACGTAAATATATTGAATAGTATAAATAAAAACTATAAGTAAGCAATTTTTTATTTTTTGAAATCATTCGGTGCTTAAAAAACAACATCATAATCGTTGTTAAATTATGTTTCTTATAAATTTAATGTTATATATATTTAGAAGTAAGTTCAAGATGTGTTTAAAGTAAACAAAAAAATCATCAGCTAATGAAAATACATCAAAATTCTGAACTCATGGCTGGTTTGTTGAATCAAAGTCCTTAAACTCGATCAATATGTGTTTAAAGTAAATAAAAAACACACCAGGCGATGATAGTATATCATAATCCTTAACACATGGTTGGTTTGTTTAATGAAAATCGTTAACCTGAAGATGTGTTTAAAGTAAATAATTAAACTCACCAGGTGATGATAATGATGGACAGACGAAATAAAAACCGTAGCATTAATTGTTTTGTTAATTGTTTTTTTTTTTTTATGTTTGAAGTACCAAACACTAAAATACAGTTTGGTCAATAAATTCATAATTCAAAATTTTGAATCAATTAAATGTTCTAATGCGTTATACGTAATTTTGGAAATGGAAGATATTAAAAAAAAATGGGTTCAAATCTCTCCCAAGGCAAAATAGGGGTCCTTGGGAGGTCAGGAGGTTTTCCGGTGCGGTTTCCTCCTAAGGTGGTGGTGGGGTCTCAACGGAGGTCATGGTAACTAGACCTTGGTGACGTGACCTAGAAATCAGTGGTTCATACGTTGAGATCAAATGCCGTTAAAAAAAATATATATTTTTAAAAATAATTTTTATGTACATTTATTATTGGTAAAATATTATTTTCAATTATTGAAAGAAATACGTCTATAATTTTCTGATTAATATTTATAATAATACGTAAAATAGTTATTTGTACTGATTAAATTTGTTGTATATTCTCCGTTTATGACAAAATAGATATGTCTCATAATACATTTATACATTAGTCAAACATTGTATCAAAATATAATTGTAAGAATAATAATTAAATAATATGAAACAATTATATGTAACTATAATAATTGTAATTTATTCGGTGAGGTAAAAAAAATAACATGACGTTGAATATATGGATTTAAAATGTTTTTACGTTTTTAGTTAAGTAGATGATAGTTATATTGTTATTTAGCAATAAGAAATGTAAATATAATCATTTACTTGTTCTATTTATTTCATATTTATAAATCAATAATATATAATATATTAAGTTTTTTAGATTAACAATAATAGTTAATGAGTTGCAGAATAACGGTCATAATTTTAGTTTGCAATATGCAAATTTGGGTAATTTAGTTATTAGTTATGATGTGTTTTTTTATTAAGTAAAATAATAAAACAGTCATTCATAACGATAATTTGGTTGTTTTTATTAACTAATAATAAAGAAGCCATTCATAACGATAAAAGGAGAAATGCTTGTGTTATTGAAAGGTATGTATGAGATTTGATATGTATATTAAAAAAAAAGCAAGCATGTAATTGAAAATTTATTACCAAATCAATCAAAATCAGCCAAACTTTAACCATTAAAGTAAACACCAATCAAAAAATTTATAAATGTCACCAGCAACAACACGAGACACAAATTGAAAAGAACACTAAAAAAGATAACTTGAAAAGAAGATTAAAAAGATAGCGTCTAAAGAAACAAATCAAAACTTCTCAACTTTTGGAACTATAAGCGGAGTCTTGGAAGCCACATCTAGCTTAGAGTAAATTGCACTTTTACTCCTTTATGTTTACACAAAATTTCAGAGATAGTTCTTTATGTTTCAAAATGTCAAAAACATTCCTTTAAGTTTTCTAATGTTCCAAACCCGGTCCTTTCTCCGTCAACGTCGGGCATAAATGTCAAAAACATCATATAAATAATTGAGTAAATTTCATTTTTGGTCCTTTATATTTACATAAATTTTCAAATATGGTCCTTTATATGTTTTGTTAGTACTTAACGACGTTAACGGATATAGGACCAAGTTTGCACTATTTGAAAACTTAAAGGACTAATTTTGACATTTTGAAACAT
This sequence comes from Mikania micrantha, assembly GCA_009363875.1. Taxonomy (NCBI): domain Eukaryota; kingdom Viridiplantae; phylum Streptophyta; class Magnoliopsida; order Asterales; family Asteraceae; genus Mikania; species Mikania micrantha. The sequence continues at coordinate 36,057,009 of CM018689.1, read as the reverse complement.
AAAGGACTATTTCTGAAATTTTATGTAAATATAAAGGACCAAAAATGCAATTTACTCTCTAGCTTATTTTCTTCATAAACACTTGTATGCAATTTCTTGTCACAGACGCTTGAATCTTCCTCTAAATCATAACATCCGCGAGTTTATGTTTGACTTTTGAGAACGGAGTCGTATTGTCCCTAGTGAAGGATTTAACCTATTAATATAACACAGAAAGATATATATAAATTGAACAAACATTTTCAAAAATGTATCATATAAATATATATATATATAGGGAAATGTATAAAAAATAACCCTCATCTTTTGCTACAACTACATAACCCATTTCAACCAATAATAAACTTATATATAAGTTTTTCATTAAAATATTAAAAAGGGCATTATAGTCATTTTACTTTTATAAGTTTTTCTCCCCCTCTTTTTTAAACATTAATAACTTTTTTATAATATATTATTTTTTAAAAAAAATTGCACCATTATATTCGTCTCATTTTTCTCTTTAATTCCGTTATAGTCTCGACTAATTTTTTTTTTACTTTTTTTTAGATGCCCTATATTTACATCATTGTAAAGAGCTTAAATATAACAAATTTATTTGAAATTTTTTTAAAAATGATAAATTACAGTGATGTAATTTACATTGACGTAATTTATCGTAATGTAATTTACATTGACGTAAAATTTGGTTTCGGTTTTTTCGGTTAATTTGGTTCCGGTTCGGTTTTTTCGGTTAATTCGGTTTCGGTTCGGTTTTTTTTTTGCTTTTTGCTCATCCCTAATTTGTAACGAGCCTAAATACAACAAATTAGTTTGAATTGTTTTCGAACAATGATAAATTACATCACTATAATTATCATTGTTAGAGAAAAAAAATCAAAATAATGTGTTATATTACATCATTGTAATTTTTCATTGTAATTATCATTGTTAGAGAAAAAATAAAATAATGTGTTATATTAATTACGTCACTATAATTTATCATTGTTAGAAAAAAATTAAAATAATGTGTTATATTTATGCTCGTTATATCGATGTTAATAATGGGCAATGAGAAAAAAAAATTAAAAAAACTAGTCAACATTATAACGGGAATTAAAGAGAAAATTACATCACTGTAAATAATGTGTTACGTCACCGTTAATTATATCATTGTAAATTACTTCATTTTGTGTTACATTACTGTAATTTACCATTGTTAGAAAAAATTTCTAATTAATTTGCTATCGTTAAGCTCGTTACAATGATGTAAATACAAGACATCAAAAAAATAAAAAAAACTAGTCGAGATTATAACGAAATTAAAGAGAAAAATGAGACGAGTATAATGGTGCAATTTTTTTTAAAAAATAATATAGTATAAAAAGTTATGAATGTTTAAAAAAAATGGGTAAACTTTACATAAATGACAAATGTCTTAAATGTCATTCATACTAAAGACAAAAGAAGTGACACGTGGCACGATCCTACACACTTACCTTTTTCAAGTAACCATTGGATGATGGTTACTGGGTTGTAGCAAAAGATGAGGGTTATAAAAAATTTCATCCCCTATATATATATATTTAGGAAGGTTCATGAGAAAACCACTCCTTTTTAAGAAAACTTAGAAAACCCTTTTCAACCAATCAGAAAATTTCATATATATTTTTAAAATTTTATCCTAAAGGTTATTTTGGTAAAATCACTATTACCTATTTATGGAATTTATATATTATCTAGCCAATTTATTTTTTCTCTCCCTAATTCTCTCAAATCTTCACAAGAAAACCGTCAGATCCTTTTCTTTTTTTATAATTCTCTCAAAGATTACGATCATCATCATCACATCTTTATTCAAAATTATTATCTCCATTAAACACTTGTTCTTCGTGATCATCAAGATCATCTCGTTGTTGGCTAGGGTTTTTTCTAGGTCACGAATCGTAACCGATTTGCTAGGTCTTGAGTTACAAACTGGTTGACGATGATTGGACCTCCATCGTTTGAGTAGGAATTAGAGGGCATGCAGTCAACCAACGAAATCAAAGAATGAGGTTTTCTTGCAATCGAAACCAATTTCTTAGTCTTGTTCCCAGAAAGGGTAATTCTCTCTTCTTTAATTCCAACATTTGACCAAACTTTTTTTACTTCAAGATTAAAGGGTAACAGTTGAAATTAATTTGGTTTCTAAGTTTTCAAGATTAATAATTTATGATCAGCTTTTAAAGATTATCTTTGGCCTTTCATTTTGCTTTATTTTATACAACAAGCTGTTATACCGAATTCGAATTATTGAAGATTTTTTGATTCATGGAATATTCTCTAGCCTTGTGAGTTAATAATTATTTAAAAGAAAAATTATTATTAGCTAATTATTCTTGGTACTGGACCAACGTTTTTATTTCAATTTTTAGTTTATTGAAATTACTTTGGTTGTAGGTTTCAAGACAAGGAAAACGAATTACATATATGTAACCAATAGGAATAATTAATCACTATGAATATGATGTATAAGATAAAGAGAGAATATGCTGATTTGGTATGTTAGAAGGTACACGCATATATGTAAGTGAAGTAAGAAGGTGCTTACATATATGTAATCAATTTGATTACATATGCGTAACTGAAGTTAAATTGTGAGCTAAAACTGTAAGAAGGTACTTACATATACGTAATCAATTTGATTACATACGTGTAAGTGAAGTTAAATGTTGAGAATATATAAGTTGCTTTACATATGATTTGCATATTACATTAGGTTATTAAATATATGTAAGTGGATATTTTTTTTATTGCTAATATATGACATGTAATTACATATATGTAACTAAGTTTGTTGTAAACATTTATTTTTGTTTTCATATAATTTATTATTAAATTTTAGTTGTTAATTTACAATGTTATATGTGTGTGTATGTAAGTCAATTCAAGTAAAATTGATTACATATGTGTAATTTTAAAAACTATAGTTATATGTAATCAAGTTTACGTGTGTGATTACGTATATGTAATCAGGTTTGTGTGGACTCAGTTGATTTTATACGTTTGATTGGAAAAAATCAGATTCTTAAAGTATTAATTTTTTGTTAGTTTAAGCATATATAATTCTTATTAAATTTAAATATTAAATATATATTAATATTAAGAGAGATGAGAGATAATAACTATTTTAGGATTCATTTAATTTTTAGGAGAGATAAAAATTTGTTTTGACTAATGTACCCTTATAATTTTTATAATTAATCCTTACATTAACATTTATTTGCAATCTTGGCCTTAAATGATCTCAACCATTGATTATATTAATCAATGGTTGATGACTGGTTTTCTTAGTTTTCCTTAAAAGGAGAGTTTTCTGTGGAACTCTCCCATATATATATATATATATATAGGGCATGGAATTTTTTATAACCCTCATCTTTTGTTACAACCCATTAACCATCATCCAATGATTACTTAAAAAATGTAAGTGTATAGGATGGTGACACGTGTCAGATTCCTTTTTTTTCTTTCTTTTAATATAAAGGGCATTTAAGACATTTGTTATTTAAGTAAAGTTTACCCCATTTTTTTTAAACATTCATAACTTTTTTATACTATATTATTTTTTTAAAAAAATTGCACCATTATACTCGTCTCATTTTTCTCTTTAATTTCGTTATAGTCTCGACTAGTTTTTTTTTTGATGTCATGTATTTACATCATTGTAACGAGCTTAAAGATAGCAAATTAATTAGAAATTTTTTCTAACAATGGTAAATTACAGTAATGTAACAAAAAATGAAGTAATGTAACACAAAACGATGTAATTTACAATGACATAATTAACGGTGACGTAACACATTATTTTATTTTTTTTCTCTAACAATGATAATTACAATGTAAATTACAGTGATGTAAATAGAACACATTATTTTGATTTTCTTCTCTCACAATGATAATTATAGTGATGTAATTTATCATTGTTCGAAAAAAATTTAAACTAATTTGTTGTCAATGTAAATTACATCACTGTAATTTAAACCAAATTCACCGAAAAAAACCGAAACCAAATTTTACGTCAATGATAATTACAATGATAAATTACATTGATGTAAAAGAACACATTATTTTGATTTTTTTCTCTCACAATGATAATTATAGTGATGTAATTTATCATTGTTCGAAAAAAATTTAAACTAATTTGTTGTCAATGTAAATTACATCACTGTAATTTAAACCAAATTCACCGAAAAAAACCGAAACCGAATTTTACGTCAATGTAAATTACATCACGATAAATTACGTCAATGTAAATTACATCACGATAAATTACGTCAATGTAAATTACATCACTGTAATTTATCATTTTAAAAAAAATTAAAATAAATTTGTTATATTTAACCTCGTTACAATGATGTAAATATAGGGCATTTAAAAAAAGTAAAAAAAATTAGTCGAGACTATAACGGAATTAAAGAGAAAAATGAGACGAATATAATGGTGCAATTTTTTTTAAAAAATAATATATTATAAAAAAGTTATTAATGTTTAAAAAAGAGGGGGGGAAACTTATAAGGGGTAAAATGACTATGATGCCCTTTTTAATATTTTAATGTAATGCTTATGTGTAAGTTTATGATTGGTTTAAATGGGTTATGTAGTTGTAACAAAAGATGAGGGTTATTTTTTATACCCTTTCCTATATATATATATATATATATATATATATATATATATATAGGATCCGCATCCTATAATAACCCTCTCTTATTGCATAACCCGAAATAACCTTGCAAGATGAACCCGAATCTTTGGGTTTTTTTTTCAAAATCTTAGTTTTACATGTACAAGAATATGTTCTTTTATGTGTTTGAGCAAATTCTTTTTCGTTTGTGATCCTACATCGATGTAATTTGCCTTAGTTTTTCAAAAATCTTAGTTTTACAAAGATGTAATTTGCCTTACATCGATGTAAATATTACAGTGCTGTGAGGCAAATTACATCGATGTAGGATCACAAACGAAAAAATAATTTGCTCAAACACATAAAAGAACATATTCTTGTATATGTAAAACTAAGATTTTGAAAAAAAAAACCAAAGATTCGGGTTCATCTTGCAGGGTTATTTCGGGTTATGCAATAAGAGAGGGTTATTATAGGATCTTTACCCTATATATATATATATATATATATATATATATATTAAAATGATACCTTCATCGCAACAGTGTCTTGTGACTAAAATTCAGACATTGTTAAGTTAAGAGAGTCGGATTCATTTGGCTTCATGATGGATTGAAATAAGAATATTACATTGTTATATTTAACAGTTTTTTTATAAGATACAAATAGTGAAGTAGTATGTTACAAGATAATACCTGAATGATGTTGAACCTTTTATCAAGTTCAGAAATAATTGATAGTCATCTGTTAGTTTCAAGATACCATACACTTGATAATTGTTTTTCAAGTTCAAATAAGATACTTCAATCTTGAAGGCAATTTTTTTCAAGTAAATGATTAATTTCAACCGGATATTTCCCAAAATCATCCTCATGTAATAAGAAATTTATGTCATATAAAAGAATTTTGAGAAAACAGTTTTTAATGAATATCAAACTGTATTATACAAATGATTGAATGGTTAAATATTCAAACTTCTTGCTGAATAATATATATTTCTACCTCATTTAGATCATCAAGAACCTCCTTTGCAGTTTTTTGGGTGAGTTTTGTAACATCACGATCAAATAGGGTGAGTGATACAATACTAGTTATGTCTTGAACTCTAATCTGAATCTTAAACCTTATGATATAATATATAGTTGTTTAGAATAATGTAACAACAAAATTTGATGTGATTTAAAGCATGAGAAAATCCATAATATTAGTATTGAATACCTCGAAACCGGAGATACCACTTTCACATTAGATTTCTGGTTGTTACATTCAAAAACCTTTTCATCTTCAAATTCTCCACTTCCATCCTCTTTAAAATGTGTAACATATTTTGTCCACACCTTGCGATTGCATTTATCACATGCCATGTAATACAAACACATGTCCTTAGATATAGCTTTGATTGTACCCATGACCACAACACATTTAACCTGAAGAATATTTTGTCACAAAAAAATGTATAGTTATTAAATTCTCAAAAATTAATTTAACCCAAAAAGATGTTCGTATCTCAATAATTTAACAAATTTCACCAATGTTGGTAAAAGCGGTGTTGGTAAGGAACTCATCTTGAAGCGAGCAAAAAATTGACACACCAAATGGCAATTGGAACATTGAAGGGTTATCAACTGTTTTTTTCATCAAACTGTGGCCATATAAAAGTTGTTATAAGATTTATAATTAAAAAAATTAAAAATTACAAAAAGAAATAAAGTCTCTAAACCTTTTCTTATATTTTCTGATATCATCAATGTCATCATTGATTTACAACCTGCTCACCTCATAACCAAACGAGTTTGAAACATATGGATTACCTATATGATATTATTAATAATTTACATTTCATATCGATAACCAGGTTTGGTCAATTAAATATTAAATAAAAAATTATTAACACAAACCATTGAAAAACTTGGCTCTTGCAAACTGCAGAATGATTACAATGTGTTCGTCCAGCTTATGTTTAGACATATACTTGAACATCTGGTTAGCATAGTGATCCCATAAGGTTAAAAACACAACACTGTCCATGTCATTAAAAAATACAAATAGACATGTTAATAAAAATTTTATTACAAATACAATTATAAAACAAATAATTTTTCAAACTGAAGATCATGAAGCTGCATAGTGATCCGGGGTTTGTTTTTGTCTTCATTCAAACTTTGATTGTCTTTGTTGAAAAACTCCACAACGTGTCCAATAACATCTATAAAAGATAAAGAATATATTAGTAAGGTTAATAAAATATAAGCATTAGCAAATAATAAATTTAAATACCTATTGTTATGTTTTCAGGTAATAGATTGTCTATAACAGTCTGAAAGGATGCAAACGAAAAACCATGTTCTTGACCCACGAAATCATTGCACTTGGATACATAAGTCTGGTAATTGAAGTTAACTTTGTTAGGATTGTTAACAAACTTGTTCTTTGCTAGATTGATTCCCAGACTTGGCCTCTTAATCAACAAACAAGCATTTTCGTTCATATACTTCTCAAACCTGAAAAACCGCTTTTTTAAAACAAGTGCTTGTATTTTATTCCCTTGCATTATTAAATGAAATATATTATATTAGAATGATTAATGGATAAATATCACGGATGTAAATAATCTAGATAATTATGCTTAAACAAACCTCTTCATCTATTAAGATCATCTCAATCGAGTAGTCCTTGCTAGGATACTTGAGATCCGGTTGACGCCACTTTCTGAGAATACGGACCTTTATTACGTATTCATCAAATGAAACATCAAGCTGGTTAAGTATGGTTATCTATGGTGCAGAACAATTGCATCCATTGTTGATTAAAAAGTATATGTTGTATGACTACAATTGATGTTGAATTGTTGCAGGATGAAGGTGTATTTATATGGCAGCGAGGAACACACACGGTTTATAATTATAATTTTAGTGGTGATTAAAATAATAAAAACGGTTTGAAATTGGCGTGGAATTCGTAATTCATAAAATAACTCTCATATTATTGAGAAGCATGAGTTCCTATAAATTAATTAGAATTTATGATTATTTTGATATAGACATAAAAATAGGTTTGAAACAATACCGTAAATTTGGAGTTTCTATAATTAATGAACATTAAAAATCTTTTTGCAAGGAAGTTATTATCACATTACTGGGGAAAATTAATCATCTCAAAATTTGAATACTGAACTATTTTAAATTAGTTTGTCATTTCATTAATTAAATTGAAAAATTACTGGAAGTTTTTTATCAAAATTTATTGTGTAGCAAAAATTTAAGAATTGTAATACGAAATTGTAAGATAAAAATTTTCAGTTTCTAATTATAGTAAGTTTTTTAACAATTTGTAAGCAAGGAGAATATACTAAAGACAACAGTAATGTTATTTTATTATTTTAAAAACATCTAAAAAAACACAGGTATACGAAACTGGTGGCGGCCAATTTTGTATGTACAAAAATGGACTAAATTATAATTTATTGGCTTTATGATGTATGTTGTACATGTACGTATTTGATGGATGACCATGAAAAAAGTTTAAAAAAAGTAAATGTTTGCCTTCAGTTTTTGTACATAAATGGTTAGCTAAAAAGTCTAATTTACTAAACCTACAATATTCTAAAACGTAGGCATGCATATGGATTATACAAAATACTTCTTTTAGATGATTGTATTCTAATTAGTCTAAAATAACATGACTATGTTATCACAAATTTGGATGATTGTATTCTAATTTTTTGAAAAACAAAATAAGAAATACTACTTTTAGATACTAATAAAAGTAAAAAAGATTGGTATTATGGACAACTATTGGTATTAAAATATCATTTACCTTAATAGTAGCTACTACTTCAGCAACACCAGCAACCCCAAGCACAACACCAGCAACCCCAAGCACAACACAAGAAGCCCCAAGCACATGACCTACCAATATATTTGTTGGAGTTTATCTTCAACTACAAGATTTATCAACCATATTAGAGCTCAATGTTAAGCAATTAATGTTTTGAAATGCCTATTAAAACTGAGTCAATATATAACTATATATTTACGAAGTGAACCATCGTGAGACTTGAGCAATACACTAATCGGAGTTTCTTCGCCATGGTAGTGATTCTCAATCCATTTAACAGGTATGGACTGCATACATTACCATATGTATTGATAAGCTAAATGTTAAATAATAATAAACGATTTAAAAAAACATATATATAGGCATACAATTACCATGTGTGTATATGAATGATAACGCACAACTTTAAAAAAACCAGGATCCATTTACTGAAATGGTGGTGGCAATATCTGATAAAGTTATTTGTTAAGAAAAAATAAGATACAAGGTTACAAGTAAACATAAATATATAATATATATTTAAAAACAAATTTAAACTCATAAGTTTGGAAACTCCATTATCAGAATAATGTATCAGCTATACATAGCATAGTTTTAAAAAATTGTATATACAGCAGCTCTATTTCAATCTTGTATATGTATCAGAATAAGTTTATAAACTCCATTATATGTAGTTGATGATATTGTGTATTGAGATGAGATATAAACATGTGCAATAACAATTTAAAAGTTCTTAAAGTGAATCACACATATTGTCATACATATCAGCGATATTTCATAAGTGCATGTTTTGTATACTTCACAACTGTGACAACTGGCATTTCCGCAGGTAAATCACAAACACCTCTAGAAACTTAATCGAAGCCTTTCACTCAAAACATTCATGTGATGGATCAGGGTTATATCTGGATGCGTCTGTTTGGGTGACGACTCATACAGCTACATACGCAAATTAGGTCGTCTGGTCTTAACTAAAAGAATTGGACAAAGTACTACACACGAACCAATGCCTTAACATACAAAGACCAAAGTCTGAACACCTTAGAAATTAAACTGAAAACTTTGAAAAACGAAACTTATTCATACGAATGAACCCATTCATTCGTACGAATATAACTCAGTAAACTGGACATCCCAATCGGCCAGCTGGTTCGGCCGACTGAGAACCCTTCGCACAAACGGCTCATTCGTGTGAATGAGCTGCTATATAAGCAGCACTTAACCCAATTTCACCCCACTTTTCAAAAACACCCCACACACACATGAACGGCGATTCCGAATATTTCGGCCGAGCAACGTGCGATTTCGACTTCCCTGTTTGTAAATCACCTCCACGATCATCATTTTACGTTCCTCACCCTCTTCACTATCAAAGCTCAACCACGAACCACCTGAAAGTTTCCGGTGAGTGTTTCACCCAAATAAACCCGCCAAAGTGTTCCTTAACACCCTCTAAAGCTTCGACTAGCGAAATCGCCTCCAATGCGGCCGAAATCAAAAAAGGTGTTTTTGGTCGACTTGCAGGCGAATGAGACATGCGATCGTCTTATTCGTGCGAACGGACGGTTCGTTCGTTTAAATGGACAACGAACGAAGAGGACTCACGACTCCATGAGTGAGACGGGTGAGTGAAAGGCAGAACGAACTAGAGCTCATTCGCACGAATGAAACGTGGGAATGGCCTCGACCATTCGTGAGGTTTCATTCATACGAGACACGACTTGATTCGTCTGAATCGCCCATTCGTCCCAGACAGTTTGCATAAAAACATTAAGTGTTGAAAACCGAACAAAATTAAGTAAAGAAAGGAATAAGGAAACATAAGGAACCACTAAAACGACCCAAAAGCATGAGTATAGACTAACAACTTAATAACTGAAAATGCAGGTGACTGAATAGAAGCGACGTCAAGCCATCCACACCATCTCAAACAACTATCATCTACAGGTGAGTTCATAGCCCCCGTTTTCATTTAAGTAAACTGTTTTCCTTACACTTTTGGGGCTGAGAGCATGAAAGTATTTTTGCAAATACAATCCATCATACTTATGTACTTATCTGTATAAATCGCATTTAACACAAGGAGATAGTTTGTTTTGCATATTCCTTGAGGCACATGAGAGTTATACACACATCAGTAGGACCCGTCATCAAACATTCATTTACCATTAGTTGACGAGTGTCATCCAGCGGTAACGTAGATAGTACTATTATTTTGACAAACTTCTGACACTGAGGTCGGTACGTTACGCTACGCGAAGACTTCATCATGAGTAGGGCTAGACCCGTGTGGTCTAGTCAACATGAGCAACACAAGGTCAGGCTTGGTAAATGGACATGTGCGGAATAGAATAGACAGACACCCTCCTCATTTGTATCAAAACCCATCAACTAAACCACATGTGTGAATTGTTAAGTTCAAGGGAAAAAATATAGTGAAAAAGTAGAGGAGTCTCCTGTTATCCACATTAGGTATATGGTTGTGAATCAGCTAGGGCATGGTGGGCTGGCGGCTAGGTCTGAGGACCTTACGTATGCCCTATACATATATGAGACTAGCTGGTTCGGGACAGTATACATAATCTTAGGAAGCCATTGCTTGTGCATATTTCATTTCCCTAGAACTTGTATTTGTGACATATCAGATTTCATTACTTTAAATTATGAACTCACCAACATTATGTTGACTTTATTTTACATGCTTCTCAGGGGACGAACACGTGTAAAACATGACATGGGGGACGCTGGTAGAAAGGGGTAGCATGACAGGAATGTAGTCTAGTTGACTGCAGTTAGCTGACCGTGGGGTTAGGAAAGTTGTTTTGATGAACAGATATATTCGGACAATGTGATGTATTTTGGACATGTTTTATGTAATATTTTGGAAGCATGCAATGGTTTAATTGTTATATCCTTCTTTTATATCATGTGTTGTATAATCAATCTGATCAGTCCGATTACAATCACGCCTCGGGACCTTTCCGACCGACGGGTCCCCGATCCGGCCCGCCGGCCCGGGGTGTGACAACAGCATACATGAATGTTAATTAATTGAAACATTGCAACAGACCAACAGTAGATCAATTAAGTTCAAGAAATAACTAAATCGACATTTTTTAACTTTAATTTGAATTACCAATTTCATTTGATATTAAACTCATAAGGATGCTAAATACACTTATACATAGCAGCACTATAAAATAATGTATATGTATCAGAATAAGTTTAGAAACTTCATTATATGTAGATTAAAAAAAAGTTTCTACAACTAAACACTTCGTAACAATTTAATTTGTTTAGGAAGATATGTGCATCATAATACTACCAGATTCAACATAATATATAAAAGAAGGATAATACCAAACACCACACATAATATTGCATATACTAATAAGAAAAGTAAAAACATAATAAAAAAACAATTTGTAAATAATGTGTGACACCCCAATTCTCATAACAAACGTTTAACAAATTTGCGGAATTTACAAAAGAGGTCCCAGATTTTTTTCAAGTTACGTTGGTTACATAACCCAACTAACCCATAAACATTCACAACTCCCAAAAAAATTGTTTGTTAGTATTAAATACTCTTAACCCATTTACAATGATATCCAAAAATCATTTTAATCAAAACATTTGTTTCCTACTATCAACATGTTTTGATCCGTCGCATCCCGATCATGACCTTCGTAGCCGAGCCTACTTTTGACGTGAAACAACCACAAAAAAGGACTAAGTGAGTTAACCCCATAACCTCCCCATTCATAGTCATTCCTACAGGAAGCAGCGTCCTAAGTGGCATCTGTGGGAAGCCCAGTGGCGTCCCAGACTCTACTTTGGCTTTTTTGGGTAGCGTCTACAAAGACTTGGTGGCGTCCTGGACTCCAGGTGGCGTTTTAGGTGGCGTCCTGGATGCGCCCAGTGGCGTCCCAGACTCCACTGACAGATTTGTCCAAAAACTACCCAAAACCATAATAATCGGTTTTAATCTCCCAAATTCATTTCCAATCATCATTATACCCCAAAATATATCCTATAATACTTTATGAACAATATAAATAAGTCCCAAACCTATCTTGGTGACTTTACAACTTGTGATTAATATAAAATCACTTAACGGGTCATTTACCCAAACTCCTTCTAATCTATTAATTTCCTTCATTTATCAATATCCTTCCGCACGAATGCGGAACATCACCAATGCCACTCCATGGTGGCTTTACATCATCTTCCACACACATGTGGATCACCCCCTTTTGCCATATGAGTATGGACTTATACCTACTTCAACACGAATGTGGATCATCACCCAAATGCCACCAAATTGTGGTGATACATCACATTCCACACGAATGTGGATCATCAATCAGGTAACGTGTCAACTATCCTTTAACATACATTGACACCATACCATATTATGCATAAACCACATATCAAGCATCAATTATTCTCATAATTATTTTACTACATATAAACACATACTTTGACTTTCATTAGTCAAACATTCATCGTTGTTAATCCCCCATATTTGTAGTTCTACCTTCATTTGCATAATTACCTTTTGACTTTCTACTAGTCAAACAAACAACAAACATAACTACCATATAGATAAACATATACTCTCCATATTCAACATAAACCATTATTTACAAAATAGCATTTCTTTCAAGCAATGCTAACAATATAGGAATTTTATCCATTCCCTTAAACTACATACAACAAATATGCAACAATCATAACTATATGATTCATAACTAAATCACCCATAGACAATTTTCAATACTACAAGAAAACTATCAAGTAGTCAAGTATTCAACACACACACATTCAATAACTAATATGACTTATGGTTGCATAATTAGCATTTCTTTCAAGCAATGCTAACAATATAGGAATTTTATCCATTCCCTTAAACTACATACAACAAATATGCAACAATCATAACTATATGATTCATAACTAAATCACCCATAGACAATTTTCAATACTACAAGAAAACTATCAAGTAGTCAAGTATTCAACACACACACATTCAATAACTAATATGACTTATGGTTGCATAATTAGCATTTCTTTCAAGCAATGCTAACAATATAGGAATTTTATCCATTCCCTTAAACTACATACAACAAATATGCAACAATCATAACTATATGATTCATAACTAAATCACCCATAGACAATTTTCAATACTACAAGAAAACTATCAAGTAGTCAAGTATTCAACACACACACATTCAATAACTAATATGACTTATGGTTGCATAATTAGTGAGTAGGTTACTCACCTTGGTCCATAATGCCACTTTGTTCCATCTTCTCCTTACCGGGTCTTTGATTTAGGTTTCCTCCTCCTAATTCATGAAATTTTCACAAACACATTCAATCCAAGGACAAGCAATCAAGTTATCTCATTTCCACCTATTTGACCCGTTATCATCATAGTTGACTTTATAGTGGTCAAACTCTCCTAAATCACCAATTTACTATTCGTTCTTTTCATTCTAACTAATTACACTTAATTTGTACTTATTACACATACAATTAAGTTAATTAGTTATTACTCCCAAATTCACCAATTTCCCATTTCAGTATTGAATTTAAGTTGTGTGAAGCATTTCATCAAACACCTTATGTGCAGATTTTTCATCCATGTTTTAAAACCATTATTTCAATCCCATTCATATCCATTTTAACATACAAAGTCTCAAACTCATCATTTTATGAATCTTTGATCAAAATCCTGCACATATGTAATCGACACAACACCCATTCACCAAATTCATCATTTACTCCATAAGTTCATAAAACCCATGAAATCCCAAAACTCCAACTATAGGCTTTTCAAACTATCTTAACATGAAAGATGATTATTTAGTTGTTTTATAACATTACTAACATCATCTCATGATTTGGATTACACAAACAACCCAAAATTTGAGTTTCACCATCATCTAACCACACCCACATGGAAACCCACGAAAATTCCATCACCACATATGAAATCACATACCTTAAGTTGAGAAATTACATGAGGAATACGAATCTAAGCTTGCATTTATGATCTGGACAAGTTTAGAAGATGAATTTGGTCAAAATCTTGAAACCCTTGTTTCTTCTCCTCCTTGGTCGTCGACCTCTCCTCCCAAATCCCAGCCAAATGAATTTTAACTATCATTGACCAAATATTCCCGATATAAAATCCCTTTTAATGAAACTTTCAACTATTAGCAATACTAGTCCCTCCACTTTCAATTTAACATTTACTAATATTTACTAATAGATAAGTATTCAACTCACTCATCAACATATAACCCCACCATTTTACATAAAATTAAACCACATATCGATTATTTTAATAAATAGTTAAATCGGGTCGTTACATAATAGCAAGCAAATAAGAAAAGAATCACATATTGTCATACATATCAGCCACATTTTATAAGTGCATGTTTTGTATACTTTACAACATACATGAATGTCCAACAGTAGATCAATTAAGTTCAAGAAATAACTAAATTGACATTTTTTAACTTTCATTTTAATGTCCAATTTCATTTGATCTTAAACTCACAAGGATGCTAAATACACTTCAATCAATATGCGAATCAAAACAGAAAGATTTAGCAATACGAACATAACGTATACCTTCCGTATGGATTCGAAAAAAGAAATCCGGTATACATGCAAAAAATTTGAGGGTTTAATGTTAATCGGCAAAAAAATATACAATTAATATAGGAATCAAGATAGTGTGATTTAGTAATACGGAAGTAAGGTCATTACCTTCACTATGGATCCGAGATCGAATATTGCAGATGATCAATCGCAAATCCCTTAAATGTCAGGATCCAGGTATAATGTTAACCTACAAGATTTAGAACGAAGATACAGTTAAATCCGTCGAAGGGTATGACCGAAAAGGAGTGAAATTGATACGATATTAAGGTAACTGTGATTAATGAGAGGATTCACCCTGGTGTAGTTGACGGCTGAAGAAGGAGTGAAATTGGAAATTAGGGTTTCTGAAGAAATGGGGCTCCGCGTGTTATTACAGGGATCGGATATTAGATCCGTGTTAAATTGTTAAAAGGGTACATAGAAAGGGTAAATTGGTAGCTCCTTTCTGTTAACAACACGTGTATTTTATTCCATGTGGCTGATATATCAACTTGACATGTGGCAAATTAGTGAGGTGGATAGGCTAATTAAATGTCACGTGACATTAGATTTACTCTTTTATTAGGAGTATAAGATTTGCAATACACGTTTTCTACATTTTAATTAGTAATGATTTTTTACAATTTAGTAAATAATATTGATTACAATATAAGTTATATTTTTAAAATTTTAACAAAACTATCTTTGAAAAATATATGATATAATATTTAAAATAAATAATTATAAAATATATTTTTATTTAACATGTGTAATACACATGTTTTAACCTATGTATTATATAGTTATTATATTCTAACTTCATTTTATTGGTTTTTTTTATATTTTTGTATTTTTATGTATTATTAAAAATACTACATTAATTATGATGTCACCTAGTTCTTGTATTATGTCAAAAAAATCCGACTAACCTTATCAATGAACCGATATTACGATCGGTTTGATATCGAATGCCGTGTCTGGCCAGTATTGCATCATTGTATATATCTTGCGACCTCTACGGCTCTACCCAAGGTCCAAGTACTCTTGCACCCAAATTATGTTGAGCTACTTTATTATTTCAGACATATCCGCTTAGTAAACGTAGGTATTTTTTTGACGCTTTTCAATTAGAGAACTGATTGGTTCTGCTGTTTTGAAATTTATAATATTCGATTAATGGTTCATGGTTCAGAAAAACAATAATGCTTTGGTTGTTAAAACTTTGAAAATTGAAACCATAACTTAAACCAACCGTTTATGTGACATCCATGAGTTTTGATGAATAAATCCAATGCGGTTAGTACACTAAACTCGATTAATTAACGAGTTAATAAATTTAATATATGTTACTAAATTAAAGCTCTTAAAATTTAGTAAAGAGTATTTTATTTTAAACGCATGGTCTTGCATTTAACAATTTTAATCTGCGCCGCTTGACGGTACACTATCCGAAACGAAGTGACGACTCAGTTCACGAATTTAGTGGATATGCTTGAATTAGCATAAAATAAAAGGTCATAAATAAATAACTTGATTTGACGATGAAAAGCTGTAATTTTTATAGTTAACGGTTAGATTTTACTGACAACCAACTTTATGAGCGTTTTAGCCGGGCAAAATGGAATTAATTATCCAAACAATATTTAAGGTCCTTCTTTTTGATTAAAATTTAATCGTTTTAGTACGATTAAATATCTATTAATTTTTGAATGAAAATCAAATTTTTATCAAATATCTGGTACAAGATTTACATACCGTAGGACTCAGATTATACGAGTTTTATATGGTTGAGACAAGAGTTTGACATGTGTTAGACACATGTCATGAGTAGGTGTAAGACAAGATTTCCAAAAAGCTTACAAAATTCTTCAAATCTCTCAAATCATCATCATATACCTCACCACACTCCACCCCCTCACTCTCTCTCATTCCATACGTCTCTCACCTCTCTGTCTCTCTACATTTTCATTATTTTTTTTTCTTGCAAGCTTCGTCATTCATCTCATTTCTAAGAGTTCTTGTATAATCCTTGGTGTTCTTGAAGAGTTTTGATCAAGATAGACAACCTATTTTATCATCACAACTGTAACATACATTTATTTGGGATTTTTTAATACAAGTTTGTTCACCCAAATATTTAGTTTTAAATCAAATGGGTTTTTGAATAATCATGATAATAAAATGGGTGTAACAATGTATGAGTGTGTGTATGTGTCATGTGTGTGTGTATCGTGACATATATATATATATATATATATATATATATATATATATATATATGTTTGTGTGTGTGTGTGGTTGTAGATCACTTGAATGATACATACACATGTATGTATATTGGTAGTATGTTAGATGATGATTTTTATCACATGCATGTACATAAATATGTAGATACATGAGTTTTGGCCATATACATGTATACATATGCTTATGTATGTATGTATGTATGTATATGTGTGTTGGTGGGTGAGTGTGTGGTTGTCTTGCATATTCACATATAAATATGTATGTATTCTTAAATGTGTGTGTATGTATGTATGTATGTATGTATGTATGTATGTATGTATGTATGTATGTATGTATGTATGTATGTATGTATGTATGTATGTATGTATGTTTGTATGTATGTGAGTTTTGATTGCATGCATGTATGGATGTATATGTGATTTTTAGATACATGCATAAATACACATATGTGTATGGAGACATATATGGATATATATTGGATATTGTCATTCATGCATGTATAAGTTGATTTCATTTATGCATGTGAATATATACTTATAAATTATAAGTTGGTATATAAGTATATATGTGTGAAAATAGAATATACATGTATGAGGATTTTTACAAGCATGCACATATGTGAATTATGAAAAATAATGTATTTTGTTAGAGTAAAATAATAATAATAATAATAATAATAATAATATAAGGGGTATTTTATTAAAAATAAAGGCTCTGAATTTTAATTTCAAAATACAAAAAAATATAATTACTTTGTTGTAAAAAAAATGTATAAAGGATTGTTAGATAACTTAGTCATAATTTTATAGGTGTTTTGTGAAGTTAAAAACTTAAAAATAACTTTTGTATAAAAATAATTTTGAACAGATTTAAAACAGTAATTTACTTGATTTTACAACATATTTGATGTATAAAATCAAGAGCATTTAAAAATATATTTATAAGATGGTCATCGGTGACCGAAAAAGACACGTTTTGGACGATATTGACGCACAAAAAGCTCGTTTTACAAATCTGATTTATACCAGAATTTTTATACAAATTTTGTGATAAACATTCATAATTTATGATGTATAAATGTTTTGAGAAAAGTATAAAGTGATATATTTGAATACTATGTTCGAAAAACGCATAAAACGTCGATTTAACGCAAAAATACGACATAATTATATGGTTGATTTTAAAAAGAAAATTTTGTATAAAAATAAGTAAAATATACTTATTATGAAGTATTGAAAATAACTTGGTCATTGCATGCTGGATGTATGATTTGGTGCACGTTGCGTTGTCGGTTTTACGATAAAAGATAGGAAAACTTGTCATTTTTGGTATATTGTTACAAATAATTAAGTTAATAGTTAAAATGTATGTTTTTTACAAGGATAACTTAGTTATTTGAAAATAATATGGATTTAAAAAAGTTAACTACTAATTTATGATAAACAACTAAATTCAAGTCACCAACATGTCTTTTGGATAAGCACTATTTAAAAATAATTCTAAGTTTAGTAGGTTGGTGAACAACTTATAAGATAGACTTGCGTACAGATTATTAATATTTCCTTGGGTTTTAGGACACGAGTAGGATTACTCTCAGCGGTTATTCTACATTTGGATATTACTAGTTCGTTACTTCGTACAGTAATTCATCCGCTATCATTCTGTGAGTTCTCGCAGCCCCATTTTCTCTTACTTGTTTTATTAATCTGGGTGAAAAACATTCCTTGTTACATTTTATATTGATGTGTTGTGAAACACATTTGTTTCTCTATTTGTTTTTTATTTAGTTGCTGTACAGTTTTATGCGTTTTTAGAGTCGATTTATGCTGGTTCTTCACATTTCCATGATTTGATACTTGCAGGTATTTAACGTGTTATTATGGCACAAAAGATCAAGAAAACGAGCTCCAGGATGGACGAGAACGGACCCGAAGACAGAAGAAGACAAAAGCTGGAATCTGGGTATCCTCGCGCAGCGTGAAGGGTATAAGAAGCCCTGTCGCGTATCGCGACATGTGAAAATTACATGTCTGCCCTTGTTTAATGATTGCGGGTTGACCCGACTCTTTTGTCGGGAAGCGAGACCCCTCGCGTATCGCGACGGATTGTTGGATGGCTGTCGCGTAGCACGACGAGGTGAAAATTTCAGAAATTCGACTTTGACAAATAAAAACAGCTGGGGGCTTATTTTCTAGGGTTACGGACGACTGGAGACGAGATTAGGAGGCGACCAAGAAGCTGAAAACGACAAGTAAGGCGAGATCTTTCATTCGGAAGCCCTAGGATCGAGATTCGAAGGGTGTATAACTATCGGTTTCGATTTCTTACTTGTTCTATACATTTGAATGATGATTGATTGTGGTTTATACACTATTTCCTTCTGTTTATTCATGATGATTTGTGGCTAAACTTTTTAGACCACCTAGGGTTTTATAATATGCATGTTTAATGATTTTGAGGATTGATTGTGGAACAATTTTGGGTTTTTCAATGATATAACGATTTGGTTGGAATTCTTGGATGTGTATGAATGTTTACATTGCTTGTGATTTGGTTTATCGATTCCTCGTGTGCTTTGGCGAATGTCTTTCGTGTAATAGGTGCATGGTAGGTCAATTACTTGGTGTTCTTGATTTGTGGATGGATTACTAGACGTAGTGATTCATAGGAATGATGATTAGGTCACAAACAAATTAAATGTTTAACCAAATTCAATAGCCGTGAGGTGAGGGTTTGTTAGTATATCTTGAATGTTTAGTAACTAGTTAAAGTCTTTGTGAAAAGACTAAGATTAGGTTGATTGAACATAGTCTTGTATGCTAAATCCAAGATGAATCTCCTTATTATCCCTTGCATGTTTGTGTATTGAGACTTTCGTTTCCGTGAGATAGATAGTCTTTAGGATATATCATTGAAGGGTTGGTTAACTTGTGAGAGTAATTAACCTAAACCGGTATTCAAAAGACTTATAGACACTTTAGTCAAAATCTTTGAGAAAGGTTAAAGAATCTCTAATTTGTTAATAAGTTAAAATACAAAGATCCCGGTTCCACAATAAGTTCCATAATCAATCTAAAATACATTAGACATGTATAGAGTAAACCCTAGGTAGTCATTTCATCATTCGTGACTTTTTGTTACATTTTCCTTATTGAGTCTTAATTCAATTTTTAAGTATCAATTTATTTTAATTAATTAATAACAAAACCCCCCTTCAAACAATTCTTTTAAATCAAGTAAATTTGTATAGATAAGTCCTTGAGTCTATTTTGCATTTTCTATAGAATTCTGTGGGTTCGATATCCGGACTTACTTTTCTGTGCTACTTTTGATAGGTTCACTTGTCTGTTAGTAGTTTAGTTTAGAGAGTCTAGAGTATTACTTAGTGTCTTGGTTAGTTTTGATTTTTATTAGTTTATTTATTGGCGCCGTTGCCGAGGACTTCTTAGTCGATTGTGCAGTTTAGTTCTTGTGTCTTATCTATGCATATTTGCTTTTAGTTTTATTTATATTTCTTTTTATTTTATTTCTTTTTAATTCATTTTTATTTATTTGCAGGTTTGGTAGTGTATGCCACACCTACGTTCACACGGACCACCTCCGGAGCTTTCATTGCCTTCAATGAGCGATTCGCGAGACTTCTCTGAGGGTTCTACGAGCGAGGTAAGTGCTTCCACTCCCATTTCTGCTGATTTTTCTGTGCACACGCCACCATCTTCTTCTAGTTCTTCCACCCATTCTAGTCTGAGGTTGCATTTTGTTCCACCCATGGCTGAGCGTCGCATTGTTCACCAGCAGGCCACTGCGGGTTTCACGGGACTTAGCAATCCCATCAATGTGCCAAATATCACGAATGAAAATTCGTGGTAGATTCCCTCGTATATCATGACAGCCATTAATAACTCTCCGTTTAATGGCCGGGATGATGAGGATGCACCAGCCCACATAGCTTGCCTTACTCGCATCTGTGGTACCTTCAATCTTCAAGGTGCCACTGAAGATGCTATCTTTTTGCAGCTATTTCCCTTTTCACTTGCGGGTAGAGCTGCCACTTGGCTCGAATCGCATGCACCTAGATCTTTCACCACATGGGGCAATCTTAGGGATGCTTTCCTTAAGAAGTATTTTCCACCTGCCAAGGCAGCTCGCCTTCGTGATGAGATCCACTCTTTTCGTATGGCACCCGATGAGCCATATTACCTTGCTTGGGAGAGATTCCAGAATTTGCTTAGCAGATGCTCCCAGCATGGTCTCTCTGATTGGGCCCTTGTAGAGAAATTCTACAATGGTCTAACTTATGAGACTCGGGCTCGTTTCAACACTTCTCCGGGTGGTCATCTTATGGGAAAAAGGGATGTTACTGAGTGTACCGATATGTTTGAAAGTTTTGCTCAGGCTGAATATGAACAGAGGTCTGCTAATAGGAATTCCAATCCTATTTCTAGTTCATCCTCTTCCACGAGAGGAGTTCACCATGTTAATGTGCATACTAGTGTGGCAGCTGCTCTCGAGGCCTTGTCGAGTGATGTGAAGGAGTTGAAGACGAAGGTAGATAGGTGTGAGATTTGTAGGGGTGGCCATGCCACATCTGAGTGTTTGGTGGTCAACCAGGAGCAGGTTGACTATTTGGGAGTCAAAGTAGGGGTATCACGAACCCTTTCAATAACTCCTATAATCAAAATTGGAGAAACCACCAGAATTTTAGTTGGCACTCTTCCGGTCATCCCCCTGGTTTCCAGTCTGGATCATCTCATAACCAGGGGCAGGGTCATTCTTCGGTTAGTCATCAGAGTCATACACCGAAGGCGGGTAGTAGTAGTAACAGTGGTGGTGGGGGTAGCATGAGTAAAATAGAGGAGCTACTGACCCAATTGGTTGCTAAGGATGCCAATACTCAGAAAACCTTGGCTGAGCATCACATTCTTTTGAAAAACCAACAATCTGCTTTTCTTGATCTTTAAAGATCAGTTGGGGATATTGCCAAGCGTTTGGATGAGAGGGCCCGGGGCCAGTTTTCGGGCAGCACACAGCCTAATCCAAATGCTCATGTGAAAGTAGTGACCACTAGGAGTGGTCGAGGGGGTGTGAGTGTAGAGCCACCGGTTGAGGTAGAAGAAGAAGAACCGGTGGATGAAGAGATTGATATGGAGACTCCTGGGGGGTGCACATGAGGCCAGTCCCAGCAAGTACAGTACCGACCAGTGAGTCTCCGGTAGGGGTCCATGTTGAGAAGAAACCAGTTGAGGTTAGGCCGAGTCCTAAGATTGATCATTCACGACTTCCTTACCTTGCTCGCTTAGCTCACCAAAAGCATGCTAAGGAGTATGGTCATTTTCTTGACATGTTCAAACAGTTGAAGATCAATCTTCCATTCATTGAGGCTCTTCAGCATATGCCCAAGTATGCTAAATTTCTTAAGGATTTGTTGAAGAGCAAAGATCGGTTAGGGGAACTTTCTAATGTTCCATTGAGCGGGGGGTGTTCTGCGGTGATTCTGAACAAGCTACCTGAGAAGCTGACAGATCCTGGGATCTTTACAATCCCATGTCTGTTTGGTAGTGACTCTCAGAGGCACGCGTTGGCAGATTCAGGAGCTAGCATCAATTTGATGCCCTATTCCTTGTATGAGAAGCTAGCACTTGGTGAACTTATGCCTACGCGCATGACATTGTCCCTTGCTGACCGGACGGTCAAGTGTCCACAGGGTATTGTTGAGAATCTGTTGGTGAAGGTGGATAAATTTGTGTTCCCCGTGGACTTTGTGATTCTTGACATGGAGGCCGATGAGAATGTGCCTATCATTCTAGGCCGTCCTTTCTTGAGGACCGCTAAGGCTATCATTGATGTGTTTGATGGGAAGCTCACTCTTAGAGTGGGTGATGAGACTGTCACATTTGAGGTTGTGAAGTCTATGAGGCATCCCGGTGATCATGATGACTTTAGTGACCCATTTCATTCAGTTTACTTCATAAACTCTTTCATGTCACACGTAGATAGGTGTTTTGAGTACGTGTGCGGGGCTGATTTGGTAGTCGAGAGGAGTGAGGAGGAGTCTGAGATGGTTGATGAGGGTGTGTCGGTTATTTCTGAAGTGTTAGAGATTGATGAGTTGAGGGAGGAGAGTAAGAAACCCTCTGTTAAGTCACCACCCGCCCTAGAGCTTAAGGTTCTACCCTCCCACTTAGAGTATGCATTTCTAGGAGAGGATTCCACTCTACCTATGGTCATTTCATCTAGGTTGAGTGAGGAGGAGAAGAAGAGACTGTTATGTGTGTTGAGGATGTATAAGGGTGCTATTGCTTGGAGACTCTCCGATATCCAAGGCATTAGCCCTGCTTATTGCACACATAGGATACTCATGGAGGATGAGTATAAGCCGGTAGTCCAACCTCAGAGGCGTTTAAATCCCAATATGCAAGAGGTTGTGAAGAAGGATGTGTTGAAGTTGATGGATGCGGGCTTGATTTATCCTATCTCGAATTCATCATGGGTGAGCCCTACTCATGTTGTCCCTAAAAAGGGAGGGATGACAGTTATCACGAGTGAGAAAAATGAGCTCATTCCTTCTCGTACGTTCATGGGGTGGCGAGTTTGCATCGACTATAGGAAACTTAACGATGCCACCCGAAAGGATCACTTTCCCCTTCCTTTCATTGACCAGATGTTGGAGAGGTTGGCGGGCCAACAGTTTTATTGTTTCCTTGATGGCTTTTCGGGGTATTTCCAGATTCCCATTGCACCGGAGGATCAGGAAAAGACCACATTCACGTGCCCCTATAGCACCTATGCTTACCGTCGTATGCCATTTGGGCTATGCAATGCTCCTGCCACATTTCAAAGGTGCATGGTAGCCATTTTCCAAGACATGATTGAATCATCCATGGAGGTGTTAATGGATGACTTTTTGGTTACTCATTTGATCAATGCTTGGTGAATCTTGAGAGGATGTTGAAGAGGTGTGTAGAGACGAAGTTGATTCTCAATTGGGAGAAGTGTCACTTCATGGTGACCGAGGGGATAGTGTTAGGTCATAAGATTTCGAGAGCGGGTATTGAGGTAGACCAAGCTAAGATTGAGACTATAAGTAAACTCCCACCACCTTCAAGTGTTAAAGCCATTAGGAGCTTCCTTGGTCACGCGGGTTTTTATAGGCGGTTCATTAAGGACTTTTCCAAAATCACTAGGCCTATGACCCATCTTTTAGAGAAAGATACCCCATTCGTGTTTGATGAGGAATGCATGAAGGCATTCGAGTTTTTAAAGGAGAGGCTTGTGAGTGCTCCTATTTTGGTTGCCCCCGATTGGAGCTTACCTTTTGAGCTCATGTGTGATGCTAGTGACCAAGCCGTTGGGGCGGTCTTGGGGCAAAGAAGCGAGAAGCATTTTCACCCCATTTACTATGCTAGAAAGACTCTCAAAGATGCTCAAGAGATTTACACTACCACCGAGAAGGTGCTTCTTGCAGTAGTGTTTGCTTTTGACAAATTCCGGTCATACCTTGTGCTTTCAAAGACCACCGTTTTCACCGAACACTTGGCTTGGAGGTTTCTTTTTGCAAAGAAAGATGCAAAACCTTGTCTCATCAGGTGGATTCTTTTGTTGTCGGAATTTGACATTGAAATCAAAGATAAGAGAGGGGCTGAAAATGTGGCGGCCGACCATCTCTCCCGGTTGGAGGACCCGGAGAGGAGTGAGATTCGTGAGGAGGAGATTGGTGATAGGTTCCCTCATGAGATGATCGACTTTGTAGAGGCGGAGAAGCAAGGAATGCCATGGTTCACCGACTTAGCAAATTTCCTTGCTCATGGAGTAGTGATTGAGGGAATGACTTCTCAACAAAAGAAGAAGTTCTTTAGAGATGCGGGTAAGTATGTTTGGGATGACCCATATCTCTATCGTGTGGGGGAGATAGGATTCTTAGGAGATGTGTGAGTAGAAAGGAAGGCCTAGAGATTTTGAAACATTGCCACGAAGGCTTTACGGGTGGACACCATGGTCATCATTCCACCGCCCAAAAGGTCTTCGATTGTGGGTTTTATTGGCCTTCGGTGGTGAAGGATGCACTTGAGTTTGTGAAGAAGTGTGATCCTTGCCAACGCACCGGGAACATATCCTCTAAGGATGAAATGCCTCAAAACCCGATTCAAGTGTTAGAGGTTTTTGATGTTTGGGGCATTGACTTTGTTGGACCTTTTCCTTTGTCAGAAGGGAATAGGTATATACTCGTGGCCATAGATTATGTGTCAAAGTGGGTGGAGGCTCAAGCCTTTCCTACAAATGATGCCCGAGTAGTTCTCAAGTTCCTTAAGAAGTTGTTTAGTAGGTTTGGACCCCTAGAGCTTTAATAAGTGACCGTGACACACACTTTTGTAACACAATGTTAGAAAAGCCACTACAACACTACGGTGTCACTCATCGTTTGGCGACCTCGTACCATCCTCAAACAAGAGGTCAAGTAGAGAATGCAAACCAAGGGGTGAAACGGATACTTGAAAAAGACCGTATTTAGAACGGCCTACAAGACACCCTTAGGAACCACACCATACATGGTCGTCTATGGCAAAGCGTGCCATCTTCCCGTTGAATTGGAACATAGAGCTCTTTGGGCTCTTAAGACGGTCAACCTTGATCTTACCGACGCGGGTAGGAAAAGGTACTTTCAAATTCATGAGTTAGAAGCCCTTCGTGATGCGGTCTATTCACGTTCATTGAGCATCAAAGAAAAGACCAAGTCATTGCATGATAGGAGATTGAAGGGTTTGAAGGAGTTTAAGAAGGGAGATCGGGTTTTGCTTTATAATTCCCGATTGAAATTGTTTGGAGGAAACTTGAAGTCCAAGTGGACGGGTCCATACGTAGTTGAAGAGGTTTTTATATATGGAACCGTTGAGTTGCAAAACGAAGTCGATGGGAACACTTGGAAAGTAAACGGTCATAGATTGAAGCATTACATCGGAGGACCGTTGGATGAGAGTGAGGAGGAGGAAGAGATCCTCCTAGATAAACCCAAATGAAAGAGTGTTGAGGGGTTCTTGGGATGAAACCCAAGTGTAGAGTTTGTAAATGGTAGATTTTAGAGTTTTTGGTGTGTTTTTGGTGTGTTTTGGGTGTGATTTATTTTCCATTTCTCGTTTTCGTTTTTGTGTGTTTTCTTGAGTTTTGCAGGTTTTTGATCATTTTGATGCATGAAAGATGGATTGGAGCTACCAGGTATGTATCACTTGCCTTAGAATTGATTTTAGGTGTTTAAGGAAGAAAAATGGGTTGGAAATTTGGCTAAGGCATGAAAATTCCGGAAATCTCTGGAAAAATGACCCTGTCGCGTCACACGACACCCAAGGCTCAACCTGTCGCGCTACACCAGGGATTCTAGGCAAAACGCGGGTCAACATTCTGTCGCGCTATGCGACAGATTTCTAGAAGGTTGTAGCGCTACGCGACGCGGCCCTAGACGGCTAAATTAACTTTTCAAGCCCTAGATTTTATTTTTTACCCACTCTTCTTCTTCCCTAAGCCGTCGCCACCAACATTACAACCACCATTTCCACTTTCTACCACCATTACCCATCAATTTCACCAACCAAAACCATCAACCATCATCCCCACCTTCAATTTCATCTATTTCTTCCATCCCATTTCACGATCTTCTTCCACCCATCCACCATTGACGGGTCATCAACCAAGAAAGGATTTTTCTTCGATTTTTCATCTTTACCACATCTTTTAAGTCATATTCAAGGTAATGTTGCTATCCACTTTCATTCTTTTACATTTTTTATTCATGTTTTTGATCTTTCTAGGTATTTCATAATTTTCCTTTGTTGGGTTTTGTTTGAGAGTTGGTTGTTTGAGCATGATGACAGTATATCCATGTTAGATTAGTCTTATTCTTGAAATCATTGTGCTTAATGGTGTTCAATTCATGTCATGGGCCTATATGCTAGATTTTGGGAAACCTTTTGTTTTTACAGGGGTTATTTTACTGAAAGACATAAAAGGGAAACTGATTTTTTTTGAAAAAAAAAATGATAATGAGTGTTGATTAACCCATTAAAATCAGTTTTTCAAGTTTAAAATCAGGGGTTTTGTTCTTGGAACTTAATTTGAATTGTATGGTAACCGTGAATGAAATGCTATACGGTTACATATTTTGAGAACTTTACTAATTGGGCAGTTTTTTTTTTTGAATTTTTTGACTCAGTTTTCAGGATGTCTAGAGCGAGTTCATCTGGGACAGGAGGAAAGAGAAGAAGAGGGCCAGTTCCAAGGCCCCGGGGAGAACCAAACTTTCCTGAACAGTTTCAAAGGGATGAGAGGACAATCCAGTATTTGGAAGCAGAACGTGTACCAGTGATCAAGACAATACGACTTAAAGACCACACGCTATTGATGTTTGAGATGGGCACTTTTGAAAGGGACAAGTTTGAGAGGTTTGTATCTCTAGAGCTTCTCCATCATAGGAACATTAGCTGGGAGTTAGTTGACCAACTGGGTCAAAGGGATAGGTTGGAGAGGTTGTTAGGGCCGAAGTGGGTAAAAGTATTAGCTTGTGACTGGCCCCAGTACAAGGAGTTGACGATGGAGTTTCACTCCACGTTCATGTATGATGATTCCGAGTTCGATTCATTGGACGCTGTTTCGTTCTCCTTGGGCAACCGGGTATATGAGATGACCATTCCTCAGTTTGCTGTAGTCTCTGGATTTTATACTGAGGAAAAGGTTATGTCACCTAGGTTTGTATCATCTCTAAGGGGAGCCACAAAGAAAAATAGAGATTTCTGTATTTCTGATGTGGATTTGAGCGAGTTTGGGCTACTATGGTTGATTCTCCCTTCTCTACCAGCATGTTAGAGTCAGACATCAGAGACCCCATATTGAGGTATATTCACAGAGTTTTAACATGTACAGTGGTAGCTAGGTAGGAGTTCTGGGGAGGAGAAGGTCAACTGGATTGACCTTTTCTGTTTATATTGCATGGTAACGGGGAGAGAGGCCAATGTGGCCTGTGTGTTGGCTACTTCTTTAGCTCGAGCTAGGCGGGGGGTGGATGAGCGCGGTTAGATATGGGCCCAAATATCTACCGGATGGCAGATTACTTGGGGGTATTTGATAGGTATCGCCCTGATTTGATGATTTTCGGCCCATTGACATGAGGGACCTGCGCAGAGCAGGAATTTTAGAGAAAGATGACCCACCAAGGTGGGCAGGGTTCATGGTTGGTCTGTTGGAAAATAAGGACTGACGAAGCAAAACCACCTTTCAAATAATCTTTGTAATAAATGTTGCAGGACAATAGCTTCCGAAGACAAGTCTTCAGAAGAACCTTCGGAAGACATAAATAAAAGACAACTGCTTCCGAAGACAAATAAAAGACAACTGCTTCCGAAGACAAGTCTTCAGAAGAACATTCGGAAGACACAAATAAAAGACAACTGCTTCCGAAGACAAATAAAAGAAAAATGCTTCTGAAGACAATACTTCAGAAGTTGCTTCGGAAGACTCTATCTGAAGACAAACCTCAGAAGA
Source organism: Mikania micrantha (assembly GCA_009363875.1). NCBI lineage: Eukaryota > Viridiplantae > Streptophyta > Magnoliopsida > Asterales > Asteraceae > Mikania > Mikania micrantha. The sequence goes on along the minus strand of CM018689.1, from coordinate 36,028,091 downwards.
CACTATCGGAAGAGAACTTTTGCTTCCGAAGAATAAAAGTCATTTACTTCAGAAGACTTCCAAAGACATCTGCCTCGGAGGAAAAACAATATTTCAGAAGACATATGTTTCTTCTGATGAAAGAATAAATGTAACCTTCTTTAGGATAACTGTCTACATTAGATAGTTTCCTATGAAGAGCTTCCTAAAGAATAATGTATTAGCATCAGTACAAAAGTCTGAACTAAGATCTTTAAAGATCCTATGTTGACTTTACACTTGTACTATTCTGATGCTACAGTGTCTGTAATAGTGTCATCAGTCTTATCTGTTTGTCTTCTTCTTGTATTTGTCCTGAAACATTAAATGTCGGGGCTATTTATACCCCAACATCTAATGAACAAAAACAACACTTTTCTGAATCTTCTTTGTGTTGTCCTACTGTTTTCTCCTTTCTTTTCTTCTAACTTAAGAAAACTAAACACTAAAATATCTAAAGAGCAAAATTCCAGAGGGAGCAAAACCTCAAAAGCTTTGTCTAAGCTCTTGATCCTGGTTAAGTTAGTCTCTCCTCAGCTCACTGATTTTCTACAATTGGTATCAGAGCATTGGTCATTAGTCTTGGTTTAACCATCAAGGCTAAAATTCAAAGTTCGCTTTGATATATGTGTTTAGTTTTCTATTATCATCTTCTTTTCTAAATCTGCTAAAGATTGATTTTTGAAACTCTAAAGTGTTCAAAAATCATTCAACCAAACTATCTTGAGTATTCACTATCTATTGATTTACTCAAAACGGTTTGAACAAATGGCAGAAAAATTCACCTTAGACCCCCATAACACTGGTTCTGCCACAAAGCCACCAATTCTGGTTAAGCATCAATATAATATTTGGCAGAGACGGATGTTACATTTCCTGTCAAATAATCATACAGGATGTTGGAAGTCTGTCATGTTCGGACCTCATAAACCAATGGTCTTGGACACAGAGACTGGAGATGATGTCCCTAAGGATCCCCGTAACTATACTGAAGAAGACTTTCATAAATTGGAGCTTGATGCCAAGGCACATGCTCAGCTGGCCTTGGCCCTTCCGAATGAAATCTATTCGGGTCTTCTTCACCATGAGTCCGCTAAGGACTTATGGGATGCTCTAAAAGAGCAATTCGGTGGTACTGATGATGTTGTAGCCAATACTAGAGAGATATTGGCTCAACAATATGAGACATTCTGCCAACTAAATAATGAGTCACTGACTCAGCAATTTGAAAGGTTCACTTCTCTCTTAAGTGAACTAAAATTAGCTGGTCAAGTATATCCTCCTGTCTCAGTTCTAAATCGATTTTTAAGATCTCTCCCTGAAAAATGGGAAACTTACTCTATAGTCATGAGATCTTCACCAGATTTTGGTAAACTCTCACTTACCCAACTTCATGGTAAGTTACTCACTTTTGAGCGAGAGATTGACCAGAAAAGAAAACTAATAAAATCTAGAAAATCAACTGAAGAGTATGTTCAAGGGAACACTGCTCTCCTTAGTCATAACTCTGTGATAAATGATCAGGGTTATGATGAACATATTGACATAACTACTGGTATCACCTCCTCATTCTCTTCATGTGATGACCACTCTCTCCCCTCTGACCATCCTTGTTTTATCATGGACGATCTTCATCAAGTTCCAAGTGATGACTTGGAAGAGATGGATATTCTCCATCAACTGGCTCTCTTGAGCATAAGAACTAACAAGTTCTACAAGAGGACAGGAAGAAAATTTCCTGGTATCCATGGAAAAACCAGGATTGATCTAAATAAGGCTACTGTCCAATGTTATAGATGTCATGGCACTGGACATTTTGCCAGGGAATGCTCTAATGCTTCAAACTCTAACCCTTCTTCTTATGTGACCTTTCCAAACATACCTTCACACACCTCTTCAACACCACATTCTTCCACCTCTTCCTCCTTCAGAAGGTCCAATAATCCTCAAGAATCAGCACACATTGCACAAAACTCTTCTTCTAACAATGTGCAATATGTACAAGCTGCAAATGGAAACATGTACCAACTTACTCCTGCCTCACTTCAAGTTGTTACAGCTCCTTCTTCACAAATAAATACTCCCGGACATGCTGTCCAATCTTTATCATCTGGTCAACAGGCTCTTTTCTCTCAAGAGTACATAGACTGGAGCAGCTTGCCTGAAGATGTTGGCCATGCCCTTATCACTTTTGAACCAACAGATTTTGCTCTTATGGCTGTTGGTGAAGATTCTTGTTCCTCTGATCAACCTGAAGCAGATATTTCTGATGCTCAGGTATCTTCTTCTACCTTAGAAAAACTATGTTCCAATGCTTGCATAGAGGCCTTTGCAAAAATAAAGAAAGCCAATATGTTGCTTCAAAAGCAAAATCAGGAGTTGGAACAATTCCTTGACAATAAAAATTCTGAAGTGAAAAATTAATAAAAATAAAAGATAATGAAATCTGTGCTTTAAAAACTGAGAAAATCAATTTACAAGCATTGTTTGATCTACAAAGAGAAAAATATTATGCTTGTAAAGATGAATTATCTCAAACTCAAGTAAGCTGTGAAAAGTGGGTTGAGTCTTGCAAAGGATTCAAAATGCTTCTACAAAAGCAAGTTCACAGCAAAGCAAGATTTGGGATTGGGTATAATCACACTGCTCAACCAGAGGATTACACCCCAATCGATAACAATAAGGAAGAAACCACTCCTGAACCTATCTCACCAACTTTTCTTCCTAATGAAATTCCTACAATAATAGATACACCTCCTTTGGTGTATCATCCAAACTATTTTTCTAAGTTTGTATACCCCACTAATACAAATCTGACAAGAATAGAAAAACCTCAGTTGAACTCAGTTCAACACAATAACTCTTCAGAACAAAATGAGATTGCCCCTGATATGAGCTCTACTCATAGTTCAGAAGAAACAACAAAACCGGGTCTTACTTCTAACATCAAGTCAAATCTTGATAAAGGAAAAGAACCTATGATTAATATCCAGTTTCCTCCTTCTCATCCTCATCCTCCTTATCCCACAATGAAAGCAAATAGACCTTTCATCCCAAATTATTCCTCTCTTTCCCCAGCCTGCTTAAAATGTTTTAAGTACAATCATGCTACTGAAAACTGCAGAACAAAAACACCTTTGGAGAAAGCTAGGATAAAGGCTAATAAGTTGAAAGCTGATCATACTTCTTCATCTAAAGGGAACCTCCCTAATAAGATGAAGAAAGTAAGAACAGCAAGTAACCAATCTGTTGGAACACATCCTCATTCTTCCTCTATCTTACCCTCTTCCTTGAGTACTAACTCCAGACCTTCCATTTTGGGAACACCACCTCCCTATTCTACGGTGAACCCAGTTTCTTACTCTAATAATGGTGCTAACTCTTCTCCTGTGGATTCTCAAATCAATCTTCTCCAACAAAATCAGCAACAACTGCTGTTAATGATGCAGAAATTGATGAAAGATACACAACAAAATAAACCAAACAAATAAATAAAATAAAATACCCCATATCTAATCTTTTGTACATAATTCTCATGTGCAGAAATCCTCTTCAAACCAAAATCATCTCTGGTATGTGGATAGTGGAGGATCTAGGCACATGACTGGACACAGATCCATTCTAAATGACTTCATTCCAAATAATGGAGGATATGTTTCTTTCGGAAACAATGCAAAAGGTTGGATAGTGGGATCCGGTTATGTCTCAAGAGGAAATTTGAAATTTAAAGATGTTAGCTTAGTTGAAAACCTCAAGTTTAATCTCTTGAGTGTTTCTCAACTGGCTGACAAAAATTTTAATTCATTTTTCACTAAAGATAGTTGCAAAATTCTTTCTCCAGAAATAAACTCTAAAATAAAGGTCTTGATTGATCAACACACCCTGCTAACGGCTAGAAGACGTGGAAATGTCTATGTTGTAGATATGACTACTGACTCTCAAACATCTTCACCTACATGTTTGATAGCCAAAGCATCATCTTCTGAAACCACTCTCTGGCATAGGAGACTCAGTCACCTTAATCACCAAACTCTTCACAAGCTTTCAACCCTTTCTCTAGTAAGAGGATTGCCTTCTAAAGAATTTCATTTTGAAGGTCAATGTGAATCTTGCTTAAAGGGAAAGCAACATAAAACTTCATATAATTCTATTGAGGAATCCAAAACAACTAACTGTCTTAATCTGCTTCATATGGATCTGTTTGGTCCAGTGAAGGTAGCTAGTTTGGCAAGAAAAAGATACTGTCTAGTTGTTGTGGATGATTACTCAAGATTTTGCTGGACCTTCTTCCTTTTCAGCAAAGATGAGACTTCTGATAAAATAATTGCTCTTGTCACTCATCTTGAAAGACAATTTAGTCTTCCTGTTAAAATAATAAGGAGTGACAATGGCACAGAATTCAAAAATCAAGTTCTTGATAAATTCTGTATTTCTAAAGGAATCCTTAGACAATATAGTGCTCCTAGAACTCCTGCTCAAAATGGAGTTGTAGAAAGAAAGAACAGGACACTAATTGAAGCTGCAAGAACCATGCTTGCAGACTCAGGATTACCTTTATCATTCTGGGCTGAGGCAGTAAACATTGCTTGTTATGTATTGAACAGAGTTCACATTGTAAAAAGACATAACAAGACTGCCTATGAAGTTCTGTATAACATAAAGCCTCTCATTTCCTTCTTCAAAGTCTTTGGATGTCCGTGTTTTATCCTAAATACAAAAGACTTTTTGTCCAAATTTGCTGCTAAAGTTGATTCTGGATACTTTGTTGGATACTCTCAGACTTCTAAAGCATATCGAGCTTTCAATCTCAGAACAAAAATAATTGAGGAATCTATTGATGTAAAATTCAATGAATTAGCATCAACCTCATCCTTTCCTTCTGCACCCGATGATCTTTTTGATCTTGAAAGCTTCTCATTCATCCCTTCCATCCCTTCTTCTTCTCCTTCGACAGAGTCATGTCAAACTTCTGAAGATCTATCTTCTATTGAGGAAGATTCTGTTTCAAAGTTCCTCACTTCTTTTCCATCTCATCAAATAAATTCTCAAGAAGCAAATTCTCAAAACCAAGATGATATACCATCTACTCCTTTATCTCCTGTCTTGGATAATGCATCCATAGATGTTCCTGATCATATTCTAAACTCTCTGAGCCCCATTGAAAACTCATCTTCTTCCTATGCTGCCTCCTCAAATAACTGTTTGGACATCATTCCTTTCAACAAAAATCATCCTCTAGAACAAATCTTAGGTGATCTAAGTAAAGGAGTTCAAACAAGAAGCCAGATTTCAAACTTTTGTCTTCATGCAGCCTTTCTATCCCAAATTGAGCCGTCTAAATATCAGAAGGCTCTTAAAGACAATAATTGGATAGAGGCAATGCAAGATGAACTGTTGCAGTTCAAAAGGCAAAATGTTTGGACTCTATGTCCCTTGCCTGATGGAAAATATCCCATCGGAACCAGATGGGTATTCAGAAATAAAACAGATGACAGAGGCATTATAATAAAAACTAAAGCCAGGTTAGTGGTGCAAGGTTATTGTCAAGAGGAAGGTATTGACTATGATGAGACCTTTGCTCCTGTGGAAAGATTGGAAGCCATTAGATTCTTCCTAGCATTTGCCATCTCACATAACATAAAGGTATACCAAATGGACATAAAGAGTGCTTTCCTGTATGGAACAATAAAAGAGGAAGTCTATGTTTGTCAACCACCAGGATTTGATGATGTTCATCATCCTGATTGGGTGTACAAACTAGACAAAGCACTTTATGGTCTAAAACAAGCTCCAAGAGCATGGTATGACACTCTATCTCAATTCCTTCTTTCTAATATTTTTTCTCGGGGGACCATTGATAAGACTTTGTTCATAAAAAGGGTAGATAAGGAACTCTTGTTAGTCCAAATTTATGTTGATGACATCATTTTTGGATCAACAAAACAGTCCATGTGTGAACAATTCTCTAAACTAATGTCTTCTAAGTTTGAAATGAGTGCTTTAAGTGAACTAAAAACATTTTTAGGACTTCAAGTCAAACAAACCCCACACGGGACTTTCATTCATCAATCTAAATATGTAAAAGATCTTCTAAATAAATTTGATATGAATGATTGCAAAATAATTTCTACTCCCATGGCAACAAGTCCTGGCATATGTCCAGATGACAATGGTGAACCTATAGATCAAACTCTCTACAGGTGCATGATTGGTTCTCTGATGTATCTTACTGCATCAAGGCCAGACATCATGTATGCAACATGTGTCTGTGCAAGATACCAATCTGCTCCCAAACAATCTCATCTTTCATTTGTGAAAAGGATACTCAGATATCTCAAAGGTACTCCTGTGCTAGGTATTTGGTATCCTGCTAATAAAATTTGCAAGCTTGTTGGTTTTACAGATAGTGATTATGCTGGTTGCTCGCTCACCAGAAAGTCTACTTCAGGAGGTTGTCAGTTCTTTGCAGGTTGCTTAGTGTCATGGCAAAGCAAGAAGCAAACATCAGTGTCAAATTCAACTGCTGAAGCTGAATACATTACAGCTGCCCATTGCACTGCCCAAATTTTTTGGTTACAATACCAACTACTAGATTTTGGAATAACTGAACTAAAAACACCTCTTCTGATAGACAGCGAAGCTGCCAAAAACATAATAAAGAATCCTGTTTATCATTCTAAAACCAAACACATTGAAATAAGGCATCACTTCATTAGAGACTGTTTTGAAAAAGGACTAATAGTTCCAGAACATGTCTCTACAAGTGATCAAATAGCTCACATATTTACCAAGCCCTTAGACTCCTCAACTTTCTCTAAGTTTGTAGCAAAACTGGGCATGATAAATATGAGTTAATAAACATTAAAGGATAGTTTTTATAAATTATCCAGACAATGGATATTTGATAAACAACTGATAAAGAAATCTTGATTTCTTTCAGTAATTATCTCTATACACAGATAGGATCAGTGGCCATATAATCACTGCTTCATATCTATCTGATGTTTAAACTTTCCATTGTTACATTCATCTCCTTCCGATGCCGTTTCTTCCGAAGATATCTTCTTCTTCTATTTTTCTTCTTCCGAAAACTTTCATAAGTTTATTTAACTTGTGTCTAAAATAAGATTCTTTCGATTCTGAAATAAAAATCTTGAGCTTTGCATTTGATGTGACAGTTGTCAATCTTTCTGATAGACCCGAGTCTCAATACTGACTCTCACGACTCAAGAAGATTATTACCGCCATTTTTTAACCAATAATCTTTTCGGATTACTTTCCTTATTTATCCTCTTCTTCTCCATAATTCTACTTAAACCCTATTTCTCCTCTGGTTTTCAAGAAACCCTTCTTCCTCTTGAAAACTCTAAATAATGCTCATGGTTACGGATGATAAATTGTCAGGTATGTCGCCTGGCACGAAGCACTTATGCTTACCTTGTCGCAAGCTTCATGCTTATGATAATGGCGTAACGGCTTTGGACCAGGCTTCATTCCTCACAAAACTTCGTCTGTACTTTTCGGATGTGCATGAACATGTCTTCTTGACCAAATGTGTAAGTCTCAACCTCTATCTCTTATTCTATCTCAGCTTTATAATTTCATACATAATCATGAACTTTTTAGGTTAACCTGAAAAACTTGATTATGTAGAAGTCAGTCCTTTTGATCTTTACAGGCAACTATTTCAAATAACATCTTTTTGATAATCTGGTATATCATCAAAAATGTTCATAGTTCCGGCTATGCTTTCAGTTTGTCTCTTTGATCTTCATAATATTATAACGGACTTGACTAACTGATGTTCAAAATGATGAACATTGATGGATGATACTAAAGAAATACCCATCTTTAGTAAACCCACATCCACTCTTCTTCCACACCTAAATCAGGTGCTGGCCATAAAAAACTTTTTCAAAACCTTCCAAGCCTAATAAACCCAAAAAAAAAATCTGTTCAGGAAGATGAGATCCCTGAACATGATTGTGTTCCCACTGAACACATGGATACATCTGTTTCATCCTCACAGATATATCAAGAATCTCTTCCCATCCTGCTCCTCATTAATCCTCTTCACAGGATGATGTTGTATTCCTAAGGGAACCCTAACTAACCATTGAAATGTCAGTTGACATTCAGTTGGTCGTCCTCTCTCCCAGGGACAACTCTGTTCTTTCTAAAAGCCCCCCACTATCTATCAACATTTCTCTACCCTATAAAAGAGGATGAGATCTGGTCGTCAAGTCCATCTTGACTTCCTGATCATATATCAGAAGCATCCATTTCACATGAAAATTCAATGAATTCTCATCTGAATGGACTAGGCAATAAGACTCCTGGTATGGCAACAGCCAATGAAGTTTTTCTTTTAAACTAAGGCTGGAAATCCCCAGAACCAAGAAAAAGGGGTTTACGACATTTCTGAGATGGACTCAGGTCATAATAAAACTGACTCTCTAGTCAGGGATTCGGATGACATCTACAAAATGATGGACGGATCAGTTCTTCACACTATGGAATTAACGGATATCTTTAGTCCTGTTATCCAAATCCAACCCCATGCAGGCACCTTCATTTGAAGGTTTTCTAATCTTTTCACCCACCTTCACTACTACTACCCTTCCTCCACTGCCTTTCAAGGAGCATTTCGCCCACTTCTTTCTACCTCTCTTTCTTCCCTGCCTTGTCTCTGGCTGATTAAGCCAAAAAGAGGGAGATAATACATAAGCTAACTCAAAAAGTGGCTAACGCTTAAAAAGAAGCCTACCTCTGATAAACAAAGAAGCCTTTGCTTTACTGAGACCCCATTTGAACCATTCTCATGTTCTTTCCCCACTGAGTCTGATGTTCTAGAAATTGATTGGGATCTAACATTAAGTGGTTTTGGCTTCATCAGTCCAGAGGGAGATTGTTGGAAAATAAGGACTGATGAAGCAAAACCACCTTTCAAATAATCTTTGTAATAAATGTTGCAGGACAATAGCTTCCGAAGACAAGTCTTCAGAAGAACCTTCGGAAGACATAAATAAAAGACAACTGCTTCCGAAGACAAATAAAAGACAACTGCTTCCGAAGACAAGTCTTCAGAAGAACCTTCGGAAGACACAAATAAAAGACAACTGCTTCCGAAGACAAATAAAAGAAAAATGCTTCCGAAGACAATACTTCAGAAGTTGCTTTGGAAGACTCTATCTGAAGACAAACCTCAGAAGACACTATCGGAAGAGAACTTTTGCTTCCGAAAAATAAAAGTCATTTACTTCGGAAGACTTCCAAAGACATCTGCCTCGGAAGAAAAACAATATTTCAGAAGACATATGTTTCTTCTGATGAAAGAATAAATGTAACCTTCTTTAGGATAACTGTCTACATTAGATAGTTTCCTATGAAGAGCTTCCGAAAGAATAATGTATTAGCATCAGTACAAAAGTCTGAACTAAGATCTTTAAAGATCCTATGTTGACTTTACACTTGTACTATTCTGATGCTACAGTGTCTGTAATAGTGTCATCAGTCTTATCTGTTTGTCTTCTTCTTGTATTTGTCCTGAAACATTAAATGTCGGGGCTATTTATACCCCAACATCTAATGAACAAAAACAACACTTTTCTGAATCTTCTTTGTGTTGTCCTACTGTTTTCTCCTTTCGTTTCTTCTAACTTAAGAAAACTAAACACTAAAATAACTAAAGAGCAAAATTCCAGAGGGAGCAAAACCTCAAAAGCTTTGTCTAAGCTCTTGATCCTGGTTAAGTTAGTCTCTCCTCAGCTCACTGATTTTCTACATGGTCCCCAGGTGATGCCACCATAGGGGACACCCACAGCTGAGGCAATTATGGGTTCAGTGCCCACACATAGGCAGAGGCCGGTCTTTAGGCGTGACTTTCCCCCTAGACGGTACCCACTTAGGGAGCCTATACCCGATCCACTCACATTAGAGTCCTTATGCCATAGAATGGACGGTTATCATGATCAGTATAGGGAATGGAGGATGCAGGATAAAAGAAGACAGGAAGATGCGATAAGGTATCTAATGACCTCACTTCATATCGACATGCCTGAGTTTTACAGAGCACCGGACGAGCATGATGGTGGAAGAGGCCCGGATGATGAAGAGTAGGTGTGGGGAGATGCATGTTTGTGTGGTTTGTAGTAGTTTGTCTTGATTATTGAACATTTGTACTTAGTGAAACTTGTGATTGGGTTGGTACTGCGTTGGTTGAGTTTGAACTTATTTTGGTTTTGGATTACTATTATCTTTAGACACATGGTTGTTGGTTTGATCTGTTTGTGCTTATTTCATGTGGTTGTTTATTACCTGTGAAGCAATGTGTACAGTGAAAAGCTTATGTGGAAAGACTATAAGTTCATTTCATACCGGACCAGACCGGAATAGAGTTATATACATTCTCATTGTGAGAAGGGGTCATTTGAGCGTATCTAAATAGATACTATGTTTACATATGGATCCCTACGTCGTTCCAGTATGAATACTATGCCCAACCTGAAACTTGTGATTGGTAGTAAAACACCGATTCTCTTGCTGAGACATCATTCTATCTGGATAGATTTCTCGAGATATTTTCTTACGAAGTTTTGTTATAGCATCTATAATTGCTTCTGGTTTAGACCAGCTAAGTCATTTTCAGTTTTTACTTATTTTTTATTTCTAGTTTTTCTTTGGGGTTTCCTTTTTCTCTACATTGGGGACAATGTAAAGTTTAAGTGTGTGGATGGGAAACTTGGTTTAATTTCGTTTCAGTAGTTAGTTTTTAAATTTTAGTTTTAGTTTACTTAAGTCTTGAGTCAAAATTTTTGAAAATTTTTGTTTCTACATCTTTAGCTTAGATCTTCCTTGTCCTTGTTTAAGTTGGTCACAAAAGCATGATGGGAAATGATAGGAAAGTTGGGTTTTGTGGTTTCATTCATGGTTAACTTGTTGGTTTGGGTTTTATGCTTTGGTTATGGGATGTGTAGGTAGGCTCAACTGATTGTAATTGTCCCGTAGGATTGGTAAAATTTTATTTAAATGCATGATTGTCATGGGAAACATCTTGGGAATTTGGAATTAATGAAACTGTTTTCTAGTTATAAAGGAGACTTTGCATAATAACAGTTTAGAGTTTTGAAAATATGATTTTTGTATGGCACATAAGTACTCTTTTATGAGAATAAATCCGAGTCTTATGGCGCCTCCATTTTACCAAACAAGCTGAGTAAAAAGAAAAATAAAAGAAAAGAAGTTGGACTAAAACTTATGTGTCACACGCCGGGTTGCAGCCTGGTTGAAACACCACTAAGTTAAGTTCAATGGATTGAAAAAAAATAAATAAATGCTCACGCTTCCATCTGTTTCATTTATAAAAATCTGATTTGAGAAATTTTCTTGTTTGTTTATATGTGAGGATGACTTGAAAAACTAGAATCCAGGATTGATTTGGTTTAAATTTCCTAAGTGTGGATCTAATAAGATGAAATGTAGAACATTAACATAATAGACCATGACTAAGGGACTTGAATAATCAGTATGGGTTTAACAGGATAACAATATTTGCAATCATTTCCATAGCATTGAATTTTGAATTGATAAGTTTAATTGTGTAGAAACCATTTTACCTAGCTTTGATCCCAGATTTTTGCATAAGCCTTTTTCAAAGACGAACAAGAGATAAGTGTGGGGATGTGATGTGTTGTGAAACACATATGTTTTTCTATTTGTTTTTATTTAGTTTCTATACATTTTATGCGTTTTTAGAGTCGATTTATGCTGGTTCTTCACATTTCCATGATTTGATGCTTGCAGGTATTTAACGTGTTCTAATGGCACAAAAGATCAAGAAAAGGAGCTCCAGGATGGACGAGAACGGACCCGAAGACAAAAGAAGACAAAAGCTGGAATCTGGGTATCCTCGCGTAGCGCGAAGGGTATAAGAAGCCCTGTCGCGCTACGCGACTGGTGAAAATTACATGTCTGCCCTTGTTTAATGATTGCGGGTTGACCCGACTCTTTTGTCAGGTAGCGAGACCCCTCGCGTATCGCGACGGATTGTTGGATGGTTGTCGCGTAGCGCGACGAGGTGAAATTTTCAGAAATTCGAGTTTGACAAATAAAAACGGCTGGGAGCTTATTTTCTAGGGTTACTGACGACTGGAGACGAGATTAGGAGGCGATCAAGAAGCTGAAAATGACAAGTAAGGCGAGATCTTTCATTCGGAAGCCCTAGGATCGAGATTCAAAGGGTGTGCAACTATCGGTTTTGATTTCTTACTTGTTCTATACATTTGAATGATGATTGATTGTGGTTTATACACTATTTCCTTCTGTTTATTCATGATGATTTGTGGCTAAACTTTTTAGATCACCTAGGGTTTTATAATATGCATGTTTAATAATTTTGAGGATTGATTGTGGAACAAATTTGGGTTTTTCAATGATATAACGATTTGGTTGGAATTCTTGGATGTGTATGAATGTTTACATTGCTTGTGATTTGGTTTATCGATTCCTCGTGTGCTTTGGCGAATGTCTTTCGTGTAATAAGTGCATGGTAGGTCAATTACTTGGTGTTCTTGATTTGTGGATGGATTACTAGACGTAGTGATTCATAGGAATGATGATTAGGTCACAAACGAATTAAATGTTTAACCAAATTCAATAGTCGTGAGGTGAGGGTTGGTTAGTATATCTTGAATGTTTAGTAACTAGTTAAAGTCTTTGTGAAAAGACTAAGATTAGGTTGATTGAACATAGTCTTGTATGCTAAATCCAAGATGAATCTCCTTATTATCCCTTGCATGTTTGTGTATTGAGACTTTTGTTTCCGTGAGGTAGATAGTCTTTAGGATATATCATTGAAGGGTTGGTTAACTTGTGTGAGTAATTAACCTAAACCGGTATTCAAAAGACTTATAGACACTTTAGTCGAAATCTTTGAGAAAGGTTAAAAAATCTCTAATTTGTTAATAAGTTAAAATACAAAGATTCCAGTTCCACAATAAGTTCCATAATCAATCTAAAATACATTAGACATGTATAGAATAAACCCTAGGTAGTCATTTCATCATTCGTGACTTTTTGTTACATTTTCCTTATTGAGTCTTAATTCAGTTTTTATAAGTATCAATTTATTTTAATTAATTAGTAACAAAACCCCCTTCAAACAATTCTTTTAAATCAAGTAAATTTGTATAGATAAGTCCTTGAGTCTATTTTTCATTTTCTATAGAAGTCTGTGGGTTCGATATCCGGACTTACTTTTCTGTGCTACTTTTGATAGGTTCACTTGCCTGTTAGTAGTTTAGTTTAGAGAGTCTAGAGTATTACTTAGTGTCTAGGTTAGTTTTGATTTTTATTAGTTTTAATTAAACTACTTTACACACATCATATATGCACTTTAAAAGTTTTCTTTATGATGACGATTACATGGCCAATAAAGATACTTACTCTTTGTGTCAATGAATGCATAGAACTACAATTACTTGTTACAAGCTAGTCCGGATGGGGCATGCTACAGTCATAGGCTTGGTTGTTGAAAGTTGTAATCAGATGTCATATTGTGCATATTTAAAACTATTTTTATTCGAGTCATCAAACATGTGAGCTCTCACCAATTACTTTTGTAATTGACTATTTTAAGCATGTTTTTCAGGTACACCTCAGTGATGTAAGTACAACGTTTCTATTTAAGCTTTAGCATGGATAATTATGTGTAATGAACTGCGTACATTTTGGAGACTTCGTTTATTATATGAATAATTGTACTCAAGACATGAAAGTTTATCAGTTGTCTATGACAATTATGATTATGTAGTGTTATGTTTAGTTTTCTCATTAATCGATAAGCTCTAGCCCAACAACTTATGTCGCAATCCCGTGTTTTCGCTTTAGTGGGATGTGACAGTTTACCTTTATTGTAATTATTTTTCTTTCATATTTGCAATTTGTAGTTAAGCATATGTTTGATGACCATGAACCATCTTTATTATTTATTATTTACACAAATTAACGATTCTAAAATCATAAAAACAACATGTTAAACATGCCTAATGTAACCCTTCGATGATTTTTGAAATTCTAGAAATTCGATGAGAAATTGAGATCTTAGGTTCTTATTTAAAATCTAGTAACGCTTTAATAATAACAACAAATATATATATATATATATATATATATATATATATTAATAAAATTCCAAGTTTAAAAGTTCATGAGTAAGGTTAATAAGAAATAAATAAATAAATAATAAAATATAAATTATGTTAAAAACATTATTAAATAGTATAAATAATTAAAATATAAAAATTTTATTATTAAGAATTCCTTTAAAAGTTAACTCCATAACATTATGAATTAGTTAAAATTTTATTTAAAAAAATAGTTACAACCCTCTTAGTAAAACTATGGGGACTAAACCTGTTAAATCTCAAACTAATACTAAAAAGAAAACATGGAGGGACTGCTTATGTAAATCCCTCAAACTAGCCATCTCTTTCACCCATGAAACCATGGATACCCGTTTCACATCCATGTACCCATTCTCGACCCATATCAATCTAAAACACGATTCAGTAGATAAATCAACAAAAAATTCAAATTTTAAATTATCCCGAACACCATGGAATCGATATCAAGCTCCAATTTATCGATAAAAGTCAAAATTTGAACGAAAATCACTCCTAAACTCACGGATTCCACCGGGCAACTCGAATTCTATAAAACTGAGCATGGAAATCAAATTAAACTCATCCCCATATGTGTATAAGTCCCTCGAACCTTTCTGTGATCACGAGATCAACATTCAAGCCCCATAAATCTCGAATCAAAGAGCCAAAACCTCTCGGTCGCTATTCTCTTAGAACCGTTGGTCGAAATCATATCAAATTGAAACAAAGGTAAGCGTTCTATATGTCTATCAATTCGTTTTTGAATTATAAACAAAAGCCCCATGGTTCTAGATCCCATCACAGGGTTATTCGATCTAATTATGAATCAAAAGAACTGGGGTTCTTCGTTTGGTTTAAAAGGAATTGGGGGAAAACCGAATGGCTATGTTAAAACTATTTAAAACACTGGCTCTAGATCAACTGGTCCGGCGCTGTGATATGGGTCTTAGCTTGTGTTAGGTCTCTGGTTCGAGCCCTATGGGGGCGGGTTTTGACCATTTTTTTTGTAACTTTTAATTTAAAGCTTATTTTTAAATTCTAATTTCACATAAAATTTTATAAATAAAATCATATAGTTTTTCATTGAACAAAACATGAATATTCTGAATATATATATATATATATAGGTATATAAAATAATAATAATTAATATTATTTAAATATATATATATATATATATCATTAACAAAATACAAAGAATTACATTTAAGATTTTAATTGTTAAAAAATTTCATTGTAAATATTTTATGATAACATTAATTAAGGTTTTATTTAAAACAATAAAATTTTATAAATATTTATTTATGATATTTTAGTTATTTTAACAAAATACTTAGAAACTTTACAACTTTTATTAAAGTTATATATTAACTTTAATTTTTGTAAGTTTTACGATATTATAATAACTATTCAAATATTTTATTAACATGGTTTCAACAAATTAAAATATAATTAATCGATTTTAAATTTGTTTAAGATAAACTTATTTTGTAAAATTGAAACTATAAACCTTTTCAAGGACAATTATATTTAATACTAGTACTAATATATCATTTAATGCATTAATAGCTAACAATTTACTTTTAAATTAAATCATAGACTTTAAAGTATTTAAACAATGATATAATTTCGAAATATTTTCGAGACAACTATAATAACAAACATATACATATGGGATACTAATTACAATATTGTAGTCGTATTAAGAAGTCCATAGGATATCATAGTTACATCATTTTATATGTAATTGAACTACATAGGTTAACTTAAATTGTGTTGGACATTGCTTGGACTACACGTATATCATATAATTGCATAAGCTAGCTCATCAATCAAGGTGAGTCTTCATAGCCCCTCTTTTTACTTGTTTTAATATTTTTGGGGTGAAACATGTCAACTTATAAACTTTGCTTTAAACTTTATTGCATGTGAACTTTGCTTTATGACATAAACTGTAGTGAACTTAGCTTGAGCTTGCATTGATCATAGCTTTAGTAAACTATGATAGATCTATTGGATTGACCATCCCACCCAGGTTGGGTTTGCCTTTGTGATAAATCTGTGGTGATAGGTTACTACTTCGGCATTGTTAGGAATGCTAGCTTGGTCACAAACTTAACTTTTGATTTGCGTATGGTTTAGTTACATGTTTTATTTCATATTAGCTTATTATCACATGTGACAACTTATCATTTCTCAAACTATTTTTGGTGTGTGTGCTTAAACATGTGAAGCTCACCAACTTTATAGTTGACCTTTGTTTTAAACATGTTTCAGGTGGAGATACAACTTAAGTATTACTAAGAGATTTGATTTAGATTAATAGTTTTCTTATTATGTTTAGATTTTAAATGTCGAATTTAGTATTTCCTTTAACGATGTAATGACTTTTGAATGGTTGAAGTTTATTGAATTATTAAGTCTGAGTTTCTTTTAATGTTATCATAAACCTCATGCTTTTGAACAATCTACACTTCGTAAACGTCCCGATGATTCCGCCATTGGTCGGGGTGTTACACCTAAATTGAGAAAAATCGAACCTCTTAACCATTCCTAACGACCTGACCCCTTTTGTCTAATTAATCAATAAACTAACGGAATAAATTATATGATATATTTTAAAATATATACATAATAGATGGATTTGTATTGAGAGCCAATGTAAGTTCAAAACTAAAAGAATAATTTTTAAACATAAGTTTAAAAGACATAAAGGTAACTTACGTTTATATTCCTTAAATCATATGGTTATAAATGCTTTTTTTTTTGTATTTTACAATTTGTTGGTTTTCATTTGAATAAATCTCATACATAATGTACTAATATATATTATGAGTGCCAAAGCCAAAACACTAGCCCATGTCTGAAACCACATACATATATGTTCTAAATTTACTTTTGAAATTGGCTTGGGTGAAGAGGGTTTGAAACCAATCTTCTCGGAACCGCTAGTTTGAAATTAGTTTAAGATATAATTCGTTGAAACGTGTTTATAACTAGTTAAAGTCAATACAACCCAATTTAAAACATGTTTCAATTCAATATGTGGTATATTCATCCGTGAAATGAAACCAAGGTTGCAAAAGTTGCTAGGCGCTCCCAGGTCGGAACTGCTCCTTGGAGCGAGTAACCGGGGAGTAGTAGTCTGCCTAGGCTGAGAGTACTCAAGAAAAACTCAGGAGTACTCGGCCTCGAAACAACTCTTTGAAGCGAGAATTCGATTAGTACTCTGTCACGCATCCGCCTCTCGTCACTTGTTGATGATGTCACTCAATACTCTGAGAAGGTCGCGGAAGCATAGTGATGATGTCTCAGAGATGAGGTGCGACTTACTTATCCGGTATCTCAACACACAGATTAACTTAAAGATAATATATTACAAGGGTTTCGTCATCACAATTAAAATTACAGTTTGCAAGCTAAACTTATTACACAAACCAAATTATTTAATTACACGTGTTTAAAAGTGCAACCTCGCTGATGGTCACTGTCTACTGCAAAACGTTTTGAGTTTGAAAGATTAGCATAAAGCTAGTGATTTAGTAATGTTTAAGTTAAACAATATGATATGATATGCAAATTTTCGATATACAAAGTTCAAGATAGCCATGGGACCCATATATAGTTCCTTTCAGACAATTCTACATTTTAGGAAGATTCTACCCATCGGTAAATATCTTAGTGTCTCATTATCTTAATGTCTATTACTAACATTAAGAGTGCGTTTTGGAAACATGTAACAAACAGTTACACCAAGGGGAGTTGCAAGCTCCCGGAAAATGGGTTGTTAGCCAATAGTACTATCAATGTTTCCCGTTCGGCCCCACATGGGTTCACTAAATACAGTTTCGAGAGATGAGGACTTTTTGATACTGTGATAGAGAGTTACAGGCAAAATCCCATGAAATCTTATGAGTTCGTCACGAGTTCACATGAAATCACACAGATTACAATGATACATATCATATGTTTAGAAACAGATTTACAGAGATACCCCGATGTTTGTAAACTATTAGAAATAAAAAGGGTTGTACGAAACTCACTAAAGTCCCAAAGGTAGCAGAATATTGTACAGACTGGTAATAACGGTTCGATTCTGCATTAGTTTATGTTTAATAAGTTATTTATGTTTTATTAGATCTTTCTGAACATCCAATGTCAAAGACATTGTGTTGAAAGTCATCAAACTGATATTAAGTATGTAGTTTGTTATTTTAGTTGAATATCATACAATGTATGATAATGTGGGAACCTAACTGATTCAGGTTCCTAATACAAGGTTGATGACTCATTAGATTAATCAAGATATTCTCAGATTAATCAAATAGGTACTGTTGTTGATTATATTACTGAAACCGTTTTCAGATGAATTTCTAGCTTAGGAATGGTCAATCCTTGTTATTGATCATCCAGATATCATGAAACATCAGAATGTGACATTGGAATAGATTAAATAACCATATTCAATGTACTAATCTGACTGTTATCATAAACATCAGATAGTTATTCCACTGATTATCTTAATGATTGTCATTAGTTTGAAACACTTGGATTTAACCTTGCATTTCAAGGATTGATCAAGATAATCACACACATTGTCACAATCAAATGGTTTAAGCCATTATAATCATAGATATAGTTTAATGATAATCGGGCATTACAACGGATCAAAACAAGAATTTAACCGTTAACATATTAAGTTCTTCGTTTATAACCATTCCTAGCCATCATCTAGGCAATAATCAACAACCCTAACTATTGAATTACGTTCAAAAACAAGATCTAATCAAACCATTATCAAACTAGTAGGATGAAATGAATCGTTACCTAATCAAACGGATTTCTCGGACATAAATGATGATCAACACTTGTATAATCGCTCCCTGGTGCGATCCGAACGATTTGGTGGCTTCAGAATTGAGTTTAGATGTGAAAAACTAGACTTTCTTCGTCCCTGTGGTAAGTTTGTTCGAGAAAAGAAGATGGAAATCTTCTACATGAAATTCTGATAGTTCATTCTGATATGCCAAACCGCCATATCCCTCGCGTACCGCCTAGCGGGGCAGTTTGTGGCTAGGCGTACCGCTAGGGACTACGGAGGGCCTCAGATATTTTCACCCCGCGCGTACTGCCTAGAATGGCAAGCTGGTGCCAGGCGTACCGCGCGGGTCCTCAAATTTTGATATTTTTGAATTTTTCTTCGTTTTACGATTCAGGAGAATCCGGAACTTCGTTTCGAGCACGGTTTTCACCTACGTTCACGATTTCTCGCATACTTTCAACTTGTAATAATCACAATTGCTAAATCAACGTGGATTTCAAGCACGAACATATGTGCTTTCATTCGATAATGACGTAATTCTCAAACACAATTGTCACATACTCGGCATTGGAGGCCGACTTTTGAATCCATGAATGGAACCACTTTCAAGTGAAATCAATTTTGACTTTGTTTTAATCAATCTAAACCAATTTCAATACGGATCCATTTGGTCTAAAAACCATTTTAATCTACCATCTGGACTTGGGGAAAAACTAAAACCTAAAATGTTGATATGACCAATTTTTGATTTGTATCGGTTTCTCACTTGATATGTTAAACTGGTTTCAAGAAGTTAGAACTAGGGTTGTTCATGACCCGAGTCGTACCAAACCAAGTGAGAGTATGCCCGTGCTCTGCTCGTTTACAAATCGAGTGGCTCGACTTGGTTCGAATTTGCAAATCGAGCCAAATGTTCTGTTTGTTGCTCGGCTCGTTTTAAAACTGAGTGGATCGGCTTGGTTCGGTTTGGCTCAGTTTCAAAATAAAATTTAAAGCAATTTTTTTCAAAATATTTATCAATTCCAAACTAAAGAATTAAATAAAAAATAAGTTTAATCACACACAAATTAAAAAAAATGAAGTTCATAAATAAGAAATTGCATATGAAAGCATAAAAAAATTAGAATGTTTGAATAGTTCATCAACATTATCGATCTTTAATTCGAATACAACAATATCATCTTATCTTTAAGAACTTGTAACATGTTATTGTTAATAAAAAGTTAATATCACTTTATATATACAAAATGTCGTTATATTTAAATGAGTCAAAGGGAGCAAGCGACGAGCGAGCTTACATTGGCTCGTGCTTGGCTCATTTAGAAACCGAATCTAGCGTGCTTGGCTCGTTTAAAACCGAGCAAAATTCGAACGAGTTTTTTCCAAGCGAGTATCAAGCGATCATGAGCGACGAATATTTTGGACTAACCCTAGTTAAAACCAAAACGAAACCGATTTAAAATCCCAACCAACCCGATATAAACTCAGACAACAATCTTTTCAAATTCATTTATCAAAAAATACTTTTAGGTTCTAAAACTTTTGTCGGCCCAATCTAAAGAAGACGCTTTAGGTATCCCAGCCCATATTGCAAGACTATGGAGAACGCCTCTTTAAATCGCGGCCATTTTTAAGCAGTGTGTTTTCTGGGAAAAATACTTTAAACCAACCAGAAGATTTCAATCTGTTTTCTACGGTGTTCGTCAATACATTCCTCAGGTAAACCAAAATCCTTAAACTTCCATCTTCAAACCCTAATTTTGGCCTATGTTGTTTGATGTGATGTTTATTTAAGATCTTGTTATGTTTTCATCTGATTTAGGGCTAAGAAATCGAATTAATCCGTGTTCAAAATCTTTCGATTAACTGTGTTATGGTATCTGCTTGTTTTTTGTGTGCGAATGTGCTTTCTCTGCTTCTGATTGATTTTGTTATTTGTTTATAGTTGGCTTATGCAAACTAAGAAGTTTGATTGTTGCATTTGCTTTTATTCTAATAAAAGGAGATAGTGTTGGGTATGCTAGGTTAAGGTGATCAGTATTTAGCTTAATGTTGGAATATGTTTAATTTCTTTGTATGAGTCTATTATTAGATTAACCATTTGCTGTAAGTACTGGGTTGGGGGCTGGTTTTTACTGGCGAAACCATTTGAGTTAGGATTTAGTGTGGCATCTCTCCCCTTGAGGTCAAGGGTTTCGAGAATCGGTGAAGGTGGATATGGTGTAATTTAGTTGAGTGTAGATTTGGCGCTTTTAGAAAAAATAGAAAAAGAAAACTTTCATTAAGTACTAGAAGCAATAAGTTATCGAATTTTATTCAATTATATGCTATACTTGCTTTAGGTTTAGCACAAATGACAAGTGGGAAGAAGGTTCTCTTCGGTATGATGTTAGTGTTGAATGGATACTCGATGCTATATATTTAAATGTGTTGAGGTTTATTGAGCTTAAACAGTGTCTTTGTGTAATTTTGAGGCTATTTTTTTTTTAAATTCACTATCATGAATTACTGGTGACTTTACTTTTGAATCATTACAGTTATTTTCAGGCCTTTATTACCAGTTAGGTGTTGCATGTTTTGTTTTTCCAAAATCACTCAGAGGGCATGATGTTTCTTTTCTTTTCTTTTTTCATGTCATGGTTGTATGTGGCCATGTGAGCTATACAAAATATGCTTCTACAAATATTAATGTTCAATTTATGAACTACCTTAATTTCCTTAAATCAACCTGTTAAACATCTTAAAATGAAAGTTCTCATTTTATTGATCTTTAGAACCCTCATTGTAACAGGAAGATTTTTGGTGTGTTGCAGGTTTCTTTTCTATCCATTGTTGGGGACAATTTGCTGAGGGTTTAATGGATTTTGATGAGTATGAGTACTTAGAAAAAATGGTGGAAAATTCTGATGCACCAGAGTCTGAGCAAAGAGCTAATGGCAGTGAAAAAACTGTTAAAAGTGAAGATAAAGAACGGAGACACAGCTCGAGACATAGAAGTGATAAGAACAACGATGACCGTAGTTCAAAACGTGCAAAATCTGGTGAAGAATTGCGTGATCGTGAGAGAGAAAAGGGTTCCTCTCATCACCGTTCATCTCCAAAGGAAGGTGATAGAAACAGACAAAAGAGCCACCATGAAACTAGAGACAGAGATAGAGACAAGGAGAGGGATCGTATGAGGGGAAGGCGTGATCATGAGAGAGAGAGGGAGGAGAGAGAGAAAGGCAAAGAGCATGATCGATCACATCGAACTGGAAGCAGGTCAGAAAGACATGGAAATGAACGGGACAGGGAGAAGAGCCGTGATAGAGAGGTTAAAGATAGAGAAAGAGAAAAGGAAAGAGAAAAGGAAAGGGAAAGGGAGAGAGAAAGAGAAAGAGAGAAGGAAAAAGACAGGGAAATTAGAGAATCCGATCGAGAAAGCAGGTATTTTTGTGTTTATGTTCTATGCACTACATATCTTTGTTGCTTTGTTGCCATTTTTTGTTTGCTACCTAGTTTATGCCACAAAAAACAGTTCCGATTTTGTAGTTTTTCGAGCCCAATCTATCGTACTCATAGTGCAAAATCAAGTTTTTATGCAGTTGTAGCTGTAACACTTTTTTGTCTAGTTCTTAGGACAAGGTTTAGATTGAATATTGTTTGGCTCATCTTTCTGTTCATATAATTATATGTCTATACAGACTAAAGGTTTCTGGTAGGAAGTACATGGTTATATCTTTTATCAGCCACATGAAAATAATATGCTCATAGGAGTTTGTCTTGTAATTCATTTATTGAACATGACTGAAAATTTTGGTCTTTCTAGCTCTTTGGAGCTCGACATCAGACAAATAAGTTTCATTTTTGAACTCATCATGAGCTTCAGGTTGGTTTCATTTGGTATTTTAATGATGTGGCTTATTTGTATCAAAAGAGATAGCTGCAAAGGCACTCATTTAGCTTATCCGTGCTCCATGTTAACATTATGTAAGATTGATTACTTGGGGAATAATCATACTCCAACCTTCTGTTGGTTGCTTTGCAATTTATTTGAGTTAGTAAAAAATCATCATCGAGTGTGCATTTTCTTTGATGTTTTGAAGTTCCTGCCTCCTGGATGGGAATTTTTAGGTATGCTTACCATTTTTTAGGCATTATAGTTAGAGTTCAGTATTGACGACATTCGTTCTATTTCAAAAACAAGTACATTTGTTGTTTAAGGAAGAAATCTAGTTATCTCCGCTGTCTTCTATCATTCCTTGGTTGCTAAATGTTTTTTCTGCTAGCGTCAACATACTCTTTCAATAACAACATAGATATTCATGATTTATTAATTTCTCAGAATTATGAATATTGAACATTTTTTTAGAATAGAATAACACTAGATTCTGGGAACTCGCAGATGTGCTAGAGAAGTTCTCAGGCTCAGGGACTCAGGTCATGGTCTATACATTACCTCTTAGGCATTTTGGAATCCGAATTTAAAGCTTGAATTTGGAAGACTGGGGGTGGCCCTTTTGGCAGGGTGATGATGATGTCATGTTATGATTTTCATTATCCTCCACCTAAAAACCAGCATCATCTTATTTTATATCTACTCTGTTGCAGAAATGCTGTTGTGGGAGTACAGAAGCTTTTGCTTGTGGATATCAGTTCATTTGTCTACAAGAGCCATTTGTCTTTTACAGGATATACTATTGCCATGTGTTATTTTTGATAAATATTAATATCATTACATTTCTGGTCTAATACCACAAATAAATTTTCAATGGAAAATTGTACATTGTTCAAGTGGCACATACCCCATTGGATTATCAATTTCCAATTTTATACCAACACATTTCCTATTTATATTAAACCATAAATAATCTTCTGTTCAGCAGTATAAGATACATAGGTGTTTTTTGTGTTACTTCTACAGAAAAGTTCATTTATGTTATTATAAAGTTTCATCTGTGAAGTGTGGACTTACATGCTTCATAGTAGTTTCTTTTTGTTGTATTAAATTAGGTATGCTTGTGTCTTTAGTTTTCTTTCATGTATATCTGTATAATGAAAGTTTCTTATGCTCTTTGTAAATGCCTAATCATGAAATGGGTACTGTTAGCAGGTTTATTCCCTCAGATTTACTAGTAATATTATGACACCCTGGCATTAATATCAACTGATGTTCAAGTAAGCTTAGGTTCATTAGGAAAAGGTACAAAAATATTCTTCATTGTCACCTCAATTTGGATTGTACATAGTTTTATATGCTATTTTTGCTGCTTTTAATTGTTACTTTGTTCTCCAGGTTGGTTCTTTTAACTTGAGCAGCTGCAGTTTAACTCCTAAACATTAATACTTGCTTTTCTGAAGAACTTAATTTGTGGTTTTGGCCTTCATTTTGAAGAGTAGTTCTTACATTGATATGCTGATTTTTTGTAGGCGGTATAAAGACAAAAAGGAAGGAGCTGTGGAGCCAGAAGTTGATCCCGAACGCGATCAACGTACAGTCTTTGCATATCAGGTATTAAATCATGATGTTGACATTTCTTTAGTGATGGCCACTTATTTAATCATATTAGATAACTTCTCTTCCCCACTATCAATTTTTATGTGGTTAATTTCACGTTCTTATAAAATCACAGATATCTCTTAAGGCCGATGAAAGAGATGTTTATGAGTTCTTCTCAAGGGCCGGCAAGGTTGGTTCTATAAACCTCTTTTCTCCAATTCTTCTTTGTATTGCATTTTGTATTTGATTTGTGCTCATTTATGAAATAGCTGCAATCGCAGCTTAAAATTCTAAGATCAACAGTGATTTGACATATAGTGGTTAGTTGGTCTGTTAAAAACGATGGAAAGAAAACGTGGTTTTATTCATTTTGTTGATAGTAGACAAGTGTTTATGATGTCATGTTGCCAATTCTTTTTTTTTTTCCTACAAAATGTTACTTATAGTTTCGATTGATTTCAGGTCCGAGATGTACGCCTCATTATGGACCGTAACTCAAGACGTTCGAAAGGGGTTGGGTATGTTTTCTGCTTTACAAGATTATCCAAAGCTTGGACCCTGCGTAGTTCAGTATTACATCTGTGTGAATACGTTATTTGTATATTCTAACCTAGGCATCTTCAGGTACATTGAATTTTATGATGCAATGTCTGTCCCTATGGCAATAGCACTCTCTGGTCAACCTCTTCTTGGTCACCCGGTGATGGTAAAACCATCAGAAGCAGAAAAAAACCTCGTACAGTCCACCGCTACTGTTGGGGTTGCAGGTGGTACAGGTGCAACTGGTGGGGGAAGAAAGTTGTATGTTGGCAATCTGCATTACAATATGAAGGAAGATCAACTTCGCCAGGTATGATATCCCTCATCCTATATTTTATTTGTAATTAACTAATTAGTAATTATAGTTTAGTTTTTATTAAAGTGAATTTCTTCTGTGAAAGTGTTGTTTCCTTTGCATGATGCCAGCTTGTAATCACATAACTGTAAACTTGGCTTGTAGACCGTGAGTCTCTTAGTGCCTGCAAGTCTGTAACACATAAAACACTTATCTCTAATGATTTTTTTGTATTAACCGATGATGTGCATTATTCTTTTTGATGAATGCATTTAGAGTATCTTCAGTATTTGCAGTATGAACTTAACTTTTACGTCAATATGTTTAAACCAGATAGTTTTGATTACGCATCAATTTGCTTCAATTAATTTTTAACATCAAAGGACAATCAAATTATTTAATCTTATATTTCCTGAATAATTGAAGAAGTGAATATTTGTATCAACTAATTAACAACAGTTATAAATGAATAATAGAACAACCTAAAAACCATATCCAATATGATATTCGTTTCAAAAATCTCAATAAGGTTGTTTAATATATATATATATATATATATTTAATAAATTAGCATTCATCTTTTTTCAAAAATTTATGTATCTGTGGGAATTACCTGAATTTAAAACCTATATTCAGTAGAGTACTAATTTTCTGTCAGGTATTCGAGTCATTTGGCACTGTAGAGCTGGTGCAGTTGCCTACTGATGAGACCGGGAATTGTAAAGGTTTTGGTTTTATTCAGGTGAGCTTACTTCAACAAATCTTTTACCCTCATTTTGCTGATAAAAAAGTTTTCTAATATAATCTTGCAGCTCCATGTAAATCATCTTATTTATTTTTCAAAAGGCAGTCACTTCTGGTCAAACTTGGGCTTTTCTCTGTTTTTTTAATAGTTTGCAAGACTTGAAGATGCCAAGGCTGCACAGAGTTTGAATGGGCAGTTGGAGATTGCAGGTAGAATTATGAAGGTGCGATTCTTGCTGTTCATTAAGTTATATGTTGAGCTCTTGTTTTGGCATGTTTTTGTGTTTCTTTCATTGTTGCTTCCAGTATTAGGAATAGGTGGTTAACCTGCCTGAGTGCCTGTTTACCACATGATAAGAGTGTTTCACTGATGAAATAATAGTTGTATTAGGAATAAGTGGATAGTTGTCTATAATAAGAGGGACTTACTGATAAAATAGTAGTTACGAATACTTCTTGGATGTGTGGTATGGCACCCAAAATATTATTGTTTACAGAAATTAATTTTTTTAGATATTGTAACGTGTTTTTAAGTTGATCTGAAGTGACAATTACTTTATGTTGTTGTATATGTGTAGTTTTCTATTTGATATACTGAAATTCTTTTTGTACTAATATAAATGCAGGTGTCTGCCATTACCGATCAACCTGGAATGCAAGAAGTAGGTGTTAATCCTGGTGATTTTGATGATGATGATGGAGGTGGCTTGGTTAGTAAACTAGCTGTTCTTTGTCTTTTTGAACTTTGATGATGCTATTTAAAGAAAACTGCTCATGTTATGGAACTAGAGGTTGCGTTTTTGACCTTTTTACTAAATAACGTGCCTATAAGGGTGTGTGTTAAAACTCAAATTGATAAAATTAAAAAAAAAATAGTTGAAAGGGGGAACAAGAAAAACTTATTTAAAGTTGCCCAAAGTCTATTTATAATGGATGCTTTTATTCAACTTCCTAACTATTATAATTTAGAGTTTTAGTTTTTTTTAATACAACAACAACAACCTTACCCAGTATGTTCCCACTTTTCAGTAGGGTCTGCGAGGGGAAGGATAGATACAAACCTTACCTCTATCCCAATTGGGATAGAATGGCTGCTCTGAAAGAGTCTTCAGCTCAAAGTTATCGTTTAAAGTTGATCATCCCAATGATTTTAACGTTATTTTCACAAAATAATTGAAATAACGTTAAAATTAGTGCACTTTTTCTTTTGCCCCTTAAGGGCCCACACATATATACATTATATGCGTGCACCACAAATGGGGCGTAGTGTACTAACAGTGACTCGATTCCGACCTGTAACCCAACCGCCTAGATTCTTGTTTAGTTACTCATACAGGTTTGTTATCAAAATGAGATGCAGCTTATACTATTAACTTTTATGCATCATTCTCAGGCTTTGAATGCACATTCTCGAGCACTTCTCATGCAAAAGTTGGACCGTAGTGGAACTGCAACAAGGTCCAATATGATTTTTAAGTCTACTTTTGTCTTTTTTAATCATATAAACTTCATATAACATGATCATGGGGTATACTGTTTTTCTACAGTGGTGTTGGATCACTGGGCATCCCAACTGCTAATGGCACAGGCCTATCAACTGGAGTTCCTGCCATTGCATCAATGCCTGTTCCACCTATTGTTGTTCCATCCGTAGAAAGCATTGGTGTCCCTAGTGAATGTTTATTGTTGAACAACATGTTTGATCCTGAGTTGGAGGTTAGTTGTGTAATTTGACGACACTCACTTCTTGGGATTGATTTTAAAAAACTTTCTTTATATCTTTATTTTATATGCAGGACGAGCCAGATTTTGATCTAGACATCAAGGAAGACGTACAGTCAGAATGCTCAAAATATGGGAAATTGAGGCACATCTTTGTTGAGAAGTAAGTTTCTTTATATTAGAAGTGGCAAGATGGGCAGGGGCTGGGCAATACTGATCAAAACAGATCGGGTCAAATGGGGTTGACCTGCAAACACTTTTTTTGTTAAATCTTTTTTGTTGATAATTAATGCATTTATTAATGACTACAAAATATATATTTTAACAATCATAAGCTAAAAATCGTTGAATAAAAAAACTTGAGGCTGTGGGTCAGGCAACAGATCATTCTACTTTTAGTACATGCCAAAATAGGTTGGCTCAGGTGGGCTTGACCTGCAAATTTTTTTTGTCCATTTTTAGAAATTTCTTAAGGATGGTTAATGCATTAATTATGATAATGATATCATTTGGAAAATGGTAGTTGAAACTTTTATTAAGAATCTCTTAGGAGGCCATTTAGATTGGAAATAGACTTTATGTGATTTTCAATCCGTTTGACCTATTCCTCTTTTGGCTAAATTATATTGTTTTGATTCATTCGAGCTAGAACATAAAAATAAAAAAAGAAAAACCATACCCAGTAAATGTCACTTGTAGCATGGCTATTTGTAGGTTTGGGAAGGGTGGGATGTATACAAACTTTGAGGAAAGAGAAACTATTTTTAGAGAGACCTCCAACTTAAGTACAAACAGAGAAACACAATCATACATAATTAAGCAAAATTCAGAAATATGAAGACAAAGAGCTACTAAAATAAGCAATGGTGGTATGCTAAGTGACAACATATGTAGATCATAAGACATAATATTATTCTAGCAAATTCAGCCTAATTCGCTCATCCCATGTTAGATGGGCCTGCCTTTACCACTTTTTCCCCTTTACAGTGAGGGTTTCTCTCGCCCCAGCTAGAGTTGTCACTTGCCTTCTCTTCACATGCTTAAGCCATCTCAATCTACCTTCTCTTATCTTATATGCTATACTTGCCACTTTTAACCTATTTCTAATATCATCATTTTTTATCCTGTACAACCTTATGTGCCCACACATCTATCTCAGTATCTTCATCTCTGCTACCTTTATCTTGCGTGCTTGTGTTTTCTTGATGTCCCAACAGTCTATTCCATATAATATAGTTGTTCGAACTGCAACCATATAAAATTTCTTCTTAAACTTAGTTGGGAAGTTCTTGTCATACCACTGAAGCTACCCTCTAACTACACCAGCCTACTTATACTCGGTTTGTGGTGTCATTATCTATGTCCTCCTTACTTTGTACAAAAGATCCTAAATACTAGAAATTATTTGACTGATGGACGCCTTGGCCTTCAACGATGATTCGAGTGTTGTTATCGTCGCCTGTACCACTAAAGCCACAATAGAGATACTCAATGGTAGATCGACATCATCTCAAATCATTGCACTCTAATGTTGTTCACCACTCCTCTAAGCGTGTATTAAGGCTTTGCCTAGTCTTCACAACTAACATCATCTCATATGCAAAAAGCATACACCAAGGAATTATATCCAAAATCGACTTTGTTAACTCATCCATGACGACTTGCGAAAAGAAACTCATTCATTGTGGACCCTTAGTGAAGGCTTACTTCCACTTGAAAGGAGTCGGGTTCCCCAACGCCAGTTGTCTAGTTTTACTCTGGTTATACATATCCTTAATTCACCCCGATTGCGGTCTTTGTTATAAATTGCGCTCATCTTGCGCGCAAAATGCGTGATGCTTGTGATGCGGTGCTTGGAGCGCATCGCAGCACTTGATGCGTTGCGTTTCCATACTGTGAGGATGTTGAGGCAATTTTTCGCAAGATGCCATCTAATGCACGCATTTATGAAAAGCAACAACTGTTGAGTAAAATTAATGATTGAGGAGGACCTAGAAGGTTTGGGGAGATAAGGGAGTTGTCCTCATGTGATTGTGGAGAATATGCGATGAAGGGAAAGGGTTGTGTGAAGCCATGGAGTAGAAGTTACGTGAAGTAGAAGGACGTCGTGAAGGAGACGCTGCGTGAAGAAAAACCCTGATGTTGTTTCTTTGGTTATGCGCATTATGGGTTGGAAAATTAAAACAAAATATAATATTCTTTCTTTTAGTTGTACACTTTAATTAAAGCTTTTTATATTTATTTCTTTTAATATTTTATGCCTGGATTTCTTGTATATTTAGACTTAGGTTTATGTTGGTTGTTTTGTACACAAGGCTTCTTTGGCGGTATCTTAAGCTTTCTTATTTATTTATTTATTTATTTTAATTTCTTATTTTTTTAGAGTTTATAAGTTAAGATGTTAAAATATTATCCATAATTAAATCTTTGGTATTTTTTTAATAAAGATACGTGATGCGCTCGCATGACCGCATCGCATATCGGATTATGGGGCAAAACGCATCAGAGCGCATCTCACAATTTAAAACCAAGTTTGCGGTGCGCTCATACAATGTATATATGTGTCTGCCCTTGAAGGGCAAAATGAATATTGCACTAATTTTAACGTTATTCTACTTAATTTTTTGTAAAAATAATGTTAAAAGCGTTGAGTTGGTCGGTTAATCATGCATCATGAGCCAGGGGGTAGAGGTAATGTTGTCTATATCTTACTCTCCTCGGACCCTATCTTAGGTTTGCTAATGATGGGATATACTGAGTACAATGATAATGATATACATATACTTAATTATGTCTATATATTCGCTATGATCCCTCTAGCCTTCATAATGTTCCAAATCAGTCTACATGGCATGTTTCAAAGTCAATGAATACTATATGCAAGTCATGCTTCTTCTCTCTGTGTTTTCCATCATTCTTCTTAAGATGTGTTATTTTGTTGAGCTATAACAATTTGGTCAAATTTGTTGATTCCTTGACGTTTCATTTTACTTCACTTTAGGTGTGAGTAAGAAAACAAACTTGAAACCATAAACTTTTACCCAAAAAAGCTGAAAGAAGAAAATAAGCCAAGAAAAACCAGAAATCATAATGCTTGTCATTTAATTTCTGGCCAAAAGAACCAAACTGCAATAATTTTACTCACTCTGGCCGAAAAGAACTTTCCAGTAAATAAAAATACAGTTTAGGTAAAGTATAGCTATTACAACTTTTATCTTGCAAATGTTGGTTAAACCATTTGACCATTTATTAAATTCTATGTTTTAGATAAGAATTATAGTTATGGTAATATGGGAAACTTAATCAGTCATACGTGTTCTTTTTTAGTTGCCTGACTATTATTTTTGGGACATATTAAAATTGTAAAGTAGATTATTTTGGGACCCATAGAGTATAATATTTTATTATTTTAATTTAATTTTATATCTAACATATTAAGCTGAACACTATATTCCGACATTGTGTGCTTAGTTTTAATTTTGATTTACATATTTAGTGTGATTATTTGCTGGAGAAGTATTAATCTTCTTTTTTTATATAAAAAATTAGGTTAATCATGAAATAAATCAGCCATTGTAATCGTATTTGAGACTAATTGCTAATAAATATACTGAAAAAATGAACAATAAGTGTTTCAGTCAACCTGCATCAAAATTATCCGTGTCCCAGCCCACCTGATCCACTTATTTTTCCGCCTCTAGTTTCATGTGGCATTCGATTGTTCACAGCTCAAAATATTTTCTGTTTTGTTGGTTAAGTATTCCAAAATTTTTATTCGTGTATCCTAAAATTTTACAAGCTTTTGATTAACAGGAACAGTGCAGGGTTAGTTTATTTGCGTTTTGAGAACACTCTGTCTGCAGCAGCTGCTCAACGTGCTCTTCATGGGAGATGGTTTGCTGGGAAGATGATCACTGCCTCATTTATGGTAAATCTCGATTTTGTCAAATTCCTAAACTATCCTTTAATAAAGATTAGGTAATCTTAGCTTGTAAATTTGACCAAAAAAAAAGAAGAATTTGCAGTGGCAGGCAATTTTAACCCATGTACTTATGAATAGGTCAAAACTCAAATGGATAAAATCACAAAGTGAACTGAAACGGAAACACCGCAAATGGGTTAAAAGTTACTCCAAGTGTATACATAGTGCATACTGTTGGTTAATTCTGGATCCTAGAACAGCTAACAGACCTACTACAGCTGTCATAACAGCTTGCTACAGCTGTTGATTTCGTTTTAATAAGTTTTATTTTATTCCATATTTAGTGATGTTATTTTTGGTCAGGATTTATTTTCTTAAGTATTGTTTTGATTATAAATAGAGAGTGTAGGTCTCTTTGAAATAATTGTATTGAATCCTTTCGACTATTAATAAAAGTTTGAGCCTGCTGGTTGTGTAAAATTCTGCTTCCTGTGCCAATTGTGTGTAACAATTGGTATCAGAGCAGCAACTTAGTTCTGGAGCACCTGTCCTGAAGAGTCTTTTCTGCCATTGAAGAAGAAGAGTTCGTTCAAATGGCTGATACTGGGCAAAACCAGATTGTTCAAGTGAGGGAAGTAGGAGGCTCAACCTCATACCAGTGTCCAATGTTGAATGCAACAAACTACACTTCATGGGCTATCAAAATGGAGTCGTTTACGGATGCCCAAGGTCTTTGGGATGCCATACAACCTCCTGTGGGTGCTAACATTGATGTTAGACTCGAGAAGAAGGCGAGGGCCTTCATATTCCAAGCATTGCCTGAAGAGATTCTGTTGCAGGTCGCTGGTCATACAGAAGCAAGGACTGTATGGGAAGCTCTTAGAACTCGTTTCCTTGGAGCTGATAGAGTGCAGCAGGCACGAATCCAAACTCTGAACCATGAGTTCGAGTTATTAAGCATGAAGGAAACATATAGCATTGATGACTTTGCTAGTAAAATTGGTGGAGTGGTATCCAAGTTTCGAACACTTGGAACCATGATGGACGAGATGACCAAAGTAAAAAAGCTGTTAGGTGCTGCTCCAACCAGGTTTCTTCCTGTTGTAGCTGCAATAGAGCAGTTTTCTGATTTGGAAACCATGGTGTTTGAGGACCTAGTTGGGCGCCTCAAAGCTTATGAAGAAAGGATTAAACCTGCTACAGTTGAGTCAGCAGGAAAGTTGTTGCTGACCAAGGAAGAGTGGCGGCGTACAAAATGCAAAAACACTGGCAGAGGAAGAGGATTCAGTCCATTCAACCAGCGGGGTCGTGGCCGTGGTCGAGGCAGATTTAACAGCCGTGGTAGGGGTGGTAGACACACCTCAAAATCTCAAATAGTCGTGATGTAGACCAAAAGGAACAAGGCAACAACAAGCGAGATCGTAAGCCCCTTCAATGCTATAATTGTGACCAAGTAGGTCATTTTTCAGCCGAGTGTCGTGCTCCTCGAAAGGCTGAAGCAGAAGCAAATTTCACCACAGAAGATTATGATCAGACACCACTGATGGTAACAAAAGAAATGATGCTGCTAAATGAAGAAAAGGTATTCCCAAACGTTTATGCAAAAGACAAAAGTGAAGCTGGTACGTGGTACTTGGACAATGGTGCAAGTAATCACATGACCGGAAATCGGGAATTCTTTAGTGAGTTGATTGAAAGAACAGGTCGGGTCAGATTTGGAGATGGGTCTGCAGTTGACATTAAAGGCAAAGGTTCAGTCCTTTTGCAATGCAAGAATGGAGATCAAAAACTTATAACAAATGTTTATTACATTCCAGAATTATGTAATAACATTCTGAGTCTTGGGCAGTTTGATGAAGGAGGATGCAAAATCATCATAAAAGATGGAATGTTGTGTCTCTACGGAAAAACAGGAGCTGCGATGATGAAGGTAAAAAGAACTCAAAACCGACTCTACAAAATAAACCTCCAAACTGCACTACCAGTTTGTTTACTTGCTAAAGTGAACGAGAAAGCATGGCTTTGGCATGCTCGTCTCGGTCATCTGAATTTTGATGCTCTTAACAAGTTAGCAGGAAATAAGATGGCAGAAGAAATTCCTTTGATTGATCATCATTCACAGCTGTGTGATGCATGCTTGGTGGGAAAGCAAAGAAGATCACCATTTCCCTCCAAGGCTTCTTACAGAGCATCACTACCTTTGGAGTTAATACATGCTGACCTGTGCGGGCCAATTACACCAAATATTCCAGCAGGTAACAAATATTTTTTTGCTGCTTGTGGATGATTTTAGCAGGTTCATGTGGGTTCGAATATTAAAGTCCAAAGATGAAGCATTTGGGGCTTTCAAGGATTTTAAAGAAGCAGTTGAAAAAGAAACAGGCTGCAATGTGAAAGCTCTAAGAACCAACCGTGGAGGAGAGTTTACTTCCACAAACTTTGAACAATTATGCAGCAAGCAAGGAATTAAACGGTTCCTAACAGCCCCTTATACACCACAACAGAATGGTGTGGTGGAAAGGAGGAATCAAACAGTCCTTGGAACCACAAGGTCGTTGCTGAAAACTATGAAGATGCCAAGATGGATGTGGGGTGAGGGTGTAAGACATGCAGTGTACATTCTTAACCGAACCCCAACAAAAACTGTTGAAGACATGACTCCCTATGAAGCTTTGAAGAGAAGAAAGCCAAAGTTAAACTACTTAAAGGTATTTGGATGCACCGCCCATGTTAAAGTTCCATCGGTCAAACTCACAAAATTAGATGACCGAAGTGAACCTATGGTGTATCTTGGAAGTGAGCCAAGAAGCAAGGCTTATACTTTACAACCCAAGGAGCAAAAGGGTTGTAGTTAGTCGAGATGTAAAATTTGAAGAAGATAAGCCCTGGAGCTGGTCAAATGAGTTGCAAGAAGTTGAAAACTGGGTTGAATTTTCTGTTGAAACTGAAACATATGAAGCAGCTGTTGATTCAGCCCAAACCTCGCCCAATCAAAGCGAGGGAAATCATGATGAAAGTGACTCATCTTTCTTTGACAACTCAGAGAGTAACAGCAGTCCTTTGGATAATCTAAATGACTCGAATCAATCAGTAATGGGCCTAGACAGCTCAATCAGTCCAGTTGATTATGAACAGTCCAGTTCATCAGGTGAGAGTCATGTTTCCAGCTCTCATTATGATGACACACCTCCCAAAGGTTTTCGACATATGAATGATGTGCACTCAAGAATTCAAGTGCTACAGCAAATTCCTTTCAATCGACCTCACTTTGATGACTCAGATTTTCTGTTATTAAATGAGGAACCAGTCACCTTCAGTGAAGCTAATAACAGCAAAGAATGGAAGCTAGCTATGCAAGAAGAGTTGAAGTCTATTGAGAAAAACAATACGTGGAGACTGGTACAACAGCCCAATGGAGTTAAACCAATTGGTTTAAAGTGGGTTTACAAAACTAAAAGAGATGCCAAAGGTGACATAACTCGCTACAAAGCTAGGCTAGTAGCAAAGGGTTATGTTCAGAAACATGGTGTTGATTATGAAGAGGTTTTCGCCCCAGTTGCTCGGATAGAATCTGTCCGACTAATTCTTTCCTTGGCTGCATCAAATGGGTGGCAGGTCCACCATCTCGACGTGAAGACTGCATTTTTGAATGGTGATTTTCAGGAAGACGTCTATATAACTCAGCCCGAGAGGTTTGAAAAACCTGGAAAAGAGCACCTCGTATACAAACTTGTTAAAGCTTTATACGGCTTGAAACAAGCACCAAGGGCATGGAATTCGAAGCTGGATGCAACTCTCAAACAGATTGGATTTGATCGATGTCCAAGAGAGCATGCTGTGTATAAAAGAGCTGTCAAGACTAGACCACTAATAGTGGGAATTTATGTTGATGATTTAATCATCACAGGGCCATGTAAAGATGAAATCAAGTGGTTTATAACACAAATGAAAGATCACTTTAAAATGAGCGATTTGGGCCTGCTATCATATTACTTGGGAATAGAGGTGAATCAAAGTGAAGCTGGGATCACTTTACAACAGTCTGGATATGCTACAAAGATCCTAAAAGACGCAAATTTGTGGGAGTGTAACCCCACAAAGTTTCCTATGGACCAGGGAATCAAGCTTGACAAAGATGAAGATTAAGAAGATGTTGATGCAACCATGTACAGAAGACTCATAGGCTGCCTTTGGTATCTCACCCACACCCGACCAGACCTTAATTATGCTGTTGGTGTTGCTAGCAGGTTCATGGAAGCTCCAAAGGTATCACATTTACAAGTTGTTAAACAAGTGTTAAGATATGTGAAGGGAACAATCAACTTTGGAGTTTGTTATTATCAAAATGGAGGAGGAGTTCTGGTAGGATACAGCGATAGCTCGCATGCAGCTGATAGAAGTGATGGAAAAAGTACTACGGGGATGATCTTTTTCTATGGGGGTGGTCCAGTTGCGTGTAGTCAAAAACAACAAACTGTTGCCTTGTCTCCCTGCAAGGCAGAATTTATGGCAGCAGCAGCAACAGCTTGCCAAGGAGAATGGATGAAAGGTTTACTTGAAGAAATAACGGGCCAAACCTTGGAAGCAATCAGCATCTATGTGGATAACACGTCCGCAATTAAACTAATAAAAAATCCCGTTTTCCATGGGCGTAGCAAGCATATTCATACAAAGTATCACTTCATTCGTGAATGTGTTGAAAACAATCTGGTGAAAATTGAATATGTTAGTGGTAACGAACAGAAAGCTGACATCTTGACCAAAGCCTTGCCAAGGGTCAAGTTTGTAGAGATGAGGGAGTTTATTGGAGTCAAAGATCTACCAAATGTGAAGACTAGAATTAAGGGGGGTGAATGTTGGTTAATTCTGGATCCTAAAACAGCTAACAGACCTACTACAGCTGTCATAACAGCCTGCTACAGCTGTTGATTTCGTTTTAATAAGTTTTATTTATTCCATATTTAGTGATGTTATTTTTGGTCAGGATTTATTTTCTTTGAGTATTGTTTTGATTATAAATAGAGAGTGTAGGTCTCTTTGAAATAATTGTATTGAATCCTTTCGACTATTAATAAAAGTTTGAGCCTGCTGGTTGTGTAAAATTCTGCTTCCTGTGCCAATTGTGTCTAAAAATGCATACAACGTATACCATATAGTTAGCAATTTTGATTTTTTCTTTTTATAAATTATAATATGTGTGTACAGGCACTTGTATGTACAAGGGTACGTTTTTATCAAACCAATAGTATGTTGCAAACCCCTGAGAACCACATAAGACACTTTAATAAGATATAGATAAAATTGAAAAACAAATGGTTTTGTTTAT
This sequence comes from Mikania micrantha, assembly GCA_009363875.1. Classification (NCBI taxonomy): domain Eukaryota; kingdom Viridiplantae; phylum Streptophyta; class Magnoliopsida; order Asterales; family Asteraceae; genus Mikania; species Mikania micrantha. The sequence goes on along the minus strand of CM018689.1, from coordinate 35,991,061 downwards.
CTCTTTGTACTTGTATTAATTTTACTTCTCTACTCAATTCTTCCAAGAAATCTATAATAATGTGCATTTATGCACATACATGACACATAATGTATGTACATATATGCACTTAGACAAAAGATATATATGTCTATATATATATATATATATATATATATATATATATATATATATATATATATATATATATATATATATATATATATATATATATATATCAATTAATAATTATATCTATGGATTGTATTATGTGATAACCCAATCTTAGAGAGTTAACTCTTAAACTTTATTTTAGCCACCCATTTTAAATCCTGAAATAAATGTGTGGTCTACATTAAAGTTGAACAAAAAAATTGGTTTTGAATAAAAAAAATCAGTTTTAATGTGGTTTAATATGGGCCACACATTTATTTTTCAGTTTAAAATGGGCAACCAAGGTAGTGTTTAAGGGTTCACTCTCTAAGATTAGGTTATCATATAATAAAAAATAACGACTTCTGAAAATAGCAGATATTGCATATATGTGGGCCTATTCAATTTGAGTATGGTTATGTTCATAAATTTTTGATACAGGTGTTGCAGAATTACGAGGCCAAATTTCCTGATAGCATCTAGGGGAGGTTTTGTAAACCCGGGAAACGACTCTTCTTTAAGTTTGAGTTGCTATTGAAACCGAAAAGTGTTGAAATGTTTTTAATGGTACACCTTGGTGTGTGTAAAAGAAGAAAAAGTTTGATATTGAGCGGTTGCAGGTATGTGTTTTAAAGATGCCATTGGTGTATCATTTATAATGCATGTAGCAAAATTCCTTCACGTTTTTTTAATCTGTGGTTTTGTGCTGCTTTATGTGACAGTAAAATTTTACTGTTGTATTTAAATTTTCAAGCAATCTTTTTTTTTTTTTGGTTGGAAACTGATTTTCATAATGGAAGGATCGAAACACTAAGGCTATGTGTTATGCCTAAGTCGGTGAAGAAAACTGCCCCATTTAGGCGCTATGCAGGCCAGAGGGTTGTCTCATGCTCTCAGCCACCATGGAGCACCCTCTAGCCACCTGATTGTCTCATTTTTATCTACTCCCACTTGCCACAATTCCACCATCTTCACCACCGTCGCCCCTTGCTTGGAAATCGACATCCCAAAACAAATTGATTCCTCGACTGAAAATACAACCTAATGGTGACCGTTTTCATCACCGATGACTACCAGATTTTAAAACAGGTGGATAGGAAGAAGATAGCAGAAGTTTACTCCAATTTATTTTGCTGATCTGATCGTGTCGACAGTGGTGTGATGGATCCTCGTGGTGATTTTTGTTCAAAGGGAGTCGAGAATGTTTCAAATTACTTTCAGGTGATGTTTTCAACCGTGATTTACATGGTTCAACACCTGGTGTTGTTAATTATGTTGTGGGTTGGAAGAGAAGAAATAATGAACAAAAGATGGACGAGTTAGATTGATGATGAACTAGGTGGTGGTGGGCATTTTGGTCTTTGCAAGTGGTCCTACTCTTTTTGTAAGATAATACTAATTTTTTTTTTCTAGTTTAAACCAGTGGCATACCTCGTGCATTATGACGGTAATCCTATATTAAATAGAAAAAGATAATACATTATCTACCCAATTAAATTTTTGCTAAAAAAATATTTAGTCATAGTTTTACCAATATGAGTATTCAATCATGATGGTGGTAACATCATGAATACCAAAACACATACCAAAAAAATTCACAAGGAATGTTAATCTCTCTTAAAACAATGAACTATCACAAAAGCTATTGTTAAACACAAGGAATAAAGGCTATATAAAAGCATAATGTTAAAAATCATATAACTAAAACTGAAAAAAGGTATTCGTTAAAATACACTATCAAAAATTGCAAAAATTAAACAAATGAATATTTAATTATTATTATTCTGACCTGACTTGCCTGGTCAACTCCAAAGGGAGATGCCATGTCAAAAAAAAAAAAACACACCAAAACCTTTACAAAATTCAAAAAATCACCAATCTCAATACAAACACGTGTGATCATTAAAAAAAGATACGTAATTTTGATTATTTCGGGGATCTAGATCATGCAAAAAAAATAATAATAATAATTAACGTAAAAGACAACAATATCCAGTAAATTTTATTTATGACGTCTATTTGTAAAGTCTGGAATGAACAGCAATGGAACTCATGATAATTCACAGGGAATCAAGAACACCTCTTAATCTTGTTTGTTATCACAAAATAATCTTGTGTTGTTTAAAATAGGACACACTACAAACATAACTGTTATGGACAGTAGCGAAGACCCAACAAATAGTCAACTCATGTTTCAACACCTGACTCGCACCCATCACAGCTCTTGCGGTTTGGTGTGGCCTTCAAGAATTTCTCTTAGGTAGTCCAGCTGTTCATGACTCCCTTCTAATTCTTCCCACTGCACAACATAAAATAAAATAAACAAATTTAACAAAGAAAAAACAGACTCCCTAAACCCTACCATTCCTGCTCTTGGCGCAATGTTAAACGCTTTGAGTCCCTCTATTACATGTCTCAACTAGTTGCCTGCTTACCTGCCAGTTTATTGCTATTTGCAATCCTTCGCTTTTGTTGATGAAAATTCGTTATTTGTTCTTGACTTTAAAAAAAAATTACACTAGGTTCGGGTCTTTAACCCTTTTTAGGCCACTTGTCCGGTTGTTTTGCCCGACCCTGTTGGTAACTCGTAAGTGTAGCATTTGTGGGGCATAAGTTTTCCAGTAGTAGGTTCTCATAGTTGCAAAAAAAATCCTAAACTCTAAACCCTATACCCAAGGTAAAGAAAATTTCCCAAGGCTAAGACAGATGAAAGAACTCACTTTTTGGTGAGGCACCGATACAAGCTTCCAACCAGCAGCTTCAAGGTAACGACGCTTCAACACAGCATGTCCTAAAGGATTTCCTGTATACCAAAGAATGGACTTCTTGTTTAAATACAACAAGGCTGCAAAAAGAAAATGATACAAGAAAAAAAAAAGACCTAAATTTCTTGAAAAATGTGACGGGCCGTCAATCTCCAATGCAACTTTTTGATGAACCAAAGCAGCATCCAACGTGTACCCGTCCACAACGTATTCTCTTGTCCAATCAAGGCCGGTTCCAACAAGAAGACGGATGACTTCCTTCTGAAATGAAGAGGTAATCTTCTGATTAAACCGTGAAGTTCTTCCTGCATGAATGATTTTATCCTCAATCTCACTTTTAAGACACAATGACAGATGCGGGTACTCGAGCTTCAGACATTGGTTCACAAGTTGAACCTGAGTGGCAAACATTATATCTTCCCTATACTGATCTAAGAGATGTTGATCTTCAAATTGGCTCAAGGTTTTCCAGATATGGGAAAAGAAGGTCCGATTCAATTGCCCGAGAACAGCACAAGACCAAGATATGTTTCCAAGTTGATCCCTATTGAAACCAAGAACGTGTGCTTCTGAACCCTCAACGTTTATTTTGTTGAGATTTGTTGTATACTGATGGGTCTCATTGTAAACACCATCAAGAGATGCAAATAACAAGTCTGCAGGCTCAAAGAGAGAAGCAAAAGCCCACAACATCTGAGCAAGTTCTTGTGCTTGGAACGTGTGAATGATATCCGAAGCCCGTTTTGATAGTTTTGAAAAGAGGTCCGGGGCAGCATGCTGCATAGATGCAAATGCACCAGCAATATTCGCAACGTTTTGTGAATTTAGCTGGTCAACTTTGGTCAACGCCACCTCTGCCACGCGATCCATCTCAGACATGTAAAGAAGCTCGCCCCCGATCTTTGACAGGGCCCAAGCGATGTTTGAGACGCCTTGAGCAGAACATTCTGGAAGAACCATCATGGCCATGCCTATAATCATACACATCTGCCTACGACGTGCAAATGCAAGTCTGTGACTCTGGGTCATTGAAACTTTCTCCATATTCTTCGCGATACGATGGATCGCAGTGGCAAGATTTAATGGAGATAGAGGTGAAGGACTCAAACCTTTTCCAACAGCCATTATCATCTCTGATGTCACCTCCAACACTTCATCTGCAGTCTGTGCTTCCACTATTTCTCTGTTCAAGTTGACCTCTTTCCTTCGGTCAGATGCCCCACTGACCGAGAATTGTGACAGCTTCTTAACAAACATTTCCTTAGTTTTCTCCTTCCTTTCCCTAAACATCCCGCCTGCAATGTTACTCATATGCGCTTTTAGTTCATCTGTATCATCCAAAAGGTTTTCAATATTCAGTTCAACATCTTCACCATCGGATTCAATATCTGAATCTATAGCGGCGGGCTTTCGCTTGTTGGCAACCAATTTCTTCTTCTTTTTCTTGTTTTTACGTTTTGCAGTTACAAGATCTTGCATAGCACTTGTCAAACCTCGGGTTTGAATAGACCTGAGTGCAGACTTTCTTGCTCTTACACACCAATCTGTAGAGTCGGTTTCTTCAAGCAATTCAGATTTTTCTTTTTGTTTTCGCTTATCCAGAGGACGCATATCGATCTCTCCTAGAAATTCCCCTTCCCAATCCAAATTAGACTCCATAAGTTCATCTTTATCACCACCAACTCCACCATCTTCATCATCATCATCGTCAACAACTTTTATGATGCGAAAATCTTTATTTATGTTAACACCAACACGATAACAAGTTTTTTTGGGTAGATGGTAGTGTCTTTGATTAGGGAAATTAAAAACTGAATCTATAAATCGTACAGGTATAGCATTTCTAACCAAGTTGAAGCATAAGAGCGGCTTCAAGCATAATATATCTCTAGGACAAGAACCCGGACCCAAAACTGGTGGATTTAACATACCCATCTAAAGATTAGGCTTCTTTCTCTGTTGTGACTAAGAAACCAGAACTTCATCCAAAAAAATCCAGAATAAATCCACAATTTATGTATGAAAATCACAAGACGTAATGATGGTTGGTTTGTAAGTAAACTGGCTAAATCTTGTTCTTGATACAAGACTGCAAATCAAAACAGTAAAACATCTTAAAGACAACTTATATGCAGCTTAAAAAAAGCATTAACTTGCAGTTTTAATCTGATTTGTCTTGTTAAAATCACAAATTTGAAGTTCTTATCAAGAGTGTATCTTTTAACAACCATTTTTAATCTGATTTCATCTGTCAAAATTGATCATATTTTTAACAAGTATTTCATAACTAAAAGTGATTAATATTCTGGCAATCAACCTTATTTTAAACCAAACGAGATAATTACATCAAAGAAGCTACTAATTTTGTCAAGACCTTTGGAAGAAAAAGATGGCGAGAAAACCAAATGTTGCATAGAAGTTTATAGAAGATAGTAGACATGAACCCTTTACTTTACACCTATCAACAATAACCTTAAAAATAAATTGAAAAACAAATGTCCATGTTAAATTGATCAATAGTCTAAAAAATCTATGTAACCCTTTATTTTACATCTATCAACATAAAAATCAAAACTTTCTTTATAGCAACTTACAAATAATCAAAAATCAACATCGGGACTGCAATTTTTACATCAATTAGAAGATTGACACAACCATATAAGTTATAATTGCATAGAATAATGTCTAAGAATGTAATATTTCTGGAATTTGATTGAATACTCATCAGGAGTTCTTGAAACAACATATGAATTACATGTGGGTTTAGCTTTCTAATTACCTTTGAGTATGGCAGAATGATCTCCCAGTTGTCAGATTGAAGAATGTCGCTTATACGGTAGTGCAGCAGGGCCGGCCGGCAGACGGTAGTGCGGCAGGCGGGAGGCGGGCGGTCAGAGGAGTCCGTAACTCCGCTCCAACTCCAAGATACATACACCAATCAAAAAATCGGCAATCACCTGTCAAATTGATGTCTTAATTCAAACGCGAGCCGTCTCCGGTCAGAGAGCAGGGCGGCGGAGTCGCCGGCGGTGGGTTCGAGTGGAGACCGGAGAGAGTGAGAGGTGAGAGAACGATAAGTGTCGATGATTGTCACTTGAGGCTCCGATAACCAGATAAAAATTTTTCTTTGGATAAAACTTTTGTAATTTTATGTTTACCTACATTTTGTAAATTTTCATATATGGTTATTTATTATAAGAAATTTCAAAATCATTCCTCTAAGTAGGAGTGAGCATAATATAACCATAACCGAAAATTAACCGATAACCGCCTGAAGCCATAACCGATTTAACCGAAACCGACTTTAACCGAAGGTTATGGTTAAGCGAAGCTATTAATCGAACCATTCGGTTATGGTTATGGTTAAGGCTACTCATTAACCGACTTTAACCGAACCGAACCGAATAATGTATATTTGTTTTTTTAACATTTATATGTTTCTATGTATTTTTAAAAGTTATGGTGCAAGTCAAGTATAAAAGGTAAATCTTCACGTTTTAATATATGAAAATATTATGAATCATATGTGAGACTAAATATATTAGAAAATGAATCAGAGTACACGTGTTTTTACTTTTTTTCACACATTCTCCGTCACTACAAAGTTTTACAAGCTTCACTAAGATTACCATCATTACTATATCTATAATTCACGAGCATATTTACAAGTTTTTCTTAGTTTTTCAACAATTCCATTATAAACCGAATTTAACCGAAACCGAACCGTAACCGGTGGTTAACCGATTAGTGGTTAACCGATCAATTGGTTATGGTTATGGTTAAGCATTTAGAATTAACCGAAGTAACGGTTTTGGTTATGGAAATGACCATAACCGCACCGAACCGAACCATGCACATCCCTACCTCTAAGAATAAAGATTTCACATGTTCTATTTTGACTGATGAAATAAATATAATTTTTTTAGCATTTATATTATCCTATTATATTCTATCAATAACTAACAAAGTTATAGAGAAATATTCAAGTTTGTAATCCTTGGAAACTTAGGTGGTGTTTGTTTTTCATAGTTAAAACATCTGCAGACCTCTTTTGCTAAGAGATGGATCAAACCCTACAAGAAAAAGGTTTGTTTTTTAATCTCTTCAAAAGGTCTTTCCCAGTCCCGACTCACTTTTCCCCAGTCCCCACCGGCGGCAGTTCATCAGGACATCTACCATCGTGGAAGGAGAGAGACAACAAGTGACGGCGGTGGTCACGAGCGGCGGTGGAGGGCCCGCGATCGGAGGTCACGAGCGACTGTGGAGGGCGCGACCGTGGCTTGAGGAGGTGGTGGGAGGCACAACTGTGGAGGGCGCGGCCGTGGGGGCCGACGGCGGGGGCTGTGGAGGGGGCGGCGGCAGTGGGAGGCGTGGATGTGGAGGGAGTAGTTCGTCAATTCATCGTGGGTGGTAAGAAGGAGGTCATCAGATCATGGGTGGGAAGAAGAGGGTGGGAAGAGGGGAGAAGGGTTGGTTCACGTCTGAGCCAAAAAGAGGCAGGGCAGATCTTTTTTAATGAAATGTATGCGAGAAAACAAACACGTTGTAGACCTCTAACCTCTTCACGTGTCTGCGCCGCGCAGACATAAAAGGCAAGAAGAATGTTTTTTAGAAAAAACAAACACCCCCTTAAAGAACTAATTTTAAAATTTCTAAAGATAAAAAACCATTTATAAAATTTATGTGAAGATAGAAAGAGTAAAAGTAAAATTTATCATTTTCCTTTTAAATTTTGTTTTAGACTAATGATTGTAAAACATACTTTTAAATAATATACAATTTAACCCTCCATTTTATACAAAAAATTAATAATATTTTAAGTTCATTAAACCTTCTAACACTATTGGTTACCAAAAGTTTTCGTATCTAAAATTAGAATACCCAAACTTTATTTTTTTCTTTGACGAAAATACAAAACCAAAAGTTTAACATTCAGACTTTTATAACTAGTTTTTTATAAAACAAAAGTTTAACTATTTTACGAAATTAAAATACAAAAGCTTACTATTAAGTTTGTTTTCAGAATTCGTATACGTAAACTTTCGTAATAGAAATAGAAAAGCAAAAAAATTAATATTCAAACTTTTTAAAAAATATGAAAAAAAAGTTAGCTATTTCCTTACCTCAGGGACGTTTGTTAACGTCTGAACCATTAGGTACTGAATTAATAAGATGTATGAATGGTTAAGAGTCTCTGAACTGTTAAGTGTTGAACCAATCAATATTGTTTGGTTGAGCCTCTAAATGAAAATACAAAATGACTATTTTACCCTTCTAAATCGAATCGTACGTTTTACTTTGCGAATTCAATTTTCGGGTCGTTTTAACTAAATATATTATTTGGGAGCTAAACCAGCCCACACAAATCCTTCAATTTGAGTGCTTTTATGGATTTATGGAGTTAAACCAGCCCACCCAAATCCTTTAATTTAATTCTCTAATATTGAATCATTGATCATTTTCATCGGTATTTCTCAGAAAAATAAAAGGAAAAAAATTAACAAAATTGTTGCCACCACAAACAGATCGAAACTGAAACCCTACGCGACGGAAAAACCAGGACGTTTCTTAGCCTTATGCAACGGCAACGACGACAACTTCTGTCACACCCCCAAATTATCACTTGTGGTGTCAGACCACTGGGTGTGACGTGACAAGATCAGTAGCTCTGGTCATATAGAACGACTTTATATCTATATGCAGTTGTAAAATACTTGGATATATTACAAATATCCCAATTTAGTTAAATAAATTACACAACGGAATTAAAATAATGCAGCGGAAGCTTGTACATAAGTAAAATTTTCTGAATATTGTGATAACATAAACAGTTTCAAAATAATTGTTCAATGCATGCAGGACTCTTATGATTGTCTTCCTTATGTGCGTCCCTAGTCCTATGCGTTGTGATTACCTGAGAATACATGTTAAAAAGAAAGTGTTAACATAAAGTTGGTGAGTTCACAGGTTTTGATAAGCAGTAAGTATTTAAAACAAAAGTTTGTCGTATGTCATATGATTTATCAATGTTTGTCGAGCCCGAGGCTCTAAGTGTCTGTTGCGTCACTACTGAACTAGACTGTTTGTCTCTGCCTCCGCATGTCTATCGTATAACAATGGCGCGATGGGTCGAGATTACATGCGTCCTGACCTCCGGTCAATATTGGCACCGCGTGAGGTTAGTCACACCCAATAGTACCATCTAAACTCACCTCGTTGTATACACATTAACGATATGATTGTGCGAGGACTTTATACGATACACAACACTTATATGTTTGTTCCCAATAAACCAGCATACACACATAATGTTCATACAAATAGTTTGAATAACAACATGTATTCTCCCCCATGTTTAAAACTTAAAACAGTATAAGAGAAAAGGTGCCGCAAACTCAACTGAGTTGTGCTTGCGAATACTTACACTTGCTTGCGTGTCTGTTTATTTGTTAACTATATCACATAAGACATATAAGTCTGTGTTTGTGGTTTTGTTTGTGTTCGTGTTCAACAATCCCTAGGTTGTTATGTTTGCTCATGTTTGACCATGTTTGACCTTATTTGTCCGTGTTTGACCAAGTTTGACAGTGTTGACTCGACGACCCGTTGGTGAATTTGTTAGTTCGTTTACTGTTCGTCATTTGATTTGTATTGCATGTAAACACATAAGTCTCGTGTGATGGACAACTTACTATTAATAGTAAGTTTTCATTTATAACAGGTTTCTATTCTTAGTAAGTTTACATGAATTCATATTTTATCAACCTAGTGTCACGCCCCAACCGACGGCGGAATAACGTCGGGGCGGGGCGTGACGCGACTGTTCATAACACGTGACGTTAATTAAGTTTCATAATTTAATCATACCAAATTCAATACATGCTCAAATCAAGTAGTTTTCAACATAACAAAAGATAAATTAAACATTGTTTTTATTTACTACACTAGGTCCATAGCATCCTACGTGTAACATCAACTTAACAATACTCAAACGGCATTTCCTGCAACATGTATAAAAATAGAGTCAACTAAAAAGTTGGTGAGTAGACATAGATTTAAACTATATGTAATAAAATTGAGACTTTTACGATTCATATGCATATTCCAAGCATGTATGTATAAACGTATGTATGATTAGACCTTTGTTGACTTGACACTCGACTCGAAAGTCGCGATTAGCTTGAATTTGTTTCAATCATCCAAAGGCCCTCATTAGACTATCCACAGCGGTCACCCTACTGAAAACCCTTCCCCACTGAAATTTCCTGTCACGTCATCACCCCACTGAAAACCCTTCCCCACTATTCCACATCATCAACATTGTTTAAATTTAATTGATTTATTTAATTTTTTTGTTGCAAACTAAAAATAAAAACCTTAGGATTTAATTAAACCATTCAAATAAAAATACAAATAAAATAAAAGTTACATTGCAAAGTTAAATAAAAAAACCATAGAAAAAAACTAACAATTCAAATAAAAAAAATTTAACGATATTTATCAAAGAGCTTCTTTTTCAATTTTTTCATTATTTCACGATTTTCGTCGTCGAGCATTTCGGGAGGCAAAGACTCCATTGCTCTGAGGTCGGCTCGGAGAGTTTTCTCTTCGTGCATTTTTTTTCCTATCTTCGTGTTTTTGTTTTTGAAAAGTTGTGAAAGCTAGGAGTTGATCAGCGAGATCGGTTGTTGTCGGGTTAGAGGAGACGATTTGATGACTCGAAGAGAAATCCCGTTTTGTTGTATCTCGACCCGTCGGTCTAACCGGTCCCGGTGGGGTGTCGTACTCAGCTTCTTCTTCGTCATCCTCGAGGTTAACCGCGTAATTTGTATGTGCGGTCGAACCCCCCGGCGAATACTCGTTCGATTCGGAGTTTTTGGTTCTTTTTGAAGAACCTTGGACCTCGTTACCTTCTTGGCAAAGAACACAGAATTTTGGCGAGTCTTTTATCGCCACCCAAACGTGGTAGTGGTTAAACGTTTGGCCGTTACTCTTTAGTTGGTATTCCTTTTTAGCCCATTTCAACACGTTCTCGTCGCTCATCCCGCTTTTTCGGTTGTTGGCGCAGTTGTTATAGATCCCACTAAACTTTGTTAACTTGGTGCACATATCCTTCCACTTTGAATTTAATTGATGATATGTGCGGTATTCGACATCGAAGCCCATCACATTGTGCTAACTAACGGTTATTTTTTTCCAAAAATTTTCGCATTTTTGCGAATTACCTACAAAAAAAAATAACCAAAAGTAAGTAAAAAAATTTATACCCTTTAAAAAAATATATAACAAAACTAAGTAAAATAGTTTTTACCTTTGGTTTTGTTCTCGGATTCGTCCATATAGTATCTTCCTAGAGCGATTTCTTCATCGTGAGTCCATTGTTTCGGTGCCATTGGACCACTACTCAGCCCTGTTCCGGCCGGCTGTTTGTTTTTCTTACCTTTTTTGCGTTTTTGAGTGTCTTGTGTCTCCGACACGACTTCGTTATCAGGTTGACTCGATGACATGAAATCAGATTCGAACCGAGGTTGGGAGTATAAAACTGGGTTGAAAGTTTGAAGGTGGTTGGAAGTTTGGTGGATGTTGTTGAAAGTGTTGGATGTTCGGGTTTTGTTGTAGTTGAACCAATAAATTTCTAAGCGATTCAGGATCGTATGAGAACGGGTTGAATTCGGAATTGGGATTGTTAGGCCTTGGATTCATGTTTGTAATTTATTTTTTAAAAATATAGAGAGAAAGATGAAAGATGAAGAGATTTGGGTGGTTTTTTGGGTAAAAAGGTTGAGTATTTATTTAGTTTTTAATTTTTTTTTTACAAAAATGTCGTTAACCAACGGCTACATTTTTTGGCCAATCACACATCACCATTCATGGCGGGGAGCGGGGGCCGTGGGAACCATTTCGACGGGGGCCGCGAACTACGGGGCGGTGTTCCCGTGAGAAGCCGCGGTGGGGAAGAGGCCCGCAGGCCGGGCGGGAAGACCATTGTGGTCGGTCTTAGAGTCAAAACGATGGATGAGCGTCACCCAGTAGATCTATTATTGTTACCATTGACTCATAGAGTTAGTGATCATAGTAGAATTAGACTTCGAATATCACACACATAGAATCATAGTTTAACACATATGACATTGTATCATACACATAGACATAGAGTTTGAATCTGCAAGTTTTGTGAAATAGAATTTGAAATTGAATAGCATATACATGTTGCACCCAATACTTTGAAATGAAAAGGGCTACGAATACTCACATAGTATGATTGATGATTGACTTCTTGATTGTGGTTTATACGAAGACTTACTCGGTTCCTATAACATAATAAGTTTCTTTTGAGTTTATGAACCTACTATAGTTTATGTTATTGTGTTTGTATTTTATTTGTCGAGATCTTATTAAAATAATTATGTCTTAACTTGTATTTGAAATATTATTTTATAATGCCTTGAAATTACTAAGTGTTGGATTTTATAAAAATTACGTCATCATATCGACGCATTTTGGAAAAATTACCATTTTGCTTAGCAACTTCAAAATTCATTAATTATATCAACATATATAAACATATTTACAAGTATATACATATATCACATCGTTCAAGTGTGTGTATGACATATATACGCATTTATATATGTGAAAATAATTAATATTTATGTAGAGATGTTAAAGTTTATAAAACTGTTATTGGACGGGTTCTGCTCGGCTTGTTTGGATGAACTTTAAAAATAGAAATCGTTTGGATAAAATTATGAAACTTTATAGTCTACTATTTTAAGGTGTTTTGAACAAGTTTCATTTAGAAAACGTTTTGTGATTTTGCTTGTAAATGGGTCAAAACAGTCACACAAGTATAAGTCGTTAAAGTTTCTGTTTTGCCAGATTTAGCCTAGTGAGTTAGGATTCATTTTTGACATAGTAAACCTTTGAGTTAAATTATCAAACTCTCCAGCATACTATTTTAATATATTATGAACAACTTTTATTTAGAAATTTTTTATGATTCGGATCTTAAGTAAGTCAAAACAGCTGCACAAGTCAGGGAGTAAAATCCGCACACTAATCTTGTGAAGGTTGTTTGGAGCATCATTTGGTCGCGTTAGAAGCTGAATAGTCATAGAAGGCTAACACAATGAACTTAGTCGTGGAATCTGAGTTTGTTTAGTTTGGAGTTGTTATGACCATTTTATGACTCATTAAAGTCGTGATAACATTCTGCCAGAATTTACAGAATGTATGTTTGTGTGCGTAGCTAGGTAAAACTTATGAAAAACAAAGAGCTTGAGTGTTATACCTTTAATAGAGCTGAATATGATTAAGAATAATACAAATAGTGAGAAAGAACAAGCTTTGTTTTTCTTCTTGAGCTCCTTTCAATCTTTGCTCTTGCACCAAACCTCAAAATTCACCATGCTCATGCAAGAACTTGATGAAGAATGAAAATGAAATATTTTGATAATGAAATTATGGTGAGGAGGGGGTGGGGGACGGTCATAAGAGAGAAAAGAGGGGAAGATGGAGTGTTGGAATGGATGACATGATGGTTGCATAGCCTTGGTAAAGTCACCAAGCATCTTGACCAACTTTAAAGAGAATTATTTTGTCCCATTCATTTATCTTCACATGGATTTGCAAGACATGTGTACTACACTTGTCTTATGTAGGTTAAATTGGTATAAGTGGGTATTATGATTGTTAAATCTTGTATAGGGTATAAATTTTGGCATTATTTACACATAGTTATTTTTTGATAATTAGTGAAATAATAGAACTTACTAAAATAATTAAATTTTAGTAACTAATAATATTATTAAATGATGTGTGATGTATTATGTCTGTCTTATTTGAATATACACTGATATCTTCCGTTGTCTACAACTTTACCGCGTAAAATTACGACTTACTGATTTTTCTTCATAATTCAAATTATTTACTTATGAATTATTATTTCAATTTAAATTAGGTATATTGACTAAATTCATTTAGTGAGTTTCCCATAATGTATGTTTTAAATAATTTAGCGCAAGACGGTGTCGAAATTACTAAAATTAACAAATGCAAAAATATGCATTTTAAATGTGTGTGATGCATATTTATATTGCTAGAGTTTAAATGAAAATAAAAATTTTATTATTATATATGCCGACAATGTTGTTAGATTTGACGTTAAATACACTTACGGTGTTAATAAGTCAAACTTGGAAATTGACGGATGTCACACCTAGCATGCTTGTTTTCCCTATATGATCATGTTATCACATATCACATTGTCACAAGTCATCATATCAAGCGATTAAAGTTACTAAATATAGAGGGTTTCTATATTTATCATGTTTTGAACCAAATCAAGCATGCAAACACTTTCATAACATCATAATGTGATATTTACAGTCATATTTCACCCCCTAACATGTTCCTATGTCGTTTTTTACAAGAATCTCCAAATAAAGTTACTATTTTTAGTAAGTTACCATGTTTATCTTGTTTGATCAACAAATATCAAGCAAATACATGCACACTATCACAATAAAGCATTTGAAATCATTTAACATCACAAAACATGTTCAATAACTTCAATATATTAAAATCCCCAAATACAAAGTTACTAATAATAGTAAGTTTGTTAATAAACTTATTTTAACAAAAAATCAAATTATACCACATGTTCATATGACCATTGTTATCATCAAGAACACTTAAACATGGTAGAAATCAACATCCATGCCCATACTTTGTAACAAAACTTTCCTTAAATAGAAACTTACTAACAAAGTCTTTCCTTTCATCAATCTAAGTAAATCAATCCATTAATAATCACATCAATATTCCCAATTTATCATTTAACACTATCTATTATGCTTAGAACTAGGGTGTGCATGGGTCGGTTTTGGTCGGTTTTTTGCTTAGTCCAAACCCAAAACCGAAATTACGGTTTTTTCGGTTTTTATTTTTTCAAAACCCATTTAGGTTCGGTTTTGGTTTTTTCTACTTAGTACTCAAATTATGCTTATAAAAAAACTAACTAAAATATTATACATGTAATAACAATATTTTAAATACAACACTACTTAATATTTAAAAATACATACAAAAATATTTAACTTTAGTAAAAACTATACGTGTTTTTGTTAATTAAGCCAATAATAATAATAAAATATACGATTTTAAGAAATATATGTACAAAGCACCTATTTAATCAATTTTAACCCATCCATGTTATTCATATCATCAACATTAATCATCAAACATCTTTCAAGCGCATTTAACATGTTTAAATCATCACAAATCAACATTGCTTTACATAAAAGTTACTATATATGGAAATATCACCAAATAATCACCAAACAACATTGTAGTTCATCACCATACCACAGTCAGTAAATCAAGGCCTCAAACATCAGTTTACATAAGCAAATTTTCGTGCATGTGTCCTTGATGGTGTTGCATGTGTACGTTTATGGTTGCATGTGTGTTATGGTGGTGTTTTATTGTATATAGGCATGTAAAACTACCGCCAAGAGTTCTTAGGAGCTGAGATTGTGCTAGAACAGGTGTTGGCAGACTCTAGAAGTTGTTGGAGCTAGTGATGATGATGGTAGATGACCAACTCAACCTCTCTTTAGCTACAAGGTCTCCAGGCTTCAATGGATACTCCAAGAATCTCCCAAAAATGGCTTCTGAGGGTTGGGGATGATGATAGCAGATGGATTTGGTCGGGGTTGAGGTATTTCATTCGAGAGAATATTGTAAGAGTGTGTTTAAACGAAATTGGATTGTTTATATAAAGTTTTTGAGTTCTGGGGAGTGTCGTGTATCGCCAAGAGTGCCCCCACGGGGTCTTGGCGTACCGCCAAGATTAATTTAATTGGGTTCTCTCCTGAGACACGCCGCGTACCGCCGAGTGGAACTTGATCGGTCGTGGCGTACCGCGAGGAAATCCGAAGAATTCAAATTTTTCCGCTCGCCTCCGCATACCTACAAGGCTCTCGTCGGGGCCCTTGGCGTACTGCGAAGGGTGCTGGACTGGCCCAATGGCCCATTTTTATTTGTTTAAGTCGTTTTTTCATCCATTTTTTCGTTATTGTTTATCGTTTCTCGACTTTTGCGTTGTTTTGGTTCATCATATGTTCGTACATCATTCATTTGGTTTGTTTGACTTTTTCGTTTGTTAATTCACCAACGTTCGTGAGTTTTAATACACGTGCGTGCGTTTCTCGGTAATTCATCGAATTGCGGTGCGGTTTGTTTGTTTAAACCTCTGTGCCACGTGTCACATTAAATTAAACAAATTCTTATGCCACGTATGTAATTATCAATTAAATTATTATTTAATTAATACAATTTTTGACCTGAAATTTGCGTGGTGTCACAACTCCCCGTCACATTCTTAGACGCCTGCCGCTTTGCAAGAGACGACACCATTGGCTCTGTGCGGCGATCGTGACATTGCAGCGGCTGGTGGTGACTTGCACTATCCAGCTACCAGGGCTCTGTGTGGCGGTCGTGGTAGAGGGTAGGCCGACGGATACATTATGGTACCTTAGCATTTTTTTTATTGCGCTTTTGGCTCAGATCTCAACAGGGTTGCAAGTACATATCATCCTACAAATCGCAGATTGCATCACAGCCTCTTCTACGCATAAATTCGAACCTTTATTAGCACAACTTGCGTACTTAAATTATGAGGCGTTTGATAGAGGCTGTATACACATGTTTTTTAATAAGCCAAGTATAGTCAAATAACATATTAAAAACACCATTTAAGAATGTAACAAAAATGAAAAGCAATATGAATATTGAAACTATTACTTATCCAAACAAAAGAATAACTTCACAAACTTTGAAGCCTTTGGTGGCAAAGTTTTATATTATAGCATTTTAGGGAGGTTGTGTGCCTACCTAAACAAAAAAAAAATTTAGATCGAGCAAGAGGCCACCAAATAAACAAATCAAAGGCTCACCAAGGAAAGCCCAATGCACCTACCTGAGGCGAATAATAATATATTAATATCTAATGATCCAGCAAAGTTAGCATATTTGTAAATTTTGGCTCTTTCCTTTTTAAGGTCAGGGTTCAAGTATCACGGGTGACATTTTAATAGATACCAAGCGAGGAGACTCAAGGGGTGCTTAGTTTTCGAATATGACTCGAAAAAATTGAATTTCGAGTTGAAAAACACTAAGTCGAAATTCGATTCGAATTTTCATAGTCGAATTCGATTCGATTTGTAGTATAATATTGAATTTCGAATTTCATATCATCAATTCGATTCAATTCGAAAATCGAATTTTAATTATTTATATATTTTCATTTATATACACAAGTAGTAACTATATTATAAAAAATAGGCTTTTTAGTTATGTAGTTTAGTTTATAGAAACTAAGACTACTACAAAAATGTCGATTTAATTATAAAATACTCATAATTTTAACACTTTTAAATTCGCTAAACCTAAGCATTTACAACAAAAGCGTCAATCGCGAAGCTCAAAAATTTGATCATTTTGGTTGTTAATTTCTAATATTTTGATTATTTGTCACTTTATGTTTTTTGTATGTTATCACTACGATTATATATTGAATTTTTATTATTTTATTAGCTTAAATGATATCTCTAATATTACAACTTAGATGTTGATTGTTTGATATTTGATGTTCAACGTTTTTATTATTTGATATTTTGAATATATATAAAGGTATCAATTATAAACAATTTTTTAATTAAATTCAAATTAAAAAAATTCGAATTCTAATCGAATTCGAATCGAATTCGGACTGAATTCGAATATAATCGAATTTTGAATTTGAGAACTAATTCGAATTGGATTTTTCGAATTCAAATGCTCTTAAAAAATTCAAAATTCGAAATCATTCAATTCGAAATATTCGAGTTATTCAAAATTCGATTCGATGAACACCCTTAGAGGAGAGGAATTTTTAAACTTAATATCGGATTCTGAACCAATGGGGCGAGAGTTTACCTATTCCACGGGGTTCCCGCGCATCAGAGGGTACGGTCTCACTATTGGCGATTGAGCACTCGATCTTGGTTACCAACCGTCGGGATAACTGAAGGTACCATGATGGGACCATCAGTCGTTCAAAAAAAATTAATATCTAATAAAATAATTTATCTATCGAAAGCCAAGCCCAGCCCAGCCCAGCCCAGCCCAGCAACGTTACTTCATGTATAATTGTATACGGTAGATACTTCGGGACGACCGACGACGCACCATCGTCCCCCCCTGAACTCAAGACCAACCTCTTTCGAAAACCCTGATTCCAAGGCATTCCATTTTGATCTTCCATCACTAATGGCCGGAGGTAGATTCCGTGAGCTACTCAAAAAGTACGGCAAGGTGGCGTTAGTCGTGCACTGTTCCGTCTCCGCCGCAAGCATCACCGGATTATACGTTGCCATCAACAACAACGTCGACGTCGAAGCCGCTATGGAGCGCCTTCGATTCAAGCAACTTGAAACCGTGCTCGATAAAATCGGCATGGGCGGTCCCAAGGAGGAATTAGATATTGGATCGCAATCGAATCAGGAAATCATAGGTGAAGTGGCGAAACCGAGGAATCGGACGGCGGAGCTAGCGGCGTCCAGCGGAGGAGCATTTGCGCTCGCGGTTCTTTGTAATAAAGCTCTGTTTCCGGTTAGGGTTCCGATCACTATTGCTCTTACACCTCCAATTGCTAGGGTTTTAGCTAGGAGAAAGATCATTAACAGTATGCGATAATTAATAGAAGTTAGATGGACTGATTATTATTAGAAATAAATTCAATAATTGTATGACTTGTTGTGTTAATTATTAAGTAGTGTCATTGTATTCAAATTATAAACATTTGTTTGAAGGTGTATATCAAGATTTTGTTTCTATTTAATTAGAAGTTATTATACCTGGCCTGGTAGATTGATGGTTTTATGAACATTGGCCATTTCTCATTGTAATTATGTTTGTGAAGGTTAAATTGCCAATCTTTTGAACATGTAGTTTGTGGTTAGATTCATATTCTTGGCTTTGGAGTTCCTTAAAGTTCAGAAATACAGAACATTAGAACTGAATCTAGTAACAAGATTTCAGATTACCAACGTATGGTTTATATCAAGAACGGGTTTAGGATTCGGTAGTGTAACATGCAGCGGACCCATTTTTTCATTGTAGGGAGTTTGATTGATCAACAAGCTAAATTCATGATATTCGTAATAGAAAGGAAGAAAATATGTTGAGTTGATCAAGGAAATGTGTAGAAGTTGAGAAACTAGTCTTTTCTATGAGAGAAGCTGGCTAATTCATGCTATTGGGGGTGTTAGAGATTGCTCATTTAGTCACTTAAACCCATAGTTGTATAAGGCGCTTAAAAAGAAAGTGTCCCAGATAAGTAGGTCGCATGGCATAATTATACCATTTTTAGGGGTTTTAGACACATTTTAGACTTGTTTAGGACTAGTATATGCTTGTTGCAGGCCATTTTTTAAGTTTCAAGCAAGTTTAATCAGAATTTGCAAATGTTTACCAAAATTTACATGATTTGGCCAGAATCTGTCTGAAATCTTGCCAAAGCCTTGCCAAAGGACCTAGATGGCTGCAAGGCATTTTTCCTGCGCATTGCTTCGATTGAGAGCCTAGGCGTGCGCTCGAGGGTTTTTGACAACATAGGTTAAACTGCTTATAGTTATAAGTAGAAATAGTAGAGGATAGAGTGTAAGCAGATAATTAACTCATTGAAAGCAACTTATTTCAGTATAGAGTAATCCTATATATAATCTTGGATACGCCAAGAATAACCCGACTGAGCTATGTAATCTCAGTCCGCTTATTGAAAACAACTCGTTTAACGACTTAAATATGAGTGGACCATTTTTCTTCTTTTAAACAACCAACAGTCTTGGCTACGGTTTTCTTAAAACTGCCCTACAAATTCTATATTGTTTTTCGTTCTTTCCTCTGTTGGCCTTCTCAAAATCCTGGGTGATCTCAGTTTTCTCTCTATACTCCGTTCTTCCAAAATTTAGGGAGCGAAATGCATTTAATTATATTAATAATGAGGATCTCATTATTTTTAATTTTTTGTTTTATTTTATTATTATTATTTTTTTGTGAATATGAATGTGATTCACCGAACAAGAAACGATAATATGTTGAGGAGATTCTGCAAACTATCCGCATAAACATGTAAAAGAAGTATTATTATATGTCTCTTTTACCTGATGGCATATGATGGAATATTTTTCATTTCCATCCAACAAAGAAATATTAACTTTTTTTTGAAACAAATCTATTTCATTTTAGTAAAATAAAAAAATTAAAAGGCATGTCCTAGAGTCTAACAGTCCACTGTCCAAGGAAACACAGGGTCCAATCAAATCCATTTCTTCTAGTTGTTGGTCTTTGTAGATTTACTTATGTAACAACCGACACTAAATCAAGGTACCCGATTTCTTAACACTTGGACTAACGAATAAAATTGTTATTTATTTCCATCATCTTTTGGCACTTAGACACAGTCATAATATATAACAATAATTATGAAATACTCAACCCATAGGATGTCTAAACAAATAAGATAACAATGAAAGAAAACAAGTGAGTAGGTTGAGTATACTTATCCTCATATTAATTAAAATAAAAAAAATACAAATATATATATATATATATATATATATATATATATATATATATATATATGAACCTAACGCCCCGTTAGCGGTGCACACATATAATGTATATATGTGTCGACAGCTCTTGAGGGGCAAAAGTAAAATTGCACTAATTTAACGTTATTTTACTTATTCAGTGAAAATAACGTTAAAATCGTTTCGGACGGTTGATCAAGCATCATGAGCCGAGGGTCTCACTGGAAGCAGTCTCTCTACCCCTACGGGGTAGGGGTAAGGCTGTCTACATCTCACCCTCCTCAGACCCTGCCTTAGCATGCTAATGGCGGGATATACTGAGTACGTTGATTGATTGATATATATATATGAACCTAGAAGTACAAAAATCAACATATATACATAAATAGATAATCATGCAACACACATAAATATCGATGTAAATATGGTACCCAAAGACAACCCAAAATAATCACTTCATATTACCAATCGTGTCTAACCTATACTCTCTTTGCATAACTCACGAAATATACTAACAACAACATTACTATCCCAATACTTACAACACCAAAATACACGTCCCAAATTATGAATCTTAAATGTCAAGCTTAACAATTCAAAACAAGAGTTTAAGAAAAAAAATATAAATAAATAAATAAAACAAAATAAAAGACTCGGTGATATAAAAAAAAAAAAATTAAATTAATTAAAATCCTTGTATATATACATAGTACAATCTAGGAAATTCAAAAGGAAGGGGAAAGTCTTGTCCGCCCCTCAAAACCTACGCAGCATGGTGGCTGCCATTTCATCATTTCACAGCCTCTTACCCTCTCACTTTGACTGCAGAAAATGTACTGTCCTAAATCTTAAGAATCCATTCATGTCTTATTGATAAGACCCATCAAAAGTTATGGCAAGAAAAGCTGATAATAGTAGAAATCAACCCATTAAGCTACCAGCTAAACCATCTTATCACAACCAACTAGAATGCAAAGATCAAATTGAATTCTAACTTCACTGGTTTCCCCCTCATTTGCAACCTCAAAACTGGTCCACAACACCCTATAAATACCAAGGTTATCAACCCACAAAACCACACCAAAACCTCATCTTTTTTTCTAAGTACTCGACTGGGAGTTGGCACACAAGATCACCCTACTCAGCTAACACTTAACTGGAACTCAGCAGCCCCATCGTTTGAGTAATCTCTTGTCTGTCCCACTGTTCGAATAAACAACAACCTGCATCACCTCCTTCACTACCTAGTATTCTCACCCAAGCACCCTCACAACACTAACCAGCCACAACATTTCAACTCGAAACCTGTCCAAACGTTGGGCACCAACCAGCAGCAGCCCAACAGCCCGCAACAACGAAGCAGAAGTCGCATCCAGCAGCTCACGGTTAAGCAACCAGTCTCGACAAAACAGCCACCATTCCTTGCTTGTTTTAAGTAAGTTGTTTTACTAACTCATCTCTAACAACCAAAAAGGATAAAACCTGCTGGATTTGTTGCCTTCTTGGCCATTGAATCATGATTTTAAAGTAAACCATGACAAAATAAGGGTAAAAAAAAAAATAACCAACACCTCTTATAAACCAAAGTCAATATCTTTAAGAATATTAAAGTGATCGGTTAAATGAGTCTATGAGTGTTCCTCTAAATCAACCTTAAAAACCCATAAAATGAACCACAAAACTACGACCATGCATGTACACATGCATGGGCTGTTAAAAATTAAAACTCTTACTTGACTTCTATGAAGAGCTAAGTCACGTATGAACTTCATGGATATATACATACAAGTGCATACTCAGGTATATATATGTATACGTACAAGAAAAGGAAGTGGGGGAAACCAAATACCAAAGCTATAAAAATGGCCTGCATAAGATTTATATTAACATGATGATTAAACATCACTAAAATTCCAACTATTTTGAAACAATGAAAACCAACACTATAAACCAAGAATCCAAAGAGTTGGTTCTAGTTTAATTGCTTAAATTACAGCCATGCATACGTAATCCCAACATAATTTAAGGAGAACTAAGACGGGATATAGGTACGGGAATACGCCTAGTTGAATCTATGGGGAGATGAACAAACACCATGCACTAAAATAGTCACATATAGGTCCAAAGAATGTAACATAGCAGATAAGAAAACTTTTGGACTAACAAAAGATTGAGTCATGGCCGTAAATATAATGGGCATCAGAACTTATAAAGAAATAAATCTAAGGGTTCATAAGGGATGACAAGATAAGTAGATAATAAAAGAAATAGCTAAAAGATCCCAACCTTATGATATAACCTACAGTGGAAAAGAAAGAAAGAAATAAATTATAATATGACATAATTAAAGATAACATTATAATACTAGAAGTCAGAAATTAACCGATAGTTTTACTAGAATATGGATGATCCCTTGATCCTATCAATCTACTATATTGTAGGGCTTACATAGGGTGATTTTCATCAATTCAAGAACTCAAGAATCTTTTCTCATCTCTATTACTGTGAGTTTTCGTAGCCCCTTTTTAATGTTGTTTTAACTTTTGGGGTGTTATGCATGTTACATAAATTATTTATACAAGTATTTGAACATTGTTGCATAAGACAAGAATTTATCACTTAAATGACCCTACTCTCTACACAACCATTTAACTCATAGCAATGAGCCGAGGGATTAATATAAGTTAGTACTAGGGGGTGTCAACAAACCTCCATTCATGGTTGGTCACACCAACCCCTAATTCATGATTTATGAATGGTATATTTCCAACAAGAACTATTGTTTTGTGATAAGACAATTAGCAAGAAACAGGGTATACAAGAAGTTAAAGGTATGGTTGTGGATTTATGCAGGTTCATCAAAATGTGTGTTTATCTACTAACCGATTTGAACTAGTTTATCGAGTCGTAAAACCTACGATCTCACCAACGTATTGTTGACCCTTTTCAATTTAACATGCATTTAAAGGAATTAGAAGCAACAAGTTGCGTGGAGAAGTTAGCATGCATTTATTTTGGAATACAAATGAAGATTTGATTATATTACCTGTTTAGATGTAGGTCATATGATTTTAGGAATATTCAAACTTATATTGATACTACCTTATTTTGTAAACATGAACCTTGATATGTTAAATGCATGATTTTGAATTCTCTCATATGCAATGTGCTCAAGATATACAGTTTCGTTCATCCTTGCGATTCCGCCGTTGGCGAGGGTGTGACAGATTGGTATCAGAACCATTGGTTATAGAGAACTAGGAAAATGCCTTAGGGATTGCCTAGACTATAACCTTAAGCTCAAAACTTTAAGATAGTGCTTTTTACATAACATGTGATCTTTTGTAGCAATGGTTAAAGAATACAAAGTCGATGGCGTTACCTATGTGGACCTCACCAGTACTGAGGAGGTCATACCACTAGACGACACCGACTCTGAGGATGAAGTCACCAGTCAGCTAAAGACTGTCAACCTAGGAGCCCCGACTACCGATGGACATCCTAATCCGCCTCACTTCGAGATAGGAGAGTCTTCAAGAGTCAGAGACCCTCCGACCGAAACCATTCTCAGGGCTCTTCGTGCGTATCAAACCCAGCAAACGGCCGAGGGCCTTTGCGTTCAGTCAAAACTGGACGCCATTGAAGAAGAGCTGGACGACTTGGTGCAACTAATGCACGAGATTACCCACAGCCTAAAGATAGTGGACCATCGACATAAGGTCCATGAGGAGGAGAACATCCGACATCATGAGGACACTAGATTGATAGCTGAATTAGGATTCTGTTGGACTGTCATAGGAATTCTCTTAACCATAGCATGGATGCTATATCACATGTTCTGATTTTTCATAGCAATGTAATCCCATTTTGATTTGTGTAAGGGAGCGGCAAGTGGTCACACTGCACTCTCAGGGATAATTGCTCTAATTATTGTATTTTTATAGCATTAATGAAGAATGTTTTTATACAAGATGTAATATATGTATATATCACTTATCAAAAATTATATTTTCCTTTATGTGCAGTAATGGCAAACAACGAGAACAACTACGTTGTTCGACGCATCCCTCTTGTAGTTCTTTCTGACAGCGACACTGATCCGTCGAAGCATTCTGACCACTCTGATGACAATGAAACAATGGCTACTAATGAGCACCCCAGCCAGAACCAAGAGCAAGAACCACGCCAAACTCGACCATTTCCCCTTGGGAGGGGAGGTGGTAGGGGTGTTTGGCGAGGAGGAATGAGGTATACAGCAAGGAAGACCACTGGGTTACCCCATCAGCGTCATCTGGCCAGTAGGGACTCCGGGCCATCAACACCTGCTGTGGAATAGGGGTGTGCATGGGTCGGTTTGGGTCGGTTTTTGGCTTAGTCCAAACCCAAAACCGAAATTTCGGTTTTTGGGTTTTTGAACCCATTTGGGTTCGGTTTTTTCGGTTTTTATTTTTCTAAAACCCATTTGGGTTCGGTTTGGGTTTCGGTTTTTTCGGTTTTTTACTTACTTTTATAAAAATGACTCCAAATAATGTATTAAAAGTATTTGAAGTACACCACCTCTTAACATTAAAAATTATAAGATTAGGAAAAATAAAAGCAAGTCATGCAAATGAGTTTGAGAGTTATAAGATTACAAAAAAATAAAATAGAAAAAATAAAAATAAGCATCATTCCATTCCATTCCATTCTTCATATTAATCTTCATCTTGAGTCTTCACCCATATCCTTAATCAATCTTAATCTTCATCTTCATCCATAGGATCAGTGGGTGTTTTTGTTTTGGGTGAGAATTCTATAAACAAAATATATGCATTAGTATCATAAAAAAACATAAATCATATATTAATTAAGTTAAAAAATAGTTACCGTCTTCTATTTTCTCCAAATTATCAACAAAGTCTTCTAGTTGTAGTCCGTGAAGATGCGAATCTTCTAAATCCATTGACGAAAATCGTAGCCAATCTTGTAAACAAATCAATGACTCGGCGGTTTTTGGTGTTAGAGAGCTTCTATATTTATCTATAACTCTCCCACCGGTACTAAATGCCGACTCGGATGCAACGGTGGAGACAGGAATTCCTAAAACATGCTTAGCAACTTGAGAAAGAATAGGAAACTTTTTTGAATTTAGCTTCCACCAACCTAATACATCATACATATCATCTCCTTTTACTTTCTTCTCAACCCCATCACCCAAATAAATATCAACTTCGCTCCTATTTACTCCTCCTCCGCATTCTTCCTCTAAAAATTTTTGATAACCATCATCCAAATCAATAACATCCTCATCATCAACCACACTAGAAGATGTAAGTGTACTCTTTTTTTCACTCAGTTTATCCATCTTCATCTTATAACAATTATACAACTCAACTAACGTCTCTTTAACTAGTTCCTTTACTTTTTTGATTTTTTTAACTTGTTCCTCATCCCAACCATGTATCAAACCTAAACAAAACTCAAGATAGGACATTTTATTTCGTGGATCCAAAACTAGAGCCACATACAACAACATATTCATATTGCCTAAATTATCCCAATATTTATTGAACTTCAATTTCATGGACTCTGCTAATTTTTTTCTATTGTCATCTTTACAGGATGCCATCTTTGCTATGGTAGCATGCATGATACAAATCTCACCAAATAACAAACTGGATGTAACATACTTAGAACCAGAGATCTTTTTTGTAACATTAAAAAAAATTCTGAGAAACTCCACAAATAACCTATTGAAGTAATATGTATTGTAAGCAAACTATGTTTTAACGATATAGGATATTATATATAGCTTAAAATAAAATACCTTGCATTCGTCCAATCCTTTGATTCCGGAGGCCCTATAACTCTCTCGCTTTTTTTCCTCTTTCTTGTAGTCTCCTCTTCATTTTCAATTTGTGAAGGAAAGTAGGCTCGGTAATTGAAATCCACGTCATTAAGTCTAAAACAAAAGAGAAAATATAACATATTTGATTTAGAAATAAATATAAATTAATATTTGTGTATATATTTTACCTTTCAAATGCTTCTCTATACTTGACCGCCGTTTCCAACATTAAAAACGTGGAATTCCATCGGGTTTCAACATCAAGGCATGGTTTCTTTTTGCATTCGATTTCTACAAATTTTACACTATCTTTGAAACTTTGAAACCTGGAAGGAGATGATCTCAAATATCTAATAGCATTTCTTATTCTACTTATAGAGTTAAACTGCTCATCCAAACCATCTCTCACAACAAGATTGATAATGTGAGCATTACATCTTAAATGTAAATACTTGCAATCTAAGATGGAATATGGACCCTTAAGCATTGTTTTTAAAAATTTAATTGCACCATCATTTGATGAAGCATTATCCACAGTGACAGTAAAAACCCTATCAATTCCCCATTCTTGTAAGCACCTATACACCAATCTTCCTATCGTCTCCCCTTTGTGATTTGGAATTTGACAAAAGTTAAGAATTTTTTTTCTTAAAACCCAATCCTCATCAATCCAATGTGCTGTAAGGCACATATAATTGAAATTTTGAACAGAAGTCCATGTGTCAGTAGTAAGAGAAACAGTTTCATTTCTTAAAAGTTCTTTAAGTTTTTTTCTCTCTTCTTCATACATTGACCAACAGTCTCTAGCAACTGTCCATCGAGAAGGAAACCTAAACATAGGATTTAACTCCCACACAAACTCTCTAAAACCCTCATCTTCAACAATACTAAAAGGCCTATTATCTTTTACACACATTCGAGCTAGCATTTTTCTGCATTTTTCTTGATTGAACATGTGGGAAGTCAAGTTATCATCACTCAAAGTCTTAGGTTTAAGACTTAGAGTTGATTGTCTCTTATCTTTTTGTTTATAAACAGGTGACTTTTGGCACACATTTTTCAAATGATTTGACAAATGACTTGTACCATTTTTTTTTGAATCCCCTGCAAACAAATGCTTGCAATATGAACATCTTACTCTTTTAGTTTCTTTATCAATAGTCATATGCTCCCATACGTATGATCGTTGCCTTGATGTCTTTTCTACGACTTCATCATCCAAGTTAATGACCGGTTTATTCTCATTTTCATCATTTGTAGGAGTATTACCACTTGATGGTTCCATCTACAACAAAAAACGAGTAAAAAAGATAAAAAAAAATTGATTGTCGAAATATAAATAATTATCTACAAATCACTAAATTGATGGTTCTTTCATGAAATCATAAATCAAAGATTATAAATTGCATTATGTCACAAACTACCTCACCTGGATGATGAATGACGATATTGGTAGTCAATGAAAATGAAATAAAAAGCCTTTCATCAATAGCAACTTGAAGAGGTGGTGAATGACTGAATGGTGATAAAGGAGCTGCCAAAGGAAAAAAAAAACTGATAATGAGAACTTGAGAAGAAGACCTGCAGGATTTTGAATTAGGTGGAAATGAAAATGAAACGACAAAGACTTTTGGGAATTGGGATTACCATCATTTCATTTGCCCTTTGGTATTTTTGATGTCTTGAGATATTTATTTGGGTATTAATCCATATATATATATATATATATATATATAAAATATAGTAAAAATAAAAATATAAATAATGGGTCGGTTCGGTTTTTTCGGTTTTTATTTTAGTTAAAACCGAAACCGAACCCGAATTTTCGGTTTTTGTGAAATCTTAACCCAAACCCGTCGGTTTTTATTTGGGTTCGGTTTTTTCGGTTTGGGTTTTCGGTTTTTTCGGTTCTGGATCGGTTTTTTTGGTTTAATGCACACCCCTACTGTGGAACATGGAGAGTCTTCCCATGGGCTTAATGTTGCGGACTTCGTCTCGCGAAGGACGTTCGACGAATGGAGGAGCATCCACCAATAGGAATGTAACCATGTGGCCCACCAAGCCCAAGAGCTCACGGATAACTGGGGAGAGTTAGAAGAGACAGTGCTTATTAACGACATGGGGCTGGCAGCTGTTCGTGAAGAAATTCAGAGGGTTAAGAAGTGGGTGATGGCAACAGCAGCCCTCACCTGGGTGGCAATGATCGGAATGGCTGCATTCATCTATGTTTTTATGTGATATGATTAGTCAAGGCCAACTTCCTTTTGTTTTAAGAACTAGAGCTCGAAAGTTTGCCTTGCGATTCGGATATGTAAAACCTAAAACAATTTGTGTACTACTGCTATCTGTGACAATGTTAGAACTACTGTATGCTATGCTATGAATATTGGTGTTTCTCTTATATACTTGTTCTATATATACACATATGTACATATCTCTCAAACTTGTATCTATAACTATATAGAAAATGCCACCAAAACGTCAGGGAAGAAAGCCAAAGACTGTTCAGACCAGAGAAAATGCCGGAAACAATGACCCACCTCACATCGAGACCCCATTTAGCACAAAAGATGTAATAAGGATTGTTGCAGACCAACTCAAGACGACCTTTCCAAATCGACAGACAGGAACCAATGGGAGTGGAAGTCACCAAGGTCCCATCCTAGTCGAGGGTGGTACTACTGGAGAAACTAGTCACAAGGGCTGTTCATACAAATCATTTGTCTCCTGCAAGCCGAAGGACTTCCACGGCACCGAAGGAGCCATTGGGATCCTGAAATGGATCGAGAAGATGGAGTCAGTTATCAGCATAAGCGACTGTTTGGATAACCAGAAGGTTAAGTATGCCACCCGATCTTTTCAGAATAAGGCACTGACATGGTGGAATACTCAAGTTCAAGCTAGAGGTAGAGAGGCAGTGGAAGCAGTGACCTGGGAAGAACTGAAGGCAATACTCGTTAAAGAGTATTGTCCCAAGAATGAAATGCAGAAGCTGGAAGAAGAATTGTGGAACCACCAAATGATTGAAGCTGAAGACCAAGCATATACCAATCGATTTCATGAGCTGTCCTGTCTATTACCACACATGGTACCCTCTGAAGCCAAGAAAATCGATCGATACATTTGGGGTCTCACTCCCCAAATTCGGGGAATGGTGACATCTGCTGAACCAACAACTCTGGAGAAGGCTATCTTGTTAGCCGCAAGTCTGACAGATGAGATGGTGCGAACGTGTACACTCACCAAGAAGCAAGCTGGAGGGAAGCGTAAGAGGATGGAATTTCAGGGCAAGAAAACAAACAATGATGCAAGAAAGGATCATGGTACTACCAAGAATTTTGTTATGGCCACTACTGAAAGAAAGCCATACAACGGGCCGTTGCCCAAATGCAACAAATGCAATTATCACCATCATGGAAACTGCAATGTTTGTAACAGATGCAAGAAGTATGGGCACACTGAGAAGCAATGCCGATTTGACCCAGGGAAACCAAGAACGTGCTACGAGTGCGGAAGTGCAGACCATCTGAGAAATGGTTGCCCAAAACTGAATAGGGGTCCAGGAGCTCAAGGGAACCCAGCCCGAGGAAGAGCTTTTGTCATTGGAGCAAATGAAGCCAGGAATGACCCGAATGTGGTGATGGGTACGTTTTTAGTTAATGATCATTATGCTTCTATTTTATTTGACACCGGGGCGGATAAGAGTTTTGTGTCGAATGAGTTCAAACAATTACTGGGTAAGGAGCATAAAACATTAAAGGATAGTTTCATCATTGAATTAGCTAATGGGATACCTTAGAAACAAGAAACATAATTGAGGGTTGCACTTTGAATATAAACAAGCACATGCTTAATTTAGATCTTATTCCTATAGACCTTGGTAGCTTTGACATAGTAGTTGGTATGGATTGGCTATCCAAACACAAGGCTGAAATAGTATGTCATGAAAAAGTCATCCAAGTACCGTTAGACAATGGGGAGATTCTCGTCATACATGGAGAACGACCCGGGAGAAGCTTACAACTGATCTCTTGCATGAAGGCAAGAAAGTACTTAAAGAAACAATATGTAGCCTTCCTAGCTCATGTGACCGATAAGAAGGGCAAGGAGAAACGACTGCAAGATATCCAAGTGGTGAAGGAGTTTCAGGAAGTATTCCCTGAAGACTTGCCGGGAGTTCCTCCTCCTAGACAAGTGGAGTTTCGAATAGACTTGGTGCCAGGAGCTGCTCCTGTAGCCAAGTCACCTTACCGATTGGCTCCATCAGAAATGCAAGAGCTATCAATTAACTGCAAAAACTATTAGAGAAGGGTTTCATCAGACCTAGCTTTTCACCGTGGGGAGCACCGGTGCTATTTGTTAAGAAAAAGGACGGATCCTTTCGTATGTGCATCGATTACCGGGAGTTGAATAAACTGACGATCAAGAATTGATATCCACTCCTGAGAATTGATGATCTTTTCGACCAGCTGAAAGGGGCAACGTACTTCTCCAAAATCGACTTAAGGTCAGGTTATCACCAGCTAAGAATACAGGAGGACGATGTACCAAAGACCGCATTCAGAACTCGGTACGGACACTACGAATTTTTGGTTATGCCCTTCAGGTTAACCAAGGCACCAGCTGTATTCATGGACCTAATGAATCGGGTGTGCAAACCCTACCTAGACAAATTCGTCATTGTCTTTATCGATGACATACTAATCTATTCCCAAACAAAAGAAGATCATGAGCAGCACTTAAAGCTGATCTTGGAATTACTGGCTACGGAAAAGTTGTACGCTAAGTTTTCAAAGTGAGAATTATGGCTACGAGAAGTACAATTCCTGGGGCATGTAATAAATGAAAAGGGCATCCATGTAGATCCCAGTAAGATTGAAGCTATCAAAAAGTGGGAAGCTCCTAGAACTCCATCTGAAATACGACAATTCTTGGGATTAGCCGGGTATTATCGACTTTTTATAGAGAATTTCTCCAAAATAGCTCAACCCCTAACCATGCTGACCCAGAAAGATAGAAAGTTCGATTGGGAGGAGAAACAAGAGAAAGCCTTCCAACTTCTAAAGCAAAAACTGTGTAATGCACCTATACTAACCCTACCTGACGGCACCGATAACTTTGTAGTATACTGTGATGCATCGCATCAAGGCCTGGGTTGTGTATTAATGCAGAAGGATAAAGTTATCGCATACGCCTCGCGACAACTAAAATTGCATGAAAAGAATTACACCACACATGATTTGGAAATAGGTGCAGTTGTGTTTGCACTCAAGATCTGGAGACACTACTTATATGGTACGAAGTGTGTAGTGTAAACTGATCACAAAAGTTTGCAACACATCTTCGATCAGAAAGAATTAAACATGAGGCAAAGACGATGGGTCGAACTGTTAAATGACTACGATTGTGACATACGGTACCACCCGGGAAAGGCAAATGTGGTAGCTGATGCGTTAAGTCGCAAGGAGAGAATTAAGCCAACCCGAGTGCGAGCTCTTAGCTTGACAATACAGTCCAGTCTTATTCCCCAAATAAGAGACGCACATAAAATAGCACTACAAGAAGAGCATTACAAAGATGAATCGCTAAGGGGAATGGATAAGCAATTCGAAGTTAAAAATGATGATGTGTCCTATTTCATGAACAGGATTTGGGTGCCTACCTTGGATAATCACAGACAGGTAATTCTAGATGAGGCTCATAAGTCCAGGTACTCCATTCACCCAGGCGCAGACAAAATGTATCAAGATCTTAAGGGATATTATTGGTGGCCCGGTATGAAGAAGGACATCGCGTTATATGTGGGAAAATGTCTGAACTGCTCAAAGGTGAAAACGGAACATCAAAAACCTTCAGGGTTATTACAACAGCCTGAAATCCCTCAGTGGAAATGGGAGCAAATCTCCATGGATTTTATCACTAAACTTCCCCGAACAAGTGGAGGTTATGATACCATATGGGTCATTGTTGACCGATTGACAAAATCGGCTCACTTTCTACCAATAAGGGAAGACTACAAGATGGAGAAGCTTGCTGGTATTTATATTAAAGAAGTTGTTTCTAGACATGGTGTTCCTTTGTCTATCATTTCTGATCGTGATAGTCGCTTTACTTCAAGGTTTTGGCAAACATTGCAAAAAGCTTTGGGAACACGTTTAGATCTTAGTACAGCGTACTATCCCCAAACAGATGGTCAAAGTGAAAGGACTATTCAAACATTAGAAGATATGTTGAGAGCCTGTGTGCTAGATTTTGGTGCTAGCTGGGATTCTCATTTGCCCTTGGTTGAATTTTCTTACAATAACAGCTATCATTCTAGCATACATTGTGCACCTTTTGAGGCGTTATACGGACGCAAGTGCCGATCGCCTGTTTGTTGGAATGAAATTGGAGAATCACAACTCACTGGTCCAGAGTTAATCCAAGAAACCACTGATAAGATCTTCAAGATTCGGGAACGAATAAAGACCGCGAGAGATCGTCAGAAGAGTTACGCTGATAAAAGGCGAAAGCCTTTGGAATTCGCTGTCGGTGACAAAGTTCTTTTGAAGGTGTCACCTTGGAAATGAGTGGTACGATTCGGTAAGAAGAGGAAGCTTGCACCTTGATATGTTGGACCTTTTCAAATTCTTGAAAGAATAGGTCCTGTTGCTTACAAGTTGAAACTACGTCAAGAACTCGGTGGAGTTCACGATACTTTTCATGTTTCTAATCTTAAGAAATGTTTGTTTGATGAGTCTTTACACATACCCCTCAAGGAAGTTCGTTTGGACAATAAACTCCATTTTATCGAGGAACCTATCGAAATTATGGATCGAGAAATCAAGAAATTAAAACAAAGCCGCATTCCTATTGTAAAAGTACGCTGGAATTCCAGGCGTGGACCTGAATTTACATGGGAGCGCGAAGCTCAAGTTAGAAAGAAATACCCCCATCTATTCACTAAGGTGTCGCCCTCTAGTAACAACAAATGAATTTCGGGACGAACTTCTTACAACCTGGGGAGACTGTAACAACCGACACTAAATCAAGGTACCCGATTTCTTAACACTTGGACTACGAATAAAATTGTTATTTATTTCCATCACCTTTTGGCACTTAGACACAGTCATAATATATAACAATAATTATGAAATACTCAACCCATAGGATGTCTAAACAAATAAGATAACAATGAAAGAAAACAAGTGAGTAGTCTGAGTATACTTATCCTCATATTAATTAAAATAAAAAAAAATACAAATATATATATATATACACATATATATGAACGTAGAAGTACAAAAATCAACATATATATACATAAATAGATAATCATGCAACACACATAAATATCGATGTAAATATGGTACCCAAAGACAACCCAAAATAATCAGTTCATATTACCAATCGTGTATAACCTATACTCTCTTTGCATAACTCACGAAATATACTAACAACAACATTACTATCCCAATACTTACAACACCAAAATACACGTCCCAAATTATGAATCTTAAATGTCAAGCTTAACAATTCAAAACAAGAGTTTAAGAAAAAAAATATAAATAAATAAATAAAACAAAATAAAAGACTCGGTGATATAAAAAAAAAATTAAATTAATTAAAATCCTTGTATATATACATAGTACAATCTAGGAAATTCAAAAGGAAGGGGAAAGTCTTGTCCACCCCTCAAAACCTACGCAACATGGTGGCTGCCATTTCATCATTTCACAGCCTCTTACCCTCTCACTTTGACTGCAGAAAATGTACTGTCCTAAATCTTAAGAATCCATTCATGTCTTATTGATAAGACCCATCAAAAGTTATGGCAAGAAAAGGTGATAATAGTAGAAATCAACCCATTAAGCTACCAGCTAAACCATCTTATCACAACCAACTAGAATGCAAAGATCAAATTGAATTCTAACTTCACTGGTTTCCCCCTCATTTGCAACCTCAAAACTGGTCCACAACACCCTATAAATACCAAGGTTATCAACCCACAAAACCACACCAAAACCTCATCTTTTTTTCTAAGTACTCGACTGGGAGTTGGCACACAAGATCACCCTACTCAGCTAACACTTAACTGGAACTCAGCAGCCCCATCGTTTGAGTAATCTCTTGTCTGTCCCACTGTTCGAATAAACAACAACCTGCATCACCTCCTTCACTACCTAGTATTCTCACCCAAGCACCCTCACAACACTAACCCAGCCACAACATTTTAACTCGAAACCTGTCCAAACGTTGGGCACCAACCAGCAGCAGCCCAACAGCCCGCAACAACGAAGCAGAAGTCGCATCCAGCAGCTCACGGTTAAGCAACCAGTCTCGACAAAACAGCCACCATTCCTTGCTTGTTTTAAGTAAGTTGTTTTACTAACTCATCTCTAACAACCAGAAAGGATAAAACCTGCTGGATTTGTTGCCTTCTTGGCCATTGAATCATGATTTTAAAGTAAACCATGACAAAATAAGGGTAAAAAAAAAAATAACCAACACCTCTTATAAACCAAAGTCAATATCTTTAAGAATATTAAAGTGATCGGTTAAATGAGTCTATGAGTGTTCCTCTAAATCAACCTTAAAAACCCATAAAATGAACCACAAAACTACGACCATGCATGTACACATGCATGGGCTGTTAAAAATTAAAACTCTTACTTGACTTCTATGAAGAGCTAAGTCACGTATGAACTTCATGGATATATACATACAAGTGCATACTCAGGTATATATATGTATACGTACAAGAAAAGGAAGTGGGGGAAACCAAATACCAAAACTATAAAAATGGCCTGCATAAGATTTATATTAACATGATGATTAAACATCACTAAAATTCCAACTATTTTGAAACAATGAAAACCAACACTATAAACCAAGAATCCAAAGAGTTGGTTCTAGTTTAATTGCTTAAATTACAGCCATGCATACGTAATCCCAACATAATTTAAGGAGAACTAAGACGGGATATAGGTACGGGAATACGCCTAGTTGAATCTATGGGGAGATGAACAAAGACCATGCACTAAAATAGTCACATATAGGTCCAAAGAATGTAACATAGCAGATAAGAAAACTTTTTCGTAAATTATGTTCGGAAGCGTGAAATTAACATTTCATAAGTTAAACACACTTAATTTCATAACATTTACATTTATGCTTAATAAAACTAGTGTGTTTAAGTTTAATACCACCAAGGATTTTACATAACGTTTGGTTCTGCTTCACAACGTGCCCGATCTGATCGCCCAATGCATATCTATCTTTGACCTGTAACATCACATATAAGGTCACAATAAGTTCATATGAACTAAGTAAGTAACCCCTCCTCGAGTTCCCACAACTCATTTTAACACATCCACATACATATCATATGGATGTTTATCATGTCTAGATAATAATATATCATATTCAAACATCAATTTGCATACCACACACATTGTGCATTTATTTCCCTTAATGGGTCGTTTTCACAAATATGATTATATTATCTAATCCCACTCTATCACCAGCACCTCTGGCTAATTTAAAACACAATAATCACCATATATACACACACACACACACACACATATATATATATATATATATTATTGGCTCAACCAATTACCCACACACCTGTGGTTTCAACAATTTAATTTCCGGGTTAACCGGTTATCCACACATTGGTGGTATCATATATATATTAAGTCTTAAGATGTTCACCCACCGGTCCTTCCATCTATGACAGTTGCTAGCACCTCCAGCTAGTGTATTCCATAACACCATACGGATACACTACTGATGTCCCAAATATAATTTGGTAACAATATTCAATCACATACAAAACGATCCACTAGTGGGTCGTTTTCACCCAAAACCCCATGAATCACCCATTCATGTACAATTATTATAATTTAACACCACACATACATGTGCATATTTCCAATCCACCATTTGTTCACACACCTTGTGAATCTTTTACATTAGAATTGCAAGTTATACGTTCACACACCTTGTGAATCTAAACATGCACATTACCAATTCCACATCTACGCATTCATAGATCACCACATGTTCACACACCTTATGAATCTTTTACATTGGAATTGCAAGTTATACGTTCACACACCTTGTGAATCTAAACATGCACATCACCAATTCAACATCTACGCATTCATAGATCACCACATGTTCACACACCTTGTGAATCTTTTACATTGGAATTGCAAGTTATACGTTAACACACCTTGTGAATCTAAACATGCACATTACCAATTCAACATCTACGCATTCGTAGATCACCACATGTTCACACACCTTGTGAATCATGCAACAACAATAACCACAATTATGATCACCACATGTTCACACACCTTGTGAATCATGCAACAACAATAACTACAATCATGATCACCACATGTTCACACACCTTGTGAATCATGCAGCAACCATAACCACAATCATGATCACCATATGTTCACACACCTTGTGAATCATGCAACAACAATAACTACAATCATGATCACCACATGTTCACACACCTTGTGAATCATGCAACAACCATAACCACAATCATGATCACCACATGTTCACACACTTTGTGAATCATGCAACAACAATAACCACAATCATTTATATAAACACCAAAATCATATTGATTAATCACCGGTTCATCCGGTTATTTTAATGCAAATATATTGCATACACGTTTCTCATTGAAACTTCACAACACAAACTAAAGGATTTCTCATCCATTAGTTTCAATCACATATTTAACATCATTCACATATTTCAAGCACGCAAGTAGACTCATTCTACTGCTTATATGTAATGTTACAGTAAGTTGGGTAACTTACCTGGTTCAAGCGGTTGTTCACTTCCTACAACCTCTTTTCTACTTCTGTGGCTTATCCCTTGACTTTCACGGTCAATACCTAGTTGTAATTTCACATATATACAACTATATTCAATACATATAACACATACAATCAAGTTCAACGCACTTGACTGGTTTGACTTTCTCAAAGTCAATTTATCACATAATTGACTCTATCTTACTATCTTTAGCAAGTTTTAGTCAATTATCACAATTAATCACATTTCATGCCTCTGTTAGGCATTTCATCAATTAATTGATGTTCATTATATTAGTTACGATCTTTAATCATTTCTTTTATTCAAAAATTCATTTTTGATCATAACTATTAATAATTTTAACATCAATTTATCATAATCATCATTTAACCCATGGATTATAATCCATATTTATTTCAAAACCACCGTTTACCCTTCCTACTAGTTATCACATCATGATATGGGTTTCATATCAACCGGACATTATCCCGGCTTCAAAACGAAGATTTCCTCGTCAAAATATCAAGTTCTTCGTTTCTAACAACCCCTAGTTATCAACTAGACAATAATCAATACCCGTAGTCATAGTAATGCATTCAAAACTAGATTTGATTCACAAACTATTAAACTAGTAAGATAACACGAATCGTTACCCAATCGAACGGATTTCTACCGGTAAAACCACGTTCAGAACTTGTAGATACGATCCCTGGTGCGATCCGGACGTTTAGAAGCTTTCAAAATGGAGTTTGGATGATGAAAATATGATTTGGGGGTGTTTTTGGGCGTAAATGATCGAAAGGAAAAAGAAAAATGAGTTTTCTTCGCATTCTGATCTTAAAAACTCGTTTTTCAGCCGCCATCCACCCCGGGCGCATCGCCCCACCAGGAACGCTGGGTTGGGGCGTACCGCGCGGATGCCGTTTCGTTGAATTTTGATCTTATCTTGTTTTCGCGATTCCGGGAGCATACGAACTCCGTTTTGCGCACGGTTTTCGCCTACGTTCACGATTTTTCTAGCTCTTTCCAATGGTTATAATTTCAAGACCTGAAAAATTCAAAATATATGATCTCTTATTTAACGCTATCTTCAACTCAGCGTATCTTGAAATCAGAGCCTCGTTTCGTGATTCCGCAATTAACGATTATTTCAAACATGTTTGATTTATTGAAAACGGGTCGTTACAGAACTAAGACGGGATATAGGTACGGGAATACGCCTAGTTGAATCTATGGGGAGATGAACAAACACCATGCACTAAAATAGTCACATATAGGTCCAAAGAATGTAACATAGCAGATAAGAAAACTTTTGGACTAACAAAAGATTGAGTCATGGCCGTAAATATAATGGGCATCAGAACTTATAAAGAAATAAATCTAAGGGTTCATAAGGGATGACAAGATAAGTAGATAATAAAAGAAATAGCTAAAAGATCCCAACCTTATGATATAACCTACAGTGGAAAAGAAAGAAATAAATAAATTATAATATGACATAATTAAAGATAACATTATAATACTAGAAGTCAGAAATTAACCAATAGTTTTACTAGAATATGGATGATCCCTTGATCCTATCAATCTACTATATTGTAGGGCTTACATAGGGTGATTTTCATCAATTCAAGAACTCAAGAATCTTTTCTCATCTCTATTACTGTGAGTTTTCGTAGCCCCTTTTTAATGTTGTTTTAACTTTTGGGGTGTTATGCATGTTACATAAATTATTTATACAAGTATTTGAACATTGTTGCATAAGACAAGAATTTATCACTTAAATGACCCTACTCTCTACACAACCATTTAACTCATAGCAATGAGCCGAGGGATTAATATAAGTTAGTACTAGGGGGTGTCAACAAACCTCCATTCATGGTTGGTCACACCAACCCCTAATTCATGATTTATGAATGGTATATTTCCAACAAGAACTATTGTTTTGTGATAAGACAATTAGCAAGAAACAGGGTATACAAGAAGTTAAAGGTATGGTTGTGGATTTATGCAGGTTTATCAAAATGTGTGTTTATCTACTAACCGATTTGAACTAGTTTATCGAGTCGTAAAACCTACGATCTCACCAACGTATTGTTGACCCTTTTCAATTTAACATGCATTTAAAGGAATTAGAAGCAACAAGTTGCGTGGAGAAGTTAGCATGCATTTATTTTGGAATACAAATGAAGATTTGATTATATTACCTGTTTAGATGTAGGTCATATGATTTTAGGAATCTTCAAACTTGTATTGATACTACCTTATTTTGTAAACATGAACCTTGATATGTTAAATGCATGATTTTGAATTCTCTCATATGCAATGTGCTCAAGATATACAGTTTCGTTACATCCTTGTGATTCCGCCGTTGGCGAGGGTGTGACAACTTAAGAGCGTCTATCTTTTTTTTTTGAACGGCCAACAAAATGTTTGTTAAAAGGGGTCTAGAAGAATGCTAGATCAAAATATGTACAAGGAACAAATACGCAAGACCAGAATACAACACTAAGGGAACCACTCCAGACTTTTAAGATCGAGCATGCGCCATTCCTCCCAAGTGATATTTACCATCTTAGACCTGGAGGAAATCCAGATAAAGTAAAGCTAAGCACTTTGATTTCCTCTACAATTCTAATTAAATTAGCAGGCTTCCTATTAAACATCATATCATTACGAGCCTTTCATACACTCCAAAGGGTAGTTAATACAACTTCATGGAAAAATTTCCTCTATTTTTTGCGTCCCCGAATATATTTGTGCCAATCCAGTAAGTCCTTTATACTGAACGTGAACGTTGGTTTGATTTTTCTACCATTTAGTAACCAAGTCCCAAACCCATTGAACTAGGCTGCATGAGGTAAATAAATGATCCGCAGACTCTTCAACATTACCACAAAAAACACACATCACAGATTGTATACTGACATTTCGATTTACCAACGCCATTAGTGTCGGAAGTCTATCCAGCATCGCTTGCCAAGCAAGAAAATTGACTTTCTTAGGTACCCAGTTATTCCACATAAAACAGCGTGCAAAAGACGACCCGCCTACATATCGAAGTTTTTTTAAACTCCCAACCGAAAAACACCTTGACTTATCGATAGTCCATGACCAGCAATCCTTACCAGACCTTAGACTAGTACATCTAAGAGCAGAAGTTAGTCTTTTGAGCTCGTCAACTTCAATATTAGAAATTGGCTTGCGTTTCCAATTGAAATTAACTGACCAAGACCCATTAAGTAAAGACAATCGATCCATAACCAAACACGCTTTTGAGGATTCCAAAACAAACAACGATGGAAAAGTAAGGGCCAATGTGTCACCCCCCGTCCAATTATCAAACCAGAACATAATATCAGAACCACAACCAATATTCCTTTTAATTATCTTGCTAAGATCAACTCCCGCTCTAGATAAGTCCCTTGATATCTTTGAAATCTGCTTCCAAGGACATGGAAGAGATAATTTTACTGGAATAAAGCTCCAAGACCTCGAAGTATGGTGTAATGCCCAAATAGCCTTCCTCCATATGCTATTATTCTCATTCTTAAATCTCCACCACCATTTTGCAAGCATAGCAATATTGGCATCTTTGAGCGATCCAAGACCAAGGCCTCCATACTCCTTTGCGGCTATAATTTTTTCTAGGAGACCCAATGAATTTTATGTTTATTTGCCGATCCTCCCCATAAGAACGATCTGTGCAAGCGTTCAAGCCTTTCAAAAACCTAGTTGGGAGCTTTGTATAAGGAAAAGTAATAGGTGGGCAAGTGTAACGACCCGTCTCCCGGGACACGTCACTTTGTCGGATTTACTCATAAACACATTGATAAAATAGAGATAACTCAATCGCAGCGGAAATAAAACATATTAAACATAAGTAAACCCGATTACATATGTGTCACACCACCATTTTTATTTATTTATTTTTACAAAATAAACATCTATGCCAGTCTTCTCAAAACCTGCAGCCAGCATCCATCCATGGTCACTTAGGTCAATTGTTTCTTGCCTCGACTAGCTGAGGCTTCACCATCTCTACCTGATGTGCATGCTAAAATTTGTCAGCTTAAGCTGATGAGTTCTAAGTTTAATAAACATCTTTAATTTCAAACAATATATTTCAAAAGCATTTCACAAAAGCATACATCGATATACATGTATCATATTATATCAACAACATTTATTTAAAAATCTGTTCACCCGAAGGCACTCTGTTTTACCCGAAGGTAACTTCTTTACCCGAAGGTAACTTCTTTACCCGAAGGTAAACTTCTTTACCCGAAGGTAACTTCTTTACCCAAAGGTAACTTCTTTACCCGAAGGTAACTCTTTCAAAATTTCTTTTTTAAAAAAACTTTATAATCAACACCGTAGTGCAAGAACTATTTTTTTTTTAACGTCTTTATCTCAACCTATATACCGGCATTATCCTGTTATATCGAAGGAGCATAAGACTACACACCTTCGGTATACCAGGACCATGTCTTTATTAGTATATGAGATTTATACCTCTTGGAAACTCTTTCTGTAAACGTATTTTCAAAACAATAATTCGGGTTGCCTCTTTTATATTCTAAAAAAATACGTATATAAAATTCGGCATTATCCCGGCTTAACATTGGTATAAACGGGAAACATCCCGGCATCACTGTAACATTATATATATCAAAACATTATCAATATAACATTCACATCAGCCCAAAATATTTAAAATAGTAAAACAGGGCTCATAGAACTCACCTGATCTATGCTTCTATCGTACAATTTTAGCTCCTCAATTCTTATCTTACGTAACCGCCAATTTCCTAATAACATCAGTACCCTAGTGGGATTACTTAACGTATCTTTATATTTTCAGGTATTGACTCGAGTCTTTAATTGGACAGCATGACGGCTTATGCTTTTCGGTTTTCTTAAAAATACTTGGGCAGAATTTCGGCTTATAAAACTTTATTTTAGAGTTTTAAATTGGACAGAACATCGTCTTATAAATATATATTTTTATAAAATATTTGGGCAGCATCTCTGCATACTCCGTGTTTTACAAAAATATTGAAAATAGCCTCCACGCATAATATTAGTGAGGTTTTAAACAAACAATATCTCGACCATACTAATTAAATAATTATTTTAAAATAAGAGTATAATAGGTGGTTACCTCAAAGTAGCTCGTACAAATGCTCGCTTAACAATCTTTGAACGAAATTCTAGTAACTACCGTACCCGCTCAAGGGTTTTAGGAGAGTATTTTGACAGAGTTTTGTTACTTAATAGAAATGAATATTTGATCGTCGAACTACATCTATTTATAGATGTAAATTTCCTTCGTCATTAAGAAAGAATAATATATATGTGGTTCGAAATGTTCGACGTATTCTTTCGAATTTTGACACATGTTTAATTGATTATTTTATTATTTTATTATTATTTTATTATTATTATTATTATTATTATATTATTATAATTAATTTAGCTTAAATCTTGTTTTTCTCTTATAACTTTTTGCATCTAATGTTTTAAAAACTTTCGAATATCCCGTTGAAATCTACTAATTATTCTCTACATTTCTACCCAAGTTTCGTTGAAAACGGAGCAGGGACAAAAATAATATATTTTAATATTCACGAGCTTATATCTTGATCATACATTATCGTATAACGGTCCGGCTTATATTAATGTGATCGTAATTACTTCAGGATTGTTCATAAAAATTTCGAACCCAAACGGTCACAGAAATTCTGCACGTTATTATTAGGCTTTATAACGTGTCCATACATTATCAGATATTTTTATCATTTATATCCTTTTGATCATAATTACTTTACGAACGTTTATATAAATTTTGAACATAAACGGTTCCCGAAATTTTGCACGTTTATTATTAGGTTGCTAAATTTATTATTATTATTATTATTTTTCCGGTTGTTACAGCAAGGAATTTAGGACTGAT
Organism: Mikania micrantha; assembly: GCA_009363875.1. NCBI lineage: Eukaryota > Viridiplantae > Streptophyta > Magnoliopsida > Asterales > Asteraceae > Mikania > Mikania micrantha. The sequence goes on along the minus strand of CM018689.1, from coordinate 35,947,918 downwards.
TTGATCAATGTTATACGCCCACCATATGAAAGTTGTTTGGCCTTCCAGATCGATAATCGGCTCCTGAAGATGTCAACAATTGGCTCCCAGTTTTTAGTAAGGTTCATATTTGCTCCCACCTGCAAACCAAGGTACTTGAATGGGAGATTCCCTACTTGACATTTTATGGTAGCTGCCATAGCAGATACATGATTTTGTGGAACACCAATGCCAAAAAGGCAACTTTTAGACAGGTTAATTCCAAGGCCAGAAACAAGGTAGAAACACCTCATAATCCTTTGCAAGTTTAAGACATTTGATTTTGACCATTCCCCCAAGAAGACTACATCATCCGCAAAAAGAAAATGTGACAAGCTTGGACCAATGTTAGCACACGTAATACCCTTAAAAATACCAACCAAGCAAGCTTTCTTCATGATTCCCGAGAGAGCCTTCATAGCTATAACAAACAGAAACTGACACAAGGGATCACCTTGTCGTAAGCCACGGGAACAAGAAAACTCTCGGATTGGGGATCCATTAACTAGAACCAATGCCCGAGCAGTTGATACAAGGGCCAAGATCCATCTTCTCCACTTAGTTGAGAAATTCATTTGAGCCATAATAGACTCTAAGAATGCCCAGTTCAAGGAGTCAAAAGCTTTAGCAATATCCACTTTAAACACCATGCCTTGATGCTTGGCCTTTCGCAGCCAGGAGATCACTTAATTCAACACAAGTCGACCATCCAGAATACTCCGACCTGACAGAAATGCAGATTGTTCTTCTGAGATAATGTTAGACATAACTCCTTTTCGCCGATTAACAAGAACTTTCGAGAGGACCTTGTTTATACCACCAATTAGGCTAATGGGTAGATAATCATTTAATCCCAAAGGGTTCTTGGATTTTGGAATTAGGGCAAGGAAAGAAGAAGTACAGCCAATATGGATGGATCCCTCAGAGTAAAATTCCACAAAGAGTTCAAAGAAATCCAATTTGAGCCAGTCCCAACATTTTTTAAAGAATTGGAAGTTTAGACCATCTGGACCAGGAGCCCAATCTCCATCACAATCCCAGACGCCCTGATTAATTTCAGGAAGGGTGAAAGGTTGAACAAGTGAGTCAGCCTCGTGGAGAGAGTTTCGAAAGATTTGGACATGTCCCAACATTTTTAAGAGCGTCTATCTTGCTTGTTATAATTTTTTTACAACCACATTTTTTTATTTATATCAAAGTTTTCAACCTTGATTACCATAAACAAAAATTTAGGTCGAATATAGCATTACTCGTTTAACTATTTATCTAAATTAATCAAATAAATTTACGGGTTGCAAGCAGTTGTTGGCTTGTAATCATGTTAACGAATTAAGGATAACAAGTTTAAATGTTAGGTATTATGTTATTTAAAAAAAATACTATTATTATAATTAGCCATATAATTACTGAAATCAAAATCATAAAATATAAAATTTAAAATCAAATTTATTTTTATGGCAAACTGAAAAATAATTGAAGTGTTGTAAATAAAAAAAATGAAAGTTTTGGTAACAACCAATTCATTTATGATAGATATTCTAAAGAAACTAAGAAAGGCATACATATTCGTTTCTAGAAATAAAAAATAATAATATAATATAATTCTTAAAAGCAAAACGGGCTGGTTAACCCGTTTTTAAATGGGTCAACCCAAAAAGAGGACTCGAATTCGATGCAATTGGGTAGGTTTATCATATGATTTGAAGTCTAGATTCTAGCGTGTTGTATTAGACTATCCACAGCGGTCACCCCACTGAAAACCTTCCCCACTGAAATTTCATGACACGTCATCACCCCACTGAAAACCTTAAACACCCACAATGGTCACCCCACTGAAAAGCCTTCCCCACTATTCCACGTCATCAAAAATTAAAATTAAATAAAAAACATTACTCTAATTTAAAAATAATTAAATATTTTACAAAAAAAAACAAATTACATTAAAAAAACAATAACATATTAAAAATATACTAGTCGGCTTAGATGCTACGAACGACAATATCGGTTCGAACCCTTTCGATATGTTCGACCAAATCGGCTTTTAACGACTCGTGAATGCTTTTGTTTCGCAACGCCAAAATTTGGTTATCTCTATGCGGGTCATCAATGTCAAAAGGAGACGGCGGTTCGTCTTCATCGGGAACAAACGGGCTAATCGACTTGCCCTCACATTCAAGTATCATATTGTGTATTATGATACATGCATACATAACGGATCTAATTTTTTTAGGATGCCATGCTCTAGCCGGATTTTTTATAATATTAAATCTTTTTTTAAGAACACCAAAAGCCCGTTCAATATCCTTCCTTGCACCCTCTTGTGCTACTTGAAACCTTTTCCGTTTAAAGGTTGTTGGACATGTTATTGTTTGCATAAAAACCGGCCATTCTGGGTAAATCCCGTCAGCAAGATAATAACCGTGAGCGTACTCGTTATCGTTACAAAAAAACGATGATTGTGGAAACACACCGTTTTCCATATCATTGAGTAACGGCGACGAGTTTAGAACGTTTAGGTCGTTATTCGCACCTGGCATGCCAAAATATGCATGCCAGATCCATCAATCCTGTGAACAAACTGCTTCAAGAATAATCGAGGGGCATTCGTGATCGCCTCTCATAAATTGTCCTCTCCATGCAATCGGACAATTTTCCCAATCCCAGTGCATACAATCAATACTACCAAGCATACCGGGAAACCCATGATAATTTTCATGGTGTTCATACAAATTCATAACATCATTATAATTTGGTTTGCGCAAATATTTAGGACCATAGAGTCGACGGATATTCTTACAGAAATTATAAAGGCACTCTCTGGAAGTGCTGTCTGACATCTGTAAATAGTCGTCCATTAAGTCTGCCGTACTCCCGTATGCCAATTGTCGAATAGCCGACGTACACTTTTGTAACGGTGTAAATCCTCGCTTGCCGCGAGCATCCCATCTCAGTTGAAAATAAGTATCCGCAACCTCCAGATCGTTCACGATACGTTCAAATAGAGGTCATTGCATCCGGAAACGCCTCTTGAACAACTTCTCATTATACAACGGTTCGGGCCCAAAATAATGACGCATCAACAGATCATGCCCCGCTTCCGTGTCTCGATTAATCTGAATTCTTCTAATTATAGGCCGAGGAATCTGAGAAGCGTTTTCTTGAGCCATGGTAGACAAAGCCGAGATAAAAAGATCAGTACCCTCACTATCAGAAATGAGAACACCGTAGAGGATGATGACATTTTTATAAAAAAAATGTATAAAAATTATGAGAGTTTTGAATGAAAATGAGTGTGTAAAATGGTTGAAATGAGTGATTTATATAAAGATTGATTTTATTATAATTTTTTTTTAAATTACAACCGTTAGAAAATAGGGGGCCCACCCTTTTTGAAATCAACCAATCATGTATCAGCATACACAACGGGGAGCGGGGGCCGTGGGAAGGGTTTGGGCGGGGGCCGCGATGCAGGGGGCGGTGTTCCCGCGGCGGGGTTCGAAGCCGCTAGCCCAGCGGGGCAACGGCTGTGGCCGGCCTTATTGTTAAGAAAAAGATACGCTCGTGCTCGAACACAAGAAGTTCAAAAAAGCACGAGACCTGCTTCTTTATTTATAAAATAATGTTCATAATAAAACGGAAAAACGACAAGGAGGTAACACCCATTCAAGCAAACTCGAGAGGTATAGTAAAACGTATTTTATGTCCACTTTTTAATCAAAGGATTATCGCAATTTAGATCTTTTAGCTTGGTGTAAAGGAAAAGAAGCTAACTATTCGATTTTATCTGCCTTGACCTATGATTTATAACCGCTAGGGCTGTTCAAATCGCTCGCCGCTTTCTCGGAAAAAGCTCGTTCGAATTCCGCTTGGTTTTAAACGAGCCGAGCACGCTCGGTTCGGTTTATAAAGGAGCCGAGCACGAGCCAAGGTAAGCTCGCTCGTTGCTCGCTCGGATAGTCGCTCGATGGGCTCGCTCGGATAGCCGCTCGGTTGTCTAGCTCGCTTGAGTATAACTAAATTATATATATATATATATATATATATATATATATATATATATATATATAAGGGACGGTTAACGTACATATTAGTATTAACATGCTAAACGTAGGAAGGCACAAGAACGCGTCATCCATCTGGGTAAGGTGCATTATCGTCCATATAAAATTACAGACCGTGATTTATAAAATTACAGACTGACATTTTTCACCTATAATCAAGGACCACAGGGATAATCACAGACTAATAATTACGGACAACATTATATAATAATCACAGGCTGTGTTTTAACACACATAATCAGTACAAAATGTATAACCACTACCCAATAATCACGGACCGCGTTATATGAAAATCACGGACCGTTATTTAACATGCATCATCAAAGGACCAACTGTATAATCACGTACCAATAATCACGTACCAAGCATAAAAATCACAGATTACGTTAAAAAACATAAAAAAAACTATAACAATACTATACTCAAATTAAAGATAATAAAATTCTCAATTTTATGGTGTAATTTTTTAAAAAAAAATAATAAAACATGTAAAAGTTATTTAATTTTAAAAAAACAAGTGGAACTTGTTATAACATATAAAAAATGATTGTTCCTCTTTTGCCCTTCAAGTTATATTTTACGCTTGTTTTGTGGAGATAGTTGTATAAAGTGGGGACCACGAAATCTTAACCATTGATTAGTTTGATCAAAGGGTCCATAATTCATCCTACGCTTTATACGTTAAGCAACATACAATATATATATATATATATATATATATATATATATATATATATATATATATATATATATGTGTGTGTGTGTGTGTGTGGAAGTATTCAAATAATAACCCACTCTTAAACAATAACCCGAAATAACCGGTCAACATGAAGCCAAATCTTGGATTTTTTTTAACATCATTGTAACACATTTAGAATATTATGTTCTTTTATAAGTTTGTGTAAATTCATCACCGTTTAAGAAATATCATCGTTGTAAGTTTTTGATTTACAGCACTGCAACTGTTTTAGACCCAAAAATTACAACAACGTAAACGATCAAATAGTGATGAATTTTCGCAAACTTATAAAAGAACATAGTGTTCTAAATGTGTTACAATGATGTTAAAAAAATCCAAGATTTGGCTTTATCTTGACAAAGTTATTCGGGTTATTGCAATAAAGGTGGGTTATTATTTGTTCACAATCCTATATATACTAGGTTAAAATCCCGTATATTACACGGGTTGAAAAAAATAATATGTTATATATACAAATCTATTGACAAAAAGTTATGTAATTAAAAAGAATGTACATTGCAAAGTTTTATTAAACTAATGTTTACAAAGGTAGAATAAAATATGATATTTGTTAATGCATGAATTCTTCAAAATATGTTTAAAATATTTGATGTAATAATTATAAATGATGTTTTGATTTTAATTTATTTTAAAAATCTATCTTATATAATAAATGAATGTTTTTTTTGCCACATGTCACACAATGAGACATGTTTTGATTCATTTCCCGCCTTAAATTTGGAGCATTAGTTCATTTGTTAACAGTTCTTTATTAATAGTAATAATTAACAAATTTGACCAATTATTATAGTAATTTATTTCCTTAAAAAAAATCCAAATATTTATTCTTAGTTTTTTATATGTATTAAATTTAATTGCAATTCAAATTCATTGAACTACGATAATAAAAATATTTATATGATAATTTATATTTTTTAATAGAATGAATATTGATAACATAAAAACGTTAATACATAGTAAACACAATATATTTAATAATTAGCTTAACAAAATTTACTATCGTCACTTTAAAGTTTATTTATTTAATGATTTATTTTAATGACTCTAAGTATTAACAATTTAAATTGTATTTTATTCAACTTATGTAATATATGGGGAATGTTCCCCTAAAAAGTCTATTTTGTCTAAAAAAGCTAAGAAGGATTTTCAAAGACATGAAAACCGACCCAAACAAATTCCGATTGAATTCATTTTTGCATTATTGGAACCGGCTTGTTGAACCCTAAAACACAAACATTAAATTGTAAACAATAAACCCAAATACTAAAACCAAAACTTTAAAAACAAGCCATAATCCTAAAGATATAATCTAAAAAGGCCAAAAACCAAGCCCTAAAATCTAAACTTTAAAAGTAGTTATTAAAGCTAAAACTTAAAAGCTAATATTGTAGGGTTCGATAAGACGATTCCAACGCCATCAAAATGAGTTCAATCGAAGTTCGTTTAGGTCGGTTTTCGAGGTTTTAAAAATCCTTTTTAGCCTTCTTAGGTAAAATAGACGTTTTATTTGATCTTTCCCCTGTAATATATATATATATATATATATATATATATATATATATATATATATATATATATATATGGTAGTGTTCAAATGATAACCCATGGATAGAACAATAACCCATTAACTCAAATTTAATGGCTAATCAAAAAGTTGAGTGTATAAAATTGTGTCATGTGCCATCTTTCTTATTTAAATAAAGAAGGGTATTTTAGTCATTTGCACCATGTTAAAAAGCTGGAATTAATTTGGTGGTGCCATTTGTCGTCTTCTAATATATTATAATAAATCTACTTTTTTATTTAAAGCTTACCCCCTCTTTTTTTATGCATCGATAACTTTTTTATCTTATAATATTTTTTTATAAAAATTGCACCATTTTATTCGTCTTATTTTTCTATTTAATTCCGTTATAGTTTTGACTAGGTTTTTATTTTTATTTTTTTCGGATGTTTGTATTTGGTTTACATTGTTGTAGATTAAATAGGGGTTACATTGTTGTGAACCCGATGACAACACAACCGTGTTCCAACCCATAATCGATTCTGACCAAAACCTGATTTTTCTCCTCTCTACATAATAGCAGAGTTGTAAACGAACCGAATGTTTAGTAAATAGTTTGTTAACCGTTCTACTAAAAGTTCGTTTATGCTTGTTCTTTTAACAAAACTAATGGATACAAACAAAAAAGTTTGTTCGTTTAGTTAAATGAAAGAACATTAACAACTGTCGTGTTTGTTTATTTGTGTGCGTGAACGTTTGATAATGTGTTCGTTTATTTTCGTTAACATTCGTTTATGTTCATTTGTTATATTTATTTGAAACTCAGATCTATGAAACCTTAGTTTAAAATAATTTCAATTATGATTGTTATTTCTAACCTTTGCTTTGTTTTAAGAAATTTATTTTGTTGATTTTTATAATAAGTGTTTAACTTTAAGATCATTATGTCTAATATTTGAGATTGAGAATGCTGATTTTTATTTTTTAAATTATATGTGTTCTTTTATATTCATGGACAAGCTCAATTCCTTAATAGACGAACATGAACACGACTTTTCATTCGGTAAGTGTTTTTGATAGGTGTTCATAAACAAGTTAAATGTTAAATGAACGTACAAGAACATGGGCTTATTCGTGTTCATTCGTTCGTTTATAACCCTAGTTAATAGTGTCCACTAAATACTCATTAGAGTAAATTACCAAGATAGTCATTGTGGTTTGCTAGTATTTCACTCTTGGTCCCTAGGTTTCATAAATTACCCATATGGTCCAAAATTTTAAATATCTGTAACACATATATTCCTTAGATCACCAAATTGCCCTCGCATAATTGACCAAAGTACCATCACATAAGGAATATATGTGTTAAAAAATGTCTAAAGTTTAAGACCATATGGGTAAATTATAAAACTTAGGGACCAACAATGAAATACTAGCAAAACCATAATGACCATATCGGTAATTTACTCTACTCATTATATGGATTTTTGACCACTAAAGTTTTCCTTTAGAAAGTTTGCAAATAAATTTAGTGGATTTTTAACGGGCGTAGTAGTAGGGGGTGTTTACAGTCCAGTTTTAAACTATCAACCAACCCAAATTGGTCATCGGTTCGGTTTCATGTTCGCTTTTTCTCAAACAATTGGTCGTCGATTTTAAACAAGTGTTTTATTGTAACACCCAAACTTTTCACACGATTACACGTGTCCAATTATAGGTCCCAGATTAAACTTTATCGTAAAATTATGTTCGGAAGCGTGAAATTTCCATTTCATAAGTTAATCACACTTAATTTCATAACATTTACATTTATGATTAATAAAACTAGTGTGTTTAAGTTTAATACCACCATATATTTACATAACGCTCGATTCCACTTCAAAATGTGCCCGATCTGATCGCTCAATGCATATCTATTCATGACCTGTAACATCACATATAAGGTCACAATTAGTTCATATGAACTAAGTAAGTAACCCTTCCCAAAATTCCCCCAAAACTCATTTTACCACATCCACATACATATCATATGGATGTTTAACAAGTTTAGATAATTATATATCATATTCAAACATCAAATTGCACACACCACACATTGTGCATTTATTCCCTTTAACGGGTCATTTTCACAAATATGATTATATTATCTAATCTAACTCTACCACCAGCACCTCTGGCTAAATTTAAAACACCATATATACATATATATATATATATATATTGGCTTAACCAATTACCCACACACCTGTGGTTTCAACAATTTAGTTTCCAGATTAACTGGTTATCCACACATTTGTGGCATCATACATATATTAAAAATCTCTCACAATGTAATAATATCATATTACCAATCATCAACTATTGTTCACAATAGTTAAATCAAAATTACACTATGGTGTTCACATTCCTGTGCTTCCACCATAGCTATTTGTCAGCACCTCTGACTATTCACACATTTGTGATATCATAATTAATTTAAGTCTTAAGATGTTCACCCACCGGTCCTTCCATCTAAGACAATTGCCAGCACCTCTGGCTATCCATCATTGTGGAGTCATACATATAGTAAGTCTTAAGATGTTCACCCACCGGTACTTCCATCTAAGACAATTGCTAGCACCTCTAGCTATCCACCATTGTGGAGTCATAAATAATTCAAGTCTTAAGATGTTCACCCACCGGTACTTCCATCTAAGACAACTGCTAGCACATCTAGGGGTGGCAATTCCAGACACGACCTGAAACACGACCCGAACACGACACGAAAATAATCAAGTTTTGGGTTGGCAATTATAACCCGTTTAATAAAAGGGTCAGGTTCGGGTTGACCTGTTTATAAAGCAGGTCAGGTTCGGGTTGACCCAATTATAAACGGGTTGACCCGCTAACCCGTTTAAGGTTTCAAAATTTTTATTTTTTATTTTTTCTTTTTTGCAATATATATCTAGTTTTTTTTCTTTTGATTATTAACCGTACTTTAATTGATCGAGTAACAAAATTTATATTTTTTTCATTTAAAAAATATTTTAAGTTTTTTTAAAGTTAACTATACAAATAAGTTTATTTTAAATTTCATACTTTATAATTATGATTTACATAAGTGTATGCTTTCAACCAACAACCAACTTACAATCTGTAAATTCGTTGATTATTTCATAAAACGGGTTAAACGGGTCATGTTCGGGTTGACCTGAATTAACGTCAATCCGGGTTAGGGTTGAAAACTTTGACACGAATAAATATATGGGTCAGGTTCGGGTTGCAAAATTCAACCCACCAACCCGCCACCGTCAACCCGACACGATTGACACCCCTAAGCACATCTAGCTATCCACCATTGTGGAGTCATAAATAATTCAAGTCTTAAGATGTTCACCCACCGGTACTTCCATCTAAGACAACTGCTAGCACCTCTAGCTATCCACCATTGTGGAGTCATAAATAATTCAAGTCTTAAGATGTTCACCAACCGGTACTTCCATCTAAGACAACTGCTAGCACCTCTAGCTATCCACCATTGTGGAGTCATAAATAATTCAAGTCTTAAGATGTTCACCCACCGGTACTTCCATCTAAGACAATTGCCAGCACCTCTGGATATCCACCATTGTGGAGTCATAAATAATTTAATCCCCGGATTAACCGGTTATCCACACATATGTGGTTCAATTAATCAATTTCACCGGCTCATCCGGCTAAATTTTTAATGCATTTATATTATGCATACAACTCAAGCATAACATTTATTTTGAAACTAATAATGCCTTCTCAAAGGTCTTTTTAACTCCATTAGTTTCATTAGTCAAGTTATGCACAATCAATATATAAACATCAAAATCATATTAATTAATCACCGGTTCATCCGGTTATTCCAATGCAAATATATTGCATATACATTTCCCATTGAAACTTAACAAACACAAACTAAAGGATTTCTCATCCCATAGTTTCAATCACATATTTAACATCATTCACATATTTCAAGCACGTAAGTAGACTCTTTCTACTACTTATATGTAATGTTACAGTAAGTTGGGTAACTTACCTGGTTCATACGGTTGTTCACTTCCTACAACCTCCTTTCCACTTCTGTGAATTGTCACTTGACTTTCACCACCAACACCTAGTTGCATATTCACACATATACAACTATATTCAATACATCTAACACATACAATCAAGTTTAACGCACTTGACTGGTTTGACTTTCTCAAAGTCAATTCATCACATAATTGACTCTATCTTACTATATTTAGCAAGTTCTAGTCAATTATTGCAATTAATCATACTTCATGCCTCCCTTAGGCATTTCATCAAATAATTGATGTTCATTACATTAGTTATGATCTCAATCACTTCTTTTAATCAAAATTCATTTATGATCATAACTGTTAATGATTTTTAACATCAATTCATCTCATATCAATATTTAACCCATGGATCATAATCCATATTTCATTTAAAACCATAATCTACCCATTCCTACTAGTTATCACACCATGATATGGGTTTCATAACAACCGGACATTATACCGGCTTTAAAATGAAGATTTCACCATCAAAACATCAAATTCTTCGTTTCTAACAATCCCTAGTTATCAACTAGGCAATAATCAATACCTATAATCATAGTATTACATTCAAAACTAGATTTAATTCACAAAATATCAAACTAGTATGATAAAACGAATCGTTACCCTTTTAAACGAAGTTCTCGGATGAAAACGACGATCAGGAGTTATAGACTCGAACCCTAGCTCGATCCGGACATCTGGATGGCTTCAAAATTGAGATTAGAGAGTAGAAATTTGATCTGAAGGTGTATGTGTGCGTGTAAGATCGAGAGAAAGAAAAAAATAAATTTTCTTGAAGCAATCTGATAAAAATATCAATCTGCCAAACCGCCACACTCGTCGCATTCCGCGAAGGAGGGCAAAAGAGCTCTTCGCGTACCGCGAAGAAATCCGGAGTTCTCAGATATTTTTGTTCCTTCGCGTACCGCGAAGGAACCTCAGAATCATCTTCGCGTACCGCGAAGAGTCCCAAAACACAATATCTTTGAAATTTTCTTTGTTTCGCGATTCCGGACAATCCGTAACTCCGTTTCGCGCACGGTTTTCTCCCACGTTTATGATTTCTCACATATTTTCAAATTCTAACAACCACAATCGTTATTGTAACGATTATTTCAAATACCTTTCATTATTGAAAACCGGTTGTTACAAATCTCCCCTCCTTACAAAGGTTTCGTCTCCGAAACTAATTAAACCTCAAAAAGGAAAGTATAAAATTTCCTCATCTCATCTTCTGACTCCCACGTGGCGTCAGATCCCCTTCTATTTTTCCATTGAACCTTTACCTGGTTCAAGGGATTGTTTTCTCAAATGTTTGACATTTGGGTCTAATATAGCTACCGGCTTTTCCACATAGTTCAACTTGTCATCAAATTCTCAAGTCTTATAATGGCGCATAAGCCGAGTCATCCGCCAAACACTTTCTCATTTGACACATGAAAAGTGTCGTATATGCCATTCACTTCCTTCGGTAGCTCAAGACGATAAGCAACTTCACCAATTCGAGCTATAATCTTGAATGGTCCAATGAAACGCGGCTTAACTTCCCTTGCTTTCTAAAGCATACAACACCTTTCCAAGTAGAGATCTTTAACAATACAAAACCTCCCACCTGGAACTCAATAGTCCTCCTATGCTTATCAGCATAGGAATTCTGACGTTCTTGTACCCCCTTCAAATAAACTAGAATCTAATCTATTCGTTCATTCGTTCAATAGTCCTCCTATGCTTTATTTGCTTTTGTCCAAGGAATGCCGGATGTAGCAGGGTATCATGGCGGTGACGGGGGTGATGAACCTCCACATGGGCATGGTTATAGGATGCCAACAAGTTGCGAGTCTTGTAAGTTTCTAGTATAATATATATTTAATCTCCTTGAACATATTATTCAATTTGATAACTTTTAATTTCACGTGTTAATGTAGCTAAACCGAGCAAAAGAAGAGCTCATGGGAAAAACCTAAACTTATATGACAAGGTCCAAAAGAATGGAAGTAGACCACTTCCAATTGAGTTTGATTACTCATCTAACCTGTATAGAGCTGTTGGAGAAAACTATCAGCTGTTTATAAGGTTAATATCTAATGAAGTTGATAGACATGCTCCTTTCCATTATCATAGCTGGCAGGAGATTCCCGGAAATGTCAAGATGTCTATTCTCACCACTCTCCATGTTAGTATACTTAATAATGTTCTTTGTATATTGGTTTCATATTTTTGGCTATTTTCTAATCATATCAACTTTTATAGCATTATTTCGATCTGCAACAATATCACAATACCGAATATTGGGATGGAATCAAGCTTAGTATTCAAGCTGACTGTGCAAACCGGTACAAAGACCGGAAAACAAAGCTGAAGAAACATTTTGACAAAGAAGGAGGATATGAAAACACAGAAAGAGCAAAGCATAATCCTCCTTAGGGCATGGACCCGGATGCATGGGTCCAGGTTATTGATATATAGGACCTTGGGTAAACATGAATTGTTAGATATTTGTTGATTAAACTGAGAATTGTTGATAGAATTGAGATTTGTTTTTGAATTAGGATTTGTTGCCATTTATTATACATTTTGGGACAGCAGTTATGCTGACGGATTTTTGTAAAACATTTAACATATGTTTGTCTTGTGTTTTTAATGTAGGATCATATATATTACTGAGGAGTTGAACAAAGCAAAATCAACATCCGGTGGTGATGACACACCGGTGGATGAAGTAGAAGTGCTAGAGCGCTCACTAGGTCAGCGACGTGGGCATGTAAGGGGTGTTGGTAGAACGATTAAAAGTATAACCCCAGATTTACCACCACACATGTATGCACCTGCAGCAAACGAGCTTCAACAACAATTAGCTGAAGCAAATGCTCGTTTGGCGGAGCAACAACGCATCAACGAGATGATGCAACAACAGATCAACAAACTAATGTCAATGCAAGGTGGCCAAAGCTCTATCTCTCCTAATTATCCCGGATTTGAAGAAAATCAATACGAAGATCAAGATGAAGATAATGAAAGTGATTAGATGAAGTTGTTGGGCATTAAAACAATTATAACTTTGTTATGGTGGGTTGGTTGGTTGTTTGGTTGATTGATAAACAATTCGATAACTTGAACTTGTTATGTTTGGTTACTTAAACTTGTTATGTTTGGTTGTTTTGTTGAACAATTCAATAACTTTTAGGTTCAGATGTAAATATTTGGATGTTTGAATGTATTTTGATGTTTGAAAACATGAAATTGTTATTCTGCAGCAGGTAAACAGGTTTAAACAGGTTCAAAACAGGTAAATTCAGAAAACAAAAAAAGTTGAAAAATTTAATTAGGGCTATACCCTAAATGCTGACTTTTTGACTTTGACCTATAGCGACAACAAGTTGTCTCTATAAAGGAATATTTGACTTTTTGACTTTTATCTATAGCGACTACATGTCGTCGCTATAGATTATTTTCAAAAATAATTTTCTTTTTTTAATTAATAAAAAGAATAAAAAAATGAAAAATAAGAAATTAAAAGCCTCCTATAGCGACGGCATGTCGTCGCTATTGGGACGACTTTTATAGCGACGATTTGTCTTAGTAATAGCGACTAAGCTATTGAGACGACTTAGTGGCAACGACATGTCGTCGCTATAACCTATAGCGACGATTTTCTGGGTCTATTGCGACGACTTTTGTCGTCGCTATAGGTGATTTTCGTTGTAGTGAATATTCATAAAAGTCAATAATTACATCTATATATGGTGGTATTTATTTAAAATACACAATATAATATAAAACACACTAAAAAGATGCATTTGTTCATATAAGATAGCAACCATGCACCATACAAGACGTATGCGAGACCGATTTGAGGTTGCGGAGGGTTTACAAATCTACGAAAACGCCCAAGCATTTAGTTCTTTTTGTGGCGAATGATTATCAACACAGGAACCTTCATTGATGTTAAACATGACACGTATTTCTTCAGGGGTCTTCCAAAGCATCATACGACCTATCTTCTCACTTACAACATCTAACAACTTTTTTATCTTCAAATCATTTGCTGCCTGAAAAAAATTGCATTTTTAATATCATTTTTTAGAATGTAATGAGCATAACATAACATATTACATAAAGAAGTTACATTATTGTTAGATATAATTAAAAAAAATAAGAATATATTTTATAGTCTGGTTGGTGCAATTTAACAATAAATCTATGTCGAACCGCTAATTTTGGTTTTGTAAAGCGTTAATCAATATAAACCAAATTTGGTTTTGAACCGCTAATCTTAAATCTTAAGCTTAAAAATTAATCAATATATACCATAAATCATTTTTCCAATAAATGCATTCCATTTATCAAGTAAAAATAAAATTAAAAAAATATATACTATGTGAATTATTTAGAAATCTGATAATTAAAAATTGTAAATATAAATAAAGTTTTTTTAAAAAAAATTGGCATTATGCAAGCATTGGTTATTTACTTATTTTTCTACCCTGATAATTTTATTTGTTGAATTTGAGGAAAATAAAAACATAATAAAAAAAAGAGGTAAAAACACAATGTTGTCAGAACCGGACCGGAAACCGGAGGGTCGGCCGGCACAAAATAGGCATGGGAACCAGATTCAAACTAACCGGCCGGTTGAACCGGTTCACCGGTTGGACTGGGAACCTGTTCACCGGTCGGACCTGATTCCAGTTCTTTTTGTTTTTTTTTAACTAAAATCCAAATAATAAAACATTAAAATCCAAATCTTATATTTTTTTTAACATTAATATGCTTGTTTAAACATTAATTATGTTTGTTTAAATGTGTTTATAATTGTATAATTTTTTTTTGAATATATTATATATTTATTATGTTATACGGTTCTTAAATCCGGTCCGACCAGCACCAAGTAAGACGTCCGGTTCAACTTTCAGTCCGGTTATGAAAACATTGTAAAAAAGGAAAAGAAACAAACACACCAAAACAAGTTTGAAGAGCGTCTCATAATGGACATCGACGAACTGTGCATCAAAGGCTCTCATCTCATCGACGGCGGTGGCGTTATTTCCGACACCGTCGTAGTAAGCGTGTTTGTTACAGTACTCCAACACCTTTGACATGATCTCGCCGGTGATATTTGGAAAAGAGAGTACGATCTCACCGGAAAACCTGCCGTCGACGATCATTTGCCTGATCTTCTCCGATTGCAGCGCTACCTGTAACTTCACCTCGAATTTCTGGCCATCGGAGCTCGTTAATAACAAGGTGTTGGTGGATGGAGTGGTGACAACGCGGTCTACTGGATCGGTGGTAATTGGGCGGGAAGAAACCGTTATGACGGTGATTGCAATCGAAATCAAGAGCAGGGGATGCATATGAATGAAATTTGGAATCATATTGGAATTGGAAAATTATGAGGAAGAAAATCTAACGATGAATGTGGTGTATAATTATTCATTATTTATTTGCTTAACTTTGACTTATGTTCATCGAGACTTTGACTTAGGGAGTCTATTAGAAGTCAAAGGAAACGATTATTCTTTTTTATTACAACGGGTCCAACATGACACGATAAAATACGACGATAAGAGTGTAAGACACGAAGCATGAAAATGGCATACATGAGCACGACACTGAAAATTATTGTGTCAGTTTTTTCAAACACAAATACAACATGTTTACAATATGTTAACGCGAAATTACCCGTTAGAAAGCATGTTAACATTATAAATATCACAAAAATTACCGAATATTATCATCGTTACATCATTCAAATAAGATACTATATGCTACTAAACTACTAATTTAATTTACAATAAAAACATTTCTCGCAAATCTTCTAAAACAGCAAATTAGACTATGCAAAAAACAAAATTATCGTGTCAGTTTTTTTAAAAACAAACACGACCTGTTTTAAATAGATCAGCATGAAATTACCCGTTAAAAAAACATGTTGACATTATAAATATCACAAAAATTACCGAATATTTTCATAGTTACATCATTCAAATAAGATCCTATGTGCTACTAAACTACTATTTACATTTCCCGCAAATCTTTTAAAATAGCAAATTAGACTATGCAATAAAACAAAATTCCAGAGAACAAACAAATTTGAAAATTTCCGTTGTGCCAAATTGAAAGAGACAACAAATGTATGACCTTAGCATGGAAGTTAAACCATTTCACGATGTCAATTTATCACGAACTTACGATGATAGAGTTTCAATAGTGAGATTGAAGAGAGGGTTGTGATATACCGATGATGAGATGGGGGCTGTGATATGGTGGTGAGATGGCGACTTGAGAAAAAAGTGGTATGGTGGTGAGATGGGGCTGTGATAAGCCGGACAAATGAAACTCAGATAGACGACGGGAACTGCGATGGTGATTGGAGATTTAGAGATGGCGACTTCAGAGAAGTCAGGGTGACGATGTGAATTGAGTGAATGTGAATATAGGGATTTTCATTTTTGAATGTTGTTTTGTTGCACAACAACATGTTCTGCTCATCTATTTTATTATATTATTTAGTAAATTTGTTCAAGAATATACTGCATTCATATATTATGAATGTTAAGAATAACCTTCATTCGAACAGTCCAAATTGTATAACTTCTTGTTAACACTGAACGTTAAAATGAATTTGGACTACTATATTTGGTCTAGGCTGATGGTTTTGTCGCAGGGTTCATCATGGTTTGATACCTTATGCTTGTATTGTTGTACACTTGTACGTGAATTTGTAAGGTGTAATTGAGTCTTGATCCAGTCTTTTAAATATTGATTTAATGGTGCGTGGAAGTTCCTTGCTAAGTCTCTAAAAATATTGATACTACTCTCATACATAAACCCTAGCATAGCTTATGTTTATATAGGCAACTAATTACAAGTGTAATCTAATTACTAGGCTTGATCTCCAAGTTTTCTTTAAGATATGCCGACGTGCACTTTTAAGACATAATCAAACTTTTTATCGACCCAAACAAGATATGCCGACTTGTGTCACACCCCGAGCAGGCGGGAATGAATCGACTTTCCCGTCGGACGGAATGTTCCCGGGGCGCGATATCTTTGTGATAATCGAAATGATCAGATTGTTTACATAGCACATGATAAATAAATGAAAAATGCTAACACGACAATGATATATAATTACAAGATTAAATTACTATGTATTGTTCATAATTTAACCAAGTAAATCTATCCAAGAGAATCAATGAGTTTATATCTTGTCACTATACAAGATATACAAAAGATGATTCGTTGTATTGTCAATCAAAAGTATGCAACACCAAAAGTAGCTAGGCCTTCTAAAAGTCCACTAGCTATGTCCCTGTAATCCTGGTGACTAAACCTGTTCGTCACCTGAGAAAACATGCATTTAAACAAAGTCAACACTAGGTTGGTGAGTTCATAAGTTTGATAATTGAAAACCTTGAATGTTCACAAGCATAGTCACAATGTTTCACATGATCCTTGTAATAATTGATTCACCTGTTCCACCCAATGGTCTCTCCTTAGTTGTATGTACAAGTGGTGTGACGCCCGATCAAGCATGCTTATATATAGGGCATATGAAAGGGTCAAGCCCAGACGCCATCCCACCACATGCTCAATCGAGTTCCACACTACTTGCGATACAACTATGGATCTCCATTTCCCGTATGTTTAACTCGTTTGATGTGTATCCATCTGTTTATGTTCATCACCCAATTGTAATTCACCTGTCGTATCATATGTAGAATAATATAATATGGGGTTTAGTTATCAACCCGAAGTATTGATAAACCTGTTATGTGTTAAGGAGTTTAGATTAATTAAATATGTTCCTTGTATTATTCTATTGCTTGTGGGGTTAACTGTTAATCACTTTTAGATATTAAGAGTGTTAGTTAACCAATTGTCATTTGTTCTCACTTGAAGTGCATAGAGCCTAAATGGGAGTCCATTGTGATCCTCACATAATCAGATTACAATGCACTTCAATTTACCTCTACCACCTTGTATTCTCATAGGCCTCAACGAAAGCTATTACCAGTAGTGGAACATGAGAGAAGATCAATTTCTCAACCTACTAGTCAATAGGATTCCGCTGGATTAATTACAATATCCCTGCAGATTAATATCACCATGTGACGCTTTCCAAACCCTGACTTGAAGTCGCCCTGTTACCGGTCGTACGTTACCGGCCAATGAATCAATACGATCAACATACTAGCCCTACAAGCTAGAGGTTTGTCAAACCTATGGTATCACTATGCTATCTTCGGTTTAGTCACGTCAAACTAACTGGTCAGCGATTATAAAGGGGCTTACATGATCAAATTGCATAATTGGCACATGATTGAAATGATATAATACAACAGTTCAATAGTAATTAATTGTAATTGTGTTCATCAATGTTATGATTCTCAATGTTATATGTTAACTTTGTTATTAACAAAGTTGAATAAGAACTTGTCTTTTTTACATTATGTTAATTATTGTGTGAATGATGTTGTTATCATGAATTTATATTATCATGATTATCATTCCTTGTTATTCCATATAATCACCATGTTGTCACTAAGCTGTGATAAGAACTAGTCTTATTACACTTAGTCGACTCAGGTGGTGAATGATTCTTGTTCCATGTTATCCTGTAATATGTGTTGAGTTGTAAAGCTAAGTGTTATAAGAACTTGTCCTATTACACTTACTTAACTATTGTGTTGAATGTTATTTAAAGATATATATTATCTTTGTAACATTCTTATGTTTGCCTGTGATTATTCCAATGTTTGTTCATGTAAGAATAACTAAGTGTTGTGAGATATAATCTTACAACTATGTTATTCTAATTTGTTGATGAATTATGAAATTATCTTATCATACTCATCTTAATTTTTCCCTGTCATGTCATGATCACACAAGCATGCATACAATGATAAGCGATAATAAGCAATTTAATATTATCTAAATCAAAGTAATAGCAATATGTTAAGCAAAACTTATAAATAAATAAAAGTAAGCATGTTTCTCAGCCCCGTGAGTTTAAAATCAGTTAAGATTAAAGAAAAGGGGCATATGAACTCACCTTGTTGTTGAAGTGGTTGACTTAGCTTAAACGAAAAATGCACGCGCTCTTGATTGAACTTGAGTTTGTTTTCACGATCCTGTATTGATTTCAGGTTGTATGTAACCTATGAATATTGATTGTAATTGTTTTATGTGTGTGTGTGTGTCAACCTTAACTTAGATGTCACCCATGAGTCTCGGTCCTGGTCTTCATTCGGCCCACTTTTGATTGTTAGAGATTTTAAATGGTAATAAGCCTAATTAGTCAAGGCTAATATACTTGTTAATTTATTTTATGTTCAATGGTTTTAATGTCACAACCAAAAAGACACTAAGTATTAAACTTAGGTTTTAAGCTCTTAAAAAAAGTTTGCATATTGTTTGCCCAAACACCCCATACATATGAGGATAGCCTACTAGGTTTCTTTGTGTTATCAACTAGTTAGATCCTTTTTGTCACCTTGGTAGTAAAACCATAAGTGCTAATCAAATTCCCATGCACGATTCTTATACTCAATTCCAAGTATGTGTTCACATTATTAATGACGTGGGCCGAATTATAAGACCATGGGCCAACTTATGTGTCAATGGGCTATGTGGTTAAGTGTGTGGGCTGTAAGAAAGTTGCATGGGCCTTATGGGTTTTTGTGGGCTGAACTAATCGGCCAAATGGGTTGTTTGGTCATACTTTGTGTTGGGCTAAGCAAAAGAATTGGGCCTCATAAAAAGGAGGGCTGATTTGTTAACTTATGGGCCAAAACATGCAACATGGGCCGGTTATACTGTCATGTGGACCGAGTAAAGGTGAATTGGGCCACAACAACATAAATTTGGATTCGAGGGATGAAGTTGGGCTGCTCAATGACTTCAGCCGAGAAGAACATGGCTTCCACAACATACCAGCGAACCCATAGGCTGCCATGGTCGGGGGTTCGGTTCTCAATGGGTTCGGCTGGGGACTGATGTACATGGGTTCGTCTAGGATTCTAAGGCCAAGCAAGGTTCGGTGATGGGGCGCAGCACAGGGTTCGGCTCCCATCAAATCTCGAGGTTCGGCCATGGGGTTGCTGTTCACTGGTTCGGCTAAGTTCATAGGGTTCGGTGCTGCCTGAGGGTTCGTGAGCATGGGAGGGAAATGTTAGCCGGTCTTAGCTTCGTGGGTGATGACTATTGCTCCTAGGTTCGCCACAGAAAGGTTCGGGACACATAGTGGGGTTCGGCTAATCACCTTGATCCCACATAGGTTCGGCCAACGTCTCCTTCTGCGAACCTGTAACTGGGTAGCATTACAATCATCATTCCAACCTGTTGCAAAGCTACACCCATGGTGGGGTTGAGTGGGGTTGAGTTTTCGAGGGTTTGTGGTTCAAAACAACAAGTGTTTAGCCGGTTTCATGGGTGTGTCGAACAAGACTCATAAAACCCTAGTTTTCACGAGTTTCCTTTGCTCATACCTCGATTTTCAGTGGGTAAACCTTCAGATCGGTTGTACTTTCTTGTAGAGGAGGTTGAGAGCTTCGCGTAGACACCAAGAACGTCCAAATCCGTCAAGAAACGAGCAAGTTATCGTGATTAGAAGAGGGATTATTCTAGAGAGAGGGGGTTCAGGAATTGAGTGTAGAGAGAGAGTGGGCTGATGAGAATGAGGGAAAAACACCTCATTTGGTGCTTTTATACCCCGAGGGTATTCGGGTTCCTCATTTGGTGCTTTTATACCCCGAGGGTATTCGGGTTCGTTTCGGTTGCTCGGTTCGCGTTTTCGTCGCGTTTCCGGAACTTTACGCGTAATTTATTTGTTTTAAATAAAAGATTAGTTATTTTAATTATTTTGATGAGTTTCAAAATTGTAAAACATTATTTATTTTATTTTATTAATTTAATTTCGTTCGTGTCGTGTTTCGTTTTTGTTTCGTCAGATCGCGTCACCATCGCGCGTATTCGTTCGAATCGTCATTCGAACGAACACGTCAATGGTTTGGGCTTTCTGACTTTTGTTTTCTACTTCCCAGTCATCATTTCAGAACGTTAAACTCACAGATATGTATGTGTGAATCGTCACCCACGCAAACACACTGTCAGTTCGTTATTCTGAAACGACACTGCAATATTGTTTTAAATTGTATTTCCTCACTGTCGGACTCAACTAAACATCCTGTTTTCACTTTGTTTTCATACTGATTTGTCGGCCATCTGATTCCTGTCATCTATGGATATCAGATCGCAACCGACTTGTTCTTGTTATTTGTTTGAACACTGTTGTTTCTCGTGTTTCGTTGTATTATTTGTACTTAGGTTTTCACCTAAATACTAACAACTTATTGTTTATAATGAGTGTTGTACTTACGGCATTTAAGTTTACACATAAATAAGTACAACTGTTTCTTGTATTTTGAATTCTGTTAATACAAGTATTGTTCACAAACATGTATATACACATAGTAACTATTGAAAGTACACCTACCGTACGGACTTGCCGACCGGTCAGATACTAGTTGTCACAACTTGCACTTTTTAGACATAATCAAACTTTTTATCGACCCAAACCAGCTTGTTGGATCAGGAATTTAGCCCAATAGTAGAAACATTTAAGTATTTGGGGTGATATTTTGGGTTTACTCTTTGCAAAAGAAGATTTGACGATAAACATCACATCATTGGCGTAAAATAAATGCGATAGCATAGAATCATTTTATGAAGTTCTAATCCCGTGTCTGAAACCCAAATCGTAGGTTGTTTTCGTGGTCACATGCACACAAGTAAATAAAACAAGCCGAATCATAAAAAACTCGATATTGGATCAATAAAAAACACGAACGAGCGGACCTTAAAAAAGCCCTATCTCAGGTCATGAAATGTCTCGTTTAGTTATCGAGCTCGAGTTTTACTTGTCGAGCTGGAGCCGGCTTGCAAGCTTAGATGAGTTTTCATTTATCTAATTTTTATTTAATTATTCAAGTGTGTGTTTGTATAAATAATAGTTTTATATATACAAATAAGATAAAATTTAATAAAATCATAAAAAAAAGGACAAAACTATGAGCCAGAGTTCTCCTAGTTTCTCAATTCTATTTTAAGGTTAACATTTGTCTTTATTTCTCTCCCTCAGTCCTCATACACCACTCAAAAGTAGTAATTTACTGGCCTGATAAAGATGAAATCAGTTCCTGTTATTTTCTAAGAACTGAAAAATCGGTTTGGGTTGGTCCTATTCCGGTCCTCAGTCCTGGAACCGGTTTTTTGCCCCACCTAACGACAGCAAATCAGATTAATTTAGCTAAGGGAGATGGGACCGGTTGATTTAATCAATTTGTATTTATTATTTTCAAATTTTCTATAATAATAATCGTTAGGTTCCATCAAACTTTTTAATATAGATAAAGATGGTTAATTATTTTGATAATAATACATAAATATACACAAAAATTGGATCAAGAATTAAGCATCACACAAGATAATCACACGGCTTCTTCATGCAAGCTTCTTCTTCCAAAGCGGTTACGATGTTGCACGCCCTGCGAATATCTTCGGCCATGTCAGCCACTGCTTGACAGGTTAGATGGAGCAAGCTCTTGATGTTGAGATAGTCTGCAGCCTGAGAAAACACAAAACAAATCAAACATATGATAATACCATAATGCTTTATTAAAAACATTCCCATGTCAGAAGCAGATAAAAAAAGGGATGTTTGGATTAATGTTATGAAGGCGATTATATTATATGATATTAAATGATTATACTAATAAATCATCAAAATCACAAGTGACTACTTCTAGTGTAAACCTGGCTAACAGTGTTTGGATGTAATTCTACACCTTATAAGATGGCACAGGGCATGCGTTGCATCGTCAATGCAGCATTTTCCCTACATATGTGTGATTGTTCAATACCGTTCAGCTTCAGAGGTGAACCCCTAATTTTAAAACACCTTAAACAGATAAACATACCTGTAACATCCCCCAAATTCATGTTATTACGTTGATATTAATGAGAAAATTCGCGAGTCCATTCTTATAAATGTATATCTACATATATCACATAGGAACAACGTATATCTACATATATGACGACAACAACAAACAACCGTCACGACAACAACCACAACACCACCAACACCAACACCAACACCAACACCAACAACAAATAACCAACCATTGATACCCATAATCTGCTTTCTTCTTCCACCCAAATAACCAACCATGGACATGGTTTAAAAAAACATTCTGAGGCTCGCCTTGAGGCTTACGCCTTGGCTGAGGCGCTGGAAAAAAGCTTATGAGGCTTAGCCTCATGGGGGGTACCTGGAACCTACGCCTCGGTCTGTCTGAGGCGGCCCGAGGCGGTGAGGCGTTCTGAGGCTGTGAGTCGAGGCTTTGAGGCTTAAGCCTCACTAAACAAGCCTTATTTTTTCTCCCTATTTTTGACCTTTTTGACCCATTTGATAGAAAACATGCTGCTAGCCACCTAAACTCAAATTAAATTAGAACACAACATTTCTCTCAGACTTCAAAACGCACGATTCATCCATTCTCCCAGTAGACTTCAAACACACACTTCTCCCTTCCATTCTCCCAGACTGCGGAAGCTTCCATTCTCTTGGATTTCATATTTGGTAAGATGAATACGTTGTTGTAAATTAAATACAATAAGAAATTAAAAAAGAAGTTTATAAGGGAGAGTAGAAGACTAATTTAAAAGATAATAAGGACCTGATAGTTCACAAGGAGGGTTTCTCAGATGATGAGTGGATAGTCAACCCAAGTTTTGATGAAGATGACTAGTGGAGTTAGCAGGTCAAATACGGAAAATGTTAAGAGTTCCTTATCTAGGATAAAAAAAAAGCATTGAATTTAATTTGGTTGATGAAGATGACGATGAGGAACTAAATTCGGTTAATAAAAACATTGAGAATCAGTGGCAGAGCTTGAGAGTTAGGGAAGGGGGCGAAAATTTATGAGTCAGAATACATGTTAAATATTTTAAACAAGAGGGGAGGCGAAACCCGTATTTTTAACTAAAAATAACCTTTCGGCTCAAAAATTAACACTACGGACGAAAAAATAGAGGAGGAACCGGATTTTTAACTAAAAATAACCTGGCGGTTCAACCACTGAACAGGAACCGGATTCGCATGCTGCTGCTTCTTTCCTCAGCAAAGATTCCCTCTTATAGAGGTGTGAGTGGAGCAATTTCCCTTCCTTGGCCGATGTGGGAACCGGGAAAGTCAATTTCATCTATAAAAGAATGTATAACGCTGTACAATCGATGTGGGAAGTTGGATCAAGATTTGTTTCTTCATGATTGAAAGATGTGGCAATGTGGGTTTAATATATATATACATATACATTTATAAAATGAATATAAAATCATCCGGTTCGACCGGTCCGACCGGTCGGACCTCTGACCGGTAAGGAGACCGGTTCGACGTCCGGTCCGGTTATGAAAACATTGGTTTTGTATTAAGTTGTGACTTTTATGAGATGTATCTATTATTTTAATTATTTTTTAATAATACTTCGAGGCTTATGCCTCGGTCCGCCTTGAGGCTTACGCCTCGTGAGTCTAACAGAAAACGCCTCGAGACTCGTTTCCGTTCTTTTAAACCTTGACCATGGATACGCATAATCGGTTTTTTTGACCCAAACTAATATATAGCTCCAATTAGTGGATAACACTGATACAACAACAACCTTACCCAGTATATTCCCACTTTTTAGTAGGGTCTGGAGGGAATGATAGATACAAACCTTACCCCTATCCCAATTGGGATAGAGACGCTGCTCCGAAAGAGTCCCGGCTCAAAGTTATCGTTTGAAGTTGATCATCGTCATCCCAATGATTTAAACGTTATTTTCACAAAATAATTGAAACAACGTTAAAATTAGTGCACTTTTACTTTTGCCCCTTAAGAGCCCACACATATATACATTGTATGCGTGTACCACAAATGGGGCGTTGGATAACACTGATAAAAATTCAAAATTTAAGCTACTACAAACTTCATGGGATTGAGATCAATCTTTAATTCATCGTTTAAAATTCAAAATCATACGAATTTGTTGCCTAAACTCTCGTAATCGATCGAGTTATTCAAAATCTATATAAACCAACATGAAAATCAAATTAACTCGTCCTATACGTTCATTTATAATCTGCGAACTAGTCTGCAAACTCAAAACGCATTCACGAAGTCCTCCAATCGCGAAATTAAGCCTGAAAGGCCTTGTGTTCATCGTTCGTTAGCTATTAATCGAATCCTAACTATCTGCCAACGAAGGTTAGTGATTTATATACCATACAACTCGTTTTTAGATGCTAAACAAAAGCCCCAACGTTTTGATTTCCAACCGGGTTCGAAACAGATCGAATTTAGTAAAAGATTGGATCTAGGGTTTTGTTTATAAAAAAAGGAATTTGGGAGAAAACAAGGAAACTTGCCTTGTTAAACTTAATTTTACGCGTTGTAATTATTTAAGATATTACAAAAATAAATATAAACGATATATATATGTCACAATAATGATAATTAAAGTTTTATTTAAAGCATGGAAACTTTATTACTTAATTTTTTTAAATTAAATAATTGTATATAAAACTTATAAACTTTCAAATATTATTAATAAACTTATTTATTAATTTTTAATTTTAAAATTTTTAAAAAATTCTAATATTTATTTAAAGAAAATATTTTTATCAAAGTTGTTTTAATAACAATATAACTAATATAAACAAACTAACATATTATTATTGATTTTAATTTGTTTAAGATAAATTCATTTTGTGTAACATAGAAACTATAAATCTTTTCAATTTATTAAAAACAATTATATATATATATATATATATATATATATATAGGAGGATATTCAAATGAGAACCAATGTTAGTTGAGAACTAAAAGAACCATTTCTAGCCACAAGTTTGAAGGGTATAAAAGTAACTTCCTTTACTTTTAAGGGAAATTACTTTTATACCCTTGAAATCTTGTGGCTATAAATATGGTTCTTTTAGTTCTTTACAAATTCTTGGTTCTTAATAGAATGAATCCCTATATATATATATATATATATATATCTTAATTTGGAATGTCGGTTGGTTTTTACCACCGACATCCTATAGGTTAAATCGAGATGTTTTTGTCTTCACATCTACAGGTTTTCATCTTGGAAGATTGGTTAGAGCTTTAGCACTTATAATTAAGGGCCCAGGTTCTATTCGTGGCACCAACAAATTTTTTTTTCCCTTACGCTCTCTCTATTAGAACTAAATGGTATGAGGATTAATTAGTAATTTAGCTTGCCGATTAACACGTGCCCTTTGTATAGCCCCAAGTAGAGATGCACAAAACAACCAGTTATTCGTATCGGTTATAGGTTTTTGAAAAAACCGGCGGTTTAGGACCGGTTTGAGGTTTCAAAAGACCAAACCGGTTAACTGGTCCATCGTAGTAAAAAAGCAGTTGTTTTCCAGTTAACCGGTTTCGGTTTCGGTTATTATATAGGTTTTGGTTTTAGAAGACAAAACGAAGCTAACCTTAATCAGATCAAAGAGAGACCCTTTAGCTGCTTCAGCAAACTCGGAATCAAACGTTTTCAGATCCTCCTCAGCTGTCTTATCCTTGTTCTTCGTTGATTCCACATGCTTTTTACAGTACTCGATAACCTTGGACAGGGTCTTGCTGTCGACGTGGTGGAGGGGGATGCTGGTGTCGGCACATTCGTCTTCGATCATATGTTTGATGGTTTGTGATTTCAACGCCACCGCCTCTTCAACCTCGAAGGTTTCTCCATCGGAGCTCTTCAACATGATGGTTTTCTGCGACGACGTGGGGGTTTGATCGGCCGGAAGAAATGTCGAGGCAATTTGGGGATGACAAAAACCCTAAATCGAGAGAATCGTCAGAACGTAGAAGCAAATTTGCAAGATCGAAGATGTGGATCAGGGTAATGTATTGGCCTGATGGCAACTCCTTTTTTATACGGTTTACAAGTGGATAGTAAACCCTTTTTTTTTCAGTTAAAAAAAAGTAAACCCTTTTTTTATTTTCTTTTATTTATTTTTTTATAGGAAAAACTTCTCTTTTGCTCCATGTGGTTTGACAGTTTTAATCATTTTGCTCCAAACTTTTCAAAATGACCATTATACTCCCTGTGTTATGATTGTTTAACCATTTTGCTCCAAACTTTTCCAATATGTCTCCATTATATTCCATTTTTTTCGAAACCACAGAGAGCAAAAGGGTTATAACTGTCAAACCACAAGAAGCAAAATGGTTAAACTATAAAACCACAGGGAGTATAATGACCATTTTGAAAAGTTTGGAGCAAAAGGGTTAAAACTGTCAAACCACAGGGAGCAAAAGAGAAGTTTTTCCTTTTTTATATATTATAAACTAGGTTAATATCTCGTATATTACACGGGTTAAATACAAAATAATAAATAGTCAATAATGAAAATCTATGATATAAGTCGATTTTTTAATATAAAATATGATTATGTAATAAAATAATAATATTGTTTCTTTAAATATTAATTTTTTCAAAACTTGTTTTTTTAAACATTTCGTTTTAGAAAACACACAAAACATTCATGTAACCCAAACAAATCAAACATATGATAATACCATAATGTTTTATTAAAAACATTCCCATGTCAGACGCAGATAAAAGGAGATGTTTAGATTAGTGTTTTCAAGATGATTTATATGATATTAAATAATTATACTAATAAATCATCAAAATCACAAGTGACTACTAGCGTAACAAAGCATCAGTAAACCTAGCTAACAGTGTTCGGATGTACTTCTACTCCTTATACGATGGCACAGGGCACATGTTGAAGCGTGAGGTGAACCCCTAATTTTAAAACACCTTAGACGGATAAACATGCCGACCAATAAGCCAAAGCAGCTTTTGCTTCATATTGGTTTAAAACACATATAGCACAATTAAAATAAAAATAACAAAGGAAAAAGGTGCAGAAAAGGATTGCACTTTCCAGTATAAGAGCTCCATTTCTCTATTCACAAATCATTGTATAGATAAAGTAATAATAAGCACTTGATTTAAAATTTTGATAAATTTACAGATGCAATAAAAAGGTTAGGGATATAAGCAAAGTGGGTCATCAACTAAATTTTAAAAAAGTAAATACACCTTTATTTTAGTTATGATTCATTAACAGCTATCTAACCACATTACCTGTTCTCTTTGTCTCCCTCAGCACAACATAAATTATGTGATTCTTGTGTTCTCTACCTAAACTTAGCTAAAGTAAATGTAACTAACTAGATGGCGTGGCCGCGCTTCGCGGCGGGCCTATGCTTGTCTATTATATATTGTACAAATGTTACATTGAAAAATTAAAAACTAAAAGGGTTAGCGTTATGATAGTACGATGCTAAAGTTGAAAAATAGGAAAAAGAGATAAAAAATAAATTAGTAAAAGTGAGTTGGATTTAAACATTAGAAATGGTAGAATGAAAAATATATTTGTTAGCAAAAAGTTTTGAACTTTTGACCACAAAAATAACACTTCAAGTTCTAATCAACTCATCCAAGTAGTTTCTTGCTCTAATAGTATAATGAAATCTTATTTAACAAATAAAGTGGCTAAAATATGAAATATGTTATCCGCAAGTTTTGAACATGGGACATCCTGGAGAAATGCGACCAACGAAACCAACTCGTTCTTGCTCGGGAGCCAAAACGAACACGCCTGCTTTTGTTGGTTTAGTACCTAAAAAAATTATGGAAGCCGCAAGCTTCGAACCTGCGACCTCTTGTGTACCAACAGCCTTCTTACCAGCCCATCTACCGAGATTTGTTTGATAATTGTTGGAGCTTAATTCTTAAAACAAAGAAGTGGTCGGTGTGCCTTTGTTGGTTTACTACCTAAAAAAGTTATGGAAGCCGCAGGCTTCGAACCCGTGACCTCTTGTGTACCAACGCGCCTTCTTACCGGCGCATCTAGCGAGATTTCTTTGAAAATTGTTAGAGCTTAATTCTTAAAACAAAGAAGTTGTCGGTGGGCCTTTACCACCGACACTTGCGATTAAGGGTAACTCTATTAAAGTGAACTTAAATTAATAAAGAATTAGGTTAAACCTGTATACGAGCTCCAGAACTGGCTTGCATACTTTTTATAGTCTCACCCCCTTTACCAATAATTAGACCAACCTATAAGAAAAAACAAAAAAAAAAAAACATAAAATATATAAAACACACAACGAAATATGCGGTAAACTTAAGCCAGCTTCAGCACAAAGAACCTTGTTGTTTGGCACTTGCATTACAAACTGTTCAGTCCCACCTTGCTGAGCAGGTAACCTCCTAGAAACAATGCCAGAACCTCCAGACTTGGCCTGAGTCACAATACCAAATAAGTTTGAAAGTTAAACCAACCAGCATAATTAAAAAAGCCCCACATCAAGATAAGCTTCAAAAATTAAAATTAAAACAAATTAATAGAAGCACAAATAAATCCAACTAACAAAACTTGAAAAAGCATACACATGCCTCAGCAAGAACTTCTATAATCAGCTGCTCAGCTTTCGCAATAGCTTCTGAAGTACCTGTAATCTCAACTGCTCTCGTAAGTGAATGAGGATCTGCATCCATATCTCTGGTAACCTGGATCTTTGCTCCAGATTGCAGCTGAAGATATTTTATAGTTTCTCCACCTTTACCAATAATCACACCTACCCTTCCATTTGGTATATCAATCTTTTTACCTGGGCCTCCATAACCATATGCAGAAGGTACAGATTGAGTAGAAAAATAAGGCTTCTGCCCATAATCTGCATTTAACAATTAATTAACATATGCAGATAATCTCAATTAACATCCATAACACATCTGAAAATACCCAATACCACAGAGCATCTTAGTAGCTCGTTGAAAAGCTAAATGTAAGGTTGCATTGGTTTGATTTAAAAATGTATGCATAATTTACGCATAAAACGTGATGCACTTGATGCAGTGATGGAAAACGCATTGTTGCAGTTGATGCAATGTGATTCCAAGATGCAAATGCAATGTGGCTGATGTGTGTTACCGTCTAATGTTGTGCCTTAAGCATTTGAATGGTATTTGAAAAATTAGACAATCGATGGCAATGAGTTTGAATATTTAAGATCTAACAGAACAAATATGACCACAGATTAGGCAATAGGCTTAAGTAATTGAGCAAATCAGCTGAGAAATTTTATATTTAATTATTTATCAACGCCTAGCATACATGATGCATGATCAAAAGCATCGGAGGGCCTCGTGCTTTTAATACCAAAATCAAGTACACTGGGTAAATAAATCGGACAAAAGGGTAAAGAAAAACCATCCTCTCCAAATTACTTACACATGGAGAAAAAACTACACATTTCGAGTAGCTCTAAATAAATCAAAAGGTTTATTTACAAACATAATCTACTTTTAGTTTAATCCCTAACAACATCACAGCAACGAAATTATCAAAGTCACAAACCCTAGACCATAATTTTAAACAATCAACAGCAGAATTAAAAAACAATTCGAACCTGCAGTACCGGAACTGAAACCCTTGTTATCATTGGAATCATATCCACTGCCACCGATCTCTAACGTAGGGAGTCTGTCCTCATCGTTGTACTGGAAATCGTTGTACTGGAAGCCGTTGAACTGGAAGCCGTTGCAGAAGTTGATTAAGTCGGCTAAGTCGCTTTCCAAATTAGCTTCGTCGGTAAGATAATCCAACGCCAACACCTCTTTCATGGGGACGGTTTGATCGGCCGGATGATAGGTCGGGGCAAATTGGGGATGATGAAAACCCTAAATGGAGAGAATCGTCAGAACGTATAAGAATTTGCAAGATCGAAGATGTGGATTAGTGAATAAAACCTCCTAATACCATCTCTAACTAGGGCTTTAGACCAACCGTCTTCATACCAGGCCATTCATAAAAAAGTAGAAGATAAAAGATTATTTTTATTATATTATTATAATTAATTTTACTCAATTTTTTTTCTCTTATAAGTTTTAAATATCACAATAATACTATAAATATAGATTTGCGAGTTACTCATTTTTTACGTTTCAACCTAAGTTTCGTTAAAAACATATCAAGAACAATTATCACTATCACTATCACTATCATTATTATTTGAACTGTCAAAATTAACGATCGTTTAGACAACAACCAACATCCCACATGTCTCGTCTAGAGTTGTATTAAACTTTAATTAACACCAACTTCTTTCGTTTGAGTTGTTTTTCTCGTCAATCTTCAATTTGAATTGGTTATTCGATAAATTTCAATTTTTCGTTTAGCTCAACATCTTGTAGAGGCCTTAAGAAGGACTCATTAGCAAGACATTTATGAAGATTAGATGCATGGAAAAATTGTGTAATCAGGCAATTTCTTCTGGTAGTTCGAGCTGGTAAGCCACCGGACTGATTCTTTTAAAAAGTTTAAAAGGTCCGACATAGCGTGGACTTATGTGGCAAGAGCACAACAGGTCTTATCTTCTTCTTCAACAGTGCACCAATAGCATGGAATTCTCAAAAACAGAGCATTGTTGCTTTTTCTTCGTGTGAAGTAGGGGTGTCGTTCGGTTTTGTTAATCGGGTTTCGGGTTCCTCGGGTCACGTTGTTCGGGTTTTTTGACATTGAAAACAAATCCGATTACCGAACCATTTAAGTTATTTGTATTTGGTATTCGGTATTCGGGTTTTGGTAATCGGGTTCTTCGAGTTGGTATTAATCAGTATTCAGGATATACTAAATTATTTACCGATCAACTTAAAATTAACACTAAAAACACTTGAAATGTTATACAATATACACGTATACATAATATAAAATAAATATTTGTCTCATGTTAATGTATACACATATAACAGATACATAATGAATGCATATATACTTACACATAGCATATATTTAAGTTGAAAGATGAAAACGGAGACAGTTTATGGATGATGCAAATATATACATGTGGAATGATATTCAAAAATAATAAATGCATATAACATATTAATAAGTTGATGATATACATAATCGGGTTATTCGGGTTACCAAATCTTCGAGAAAATTAACCATTTACCAAACCATTTAAAAACTTTTGGTTCGGGTTTACCATTAGATCGGGTTCGGTAAATCGGGTTAACACTAATTCGGGTTCGGGTTGATTTTAATCGGATTCGGTATTCGGGTTCGGTTAAAAATGACACCCCTAGTGTGAAGCGGAATTTATAGCAGCCGCAACTGCAGCTTGCCAAGCACTCTGGTTGAGAGGTTTACTTGCTGAAATAACCGGCTTGAAAGAAGAGATAGTAACTATAAAGGTCGACAACCAATCTGGAGTCTGAAATCCAAGGGTGTACACAATCACAGTGTATGAGACTGAATTACGAGAGAGAAGGAAATAATAATAAACAACAAATTAAATACACGTAAATTCCTGAAAAAGTTAGGAAAATCCATTGAATCACACAAACATGAAGTAGAAGAAAAGAAAAACACCCTGTGAGGGGAAAACAATGAACAAAATCTGAATAGATAACATTTGGAGTATCGATCCAGCAAGATGTCGACATGGGTGACGATCCATGTAGATATGTTGTTAGAATTGAAACACTAAATGATACCTTTACAGTACAATACGATGTCAGCTGTTAAATACGACGTGACTTTTGTATGAGTGACGATTCATACAGATGTTAACGTAAGTCTTTTAATGCTGATATACAGTAAATTTTCAACAAATTTTCATTAAGATAATATAATAATTTAATAAGCAAACAAAGTTTTAAAACACACAGCCATTCGTGCGAATGAACCCTCATTCGTACTAATAGGTTTAATCAGTGAAGCTTTCAGCCACTAAATCATTCGGCCGAATTTAGACGCATTCGCACGAAGAGGCCATTCGCACCAAGAGGAGCCCAAAAATTGCTAAGTGTTGAAAGTCATATCTAACACTATACGTATTGATAGGAACGAACCTTAGACCAGATTTTAAATCTAATCAAAATAAAACAAATGAAAACACATTTTCCAAAATCACATCAAAACACAGAACACACGATAATCCAACACTAATTAAGTAAATTATAACACAAGATTCAAACCGAGAGAACATACCGAGTGAGTGCATCGACGAACCATAACCCCAGGTGAGTTCATAGACCCCCTTTTCTTTTAAGTTATTGCCTTCCAAATCATTTGGGCCTGAGAACATGAAACCTCTTATTATAATACTAATCGAATCAGAGTTAGTTTCAACAAATTTAAAAGAGACATCTATCCTAAACCTCGTATTCGAATGTTATTCAAATAAGTGCATTTTCAATCATTTTACTGAGCGTCCATCACTCAATTTCAACTTTTCCATCTCAACAACAAACAACGAGTTCGAGGGTTCAAAAACAAATCAACAAGAAAGTGCCCGTTAACAACAGTTCTAGGCTTTGTGCCTAACCAAGAGGTGAACGGACACGACTCAGAGAATTGTGTAGTGCACAATCAAAAACTATCATTTTCATGGGAATCCACCCATCAAACAAACAACATATTTTCATGGTATCTGTCTAGGGTAATTCACTAAAGCATGTGTATGTTTAGCGAACAATTTGTGAACCATTCAGCGGCAAGTTTTTTATATTTGTTTGTTTAATAATTAACGAACACGAACAAGTAATTTCGTTCGTTTAGTTAAAGGAACGAACATGAACAGAGGTCGTGTTCCTTCATTTGTGTTCGTCAACGTTCGGTAATATGTTCGTTTACGTTCGTTTATTATATTTATTCATTAAATGTGTTTTATATTTTTAAGTTTTTACTTTTAGTTTATTACAAAAATATTTAAGTTATTTTTAGTTTAATAGTATACCATTTAATTTTATATATTTATAAATGATTATCTCTAATGCTTGAGATTAAGAATACTAATATTTATTGTTTATATAATATGCGTTCGTTAGCGTTCGTGAATCGTTCGTAAACAAGCAAAATTCCTTAATGAACGAACACAAACAAAAATTTTCGTTCGGTTAATGTTCGTGAACCATTCGTGAACAAGTTAAAACTTAAACGAACGAACACGAACAAGGTATCGTTCGAGTTTGTGTTCGTTCGGTTCGTTTACAGCCCTATCTGTAATACCCACCCCACTACCACTGTAATACCCTATCTGTAGTCACCAGACTCAGGATGCATTAGCTAGTGGATTTTTGTCACACCCCGAGCCGGCGGGGTTGGATCGGAGTCCCCGCCGGGCGGAAGGTTCCCGGGGCGTGATATCGCGGGTGATAATCATGATGATCAGATTGTTTACATAGCATCAATGTTTAAGAATAACTAAAGCACAATCAAATGACATATAGGATTACAAAGTTAAATTACAATATCAATGTTCTGCAATTTAACTAAGTAAACCTAACCAAAAGAATCAAATGTTTATATCTTGTATATGTACAAGATATCAAAAGTAATATGTATTATCACAAAAGATGTGCTTCCCAAAAGTCTACTAGGTCCTCTATCTGGGCAGCCTAGTATGAAATTCCAAGAGCTTAAACTTAAACCTGTCCTTCACCTGAGAAAGCATGTAAAAAGATCAAGTCAACACAACGGTTGGTGAGTTCATAAAGTTTATAAGTTTAAAATAGTTTCACAAACCTCTTTCGATAAAACCTTAACCTCATTAACTCCACCTGTAATATCAAAGTCGGTATGCTTATATATAGGGCATATGTAAGGGAACAAGCCCTAGCCAACATCCCACCACATACTAACCTGGATATGACATTGTTGTTAACAATAATTAAGCATTTTACCTACCAATCAATTCAATCCTCATCAAAGTTTTTGTTATCTGTTTCAAAGTTTTCATGTCTATTGTATTCATAAGTGTTAGTTTCGCATCATGTTTATCAAATATCATAGATTCACACACATATAGTTTAGCAATTACATATCTCCTATAAGCAGACAAAAGCTCTGGAATACCAGAAGTTTAGCAATTACATGTCTCTTATATAGATAATAGCTTAGCATTCATTATGTTCATGTTTAGCATTTACATACCTCTTATAAGCCGACAATAGCTCTGTACTACCAGAAGTTTAGCAATTACATGTCCCTTATAACCAGGTAATAGCCCCGTAACGTTACGTTTATGATTAGCATTTACATACCTCATATAAGCCGACACAAGCTCTGGAATACCAGAAGTTTAGCAATTACGTGTCCCGTATAACCAGGTAATAGCCTAGAATCGATACTTTCATGTTTAGCCTTTACATACCTCATATAAGCCGACAAAAGCTCTGGCCAGAAGTTTAGCAATTACATGTCCCTTATAACCAGGTAATAGCTGAGTATCTTTATGTTTATGTTTTTACATGTATCTCACCCCATAGGTACAAGCTCTGGAATACAGAAGTTTAGCAATTACGTAGACTATGGTTAGATACATGTACAATGTCTCATGCGCAAGTAATAGTTTCCAAGCATAAAGTTTCAAGTGTTCACACGTTGATTCATCATGTATATCATATGTTTATATCAAGTCTCATGTAATAGCATCAAGTCTCACGTAATAGCATCAAGTCTCATGTAATAGCATTAAGTCTCACGTAATAGTATCAAATCTCATGTAATAGCATCAAGTCTCATGTAATAGTATCAAGTCTCATGTAATAGTATCAAGTCTCATGTAATAGTATCCAAGCAATTGATTTTAAGCATTAAGCTTAAAGTATAAGTCACAACATAATTATTATGTTTATGTTTAAAGCATTAAGTAACATTTCAACAATTTATGAAAATGTTTAACATGCTTCTCAGTCCCGAAGTAAAACAAATAAGTTTGAAAAGGGACAAATGAACTCACCTTATGTCCGAAGGGTTTGTCTATGTAGAATAAGGATGCACGCTCTCTTTGTTTGCACTTGTGTAATGTTCACGATCCTATATTGATTTCATAGTGTTGTAGTTTGTAAGTATAAGTTTGTAAGGTTTGGTTGTGCATGTAAGTGTTAGTGTTAGCCCTAAAGTTGGCTAACACTCGTGAGTCTTGTTAGTTATCCGGCCCGGAACTCCATGTGTTGAGTAATATCATTTTAAATCTCGTTGATTATTTGAAATTCTTTGAATTAATGTTTAGCTTTACATCAAAGCTTTCAAATTATTATGTTTTAAGACTTTGCATTCCTTGTATTACTCTTTAACATCCCTTTGATTAAGATGTTATCTCATGTCTTTGGTTAATATTATTCCCAAAATTCATACATGTTTCCATCGTTGTTTAGGCTCCATTGGGCCGGATATGTTGTTGGGCCACATAATTGAGCCGATTATCATTCTTGGGCCGAAGCAAAAGTTGGGCCGAATTGAGTTGGATTGGACCGGCTAGGTGTAATTGGGCCAAGGGTCACATGGGGTTATGCTAAACAAATGGGTCGAAGGAATGATAAAATAGGCCGCCTAAGTATGCTACTCGATCAACACACGAGTACTTGGGCCAAAGGCTTGACCAACTAGAGTTGTTGGGCCCAATTCAACAAACCTACACGTTACCAGCATTAGGTTCGCTGCATATAGGTTAGCCAGAGAGGTGATGGGTTGTGTACATCATGGTTCGGCTAAAGGAGGGTTCGTAGCTTCAAGGTTCGTGACTGCTTCCATCTAGGTTCGCAGGACCTAGTCTAGTAGCTTGGTTCGCCACAAAAGGTTCGGGAGCCGTACCAACTCGTGCATGGGTTCGCTTCCCATGAAAGGTTCGCCCAACTCAGCTGAACACGCAGGGTTCGGCACCTCTTTAAAGGGTTCGGCTGTATGATGCTCGCCTAGGGTTCGGCTGGTGATGTGAGACGAACCAAGGGTTCGTTGCGGGGGCTCAGGTTCGTCAAAAAGTAAGGTTCGCTCAACTGCATTCCTCACAACAGGTTCGTCGTCTGGAGGGTTCGGCCATTCACGAACTGGTTCGGCCAGCTGTGGTTTATTCACGAACCTGCACTCCATCATCTTCAACCTTGGATCAAGTAGTCTCGAGTGGTTCCCACTATTATAGTTACACAACAGAGGGTTCCAAGAAGCTAAAGGTTCGAACGAAGGTGACCTAAGACCGGTTTTATGTGTGTGTGTCGATCTAGGGGTAGAAAACCCTAATTTCCAGCCATTTAAACGCTTCATACCTCGAAGATGGTTAGCCGAATCTGCAAGAATAACTGTACTTCTATGTAGAGAGAGTCGAGATCTTCGTTTAGGCTCCAAGAACGCGCGAATTGGTTGAGATTTGAACAAGTTATGAGGCTTCAAAGTGTGAAAATGGTGTGTTTTGTTGGTAGAGAGAGAAGTGAACGGGAGAGAGATAGTAGAGAGAGAGAGAGAGATCATGTCATAAATGAGGAAATCACCTCATTTAGGGTATATATACCCCGAGGGTATTCGGGTTTGTTTCGGTTGCTCGGTTCGTAATTTCGTCGCGTATCTGGCACGTTACACGCGTAAATCGTAAATAAAATAAAAAGAGTTATTTTTATAAATTTGAAAGTTATTTATAGAGAGAGTCGAGATCTTCGTTTAGGCTCCAAGAACGCGCGAATTGGTTGAGATTTGAACAAGTTATGAGGCTTCAAAGTGTGAAAATGGTGTGGTTTGTTGGTAGAGAGAGAAGTGAACGGGAGAGAGATAGTAGAGAGAGAGAGATCATGTCATAAATGAGGAAATCACCTCATTTAGGGTATATATACCCCGAGGGTATTCGGGTTTGTTTCGGTTGCTCGGTTCGTAATTTCGTCGCGTATCTGGCACGTTACACGCGTAAATCGTAAATAAAATAAAAAGAGTTATTTTTATAAATTTGAAAGTTATTTATTTCTAAAATTTATTTTAGATATCGTTTAGTAAATTTATTTGTCGAAAATTCGTTATTTTTACGCGTTTCATTTATCGTTTCGCGATTTAATAAATTAGTTAAATTTAAATTATTTTATGACAAGTTTCAAAATTGTAAAATAAGAAATATTATATTTCTTTAAATTTAAGATCGTTCGTGTCGTTATTCGTTTCCGTTTTCGTTTCGTCAGATTGCGTCGCCATCGCGCGTATTCGTTCGAATCGTCATTCGAACGAACACGTCGATGGTTTGGCTTTCTGATTCTTGTTTTCTACTGTTAAGTCATTATTTCAGAACGTTAAACTTTCATAACTATTCGTACAGATCGTCACCTATACGAATAATTAATCGGTTTAGCTTTTCGGAACAATAACCGTTAGGATTTTGTTTTGTTTAATCTCATATACGTTTATACACCATAATAGCACATCAAGTATTTATGTTTCCACACTGTGTTGTCTGACATGTTTTCTGACTGTTAAACCCTAAGGTTTCTGTGACAATCCGGAGGAGGACCCGGAGGAGGATCCGGATGAGGACCCGGAGGAGGATCTGGATGAGGAACCAGCTGAGGATACTCAGGAGATTCCTGCTGAGGGACCTTCTACTCATCCACCACCTGCATTGGATGTTCCTGAGCCTAAGAGGCAACGGACTGATTCTGAGGAGATTGCCCAACTACGTGAGGACTTGTACTGGGCAAATGATAGGATTGAGTACAATGTTCGGGAACTCTGGGATGCGAATGAAAGACACGATAACCTTTACAACTTGGTTAATGGGATGCAAGATGAGATCATCCAGTTGACTGGTCGTCTTCAAGCTTCTGAGAACCGAGCTGAGATTCTGGAAGGCAGACTTGAAGCCTTGGAAGACTTGGTGGTCTCGGAGAATGAAGAAGAGGATGAAGAGGAGGAAGGGGAGGAACCAGCACCAGCCGTTGATTTTGATCCTGAATCCACTATTGAGGATGTTTGATTTTCTTTATTTTGTTTAGACTTATTAGGGGCGGGTTGTGTCCCTACATTAGATGTTTGGAAAACTTATGTTTTGATTTTGAAAGTATTGTACTCAAATCAGATTATTATCTATTGAAAACTATTACTTATTGCCAACATTTGTGTTGATTTATACATTACATGTTGTGTTTGTTGTATTGTTTACACATGTCACATTGGACTTTGATAACGATCTAACACTTCTTTTAACTAGGAAGATAATGGCCGAGGAGAACATTCACATGACATTTGCTGAGCTCAATGAGCTGATCAATAACAGGGTCACGGAGGCTATCGCGAACTATGTTCAGACACACACTACAGGGCCACATGGTCCAGCAGGGGGATTGGTGAACCCACAGGCGTGCACGTTCAAGATGTTCTTGGACTGTAAGCCACATAACTTCAAAGGATCGGAGGGGGCCATTTGACTCCTTCGATGGATTGAGAAAGCGGAGTCAGTTTTTGAAATGTGCAACTGTCCTGAGGAGAATAAGGTAAAGTATGCTACTGGAACGTTGGAGGGTCCAGCATTAACCTGGTGGAACTCCAATGTTCAGACTTTGGGATTGGGTGAGGCCAACGCCTTAACCTGGAATGGATTCAAGACCTTATTGCAGGAGGAGTACTGTCCTGGCAGTGAAATGCAGAAGCTGGAGGAGGAGTATTGGCACCTCAAGATGGTGGGGTCAAACATCGAGGAGTACACGACTCGGTCACATGAACTGGCCAGACTTCTACCTCACATGGCTACTCCAGCCAGTAAGTGGATAGAGAGGTACATAGGAGGATTGGTGCCTCAGATCCAGGGATTGGTTACGTCTGCAAATCCCACAACAATTCAACAAGCTGTTCGACTGGCGCACCAATTGACTGATCAGGCAGTGTTGCAAGGAACTCTGCCTAAACGAACAGCAGCCACTAAGGTGGGAGACCACAAGAGGAAGTGGGAAAGCAGCAATTCCAGGAACTTCAACCAACAGCCGTTTCAGCAGAACCGGAAGCAAGATTCAAACAAGTCTTACCACAATTCGAACAGTGGTCAGCAATCATCATCATCATGGTACCAAAATGTAACCGGTGTGGATTTCATCATGCTGGGAATCAGTGTGATAAGTTTAAGTGTCAAAGGTGTGGTAAAACAGGGCATGCAGCTAAGGATTGCCGTGGAGAGCTGCAAAACAACTCCAACAATCAGAATAACAATCAGAACAACGCACAGAAGGGTTGTTTTGAGTGTGGTAAGTTGGGGCACTTTAAAAAGGATTGCCCACAACTCAAGAAAGGCGGGGCTAACGATGCAAATGGCAACGGCAACGGCAACGGCAACGGCAATGGCACCAATAACAACAACAATAATAACAACAATGGTGCTAGGGGCTGGGCGTTTGTGATTGGAGGACGTCAAGCACGGGAGGATCCCAACATTGTTACGGGTACGTTCCTCTTAAATAATCACTATGCCTCTATGTTATTTGACACTGGTGCAGACCCGAGTTTTGTATCTAGTTCACTTTCTAAGTTGCTAAATGTTAGTCCCACTGCCTTAGAAAATCCATACACTGTAGAATTAGCTGATGGTAAGTTAATTGTTGTTGAACAAATCCTTAAGGGATGTATACTTGACTTGATGGGTCAGACATTGGAAATTGATCTTATGCCTATCACTTTAGGCAGTTTTGATGTAGTCATTGGCATGGACTGGTTGTCCAAACACCAGGCTGAAATAGTATGCCATGAAAAGATCGTTCATATACCTCTTCCGCATGGAGAGACATTGTATGTACAAGGTGAGAAGAGCAGTACGCCACTGCGTCTCATATCTTGTATGAAAGCACACAAATGTCTGCGGAAAGGTCATACAGCAGTTATATCACTTATAACTGAAAAGCCGGTAGCTGAGAAGAAGATTGAAGACATTCCAGTAGTTTGTGAATTTCCGAAGATATTTCCAGAAGACTTACCGGGATTACCGCCTATCAGACAGGTGGAATTCCGAATCGACCTTACACCAGATGCAGCACCGATAGCAAGGGCGCCTTATCGACTTGCACCGTCTGAGATGCAAGAGTTATCTACACAACTGCAAGAGTTGTTGGATAAGGGCTTCATACGACCTAGTTTTTCACCGTGGGGAGCTCCAGTCTTATTTGTTAAGAAAAAGGATGGGACTTTCTGTATGTGTATCGATTATCGGGAACTGAACAAGGTTACCATCAAAAACCGGTATCCGTTACCTAGAATTGACGATCTGTTCGATCAGTTGCAAGGTTCGAGTTATTACTCGAAGATTGATCTCAGATCGGGTTATCATCAACTAAGAGTTCAAGAAGAGGATATTCCAAAGACAGCATTCAGAACGCGCTATGGCCATTATGAGTTCTTGGTCATGCCATTTGGGTTGACAAACGCTCCAGCTGTATTCATGGATCTCATGAATCGTGTTTGTAAAGCTTACCTTGATAAGTTTGCTACTAGAATTACTGAAACAAGAACAATTGTACGCTAAGTTCTCGAAACGTGACTTCTGGATGCGAGAAGTTCAATTCTTGGGTCATATAGTCAATGAAAAGGGTATACATGTTGATCCAGCGAAGATTGAAGCGATTAAGAATTGGGAAGCACCAAAGACTCCTACCGAGGTACGACAATTCCTTGGTTTGGCGGGTTATTACCGACGATTCATTGAGGGTTTCTCAAAGATCGCTCAACCACTTACAGCTCTTACGCACAAGGGAATGAAGTATAACTGGACGGATAAACAGGAAGCTGCATTCCAGTTATTGAAACAGAAACTCTGCAGTGCACCGATTCTGTCCTTACCGGAAGGAACAGAAGACTTTGTGGTGTATTGTGACGCATTTGCACAGGGTTTGGGATGTGTGTTGATGCAACGCGATAAAGTGATTGCTTATGCTTCAAGACAATTACGACCACACGAAAAGAATTACACTACTCATGACTTGGAGTTAGGAGCAGTGGTTTTTGCTTTGAAGATTTGGAGGCATTACCTATATGGAACCAAGTGTACCATTTACACTGATCATAAGAGTCTGCAGCATATCTTTGATCAGAAGGAGCTTAATATGAGACAGCGACGGTGGGTTGAATTGTTGAACGACTACGAATGCGTGATTAAGTATCACCCGAGAAAAGCTAATGTGGTAGCTGATGCTTTAAGCAGAAAAGACACATCAACTAGACGGGTTCGCGCACTTATGATGACGATACATACTGACTTACCTGACAAGGTACGCAGTGCTCAGCTCGAGGCCTTGAAAAAGGAAAACTTAGTACAGGAATCCTTACGAGGAATGGAAGAACAATTGGATGTTAAACCTGATGGAATTCATCATTTCATTAATCGACTGTGGATACCTTTGTATGGAGGTTTGAGGGAACTCGTGATGGATGAAGCACACAAGTCTAGATATTCAGTCCATCCGGGGTCAGACAAGATGTATCATGACTTAAAGGCACTGTATTGGTGGCCTCACATGAAGGCTGACATTGCTAGATACGTTAGCAAATGTTTGACTTGTTCGAAAGTCAAAGTGGAATATCAGAAACCATCTGGTTTGCTGCAACAACCAGAAATACCAATGTGGAAATGGGAACAGATTTCGATGGACTTCATTACTAAGTTACCCCGTACACCGAGTGGTTGTGATACGATATGGGTAATTGTCGATCGATTAACGAAATCTGCACACTTCTTAGCAATCAAGGAAACTGACAAGATGGAGAAACTGACTCGTATTTACATCAAGGAAGTAGTAGCACGACATGGCGTGCCAATCTCTATCATATCAGATCGGGATGCTCGATTTACTTCAAACTTTTGGAAATCACTTCACAAGTCATTGGGAACTCGTTTGGATATGAGTACCGCATATCATCCACAGACCGACGGTCAGAGTGAGCGTACGATTCAAACGCTCGAGGATATGTTACGAGCTTGTGTAATTGACTTTGGTGATAGTTGGGAAAACCATTTACCGTTAGTGGAATTCTCTTACAACAATAGTTATCATACAAGTATTCAGGCGGCACCGTTTGAAGCTTTGTATGGTCGTAAATGTCGTTCACCAGTTTGTTGGGCTGAAATTGGTGACAGTCAGATTACAGGTCCTGAACTAGTGCACGAGACGACAGAGAAGATAGTACAAATCCGGAACCGTATGGCAGCGGCCCGGGATCGACAGAAGAGTTACGATGACAAACGTCGAAAGCCATTGGAATTTCAAGTAGGAGACCGAGTTCTTCTAAAGGTATCACCTTGGAAAGGTGTGATACGATTCGGCAAGTGCGGGAAGCTTAGTCCACGTTACGTAGGACCTTTTGAGATCCTGAAAAGGATTGGTCCGATTGCGTATCAACTCAAATTACCGGATGAACTCAGTGGAGTTCATGATGTCTTTCATGTTTCAAACTTAAAGAAATGTCTTTCTGATGAGACATTGATTGTACCATTGGAAGAAATACAAGTAGATGAACAGTTACGATTCATTGAAGAACCAGCTGAAATCATGGATCGAGAGGTCAAACAACTTAAGCAAAGCAAGATTCCGATAGTCAACGTCCTGAATTCACATGGGAACGAGAAGATCAAATGATGAAGAAATACCCTCATCTGTTCAAAACAACAACTACAAATACTGAGAGCGCACGTTAAATTTCGGGACGAAATTTCCTTCAACAAGGGGATGACGTGATGCTTCACACATCAACACTTCAGATTTTAAACGGTAAGCACAAACATTTTATGAAATTGGTTTTGTTACAAACATTGTGCTACATTACATTTTATGTGCTATATTTCATATGTTACATGTTATAGTAGTACATACATGATTAGTTACACACATTTTGCTATGTGCAAGGTTGCATAGTACAAACAGTTGCAAACACTCATTATGTGCAAGGTTACATAGCACAGTATGATCAAACACAAATAGTCACAGTTAGGTGAACTAACTAGTGTACACGCAAACAGTTACATAGAACAATCACACTTAGTTGTGATGTTGCAAACATTGGATTTTGTGTGTGAGTACACACAAGCACAGAGAATGATCAGAGATCACACTAACACGTACATTTGAACTCGCAAGTAGTTTCCTAACTACTTCTAACGTTTTACAATTTTCGGGACGAAAATTCCTTCAACAAGGGGATGCTGTGACAATCCGGCAATTTCTGGTTAACCCCATTAAC
This sequence comes from Mikania micrantha, assembly GCA_009363875.1. Classification (NCBI taxonomy): domain Eukaryota; kingdom Viridiplantae; phylum Streptophyta; class Magnoliopsida; order Asterales; family Asteraceae; genus Mikania; species Mikania micrantha. The sequence goes on along the minus strand of CM018689.1, from coordinate 35,903,374 downwards.
CAGAAACTGACAGAAATGAGACAAAATCGATCACAACCAAACCTGAGGGGTTAGAATTAATCAAGATCAGTCTTAATAGGCTTAAATTGCAAGGGTTAAACTTGTAACATCATGAAATAAGCAATTTTGACTTATAAAGTCAAAATTCGTGTGATTTTGCAACAAAAATTCGAATTACATGTTTCTTTCAAGTAAAACCCGAAATTAATTGCTCTTAATCATCCTATTGATGATTACTAATGAGTAGCAAACGTTATAGGTCTATTAAAATGTCGAATTGAACTCAAAGGTTATTGAAAAGTCGAAACCGTTCATAAACCTTAGCAAAATTGTAAAATCTGATTGAATTGCACACAATTGGCACATCCTAAACATCAGTCGGCACCTTCAGGAGCAAAATCATTCAAAGATTTGATTCAAGAAGCCGTAGATAACAAGATTTGATTCGAGAGTAGCCGAAACTCAACATAGAAGTCGAGATACATCAATTCTATATCAAAACAGGTTAGTAATCTATCCTACATCCTCTAAAACGACCGACTAAGACAATCCCTAAGTTAATTCGGTGTTCCAATATCGAATTGCAAGATTTTAGATCCTAGGGTTCTAAGTTCAAACCGAATTGGGTGTTTTGTTACAATCGTGTTTAGGAATTAAATTAAAGTACATAGAGAGTTTCTAAATCATTAGTTTAAGGAAATACATATGTTGATTTCATCAAACAAACACGATTATACTGATTTCGAATTCTAGGGTTCGTGGATAAAAGCTTTTTGGGGGTTTCGACTTAAACTGATTAGATGTTCAAATTAAATCACTTCTGTATCTTCTAAAAGGGCCGATTAATGATAACCATAGATCAGTTTCGCAATATCTTAGCGAATTGCTCATGATCGACAATTAGGGTTCTTGAGATGAAACGTTTTGGGGGTTCCGGCCCAAATGAATTAGTTAGGTAAATTAAATTTCACAGTCAGGATCGAAATGCTATTCTTAATGAAAACCTTATGCCAATTGCTTCAAACAAACATGAATTTTATGAGTTGGGTTGTTAGGGCTCGTACAACGAATTGAGTTGGGGTTTTTGATGATAACGAACACCACAATGCAATTAAATGGCGCAGATAGTTTCGGAATTTATAGTTTAACAGAAACCCTATGATTTTAGGGATTAACACTAAGGAATTCAATTAAATCCACGTAAGGGATTAGAAATAGGAATTCGATCCAATGTGCATCAGATTAATCGTTTGGGGTCAGCTAATTTCGAAATTAGAACTACATTGGGCCTTGGTTTGGGTAATAGGGCCTAAGCCCTATGATAAATGGGTCGGTTAGTGATGAATTTTAGGCAAATTAAAATCAAGTAAAAATGATGAAAGGGGAACTGAATTTGTGAAGATTAAAAACATTAATTGGGAGGTTCTGATGCAAATGATTAGTAGGCTGACATGGTAGAATGGGTGTGATGGGACTTGGAGGTCACGGGTTCGAGCCTAGGGGCTTCCGGTTTTCCACAAAAACACTATTTTTGGTATTCTATTCATAATTTTTTCGTTCTAACTCCGATTTGACCCATTCAACTTTCGTTGGAACCAGAATTCAATTTAGAACGTATTAGAATAATAAAATTCGTATTTTAACCCGAAAATGTAATCGAGTATAATTATACTTATTTAAATAAAATCATAATCGATTATATGATTTTATTTAAACGATTTCAAAGATTACGCGTACATACGTATGTACATTTATAACACTCTAACATACGTGCGTTGACATGTATGTGATTTCAGACACAAAACGACGTCCCGAATAACACTACGTTATTATTTAAACACAGGTTCTTCGTAGAGGACTTTTTACGCGATTTCAAGTGTTTGATCATTCTAATCACAAGCAAAGGTGCGTACACGGCCCCTTTTCTTATTTTAACTGTTTTGGGGGAGAAAACATGTGCAACAAACACTTTTAGATACATATCACTTGCATGAGTTAGCTGTTTACATTGAGTGCAAACATAGCATTATAAGTCCTTACATATCGAACCGTTTAGTTTGCCGTAGTGCAAAGCGTGGTAGTTGGAAATAAATCTATTAGGTTTGACAAACCTCACTTGGTAGATGGGATCTACGCAAGTGTTTGACTGACCAAACACACATTACTATTGTTTGTGCCAGACAATAGTGGCAAGGCAAAACATGCGATAGCATGCAACAGTCAGCTTCGGTGTCGACCACTTATGTAAATAGTATAAATGACTAGCTATCATAACTATGCATGTGTGATTATGTTATCTGCAAACATTATATTTAAACTGTTGTTTTAAACATTGTGATTGCTTAAACCTGTGTAATGCACCAACCTTTGTGTTGACTTGATTTACATGTTTTCTCAGGACGCTAAGATACACAAGAAAGCATGCATGGACTAGGAGATCGAGTCGCATGCATGTTTTACATTTCTGTTGTCTGAATTGAATATTTGGGATTTTGTTTTGTAATTTACATTTTACAACTGTTACGTTTGTTATTGTTTTAAAACGCTTCCGCAAACTTTGAAAACTTTGATCTTACAGTTTTAGACCAAAGTATGTTTTGAAATTCATATAGAGGTCTTCGTTATGTCTAATGATCTGAGATCCTGGTTTGTCATGTCCCAAACGGTATGATTCCGTTAGTTGAAAATTGGGGGTGTGACAGTTTCAGTCAAATTCAGACAATCGTATTATAGTTTCATGTTAATCAAATGCATCAATAGTCTAAACATAGTTTCACGAAATGTGTACCTGAGTTACTGTACATGTTTTACTGTTGCGATCACTGTTCCGGCACGCGTCCGGCACTGATGTTACAGTCTCCCCTTGTTAGAGAAATTTCATCCCGAAATTTAAGACTCGTTATTCGGTACGACTTCCTCGGCAAAGAGTTGGGGATACTTGCTTCTCATGTGATCTTCACGTTCCCAAGTAAACTCGGGTCCGCGCCTTGAGTTCCAACGAACTTTAACGATAGGAATACGGCTTCGCCTCAGTTGCTTAACCTTGCGATCCATAATCTCTAATGGTTCTTCAACAAAACGTAAGTGTTCATCCAATTGAATCTCTTCAATTGGTATGATAAGAGTTTCATCAGCTAAGCATTTCTTCAAGTTTGAGACGTGAAACACGTCATGTACACCACTAAGTTCATCCGGTAAGCTCAATCTGTATGCTACAGGACCAATACGTTCGATGATCTCGAACGGTCCCACGTATCGTGGTGTCAGTTTGCCTTTCTTCGCAAATCGTACTACGCCTTTCCAAGGGGAAACCTTAAGCATAACACGATCTCCCACTTGAAATTCCAACGACTTACGTCGTTTATCGGCATAGCTCTTCTGTCTGCTTCGTGTTGCTTGTAGTCTTTGTTGTATTTGAGCTATTTTGTCTGTAGTCTCTTGAATAAGTTCTGGCCCAGTGATACGATTATCTCCTACTTCCGACCAACAGATCGGTGACCGACATTTGCGACCATAGAGAGCCTCAAATGGGGCACAACCGATGCGGCTATGATAACTGTTGTTGTAGGAGAACTCGATTAGTGGCAAATGAGAATCCCAATTACCACCAAAGTCTAGAACACAAGTCCTTAACATGTCCTCCAGGGTCTGAATAGTACGTTCGCTTTGACCATCCGTTTGTGGATGATAAGCTGTACTCAAGTTTAATTGTGTCCCCAGAGATTTCTGCAATGACTGCCAGAACCTTGATGTAAATCTGCTATCACGATCTGAAATGATGGATAATGGCACACCATGGCGTAGCACTATCTCGTTGATGTAAAGCTTTGCTAGTTTATCCATCGTGTACGTTTCTCGCATTGGCAAGAAATGAGCAGATTTGGTTAATCGATCAACGATAACCCAAATGGTATCATGTCCACTGGAAGTGCGGGGTAGCTTGGTAACAAAGTCCATAGCTATTTGTTCCCACTTCCAAAGTGGAATTTCAGGTTGTTCCAGTAAACCAAATGGTTTCTGGTGTTCTGCCTTCACCTTAGCACACGTAAGGCATCGACCAACGTACTCAGCTATGTCTTTCTTCATACCCGGCCACCAATAAAACGCACGTAAGTCTTGGTACATTTTATCAGCACCGGGATGTATAGAGTACTTGGTCTTATGTGCTTCATCAAAAATAAGTTTCCTTAACTCATCTACTGCAGGAATCCAGATACGATCCTTGAAGTAAACAAGTCCATCAGGTTTTGTTTCCAAATGTTTCTCCACACCGCAATCAAGTTCTTTCTTCAAGTTTTCTGGTTCAATCATTTCTTGTTGTGCTAGCATGATGTTGTCTTGTAAGCTTGTCTGCACAGTCATTCCCATTGCTCTGACGCGCAAGGGTTTGACCCGTTCCTTCCGGCTCAAGGCATCAGCGACAACGTTTGCCTTGCCCGGATGGTACTTGATTACACAATCGTAATCATTCCGAAGCTCAACCCAACGTCGCTGTCGCATGTTGAGTTCCTTCTGATCAAATATGTGTTGCAGGCTTTTGTGATCAGTGAATATAGTACACTTGGTGCCATATAAGTAATGCCTCCAGATCTTTAATGGAAACACCACTGCTCCCAGTTCCAGATCATGAGTAGTGTAATTCTTCTCATGAATCTTTAGTTGTCTCGAAGCATACGCGATAACTTTGTCTCGCTGCATAAGTACACAGCCAAGTCCCTGATGGCATGCATCACAATACACCACAAAGTCATCACAACCATCTGGGAGAGATAAGATCGGAGCATCACATAGCTTTTGCTTCAATGTCTGAAAGGCTTCTTCTTGCTTTTGCTCCCAAATGAATGGCTCGCTTTTCTGTGTCAGCTTTGTAAGTGGCAGGGCTATCTTAGAAAAGTTCGAGATGAACCTTCTGTAATAGCCTGCTAAACCTAGAAAAGAACGTATCTCCGTAGGTGTCTTCGGAGTGTCCCAATCTTTTATTGCCTCGATCTTGGCAGGATCAACGTGAATTCCCTCACTGTTAACAACGTGGCCTAAGAATTGAACCTCTTTTAACCAAAACTCACACTTAGAGAATTTGGCATAGAGCTTCTCTTCCTTTAACAGTTCCAAGATCGTTCTAAGATGTTGCTCGTGTTCTGCTTTGCTTTTAGAATAGATCAATATGTCATCAATGAAAACAATAACAAATTGATCTAAGTATGGCTTACACACACGGTTCATGAGATCCATGAAAACCGCGGGTGCATTCATCAAACCAAAAGGCATCACCATGAACTCGTAATGCCCGTATCTGGTACGAAATGATGTCTTCGGTATGTCTTCGTCTTGCACTCTGAGCTGATGGTATCCTGAACGCAGATCGATCTTCGAAAAGTATTGAGCTCCTTGCAATTGATCAAAAAAATCATCAATCCTCGGTAATGGATACCGATTCTTGATGGTTAGTTTGTTTAATTCTCTGTAATCTATGCACATACGAAAGGATCCATCCTTCTTCTTCACGAACAGAACCGGAGCTCCCCAAGGTGAGTAGCTCGGTCGGATGAAACCTTTATCCAGCAGCTCCTGTAGTTGGTTGGATAATTCCTGCATCTCCGAAGGTGCTAACCTGTAAGGAGATTTAGCAAAGGTGTTGCTCCAGGAATCAGGTCAATACGAAACTCTACCGGTCTTACAGGTGGCAAACCAGGTAGATCCTCAGGAAATACTTCAGGATACTCCTTCACTATCGGTACGTCTTGTATCGTTTTCTTGTCTTTCTCTTTCTCCACCACGTGAGTCAAGAAAGCTATGCACTTCTTTTGCAGACACTTACGCGCTTTTATGCATGATATGATCTTTACGTTTCTCTTTGCTTGATCCCCACGAACTTCCAACACACGATCGTCCGTTACTGGAATCCGAAGTAGCTTTTCAGAACAGATGACTTCAACTCTGTTGAGTGAGAGCCAATCCATTCCCACGATGATATCGAAACTGCCCAACTCCATCGGCAACAAATCGATGGTAAATGTGTGATCTACGAGTGTAAGTGGGCAGTTCCTAAGTATAGTGCTAACTGTAACTTGTTTCCCATTAGCTACTTCAATAATGTAAGGGGAGTCTAAAGTATCCTTAGTAAGACTAAGTTGTCGTGCAAAATCAGATGAAATAAAACTCTGGTCTGCACCAGTATCAAATGGTATGGATGCATAAGAGTCATGTAAAAGAAATGTACCAGTGACCACATTAGGGTCTTGGCGTGCAACATTGGCTCCGATGACAAAGGCTCGTCCTCGAGGTGCTTGTGCTCCAGGTTGCACTCTCTTTGGACAGTTGTGAGAAAAATGACCTGTTTCCCCGCATGTGTAGCAGCCTCTGTTGTTGTCAGCTGGATTCTGTGGTGGTGGTGGAGGTAGTGCTCTTGTTGCAGTATTGGTAGCCTGATTCACCGCAAAGCGGCATTTGTTCACCCAGTGGCCAAACCGGCCACAATTCGTGCACTTCCTGCATTGAGCACCAGCAGGATGATGATACTTGCAGTTTGTGCACTGGGGATATTCCCCTCCATAACCCCTAATAGTAGGGTTGACAGGTGCTGCAGGTGCCTGTCCCAGAGGAGTGACGGCTGCATAGTTCTTTACTACTTTCTGTTTCTTCTTCTGGTGGTATTCTGGTTTCTTTGATGTTGTCTCCTTGGCTTTTCCAGTATCGTCCTTTAAAACTCCAGATCTTACCATCACATTGGTAAGTTTAGCCGAGAGGGAGATAGCAGACTCCAAAGTAGCAGGATAAGCAGCCAACACGATGCTTTGGATGCAAGAAGGTAATCCCGCCACAAAACGGTCAATCAGCTTTTCCAAGGTTGGTACCATCTATGGAACCAAAGCTACCAACTCATGATAGCGAGTGGTGAAGGTCATATGATCAGCTCCCTTCATTACATGGTTCGAGAGCTCAGTCTCCAGCAGTTGCAGTTTGTGTTTCGAGCAAAACTCATTCCTCATAAGGAGCTTGAATTCTGCCCAAGGCATTGCCATGGCCTCATCTCTTCCTTTGGCTCTAATCTGGGCGTTCCACCAAGTCAAAGCTCGCTTGCTGAAAGAACCAGCTGCATAGCGAACCTTGTGGTGTTCGGGACAACTGCTGATGTCTAAAGTATTTTCCATTTTCTCGAGCCATTGGATCAGTCCAACAGCTCCCTCGACCCCTGTGAAGCTTGGGGGTTTGCATCCTACAAAGGATTTGTAGGAGCAATCTGAAGTGTGACTAGTGTTTCCACTAGCCTCTCCGGTAGTATGGCCAGAAGTGTTGCCTTGGCCTTGAATCCTGTTTATCATCTATGGGATGACATCTTTTAGTTGGCTCGTCAGCTGGGTACTCAGTAGTGTCGCCAAGGCGATGGTAGCAGGATCTATCAGTTGAACATTGCTTGAACCTGGTGGCGGAGAATGTGGAGGAGGCGGAGGAGGAGGTGGTGGCGGTGGTGAATCTGGTGGTGTAGGAATCGAAGAGTGAGGCGCAGAGACTTGTGGAGTCGGTTGTTTCCTAGGCGGCATTCTGATCATAACCAAAAGTATTTGGTTAGTGCAATGATTGAATGCAGAAAACATAATGCAAACTTATGTCTTAAGTTCTCTACATGAGGGTCCCTAAGTTATAGTCTAGGCCAAACCGTTTAAGTAAATGACCTATTATTCTCTATAACCTTGAGCTCTGATACCAATCTGTCACACCCCGAGCCGGCGGGGTTGGATCGGAGTCCCCGCCGGGCGGAAGGTTCCCGGGGCGTGATATCGCGGGTGATAATCATGATGATCAGATTGTTTAGATAGCATCAATGTTTAAGAATAACTAAAGCACAATCAAATGACATATAGGATTACAAAGTTAAATTACAATATCAATGTTCTGCAATTTAACTAAGTAAACCTAACCAAAAGAATCAAATGTTTATATCTTGTATATGTACAAGATATCAAAAGTAATATGTATCATCACAAAAGATGTGCTTCCCAAAAGTCTACTAGGTCCTCTATCTGGGCAGCCTAGTATGAAATTCCAAGAGCTTAAACTTAAACCTGTCCTTCACCTGAGAAAGCATGTAAAAGGATCAAGTCAACACAACGGTTGGTGAGTTCATAAAGTTTATAAGTTTAAAATAGTTTCACAAACCTCTTTCGATAAAACCTTAACCTCATTAACTCCACCTGTAATATCCAAGTCGGTATGCTTATATATAGGGCATATGTAAGGGAACAAGCCCTAGCCAACATCCCACCACATACTAACCCGGATATGACATTGTTGTTAACAATAATTAAGCATTTTACCTACCAATCAATTCAATCCTCATCAAAGTTTTTGTTATCTGTTTCAAAGTTTTCATGTCTATTGTATTCATAAGTGTTAGTTTCGCATCATGTTTATCACATATCATAGATTCACATAGAGGTGTGCTCGGTTCGGTTAGGTTCGGTTTTACACTCTAACCGTAACCAAAACCGAAATTTTCGGTTAAGTATTATTTAAAACCGATCGATTTCGGTTAATTCGGGTTCGGTTAATCGGTTACACCTCACAAGTCGGTTCGGTTTTCGGTTCATAACCGAAAATTTTGCCAACCATTTTCAACTTGCGATCAAAGGTAACCTCTTTTGTTTAAACTTTAATATGACTTTAAGTTTAAAGTTTACATCCATTTAATCTAATAAGCTAATAGAAGAAAAAGGATGACCAAAAAAGTTTTAAGTTGGTTTCAAAGAACATATTCTTTTATAGTTGAATAATCTTGCAAATTTTTGTTCCAGTAAGCTATGTGGGATGCAAAATTTATCTTTTTTTCTATTCGAGGTAGTTTCATTCGGTAGGAGTTAGGAAATCACTATCAGCATATCAATAACTTGCGTTGAATTTCATAACATATACAATTTGCATTTGAAACGTCAGAATTCGATTCAACAAGCTAGACCAATACATCATTCAATTGTAAGAGATGCAACATAAATAGCATAATGACGATTAATTTAAAGATTTCACTAACGACTGGAAGCGTAAATTTGCGAATGTTGGTTGTCGTTTTGCCATGGGACCTGCAACTATTTTTATTGCCATCAAATTGTGGAATTTTCCTTTCCAGTAAATCAATTTTTGGAAACTACATCTAAGAAAAAGGAGGATCAAAGACGGCGATGGTGATTGGCCTTTACGTGGTGTCACCTTGTTCATCCAAGAATTGTTACACAGCCAACCAATTATATATTTTACAGATGAATGAGTTGGTTTAAAATCCCCGTAACTTCTATATCTAGGACTAGAAATGGTTCACGGTTGGACAACTGTTGCAACCATTTTGTCATCCACTATTATGTTTCCTTCATTTTTATTTATAACCTCCAACTTCACCTTGTTTGACACACAAGTATAGAGTGAAACTAAGCCATATCGGTTCGGTTCGATTATTTCGGTTATGGAGAAAACAATAACCGAAACCGAACCGAGAATGTCGGTTTCGGTTATTTTCGGTTCGGTTATTTCCGGTTTTTTATTCGGTTCAGTTATTTCGGTTCGGTTGCTTCGGTTAATTCGGTTTCGGTTCGGTTAATTCGGTTTCTTGCTCACCCCTAGATTCACACACACATAGTTTAGCAATTACATATCTCCTATAAGCAGACAAAAGCTCTGGAATACCAGAAGTTTAGCAATTACATGTCTCTTATATAGATAATAGCTTAGCATTCATTATGTTCATGTTTAGCATTTACATACCTCTTATAAGCCGACAATAGCTCTGTACTACCAGAAGTTTAGCAATTACATGTCCCTTATAACCAGGTAATAGCCCCGTAACGTTACGTTTATGATTAGCATTTACATACCTCATATAAGCCGACACAAGCTCTGGAATACCAGAAGTTTAGCAATTACGTGTCCCTTATAACCAGGTAATAGCCTAGAATCGATACTTTCATGTTTAGCCTTTACATACCTCATATAAGCCGACAAAAGCTCTGGCCAGAAGTTTAGCAATTACATGTCCCTTATAACCAGGTAATAGCTGAGTATCTTTATGTTTATGTTTTTACATGTATCTCACCCCATAGGTACAAGCTCTGGAATACAGAAGTTTAGCAATTACGTAGACTATGGTTAGATACATGTACAATGTCTCATGCGCAAGTAATAGTTTCCAAGCATAAAGTTTCAAGTGTTCACACGTTGATTCATCATGTATATCATATGTTTATATCAAGTCTCATGTAATAGCATCAAGTCTCACGTAATAGCATCAAGTCTCATGTAATAGCATTAAGTCTCACGTAATAGTATCAAATCTCATGTAATAGCATCAAGTCTCATGTAATAGTATCAAGTCTCATGTAATAGTATCAAGTCTCATGTAATAGTATCCAAGCAATTGATTTTAAGCATTAAGCTTAAAGTATAAGTCACAACATAATTATTATGTTTATGTTTAAAGCATTAAGTAACATTTCAACAATTTATGAAAATGTTTAACATGCTTCTCAGTCCCGAAGTAAAACAAATAAGTTTGAAAAGGGACAAATGAACTCACCTTATGTCCGAAGGGTTTGTCTAAGTAGAATAAGGATGCACGCTCTCTTTGTTTGCACTTGTGTAATGTTCACGATCCTGTATTGATTTCATAGTGTTGTAGTTTGTAAGTATAAGTTTGTAAGGTTTGGTTGTGCATGTAAGTGTTAGTGTTAGCCCTAAAGTTGGCTAACACTCGTGAGTCTTGTTAGTTATCCGGCCCGGAACTCCATGTGTTGAGTAATATCGTTTTAAATCTCGTTGATTATTTGAAATTCTTTGAATTAATGTTTAGCTTTACATCAAAGCTTTCAAATTATTATGTTTTAAGACTTTGCATTCCTTGTATTACTCTTTAACATCCCTTTGATTAAGATGTTATCTCATGTCTTTGGTTAATATTATTCCCAAAATTCATACATGTTTCCATCGTTGTTTAGGCTCCATTGGGCCGGATATGTTGTTGGGCCACATAATTGAGCCGATTATCATTCTTGGGCCGAAGCAAAAGTTGGGCCGAATTGAGTTGGATTGGACCGGCTAGGTGTAATTGGGCCAAGGGTCACATGGGGTTATGCTAAACAAATGGGTCGAAGGAATGATAAAATAGGCCGCCTAAGTATGCTACTCGATCAACACACGAGTACTTGGGCCAAAGGCTTGACCAACTAGAGTTGTTGGGCCCAATTCAACAAACCTACACGTTACCAGCATTAGGTTCGCTGCATATAGGTTAGCCAGAGAGGTGATGGGTTGTGTACATCATGGTTCGGCTAAAGGAGGGTTCGTAGCTTCAAGGTTCTTGACTGCTTCCATCTAGGTTCGCAGGACCTAGTCTAGTAGCTTGGTTCGCCACAAAAGGTTCGGGCGCCGTACCAACTCGTGCATGGGTTCGCTTCCCATGAAAGGTTCGCCCAACTCAGCTGAACACGCAGGGTTCGGCACCTCTTTAAAGGGTTCGGCTGTATGATGCTCGCCTAGGGTTCGGCTGGTGATGTGAGACGAACCAAGGGTTCGTTGCTGGGGCTCAGGTTCGTCAAAAAGTAAGGTTCGCTCAACTGCATTCCTCACAACAGGTTCGTCTTCTGGAGGGTTCGGCCATTCACGAACTGGTTCGGCCAGCCGTGCTTTATTCACGAACCTGCACTCCATCATCTTCAACCTTGGATCAAGTAGTCTCGAGTGGTTCCCACTATTATAGTTACACAACAGAGGGTTCCAAGAAGCTAAAGGTTCGAACGAAGGTGACCTAAGACCGGTTTTATGTGTGTGTGTCGATCTAGGGGTAGAAAACCCTAATTTCCAGCCATTTAAACGCTTCATACCTTGAAGATGGTTGGCCGAATCTACAAGAATAACTGTACTTCTATGTAGAGAGAGTCGAGATCTTCGTTTAGGCTCCAAGAACGCGTGAATTAGTTGAGATTTGAACAAGTTATGAGGCTTCAAAGTGTGAAAATGGTGTGTTTTGTTGGTAGAGAGAAAAGTGAACGGGAGAGAGATAGTAGAGAGAGAGAGATCATGTCATAAATGAGGAAATCGCCTCATTTAGGGTATATATACCCCGAGGGTATTCGGGTTTGTTTCGTTGCTCGGTTCGTAATTTCGTCGCGTATCCGGCATGTTACACGCGTAAATCGTAAATAAAATAAAAAGAGTTATTTTTATAAATTTGAAAGTTATTTATTTCTAAAATTTATTTTAGATATCGTTTAGTAAATTTATTTGTCGAAAATTCGTTATTTTTACGCGTTTCATTTATCGTTTCGCGATTTAATAAATTAGTTAAATTTAAATTATTTTATGACAAGTTTCAAAATTGTAAAATAAGAAATATTATATTTCTTTAAATTTAAGATCGTTCGTGTCGTTATTCGTTTCTGTTTTCGTTTCGTCAGATTGCGTCGCCATCGCGCGTATTCGTTCGAATCGTCATTCGAACGAACACGTCGATGGTTTGGCTTTCTGATTCTTGTTTTCTACTGTTAAGTCATTATTTCAGAACGTTATGTGACAATCCGATATTTCGGGTTAATTCCGTTAACAAAAACTAACGGAGAATGACGTGAGACGATACGAAATCTAAGTAGAAGGATTTGATTTGGACAAAATAAGCCCAAACATATTTGAAATAAAATAATTGGGCTTGTATTTAGTTAAATGGGTCAATTTTGACTATTAGAAGTCAAAATTCGAATTATGGATCAAATTGGAAATTATAATCACTCTCAATAATCAACTATAGTTGAATATAACTATTTTAAATCATTCTATAATGGTTATAAGTATCTAATACATGAAGATTTTAATGGGAATCAAACAAAAACAAGGTTTTGACTTTAAAAAGTCAAAATCCATGTGTTATAATGCAAGGAAATTCGAAATCCTCAAAAATTCGAATTGTAACTGAAACATTAATCCTCTCTAACCGTTATACTGATGATTACTGATAATAATTATCAGTTATAGTACCCAATAACTTCGAATTAAACGCAATTGGTAAGCAAAGAGTTGAAACCGAAGTCTAATCATATCAAATGTGTAACATTCGATCATAATTCACGAAATTGGAACAATAGAACCCTTAGTCGGCATCATTAGGTGCTTCTACATCTAACAATTCGATCACTGAAGTCCAAGAAGATGAGTTGGGTCGTGGGGATAGCCGAAATTCAAGCTTCAAGTGATCACCATCGATTTAACATCAAATCAGGTAACAAATTACTCCTACACATTCTAAAATGGCCGATTAAGAGGAAACCTATCTCAATTTCGGCTGATAACATCGAAAGATAGAATTTTAATTCTAGGGTTCATCTTAGAAAACGATTTGGGGATTTTAATTCAAACGCATTTTATAATCGAATTAAAATATGCAGAGAGTTTCGGAATACCATACTTGAAGAAATCCATATGACAATTTCATCATATGATAGTGAATTAGTCAAGTTCATATTCTAGGGCTTGATATGAAAAACGATTTGGGGGTTTCGTATCAAACGAAATTGATAATCAAATTAAATGTTACTACAAGTTTCAGAGGGTTCCGATTAATCTAAAACATAAACCAATTGCTGGTTGTAACATTGAATTAATGAAGTTTGATTCTAGGGTTCTTAATGAAAAAAAACGGTTTGGGGGGTTTTTAACAAAACAAGTTTGTAAATCAAATTAAGTTAGATACATAGCTTCGTAACAGCCTATTAAACGAAATTCCCATGATGATGTTATAGGATTATAACGAATTGAATGATTTCTATATCTAGGATTTATAATGCAAATCAATTTGGGGGTTTTGTCTTAAACGAAAACGAAATTCAAATTGAACCACACAGGATGTTTCGGAATGTTGTGTTAAAAGAAAACCCTATGGAATTCCAGTGTAAATCTAATCAATTTAATCAATTGAATGTTAAGTTTTTGATAACCATGTTCGAACCATACGTGTCAAGAAATTGGATCTTGGGTCGATTGATGTTCGAATTAAAAACATGAATAGACTCGACTAAGTCCTGGAAACGAAAGCCCATGGTTTCAGGCTCAGTTGGGTTTAGATTATGGGCCAATTTGAGGTCATTGGGTTCGGGTTAAGTAACAATAAGGGGACCAGTCAACTTCGGATTAAAAGAAATAACATGGGAGTTTTGTTAACCAAAGTCGATGCAGAGCAGTGGTAGTGTGTGGGTGTTTGGTTTGAGGGGTCAAGGGTTCGACCCTTGCCCTTGACAGTTTTTATAATTTAAACAAATTTTTAGTGTTTTAATCACAGATTCCTCGTTTTAACTCCGTTTCGACCTGTTTCAGTTGCGTTAGAACCAGAACTCCATTTCGAACATAATAAAATAATAAAATTCATATTTAAACTTGAAAACGTAGTCGCGTATAATTACGCTTATGTAAATATAATCGAATACGATTACATGATTTTAGTTAAACGATTATAAAGTCACGCGTACTTACGTATGCATGATTTTAACAATCTAACATACGTGTGTTGACACGTATGTGAGTTCAAACACCAAAAGACATTTCGAATAACACTAAATTATGGTTAAACCACAGATTCTTCGTAGAGGATTATCTACGCGAGTTCATGTGTTTGATCATTCTGCTACAATCAAAGGTGCGTACACGGCCCCTTTCTTACTTTAACTGTTTTGGGGGAGAAAACATGTGCAACAAACATTTTAGATACATATCACTTGCATGAGTTAGCTGTTTACTATAAGTGCAAACATAGCATTACAAAGCCTTACATTTCGAACCGTTTAGTTTGCCGTAGTGCAAAGCGTGGTAGTTGGAAATAGATCTATTAGGTTTGACAAACCTCACTTGGTAGATGGGATCTACGCAGGTGTTTGACTGACCAAACACACATTACTATTGTTTGTGCCAGACAATTGTGGCAAGGCAAAAACATGCTATAGCATGGCAATCGTCAGCTTCGGTGTCGACCACTTATGTAAATAGTACAATGACTAGCTATCATGACTATGCGACGTGTGATTATGTTATCTGTAAACTTTATATTCAAACTGTGGTTTCAACACTTGTGAATGCTTAAACCTGTGTATGCACCAACCTTTGTGTTGACTTGATTTACATGTTTTCTCAGGACACTAAAGCACAAGCAAGGACAAGCAGGGACTAGGACGTTGAGTCTCATGCATATAGTTTACTTTAGTTGTTGGGTTAAAACATTGAGCATTGTATTTATGGTTTTGCAATAGTTATTTTATATTATTAGTTTTTAAACGCTTCCGCAAATGTTAAACTTTGATTTTACAAATTAAGACCAAAGGTATGTTTGAAAATCATATAGAGGTCTTCGTTATGTCTAATGATCTGAGATCCTGGTTTGTCACGTTCCCAAACGGTATGATTCCGTTAGTTGAAAATTGGGGGTGTGACAGATTGGTATCAGAGCCATTGGTTATAGCGAATTAGGTTTGCATTGGTAGATCTAGACTATAACTGTTAGACATTAGACACACTTGCTTACACGATAGTTTTGTATAGCTTCTACATATGGTATTATGTAACAAACATGGCATCACCATCCACATCTACTAGTGATATAGAACATTAAGTTTGATAATCACCAGCATCCAAGAAGAGGCGACCTGAGCCAATGGATGACATGATTCACTACGATGAGGAGATACACAAACAACCGAGGGAGAACGACCAGTATTGGCAGTGGGCCCTGATCTCATTCGCAGCTGGGTGCGTGAGGAGCGAGTACTTTCGCCACCTACTCCTGACACTACTACTAGTAGTGGACATTACCTACTCTAAGATACCCACCAGAGCAAGCATTTGTAGCTTTTGTTGCATGTGTGAATCAGGAGATTCACAACATGCGAGAGGCAGCTGAATAGATCACTAGAATTACTAAAGGGATGAAATAGGTTCCATGATTCACAAAAACAAGTCAAGGGATGAAATAGGCTCTTTGACTCACTAACACCAGTCAGGAGATGAAATAGGCTCTGTGACTCACTAAAACAAGTCAAGATATGAAATAGGCTCTGTGACTCACTAAAATAAGTCAAGGGATGAATTAGGCCCTACGACTCACTCAAACAAGTCAATGAATGAAGTAGATCACTAAGTCTCACTCGAACAAGTCAGGGGATGAAATAGGCCCTATGACTCACTCAACGAGTCAGCGGATGAAATAAACCCAATGACTCAAACAATACCATTCCTTAGCTTGGGACTATATCTACTAGTTCCACTAAATTTTTAGTTCTAACAAATGATCTGTCATTCCTTACAACACTGACGACAGCTAATAAGGTTGTGCTTCAGCCTTGAGAGGAAAACATCACTTTTCATTCTAACTCCTCGACAACATTCTTGTAGCTCTTTGTACTTCCACATATACGGTTTACAAGAACCACATTCTGAACTCATCAACTGTAAGATGAGGATTCAAACCTAACGTTTTGGTACACTTGAAGTGCCACAAAGCAGACACTGTCACTCGAGTTAAGAAGAACTAGAGTGATTGTGCGGGAAAGATTTCCGTTACCGGTGCATAAGTAAAGGCAAATTACATTATTTGAAAACCTTGATGACCTCAATTTTGAGTCAACTATCAACTTGGGAACTTATGGGAGATACAATGACTGTAAGGTGGTCAACTCCAAACAACTACATTAACACTCACACAATGAGTGTCTCGACATCAGGCTACATAAGAAAAACACACTCAAGCCGAATAGCTATTCTTGAAGGATCTATACTAGACCCTATATTAGCATTCAACTCAAGTAACTATCCCTAAGTATTTCTTTGGATAGACTATCTAATCATACATCATGTGACTATTGTCTGAATCTTGATGTCCTGAATAAACTCTGAATTCCACAAAAACCAAATAGCTCAAGGTAGGAGGAACTAGAATCCTTATGTAAGGTAAATTGACGATCATGGTGCGCAACGTAATCGTGAATTTACAGGTACGCATGAATTCTGGCAAATTCTATTATGAGCCTATTTTTCGTAACACATACATAAAACATTCTCCTATCCTTCATTCTGGTAGTCGTAACAAACTCAGTTAACATATTAGGATTCCAACATAGCATTCATCAAATTTCCAGCCGTAGTTCTGATTACTCTTTGTCCATAAAACTCTCATGGTGCGACTTTGCACTTCACTTGGATAACTTCAAATGTATGTCAAAACATCTACTTGTGAACATCTGTAAAGATTCCCTATCAAACGAAGAACGAGATCTGATTTCATGTGTCTACCGAGCAGAGTTCTCAATGACCACAACAACAACAAGAAACACTCAAAGGATGCTTTGGATACAAGAAGCCAGGGCATTTCAATTGAACCGCACTGGTAGTAACAACTAAAGGAACGAAAACAATGGTCTGAGGGGATAAGTCTTCATGATCATAAGAAGCATAGAGAAAAGCTCGGCCTCACTGCAAGTACATATGTGATGAACAAATGTTATGATCTGTGTTGTTGGATACTGGAACATAAATGAGCTTTAAACCTAATGAATTTAGTGGAATATTTGCCATAACCTCAACACCATTAGAGGTTGAATATACTGTAGAACTAACTGATGGCAAGTTAGTTGCAGTAGAACATATTCTCAAATGACGTATTCTTGACTCGATGGGTCAAACACTGGACATTGACCTTATGTCTATCGTATTAGGCATTTTTGATGTGGTCATTGGCATGAACTGGTTGTCCAAACACCAGGCCCAAATAGTATGCTATCAAAAGATCGTTCGTATACCTCTTTCACACGGAGAGACACTGTTTGTACAAGGTGAGAAGAGCAGCATGCCACTGCGTCTCATATCTTGTATGAAGGCACAAATGTCTGCGTAAAGGTCATACAGCAGTTATAGCACTTATAACTGAGAAGCCGGTAACTGAGAAGAAGATAGAAGACATCCCAGTCGTTTGTGAATTTCCTGAAGTATTTCCAGAAGACCTACCGGAATTACCGCCTAACAGGCAGGTGGAGTTTCGAATCGACCTTACACCAGACGCAACACCGATAGCTAGGGCGCCTTATCGACTTGCACCATCTGAAATGCAAGAGTTATTTACACAACTACAAGAGTTGTTGGATAAAGGCTTTATACGACCTAGTTTTTCACCATGGGGAGCACCTGTCTTATTTGTTAAGAAAAAGGACGGGACTTTCCGTATGTGTATTGATTACCGGGAACTGAACAAGGTTACTATCAAAAACCGGTATTCATTACCTAGAATTGACGATCTGTTAAGATCAATTACATGGTTCGAGTTACTACTCGAAGATCGATTTCAGATCAGGTTATCATCAACTCAGAGTTCAAGAGAAAGATATTCCAAAGACAGCATTCAAAACGCGCTATGGCCATTATGAGTTCTTGGTCATGCCATTTGGGTTGACGAACGCTCCAGCAGTATTCATGGATCTCATGAAACGAGTCTGCAAACCTTATCTCGATAAGTTTGTCATTGTTTTCATTGATGACATTCTCATCTATTCTCAGACTGAGGAGGAGCACGCTAAACATCTTTCATTGCTGTTAGGATTACTGAAATAAGAACAACTGTACGCTAAGTTTTCGGAATGTGACGTCTGGATGCGAGAAGTTCAATTCCTGGGTATATAGTCATTGAAAAGGGCATACATGTTGATCCAGCGAAGATTGAAGCGATTAAGAATTGGGAAGCTCCAAAGACCCCTACCGAGGTACGACAATTCCTTGGTTTGGCGGGGTATTACCGACGATTCATGGA
Source organism: Mikania micrantha (assembly GCA_009363875.1). Lineage (NCBI taxonomy): Eukaryota > Viridiplantae > Streptophyta > Magnoliopsida > Asterales > Asteraceae > Mikania > Mikania micrantha. The sequence goes on along the minus strand of CM018689.1, from coordinate 35,884,566 downwards.
GGGTTTCTCAAAGATCGCTCAACCATTTACAGCTCTTACGCACAAAGGAACGAAGTATAACTGGACGGATAAACAGGAAGCTGCATTCCAGCTATTGAAACAGAAACTCTGCAATGCACCGATTCTGTTCTTACCGGAAGGAACAGAAGACTTTGTGGTGTATTGTGACGCATCTGCACAGGGTTTGGGATGTGTGTTGATGCAACGTGATAAAGGGATTGCTTACGCTTCAAGGCAGCTACGACCACACGAAAAGAATTACACTACGCATGACTGGGAGTTAGGAACAGTGGTTTTTGCTTTGAAGATTTGAAGGCATTATTTATATGGAACCAAGTGTACCATTTACACTGATCATAAGAGTTTACAACATATCTTCGATCAGAAGGAGCTTAATATGAGACAGCGACGATAGGTCGAGTTGTTGAATGATTACGAATGCACAATCAAGTACCATCCGGAAAAGCCAATGTGGTAGCTGACGCTCTAAGCAGAAAAGACACAACATCAACAAGACGGGTTCAAGCACTTATGATGACGATACATACTGACTTACCTGACAAGGTACGCAGTGCTCAGCTCGAGGCCTTAGAAAAGGAAAACTTGGTACAGGAATCCTTACGAGGAATGGAGGAACAATTGGATGTTAAACCTGATGGAATTCGTTACTTCATTAATCGACTGTGGATACCTTTGTATGGAGGTTTGAGGGAACTTGTGATAGATGAAGCGCACAAGTCCAGGTATTCAGTCCATCCGGGATCAGACAAAATGTATCATGACTTGAAGGCACTGTATTGGTGGCCTCACATGAAAGCCGACATTGCTAGATACGTTAGCAAATGTTTGACTTGTTCAAAAGTCAAAGTTGAATATCAGAAACCATCTGGTCTGCTGCAACAACCAGAAATACCAATGTGGAAATGGGAACGGATTTCGATGGACTTCATTACTAAGTTACCCCGTACACCGAGTGGTTGTGATACGATATGGGTAATTGTCGATCGATTAACGAAATCTGCACATTTCTTAGAAATTAAGGAAACTGACAAGATGGAGAAACTGACTCGTATTCACATCAAGGAAGTGGTAGCACGACATGGCGTGCCAATTTCCATCATATCAGATCGGGATGCCCGATTTACTTCCAACTTTTGGAAATCACTTCATAAGTCATTAAGGACTCGCTTAGATATGAGTATCGCCTATCATCCACAGACCGACGGTCAAAGTGAACGTACAATTCAAACGCTCGAAGATATGTTACGCGCTTGTGTAATTGACTTTGGTGATAGTTGGGAAAATCACTTACCGTTAGTGGAATTCTCTTACAACAATAGTTATCATACAAGTATTCAGGCACCACCGTTTGAAGCTTTGTATGGTCGCAAATGTCGTTCACCAGTTGTTGGGCTAAAATTGGTGACAGTCAGATTACAGGTCCTGAACTAGTACACGAAACGACAGAGAAGATAGTGCAAATCTGGAACCGTATGGCAGCGGCCCGGGATCGACAAAAGAGTTATGCTGACAAGCGTCGTAAACCATTGGAATTTCAAGTAGGAGACAGAGTTCTTCTAAAGGTATCACCTTGGAAAGGTGTGATACGATTCGGCAAACGCGGGAAGCTTAGTCCACGTTACGTAGGACCTTTTGAGATTCTGAAAAGGATTGATCCGGTTGCGTATCAACTCAAATTACCGGATGAACTCAGTGGAGTTCATGATGTTTTTCATGTATCGAACTTAAAGAAATGTCTTTCTGATGAGACATTGATTGTACCATTGGAAGAGATACAAGTGGATGAACAGTTACGATTCATTGAAGAACCAGCAGAAATCATGGACCGAGAGGTCAAACAACTTAAGCAAAGCAAGATTCCAGTAGTCAAAGTTCGGTGGAATTCGAGACGTGGTCCTGAATTCACATGGGAACGGGAAGACCAATTGATGAAGAAGTATCCTCATCTGTTCAAAACAGCAATTACAAACACTGAGAGCGCACGTTAAATTTCGGGACGAAATTTCCTTCAACAAGGGGATGACGTGATGTTTCACACATCAACACTGCAAATTTCAAACTGTAAGCACAAACACTTTATTCAATTGGTTTTGTTACAAACATCTGTGCTACATTACATTTTATACATTTATGTGCTACATTTCATATGTTACATGTTATGGTAATACATGCAGTACATGCATGAGTAGTTACACACATTTTGCTATGTGCGGAGTCACATAGTACAAACAGTTACAAACACTCACTATGTGTGAGGTTACATAGCACAGTATGATCAAACACAAACAGTCACAGTTAGGTGAACTAACTAGTGTACACGCAAACAGTCACATTGAACGATCACACTTAGTTGTGATGTTGCAAGCATTAGAATTTGTGTGTGAGTATACACAAGCACACAGAATGATCAAACCACACTAACACGTACAATTTAAACTCGTAAGTAGTTTCCTAACTACTCCTAACATTTACTAATTTTCGGGACGAAAATTCTTTCAACAAGGGGATGATGTGACAATCCGATATTTCGGGTTAATTCCGTTAACAAAAACTAACGGAGAATGACGCGAGACGATACGAAATCTAAGTAGAAGGATTTGATTTGGACAAAATAAGCCCAAACATATTTGAAATAAAATAATTGGGCTTGTAATTAGTTAAATGGGTCAATTTTGACTATTAGAAGTCAAAATTCGAATTATGGATCAAATTGGAAATTATAATCACTCTCAATAATCAACTATAGTTGAATATAACTATTTTAAATCATTCTATAATGGTTATAAGTATCTAATACATGAAGATTTTAATGGGAATCAAACAAAAACAAGGTTTTGACTTTAAAAAGTCAAAATCCATGTGTTATAATGCAAGGAAATTCGAAATCCTCAAAAATTCGAATTGTAACTGAAACATTAATCCTCTCTAACCGTTATACTGATGATTACTGATAATAATTATCAGTTATAGTACCCAATAACTTCGAATTAAACGCAATTGGTAAGCAAAGAGTTGAAACCGAAGTCTAATCATATCAAATGTGTAACATTCGATCATAATTCACGAAATTGGAACAATAGAACCCTTAGTCGGCATCATTAGGTGCTTCTACATCTAACAATTCGATCACTGAAGTCCAAGAAGATGAGTTGGGTCGTGGGGATAGCCGAAATTCAAGCTTCAAGTGATCACCATCGATTTAACATCAAATCAGGTAACAAATTACTCCTACACATTCTAAAATGGCCGATTAAGAGGAAACCTATCTCAATTTCGGCTGATAACATCGAAAGATAGAATTTTAATTCTAGGGTTCATCTTAGAAAACGATTTGGGGATTTTAATTCAAACGCATTTTATAATCGAATTAAAATATGCAGAGAGTTTCGGAATACCATACTTGAAGAAATCCATATGACAATTTCATCATATGATAGTGAATTAGTCAAGTTCATATTCTAGGGCTTGATATGAAAAACGATTTGGGGGTTTCGTATCAAACGAAAATTGATAATCAAATTAAATGTTACTACAAGTTTCAGAGGGTTCCGATTAATCTAAAACATAAACCAATTGCTGGTTGTAACATTGAATTAATGAAGTTTGATTCTAGGGTTCTTAATGAAAAAAAACGGTTTGGGGGTTTTTAACAAAACAAGTTTGTAAATCAAATTAAGTTAGATACATAGCTTCGTAACAGCCTATTAAACGAAATTCCCATGATGATGTTATAGGATTATAACGAATTGAATGATTTCTATATCTAGGATTTATAATGCAAATCAATTTGGGGGTTTTGTCTTAAACGAAAACGAAATTCAAATTGAACCACACAGGATGTTTCGGAATGTTGTGTTAAAAGAAAACCCTATGGAATTCCAGTGTAAATCTAATCAATTTAATCAATTGAATGTTAAGTTTTTGATAACCATGTTCGAACCATACGTGTCAAGAAATTGGATCTTGGGTCGATTGATGTTCGAATTAAAAACATGAATAGACTCGACTGAGTCCTGGAAACGAAAGCCCATGGTTTCAGGCTCAGTTGGGTTTAGATTATGGGCCAATTTGAGGTCATTGGGTTCGGGTTAAGTAACAATAAGGGGACCAGTCAACTTCGGATTAAAAGAAATAACATGGGAGTTTTGTTAACCAAAGTCGATGCAGAGCAGTGGTAGTGTGTGGGTGTTTGGTTTGAGGGGTCAAGGGTTCGACCCTTGCCCTTGACAGTTTTTATAATTTAAACAAATTTTTAGTGTTTTAATCACAGATTCCTCGTTTTAACTCCGTTTCGACCTGTTTCAGTTGCGTTAGAACCAGAACTCCATTTCGAACATAATAAAATAATAAAATTCATATTTAAACTTGAAAACGTAGTCGCGTATAATTACGCTTATGTAAATATAATCGAATACGATTACATGATTTTAGTTAAACGATTATAAAGTCACGCGTACTTACGTATGCATGATTTTAACAATCTAACATACGTGTGTTGACACGTATGTGAGTTCAAACACCAAACGACATTTCGAATAACACTAAGTTATGGTTAAACCACAGATTCTTCGTAGAGGATTATCTACGCGAGTTCATGTGTTTGATCATTCTGCTACAATCAAAGGTGCGTACACGGCCCCTTTCTTACTTTAACTGTTTTGGGGGAGAAAACATGTGCAACAAACATTTTAGATACATATCACTTGCATGAGTTAGCTGTTTACTATAAGTGCAAACATAGCATTACAAAGCCTTACATTTCGAACCGTTTAGTTTGCCGTAGCGCAAAGCGTGGTAGTTGGAAATAGATCTATTAGGTTTGACAAACCTCACTTGGTAAATGGGATCTATGCAGGTGTTTGACTGACCAAACACACATTACTATTGTTTGTGCTAGACAATAGTGGCAAGGCAAAAACATGCTATAGCATGGCAATCGTCAGCTTCGGTGTCGACCACTTATGTAAATAGTACAATGACTAGCTATCATGACTATGCAACGTGTGATTATGTTATCTGTAAACTTTATATTCAAACTGTGGTTTCAACACTTGTGAATGCTTAAACCTGTGTATGCACCAACCTTTGTGTTGACTTGATTTACATGTTTTCTCAGGACACTAAAGCACAAGCAAGGACAAGCAGGGACTAGGACGTTGAGTCTCATGCATACAGTTTACTTTAGTTGTTGGGTTAAAACATTGAGCATTGTATTTATGGTTTTGCAATAGTTATTTTCTATTATTAGTTTTCAAACGCTTCCGCAAATGTTAAACTTTGATTTTACAAATTAAGACCAAAGGTATGTTTGAAAATCATATAGAGGTCTTCGTTATGTCTAATGATCTGAGATCCTGGTTTGTCACGTTCCCAAACGGTATGATTCCGTTAGTTGAAAATTGGGGGTGTGACACGTTAAACTTTCATAACTATTCGTACAGATCGTCACCTATACGAATAATTAATCGGTTTAGCTTTCCGGAACAATAACCGTTAGGATTTTGTTTTGTTTAATCTCACATACGTTTATACACCATAATAGCACATCAAGTATTTATGTTTCCACACTGTGTTGTCTGACATGTTTTCTGACTGTTAAACCCTAAGGTTTCAGTCAAATTCAGACAATCGTATTATAGTTTCATGTTAATCAAATGCATCAATAGTCTAAACATAGTTTCACGAAATGTGTACCTGAGTTACTGTACATGTTTTACTGTTGCGATCACTGTTCCGGCACGTGTCCGGCACTGATGTTACAATTTTTATAGTGGACCTAGCTACATTTTGTGTGCATAACTTTTGATGACATATTTTGGTGAATCACTTTTGTAGATCTTGTGCAGATACAAGATTGATAAATCAATGATTCCTTTGGGTGGATTTACTTAGTTAAATTATGAACATGACAATGTAATTTAACTTTGTAATTCTATATCAATGCCATATTATCATTTCTCATTTATATATCATGTGCCATACAAACAATCTGATCACTATGATTATCAAACGATATCGCGCCCCGAGAATCTTCCGCCCGACGGAAAGTCGATCCAGCCCGCCGGCTCGGGGTGTGACAGATTGGTATCAGAGCCATGGTTATAGAGAAATATAGGTCATCTTGTTTCAAACGGTTTGGCCTATACTATAACCTAGGGACCCTTATGTAGAGAACATAGGACTAAGGAATTATTTGCATATGTTACATCATTTGATCATGAGTACTAACTGATAACATTTCAGTTAAGATCGAAATATCACAAGGCAACCACCATCACCACCTCATTCTCCTCCACCCGAGGTGGAGCCAGCGACTGCTGCACTGGCAACCCTGATTACTGAGCAGTTGGTTGCAATCATTCCTGATATCATCAATAGGATCAGGAGCAGTGAAGAGTATGCTAGGAGTTTCCCACCTGTCACCACCAAGTAGGGGTGTTCATCGGGTCGGATAACGAGTTATTCGGGTTGGGAAATTTTTTGGTCTATCCGAAACCCGACCCGACCCGAAAAACCCAAAAACCTGAATTCGTTCATCCGAATAACCCGAACAACCCTGTTTTTTTCGGGTTGTTCGGATATCCAACCCGAAAAAACCACTTTTTGCATATCTGAAACCCGACCCGACCCGAAAATAAAATCATATTATCCGACCCGAATCACCCAAAAAAGATTTCGGATACGGTTTTATCGGGTTTCGGATACGATTCGGATTTCGAATTTTTTCGAGTTTCGGATATATTGAACACCCCTACCACCAAGGGAAAATAACCTGTGGAAGGTGACACCAGTAAGAAATCCAAACATCGTCCTGCTAAAAAGCGAAAGGGACCCATGAACTTCACGGAAGCTACACCTATCAGTCAAGTTATGCCAGACATGACCTGGGTTAGTGGACACTACAAGGGAAAGGCCCCTCTTTGTTCAGCTTGTAACTATTATCACAAAGCTGAACTTCCATGTGTACAATGTACCCGCTGTGGGAAGGCAGGCCATTGGATGCACTAAGTGTGGTTTTCACCACAAGGAAGACAAGCCGTGTAGTCACTGTCTGAATTGTGGGAGAAAAGGACACTGGACTCAGGAGTGTCGTATTGCTCCAAAACAGAAAACGAGAAAAAGAGCTAACGCACCTGTTTCCTCTTAACACAACCACCACTGCTACACCTGCGGAATACTTGGACATTTCGCAAGAGACTGCCCTAGGAGGAAGCCTCCAACAGCTCCAACGGTTCCAACCGTACCGACAGCTACCGAGGAACTACTCGCTCTACCAGCTCTAGACGTACGCTCGGAGTTGGATCACTTCGAAGGTATGTCATTTTAACATTGTGTATTTGACTATGTACTATGATAATGTTAAAAATTGTATATTATGTGGTAGTTTTAGCATTGTTGTAAAAGTCGTTAGACGCTAGTCGGGCGGCGAGGTATCGTCTAGGGATTAATTGGGATTAATCGAGATTAATCGGCGCTAGGCGGATTGGAATTTTTATATGTAATTTTACAAATATATATTATATACACACATAAATATCAATAATTTAATATTAACAACAACAACCTTACCCAGTATATTCCCACTTTTCAGTAGGGTCTAGGGGGAAGGATAGATACAAACCTTACCCCTATCCCAATTGGGATAGAGAGGCTGCTCCGAAAGAGTCCCCGGCTCAAAGTTATCGTTCGAAGTTGATCATCTCAATGATTTTAACGTTATTTTCACAAAATAATTAAAATAACGTTAAAATTAGTGCATTTTTACTTTTGCCCCTTAAGGGCCCACACATATATACATTATATGTATGCACCGCAAATAGGGCGTATATCAATAATTTAATATAATAATTTAAATAATTTTAAAAAATAAACTTAAAAATAGTAAGTCAAGTACTTCAAAGTTCAAACTTAAACACCGAGTTCAAAGTTTAGAGACGAATTTCAATGTTAAGTTGTTGGATTCGATGTTTTAGATACGTATTAAGGATTTTAGGTTAAGAAATGTCTAAATAATCATGAAATTGGTCCCTTTTTACTACAAAAAAAGTCAAAAAAAATAAAAAATCTGACTAGGCCGCCTAGGCCGACTAGGCCGCCTAGCCCCGCCTAGGCCGAAATCGACTCAGTAAATGGCCGCCTAGCGCTGTGACATTTCATTCTTTACTGCGAGGTAATTTCCTAAATTCATAAATTAACATTTTAATAAACTAAATCATGATTGAATATGTATACATATCTATATATATACATATGTGATTTTGTGTATATATGTAAGGAAATTATAAGATGAAACAAATCACAAATGACGTTGCATAGAATTGCCGAATTACGCGAAATTTTGACTTTGGTCAAAATTTCTACACCATTCTTTCCTTCCCCAAGCCTCCAAACTCGACCAGCCCCTTCCTCATCACTTCTGGAACCTTAAACACCCTTCAAACATCAGTTCTAATCAATTCCAAGTGATATCCAAGCCCAAGATCAAGTGGAACCAATAATCAAGCTCCAAAAGTTGGATTTTTGGTGATTTTCAAGCCAATCCTTGGCCAAGTAAGTTTTAAACTCAATCCTTGGTTATAATAGCTTCATATGACTTAAACAAACATGTTTGGATGATTGGTGAAGTTTGAAAATTATTAGAATTCAAAAACCCATTGAAAATGGTGTTTTGTTCAAAACTCGAATTTTTCGAAGTTGTCAAAATTGAGATTTTTCTTCACAAAACTATATATATATGTTAAAAACAAGATTATGGAGATTTTGGCCCGGCAAAAGTGCAAAAAAATCGAGTTTGGCTCACAAAAAACCTTGGATGGCACATAGCTGGACGCAGCGGCCCGGGCATGGCTCAGCGCGGCCCATGCGCGGCCCCAGCGCGACACATGCGCGGCCCCAACAAGACACGGGACGCGGCCCCTAGACCAGGCCATCCTCGAGCCACACCGGACTCGATTTCGTGAACCGTTTTGCAATCCAGGTACCTGATTTTTATCTTATTTCTGATTAAAATTCCGGTTTCAATACTGAACTTAATTTAAGCATTGATTTTCAATAGGAAAACATATTCTTAATCGATTTCGCTTTCTGAACTCGATTTTGCGAACCGTTTTGCAATCTGATGACCTGATTTTTGTCTGATTTTTGATTAAAACTCCGGTTTCAATACATAACTTAATTTAAGCATTAATTTTCAATAGGAAAACATATTCTTAATCAATTTCGCGTTCCGACCTCGATTTCGAGAACCGTTTTGCAATTCGATGACCTGATTTTTGTCTGATTTCTGATTAACACTCCGGTTTCAATACAGGACTTAATTCAATCTTTGAAATTTAATACGAAAACATATTCTCAATGGATTTCGCGTTCCAGACTCGATTTTGCGAACCGTTTTGCAATCCGATGACCTGATTTTTATCTGATTTCTGATTAACACTCTGGTTTCAATACAGGATTTAATTCAATAATTGAAATTCAATACGAAAACATATTCTCAATTGAATTCGCATTTCGAACTCGATTTTGCAATCAATTTCATAACCCGGAAACCCGATTTTTGATCTAAAAGTCGATTAGGATTCTGGTTTTAACAACGGAATGCAATTATCATTAATCTACAATCAAATGAGTATAAGAACTCAATTACTAAACAGAATCAGTGATTTTAACATTACAAATTAACGGATGACCTTATGACATTGATTCTGAATAAATACGTGATTCAGAATCAGTTTGATGAATTGAATTACATTATCCTTGATATTTAATGTCAAGGAATGTTCTGATAATCCAAATTGGATACAAAGAACTTATAAAACCTTAACGATATGCATAATTCGATTGAAGCTGTGTGTAACATTGCAACAACACCGGTGAGTTTCATAGACCCCCTTTTAAATGTTTTGTTTTCTAAAACTCGGGGATAGGCATTACAATAACATTATGGTTAAATAATTCAATTACAATGACATGATTATATGTTGTCTGTGCATTTCAACTCTTGTTTGATGATTACATGAAAATTGTACCATGCTATCGTAAAAGTCCTCACATAACAACTATAACCAATAAACTCATGAGGAGCCGAATGACAACAATGATAGTACTATCGGGCTGACAACCCCATTCACGGATAGGTAGCATCTACCCTTTTGTGAATGCCTGTTACCATTTATTATATTTGAAGATAACAGCTTAATGCAACGATGGCATTAAGAGTGAGGCTAAGGTCTTACATTCGGGTATTACCGGTAATTACATTACAGTCACATAGGCTTTGGTTATAGGTTTTCATGGTGAATCATATTCATATAGTTGTGTATGCCTTCATATTCAACATGTCATAACATATCATATCATGTTATCATATCTATGAACTCACCAGCATTCTTGCTGATCTTTTATATAAGAAAACATTTTTCAGGAAGGAGGTAACAAGTGTGAAAGTGAGGATGCACGATTAAAAGACACATTTAGTAACTTATAACTGGTTAATGTCGTTTAAGGATGTTGAAACTTAATGTATAATATTTTAATTATGATGTAACATATAATGTGTATGGTTTGCCATGTATGATACAAATGTAACAATCAGTCACACCCATCTCTGCGACCTCACCATCAAGCTTCCGCAACATGTTACAACAGTTACTGACTTCATGCGTCATTCAGTGACTATATCAGGTAAAGTGAGAGATGGGGGTGTGAAAGGTTGGTATCAGAGCCATGGTTATAGGGAATTAGGTTAATTGAAAACCTAGTCTATAACCTTAGGCTCATGTGAACACACATAGAGTGCCAGGAGACATGAATTTTAGTTATGTGCATAATGTATGATGTCACGTTTACTGGTACTATTACTATCATTACTTAACATTTGCAGTATGTGAATGTTGTTAAAAAACTTGTTACAGCAATGCCGAAGCCCTTAAAAGACTATATTGTGGAAGTGATACCGAGAGTTATACTGGATGATACCCCCTCGGGATCAAGCTCTTCGGATGATAAACCTAACCCTGATAACCAAATACCGGTAGCATCCCAGGGGGCAGCATCAAGGGTTTCATCGTATGCTCCTTCTCGTTCTCCTGCAAGGACCCCACCAATGCCAATGCCTGAGGACATTGGTGGGCAGAGTTTCCATCCTGAGGATTTTTTTGTGTCTGTAACTTCCCTTACTCCTGAACCTAGTACTAGGAGTAGACAAGCCCGTATTAGAACAGGATGGCTTCCTACTGGACAACTTGCATCTCGAGACCTACCCCCTCCTAACTATGAAGAGGGAGAATCCTCTACCCAAGCAGAGATGCGAGCACAACTTCAGAGGGTCGCTGCAGAACTGCAAGATACTCGTGAGCAGCTGATGGGAACACACAGGCGACTAGACGGGGCATATGACACCATTCGACAAAACCATTACTCTTGGGAACAGGCAAATGCAGCCCAACAGAACTTGATAGAGCAGTTCTGTGGTTTGGAATCCGATTCTGTGGCATGGACTAGGACGTTAGCAGACCAGATATGAGGGTCGTCAGAGCATTTGGATGCCATGGAAGCAAGTGCTGCAGCTTGGAGACATGTCTTTGAGGATCTATTCAGGGATCAACGAATACGATTGAAAGGTATCACGAAGAGTCCTTAACTCAGTTGACAGGATTGAATCAGTTGTTAGTGGGTATAACGTTGGTGGTAGCTTTTATGTATTTCCTTTCATTCCTACCATTCATGGGTAGGGGATATGGGAAGTAGGGAAGATGGTTTTCCCGAAATTTTGTTAACTAAAGGTGTGTGTAGTTATGTGTGGGGAGTAAGTGTATGGGTGGTGTAAATGTCGGGTCTATAACCAATAAGACCAATCGAGTGATTTTCCCTTGTAATTACAAATACTCGATGTAACTTTGCGGGTATAAATGATGGATAAAATTATGTATTTCTTTCTTGCCATTTCAATTTATTTAATCATATGTATACAAAACAATAATTAAAATGAGATAAGTTAGAATGATCAAGGAAAATAATTTGCAAATATGACTCGCCAGCATAATTGGAAATTACGACCATGGGCATTATAATAAATCTTAAAAATTAGGGTAGAAAATAAATAAAACTGAAACGAGTTAAGCCAAAAATAAATAATTATAAATTGAATAAATAAAAAAATAATAATAATAATAACAATTTCAGATGACGAAATACATGACAAGCACATGAGATTACAATACATATTAATAATAGATGACGAGGGTATCAATTTCAAGTAACAAAAACAATAAATATTATGTATGACTACATGTACGGTTGTTTCAATTACTTAATATGATGGATGTAATGTAATAGCGCAAGGACACGATCGTGGTATATCGAAGGGGTGGTGGGTTGGTGGTTGGGCATTATGCTCTACATATACCCTATACATAAACTACCCTCGATATATCGGGAAAGTGTCAGTGTGCGAAGGATTGTGAATGCATGTGTTATGTAGCAATTTCGTGAATTCAGTGACACCATGAACAAAATATCAAATCAATTTCTTGATATTACTATGATGAAAATTCTTATATGAAAATAAGATAGCAAGTAATAATTTCATATCTTGATATATGTTAAAGTTGATCTTAACTATATTCATGTTATTCACTTAGACTATGCCTCCTACACGTGGACGACCACGTCGGAATAACATTGAAACAGAAAACAATAACAATCTCCCACCAGAAACAGTGAATGCTAATACAAATACTAGTGGAAATGAAAACAATAACAATCCCCCACCAGAAACAATAAATGCTAATACAACTACTGGTGGAACTGGGAACAATGAAAATCTTCCACCAGAAACAGCAAACGCCAACACAAATGCTGAGAGTCAAAATTTTACCGACGCTGAAATGATTAGGATTTTTCGGGAGGAAGTGACTGCCGCAATTCCTAATTTTATAACTTAGTTTCAACAACACATGTCTTCAACTTCGGATAGAAATAATAATAATGCTAAAACAATATTGGAGGTAACACCGAAGTACATGCTTCTGGATTTGATCGTACTAATCTTGAACCACGTCAACAAGGATGCACGTATAAGTACTTTGCATCCTGTAATCCACCCACTTTCTTTGAGAAAGAAGGAGCGTCTGGACTCCTAAAATCGGTGGAAGAAATGGAAACAATGCTAAAAATTAGTCAATGCTTAGAGAAACATCAAGTTCTATATGCAACATGATCATTAAAAAGCCAAGTCCTCACTTGGTGGAATACACAAGTGAGAACATTGGGAACAACAGTTGTTGATCAAATGACCTAGAATGAGTTCAAGACATTGATTACAGCTGAATATTATCCCATGAATGAAATGCGAAATTGGAGGAAGAATTTTGGAATCACTCCATGGTGGGAGCAGAACACCAGAAGTACACTGATCGATTTCATGAACTCACATGTTTGTTACCCCACTAGGGATGGCAAAAAAACCCGAGCCCGACGGGTTTACCCGACATCCGCTACATATGGGACGGGTATTCCCAAACCCGATGGGTATTGGGCCGGGTATGGGATTAATTTTAAAAATTTTTGCGGGTATGGGACGGGCTTGGGATTTGTTCATATACCCGTTTACCCGGCCCGATTACCCGATTATATATACCCGTTTACCCGTCCCGTGTACCCGATCATAAATATCATTTATATACATTTGAGTTAATAGAATTTGTTTCTTTTTTAATCCTTTTGAACTTTAGAAATTGTTTATATAATTTGTTCCTTTTTTTATTTTATTTTTTTTTGTGGCAACTACAAAAATACTTTTGAACCATTTTGTTAATAATTGATATTTTTTGGTTTATCTTGAACAATGATAATCAACTTATAACATTTTGAAATTTCATGTTATGTGATATATTAATAGCTTGTTATTGGCATATTTAACATATACTTTTTTGGTTATAAAAAAATAAATTTATTATTAGTTACCCGATACCAGACGTGTTTTAAGCCAGTTATTCTCAACGAATATATTTAGCTAAACTCGCCGGGATACCAGAAACCCGCCGGGATACCCGATACCCGACGGGTAAATACCCGATAGATACCCGATGGGAATTGGGACGGGTATGAGACATACTTTTATAAACGGGTATTGGACTGGGATTACTCAAACCCGTCCCAAACCCGGCCCATTGCCATCCCTATACCCCACATGTTTCCAACTGAGATTAAACTTGTGGAAAAGTACATTAAAGGCCTAGTTCCACAAATTCGTAACACAGTAATGGTTGCAGAGCATAATGATCTAAAGAAAATTATTATTTTAGTAGCTAAGCTTGCCGATGAGGCGGTAAGAAGTGGAACTTTGGTTAAGAAAGGAAAAACAAGTGACACTAATCTCAACAAATCCACAAATACCAGCAAATTCGCTTCTGGTAACACCAGAAATGCTACTGCCATGAAACGCAAGTGGCAGGATAAAGGGAAGAAGAAGATGCAGGAAGAAGGCAGTAAGGCTACAACAGTCAAAAGCTATGGAGCAATTGCGCAAGAGAAGAAAGTGTACCAAGGACCAACACCTAAATGCACCAAATGTCCATTCCATCACTTAGGGCCATGCCCTGTGTGTGGAAATTGTAAGCAAACTGGACACTTTACGAGTTATTGTAAAGCACCAGCAAGACCACTCCATCAGGTGCCTTATCAAGCTCCATTACAACAATGTTAACCAAACACTAGGGCCTGTTATAAATGTGGGAGTATGGAGCATTTTATGAAAAATTGTCCTACTAATGCCAAACCCACGGATAATAAATTACCAGTTGAACAGGCCAGAGGACGAGCTTTTCAGATCGAGGCAGGTGAAGCTAAAAACAATCTGGATGTTGTCACGGGTACGTTCATTCTCAAAGATCATTATGCATCTATTCTATTTGATACTGGGGCTGATAGAAGTTTTATTTCGCATAAGTTCGCATTGTTACTTTCTCTACCTAAGATTAGTATAGGGCAAGCATATAATGTTGAACTTGCAAATGGAAAATCTATTCAATCCACACATATCATTCAAGGCTGTGCCTTAAATCTTAATGATCATATCTTTAAAATAGATCTTATTCCAATAGAATTGGGTAGTTTTGATGTTGTCATCGGCATGGATTGGCTTTCGAAACAAAAGGCGGAAGTAGTGTGCCATGACAAATCTATCCGTATACCTCTAAACACAGTTGAAATGTTAGTGGTCCAAGGTGAACGAGCAAATAGAGCACTAGGGCTTATTTCTTGTATGAAAGCTCAGAAGTGTCTCAGGAAAGGCTATGAAACTTTTTCTAGCCTATCTTATCAATGGAGATCATGAGGAAAAGCGCATTGAAGATATTCCAGTAGTTAGAGATTTTCTCGAAATCTTTCCCGAAGAATTGACTGGATTGCCTCCTTTGCGACAAGTTGAATTTTGTATTGACTTGATTCCGGGAGCAGGCCACGTGGCTAAGGCTCTATATCATCTTGCACCTTCAGAAATGCAGGAATTATCGAGTCAACTTCAAGAACTACTCGACAGAGGATTCATTAGACCCAGCTCGTCGCCTTGGGGAGCACCAATACTGTTTGTCAAAAAGAAGGACGGGTCCTTCAGGATGTGCATCGATTATCGAGAACTCAATAAACTTACGATTAAGAATCGTTATCTGTTGCCACGTACTGATGATCTTTTTGACCAACTTCAGGGAGCCACTTATTTTTAAAAAATCGACCTTAGATCGGGATACCATCAAGTACGAGTCTTTGAAGAAGATATTTCTAAAACTGCTTTTCGAACCCGATACGGAGATTATGAATTCTTAGCAATGCCGTTCGGGGTAACAAATGCACCTGCAATCTTCATGGACTTAATGAACCGGGTATGTAGACCCTATCTGGATAAATTCGCAATTGTGTTCATTGATGATATCCTTATCTATTCCAAAAGTCCAAAGGATCATGAACGACATTTAACTCAAATTCTCACTTTACTGAAACATGAGAAACTCTATGCCAAATTCTCTAAATATGAATTTTGGCTACGGGAAGTCCAGTTCTTGGGACATATAGTCAGTGAGAAAGGTATACAAGTTGATACAAGCAAGATAGAGGCTATCAAGCGATGGGAAGCACCTACCACTCCAACAGAAATCAGACAATTCCTGGGATTGGCAGGGTACTACCGTTGGTTTATAAGAAATTTTTCAAAAATAGCCTTATCTTTAACAATGTTGACCTAGAAGGATAGAAAGTTCGACTGGGATGAGCCACAGGAGGAAGCATTTCAATTATTAAAACAAAGACTTTGCAAGGCACAGAAGACTTTGTGGTCTATTGTGATGCTTCTAGACAAGGATTGGGAGTTGTATTCATGCAAAGAGATAAGGTAATAGCATATGCTTTCCGACAATTAAAGATACATGAAAAGAATTATACAACTCATCCATCGCGTACCGCCATGGATTTCGGGATTCAAATCCCCCGCCCATCCATCGCGTACTGCCATGATGGTTCTTATGGGCCATCGCGTACCGCGATGGGTCCCTGAAGAGCCTAATAGGCCCAATTTCAATGGTTTGATCCATTCGTCGCCATTTTCACGCTTACGAACTATCGTTTGGCCTCGTTTGAATTTCCAAGTTCAGTGTTTGAGCCTTTTGTGAGGTTTCTTGTGTTTTGTTAGACGATGTGATAAACGTTCACCAACGTTTATGTTTTCCTAGACACGTGTGTGCGTGTTGCGATAATTCACCGAATTATCGTGTTTGTTTCAGTGTTCGTACCATCATGCCACGTGTCACACTAAACTAAACTAATTCTAGTGCCACGTGTACAAATAGAAATTAAATAATCATTTAAATAAATAGTAAGCTGACCTGGAATTTACGGGGTGTCACATCATCCCCTTGTAAGAAAGAATTTCGTCCCGAAATTCAGCTTGCGTTGCCAGTGTTTGTCTGTTCCGCGAACAGGTGTGGGTATTTCTACTTCATCTGGTCTTCACGTTCCCACGTGAATTCCGGTACGCATCGCGAATTCCATCGCATTTTCACAATTGGTATCTGGTTGAGCTTGAGCTTCTTGATTTCCCGGTCCATAATTTCCACCGGTTCCTCAACGAAGTTTAGTTGTTTGTCGATCTGTATCTCCTCAAGAGGAATAACAAGTGTTTCATCAGATAGACACTTCTTGAGGTTCGAGATGTGAAACACGTTGTGTACGCTGCTCAGCTCGTTTGGCAGGTTTAGTTCATAGGCCACAGGGCCTATTCGTTTGGTGATCTCGAAAGGTCCGATGTAGCGAGGATTCAACTTTCCTCGTTTTCCAAACCGAATGACTCCCTTCCAGGGCGAGACCTTGAGCAACACTCTGTCTCCCACCTGGATTTCCAATGGTTTGCGGCGTTTGTCAGCATAGCTTTTCTGTCTGTCTCGAGCTGCTGCCATTCGTTTGCGTATCTGCACGATATTCTCAGTCATTTTGTGCACAAGTTCGGGGCCGGTCAGTTGGCTCGAATGGTGCAGCGTGTATGCTTGTATGGTAGCTGTTGTTGTACGAGAACTCAACTAGAGGTAGATGAGTCTCCCAGCTACTTCCAAAATCAATAACACATGCACGGAGCATGTCTTCAAGTGTTTGTATAGTTCACTCGCTCTGCCCATCAGTCTGCTGATGATAAGCGGTACTCATGTCCAATCTCGTGCCCAAAGCCTTGTGTAAGGACTTCCAGAAGTGCGACATGAATCGACTGTCGCGATCAGAAATGATTGAGATTGGTACTCCATGTCGAGTGACCACTTCTTTCAGATAAATCCGAGTGAGTTTGTCCAATTTGTCAGTCTCCTTGATTGGTAGAAAGTGTGCAGACTTCGTTAGTCGGTCTACGATAACCCAGATAGTATCGCAACCACTTGACGTCTTAGGTAGTTTAGTTATAAAGTCCATGGAAATTTGTTCCCATTTCCATATTGGTATTTCTGGTTGCTAAAGTAGACCTGATGGCTTAAGGTACTCAACTTTAACCTTTGAGCATGTCAAGCACTTACCTACGTAAGTTGCAATTTCAGCTTTCATGTTCAGCCACCAATAGGTCGTCTTTAGATCATGGTACATCTTGTCAGATCCTGGATGTACTGAATATCGGCTCTTGTGTGCTTCATCCATCACCACATTTCTAAATCCTCCGTGGTGTGGAATCCAGATTCGATCCATGAAGTAGTATGCTCCGTCGGTCTTTGCCTCCATATGCTTTTCCATGCATCGCAAGGATTCCTGAGTGAGGTTTTTGACCTTCAGAGCTTCCTGTTGAGCGTTCCGGATCTGTTGTGGCAGTCAGAGTGAATCGTAAGTTGTAATGCGTGTACGCTTTTGGTTGTTTCCTTCTGGCTTAACGCGTCGGCCACTACGTTTGCCTTACCAGGATGGTATTTGATAGCGCAATCATAATCGCCAATGAGTTCGACCCATCTTCTCTGCCTCATGTTCAACTCTTTTTGGTCGAAGATGTGTTGTAGGCTCTTATGATCGGTAAAGATGGTTGATGTGTTGCAAAACACATCTGTTTTTCCATTTGTTTTTATTGAGTTTCTGTACAGTTTATTGGTTTTTAGAGTCGATTTAAGCTGGTTCTTCACAATTCTATGATTTTATGCTTGCAGGTTATAAACACATCATTTTAGCACAAAAGATCAAGAAAACGAGCTCCCGGTTAGAGAAGAACAGACCCGAAGATAAAGAGGAGAAAAAAGCTGGATTTTGTGCCCTTCGCGTATCGCGAGGACTTCAAGAAAACCTGTCGCGTAACGCGACAGGTGGAAATTACCAAAATACCCCTCACTTAATAATGCCGGTTGACCCGACTATTTTGTCGGGTAGTGGAACCCGTCGCGCTACGCGAAGGGTTTGGAGGAACCTGTCGCGCTACGCGACAGGGTTAAATTTCCAGAATTTCGAGTTTTAAACTTTGGAAACGGCTGGAGTCGAGGAGATTCGACTTGGGACGATCAGAGAAGACCCTGGAGGCGATTAGAGGCTAGAGAACGAGATTGGAGTCGATCTTAATCATCGGGAAGCCCTAGACGAGTGATCCGAAGGGTGTAACGTGATCGGTTTACTTTTTTTATCTTGTTTCTCATGTTTTCTTACTTTAAACAGATTATGTATTATTTACATATGATGTTTCTTGGCTAAACTCTTAGAACTATCTAGGTTGGATGATTATACATGTTTGATTTTGGTTTAATTCGGTTTTAGAACATTATGATGTGATGGATTTATGATTTAAAGACTTGGTTTTGAATATTGGATGTGTATGTGTATCTTGGATTGTTAAATGATTGATATTATTTTCCTCATGTGTCTTGGTGATTGTCTGTCACATAATAGGTGCATGCTAGAATCAATTACTGTGTGTTTTTGATTAGTGGATGAGTTGCTTTGGCCGAGTGATTCATAGGAATGTTTTATTATGATTTAAATGATTAAGATGTGCAACTTGCTTCAACAGCCGTGAGGTGAGAAGTTGTCGATAAGTCTTGGATGTTGGATTTCTAGTTAGAGCCTTTGTGAGAAGATCTTTCTAGTATGTCTATCAAATCATGTTTATCGAGTCCAATAGGAAAACCCAAGTTATCCCTAGCATTTAAGTGAACTGTGACTTTCGCGCCGTGAGGTAGAGTGTTTAACAGTTATTTCTTAGGTGTTTTGAGATTATCGTACTGTGAGGTAGATAATCTAGCGGATACTTCATAAGTAGTTGGATGACCTGTGAGGGAAATCCATGTGTCCGGTGGTTTAACGGCTTTTAGGACCCTTAGTTGACTATCCTTGAGAAGGGTCGAGGGTGCTCTAGGTTTCCTTTGAGTTTAGTATTTTAAGATCCCGGTATCATATTAGTTCCATCCCCGATAGAACCTTGTCAAACATGTATATGATTCAAACCTAGGTAGTGTTTTTTTCCTTCCCTGATTTAGTCGTTGTCTGCTCGTCTGTTTTCATTTCTAAGTGTTTATTAAATATTTTAGTTGTTAGTAGAAACCCCCCTTCCTTATTATTATTTTATTTAAGTACAAAATTGTGTATAGATAAGTCCTAGAGTCTAGTTAGTACAGTCTGTAGAAGTCTGTGGGTTCGATATCTGGACTTACTTTTGTCTTGCTGCATACGGTAGGTACACTTGCCTGTCGGTAGCTTAGGTTTTAGAGAGTCTAGATTTATTACTTTGTGTCTAGTTTATAGTCGGTTTTTAGTTAGTTTTATAGCTAAGCTCCGTCGACATCAAGTTTTTGGCGCCGTTGCCGGGGACTTCTTAGTCGATTGTGCTAACTAGTTCTTTGTCTTGTCTGTGCATATTTGTTTTTAGTTTTATTTCATTTCTTTTCATTTAGTTTATTTTATTTTATTTCTTTCTGATTCAATTTTTTTTATTGCAGGTTTGGTAGTGTATGCCACACTTACGCTCACACGGACCGCCACCTGAGCTTTATTTGCCTTCAAGGAGCGATTCGCGGGACTTTTCTAAAGGTTCTACGAGCGAGGTAAGTGCTTCTACTCCCATTTCTGCTAATTCTTCTGAGCACACTCCATCTTCTTCTTCTACTTCTTCCACCCATTCTAGTCCACGCTTGCACTTTGTTCCACCCATGGAGGCGCGTCGCACGGTTCACCAGCAGGCCACTGCGGGGTTCACAGGGCTTAATAACCCCATTTTACTGCCACCGATCCCGAATGAAAATTCATGGCAGATTCCTTCATATATCCCGAATGAGATCCATTCTTTCCGAATGGCCCCCGATGAGACCTATTATCTTGCTTGGGAGAGGTTCCAAAACCTTCTAAGCCGATGCTCCCAACATGGTTTGTCTGAATGGGCCCTTGTAGAGAAATTCTACAATGGGCTCACATTTGAGACTCGTGCCAGATTTGACACTTCTGCAGGAGGCCACCTCATGGGTAAGAGGGATGTGGCTGAATGTAATGATTTATTTGAGAGTTTTGCTCAGGCCGAGTATGAGCAGCGGTCTTCGAATAGGAATTCAACTCCTATCACTAGTTCTTCCTCGTCATTGAGGGGTGTTCATCATGTGAACACGGACACTAGTGTTGCTGCTGCTCTTGAGTCTTTAGCTAGGGATGTCAAGGAATTAAGAATGAGAGTAGACAGGTGTGAGATCTGCAGAGGTGGTCATGCCACTTCTGAGTGTTTGGTGAGCCAGGAGCAGGCTAACTATCTAGGAGGGCAAGGTAGGTTTGGACAGTCTTATAACCCCGGTTTGGGAAATTCTCAGAACCAAACCTATAGATCTTCAGGTAATCCCCCTGGTTTCCATCATAGTTATCATCAAAACCAGGGGCAGGGTCAGCCTAGTGGTAGTTCTGGTAGCACTTCAGGTGCTGGTGGTGGTTTGGGTAGGATAGAGGAATTATTGACTCAGTTAGTGGCTAAGGATGCCACTACACAGAAGATCCTACATGAACATGACGTTCTCCTCAAGAACCAGCAATCTGCGTTCTTGGATTTACAGCGAACGGTTGGTGACATCACCAAACGGTTGGATGAACGACCCCAAGTTCAGTTCCCGGGTCAGCCCCAAACCAACCCAAACGCCCACGTTAAGGCGGTCACTACCCGTTCTGGAGGAGGTAGAGGAGAGGTGTTCATGCCACCCGTGTTAGTTGAGGTTGAGGAGAGCGAGAGAGTGGTTCCACCGGTTGATGTAGATGAGGAGGAACCGATGGATGAGGAAATTGAAATGGAGACTCCTAGGAGGGTGCCCCCGAGGCTAGTCCCAGCAAGTACCGCACCTAACAGTGAGTCTCCCGTTGAGAAGCCGGCAGTTGGTAAGCCGGTTGTGTTTAAACCCACCACGGAGATTGATCTTACCCGTGTTCCTTATCCTGCGCGTTTAACTAATCAAAAACACGCTAAGGAATACGGGCACTTTCTTGACATGTTTAGACAACTCAAGATCAATCTCCCATTTATTGAAGCCCTTCAGCACATACCCAAGTATGTGAAGTTTCTCAAAGAGTTGTTGAAGGGTAAGGACAGTTTAGGAGAGGTCGCCAACGTACCATTGAGTGCGGGTTGTTCCGCGGTGATTTTAAACAAGCTTCCCGAAAAGCTTGCGGATCCGGGAATGTTTACTATCCCGTGCTTATTTGGAGATGATGTGAGGAGGTATGCTCTGGCGGACTCAGGGGCTAGCATCAATCTGATGCCATATTCTCTTTACGAGGAGCTAGCCCTTGATGAATTGTCCCCCACACGCATGACCTTGTCGTTGGCGGATCGGTCGGTTAAGTGTCCACGGGGGATTCTGAAGAATGTATTAGTCAAAGTGGATAGGTTTATGTTTCCCGTGGATTTTGTTGTGATGGACATGGAGGCAGACACGGCTGTTCCCATCATTTTGGGGCGCCCATTCTTGCGCACCGCCAAGGCGATTATAGACGTGTATGAAGGAAAACTCACTTTTAGAGTGGGTGATGAGAGCGTTTGTTTGAAGGTGGCAAAGTCTATGAGGGCCGGTGGTGAATTAGTCCATAAAGATGAGGGTGAGTTAATGAATCATGATGTAGGTGTGAATGAAGTCATGAGAGGAGGACCAGGGGATGTTGGTGATTGTGGTCTTGATGAGATTGTAGGGGAGGAGATCTCTTTGGATCCTCCCATCTGAGTTGATGATTGTGAGCTCTTGGGTTAAACTCCCAAGTGTATAGTTTGTAGATTTTAGTTTTTCATGTGTTCATTTTCGTTTGTTTGCTTTCGTTTTTGTGCGTTTTAATGTGTTTTGCAGGTTTTTGATCGATTTGATGCCATAATGATGAATTGGAGTCACCAGGTATGTATTTCTGAGCTTTAGAAGGGTTTTGGATGGTTGGGAATGATTTGGGGTGAAAATTTTGGCTAAGGCATGAAAATTCCAGAAACTTTCTGGAAAAATGACCCCGTCGCGTCACGCGACACCCACAGGGCCATCTGTCGTGCTACGCGAGAGATTTTGGTCAACAAGCGGGTCAAACTTTTGTCGCGTATCGCGACGGCCATTCGAGATCCTGTCGCGGTACGCGACGGGTCCGGGAATGCTTAAAAGTGTTTAAAAAACCCTAGTTTTCAAATTTTACCCCCAATTTCCTTTCATACATCGTGTTCACTACCGTAGGAGGCTTTCTAAGTTCATTTTTGTTGCATTGAATTGATGTTTTTCAAATTTTTAGTTAGTTTTTTTTATTTTTATTTTATTTGTTTGATTTGTTTTTCTTTATTAATTTTAGTTAATTGGTAAGGTCGGTTTGTGGTTGGGCTTAATCATGGATATCAGTATGTTTCTTGGGACTTGTTGATGCTTGTTTGATCTTTGTGTTGTGTAGATCTTATGTTATTGTTTATAGCCAGTGGAGCAGAATTGTGGATTGTGGAGCTACATGGAAAGATTGGCGCTTGACAATCTTCTCGTTAACCAGCTAAGTCATTTTCAGTTTTTAGTTGTTAGTTTTTCTTTTGGGTTTCCTTTTTCTCTACATTGGGGACAATGTAAAGTTTAAGTGTGGGGATGTGGGAAACTTTGTTTTAGTCTTGTTTTCTTTTAGTAGTTAGTTTTTGAATTTTAGTTTACTTAAGTTTTTAAGTCAAAATTTTTGAAAATTTTTATTTTTATTGTGTTTTTACATCTTTGGCTTAAATCTTTCTCGTCTTTGTTTAAGTTAGTTGCAAAAGCATGATGGGTAATGATAGAAAAGTTAGGTTTTATGGTTTCATTCATAGTTAACTTGTTGGTTTGGGTTTTATGTTTTGGTTATGGGATGTGTAGGTAGGCTCAACTGGTTGTGTTTGTTCCTTAGGATTGGTATAATATCACTTAAATGCATGATTTTCATGGGAAACATCTTAGGTAGTTTGGAATTGATGAAACTGTTTTCCTAGTCAGAAAAGAGTCTTTACATAATAACAAATGAGAGTTTCAAAAATCTGATTTTTGTTTGGCACATAAGTACTCTTTTTATGAGAATAAATCCGAGTCTTATGGCGCCCCCATTTCACCAAATAAGCTGAGTAAAAAGAAAAAAAATGAAAGAAATGAAGTTGGATGAGAAACTTATGTGTCACACGCCGGGTTGCAGCCTGGTTGAAACACCACTAAGCTAAGTTCAATGGATTGAAAAAAAAAATAAATAAAAGAAAAATGCTCACGCTTCCATCTGCTTCCATTCATAAGAAAAATCTGATTTGAGAAATTTCTTGTTTGTTTATATGTAAGGATGAATTGAAAGCCAGAATCCAGGATTGGGTTGATTTTAGATTACCTAAGTGTGGGTCAAATGAAATGAAATGTAGAATATGAACTTAATGAACCATGATTGAGGGACAAGAGAAATCAGTATTGGTTTAACGGGATAAAAATACTTGCAATCTTTTCCAAAGCATTGAATTTTGAATTGACTTTGTTAATTGTGTAGAAACCATTTTATTTAGCTATGATCCCAGATTTTTGCATAAGCCTTTTTCAGGGACGAAAAAGGGATAAGTGTGGGGATGTGATGTGTTGCAAAACACATCTGTTTTTCCATTTGTTTTTATTGAGTTTCTGTACAGTTTATTGGTTTTTAGAGTCGATTTAAGCTGGTTCTTCACAATTCTATGATTTTATGCTTGCAGGTTATAAACACATCATTTTAGCACAAAAGATCAAGAAAACGAGCTCCCGGTTGGAGAAGAACAGACCCGAAGATAAAGAGGAGAAAAAAGCTGGATTTTGTGCCCTTCGCGTATCGCGAGGACTTCAAGAAAACCTGTCGCGTAATGCGACAGGTGGAAATTACCAAAATACCCCTCACTTAATAATGCCGGTTGACCCGACTATTTTGTCGGGTAGTGGAACCCGTCGCGCTACGCGAAGGGTTTGGAGGAACCTGTCGCGCTACGCGACAGGGTTAAATTTCCAGAATTTCGAGTTTTAAACTTTGGAAACGGCTGGAGTCGAGGAGATTCGACTTGGGACGATCAGAGAATGTGACAATCTGTCATTTCCGGGTTAACTCCGTTAAATCAAGATTAACAGAAACTTCACAAAATCATACGAAATTTAATAAAATTAAACAAAAAGGACTAAAGTTGAACAATAGAGTCTAGAAATATTTTAATTACAATGATTTAAATTGTAATTAATTAAAATATTCAATTTTGACTTTTTAAAGTCAAAAATTTGTTCACAACAATTGAAGGAAATTCGAAATTGGAATGAATACACTGTAAGGAACCGAATTAAATCACTTTTAATAATCATCTAATGATGATTAACAACTAGCATGCATTGAGGGGTCATTAAACGTTTGAATTAAATCCAAAATGTAACTCAAGGGTTGTAACCGTAGAAATTAAGGGCAAAACCGTTCAAAATTGAGTGTAATCGATCACAAATGATTAAAATTCACACACACTCATACTAATCGGCAATATCTGAACATTTTAAACACATCAATTCGTCTGGAAGAGCATCGGAGGTTGTCAAAGTCAAGCACGTAAAGCCGAACTTCACCCTTTAGTTGAACCACATCAATTCGGCATCGAACAAGGTGATAATCTAATCCTACACAACCTAAAACAACCGACTAAGGGTAACCTTATGCCAATTTCGGTTTTAAACATCGAATTATAGGAGTTCAAGTTCTAGGGTTTGTTGAGTAAACCGAATTGGGGGTTTCAATGTAAATGAACTCGAAAATCAAATTGATTTATATCATCAGTTTCGTGATAAGATGTTGAACGAAAAACCCATGTTAATTTGATATCACAATTTCGAATTAAACGATTTTTAATTCTAGGGTTCTTAATATAGAAGGATTTGTGGGTTTTGATGCAAACGGATTCAAAAATCAAATTCAATGGTACCTTTAGTTCCAGAAGGTTCCGATTAATCTAAACCCCATGTCAATTTTGTTAAACAAGATCAAATTTGATGTAAACCGGTTGTAAAAATTTTGAATTAAAATCGTTTGGGGGTTTCGACCCATAAGAAAGTTATATTTCAATTAAATACCACAGACATTTTCGAAATTCCTTGTTTAATGAGAACCATAAGATTTTTAGGATTAACCTAAACGAAATTGATCAAATCAAATGGAGTTATTGATAATCACGTTCGAACCCTATGCAAGTCACGAATTGGGAATTCTGGTGAACTAATAATCAGGTTAAAAATCAATTATAGATCCGTTTGTATCTCTAGAATAAAACCCCTATGGTTAGGGTTTCGAATTAAATCGGGTTGAGGGTTAATTTGAGCCATATGGTTCGATTTCATAAGCAAAGGGGAACTGGTTCGATTGTGGTTAAAACCAATTGAACAGCAATCTGTTATCAAAAACAAAAGCAGAGGAGATGGTAGGAAGGGTGTAGTGTACAGGTGAGGTCGGGGGTTCGAAACCGGCTTCAACAATTTTTGGGTTTTAAAACTATTTTTGGTATTTTTATCATAAAACATTCGTTTTAAGTCCGTTTTAATCCGTTCAAATTTCGTTGGAACCGTAATGGAATAACGAACAAAATAAAACGATAAAATATATATTTTGACCAAAATCTTAAGCATGTGTAATTTCGTATCTTAAAATGAAATCGTATACGTTTATACGATTTAAACAAACGAATCCGGAATCATTCGTACTTTTAGTATGAACGTTTTAAACAACTTAAATACGTATGTTGACACGTATAAGACCACAAACACAATTTGACATTACGAATAACGCGACGTTATTGTAATGACAGATTTTTTTTTGTAGAAGGTTTCTACGCGAATTTTCAAGCACGTGATCATTCTGTTTACTATCAAAGGTGCGTACACGGCCCCTTTCTTATTTTAACTGTTTTGGGGGAGAAAACATGTGCAACAAACGCTTTTAGATACATATCACTTGCATGAGTTAGCTGTTTACATTAAGTACAAACATAGCATTACAAAGCCTTCCATTTCGAACCGTTTAATTTGCCGTAGCGCAAAGCGTGGTAGTTGGAGATAGATATATTGGGTTTGACAAACCTCACTTGGTAGATGGGATCTACGCAGGTGTTTGACTGACCAAACACACACATTGCTATTGTTCGTGCTAGACAATAGTGTTAAGGCAAAAACATGCTATAGCATGGCAACTCGTCAGCTTCGGTGTCGACCACTTGTGTAAATAGTTTATATGACTAGCTATCATGACTGTGCATGTGTGATTATGTTATCTACAAACTTGACATTCAAACTGCTGTTTTGAACATTGTGAATGCTTAAACCTGTGTATGCACCAACCATTGTGTTGACTTGATTTACATGTTTTCTCAGGACACTAAGACACAAGCAAGGACAAGCAGGGACTAGGATGTTGAGTCTCATGCATACATTTCAGTTCAAGTGTTTTAAGTTTTGATCAATTAAGACATGGAATGTTATTGAAATTGTACTTTACATTTTCAAACCGTTACGTATTGTTATTGGTTTTAAAACGCTTCCGCAAACATTGAAACTTTGATATTACAGTTTTAGACCCACATATGTTTTGAAATTCATATAGAGGTCTTCGTTATGTCTAATGATCTGAGATCCTGGTTTGTCACGTTCCCAAACGGTATAATTCCGTTAGTTGGAAATTGGGGGTGTGACAGATTGGTATCAGAGCCATTGGTTTTAGCGAACTAGGTTTGCATTTTGTAGACTTAGACTATAACTGTTAGACATTAGACACTTACTTACACGATAGTTTGTATGCACTTACATATGGCATTATGTAACAGATATGGCATCATCGTCTAAGCGTATTCTTGATGAGGAGTCACATGTAGAAATTGAAACAGCTAAGAAGAGGAAACTGGAGCCAGTGGATAATACTATTCACTATGGCGAGGATATTCACATTAGACCCAGAGGGAGCAGCCATTATTGGCAATGGTTCCCTGATCTCATCCGTAGCTGGGTACGCGAGGAGAGAGTGCCTCCTCCATCCACTACTTCATCTACTACTGGCATGTGGACATTACCGGCTCTAGGGTATCCGCTAGAGCAAGCATTTGCTGCATTCGTGGCACGTATGGATCGAGAGATCCGTAATATGCGCGAGGCGGCAGGGGCAATCACAGGATTGTTGGAGAGCAACAACTGGATTATGGATAAATGGAGGAGTCTTAAGGAGGAACTGATTCGTACAGATGAATTACATGAGAATCTGGTGGAGGATGTGGAAATGATGCGAAATGCTATTGTTGAACTCACCAACCGACTTCAAGATGCTGAATTTCGTGCAACTATGGCCGAGGCACGACAACAAGAGACGGAACTACGTGCGGCTATGGCCAAGGCAAGGGCCGAAGAGGCCATTGCACTATCTAATGCGGCTATAGATGGAACTAATGTAGTCGGGGATTTGGCCGAGCAAGCATTGATACTTGTCACCGAACATATACAGTATGATCATGGTGCAGAGAGTGGTCCACCAGAACAGGCTGATTCATCTCCTAGTGTTGCACCACCAAATGCTGGAGTTTAGCTACTTTATGTTATTTATTTTTCAATTAACAAACTTATATGGGTGGGTTGTACTCATAAAAGTAGATTCCGTGTTTAGTTGTTTTGCGTCTCTTTAACAAACAATTGTAAGCACTAGTTTATCATAAATGATTAAGAATTGTTACCTTAATGGCTATGGTAGTGTGTTACATATTTACTTTGTGCATGAGTGATGATTATGCGATGGGTGTAGTCTCATTATGTATATTTGTAAATAGGAAGATCATGGTTGGAGGAAACATTAACATGACCGCAACGGAAGTTGAGGCACTTATTAACACTCGAATTACCGAGACAATCGCAAACTATACGCAAACATACCAAACAGGACCACATGATTCAACGGGGGGACTGGTAAACCCACAAATGTGCACGTTCAAGACATTCTTGGACTGCAAACCACGTAATTTCAAAGGATCGGAAGGAGTCGTTGGACTTCTTCGATGGATTGAACAGTTAGAATCGGTGTTTGAGATGTGCAATTGTCCGGAAGAAAACAAGGTCAGATACGCTATTGGTACTTTGGAGGGTTCAGCCTTGACATGGTGGAACTCTATCGTACAGACACTCGGTTTGAATACAGCCAATGCACTTACTTGGATCGGATTCAAAATCCTGTTGTAGGAGGAGTATTGTTCCCGTAATGAAATGCAAAAACTTGAGGATGAATACGGGCAACTCAAGATGAAAGGTTCTAATATAGAGGAATACACTACTCGATTCCAGCAATTAGCAAGACTCTTACCGCACAGGGCAACCCCATCTAGCAAGTGGATCAAGAGATACATTGGAGGGCTGGTATCTCAGGTTCGAAAATTGATCATATCTGCAAATCCTACTACCATACAGCAATGTAGAATCAGATGTTCTCAATTGATCAATCAGTAGAGTATAGCAGCGGAATTCAACACAGAATTAGCAAAAGTAAAGTAAGAACAATTTCAATCAAACAGTAACGCAAGTTTGTTATAGAGAGAGAAAGTTTTCTGTAAAAGGAATATCTCATTCAATTCATTAACTTCGTTGTTATTACAAACATGTCAACTGCCTATATATATAGAACAGTGACGTCTGATGATGTCACATGATGTTGACACCTAACAGACAAAACAAAACAACTGAAATAAACTAAACTAC
This sequence comes from Mikania micrantha, assembly GCA_009363875.1. Classification (NCBI taxonomy): domain Eukaryota; kingdom Viridiplantae; phylum Streptophyta; class Magnoliopsida; order Asterales; family Asteraceae; genus Mikania; species Mikania micrantha. Next base: position 35,854,861 of record CM018689.1, on the reverse strand, counting down.
TGAGAATGTCTTCAACATCTGAAGACAAACTCTACAAGTACTGAAGAACAAAACTACTGAAGACAAAATTACTAAAACATCTGATGAGTAAACTACTCATCAGACTTTTACAAATAATAAGGAAACTACTGAAGACTAACTACACACTACAACTCCTGATGACTTACACATCAGCTGTTGTATATATCTTCAGATCTTGTAACTTCTTCACATCAGCTTTTGTGTTCTTCTTCAGTTGTTGTAATGCTGTGAGACTTAGAGATTTTTCTGATCTGGCTTATTGGTTCTTTTAGTCCAACAAACTCCCCCTGAACCAATGCAGCCAAAAACCTCTAACTTATTTAAGGTCTCACTTATTTATTCCCAGGCAGAAAGATATGTCTTTTTCTTTTGAGATCAGTGTCAAAATGACCAATTAAAGCATAAGCCTGATAACCAACAGCCTCCAAAAATTCTAACTATCAAAAGATGAGAGGGAACTCCATTGGGGAAATGGACTATGAGCATTAACCCCTCTCATTGAAGCTATTGATTGTATACTAACCTGAAAGACTCCCTTACATATGCTTCAAGTAGTAGCATCTTCTCTTGTGGAGTTAGTCTTTCAGGTTCTCCTTCGAAGAAGGACTCAGGTCCATAAAATTCTGATAAGTATTTGGCTGTAGTCCCATCCTTCAGTTCAACTCTTGTAATCTCCCTGTACACAAACTCATCAGGGTGTTTACCCTCTAAAAACAAGTAAAGTTCTTCTTGTAGAACATGTTCAAGTTTCCTATAGACAAGTCCCTTTTTGATCATTTTGTTCTCTAAGAAGTTTGGAGCTTTGGCACCAGAGTTGTAGACACTTTTGAAGTCCTTTATTATTTCCCAAGGATCAAGCACTGACCCAAGCATGATTTCAGCACCTAACACTCTTTTGATTCTACTGGCATAAGCTGCTGGGGGATCTCTCTTGTGAATCCTATGAAGGAACCTTGGGTCAGGCCACATCCTGATCAGTTCTTTTGTATATTTAAAGGTCCATTTCAGAGCATGCAGTCTTTGAGCTTCCTTTTTCATTGCAGTGATAGTTGAAGTCTGAGGATAATTTTTGTCCACCAACTTAAGGAATTGCTCATCATGTTTTCTTTGGTTCTCTTCTTCTTCCAATTTTACTTTGACTGCTAACATCCTAGCCTCTGGAGTAATTGTTGGTGATTGACCAAAAACTAATGGCTGTTCAGGAATGTAATTAGCAGGACGGGTAACTGTCTTCTTTTGAATTGTCTGAGCTGCCTCAGTTGTTGAAAGTGCAGGCTTTTGAGCTTTTGGCTTTATGACTGTAGAGATAGGCAACCTGTCTTCTTCATCAGAACTCTCTTCTTCTTGAATCCTAAGATGCCTTCTCTTCTTAGGAGGAGCCCTGACCTCAACAACTTGAGTCTCAGCCTGAACCTGAACTTCAGAAGTTGTAGCTTGAACTTGAGCTTCAGAAGTTGTAGCTTGAACTTGAGCTTCAGAAGTTGTAGCTTGAACTTGAACTTCAGAGGTTGTGGCTTCCACTTGGTCAGCACTTGCTTCAATCTCTTTATCAACCACTTCCTGCTCAACTTCCACATCAGCCCTGTGGATAACCTCAACAGGCTTATTCTTCCTCTGTCTCTTATAAGTAACTTGAATAACATGAGCAGGAGACCTTTCAGATTCAACCTCCTCAGACCTTGGTCTTTTGGAAGCTGAAGCTGTGACTGATTCAGTTCCTAACTCCCCCTTTTTGGCTGCAGGGGAAGAAGGAGTATGTATAGTGGCAAGTCTGGCAGTCACAGCCTCATCAACCATCTGCTGAATATGGGATTTGGAAGGTAATCTCTCATCAAGGGCTTGAATAATAATTGTTTTTAGGACTGGAGTGATGAGAGGGAGGATTTGGAGGAAGGCAGCAGCTAATGCCTCTGGGGGGCTAAAACCCAAAGGATTAGTGCCTGAAGCAGTAGCTGGTGGCTTGCCAAATTGAATATTTGTGGTTGAAGTGTTTGGGTGACCTTCAGAATGAGAAGGTGCCATCTGTGGGGTAAGTGGGGAAGATGGACTTTTGTCCTTGGACATTTTGGAGAGTAGCTCATTGAGTCTACAAACCTCAGCCTCAAGGATTTGGTTCTTCTTTAGAACCTCAGCAAGTGTTATTTGGTCATCAGTAGCCGTAGCTAAATCATCTGACCTCCTGAGAATCTCAGGATCTACCTGAGTTGAGTGTGGCTCAACATTTTCAGGTGCCCCTTTGTCTTGGTACTGGGGACTTCCAACCTCAGGGGTAACCCCTTCATCAGTTGTTGCCTCTGACAAGGTCTTAGCAATGGTACCACTAGCAATCACTCCAAATGATGGAGGTGATGAAGTAGCAGCCTTGTCAGATATCAGAATCTCTCTTTCCACACTAGGAGATCTGATGTTGTAGTCATGATCCTGTGGGTTATCAGAGACACTTTGGTCCTCCCCCTCAATGTTGGAGCTTATCCCAGTAGTGATAGGTGTCTGGGAGGGGATAGGAGTGTTCAGCTGATTCAGGATTTGATCAATAACAAATGTTGGGCTATTGGTGGTGGTTTCTATAGAAAGTGGGTTTGAAGGAGAATGCACCCGGGGAGATTGGTGCTTTTCAATAGAAACCATTTCAACTGAAATAGGTTCTAGAGATGGGGTGTCCCCTAAAAAGGTTGCACCAGGTTCCTGTTGAGAGGAAACCTGGGCGGTTTGAGCCGGTGGAGTCTGTTGAACCACTGGTTGACTACTACCAGTGGTCAGTTCATGCCTTGGTGAGGCATGGGCAGACTCAGGGGACTCATTTCCCTGAGCAGCCTTTTTTTAGCTTAGAAGATTTGGGTTTAGTGGGGACTTTGGATTTGGATTTTGAGGATGAGGCTGTGGGTTCCCTTTGCTTGGGTTTGAGCTTCCGGGCAGCCTCTTTTAGTGTGAGGTTGGAGTTGTGTCGAGAATATACTTCCAGCAAGACAGCTGGAGCAGGGATTCCCTGACCAACAAGGCCTGTTTGTGGCAGCTGTTTCTCTATGATGGCCATAATAAAACGAGGATAAAGCAACCATCTAGATGAAACAGGCTTACCAGCATGTTCAGTTAATTCCGAAAAGAGTATTTGAGAAAAGTTTAGCTTTTGAGATTCGAGTATAGAATACAATACCTGTTGCCATCTAGATGACATTTGATCCCATGAAGAGGACTTCGGAGCCAGGCAAATGTTGATCATGTGGAAAATCAGCCGCTCTGGATCATTAAAGTGCTTCTTGAACAGTGTGGAGTCACTCAAGTCTCCCTGGTATTCATGACTTGTAAAACAGAGGTCAGTGGCGCTTTTAGGGAACTGAGTGACTAGGTTGGCATCATCCAGTTGAAGAACATCCCTTAGCTCAGCAGGACCGAGATGTATGTTGTGACCATTGACTTTTGAGCGAAGAGATATGACTCCTGTGCCAACATTGATGAGTTCAACATTCATCCAAAACTGATGAATGGATTCGACAAACAAAGTTGGATTGATAAGAAACGCAGTTTTGAATTGAGATGAGGTCATCAAATCAACAGCATCATCAAACTTAGACCAGAATGACGATTTGGTCAGATAGGCAACAGAATTATGACGAGGTTTCAAGGTTATGGCAGCCATGGATGCAGAGAGAAAAGAGGGAAAATAGGTTTGAAAAGGATGAAAAGTTCTGAGAAAGCGATAATGAAACAACTGAGAAGGATTGAGTTAAGTAGAGAAAACAGCTGAGGTTACAACAACTGAAGAGTAAAATTACTCATCAGGTGTTGTCGACAATATGGTCATCAGGTGTTGTGATCAGTTGTTCATCAGACTTTTTGAATGATTTGTTCATCAGAACTTGTGAACTATGTGTTCATCAGACTTTGTAAACCATATTTGACCTTCAGTACTTAGGACATCAATACTCATCAGTACTTTGTAACTTAGAGTATTATACAAGGTCATAATTGTTCTTGAATCAGTACATTTGATATGTATCAGTATGTACTGAAAATATCAAAATGTGTCAAGAAAAAAAATATTTTTGGAATTTTTTTTTTTTTTTTTTTTTAAAAAAATATTTAACATTTTATTCATTTAAACACTAACCTATTCAAGTTGCAACATACCAAGCCTTAGAACTAAATTTTGAAAAGTTGATGTATCTAAAGGCTTAGTAAAAATGTCAGCAAGCTCATCAGCACTAGGAACAAATTTGGGATCAATCAGACCTTTTTCAAAACAATCTCTTATAAAGTGATGTCTGATTTCAATATGTTTAGTCCTAGAGTGCTGAACTGGATTCTTGACAATGCAAAGAGCTGAAGCACTATCCATTAACAATGGTGTCTTCAGTTCTTGGATGCCATAGTCCAGGAGTTGAGACTGAAGCCAGAGAATTTGGGAAGTGCAACTTGCAGCAGCAATGTACTCAGCTTCAGCAGTGGAGGTGGCAACAGAAGTTTGTTTCTTACTCTGCCAGGAAACCAGGCAATTTCCTAAGAACTGACACCCACCTGAAGTAGATTTTCTTGAAAGTTTGCATCCTGCATAGTCACTATCTGAAAAAGCAACCAGCTTGCAGGAATGGCCAGTGGAGTACCATATTCCTAGAGATTGAGTACCTTGCAAGTATCTGAAAATTCTTTTCACAGCAATTAAATGAGACTCTTTGGGTGCAGCCTGAAATCTAGCACAAACACATGTGGCAAACATAATGTCTGGCCTGGATGCAGTTAGATACATTAAAGATCCAATCATACATCTATAAAGAGTTTCATCCACTGAAGTACCTTTCAGATCTGCATCAAGTTGTGTGGTGGTGCTCATGGGGTTGGAACATGGCTTACAGTTGTGCAAATCAAATTTCTTTAAAAGCTCTTTTGTGTATTTTGATTGATGAATGAAAATTCCATCAGGTTTTTGTTTGATTTGAAGACCCAAGAAAAACTGTAACTCCCCCATAGCACTCATTTCAAAATTTGTTGTCATAAGCTTAGTGAAATCATCACACAACTTTGGGTCAGATGAAGCAAATATTATGTCATCAACATAAATTTGAACAAGTAGCTTATGCTGGCCTACATTCTTTATGAATAAAGTTTGATCAATGGAGCCTCTAGTGAAATTATTGTTTAGAAGAAAAGTGGATAATGTGTCATACCAGGCTCTAGGTGCTTGCTTTAGCCCATAAAGAGCTTTATCAAGCTTGTACACCCAATCAGGATGTTTATTGTCCTCAAAGCCTGGAGGTTGACACACATATACTTCCTCTTTTATTTTACCATATAAGAAAGCACTTTTGACATCCATTTGAAACACTTTAAGTTTATGTAAGGCAGCATATGCTAAAAACAGCCTAATTGCTTCTAATCTGGCTACAGGGGCAAAAGTTTCATCATAATCAATACCTTCTTCCTGACAGAACCCCTGTACAACCAGTCTAGCTTTGTTTTTAATGATTTGACCTTTTTCATCTGTTTTATTCCTAAACACCCATTTTGTGCCTATTGCACACTTACCTGGAGGTAAAGAAACCAGCTCCCAAACCTGTTGCTTCTTGAATTGCAACAATTCCAACTGCATTGCCTCCACCCAGCCAATATCTCTAAGTGCTATGTGGTAGTTCATTGGCTCTTGTTGACTGACAAAGAGAGCATAGAGACAAAAGTTAGATAATTGACTTCTGGTTGAAACACCTGCTGAAATATCACCAAGAACTTGAGATAATGGATGATCCTTCAGTTCTTGATATGGAATAAGATCAGTGCAAGTGTTTGCTGGAGGATCAGATGTTGCAGTTGAAGATGATTCAGGGAACAAAGCAGCTGGGATTTCAAATGATTGAGAGGATTCCAGAATTTCATCAGCATTTGTATTGAGTGGGATTGCTGAAGCAGGAGGAGCATCAGATTTTGTAGATGTGGACATATGGTCACTGAATCTGAACAAATGAGTACTTGGATCTTCATCATCTGAAATTCCTTGTGATGTTGCTGTAGAAGCTGGTGGTGGATCAGCTGGAAGAACTTCATCTTCCATACCACTATTGTCATTATGAAAATTATGGTGCAAGATATTCAGATCAAACATCTCAGCAGGATTCTGAGGAATGGAATCTTTAGGACATTCATTGAATTTGACATGAAGAGTTTCTTCTACACTCTTTGTTCTACAATTGAACACTCTATATGCCTTGCATGTTGAAGAATATCCAACAAAGTATCCTGCATCAACTTTGGAATCAAACTTGGTAAGTTGATCTTTGGTGTTGAGAATGTAACAAGGACATCCAAAAGCCCTGAAGAAGGAAATCAAAGGAGTTAAAGAATGAAGGATTTCATATGGAGTCTTCAACCGTCTTTGATTCACTAAAACTCTGTTTTGCACATAGCAAGCTGTGTTAACAGCTTCTGCCCAGAATGTGAGAGGTAAACCAGAATCAGCAAGCATTGTTCTTGCAGCTTCAATCAGGGTCCTATTCTTCCTTTCTACAACTCCATTCTGTTCAGGAGTTCTGGGAATGCTATACTGTCTCTGAATTCCCTTTGACTGATAAAATTCATCAAGAAGATGATTTCTGAATTCAGTACCATTATCACTCCTAACACACTTGATAGAAAGAGAATACTGCTTTTCAGCATACAACACAAAATTGATAATAGCCTTGGCAACCTCACTTTTTGAGTGTAAGAAGAAGGTCCAGACAAACTTTGAATAGTCATCAACAATAACTAGACAATACTTCTTCTTTGCCATAGACATTATCTGCACTGGACCAAACAAATCCATGTGCAACAGTTGTAAGCAACCAGTAGATTTGGAATCCCCAATTGAAGGAAAAGATGCTTTGTGTTGTTTTCCTTTCAAGCATGCAGAACAGTTTTCATCACAGCTAAAATCCTTTAAAGGAAGACCTCTAACCAGACCATGTTTCACCAATTGATTCATGTTCTTGATGTTTACATGACCTAATCTTCTATGCCACAAATTAGATTCCTTGAAAGAGGCCTTAGAAAATAAACAAGGATGACCTTTGACAGAGATTTTCTTAGAAAGATCAAAGGCATAGACCTTTCCCACTCTGTTAGCCTTAAGAAGTGTGAACTCATCTAACACTTTGCCAATCAAAGGCATCACATCAGAAGAGAGAATCCTACAATCTTGCTTAGTGAAGAGAGACACATGACCCTTATCACACATTTGACTAACACTCAGCAGATTGTACTTAAGATTCTCAACATGATTAACATCATCAAACCTAATCTCACCATTAGTAACTACACCTTTACCTATGATATACCCCTTAGCATCATTACCAAAGGACACAAATCCTCTCCTTCCAGTGAAATAGTTATGAAGAAGAGATCTGCTCCCAGTCATATGCATGGATCCTCCACTATCAACATACCAGATGCTACTTTGGTATGCTGAAGGACCCTGCATACAACAACCCACTCAGTTAGACTTTTGGACCCAAACCATTTTGGTTTTGGGTCTGTTAACAGTTGAAGAAACAAAACTAGCATTGTCAGTTGAAGCAACACTTGAAACATTTTTATCAGAAATTTTTGATGTGACTTTTGACTTTGATTTCTTTTTATGAAATGAATCAACAGATGCCTCTGCCAGATTGACTTTTCCTATCAGTTGTTGCATCATTAGCATCAGTTGATTATGATTTTGAGTTAAAATTTTGATTTCATCAGACACATCAGAACTTGATTTTTTATTTTTGTGTTTGATCATTTTAGTGTCTTTAATCAAGTGAGATGCTGTCAAGTGTTGTTTCCCTGAATCTGGAACAATCCCTTTTCCTTTCTTGGATTTACCGGAGGTATTTCCTTGTAAGGATTTTCCAGATTTTGAAACAACTGATGATTCAGGTACAAATTTTGAACTAAATTCATTTTTCATTTTGAGTATATTCTTGTTTTTATTCTTGATTTTGTTGAATTTAGAACCTTTTCTGTACCAGCATTCATCAGTTGAATGATTAAACAACTTACAAATATCACAAGGCACCCTCTTCTTCCTTTCCTTGTGATTGTCTACAAGTACTGAGGACTTAGAAACAGATTGTTTGTTCATCAGAACATCTGAGGCATCAGTATTTGTAGTCAAATTGACAACAGCTGATGTTATGACAACATCTGAAGAGTTATTCGTCAGCACTTGTGTCTCAACACATTTACCAACATCAGTTGTTGCATTATCAGCTTTTTCAACAACTGCTGAAGAATAACTTTGACTTATCAAAGTTCTTGCATCATTTTCACCAACACCATCCCCATCTGACTCAATTAGGTGTAGGTTTAAGGCATTTGAAACATGTTCATCAGGATTAATCTCCACTAGGACATTATCCTGACAAGTGTTATCCTCAATGACATTTGTACACCCAATTGAATAAGAATAGGTTTCAATCTCAACCTTTTCAGCAGCAGCTTTGCAAACATTTGAGTCTTCTTCAGATATGTCTGCAGAATCAGACATTTCTGAAGAGTTGGTAGATTGGTACACACTTTCCCCATCAGATTCACAGTTAAGACTTTTTGGTTTATAATCAGCAGGGGGGCCAGTGTGATTGTAACCAATCCCAAACTTAATATTTGAAGCTGACTGTTTGCACAACAACATTTCAAACCCTTTACAGGACTCAACCCATTTTTCACAATTGATTTGGGTTGCTGCAAGTGTTTGTTTCAGATCATTATGCTTGACCAGCATGACTTCCACTCTAGCTTTTTCATCAGACAACAAGCATTTAAGTTTATAAATTTCAGATTCTTTCTCATTTAAGGCTTTTTCAAACTCAGTTTTGTTTTTAGCCACAACCTTTTCCAATTCAAATTTCTCATTAATCAGTTCCACATTGATTTCCCTAATGGAAGCAAATGCTGAAATGCATGACTCTGAACATAATTTAGCTTTTGATTCAGAAGATACCTGAGATGTTGAAGAAGATTGACAGGTATTTTCAGTTGAATTAATAGCCATTAATGCCAGATTTCCAAAAGGATTGTCTCCACCATGTGGACCAGTTTCAGAAAAAGGCTGCATGTTGAAGTCTGATAAGTCATCAGGCAAGCTACTCCAATCAACAACTCCAGGAGTGAAGAAACTCTGATGCTGTTGTTGTTGAGACTGTTGAGTTGATTGAGGTTTACTGGGTTCAGGAAGAGCCGGGGATTGAGGTGGGATTAATGCTGGATTATGAGGAGGTTGAGGCATGTAAAAGCAAGGATATGGATAGGGCATTGGATTTTGTGGAACAAAGTGAGCTGGATAGAATTGCTGTTGACTAGTACCAGAAGATTGTGGTCCTTTGCCTGAGGAATTATTGCTTGGAAAGGTCACAAAAGGTGCAGCAGGATTAGAACCAGATGTTCTGCACTCCCTAGCAAAGTGACCAAGCCTATGACACTTATGGCACCTCAATTTCCCTTTGTCAAATCCAACCTTAGTCTTGCCAGATAATCCAGGGAACTTCCTTCCTGTTCTTTTATAAAACTTTTGTGATCTGATGTTGATCAATGCCATTTGACTTAAAATGTCCATCTCCTCTAGATCATCATCCGGGATACCTTTCAAGTCATCCATCACAAAACACAAGTTGTCACTATAACTTCCTGCATTACCCTCAACTCCCACAAAAGCATGATCAGAATTGTTAGTAGAAAAGTCAATATGTTCATCATAAGAACATTCAGACCCATTAAACTCTGACTCCTGACCAAGTAAAGCAGTATTACCAGGAACAAAATCATCAGCAAGTTTTCCAGATGAAGACAGTTTTCTCTTTTGTTCTACCTCTCTCTCAAAGGTTAAGAGTTTCCCATGTAATTGGGTGAGAGATAGACTTTCTAGATTAGCATTAGAGCGTAGGACAATTGTATAAGTGTCCCATCTCTCAGGCAATGATCTCAGAAATCTGTTATTCATCTGACTGTTAGTGTATTCTTGCTTAACCATTTTTAACTCAGAAATTAAACATGAGAATCTCTCAAATTGTTGAGTCAAGGATTCACCCTTTCGATGAGAAAATGTCTCATACTGCTGAGCCAGAATTTCTCTAGTATTTGCTAAAACCTCATCGGTTCCACCAAATTGTTCTTTCAGTGCAACCCAGAGATCATGAGCAGTATCATGATGCATCAAGCCAGAATAGATCTCATTAGGCAAAGCCATGGCCAGAATACCATGAGCTTTAGCATCAATTTCAAACAATTTAATGTCCTCATCCGAATACATATCAGCAGGTTTCGGAATCAGGATCTTAGTTTCAGGATCAGTGATCGTGGGTTTATATGGTCCATGCACAACAGATTTCCAACATCCTGCGCTGTTAATCGACAGGTGATGTAGCATTCTACGTTGCCATATGTTGTACTCACTCCGCACAAGCATCGGAGGCTTGGTTGCGGAGCCTGTATTGTGCGGATCATTGTTCGGAGTTGACATGATCACAGATTCAATCAATCTAACACAAACTAATTCAAATCTCAATCAATTGATGCAAAACAGATTGATATTGAAATGCAAATCAACAGAAGTTAACAGAAAACGTCGATCTATAACAAATTCTTACTTAATCAGCTAATTCACTCAATTTGAGAACAAATTTGAGCAGTTTCAGAGATCAATTGTGAAATCGATCAATGATTAACCTGCTCTGATACCAATTGTAGAATCAGATGTTCTCAATTGATCAATCAGTAGAGTATAGCAGCGGAATTCAACACAGAATTAGCAAAAGTAAAGTAAGAACAATTTCAATCAAACAGTAACGCAAGTTTGTTATAGAGAGAGAAAGTTTTCTGTAAAAGGAATATCTCATTCAATTCATTAACTTCGTTGTTATTACAAACATGTCAACTGCCTATATATATAGAACAGTGACGTCTGATGATGTCACATGATGTTGACACCTAACAGACAAAACAAAACAACTGAAATAAACTAAACTACTGAGAATGTCTTCAACATCTGAAGACAAACTCTACAAGTACTGAAGAACAAAACTACTGAAGACAAAATTACTAAAACATCTGATGAGTAAACTACTCATCAGACTTTTACAAATAATAAGGAAACTACTGAAGACTAACTACACACTACAACTCCTGATGACTTACACATCAGCTGTTGTATATATCTTCAGATCTTGTAACTTCTTCACATCAGCTTTTGTGTTCTTCTTCAGTTGTTGTAATGCTGTGAGACTTAGAGATTTTTCTGATCTGGCTTATTGGTTCTTTTAGTCCAACAAGCAAGCTGTTCGACTGGCACACCAACTGACTGATCAAACGATGCAACGGGGAACATTACCCAAACGAACAGAAACAGCTAAGGTGGGAGACCACAAAAGAAAATGGGATAGCATTGATTCCAAGAATTTCACTCAGCAGTCATTTCAGAAAAATCGCAAGCAGGAATCCAACAAGACTCATCACAATCCAAACAATAACCAACAGACATCGGGAGGGTATAAGGGTAGATGCCCGAAGTGTAACAAATGTGGATTCCACCACTTTGGGAATCAATGTGACAAGTACCGATGTCAGCGATGCAGAAAGATAGGCCATGTGGCAAAAGACTGTAGAGGGGAACTTCAGGCAAGCTCACTCAACCGGAACAACACACAGAAAGGATGTTTTGAGTGTGGCTTATCAGGACATTTCAAGAAGGAGTGCCCACAACTCGAGAAAAGAAGGGCAAATGACATAACTACAAAAGGAAACAGCAACAACAACACAAATGTTGCTAGAACAGGACTGTTGTGATTGGAGGACGTCAGGCATGGGAAGATCCCAACATCGTTACGGGTATGTTTCTCTTGAATTATCACTCTGCCTCTATGTTATTTGACCCTGGTGCAGATCGGGGTTTTGTATCTAGCAAATCTTGTGAATTGTTAAGTATTAGTTTTACTGCTTTAGAAAACCTATACACGGTAGAACTAGCTGGTGGCAAGTTAATTATAGTAGGACATATCCTTAAGGGATGTACTCTTGACCTGATGGGTCAAACACTTGACATTGACCTTATGCCTATTGCCTTAGGCAGTTTTGATGTAGCCATTGACATGGACCGATTGTCGAAACACCAGGCTAAAATAGTGTGCCAGGAAAAGGTAGTTCGTATACCTCATCCACATGGAGAGACATTTTATGTACAAGGCGAGAATAGCAGTATGCCACTGCGTCTCATATCTTATAGGAAAGCATACAAATGTCTGCGTAAAGGTCATACGGCAGTTATAGCACTTATAACTGAGAAGCCGGTAGTTGAGAAGAAGATAGAAGACATCCCAGTAGTTTGAGAATTCCCTGAAGTGTTCTAGAAGACCTACCGAGATTACCGCCTATCAGACATGTAGAATTTAGAATCAACCTTACACCAGACGCAGCACCGATTGCTAGGACGCCTTATCGACTTGCACCATCTGAGATGTAAGAATTATCTACACAACTGCAAGAGTTGTTGGATAAGGGCTTTATATGAACTAGTTTTTCACCATGGGGAGCTCCAGTCTTATTTGTCAGGAAAAAGGACGGGACTTTCCGTATGTGTATCGATTATCGGGAACCTAACAAAGTTACCATCAAAAACCGGTATCTGTTACCTAGAATTGACGATCTGTGCGATCAGTTGCAAGATTCGAGTTACCACTCGAAGATTGATCTCAGATCGGGTTATCATCAACTAAGAGTTCAGGAGAAGGATATTCCAAAGACAGCATTCAGGACGCGCTATGGCCATTATGAGTTCTTGGTCATGCCATTTGGGTTGACAAACGCTCCAGCTGTATTCATGGATCTCATGAATCGTGTTTGTAAACCTTATCTTGATAAGTTTGTCATTGTTTTCATTGATGACATTCTCATCTATTCTCAGACTGAGGAGGAGCATGCTGAACATCTTCGATTACTGCTAGAGTTATTGAAACAAGAACAATTGTACGCTAAGTTCTCGAAATGTGATTTCTGGATGTGAGAAGTACAATTCTTGGGTCATATAGTCAATGAAAAGGGCATACATGTTGATCCAACAAAGATTGAAGCGATTATGAATTGGGAAGCACCAAAGACGCCTACCGAGGTACGACAATTCCTTGGTTTGGCGGGTCATTACCGACGATGCATTGAGGGATTCTCAAAGATCGCTCAACCACTCACAGCTCTTAACATAAGGGAACGAAGTATAACTGGTTGGATAAATAGGCAACTGCGTTTCAGTTATTGAAACAGAAACTCTGCAGTGCACCGATTCTGTCCTTACCTGAAGGAACGGAAGATTTTGTGGTGTATTGTGATGCATCTGCACAGGGTTTGGGATGTGTGTTGATGCAACGTGATAAAGTGATTGCTTATGCTTCAAGGCAACTAAGAACACACGAAGAGAATTACACTACTCATGACTTGGAGTTGGGAGCAGTGGTTTTTGCTTTGAAGATTTGGAGGCATTACTTGTACGGAACTAAGTGTACTATTTATACTGATCATAAGAGTTTGCAACATATCTTTGATCAGAAGGAGCTTAATATGAGGCAACGACGATGGGTTGAGTTGTTGAACGATTATGAGTGTGCGATTAAGTATCACCCGGGAAAAGTTAATGTGGTAGCTGATGCTTTAAGCAGAAAAGATACTTCAACAAGACGGGTTCGTGCACTTATGATGACAATACATACTGACTTACCTGACAAGGTACGCAGTGCTCAGCTCGAGACTTTGAAAACGGAAAACTTGGTACAGGAATCTTTACGGGGAATGGAAGAACAGTTGGATGCGAAGTCTGATGGAATTCGTTATTTCATTAATCGACTTTGGATACCTTTGTATGGAGGTTTAAGGGAACTCGTGATGGATGAAGCACACAAGTCCAGATATTCAGTCCATCCGGGATCAGACAAGATGAATCATGACTTGAAGGCACTGTATTGGTGGCCTCACATGAAAGCTGATATAGCTAAGTACTTTAGCAAATGTTTGACTTGTTCGAAGGTCAAAGTTGAATATCAGAAGCCATCTGGTTTACTGCAACAACCAGAGATACCGATGTGGAAATGGGAACAGATTTCGATGGATTTTATTACTAAGTTACCCCGTACACCGAGTGGTTGTGATACGATATGGGTAATTGTCGATCGGTTAACGAAATCTGCACATTTCTTGGCAGTCAAGGAAACTGACAAGATGGAAAAACTGACTCGTATTTACATTAAGGAAGTGGTAGCACGACATGGCGTGCCAATTTCTATCATATCAGATCGGGATGCCCGATTCATTCCAAACTTTTGGAAATCTCTTCATAAGTCATTGGGGACTCGCTTAGATATGAGTACCGCCTATCATCCACAAACAGACGGTCAGAGTGTACGTACGATTCAGACACTCGAAGATATGTTGGGAAAACCATTTACCGTTGGTGGGATTCTCTCACAAATCTGAAACCGTATGGCAGAGGCTCGGGATCGACAAAAGAGTTACGCTGACAAACGCCACAAACAGTTGGAATTTCAAGTAGGAGACATGATTCTCCTAAAAGTGTCATCTTGGAGATGAAACAATACATAGGACCTTTTGAGATCTTAAAAAGATTTGGTCCGGTAGCGTATCAACTCAATTACCGAATAAACTCAATGGAGTTCATGATGTATTTCATGTTTCGAACTTGAAGAAACGTCTTTCTGATGAGACATTGGTAGTACCACTTGAAGAAATGCAAGTGGACGAGCAGTTACGATTCGTTGAGGAACCAGTTGAAATCCTGGACCGAGAGGTCAAACAACTCAAACAAAGCAAGGTTTCGATAGTCAAAGTACGGTGGAATTCAAGACGTGGTCCTGAATTCACATGAGAAAGGGAAGACCAAATGATGAAAAAGTATCCCCACTTATTCAAAACAACAACAAACATTATGAATGCACGTTAAATTTCGGGACGAAATTTCCTTCAACAAGGGGATGATGTGATATTTCACACTTTAACTGTAAGCACAAACACCTTATACTATTGAATTTAGTATAAACAACTTGCAGAATGCAAACACAAACATTTCATAGTAGCACATACATGATTGATTTCAAACAATGTACTACATTTCAAGCATTACATTTGATGTACTACATTTCATGATAGTACAATCATGAACGGTTAAACAATGGTGGAGTTACATAAGAAGGAACCAGAATAATTGTGTAAGGTAAATTGACGAATACAGGGGCCCATGTACTCGTGAATTTACAGGTACACATGAATTTTGGAAGTTTCTATTTTGTCGACTACATTCAAACATTTGCTATGTGTGAGATTACATAGTACAGTATACAAACACTTTATTCAATTGGTTTTGTTACAAACATTTGTGCTACATTACATTTTATACATTTTATGTGCTACATTTCATATGTTACATGTTATGGTAGTACATGCATGATTAGTTACACACATTTTGCTATGTGCAGGGTTGCATAGTACAAACAGTTACAGACACTCACTATGTGTGAGGTTACACAGCACAGTATGATCAAACACAAACAGTCACAGTTAGGTGAACTAACTAGTGTACACGCAAACAGTCACATTGAACGATCACACTTAGTGGTGATGTTGCAAGCAATAGATTTTGTGTGTGAGTACACATAAGCACACGAAATGATCAAACCACACTAACATGTACAATTTGAACTCTCAAGTAGTGTCCTAACTACTCCTAACATTTATCAATTTTCGAGACGAAAATTCCTTCAACAAGGGGATGATGTGACAATCTGTCATTTCCGGGTTAACTCCGTTAAATCAAGATTAACAGAAACTTCACAAAATCATACGAAATTTAATAAAATTAAACAAAAAGGACTAAAGTTGAACAATAGAGTCTAGAAATATTTTAATTACAATGATTTAAATTGTAATTAATTAAAATATTCAATTTTGACTTTTTAAAGTCAAAAATTTGTTCACAACAATTGAAGGAAATTCGAAATTGGAATGAATACACTGTAAGGAACCGAATTAAATCACTTTTAATAATCATCTAATGATGATTAACAACTAGCATGCATTGAGGGGTCATTAAACGTTTGAATTAAATCCAAAATGTAACTCAAGGGTTGTAACCGTAGAAATTAAGGGCAAAACCGTTCAAAATTGAGTGTAATCGATCACAAATGATTAAAATTCACACACACTCATACTAATCGGCAATATCTGAACATTTTAAACACATCAATTCGTCTGGAAGAGCATCGGAGGTTGTCAAAGTCAAGCACGTAAAGCCGAACTTCACCCTTTAGTTGAACCACATCAATTCGGCATCGAACAAGGTGATAATCTAATCCTACACAACCTAAAACAACCGACTAAGGGTAACCTTATGCCAATTTTGGTTTTAAACATCGAATTATAGGAGTTCAAGTTCTAGGGTTTGTTGAGTAAACCGAATTGGGGGTTTCAATGTAAATGAACTCGAAAATCAAATTGATTTATATCATCAGTTTCGTGATAAGATGTTGAACGAAAAACCCATGTTAATTTGATATCACAATTTCGAATTAAACGATTTTTAATTCTAGGGTTCTTAATATAGAAGGATTTGTGGGTTTTGATGCAAACGGATTCAAAAATCAAATTCAATGGTACCTTTAGTTCCAGAAGGTTCCGATTAATCTAAACCCCATGTCAATTTTGTTAAACAAGATCAAATTTGATGTAAACCGGTTGTAAAAATTTTGAATTAAAATCGTTTGGGGGTTTCGACCCATAAGAAAGTTATATTTCAATTAAATACCACAGACATTTTTGAAATTCCTTGTTTAATGAGAACCATAAGATTTTTAGGATTAACCTAAACGAAATTGATCAAATCAAATGGAGTTATTGATAATCACGTTCGAACCCTATGCAAGTCACGAATTGGGAATTCTGGTGAACTAATAATCAGGTTAAAAATCAATTATAGATCCGTTTGTATCTCTAGAATAAAACCCCTATGGTTAGGGTTTCGAATTAAATCGGGTTGAGGGTTAATTTGAGCCATATGGTTCGATTTCATAAGCAAAGGGGAACTGGTTCGATTGTGGTTAAAACCAATTGAACAGCAATCTGTTATCAAAAACAAAAGCAGAGGAGATGGTAGGAAGGGTGTAGTGTACAGGTGAGGTCGGGGGTTCGAAACCGGCTTCAACAATTTTTGGGTTTTAAAACTATTTTTGGTATTTTTATCATAAAACATTCGTTTTAAGTCCGTTTTAATCCGTTCAAATTTCGTTGGAACCGTAATGGAATAACGAACAAAATAAAACGATAAAATATATATTTTGACCAAAATCTTAAGCATGTGTAATTTCGTATCTTAAAATGAAATCGTATACGTTTATACGATTTAAACAAACGAATCCGGAATCATTCGTACTTTTAGTATGAACGTTTTAAACAACTTAAATACGTATGTTGACACGTATAAGACCACAAACACGATTTGACATTACGAATAACGCGACGTTATTGTAATGACAGATTTTTTTTTGTAGAAGGTTTCTACGCGAATTTTCAAGCACGTGATCATTCTGTTTACTATCAAAGGTGCGTACACGGCCCCTTTCTTATTTTAACTGTTTTGGGGGAGAAAACATGTGCAACAAACGCTTTTAGATACATATCACTTGCATGAGTTAGCTGTTTACATTAAGTACAAACATAGCATTACAAAGCCTTCCATTTCGAACCGTTTAATTTGCCGTAGCGCAAAGCGTGGTAGTTGGAGATAGATCTATTGGGTTTGACAAACCTCACTTGGTAGATGGGATCTACGCAGGTGTTTGACTGACCAAACACACACATTGCTATTGTTCGTGCTAGACAATAGTGTTAAGGCAAAAACATGCTATAGCATGGCAACTCGTCAGCTTCGGTGTCGACCACTTGTGTAAATAGTTTATATGACTAGCTATCATGACTGTGCATGTGTGATTATGTTATCTACAAACTTGACATTCAAACTGCTGTTTTGAACATTGTGAATGCTTAAACCTGTGTATGCGCCAACCATTGTGTTGACTTGATTTACATGTTTTCTCAGGACACTAAGACACAAGCAAGGACAAGCAGGGACTAGGATGTTGAGTCTCATGCATACATTTCAGTTCAAGTGTTTTAAGTTTTGATCAATTAAGACATGGAATGTTATTGAAATTGTACTTTACATTTTCAAACCGTTACGTATTGTTATTGGTTTTAAAACGCTTCCGCAAACATTGAAACTTTGATATTACAGTTTTAGACCCACATATGTTTTGAAATTCATATAGAGGTCTTCGTTATGTCTAATGATCTGAGATCCTGGTTTGTCACGTTCCCAAACGGTATAATTCCGTTAGTTGGAAATTGGGGGTGTGACAGATTGGTATCAGAGCCATTGGTTTTAGCGAACTAGGTTTGCATTTTGTAGACTTAGACTATAACTGTTAGACATTAGACACTTACTTACACGATAGTTTGTATGCACTTACATATGGCATTATGTAACAGATATGGCATCATCGTCTAAGCGTATTCTTGATGAGGAGTCACATGTAGAAATTGAAACAGCTAAGAAGAGGAAACTGGAGCCAGTGGATAATACTATTCACTATGGCGAGGATATTCACATTAGACCCAGAGGGAGCAGCCATTATTGGCAATGGTTCCCTGATCTCATCCGTAGCTGGGTACGCGAGGAGAGAGTGCCTCCTCCATCCACTACTTCATCTACTACTGGCATGTGGACATTACCGGCTCTAGGGTATCCGCTAGAGCAAGCATTTGCTGCATTCGTGGCACGTATGGATCGAGAGATCCGTAATATGCGCGAGGCGGTAGGGGCAATCACAGGATTGTTGGAGAGCAACAACTGGATTATGGATAAATGGAGGAGTCTTAAGGAGGAACTGATTCGTACAGATGAATTACATGAGAATCTGGTGGAGGATGTGGAAATGATGCGAAATGCTATTGTTGAACTCACCAACCGACTTCAAGATGCTGAATTTCGTGCAACTATGGCCGAGGCACGACAACAAGAGACGGAACTACGTGCGGCTATGGCCAAGGCAAGGGCCGAAGAGGCCATTGCACTATCTAATGCGGCTATAGATGGAACTAATGTAGTCGGGGATTTGGCCGAGCAAGCATTGATACTTGTCACCGAACATATACAGTATGATCATGGTGCAGAGAGTGGTCCACCAGAACAGGCTGATTCATCTCCTAGTGTTGCACCACCAAATGCTGGAGTTTAGCTACTTTATGTTATTTATTTTTCAATTAACAAACTTATATGGGTGGGTTGTACTCATAAAAGTAGATTCCGTGTTTAGTTGTTTTGCGTCTCTTTAACAAACAATTGTAAGCACTAGTTTATCATAAATGATTAAGAATTGTTACCTTAATGGCTATGGTAGTGTGTTACATATTTACTTTGTGCATGAGTGATGATTATGCGATGGGTGTAGTCTCATTATGTATATTTGTAAATAGGAAGATCATGGTTGGAGGAAACATTAACATGACCGCAACGGAAGTTGAGGCACTTATTAACACTCGAATTACCGAGACAATCGCAAACTATACGCAAACATACCAAACAGGACCACATGATTCAACGGGGGGACTGGTAAACCCACAAATGTGCACGTTCAAGACATTCTTGGACTGCAAACCACGTAATTTCAAAGGATCGGAAGGAGTCGTTGGACTTCTTCGATGGATTGAACAGTTAGAATCGGTGTTTGAGATGTGCAATTGTCCGGAAGAAAACAAGGTCAGATACGCTATTGGTACTTTGGAGGGTTCAGCCTTGACATGGTGGAACTCTATCGTACAGACACTCGGTTTGAATACAGCCAATGCACTTACTTGGATCGGATTCAAAATCCTGTTGTAGGAGGAGTATTGTTCCCGTAATGAAATGCAAAAACTTGAGGATGAATACGGGCAACTCAAGATGAAAGGTTCTAATATAGAGGAATACACTACTCGATTCCAGCAATTAGCAAGACTCTTACCGCATAGGGCAACCCCATCTAGCAAGTGGATCAAGAGATACATTGGAGGGCTGGTATCTCAGGTTCGAAAATTGATCATATCTGCAAATCCTACTACCATACAGCAAGCTGTTCGACTGGCACACCAACTGACTGATCAAACGATGCAACGGGGAACATTACCCAAACGAACAGAAACACCTAAGGTGGGAGACCACAAAAGAAAATGGGATAGCATTGATTCCAAGAATTTCACTCAGCAGTCATTTCAGAAAAATCGCAAGCAGGAATCCAACAAGACTCATCACAATCCAAACAATAACCAACAGACATCGGGAGGGTATAAGGGTAGATGCCCGAAGTGTAACAAATGTGGATTCCACCACTTTGGGAATCAATGTGACAAGTACCGATGTCAGCGATGCAGAAAGATAGGCCATGTGGCAAAAGACTGTAGAGGGGAACTTCAGGCAAGCTCACTCAACCGGAACAACACACAGAAAGGATGTTTTGAGTGTGGCTTATCAGGACATTTCAAGAAGGAGTGCCCACAACTCGAGAAAAGAAGGGCTAATGACATAACTACAAAAGGAAACAGCAACAACAACACAAATGTTGCTAGAACAGGACTGTTGTGATTGGAGGACGTCAGGCATGGGAAGATCCCAACATCGTTACGGGTATGTTTCTCTTGAATTATCACTCTGCCTCTATGTTATTTGACCCTGGTGCAGATCGGGGTTTTGTATCTAGCAAATCTTGTGAATTGTTAAGTATTAGTTTTACTGCTTTAGAAAACCTATACACGGTAGAACTAGCTGGTGGCAAGTTAATTATAGTAGGACATATCCTTAAGGGATGTACTCTTGACCTGATGGGTCAAACACTTGACATTGACCTTATGCCTATTGCCTTAGGCAGTTTTGATGTAGCCATTGACATGGACCGATTGTCGAAACACCAGGCTAAAATAGTGTGCCAGGAAAAGGTAGTTCGTATACCTCATCCACATGGAGAGACATTTTATGTACAAGGCGAGAATAGCAGTATGCCACTGCGTCTCATATCTTATAGGAAAGCATACAAATGTCTGCGTAAAGGTCATACGGCAGTTATAGCACTTATAACTGAGAAGCCGGTAGTTGAGAAGAAGATAGAAGACATCCCAGTAGTTTGAGAATTCCCTGAAGTGTTCTAGAAGACCTACCGAGATTACCGCCTATCAGACATGTAGAATTTAGAATCAACCTTACACCAGACGCAGCACCGATTGCTAGGACGCCTTATCGACTTGCACCATCTGAGATGTAAGAATTATCTACACAACTGCAAGAGTTGTTGGATAAGGGCTTTATATGAACTAGTTTTTCACCATGGGGAGCTCCAGTCTTATTTGTCAGGAAAAAGGACGGGACTTTCCGTATGTGTATCGATTATCGGGAACCTAACAAAGTTACCATCAAAAACCGGTATCTGTTACCTAGAATTGACGATCTGTGCGATCAGTTGCAAGATTCGAGTTACCACTCGAAGATTGATCTCAGATCGGGTTATCATCAACTAAGAGTTCAGGAGAAGGATATTCCAAAGACAGCATTCAGGACGCGCTATGGCCATTATGAGTTCTTGGTCATGCCATTTGGGTTGACAAACGCTCCAGCTGTATTCATGGATCTCATGAATCGTGTTTGTAAACCTTATCTTGATAAGTTTGTCATTGTTTTCATTGATGACATTCTCATCTATTCTCAGACTGAGGAGGAGCATGCTGAACATCTTCGATTACTGCTAGAGTTATTGAAACAAGAACAATTGTACGCTAAGTTCTCGAAATGTGATTTCTGGATGTGAGAAGTACAATTCTTGGGTCATATAGTCAATGAAAAGGGCATACATGTTGATCCAACAAAGATTGAAGCGATTATGAATTGGGAAGCACCAAAGACGCCTACCGAGGTACGACAATTCCTTGGTTTGGCGGGTCATTACCGACGATGCATTGAGGGATTCTCAAAGATCGCTCAACCACTCACAGCTCTTAACATAAGGGAACGAAGTATAACTGGTTGGATAAATAGGCAACTGCGTTTCAGTTATTGAAACAGAAACTCTGCAGTGCACCGATTCTGTCCTTACCTGAAGGAACGGAAGATTTTGTGGTGTATTGTGATGCATCTGCACAGGGTTTGGGATGTGTGTTGATGCAACGTGATAAAGTGATTGCTTATGCTTCAAGGCAACTAAGAACACACGAAGAGAATTACACTACTCATGACTTGGAGTTGGGAGCAGTGGTTTTTGCTTTGAAGATTTGGAGGCATTACTTGTACGGAACTAAGTGTACTATTTATACTGATCATAAGAGTTTGCAACATATCTTTGATCAGAAGGAGCTTAATATGAGGCAACGACGATGGGTTGAGTTGTTGAACGATTATGAGTGTGCGATTAAGTATCACCCGGGAAAAGTTAATGTGGTAGCTGATGCTTTAAGCAGAAAAGATACTTCAACAAGACGGGTTCGTGCACTTATGATGACAATACATACTGACTTACCTGACAAGGTACGCAGTGCTCAGCTCGAGACTTTGAAAACGGAAAACTTGGTACAGGAATCTTTACGGGGAATGGAAGAACAGTTGGATGCGAAGTCTGATGGAATTCGTTATTTCATTAATCGACTTTGGATACCTTTGTATGGAGGTTTAAGGGAACTCGTGATGGATGAAGCACACAAGTCCAGATATTCAGTCCATCCGGGATCAGACAAGATGAATCATGACTTGAAGGCACTGTATTGGTGGCCTCACATGAAAGCTGATATAGCTAAGTACTTTAGCAAATGTTTGACTTGTTCGAAGGTCAAAGTTGAATATCAGAAGCCATCTGGTTTACTGCAACAACCAGAGATACCGATGTGGAAATGGGAACAGATTTCGATGGATTTTATTACTAAGTTACCCCGTACACCGAGTGGTTGTGATACGATATGGGTAATTGTCGATCGGTTAACGAAATCTGCACATTTCTTGGCAGTCAAGGAAACTGACAAGATGGAAAAACTGACTCGTATTTACATTAAGGAAGTGGTAGCACGACATGGCGTGCCAATTTCTATCATATCAGATCGGGATGCCCGATTCATTCCAAACTTTTGGAAATCTCTTCATAAGTCATTGGGGACTCGCTTAGATATGAGTACCGCCTATCATCCACAAACAGACGGTCAGAGTGTACGTACGATTCAGACACTCGAAGATATGTTGGGAAAACCATTTACCGTTGGTGGGATTCTCTCACAAATCTGAAACCGTATGGCAGAGGCTCGGGATCGACAAAAGAGTTACGCTGACAAACGCCACAAACAGTTGGAATTTCAAGTAGGAGACATGATTCTCCTAAAAGTGTCATCTTGGAGATGAAACAATACATAGGACCTTTTGAGATCTTAAAAAGATTTGGTCCGGTAGCGTATCAACTCAATTACCGAATAAACTCAATGGAGTTCATGATGTATTTCATGTTTCGAACTTGAAGAAACGTCTTTCTGATGAGACATTGGTAGTACCACTTGAAGAAATGCAAGTGGACGAGCAGTTACGATTCGTTGAGGAACCAGTTGAAATCCTGGACCGAGAGGTCAAACAACTCAAACAAAGCAAGGTTTCGATAGTCAAAGTACGGTGGAATTCAAGACGTGGTCCTGAATTCACATGAGAAAGGGAAGACCAAATGATGAAAAAGTATCCCCACTTATTCAAAACAACAACAAACATTAT
Organism: Mikania micrantha; assembly: GCA_009363875.1. Lineage (NCBI taxonomy): Eukaryota > Viridiplantae > Streptophyta > Magnoliopsida > Asterales > Asteraceae > Mikania > Mikania micrantha. The sequence continues at coordinate 35,831,034 of CM018689.1, read as the reverse complement.
GAATGCACGTTAAATTTCGGGACGAAATTTCCTTCAACAAGGGGATGATGTGATATTTCACACTTTAACTGTAAGCACAAACACCTTATACTATTGAATTTAGTATAAACAACTTGCAGAATGCAAACACAAACATTTCATAGTAGCACATACATGATTGATTTCAAACAATGTACTACATTTCAAGCATTACATTTGATGTACTACATTTCATGATAGTACAATCATGAACGGTTAAACAATGGTGGAGTTACATAAGAAGGAACCAGAATAATTGTGTAAGGTAAATTGACGAATACAGGGGCCCATGTACTCGTGAATTTACAGGTACACATGAATTTTGGAAGTTTCTATTTTGTCGACTACATTCAAACATTTGCTATGTGTGAGATTACATAGTACAGTATACAAACACTTTATTCAATTGGTTTTGTTACAAACATTTGTGCTACATTACATTTTATACATTTTATGTGCTACATTTCATATGTTACATGTTATGGTAGTACATGCATGATTAGTTACACACATTTTGCTATGTGCAGGGTTGCATAGTACAAACAGTTACAGACACTCACTATGTGTGAGGTTACACAGCACAGTATGATCAAACACAAACAGTCACAGTTAGGTGAACTAACTAGTGTACACGCAAACAGTCACATTGAACGATCACACTTAGTGGTGATGTTGCAAGCAATAGATTTTGTGTGTGAGTACACATAAGCACACGAAATGATCAAACCACACTAACATGTACAATTTGAACTCTCAAGTAGTGTCCTAACTACTCCTAACATTTATCAATTTTCGAGACGAAAATTCCTTCAACAAGGGGATGATGTGACAATCTGTCATTTCCGGGTTAACTCCGTTAAATCAAGATTAACAGAAACTTCACAAAATCATACGAAATTTAATAAAATTAAACGAAAAGGACTAAAGTTGAACAATAGAGTCTAGAAATATTTTAATTACAATGATTTAAATTGTAATTAATTAAAATATTCAGTTTTGACTTTTTAAAGTCAAAAATTTGTTCACAACAATTGAAGGAAATTCGAAATTGGAATGAATACACTGTAAGGAACCGAATTAAATCACTTTTAATAATCATCTAATGATGATTAACAACTAGCATGCATTGAGGGGTCATTAAACGTTTGAATTAAATCCAAAATGTAACTCAAGGGTTGTAACCGTAGAAATTAAGGGCAAAACCGTTCAAAATTGAGTGTAATCGATCACAAATGATTAAAATTCACACACACTCATACTAATCGGCAATATCTGAACATTTTAAACACATCAATTCGTCTGGAAGAGCATCGAAGGTTGTCAAAGTCAAGCACGTAAAACCGAACTTCACCCTTTAGTTGAACCACATCAATTCGGCATCGAACAAGGTGATAATCTAATCCTACACAACCTAAAACAACCGACTAAGGGTAACCTTATGCCAATTTCGGTTTTAAACATCGAATTATAGGAGTTCAAGTTCTAGGGTTTGTTGAGTAAACCGAATTGGGGGTTTCAATGTAAATGAACTCGAAAATCAAATTGATTTATATCATCAGTTTCGTGATAAGATGTTGACCGAAAAACCCATGTTAATTTGATATCACAATTTCGAATTAAACGATTTTTAATTCTAGGGTTCTTAATATAGAAGGATTTGTGGGTTTTGATGCAAACGGATTCAAAAATCAAATTCAATGGTACCTTTAGTTCCAGAAGGTTCCGATTAATCTAAACCCCATGTCAATTTTGTTAAACAAGATCAAATTTGATGTAAACCGGTTGTAAAAATTTTGAATTAAAATCGTTTGGGGGTTTCGACCCATAAGAAAGTTATATTTCAATTAAATACCACAGACATTTTCGAAATTCCTTGTTTAATGAGAACCATAAGATTTTTAGGATTAACCTAAACGAAATTGATCAAATCAAATGGAGTTATTGATAATCACGTTCGAACCCTATGCAAGTCACGAATTGGGAATTCTGGTGAACTAATAATCAGGTTAAAAATCAATTATAGATCCGTTTGTATCTCTAGAATAAAACCCCTATGGTTAGGGTTTTGAATTAAATCGGGTTGAGGGTTAATTTGAGCCATATGGTTCGATTTCATAAGCAAAGGGGAACCGGTTCGATTGTGGTTAAAACCAATTGAACAGCAATCTGTTATCAAAAACAAAAGCATAGGAGATGGTAGGAAGGGTGTAGTGTAGAGGTGAGGTCGGGGGTTCGAAACCGGCTTCAACAATTTTTGGGTTTTAAAACTATTTTTGGTATTTTTATCATAAAACATTCGTTTTAAGTCCGTTTTAATCCGTTCAAATTTCGTTGGAACCGTAATGGAATAACGAACAAAATAAAACGATAAAATATATATTTTGACCAAAATCTTAAGCATGTGTAATTTCGTATCTTAAAATGAAATCGTATACGTTTATACGATTTAAACAAACGAATCCGGAATCATTCGTACTTTTAGTATGAACGTTTTAAACAACTTAAATACGTATGTTGACACGTATAAGACCACAAACATGATTTGACATTACGAATAACGCGACGTTATTGTAATGACAGATTTTTTTTTGTAGAAGGTTTCTACGCGAATTTTCAAGCACGTGATCATTCTGTTTACTATCAAAGGTGCGTACACGGCCCCTTTCTTATTTTAACTGTTTTGGGGGAGAAAACATGTGCAACAAATGCTTTTAGATACATATCACTTGCATGAGTTAGCTGTTTACATTAAGTACAAACATAGCATTACAAAGCCTTCCATTTCGAACCGTTTAATTTGCCGTAGCGCAAAGCGTGGTAGTTGGAGATAGATCTATTGGGTTTGACAAACCTCACTTGGTAGATGGGATCTACGCAGGTGTTTGACTGACCAAACACACACATTGCTATTGTTCGTGCTAGACAATAGTGTTAAGGCAAAAACATGCTATAGCATGGCAACTCGTCAGCTTCGGTGTCGACCACTTGTGTAAATAGTTTATATGACTAGCTATCATGACTGTGCATGTGTGATTATGTTATCTACAAACTTGACATTCAAACTGCTGTTTTGAACATTGTGAATGCTTAAACCTGTGTATGCACCAACCATTGTGTTGACTTGATTTACATGTTTTCTCAGGACACTAAGACACAAGCAAGGACAAGCAGGGACTAGGATGTTGAGTCTCATGCATACATTTCAGTTCAAGTGTTTTAAGTTTTGATCAATTAAGACATGGAATGTTATTGAAATTGTACTTTACATTTTCAAACCGTTACGTATTGTTATTGGTTTTAAAACGCTTCCGCAAACATTGAAACTTTGATATTACAGTTTTAGACCCACATATGTATTGAAATTCATATAGAGGTCTTCGTTATGTCTAATGATATGAGATCCTGGTTTGTCACATTCCCAAACGGTATAATTCCGTTAGTTGGAAATTGGGGGTGTGACAGAGAAGACCCTGGAGGCGATTAGAGGCTAGAAAACGAGATTGGAGTCGATCTTAATCATCGGGAAGCCCTAGACGAGTGATCCGAAGGGTGTAACGTGATCGGTTTACTTTGTTTATCTTGTTTCTCATGTTTTCTTACTTTAAACAGATTATGTATTGTTTACATATGATGTTTCTTGGCTAAACTCTTAGAACTATCTAGGTTGGATGATTATACATGTTTGATTTTGGTTTAATTCGGTTTTAGAACATTATGATGTGATGGATTTATGATTTAAAGACTTGGTTTTGAATATTGGATGTGTATGTGTATCTTGGATTGTTAAATGATTGATATTATTTTCCTCATGTGTCTTGGTGATTGTCTGTCACATAATAGGTGCATGCTAGAATCAATTACTGTGTGTTTTTGATTAGTGGATGAGTTGCTTTGGCCGAGTGATTCATAGGACTGTTTTATTATGATTTAAATGATTAAGATGTGCAACTTGCTTCAACAGCCGTGAGGTGAGAAGTTGTCGATAAGTCTTGGATGTTGGATTTCTAGTTAGAGCCTTTGTGAGAAGATCTTTCTAGTATGTCTATCAAATCATGTTTATCGAGTCCAATAGGAAAACCCAAGTTATCCCTAGCATTTAAGTGAACTGTGACTTTCGCGCCGTGAGGTAGAGTGTTTAACAGTTATTTCTTAGGTGTTTTGAGATTATCGTACTGTGAGGTAGATAATCTAGCGGATACTTCATAAGTAGTTGGATGACCTGTGAGGGAAATCCATGTGTCCGGTGGTTTAACGGCTTTTAGGACCCTTAGTTGACTATCCTTGAGAAGGGTCGAGGGTGCTCTAGGTTTCCTTTGAATTTAGTATTTTAAGATCCCGGTATCATATTAGTTCCATCCCCGATAGAACCTTGTCAAACATGTATATGATTCAAACCTAGGTAGTGTTTTTTTCCTTCCCTGATTTAGTCGTTGTCTGCTCGTCTGTTTTCATTTCTAAGTGTTTATTAAATATTTTAGTTGTTAGTAGAAACCCCCCTTCCTTATTATTATTTTATTTAAGTACAAAATTGTGTATAGATAAGTCCTAGAGTCTAGTTAGTACAGTCTGTAGAAGTCTGTGGGTTCGATATCCGGACTTACTTTTGTCTTGCTGCATACGGTAGGTACACTTGCCTGTCGGTAGCTTAGGTTTTAGAGAGTCTAGATTTATTACTTTGTGTCTAGTTTATAGTCGGTTTTTAGTTAGTTTTATAGCTAAGCTCCGTCGACATCAATGGTACACTTCGTGCAGTATAGGTAGTGTCGCCAGATCTTTAAGCCAAACATCACGGCTCCCAACTCAAGGTCATGAGTCGTGTAGTACTTCTCATGCACCTTTAGTTGTCCTGATGCGTATGCTATAACTTTCTCGCGTTGCATCAACACGCAACCGAGTCCTTGTTTCGAGGCGTCGCAATACACCACGAAATCATCACATCCTTCCGGCAAGGATAGGATTGGTGTAGTGCATAGTTTTTGCTTCAGCAAGTTGAAAGCAACTTCGTGTTTCTCTCCCCAATCGAACTTCTTGTCCTTGTGTGTTAGGGAAGTCAGTGACTAAGCGATCTTTGAAAATCCTTATATAAATCGTCTATAGTACCCGGCCAGCGCTAGGAATTGTCGCACCACGGTTGGAGTCTTGGGTGCTTCCCAGTTTTTGATGGCTTCGATTTTGGCTGGGTCTACATGTATTCCTTTCTCATTAACCACATGTCCAAGGAATTGGACTTCGCGAATCCAAAAATCGCATTTGGAAAACTTCGCGTACAACTGTTCGTTCTTCAGTAGTTCCAAGACTAGCCTTAGATGTTCGGCATGCTCTTGCTGATTCTTAGAGTAGATCAGGATGTCGTCAAGGAACACTATTACGAATTTGTCGAGATAAGGCTTGCACACTCTATTCATAAGGTCCATGAATACAGCTAGTGCGTTGGTTAGTCCAAAGGGCATAACCAGAAATTCGTAGTGTCCGTATCGGGTTCTAAAGGCAGTCTTAGGAATATCGTCTTCTTGTATCCTTAGTTGATGGTAACCCGATCTTAAATCGATCTTCAAATAGTAAATTGACCCTTGCAGTTGGTCAAATAAGCCGTCTATTCGCGGTAACGGGTATCGATTCTTGATTGTCACCTTGTTCAGTTCCCTGTAGTCGATACACATACGGAATGATCCGTCTTTCTTCTTTACGAACAAGACCGGTGCTCCCCAAGGTGAGAAGCTCGGTCTGATGAATCCCTTGTCTAACAGTTCCTGCAACTGGTTAGACAGTTCATGCATCTCCGTCGGTGCTAGTCGGTATGGTGCCTTAGCAATGGGTGCTGCTCCGGGAGTTAGGTCTATCTGGAACTCGACCTGTCGTGTTGGTGGTAGTCCAGGTAGATCTTCGGGAAATATTTTAGGGAAATCTCGGACTACAGCGATGTCCTCGATCTTCTTCTCATGTTTAGGTTGTTCTGTGATAAGGGCTAGTATTGCAGTGTACCCCTCATGTATGTACTTGTTCGCCTTCATGCAAGACATAATGTTCAGAGGTAATCCCATCGTTCTCCCTGAATCGAGATTTGTTATCCGCTCGGTAAGGTTACTCGTATGATCTTCTCGTTGCATACGATCTCAGCTTGGTTTGCGGATAGCCAGTCCATTCCAACGACCACATCGAAGCTCCCGAGAGTCACCGGCATCAAGTCGATTTCGAGCTCGTGATCCGCCAAAACCATGACGCATCCTCGAAAGACGTGTTGTGTTTCGATCAGTTTGCCTTCAGCTAACTCTACGGTATACTTATAGTCTAGTGGTGTTGGGGTAACATCTAGTAATTTACTAAACTTGCTAGATATAGAGCTTCTATCGGCACCGGTATCAAATAATATGCTAGCATAGACATTATTTAAGAGAGATGTTTGGGTCGTCCTTGGCTTCTCCCGAGCCAATCACAAACGCTCGACCCTTTGCCGCTCCACCTCCGGCCTTCTTCGGCTGAAGGCAGTCCCTCCTCATGAGACCCGGCTTCCCGCATTCATAACACCCCTTGAGAGTGTTCTGGTTGTTGTTCTGGTTGTGGTTGAAGTTGTTGTTGTTGGGTAGCTTAGTTCTGCAGTCTTTGGCCATGTGGCCATGTCTTCCGCACTTTAGGCAACGGTACCACTCAAATTGCCCAAAATGGTGGTATGAACACCGGTTACATAGGGTGTATTTCCCCTCGCAGACACCCTTCCCCTTGCTGTCGGGCTGGGTAGCAGTGAAAGCTCTGGCGGGTGTTGATCTTGGTTGTTGTTGATGGGATGGGTGAGACTGATGGTGGCTAGGTTCCCATTTCCGTTTGTGGCTTTCCTGAGGCTTCAGATGTTCACCTCGCTTGGGTAGCTTGCCCTGAGCCACCGCTTGATCGGTTAGTTTGTGGGCCAGTCTGATTAACGGTTGGATGGTGGTGAGGTCAGATGCAATCACCATGCTTTGTCTCTGTTCGGGCAGTCCACTGATGAACTGCTCGGCCTTTTTGTATTCCGGCGTCACCATTGCCGGACAGAGCTTGTATAACTCATGAAATCGAGTGCAGTACTGCTCGATTTCCGATCCAACCATCTTAAGCACCCAGAACTCCGCCTCTAGCTTCCTGATCTCATCACGAGGACAATATTCCTCTTGCAGTAGTCTGGTGAAATCCGCCCATGTCATAGAGTTGGCACCGTCCAAACCCAATGTTTGAACGTGGGTGTTCCACCATGTGAGGGCTGATCCCTCCAGAGTTCCGGTCGCATACTTGACACGGTTCTCGTCAGCACATTCGCACATGGCGAATACAGATTCATCTTTTTCCACCCAACGGAGCATCCCAACAGCTCCTTCAGTTCCATTGAACGTGTGAGGGTGGCAGTTCAGGAATGACTTGAATGAGCACCCCTTGTTGGTGCTGCCATGCGACCCTGTTTGTCAGCAACCAATGTCGTGTGTTAGTAATCGTGTTAGCTACACTATGTTAGTCATGTTAGGCGAGTGTCAGTACCATTGTTTGTCCCACTGGTCTCGCTGTGTTGACGACTTGCCTCGTATTTAGCAATCGCCTTGTTCACCCTGCGTTCAACCATCATCTTGATGGCTGCCGCTCCGATCGGTTTCTTGCCTGCGCGTCTGTGTGCTCCCCGTCCAACCATAGCGAATCGCTATACGGAAAGGATAGAGTGTTAGTCAACATATGTTAGAGTGCCAGCCAGAAGTCATGTTAGATGTTATGTTAGCAAGCAGCCACAGTCAGAATGTACGATAAGTAAAAACAAAATATCGTTTCTTTAATAGAAGCTTTGAGTACAATGATTTTTCAAAATGTAGTACTACTACTAAGTTCATATGAGCACATCCCGCTCATCTACACAATAAAAAATAAAATACATATATAAAATAAACTAGCTAATCCGAATCTATCGTGGAGTGCGAGTCCCCACTCTCGGCGGGTCCGTCATCTCCATCCTCCTTGGGATCCTCTTCGGGTTCTCATCGAAATCACCTTCTTCGAGGTCCTCAGCCTCGAACTGTGGTCCCTCCTCGGGAGGTGGTTCCACAATGAACTGCTCTGCCCATGCATTGAGCATGGCATCACTGGCCTGTATCATGGCCTGGTTCTCCTCATTCGCGACTTCCGTCGCAGCTAGACGCCCGTCATGCTCCTGGACGATATCTACTATCAGTCCCTGCTGGCCTGCCAGCTGCGCCATCTGAGTCCGCAACGTTTCCATCTGCTCCTGCAGACTGTCAACCTGCCCCTTAAGGTGCTGGTTCTTCTCGCGAAGAAGTCGAACCTCGTCCGATAACTCGTGGTTCCTCCTCGCCTCTCATCTGGTGTAGGCCACGTGGGCTGCAAATGCCCGCTCCATCGGTACGCCTAGGTATGGAAGTCGATGATCGCTCGGCGCATCACTTGGATATCGGGGTGGAGGTACCCTCTCCCCCTCAATCCAATCCCTGATGGTCATGGGGTACCAACCCCAGAACTTGTCGTGCCTAGCCTACCGGGCTTGGCTATCGATCTCCTAATCAACCTGGGCTATGATGTCCCGAACTCTCGGACGGCCCTCCTCCGTCAGCTCATAGTTCACCGGGCACCTTCCAGGGTTCCTTCTAGAGTCTTCGTTATTGTTGGCCATCCTGTAAGTCTCAAATCAGTACGTAACAAGTAATAGTAATAATGATAATACATCAGTGTGCAATTCTATGTGTAGTGTCTAATGTTGAGCAATGGCTATAGTCTAAGTTTACTACATGCAAACCTAGTTCTCTATAACCAAGGCTCTGATACCAGTCTGTCGCACCCCCAATTTCCCACTCGTGGTGTCAGTCCACGTGGGTGTGATGTGGCCAGAATCACAGCTCCTAGTCATATAAAACAACTCTATATGCGTTTTCAAAATACATTACAGACATAGAAGTTGATAGAATAATTGCAGCAGAAATTCATAATTCATTGCAGCGGAATATAATAAATTTAATACATGCAGCGGAAAATAATTGTCAGACACTACATTGTAAAAGTACAAAACATAAATTGAAATTGTTTGATCAAAACGACACGACATAACATATGCAGTTCCTATGCTCGTGCCCTTAAGTGTGTTTCCTGAATCCATAAGCCTGTTAGTTACTTGAGAATACAAGTTTAAGAAAATGTGTCAACACAATGGTTGGTGAGTACACAGGTTTTGATATATACATAATAGTAAGAAAACATGTGTCATGCTGTTTATCATATGTTAGTCCCGAGCCCTAGGCTCCAAGTGTCAGTGCGTCACTACAGAACTAGACTTGTTTGTCCTTGCCTCCGCTATGTCTCGTAATTACATAGCAAGTTAGGTCAGAGTTTCACGGGTTATGACCTCCAGTCAAAATTATGCCCCGTGGGGTTAGTCACACCCAAACGGATCCATTCAAACCTACGACGTTGTTCGTACATTAACTGTAAGACTTTGTGAGGGCTTGTTACGAGTTCAACACTTAATGTTTCTCTAATAAACCAGCATACTCATAAAATGTTTGTACAGTAATAATGTTTGACTCGATTCAACTAGTATTCTCCCCCTATTTGAAAAGCTTGTAAAAGAGTTAAAGAGGGGCCGTAAACTCACCTTAGTGAAAATGAACAGATGTAAGCATAAGCTCCTGTAGCGTCAAGTAGCGTAGTCGGTCACCGGCTACCTATATCGTATACCATACGTGAGTTTGTGTAAGCGACCGTGCTTGTGTTCATGCTAGTGCTCGTGTCTGTGCTCAACAACCCTCGGTTGTTCATGTTTGTCCGTGTCGGTCCACATTGACCGTGTTTGCTCATGTTGGTCCACATTGACCGTGTTTGACTGTGTTTGACCGTGTCAAGTCAACGACTCGTTGGTGAACCGTGTGTCGGTTGTGAATCGTGTAACATTCGTGTTAGTGCTCGTCGTGTGCAAAACGTGCGAGTCGCATCTATGGACAACTTACTATTTATAATAAGTTTCCATTTATGGAAAGTTTCACAAAACATATAGATTTTAAAGTTCTAGCATGCTCGTTAAGTCCTACGTGATCATGTTAACACATAGCACATTATCATACAAATCAAATAAGTCACGTAAGTCACGTTTGCATACAAAAGTTTCCTAAAATGGAAAGTTACTAAATCTATCATGTGCGATATCGGAAACCATCTACCTTAGCATACAATCATCATATTAAAGCATATTAAATCACTTAACATGTTCAAAACATACAAAATATTCATAAATTGATATTTCTAAAAATAAAGTTACTATAAATAGTAACTATGACAATAATCATTCAAGTGATTCTCCTAAGCATCTCTAATCATCATATTATTACTCAATAGTAAGCTCATATACATACATGATCATAAACTCATCATCAACAACATGTTGTAACCAAAAAGTTTCTACAAATAGAAAGAATCATAGATAACCCTTTCTTATTCATAGAAATCATGTTCTAAACATTAAGATAATTCTAACATCATCCCTATAGAAATTCCACATTCGTGCATGACCATAACTCATCTATTTCACCATCTTGTAACTTAAGAGTTACTAAAAATAGCAAGTGTCAAAAAAACCACTTTTTAATCCTTTTAAACATAAAAAATCAAGTAATAACATTTATAATCATACATCATCATCCAAGATCATCTAAAATGACCTAGATCATGCATGCATGTTATCATTCCTTCTAGTTATGACTAAATCATGAAATCTCTACATAGCCAACATCATGGATCATCACAAAACACTAAAATATCATCATGGATCCTTAGTAGCAGTAGATTTAACCATAAACCCAGATTAAAAACACAAGAAATTCGTGCATGTGTATTAAAGGTGCTTGCATGTGTGCTCAAAGGCATGCATATGAGTGTAAGAGGTGTGAAAGTGAGTTTCAAGCATAGAACTACCTTCTAGAGCTTCTTGAACACCAAGATGATGATAAATCAGTAGTTCATGGAGGTTGAGAAGGGCTGGAATCGTACTACACGGCTGGTTCAAGCTCTTGTTGTGCTCCTTCCTTTGTTCAAGCCTCCAAACCTTCACTTCTAAGCTCCCAAGGTATAACAATGGCTTCCAGATGCTACAATGGTGATTTGCAGGTGGAAATGACGAGTATGGAGGGTCTGGTACTCGAGAAACGAAATGTAGGGTGGCTGGATATGATTACATCTTGGTTTTATAAAGATTTTGCATGTGGTCGTCGTCGCGTACCGCTGAGAGGGACCAAGATCCTCTCAGCATACCGCGATGGATTTCAGGATTCAAATCCCCCGCCCATCCATTGTGTACTGCCATGATGGTTCTTATGGGCCATCGCGTACCGCGATGGGTCCCTGAAGAGCCTAATAGGCCCAATTTCAATGGTTTGATCCGTTCGTCGCCGTTTTCACGCTTACGAACTATCGTTTGGCCCCGTTTGAATTTCCAAGTTCAGTGTTTGAGCGTTTTGTGAGGTTTCTTGTGTTTTGTTAGACGATGTGATAAACGTTCACCAACGTTTATGTTTTCCTAGACACGTGCGTGCGTGTTGCGATAATTAACCAAATTATTGTGTTTGTGTCAGTGTTCGAACCGTCATGCCACGTGTCACACTAAACTTAACTAATTCTAGTGCCACGTGTACAAATAGAAATTAAATAATCATTTAAATAAATAGTAAGCTGACCTGGAATTTAGGGGTGTCACATCATCCCCTTGTTAGAAAGAATTTCGTCCTGAAATTCAGCTTGCGTTTCCGGTGTTTGTCTGTTCCGCGAACAGGTGTGGGTATTTCTGCTTCATCTGGTCTTCACGTTCCCACATGAATTCCGGTCCGCGTCGCGAATTCCATTGCACTTTCATAATTGGTATCTTGCTGAGCTTGAGCTTCTTGATTTCCCTATCCATAATTTCCACCGGTTCCTCAACGAAGTTTAGTTGTTCGTCGATCTGTATCTCCTCAAGAGGAATAACAAGTGTTTCATCAGATAGACACTTCTTGAGGTTCGAGATGTGAAACACATTGTGTACGCTGGTCAGCTCGTTTGGCAGGTTTAGTTCATAGGCCACAGGGCCTATTCGTTTGGTGATCTCAAAAGGTCCGATGTAACGAGGATTCAACTTCCCTCGTTTTCCAAACCGAGTGACTCCCTTCCAGGGTGAGACCTTGAGCAACACTCTGTCTCCCACCTGGAATTCCAATGGTTTACGGCATTTGTCAGCATAGCTTTTCTGTCTGTCTCGAGCTGCTGCTAATTGTTTGCGTATCTGCACGATCTTCTCAGTCATTTTGTGCACAAGTTCGGGGCCGGTTAGTTGGCTTTCTTCAGCAAATTCACTTATGGTGACATCGGAAATGCTACTGCCAGGAAACGCAAGTGGCAAGATAAAGGGAAGAAGAAGATGCAGGAAGAAGGCAGTAAGGCTACAACAGTCAATAGCTATGGAGCAATTACGCAAGAGAAGAAAGTGTACCAAGGACCAAAACCTAAATGCACCAAATGTCCATTCCATCACTTAGGGCCATGCCATGTGTGTGGAAATTGTAAGCAAACTGGAAACTTTACGAGTTATTGTAAAGCACCAGCAAGACCACTCCATAAGGTGCCTTATCAAGCTCCATTACAACAACATAAACCAAACACTAGGGCCTGTTATATATATGGGAGTATGGAGCATTTTATGAAAAATTGTCCTATTAATGCCAAACCAATGGATAATAAATTACCGGTTGAACAGGCCAGAGGAGGAGCTTTTCAGATCGAGGCAGTGAAGCTAAAAACAATCCGGATGTTGTCACGGGTACGTTCCTTCTCAATGTTAGTGGTCCAAGGTGAACGAGCAAATAGAGCACTAGGGCTTATTTCATGTATGAAAGCTTAGAAGTGTCTCAGGAAAGGCTATGAAACTTTTCTAGCCTATCTTATCAACGGAGATCATGAGGAAAAGCGCATTGAAGATATTCCAGTAGTTAGAGATTTTCCTGAAATCTTTCCTGAAGAATTGACTGGATTGCCTCCTGTGCGACAAGTTGAATTTTGTATTGACTTGATTCCGGTTGCAGGCCTCTTGGCTAAGGCTCTATATCGTCTTGCACCTTCGGAAATGCCGGAATTATCGAGTCAACTTCAAGAACTACTCGACAGAGGATTCATTAGACCCAGCTCGTCGCCTTGGGGTGCACCAATACTGTTTGTCAAAAAGAAGGACAGGTCCTTCAGGATGTGCATCGACTATCGAGAACTCAATAAACTTACGATTAAGAATCGTTATCCGTTGCCACGTACTGATGATCTTTTTGACCAACTTCAGGGAGCCACTTATTTTTCAAAAATCGACCTTATATCGGGATACCATCAAGTACGAGTCCGTGAAGAAGATATTTCTAAAACTGCTTTTCGAACCCGATACGGAGATTATGAATTCTTAGTAATGTTGTTCGGGGTAACAAATGCACCTGCAATCTTCATGGACTTAATGAACTGGGTATGTAGACCCTATCTGGATAAATTCGCAATTGTGTTCATTGATGATATCCTTATCTATTCCAAAAGTCCAAAGGATCATGAACAACATTTAACTCAAATTCTCACTTTACTGAAACATGAGAAACTCTATGCCATATTCTCTAAATGTGAATTTTGGCTACGGGAAGTTCTGTTCTTGGGACATATAGTCAGTGAGAAAGGTATACAAGTTGATCCAAGCAAGATAGAGGCTATCAAGCGATGGGAAGCACCTACCACTCCAACAGAAATCAGACAATTCCTGGGATTGGCAGGGTACTACCGTTGGTTCATAAGAAATTTTTCAAAAATAGCCTTATCTTTAACAATGTTGACCCAGAAGGATAGAAAGTTCGACTGAGATGAGCCACAGGAGGAAGAATTTCAATTATTAAAATAAAGACTTTGCATGGCATCCATTCTTAGTCTACGTGAAGGCACAGAAGACTTTGTGGTCTATTGTGATGCTTCTAGACAAGGATTGGGAGTTGTATTCATGCGAAGAGATAAGGTAATAGCATATGCTTTCCGACAATTAAAGATACATGAAAAGAATTATACAACTCATGATCTAGATTTAGGAGCGGTAGTGTTCGCACTAAAAATCTGGAGACATTATCTTTATGGTACAAAGTGCACGATATACACAGACCATAAGAGTCTTCAGCATATTGTAGATCAGAAAATGCTTAACATGCGACAAAGACGATGGGTGGAACTCCTTAACGATTATGATTGTGAAATTCGATATCACACAGGCAAAGCGAATGTAGTTGCTGATGCCTTAAGTCGCAAAGAGCAAGTAAAACCGAATCGAGCTCAAAGTTTTAGTATAACTATTCAAACCAGTTTGATTCCCCAAATATGTGAAGCTCAACAACAAGCCTTGCAAGAATCAAATCTGGAAGAGGAAGGATTACAAGGATTGGTCAAACGATTAGAGAGACAACCTGATAATGTATTGTATTTTATGAATCGAGTGTGGATTCCTTATTTTGGTAATTTGCGACAAACAATTTTGAATGAAGCTTATAAGTCAAAATACTCTATTCATCCATGAGCTGATAAAATGTATTATGATCTTCGTGATTATTATTGGTAGCCTGGTATGAAGAAAGACATTGCATTATATGTGAACAAATGTCTTACATGTTTGAAGGTAAAGGCAGAACACCAAAAACCTTCCGGGTTGTTGTAACAACCCGTGTAACAACCCGAAATTCCCATGTGGAAATGGGAACAAATTTCTATGGATTTCATTACGAAGTTACCAAGAACTTCACGAAATCATGATTCCATATGGGTTATCGTAGACAGATTAACAAAGTCTGCTCATTTCTTACCTATTCGTGATGATTACCCTATGGATAGACTTGCCAAACTATACATAGATGAAGTGGTGATGCGACATGGAGTACCTATTTCAATCATCTCTGATAAGGATAGTCGTTTCACGTCTAGGTTCTGGCAGACACTCCAGAATGCTTTGGGTACAAAAATCTATATGAGCACAGCTTACCATCCTCAAACAGATGGACAAACGGAGCGTACTAACCAAACATTGGAAGATATGCTCAGAAGCTGTGTCATTGACTTTGGTGGTAGCTGGGATATTCATCTTCCACTGATTGAATTCTCTTACAACAATAGCTATCATACGAGTATCAAGTGTGCTACTTTTGAAGCATTGTACAGACGAAAGTGCAGATCTCCTGTCTGTTGGTCTGAGATCGGGGGAAAGTCAAATAATAGGCCCTGAATATATTCAAGAACTCACAGACAAAATTACGCTTATTCGTAAGCGAATGAAAACTGCTCAAGATCAGCAAAAGAGTTATGCCGGCAATAGGAGAAAACTTCTGGAATTCCAAGTGGGTGACCGAGTTATGTTGAAAGTGTCTCCTTGGAAGGGTATTGTTAGATTTGGCAAACGAGAAAAGCTTACACCACGATATGTGGGACCTTTTAAAATCCTTGAAAGAATAGGATCGGTAGCATATCGACTTGAGCTACCTCCCGAGCTTAACAATATTCATGATGTATTTCACGTCTCGAGTCTTAAGAAATGCTTAATCGAGGAATCACAAGCTGTACCTCTTGAGGAAATACAAATTGATGAAAAGCTGCAATTTACAGAGGAACCGGTGGAAGTTATGGATTGCACTGTTAAGAAACTCAAACGAAGTCGAATACCAATTGTGAAAGTCAGGTGGAACTCAAAGCGCGGACCTGAGTTTACTTGGGAACGTGAGGATCATATGATGGAAAAGTATCCCCATCTCTTTTCACACAAAACTGATTCCAAATGAGTTCTGCTAAAATTTCGAGACAAAATTTCTCTAACAGGGGGAGAATGTGACATTTCATTCTTTACTGCGAGGTAATTTCCTAAATTCATGAATTAACATTTTAATTAACTAAATCATGATTGAATATATATATATATATATATACATATACATATGTGAATCTGTGTATATATGTAAGGAAATTACAAGATGAAACAAATCACAAATGACGTTGCATAGAATTGCCGAATTACGCGAAATTTCTATAATAATGACCAAAAACCAAATTCACGGACCCGAAACTAAATTAATATAAATTATATGATGAATTAAAGTGAAATAAGTGATAACATAACGAAATCAAAGAATCCCTAAGTTCGATAAGTCAAATTGCGAAAATATGCGAAAAGGCAATTCGGCATGCGTAATTGGCAAATTCATGACAACTTGAACTTCCTAATCACATTATAATCATAATGGGATGTAATTGGAAGCATGAAAATGATAAATGATCATTATTAGCAATTCCTGAAATTATACGCGAAAAGCCGAACAAACAATTGCGAAAACGACAAAATCAAACAAAAACCCTTGATTTTCTTCCAAGTTTATCCTATATGCATGTCTATCACATCTCATCTGATTAAAATCAGATAAATATAAAGGAAATGACATGGCTAAACTTGGAGAACAAGTATGTCCAAATAAATACAAAAATTTTGACTTTGGTCAAAATTTCTACACCGTTCTTTCCTTCCCCAAGCCACCAAACTCGACCAGCCCCTTCCTCATCACTTCTGGAACCTTAAACACCCTTCAAACATCAGTTCTAATCAATTACAAGTGATATCCAAGCCCAAGATCAAGTGAAACCAAGAATCAAGCTCCAAAAGTTGGATTTTTGGTGATTTTCAAGCCAATCCTTAGCCAGGTAAGTTTTAAACTCAATCCTTGGTTATAATAGCTTCATATGACTTAAACAAACATGTTTAGATGATTGGTGAAGTTTGAAAATCATTAGAATTCAAAAACCCATTGATAAGGGTGTTTTGTTCAAAACTCGGATTTTTCGAAGTTGTCAAAATTGAGAGTTTTCTTCACAAAACTCTATATATACGTTAAAAATACGAGCTGGAGATTTTGGCCCGGCAAAAGTGCAAAAAAATCGAGTTTGCCTCACAAAAAACCTTAGATGGCACATAGCTGGTCGCAGCTGCCCGGACATGGGTCAGCACGGCCCATGCGCTGCCGCAACAAGACACGGGACGCGGCCCCCAGACCAGGCCATCCTCGAGCCACACCGGCCACGGCCAAGGCCCCCGGCCAGGCCACCGAGCCACCACCTCAGGACACCGAGCCACCACCTCAGGCTACCGGGCCATCACCGAGCCACCGCCGCTGGCTGCCGGCCACTACCGGACTCCGGCCAAATTCCGGCCAAAAATTCCGACGAGGGTTGCCGCCGATGGAATATTCCGGCAGAAACTCTAATTTTGTCCGTTTTGTGTTTTGTACTGCGTTTCGCGCTCCGGTTCGCAATCCGATGATCCGTTTTCGATAAAACGAACATATTTTGAATCGATTTCGCGTTCCGGACTCGATTTTGTGCACCGTTTTGCAATCCGAGTACCTGATTTTTATCTGATTTCTGATTAAAACTCCTGTTTCAATACAGAACTTAATTTAAGCATTGATTTTCAATAGGAAAACATATTCTTAATCGATTTCCCGTTCCGAACTCGATTTCGCGAATCGTTTTGCAATCCGATGACCTGATTTTTGTCTGATTTCTGATTAAAACTCCGGTTACAATACTGAACTTAATTTAAGCATTGATTTTCAATAGGAAAACATATTCTTAAACGATTTCGCGTTCTGAACTCGATTTCGCGAACCGTTTTGCAATCTGATGACCTGATTTTTGTCTGATTTCTGATTAACACTTCGGTTCAATACATGACATAATTCAATCTTTGAAATTCAATACAAAAGCATATTCTCAATCGATTTCGCGTTCCTGACACGATTTTGTGAACCGTTTTGCAATCCGATGACCTTATTTTTATCTGATTTCTGATTAACACTCCGGTTTCAATACAGGACTTAATTCAATCATTTAAATTCAATACGAAAACATATTCTCAATTGAATTCGCATTCCGAACTCGATTTTGCAATCAATTTCATAACCCGGAAACCCGATTTTTGATCTAAAAGTCGATTAGGATTCTGGTTTTAACAACGGAATGCAATTATCATTAAGTTACAATCAAATGAGTATAAGAACTCAATTACTAAACAGAATCAGTGATTTTAACATTACAAATTAACTGACGACCTTATGACATTGATTCTGAATAAATACGTGATTCAGAACCAGTTTGATGAATTGAATTACATTATCCTTGATATTTAATGTCAAGGAATGTTCTGATAATCCAAGTTGGATACAAAGAACTTATAAAACCTTAACGATATGCAGAATTCGATTGAAGCTGTGTGTAACATTGCAACAACACTGGTGAGTTTCATAGACCCCCTTTTAAATGTTTTGTTTTCTAAAACTCGGGGATTGGCATTACAATTACATTATGGTTAAATAATTCAATTACAATGACATGATTACATGTTGTCTGTGCATTTCAACTCTTGTTTGATGATTACATGAAAATTGTACCATGCTATCGTAAAAGACCTCACATAACAACTATAACCAATAAACTCATGAGGAGCCGAATGACAACAATGATAGTACTATCGGGCTGACAACCCCATTCACGAATAGGTAGCATCTACCCTTTTGTGAATGCATCTTACCATTTATTATATTTGAAGATAACAGCTTAATGCAACGATGGCATTAAGAGTGAGGCTAAGGTCTTACATTCGGGTATTACCGGTAATTACATTACAGTCACATAGGCTTTGGTTATAGGTTTTCATGGTGAATCATATTCATATAGTTGTGTATGCCTTCATATTCAACATGTCATAACATATCATATCATGTTATCATATCTATGAACTCACCAGCATTTTTGCTGATCTTTTATATTACAAAACCTTTTTCAGGAAGGAGGTAACAGGTACGAAAGTGAGGATGCACGATTACAAGGCACATTTAGTAACTTATAACTGGTTAATGTCGTTTAAGGATGTTGAAACTTAATGCATAATATTTTAATTATGATGTAATATATAGTGTGTATGGTTTGCCATGTATGTATGATACCAATGTAACAATCAGTCACACGCATCTCTGCGACCTCACCATCAAGCTTCCGCAACATGTTACAACAGTTACTGTTGATGCACTTAATGTCCCTAATTCTATTTTGTACTATTCATCATGTAAAGTTCAAGTTATATTAATAGAAGTTGTCTTTCTATATTGTTCTTAATGTTTATGTTTTAGTTATTTGATTATATGATTGGGTGATTTGGTTTATTGTTTAATTGAGTATGAGTATTGCTCATTCGGCCGAATGACTCTAGAGTATGAAGTCATTCGGCGAATGAGAATAGAGTATGTCTATATTCGGCGAATGAGTCATTCGCCGAATGACTCATTCGACTGAATTTCCTATTCGACAGGAGTCATTCGCCGAATGAGTTGTTTCGACCTCTCATTCGGCCGAATGTCAACTGCCTATAAATACAAGTTCAAAATCATTTCAACCCTAACTTCCAAGAACCCTCTTTCTTCTGTGTGTGCTCCAGTGTCAAACCCCTCAGGATTTGAGAGTTTCTTGCTGTCCAAGTTCTATTCATAACTCGTGGTGTTTGATTCTCATTCAAACGTTCATCTTTCACCTTCGAATCACCATGGTTGATGTCGGTTTCGATTGGAAAACCCTGGAATAGGATTCCGCACTATTCCAGAGGCTGTAGAGCAGATCTCCATTGGAACCGGGTTGTTTCCGTGCTCCAAATTGGTCCTACAAAGTGGTATCAGAGCTTTGGCTCTTGATTCTGCTCGATTTCCAATCCAAATCTTTATTTCCTTGATTGTTCGTTCGAGATCTGCAAAAACCCTAAACTTTTTGTGCTTAAAGTTACTGTTTCATTACTAATCCATGGATTTTTGTGGTGGTTTTGTTTAAACTTTTATCCCAATTTGTTCCCCATCATCTCATGATGTTCTGTACCAAATTTGGTACTTAGATCTGGTCTAAATACTGAGATATCGTGATTTTGGTTGGAAAAACCCTCAGATCGGGCGAATGAGTTTGGCGGCCGAATAAGCCTTCATTCGGCGAATAGCCTCATTCGACCACTCATTCGCCGAATAGCTCTCATTCGATTGTTCATTCGCCGAATAGCCCACATTCGATCTTTCATTCGCCGAATAGCTCTCATTCGACCATTCATTCGGTGAAAGACTCATTAGGTCAAGTCATTCGACGAATAGGATCATTCGACCTCTCATTCGTCCGTAATAGTACATTCGGCCCCCGACATTTGCCATAATCTTCTTCATTCAGCCATCATTCTGCAAATTTTTCTAAGTGTTGAATCTTGTCATTTCTGATCGAATGGAAGACTTAGCACTAATGGCGAATCAGAATCATCGTATTCAGACTTTGTTACTGACTGAGACAGAGACCGGGAATTCCAACAAAGCTCCAAAGTTATTATCCTTAGACGATTATCCTCATTGGAAGTATCGGTTTGAGATTCACATCAATGGGGTAGATACAAACCTATGGATGATGATTGAGGGAGGTTATCTGAGACCTCTGAATGAAGATGGAACTCCTATGCTAGTCACACGGATGACTGAGCCTCAGAGGAAGCTGTATGATTATGAGAAGAAAGCTTATGCTATTCTATCACAGTCCATTGCCACTGATATTTTCCATCAGTTCAGACAGTTTACCTCTGCAAAGCTACTGTGGGATGCATTGCAACAAAGATATGAGGGTAATGATGCTTTGAAGAGCATTAAGTCAAAAGCATTGAGAAAGGAATTCAATAGCTTTATGTATGTGGGGAATGAGTCACTGGATGAGCTGATTGCTAGGTTTTATCATCTTTTGAGCGAGCTATTCAATCATGAGGTCAAGACTACTACTCAAGAGAAGATTCAGTGTTTGGCAGATGCTCTACCTCCAAAGTGGGAGTCATTCTTGATGATGCTCAAGCAGAACCAGATGTTAGCACATATGGATATTAATGATTTCATTCAGAAGTTGAAAGAGCAGGAGATAGAAAATAAATGGAAAGCCAAGAGAGTAGTTCAAGTCCAGGACCCCTCCTTATATTACTCTACCCCTACAGTTGAGAAATCAACTATGCATGCTCCATTGAAAACTGCTTTTGTATCTCAGACATCTGAAGCTCCATCCTCTGGTCAGATTCATTTCAGTCAGTCATCCTCTTCTTCAACCAGCTCTCAAAAGGAACATCATCAACCGGCTACCAGTCTGAAAACAGATAATTTTGATAAAGTTACTGTGGAGATTGCTAAAGAACACATGGGTCTTTTATCTACACTTGTCAGCTCATATGATGGTTTGGTAGCTGGACAGATTGGCAATCCTTATCTGACTAACGATGATTATTCTCAAATAGACCCAGATGATATGGAGAGGATTGATATTATGTGGGCTCTAGCTAGTGCAGTTAGAAGAGCTAAAGAGTTTGTCAAGAGGACTGGGAAAGACATTAATTTGAACAAAGAGTCAAAATTTGGATTTGACATGGCTTCTATGACATGCTTCAATTGTGGAGAAAAAGGGCATTTTGCTAGACAGTGTAAGCAACCAAAGAAGGCCGGAAACAAGAATCCATTTCAGCATCAGAAGTCTTCTACTGCAAATCCAGAAAGGAGATTGGTTCCCATTGACTCTCCTACTCAGGCTGGATCTTCTACTTCTGCAAGCAAAGCTTTAATGGTACAACAAGATGAAGGGGTGAACTGGGATTTCAGATTCAATGCAGATCAAGGAGAACAAGACAAAGCCTGTGTTGCTGAGATTCAACAGGTTGTAGATCACAGTGAGGAAAGCACTTCGGGAGAAACAAAGATAAAGGATACTGAAGCCTCAAGCTCAGAGTCTGACAGCATGACAGAGTCAGACACTTAGGATTCTGATGCAGAACTGGATGACTCTACTACTCAATTTGCCTTGATGGTTAATTCTTCTGTTTCATCAGATTCTGAGCAGGTATACACCGATTGTTCATCTTCACATTCAGAGTGTTTTAATTGTGTTGACCTTAGGAGTAAGGTCCTTGCTTATCAGACACATAATAGTGCTTTGATGAACGACCTTGACTTATGCATTGAAGCTAACAAAGTTTTAAAATCTAATGAAAAAGATTTTCAAGCTAAAATTGATCTTTTAAATAGACAATTGCATGAGGCCGAGATCGCAGTGCTGAATAAGCAAGATGCTATCACTTCTTATCTCAATACCATCAATGAGATCAAGAAGAAGTTAGCAATAGTCGAGTGTGACTATGAGACCTTGGAACAGAAGCCCAAAAGCTATGAAAGCTCATCTTATATTATTGAGCACATGATCAGTAGGGGTACTGATCAACAGGGAAAAGAAAAAGTTGACTATAAAAATTGTCCTCCACCTATCCTCAACACCTTTGTTAATACACCAGATGACAAAGATGTTAAGGATTTTCAAGTCACTACTCCATTAGTAATAGATCCAATTGGGATGATTACTGATGAAGGTTCCTCACTGTCAGAGGAATCTTTGGTGGATGGACTTGTAGAAGATTGGAGCTTAGATTCTGAAGATGAATCTGATAATTCATCAGATTGTATCGCTGTTCAGAATAAGCCTTCAAGTGTCATGAAAGGCGATCCAATCTCGTCTTCGAAGATTTATCAAGCTTTAAGCTTCGTGAAAGCTTCAAAAGAAAATGAAGCTTGTGCAAGTAACAGGATTGACACTCCTGTTACTAATGGAAGAAAGGGTTTGGGTTTTAATCAGAACATGCCTAAAACAAATGTTTTCAGACCAAAAAGGCAATCTTTTTCTGAGTTAAAACATTTTCATAGAAAAGGCGAATCAGTTTGTTTTGAATGTGGTGAACTTGGGCATTTTGTTAGATCTTGCCCTCAGTTGATTAGACCAAAGGTTGCACCACTCAGAAAACAAAATCAGAATTTTGTCAAACCAGTCAGATCTGAATCCAAGTCATTTCTGACAAAACCCAAACAACCAAATCAGATTAAATCTGTAGACAAGGGTAAAGGGAAATTGATGAATTTGAATGTTCTCAAGCCTGTAAATGTTGATCAATCTAAATCATCATCCATTTATCTGAAAAACTCTTTCAGTAAAAATGCAGTCTGGAAAGTAAAGTCTGAGACTACTGTTACACCCACTTCAGACCAGACTGTTTCAGATGGTAAATGGATCGATGTTATGATCCGAGACTCATTGGGTCAACCCAAGACTGTAAAGGCTTGGGTTCCCAAATTAAACTAATTGTCTCATTTTTGTGCAGGTTGCCCCAAAAGCTTGTGTTAACAGCAATTGGATTGTTGATAGTGGGGCTTCCAGGCATATGACTGGTGATATCTCTTTACTCACCAATGTGAAAGCAGTTCGCGGTGGATATGTAGCTTTTGCCGGTGACAAAGGCGGATTCATTACGGGAGAGGGAATTCTGACAAATGGACAAGTTTCTTTTGATAAAGTCAGATATGTCAAGCAGCTGGAAAACAATCTTCTCTCGGTTTCACAAATCTGTGACAAAGAGTACAAAGTGCTATTTGATGATTCCAAATGCTACATTCTTAAACAAGGTGTTAAGAATCCTGAAGACTGGATTTTGATGTCAGCTCCCAGAAAACAAGACTTGTATGTTCTCAATATGGCCACAGCTTCAACTACATCCTCCACAGCTTCATGTTTTATGTCAAAGGCAACAGAAAAAGATTCAATTCTTTGGCATAAGAGGATGGGTCATTTGAGTCTGCGCAAGATGAATCACCTGGTTCACAACGATTTGGTTGAAGGGGTTAGTCTGAAGAATTTCAAGCTGTCTGATATCTGTGTATCTTGCAAGAAAGGGAAGCAAACAAAGCAGCCTCACAAATTGAAGAAATTTCACTCTATCAATGTTCCTCAGGAGCTTCTCCATATGGATCTGTTTGGTCCAGTGAACCGGAAAAGTATAGCTGGAGATCAATACTGTCTTGTTATCACGGATGAATATTCCAGATACTCTTGGGTTTTCTTTATGAAGGAGAAATCTGATACGTTCGAGTGTATTCAAGTATTGGTTACCAAACTTGAATCACTCTACAAGCTCAAGATTCGTCAGTTTCGCACCGATAATGGAACAGAATTTAAGAATCATAACATGGAGACATTTTGTAATGCACGGGGCATTGTGCAACAATTTAGTGCTCCATATGTTCCTCAGATGAATGGTGTGGCTGAAAGGAAGAATAGGACATTGATTGAGGCTGCTCGAACCATGCTTGTTGATTCATCCCTGCCGGTTCAGTTTTGGAATGAAGCTGTAGCTAATGCATGCTATACATTGAACCGGGTACTGATTGTGAAAAGACATGGGAAAACTTGTTTTGAACTGCTCCACAAAAGAAAGCCAAATCTTAAGTATCTTGAACCATTTGGTGCACCGTGCACTATGCTTAAGAAACACGAGCAGGGTAAGTTCAATGAAAAGGTGGAAGAAGGGTATTTTCTTGGGTACAGCACTCCAAATAAAAGAGTTTACAATACATCAACTCATAATGTGGAGGAGTGGTACCATGTAGATGTTCAAAAGTATTCCATGCCCCCACCTGGAAAGGGTCCTAAATGGATGTTCAACTATTCTGATCTGTTTGACTTCTTCAACATGCCTCCCATGTACACTGATGAAGATGTTGATGTTCAAATGATGTATGATGCACAAAACGCACCTGATGAACCAGTGCAACCTTCATCCACTTCAATTCCTACAGGACAGATAAATGATGACAGCTCAGAAACAGATGAAAATCTTCACCCTGCTGGTCCTGAACCAGATGTAAACAATCTCGTACCAGATCTTGAGGATTTGAATCTAAACAACCTGGATCCTCAGGTTGAAGTTCCAGATCAACCTGTTGGCAGAATTCATCGGATTCATCCTCAAGAAAACATAATTGGAAGTCCTTTGGATGGAGTTAAGACAAGAAATCAGCTTTCTTCAGGAGGTCTGGCTGACATTCTTGATTTTGCAGATGTAAGCTTTTGTGCTCATTCCTGCTTTATCTCCCAAGTTGAGCCACGTACTGTCACTGAAGCTTTAAAAGAAGAATCTTGGGTGGATGCCATGCAAGAAGAACTCTTGCAATTCAAAAAGTTAGGTGTTTGGCAATTGGTAGACAAACCCAAAGGTGCAAAAGTGATTGGTACTAGATGGGTTCTTAGGTGTAAGAAAGATGATCACGGGATCATAGTGCGAAACAAAGCACGTCTGGTTGTTTAGGGATTCAGACAGATCGAAGGTTTGGACTATAATGAAGTATTTGCACCCGTTGCTCGACTTGAAGCCATTCGTATCTTCTTGGCTTATGCATCCTTCAAAAGGTTCAAAGTTTATCAGATGGATGTAAAAAGTGCATTTCTTCATGGTGTGATAAATGAAACAGTGTATGTAAGTCAACCTCCCGGGTTTGAAGATCCATTGCATAGAGACCAAGTCTTTAAGTTAGATAAGGCCTTATATGGATTGCATCAAGCGCCGCGAGCATGGTATGAGACACTGTCTACTCACCTCCTGAACAACGGGTTCAGGAGAGATGTCATCGACTGTACACTGTTCATTCGAGAAAAGGATGGTGACTTACTCTTGGTGCAAGTATATGTGGATGACATCATTTTTGGTTCAACAAATGATGATCTGTGCAAAGACTTTGAAGAGGTCATGAAAGAGAAGTTCGAGATGAGCTCAATGGGAGAGATGAAATTTTTTCTGGGATTACAAGTAGATCACTCTGAGGCAAGAATCTTTATTCATCAAACCAAATATGTTGGGGATATACTGAGCCGGTTCAATATGTCTGATGCAAAGCCTGCTGGTACCCCACTGGCTGTCAATCACGGGATTACACCAGATGAAAAGGGGGAGTTAATTGATGCTACTTTGTACCGAGGAATGATTGGGTCTCTTATGTATCTTACTGCTTCACGGCCAGACATCATGTTTGCCACATGCTTGTGTGCACGGTATCAATCAAAACCAAGAGTCTCCCATCTCATTGCTGTCAAGAGGATTATGCGTTATCTGAAGGGTACACCGGATCTTGGATTATGGTACCCTAATGATGATAACTTTGAGCTTACTGCATATAGTGACTCAGATTATGGTGGATGCAAGAGAGATTTCAAGTCAACATCTGCAGGATGTCAGTTCTTTGGAAACCGCTTAGTTACCTGGCAGTGCAAGAAGCAGACGTCGGTGTCTACTTCAACCTGTGAAGCTGAATACATTGCTGCTGCTAGTTGCTGTTCTCAAATCATCTGGATTCAACAGCAACTCAGGGACTATGGGTTACATTTTTCTAACACTCCTATATATGTTGATAATACTGCTGCCATAGCCGTCACTAAGAATCCTGTTCAGCACTCCAAAACAAAACACATCGATATTAAATATCACTTCATACGTGATTGTTTTGAAAAGAAATTAATCGATGTAGTTAAAATTCACACCGAACACCAGAAAGCCGATCTTTTCACAAAAGCTTTTGATAAACCCAGATTTTTATATCTGTTATCGGCTAATGGTGTTTTTCAAAAGAATGAAGTCCTACTTTCATCTGAATCTAACAAATGATCATCATCTTTCTTAGGTAGTTTTTGTTTTGTTTAGTTTCTTTCCTTAAATCAAAAACTCAAAAAGATTTTCTGTTTTAGGTTTTTAGGGGGAGATAGTTGTAAATTGAAAAACCAAAAACATTTGAAAATTTGAAAAATATAGTTGTAAATTGAAAAACCAAAAACATTTGAAAATTTGAAAAACCAAAAACAATAGAAAATTTGAAAAACCAAAAACAATAGAAAATTTGAAAAACCAAAAACAATAGAAAAATTAAAAATTGAGATGGTCTTGTTTTATAAAGTAATACATTAATCTATTATGTCATAGAAACAGAAGTGAATGTATGAACTAAAATCACAAGAGAATTGTGATGGGATGTACTGATAGGCTGACTATACAGAATGAATAAACAACTTGTGATAACTTAGAAAGTTTGATCTGTGGGACTCATTTTATAAAACCACTTGAGTGAGAAACGGTTTTTGACTCACATCAAGCATACACCGGTCATCATGGAATCAAATGAGGTTTCATTCAAAGAAAAATAAAGGCAAGCTGGTATTAAGCTTGAAGAAAATCAAAAACAAGCTGGTATTAAGCTTGATGAAAAACAAAAACAAGCTGGTATTAAGCTTGAAGAAAACCTAATGCAAGCTGGTATTAAGCTTGAGAAATACTTAAACAAATTAAGTTCGATTCCATACATGTGCCATATTGCTGGGACGGACCTAGCTGAAGCCATCCATTTGGATAGAACAAGAAAAATACAAAAAGATAATAATGTTTGAATCTTATTGAATTCATGATGACTGGTTTTAAGATATGCAGAAATGAGTTTTGAACTGATTTTGATCTTTAATGGTGAAATGAAATGGGGAACTCAATCAGAAAATATGAGTGATCATAAAGTTTGTTTAGTAGTCGTGTATTGTTCGGCTTAATTTTGGACAAACATATCAGTAGTCATATCATAATAAAATTGTGTTTGAAGTAAAGCATTCATTGAAGACAAAGTGATGTGATTAGAGATATGTGTTAGTTTATTAATAGACTTCTCACAAAAACATGTGTTTATTTGTCTTTAGTTACTATTTGTATAGTCGTATTTGTTGTTTCAGAAAAATACAAAAAGATTTTCTATTTTAAATTTTATTTTAGATGATCATTTGTAGATTCGGATGTCTGTCGTATCTGAATCCTGAACCAACCAGACATATCTTCATAAATTGTCAAAAGTTTGTTGTTCAAAATGCCATATATTGAAAAATTTGAGTTTTGGGTGTTAACATCTCTCATTCGTCCGAATGAGAGGTAAGATTCATTCATTCGACCGAATCAATCAAACAAAGTTTTTATCATTCGACGAATGAGGGGTGTCGAATGTCTCATTCGACATTCTTATTCGGCTAATAAGTGTTGTCGAATGACCTCATTCGAAAAACTCATTCGGCGAATGAGACTGAGTTTCAACCGACCTTTCGGCTAGCTCATTCGGTGAATGAACGTGGCTATATAAGAGCCCTTCGGCCGAATGAGGGTCATTCGACCAAATTGTCTTTCGCCACTTCAGAGAGTTTTCCATTCGGCGAATATCAGTTTTCTCACCTTCGATCAATTTCATGTGACTGTCATTAACCCTGCTTCTGATTATCACGTTCTTATTCATATCAGGTACTTGGAGAATGATTATCAACGATTTCTAACCGTGGAATCATCAAGAACAGATCATTTTTTTTAATCTAGGGTTTAGTTGATCGCCTGTTCAATAGATGATCAAAATGGACTTGAAACCATCTAAGACCTGTTTTAAATTGACTATTCGGTCGATTCTGAGCATGATTGTGTAAATTTTGTGGGCTGATTTGAAGATTTTGAAAAAGGGGATTTTTGAATTCAATCTGACTGTCGAATGTCGTCATTCGGCGAATGACTCATTCAGCGAATGAATCTTATTCGGCGAATGGCTCATTCTACGAATGACTATCTTAGCTTATGGCTCATTCGGCGAATGATGTCTATTCGACAAATGACTTCCATTCGGCGAATGGGTCATTCAACCAAAGGTTTCATTCGGCAGATTGAATCTCATTCGACCAAAGTGTTTAAGATAATTTTGTTTTTCTGATTTATGTGTTCTGTTCAACTGAATTGCACTAACATGTTTAATTTTTTTTTTCAGTATGGCAGGTTACAAGTCTGTGCCAAAGCATAACATTTGTGCTCATTTGGATCTCAACACACCGAACGCGAAACACTACTCAGAGATTATCACTTTTCTTCAGCGTTCGAGGATTTTTACTGCTATATCTACCTTACATGTACCCTACCACTCCCATCAGCAAGACTTCTGGTCTTCCGCAGACATAGATTGTGAGGCTGAGCCTACCGTTATCAGAGGGAAGGTGCTAGGACATGATGTTGTTGTGTCTGCTGAGCACATAAGGAGAGTGTGTGGATTTCAGGATACTCCCGATCAGCCATCTCTGCTAGATCGTTTCTTAGTTCGTGGTTGCTTTCTGAGATGCAAGTACGAAGGAGATATTGGAGCAGGAATTCTCAACAAAGCATTCATGTCTCCTCAATTCAAATATCTCGCACACGTTCTAGTTCACTGTCTCGGATCAAGGAGAGGTGGATTCGATGATATGCGAGAGACAATACAATGTGCTTTCGCTGCTTTGGTGCTGAACAAGCCGTTCAACTTCTTCGAGATGATTTTCATACACATGAAGGAGAACGTTGTCTTGAAGGGAGACAAGAAATTTCTGATGTATCCTCGATTTCTGCAACAGATTATAGATGCTCAAGTTCCGGATCTGCCAAAGGTCAATGCTGATATTGTCCGTCTAGAGCATATGAATGACACTACTCTGAACAGAGTTTTGTCATACAGAGGGAAAGAGAGGAAGCCAGTTACCCGATCTTTATTTGGTCATCTTTCTAGGCCAGATTATCGAGCTCCTGCGGGTCGTAAATGGAGGCACGATGATTCTGATTCTGATGTTGAAGACATTGTTGTACCAGATGATGGTGGTGATAGTGATGGAGGAAATGATGATGATACAGGTGGTAGTGGTGCTGGTGATGCTGGAGCTAGTGCAGGTGTTGATGTGAGTGCTAGTGTTGTTGTGAGCACTGTTGTTGGGGAGGTTGTTTCTACTACTGGTGTTAGCACTTCTGTAGCAGATGAGGAGGTTGATGTTGATTCACTGTTGGATCTAGACTTCCTGATTACCACTACCTCCTCAGTGACTGCTCCTCTTGATGCTACAGTCCTTCATTCTGCAGAAGGTGATGTTGAGTCTGAGGACTCAAGTGAAGAGGAAGGTGAAGAAGGTGAGGGTGATGATGAAGGTTCTGACTCTGAAAAGACTCATGATGATGAGTTTGAGAAAGTGGAGGAGGGAGGAAAGATGGAGATGAGGAAGCGGAAGAGGAGTGAGGTGGAGTTGGAGGAGATTACTGATCCTTCATTTGTTCCAGAGTTTGATTTTTCTCCTCCACCTCGGTCTTCTGCACCTGCTACTGTGGCTACATCTCATATAGCTTCTCAGCCTACATCCTCCAGGGCCAGGAGAGGGAAGAGGTCGAGGTTCTCTTTTCAAAGGAGGTCAGAACTGACAACAGCTGCTACAACTACTGTTACATCAGTAGCAGCTGTTTCAGTTTCTTCACTGACTAGATCAAGGGCAACTCATGTTCATGCTACTACTGCCCCTCTGATCACCTCTGTGTCTCCAGCCCCTATTTTTACTGATGCATCTGCTGGTCCCTCCATCTCACGGGCTGATATGTCTATACCTACTGTTTCAGTGTTTGATCAGTTGAATACACTGAACAGTATGGTACTTCGATTGATGGAGAGGAGCTTAGAGCAGGAGAAGAAGAACCAAGAGCAGGAGTTAGTCATTGCCCAGCTCACCAAGAGGGTAGAAGAGCAGGATACTCTGCTTCTTCAGGCTGCTGATCAGAGGGCTGATCTCCGTGCTCGTTCTGCTCAACAGGAGCAGCAGCTGCTGACATATATTGACGAACATCATCAGTTGGCATTAACTGTCACTGATTTCAGAGATCGGATACTAACCTTGGAGACTGAGAATGCTAGACTAGCAGATCAGATTGACAGTCTCAAGGATAGTACTCCCAGGATTGAAGGCTCTGCTGCTCGTTCCAATGAATCAGACAAGGAGGAAGATGAAGAGGAAGAAGAAGAGTCTGAGGAGGAACAGGTGGATTATGAAGACTCAGATAAAGATGATGAGTCTGATGATGAGGATAAGGACGGATCTGGGAGTGAGTCTTCTGATTCATCTAGTGCTGATGATGATGATGATAACAATGATGATCAAGCTCCTCCATCATCTGAGATCCGGTCCAAGAAAGCAAATGATAAGAAGACTCAGGCTCCTCCTCCTTCGTCTCCTTCAAAGACAGCTGAACCTGAAGCAACCGAGGAAGTAGAAGCTGTGCCTGTGAGACGTCAGCTGGACGAGACTCTCACTATGATTCTAGACGCTCAAGGAATTATACAGCACTCGGTCAGCTACGACAAGGAGGAGGGAGAGATCATTCACTGCCTGACTAAGGAACAAATAGCTGAGCTATTGTTGGAAAATAAGGACTGACGAAGCAAAACCACCTTTCAAATAATCTTTGTAATAAATGTTGCAGGACACTAGCTTCCGAAGACAAGTCTTCAGAAGAACCTTCGGAAGAGACAAATAAAAGCCAATTGCTTCCGAAGACAAATAAAAGACACTAGCTTCCGAAGACAAGTCTTCAGAAGAACCTTCGGAAGACATAAATAAAAGACAACTGCTTCCGAAGACAAATAAAAGAAAATGCTTCCGAAGACAATACTTCAGAAGTTGCTTCGGAAGACTCTATCTGAAGACAAACCTCAGAAGACACTATCGGAAGAGAACACTTGCTTCCGAAGAATAAAAGTTATTTACTTCGGAAGACTTCCAAAGACATCTGCCTCGGAAGAAAAACAATATTTCAGAAGACATATGTTTCTTCTATTGAAAGAATAAATGTAACCTGCTTTTGGATAACTGTCTACATTAGATAGTTTTCTTTAAAGAGCTTCCGAAAGAATAATGCATTAGCATCAGTACAAAAGTCTGAACTAAGATCTTTAAAGATCATATGTTGACTTTACGCTTGTACTATTCTGATGCTACAGTGTCTGTAATAGTGTCATCAGTCTTATCTGTTTGTCTTCTTCTTGTATTTGTCCTGAAACATTAAATGTCGGGGCTATTTATACCCCAACATCTACTGAATAATTTGAACAACACTTTTCTGAATCTTCTTTGTGTTGCCCTACTGTTTTCTCTTCTTTTCTTCTTTTTTTCTAATTTATGAAAACTAAACACTAAAATAACTAAAGAGCAAAACTCAAGAGGGAGCAAAACATCAAAAGCTTTGTCTAAGCTCTTGATCCTGGTTAAGTTAGTCTCTCCTCAGCTCACCGGTTTTCTACAATTGGTATCAGAGCCTTGTTCATTAGTCTTGGTTTAACCATCAAGGCTAAAATTCAAAGCTCGCTTTAATATCTGTGTTTAGTTTTCTGTTATCATCTTCTTTTCAAAATCTGCTAAAGATTGATTTTTGAAACTTTAAAGTGTTCAAAAATCCTTCAACCAAACTATCTTGAGTACTCACTATTGATTTAGTCAAAACGGTTTAAACAAATGGCAGAAAAATTCACCTTAGACCCGCATAACACTGGTTCTGCCACGAAGCCACCAATTCTGGTTAGGCATCAATATAATATTTGGCAGAGACGGATGTTACATTTCCTGTCAAATAATCATACAGGATGTTGGAAGTCTGTCATGTTCGGACCTCATAAACCAATGGTCTTGGACACAGAGACTGGAGATGATGTCCCTAAGGATCCCCGAAACTATACTGAAGAAGACTTTCATAAATTGGAGCTTGATGCCAAGGCACATGCTCAGCTGGCCATGGCCCTTCCGAATGAAATCTATTCGGGTCTTCTTCACCATGAGTCTGCTAAGGACTTATGGGATGCTCTAAAAGAGCAATTCGGTGGTACTGATGATGTTGTAGCCAATACTAGAGAGATATTGGCTCAACAATATGAGACATTCTGCCAACTAAATAATGAGTCACTGACTCAGCAATTTGAAAGGTTCACTTCTCTCTTAAGTGAACTAAAATTAGCTGGTCAAGTGTATCCTCCTGTCTCAGTTCTAAATCGATTTTTAAGATCTCTCCCTGAAAAATGGGAAACTTACTCTATAGTCATGAGATCTTCACCAGATTTTGGTAAACTCTCACTTACCCAACTTCATGGTAAGTTACTCACTTTTGAGCGAGAGATTGACCAGAAAAGAAAACTAATAAAATCTGGAAAATCAACTGAAGAGTATGTTCAAGGGAACACTGCTCTCCTTAGTCATAACTCTGTGATAAATGATCAGGGTTATGATGAACATATTGACATAACTACTGGTATCACCTCTTCATTCTCTTCATGTGATGACCACTCTCTCCCCTCTGACCATCCTCGTTTTATCATGGACGATCTTCATCAAGTTCCAAGTGATGACTTGGAAGAGATGGATATTCTCCATCAACTGGCTCTCTTGAGCATAAGAACTAACAAGTTCTACAAGAGGACAGGAAGAAAATTTCCCGGTATCCATGAAAAAACCAGGATTGGTCTAAATAAGGCTACTGTCCAATGTTATAGATGTCATGGCACTGGACATTCTGCCAAGGAATGCACTAATGCTTCAAACTCTAACCCTTCTTCTTATGTGACCTATCCAAACATACCTTCACACACCTCTTCAACACCACATTCATCCACCTTTTCTTCTTTCAAAAGGTCCAATAATCCTCAAGAATCAGCACACATTGCACAAAACTCTTCTTCTAACAATGTGCAATATGTACAAACTGCGAATGGAAACATGTACCAACTTACTCCTGCCTCACTTCAAGTTGTTACAGCTCCTTCTTCACAAATAAATGCTCCCGGACATGCTGTCAAATCTTCATCATCTGGTCAACAGGCTCTTTTCTCTCAAGAGTACATAGACTGGAGCAGCTTGCCTGAAGATGTTGGCCTTGCCCTCATCACTTTTGAACCAACAAATTTTGCTCTTATGGCTGTTGGTGAAGATTCTTGCTCTTCTGATCAACCTGAAGCAGATATTTCTGTTCCACCTTAGAAAAATTATGTTCCAATGCTTGCATAGAGGCTTTTGCAAAAATAAAGAAAGCCAATATGTTGCTTCAAAAGCAAAATCAGGATTTGGAACAACTTCTGGACAATAAAAATTCTGAAATGGAAAAATTAATAAAAATAAAAGATAATGAACTATGTGCCTTGAAAACTGAGAAAATCAATTTACAAGCATCTTTTGATCTACAAAGAGAAAAATATTATGCTTGTAAAGATGAACTATCTCAAACTCAAGTAAGCTGTGAAAAGTGGGTTGAATCTTGCAAAGGATTCAAGATGCTTTTACAAAAGCAAGTTCACAGCAAGGCAAGATTTGGAATTGGGTATTAATCATACTGCTCAACCAGATGATTATACACCCATTGATAATAATAAGGAAGAAACTACTCCTGAACCTGTTTCACCAACCTTTCTTCCTGATGAAATTCCTTCAATAAAAGATACACCTTCGTTGGTGTATCAGCCAAACTATTTCTCTAAGTTTGTATATCCCACTAATACAAATCTGACAAGAATAGAAAAATCTCAGTTGAACTCAGTTCAACACAATAACTCTTCAGAACAAAGTGAGATTGCTCCTGATATGAGCCCTACTCCTTGTTCAGAAGAAACAATAAAGTCTGGATTCACTTCTAATATCAAGTCAAATCTTGATAAAGGAAAAGAACCTATGATAAATATCCAGTTTCCTCCTTCTCATCCTCATCCTCCTTATCCCACAATGAAAGCAAACAGACCTTTCATCCTAAATTATTCCTCTCTTTCCCCAGCCTGCTTAAAATGTTTTAAGTACAATCATGCTACTGAAAACTGCAGAACAAAAACACCCTTGGAGAAAGCTAGGATAAAGGCTAATAAGTTGAAAGCTGATCATACTTCTTCATCTAAAGGGAACCTCCCTAATAAGATGAAGAAAGTAAGAACAGCAAGTAACAAATCTGTTGGGACACTTCCTCATTCTTCCTCTATCTTACCCTCTTCCTTGAGAACTAACTCCAGACCTTCCATTTTGGGAACACCACCTCCTTACTCTACGGTGAACCCAGTTTCTTGCTCTAATAATGGTGCTAACTCTTCTCCCGTGGATTCTCAAATCAATCTTCTCCAACAAAATCAGCAACAACTGCTGTTAATGATGCAGAAATTGATGAAAGATACACAATAAAATAAACCAAACAAATAAATAAAATAAAATACCCCATGTCTAATCTTTTGTACATAATTCTCATGTGCAGAAATCCTCTTCAAACCAAAATCATCTCTGGTATGTGGATAGTGGAGGATCTAGGCACATGACTGGATGCAGATCCATTCTAAATGACTTCATTCCAAATAATGGTGGATCTGTTTCTTTCGAAAATAATGCAAAAGGTTGGATAGTGGGATCCGGTTCTGTCTCAGGAGGAAATTTGAAATTTAAAGATGTTAGCTTAGTTGAAAACCTCAAGTTTAATCTCTTGAGTGTTTCTCAACTGGCTGACAAAAATTTTAATTCATTTTTCACTAAAGACGGTTGCAAAATTCTTTCTCCAGAAATAAACTCTAAAATAAAGGTCTTGATTGATCAACACACTTTGCTAACGGCTAAAAGAAGTGGAAACGTCTATATGGTAGACATGACTACTGATTCTCAAACATCTTCTCCTACATGTTTGATAGCCAAGGCATCATCTTCTGAAACCACTCTCTGGCATAGGAGACTCAGTCACCTTAATCACCAAACTCTTCACAAGCTTTCAACCCTTTCTCTAGTAAGAGGATTGCCTTCTAAAGAATTTCATTTTGAAGGTCAATGTGAATCTTGCTTAAAGGGAAAGCAACATAAAACTTCACATAAGTCTATTGAGGAATCCAAAACAACTAACTGTCTTAATCTGCTTCATATGGATCTGTTTGGTCCGGTGAAGGTAGCTAGTTTGGCAAGAAAAAGATATTGTCTAGTTGTTGTAGATGATTACTCAAGATTTTGTTGGACCTTCTTCCTTTTCAGCAAAGATGAGACTTCTGATAAAATAATTGCTCTTGTCACTCATCTTGAAAGACAATTCAGTCTTCCTGTTAAAATGATAAGGAGTGACAATGGCACAGAATTCAAAAATCAAGTTCTTGATAAATTTTGTATTTCTAAAGGAATCCTTAGACAATATAGTGCTCCTAGAACTCCTGCTCAAAATGGAGTTGTTGAAAGAAAGAACAGGACACTGATTGAAGCTGCAAGAACCATGCTTGCAGACTCAGGATTACCTTTATCATTCTGGGCTGAGGCAGTAAACACTGCTTGTTATGTATTGAACAGAGTTCACATTGTAAAAAGACATAACAAGACTGCCTATGAAATTCTGTATAAAATAAAGCCTCTCATTTCCTTCTTCAAAGTTTTTGGATGTCCGTGTTTTATCCTAAATACAAAAGACTCTTTGTCCAAATTTGCTGCTAAAGTTGATTCTGGATACTTTGTTGGATATTCTCAGACTTCTAAAGCATATCGAGCTTTCAATCTCAGAACAAAAATAATTGAGGAATCTATTGATGTAAAATTCAATGAATTAGCATCAACCTCATCCTTTCCTTCTGCACCTGATGATCTTTTTGATCTTGAAAGCTTCTCATTCATCCCTTCCATCCCCTCTTCTTCTCCTTCATCAGAGTGATGTCAAACTTCTGAAGATCTATCTTCTATTGAGGACGATTCTGTTTCAAAGTTCTTCACTTCTTTTCCATCTCATCAAATAAATTCTCAAGAAGCAAATTCTCAAAACCAAGACGATATACCATCTACTCCTCCATCTCCTGTCTTGGATAATGCATCCATAGATGTTCCTGATCACATTCCAAACTCTCTGACCCCCATCGAAAACTTATCTTATTCCGATGCTGCCTCCTCAAATAACTGTTTGGACATCATTCCTTTCAACAAAAATCATCCTCTAGAACAAATCTTAGGTGATCTAAGTAAAGGAGTTCAAACAAGAAGCCAGATTTCAAACTTTTGTCTTCATGCAGCCTTTCTATCCCAAATTGAGCCGTCTAAATATCAGGAGGCTCTTAAAGACAATAATTGGGTAGAGGCAATGCAAGATGAACTGTTGCAGTTCAAAAGGCAAAATGTTTGGACTCTATGTCCCTTGCCCGATGGAAAATATCCCATCGGAACCAGATGGGTATTCAGAAATAAAACAGATGACAGAGGCATTATAATAAAAAATAAGGCCAGGTTAGTTGTGCAAGGTTACTGTCAAGAGGAAGGTATTGACTATGACGAGACTTTTGCTCCTGTGGCAAGATTGGAAGCCATTAGACTCTTCCTAGCATTTGCCATCTCACATAACATAAAGGTATACCAGATGGACATAAAGAGTGCTTTCCTGTATGGGACAATAAAAGAGGAAGTCTATGTTTGTCAACCACCAGGATTTGATGATGTTCATCATCCTGATTGGGTGTACAAACTAGACAAAGCACTTTATGGCCTAAAACAAGCTCCAAGAGCATGGTATGACACTCTCTCTCAATTCCTTCTTTCTAATAATTTCTCACGGGGAACCATTGATAAGACTTTGTTCATAAAAAGGGTAGATAAGGAACTCTTGTTAGTCCAAATTTATGTTGATGACATCATTTTTGGATCAACAAAACAGTCCATGTGTGAACAATTCTCTAAATTAATGTCTTCTAAGTTTGAAATGAGTGCTTTAAGTGAACTAAAAACATTTTTAGGACTTCAAGTCAAACAAACCCCACACGGGACTTTCATTCATCAATCTAAATATGTAAAAGATCTTCTTAATAAATTTGATATGAATGATTGCAAAATAATTTCTACTCCCATGGCAACAAGTCCTGGCATATGTTCAGATGACAATGGTGAACCTGTAGATCAAACTCTCTACCGGTGCATGATTGGTTCTCTGATGTATCTTACTGCATCAAGGCCAGACATCATGTATGCAACATGTGTCTGTGCAAGATATCAATCTGCTCCCAAACAATCTCATCTTTCATTTGTGAAGAGGATACTCAGATATCTTAAAGGTACTCCTGTACTAGGTATTTGGTATCCTGCTAATCAAATTTGCAAGCTTGTTGGTTTTACAGATAGTGATTATGCTGGCTGCTCGCTCACCAGAAAGTCTACTTCAGGAGGTTGTCAGTTCTTTGCAGGTTGCTTAGTGTCATGGCAAAGCAAGAAGCAAACATCAGTGTCAAATTCAACTGCTGAAGCTGAATACATTGCAGCAACCCATTGCACTGCCCAAATTCTTTGGTTACAATACCAACTGCTAGATTTTGGAATAACTGAACTAAAAACACCTCTTCTGATAGACAGCGAAGCTGCCAAAAACATAATAAAAAATCCTGTCTATCATTCTAAAACCAAACACATTGAAATAAGGCATCACTTCATTAGAGACTGTTTTGAAAAAGGACTA
Organism: Mikania micrantha; assembly: GCA_009363875.1. Classification (NCBI taxonomy): domain Eukaryota; kingdom Viridiplantae; phylum Streptophyta; class Magnoliopsida; order Asterales; family Asteraceae; genus Mikania; species Mikania micrantha. The sequence continues at coordinate 35,792,780 of CM018689.1, read as the reverse complement.
ATAGTTCCAGAACATGTCTCTACAAGTGATCAAATAGCTGACATATTTACCAAGCCCTTAGACTCCTCAACTTTCTCTAAGTTTGTAGCAAAACTGGGCATGATAAATATGAGTTAATAAACATTAAAGGATAATTTTTTTTATTATCCAAACAATGGATATTGGATAAACAACTGATAAAGAACTCTTGATTTCTTTCAGTAATTATCTATATACACAGATAGGATCAGTGGCTATATAATCACTGCTTCATATCTATCTGATGTTTAAACTTTCCATTGTTACATTCCTCTCCTTCCGATGTCCTTTCTTCCGAAGATATCCTCTTCTTCTATTTTCTTCTTCCGATAACTTTCATAAGTTTATTTAACTTGTGTCTAAAATAAGATTCTTCCGATTCTGCAATAAAAATCTTGAGCTTTGCATTTGATGTGACAGTTGTCAATCTTTCTGATAGACCCGAGTCTCAATACTGACTCTCACGGCTCAAGAAGATTATTACCGCCATTTTCTTTTAACCAATAATCTTCTCGGATTACTTCCCTTATTTATCATCTTCTTCTCCATAATTCTACTTAAACCCTATTCCTCCTCTGGTTTTTCAAGAAACTCTTCTTCCTCTTGAAGACTCTTAGTAATGCTCATGGTTACGGATGATAAATTGTCAGGCATGTCGTCTGGCACGAAGCACTTATGCTTACCTTGTCGCAAGCTTCATGCTTATGATAATGGCGTAACGGCTTCGGACCAGGCTTCATTCCTCACAAAATTTCGTCTGTACTTTTCGGATGTGCATGAACATGTCTTCTTGACCAAATGTGTAAGTCTCAACCTCTCTCTCTCTTATTCTAACTCAGTTTTGTAATTTCATACTTAATCATGAACTTTTTAGGTTAACCTGAAAACTTGATTATGTAGAAGTCAGTCCTTTTGATCTTTACAGGCAACTATTTCAAATAACATCTGTTTGATAACCTGGTATATCATCCAAAATGTTCATAAGTTCCGGCTATGCCTTCAGTTTGTCTGTACTTTTCTCCGTGCTCGTTCTGCTCAACAGGAGCAGCAGCTGCTGACATATATTGACGAACATCATCAGTTGGCATTAACTGTCACTGATTTCAGAGATCGGATACTAACCTTGGAGACTGAGAATGCTAGACTAGCAGATCAGATTGACAGTCTCAAGGATAGTACTCCCAGGATTGAAGGCTCTGCTGCTCGTTCCAATGAATCAGACAAGGAGGAAGATGAAGAGGAAGAAGAAGAGTCTGAGGAGGAACAGGTGGATTATGAAGACTCAGATAAAGATGATGAGTCTGATGATGAGGATAAGGACGGATCTGGGAGTGAGTCTTCTGATTCATCTAGTGCTGATGATGATGATGATAACAATGATGATCAAGCTCCTCCATCATCTGAGATCCGGTCCAAGAAAGCAAATGATAAGAAGACTCAGGCTCCTCCTCCTTCGTCTCCTTCAAAGACAGCTGAACCTGAAGCAACCGAGGAAGTAGAAGCTGTGCCTGTGAGACGTCAGCTGGACGAGACTCTCACTATGATTCTAGACGCTCAAGGAATTATACAGCACTCGGTCAGCTACGACAAGGAGGAGGGAGAGATCATTCACTGCCTGACTAAGGAACAAATAGCTGAGCTATTGTTGGAAAATAAGGACTGACGAAGCAAAACCACCTTTCAAATAATCTTTGTAATAAATGTTGCAGGACACTAGCTTCCGAAGACAAGTCTTCAGAAGAACCTTCGGAAGAGACAAATAAAAGCCAATTGCTTCCGAAGACAAATAAAAGACACTAGCTTCCGAAGACAAGTATTCAGAAGAACCTTCGGAAGACATAAATAAAAGACAACTGCTTCCGAAGACAAATAAAAGAAAATGCTTCCGAAGACAATACTTCAGAAGTTGCTTCGGAAGACTCTATCTGAAGACAAACCTCAGAAGACACTATCGGAAGAGAACACTTGCTTCCGAAGAATAAAAGTTATTTACTTCGGAAGACTTCCAAAGACATCTGCCTCGGAAGAAAAACAATATTTCAGAAGACATATGTTTCTTCTATTGAAAGAATAAATGTAACCTGCTTTTGGATAACTGTCTACATTAGATAGTTTTCTTTAAAGAGCTTCCGAAAGAATAATGCATTAGCATCAGTACAAAAGTCTGAACTAAGATCTTTAAAGATCCTATGTTGACTTTACGCTTGTACTATTCTGATGCTACAGTGTCTGTAATAGTGTCATCAGTCTTATCTGTTTGTCTTCTTCTTGTATTTGTCCTGAAACATTAAATGTCGGGGCTATTTATACCCCAACATCTACTGAATAATTTGAACAACACTTTTCTGAATCTTCTTTGTGTTGCCCTACTGTTTTCTCTTCTTTTCTTCTTTTTTCTAATTTATGAAAACTAAACACTAAAATAACTAAAGAGCAAAACTCAAGAGGGAGCAAAACATCAAAAGCTTTGTCTAAGCTCTTGATCCTGGTTAAGTTAGTCTCTCCTCAGCTCACCGGTTTTCTACAGCTATTCAGGTTAAATCCTGATGAGGTTATCACTGACGATACCTCTATTCCTGTTTTTGATGAGCCTGATCCAGAACCTTTTGATGACATTGACGAGGTTATTCTGGAGGATATTACAGATGAGGAGTACCCAAAGTACACATCGGCTGAAGATGAGCTGCCTACATTTACTGACCAGTTTGATCAAGCCACAGAGGATCTTCTGGTCAGATACCTAGAAGAACAAGTTGAAGCAAGCAAGTCTGAAGCCGACGATCAGAAGAAAAGAAAAGAAGAGTGGGCAGCCTATTGGGAGGTCCTGAAGAAGAAGAGTACTGAGAAGATGCCAGCTTCTCACAAGAAAGTTTACAGAACCAAAGGGTATAAGGCTGGAGGTCACATTCTTAGCTGGGCATACTTCCACGACCTTGGAAGTTATGCTGTGAAAAGGGAGAGAGGAGTAGATTACTTCAAGCATCCCCATGACTTTAAGACGTTGCCAGGCTTTGAAGTGAATCAGTTAGCTCGTCTAAAGATGTTATACAGTGAAGATTCAGGGATGTCTGCTTGGTTTTCTCGACAGATTCAGTATGAGTACAGAAAGCGATGGGTGAACTTCCAACCTCAACAACCTGAACGTTACTATCTTCCAGAGATTGATGGAGACACCCGGAAACATAAAGTCATCCTGAAGTAGCTTCCTCCTAAAGTCTTGAAGAAGATTCCTTTACGGAAGATGCGACAAGACTTTATCGAGGGCTTCCAATGGTGGTACTATGATGGGAGGACTGGAGAAGCTGTGATTGTAATGTGTAAGGACAAGAAGTGGGAAACCGAACGTATTTTTGATCCAATGTGGTTGACTAACTTGTCCCACAAAGATGTCCAGGCATTGTTTCGTCATCAGATCTTCTTTGATGTACAGGACATGGTGCAAGCATTGCAGTTTATGAGAGTGATCCGTCTCTGTAGTATATTCAAGATACATGCTGGAGCAGATTGGAAAGCTATCACTGAGAAATACTTCAAGAAAGACACTTCCAAGAGTTGAACTAGGTCCAATGGGGAGTTTGTTGATGCACTTAATGTCCCTAGTTCTATTTTGTACTATTCATCATGTAAAGTTCAAGTTATATTAATAGAAGTTGTCTTTCTATATTGTTCTTAATGTTTATGTTTTAGTTATTTGATTATATGATTGGGTGATTTGGTTTATTGTTTAATTGAGTATGAGTATTGCTCATTCGGCCGAATGACTCTAGAGTATGAAGTCATTCGGCGAATGAGAATAGAGTATGTCTATATTCGGCGAATGAGTCATTCGCCGAATGACTCATTCGACTGAATTTCCTATTCGACAGGAGTCATTCGCCGAATGAGTTGTTTCGACCTCTCATTCGGCCGAATGTCAACTGCCTATAAATACAAGTTCAAAATCATTTCAACCCTAACTTCCAAGAACCCTCTTTCTTCTATGTGTGCTCCAGTGTCAAACCCCTCAGGATTTGAGAGTTTCTTGTTGTCCAAGTTCGATTCATAGCTCGTGGTGTTCGATTCTCATTCAAACGTTCATCTTTCACCTTCGAATCACCATGGTTGCTGTCGGTTTCGATTGGAAAACCCTGGAATAGGATTCCGCACTATTCCAGAGGCTGTAGAGCAGATCTCCATTGGAACCGGGTTGTTTCCGTGCTCCAAATTGGTCCTACAGTTACTGACTTCATGCGTCATTCAGTGACTATATCAGGTAAAATGAGAGATGGGGGTGTGAGAAGCGCCTAGGCCGATTTTTACAATAGTGAGTTTTGGTAACAATAATTTAAGGTAACCATAGAGAATTACGTGCTAATTAGACAATAGAAGTTAGGAAAATTATTGCCTATGTTTTGTTTGAGAACCCTTATTTTATAAAAGATAGGCGCAGAGACTGATTAGGAAATCTTTAAACCAATCGAGACTAGGTTATTCCTAAATGACTTAGTCTTAATTATCAGGAAAGCTACTGATATAATCTTCGAGATTTTGTCGGTAATCTTTCCTTAAACATCGGGTAGAGTTCATAACAACTATATGACTGTTATAATATCAGCTTTAGATATTTAAACAGATTATCACTTTCCAAGTGGAAAGGAGTACTAGATTAAGTGCGTAGACTGTAAGGCCAAGTTAGACTCAACTGAACTAGAGTTGCATTTTCACAACACTCTGGTTTTTATTAAGATTAAGAAAGAGTGGATCATAGAACATTACTGATATCATAACCAGTTTCATCATCAAATCAGTAAGTTTCAGTAATTACAAATGAGAATTTGGGGATCAACATAAATAACTATGATGAGATAGTCATTCGCTCACATTAACTATGGAGGAGACTTAATATCAGATCCGTGAATCTTGGACATAGAAGTCTGAGATAATATTAGGATCAAAACTCTAGGCATCCTTATTAAGGAAACGTCTAGGAGTTTAAACAATAGTGTAATTGGGGATTTAGTACAAGAATCATAGGACTATATCTTTTGGTGGAGCTAATGAAATTCACATGATGTGATCATGATGGATTAGATTTATGGGTAGTCATAAAGTGATAGCTCGGCATTATCTGAACCAGGTCGGCAAAATTGCTAGGATCCTGGAATGGGTAATGTGAGACATCTACTGGTGTAGCAAAGACAACGAGGAATAACACGTGGAACAAAGATTACACTGAGATCACATAAGTCAAATGACACTTGAGTAGAAAAAGGGTTATGGTGCATCACTTTTGAAGAGATACATGGGTCTATCTCATAGGTAAATCCTTAGCCTAATCATACTAAGAGCTACCTATTCTTAGGTAGTTTCCTCAAACAATTAAAACACATACCGAGATTCTGGAAACAGATCTATGGGTAATGTGTCAGGATAAGGCCATACAGGCATGACCTAGGACATGCTATATGTGACCTAAAGTTTAAGATCGAACAATCGAAATTTAGAGACGCAAGAACAACATGAGGCATTGCTAAGGGAGTATGGCCAGATAGCTATGGTTAAATCACCAAGCTTCCATCCCATACTCTTAGTTATTACCAAAACATACTAGTATGTAACACCTGCATGATCAAGTCTGCTCACAATTCCCATAATATAGAGAATTGTGATAGGGACCGCTTAATTAAATCATACACAACTAAAACTATGATATGGGTTTACATGAAGATCTCGATCTTATAACTAAAATAGTTAGTAAACTCGTACAACTTTGCAGTAACTGCAGAAATCCTTTGGGATTTACGGGAACTGCAAAGTCAACCGCTATTCAAAAAGGGATGGTCAAGACAATTGAGAAACATAAATCCTAAAGGATGTGAAATAAACTAATCAAATCACAACCAGTGAAAATGGAACCAAAGTTTATATCTCACACCCATGATACTCTAGCTATCATAATAGCACTAAAGGAGTATTCACATTAGAACATGGTAAGCTTGTAGAGAACATTACTCTAAAGTAGTTGGAACAACTCGAGATAACATAACGGGAATATAGATGAATAGCTATGGATTTTAAATGCCAAGCTACCTCGCATTCCCAGCAGATCGGATGTTATTGGATTATCATAAACAGTTGAATCAGGAACCTTGAATGTTACAGATAGTACAGTTGGTAGACTGAAAAAGAAGCCTTAATCCTTTGCAAAGGTTCGATGAAACTTTAAATGCAACCCCGAGTTAACCTGGGAGCGTGTGGAACACACGAGGTCAAAACATCTCCAATTGTATACAGAAAAAGTAGTACCCGACAAGGATCCGAAAATGATGCTTAAATTTCGGGACGAAATTTCTTTAACAAGGGGAGGCTGTGACAACTAGTACATGACCGTCCGGCAAATCCATAAAGTGCGTGTACTTACACCTAAACTATGTGTAAACACTATGTGATGAGTAGTATGTGATAACAATTCAGTGGAAACAAATAACAGTTGTATGTGTTTAAGTGAAAATTAAAATACAGTAAATACAACAATTCATGTGAAACAATAGTGTGAGAACAAGTAATGAAAACATATCGGTTGCGATCTGATCTTCACAAATAACAGAAATCAGATGGCCGATAATTCTATGAGTAAAAAAGATGAAACAAGTGTGATTATGTGCAATTAGGGGTGTTAAGTTGAGTCCGTCAGTGAGGAAATTCAAGGCAAAATCACAACCCAGTGTCGTATACGAATAATAAACTGACAGTGTATTGGCGTGGGTGACAATTCACACAAACGTATCTGTGAGTTTAACGTTCTGAATAACATATAACAAATAGAAAACCAAATCAGAAAATGAAACGTACGATCGTATTCGTACAGTTAGCGCTCTGTATGAAAACGCGCGTAAGTTAAAATTTTCAGACGAAACGGCGAAATTAAAAGATTTCGAACTGTAAAATAAAGAAAATTAAATTAGGGAATATTTATTAGAAATTCCCACCTAAAATTAATTTCATAAAACTAATTTAGTAAAACAACACGTAATTAACGTTATGTAAAGAAAATAACAAGGTTAACGGTCTGATCGCGAACGAAGCAATAAAAATAAGTAAAATATAGTATTTTATGTTTTGAAATTTTGAAACTCATCAAAACAATCTGAGAAAAACTAAGTTATTTAGGTTATGTAAAATACGCGTTACGTATCGTAATCGTAACAAAAACGTAAAACCGAGTACCTCGAACGAACCCGAACTTATACGGGGTATAAATACCCTAAATGATCCCTCTTCTTTCATTTTCCTCATTTCCAATCTCTCTCTAAAACCCACACCTAGTTTCTCTCTCTAACCCCCTTCTCTCACTAGATCGGAAGTGGAAACCACTGAATCAGAGGTAAAAATCGAGTTTAAGGTCATGATTTTAGGGTTTTCTACCCAACTAACCAAAACCGAACTCCAGCCGGTTCTAAACAGCCCAGAACTTAGGGAAATTTCACAAAATCACCTTAGAATGATGAGGGAACAGGTGGGACTCCAAGACCTAGGCCGAAACCTTGATGAGGGAGTTCTGCACTTGCTCGACTTTGAACAGCAGAAGGGCAAGCCAGATGGGCCGAATGAGGCTATGGCCGAAGTAGTTCTCCTTCGGATGACCAAGAATTTCCGAAGGAGCCAACCCCCGAATGGGGCCTCTCTTTCGCAAGCACCCTTATTCGGTCGATAGTTCCCATTCGCATGTCAAAGTGATTCGGTCCCTCATGATTCATTCGCACGATAGCCATTGGTTCGGCCAACTCTTTTGCATGACCACCCTTTCGGACGAGCCTCATCCGCATGCATGGTTTGAGTCGGATGAAAACTCATAATTTATACAAATGATCATTCGGCCGGAACCCGAACCCTTATTCGCATAGTGATGATTATTCTGTCGAGGCTTGATTCCCTATTCTCACCATGGTCCTTATTCGTATTCTGTTATTAAGAATCCTAAACCATGAAGTTGATAACATTGAAACACTTTCAGTTAACAACATATATTAACTAAGGAAGTAACTAGTATTACTACAAAGTTGGTGAGATGCTCTTATTTAACCAACTTGATGACAAGTACAATTCTCCTTATAAAGTGGTAATAACTAAACTTTATAAATAAGTTACGTATTAACCCTTTGTGTAGGATCAGATGTTCTCATTTGATCAATAGCAGCGGAATTCAACGATGAATTAGCTCAATATTAGCAAGAACAAAGTTAATTAAATCAAACAGTAAAGCACAAGTTTGTTATAGAAAGAGAATTTCTGCAAAAGGAATAATTCTTTCAATCGCAATAACTTCGTTAAACAATTCAGTGTGTCAACTGCCCTAATATAGAAGCAGTGACATCTGATGATGTCACAAGATGTTGACATCTAACAGACAAAATATAACTACTGAAAATAACTAAACTACTGAAAGAAGACTACAACATCTGATGAGTAAAATACTCATCAGACTTTTTACAAGTATTGAAAGGAAACTACTGAAGACTAAACTAAACACCACAACAGCTGAAAGCTAACACTTCAGCTGTTGTGAACAACGTCTGAAGACTTGTTCTTCAGAGCTTGTAACTCTTCAGATCTTCTTTTCAACAGTTGTTTGTCTTCATCCTTTGTGTTCTTTTTCAGTTGTTGTGAGCCTGTGGGACTTAGAGGATTTTCTGATCAGGCTCATTGGTTCTTTTGGTCCAACAAACTCCCCCTGAACCAATGCAGCCAAAACCTCTAATTATTAGATGTCCCACTTATTGTTGATTTTCCAGGCAGAAAGATGTGTCTTTTTCCTTAGAGATCAGCTTCTAAGATGACCAATTAAGTGTAGGCTTGGATGACAACAGCTTCAGAAAATCTAACAGTTGAAGAATGAGAGAGAACTCCAATTGGGGAATGGACTAAGAGTTGTTGCCTCTCTCATTGAAGCTACTGCCCATGCACAAGTTTGAAAGATTCTCTGACATAGGCTTCCAGAAGAACTACTTGATCTTCAATGGTTAGTTGCTCTGGCTCACCTTCAAAAAAGAACTCAGGTCCATAGTATTCAGAGAGATACCTGCATGTGGACCCATTGTGCAATTCAATCCTTGTGATTTCTCTGTATACGAATTCATCTGGATGTTTTCCTTCAAGGAACAGTTGTAGCTCATTCTTCTTTACCCCTTCCATCCTTTTGTATACCAGCCCCTTCTTGATCATTTTGTTTTCCAATAACTTAGAAGCTGGCATCTTAGCATTGTAGAACTTTTTAAAATCATCAATGATTTCCCAAGGGTCCATCACAAACCCAGCCATAATATCAGCACTTATCACCCTTTTGATTCTTCCTCTATATTCTTGTGGAATGTTTCTTGTGTGTATCCTGTGTTGCACCCTTAGGTCAGGCCATACCCGGATTACATCTTTCCTGTACTGGAAGGTATGCCTTAGTGCAAATAATCTTTGTGCTTCCTTTCTCATGACTGTTAGTGAAGAAGTCTGAGGGTAATCTTTGTCTACCAATCTTAGAATCTTGTCATCATATACTCTCTGACTTTCTTCTTCTTCTATCTTTACCTTCACAGCTTCCATCTGAGATTCAGGTGTCATCTTTGGATGTTGTCCAAACACCAAGGGCTTTTCAGGAATATAGTTGGCAGGCAATGTTACTACTTTCTTTTGAACAACCAATTCTGAACCAGTTTTTGATGATTCAGGTTTATGAACTTTTGCTTTAATTACAGTGGAGATGGGAAGCCTGTCTTCCTCATCAGACTCCTCCTCTTCTTGAATCCTTAAGAATCTCCTCTTCTTAGGAGGAGCACCAACATCAACAACTTGAGCAGAGGTTACTTGTTCAATTTCTTTCTCAGTACTTTTCTCTACATTAACTTGCTCAACCTCCTCCTCAGCAACAGTAGCAACCTCAGCATGTTTATTCTTCTTTTGTCTCTTGTATGTAACTTGAATAGCTGGAGACCTTTCAACTGGAGACCTTTCAGATACATTATCTTCATCTTCTTTTCTTTGCCTTTTAGAAGCTGAAGCTGAAGCTGAAGCTGTGACTGAGTCTGTTCCTAACTCCCCCTTTTTGGCTGCAGGGGAAGAAGGAGTGTGAATAGAAGTAAGCTTGGCAGTCACAGCAGCATCTACCATTTGCTGTATTTGAGATTGTGAGGGTAGCCTCTCATCAAGGGCTTGAGTTATGATGTTCTTTAGTAAGGGAGTGATGAGAGGGATAAGTGTGAGAAGGACAGCAGCTAATGCCTCTGGGGGGCTAGAACCCAAAGGATTAGTGCCTGAAGAAGAGGCTGGTGGCTTGTTAAGTTGTGGAATAGAGGAGGAAGTGTTTGTGTGACCTTCAAGATTAGAAGGTGCCATCTGTGGGGTAATAGGGGAAGATGGTCTTTTGTCCTTGGACATCTTGGTGAGTAGCTCATTGAGCCTACAGACCTCAGCCTCAAGAAGTTTGTTCTGTTGCAGAACATCAGCAAGGGTTCTTTGGTCATCAGTAGCCTTGGCTAAATCATCTGACCTCCTGATAGTATCAGGATCTACCTGAGTTGAGTGTGGCTCAACATGCTCAGGTGCCCCTTTTTCTTGGAACTGGGGACTTCCAACCTCAGGGGTAATCCCTTCATCAGTTGTTGCCGCTGACAGGGTCTTAGCTATGTTACTACTATCAATCACTCCAAATGATGGAGGTGAAGAAGTAGCAGCCCTGTCAGATATCAGAATCTCTCTTTCCACACTAGGAGATCTGATTTGGTAGTCAAAGTCCTGTGGGTTATCAGAGACACTTTGATCCTCCCCCTCAATGTGGGAGCTAATCCCAGTAGTGAGAGGTGTCTGGGTGGGGATAGGAGTGTTCAACTGATCCAGGATTTGTTCAATAACAAAAGTTGGGCTTTGTTGGGTGGTTTCCATAGGATTTGGCTGTGAAGCAGAATGCACCCGGGGAGAGTGGTGCTGTTCAATAGAAACCTTTTCAACTGAAAGAGGTTCTAGAAATGTGCCTGCCCCTTCAAAGGTTGCACCAGGTTCCTGTTGAGAGGAATCCTGGACGGTTTGAGCTGGTGGAGTCTGATGGACCACTGGTTGACTACTCCCAGTGGCCATATCATGCCTTGGTGAGGCACGGGCAGACTCAGGGGACTCATTTCCCTGAGCAGCCTTTTTGGGCTTTTTGGATTTTGGTTTGGTGGGGACTTTGGATTTGGATGTAGAAGTGGAGACTGTGGGTTCCCTCTGCTTGGGTTTTAGCTTTCGGGCAGCCTCTTTGAGAGTGGTGTTGGTGTTGTGTCGGGAATATACCTCCAGTAGAACAGCTGGAGCAGAGATCCCCTGACCAACAAGGCCATTGTGCTGTAACTGTTTTTCTATGATGGCCATGAGAAATCGTGGATAAAGTAGCCATCTAGAAGAAACAGGCTTACCAGCATGTTCAGTTAATTCTGAAAACAATATTTGTGAAAAGTTTAGCTTTTGAGATTCCAGAATTGAATACAATACCTGTTGCCACCTGGAGGACATTTGGTCCCATGAGGAAGATTTTGGAGCCAAGCAAATGTTGATCATATGAAATATCAGACGCTCCGGATCATTGAAATTCTTCTTGTACAGAGTTGAATCACTTAGGTCACCTTGGTATTCATGACTTGTGAAACAGAGGTCAAGTTGGTTCTTTGGGAATTGGGTGATTAAGTTCGCATCATCAAGTTGGAGAACCTCCCTTAGTTCAGCTGGACTGATGTGCACATTATGACCATTTACTGTTGAACGCAGAGATATCACACCAGTGCCGATGTTGATGAGCTCGACATTCATCCAAAATTGATGAATGGATTCAACATGAAGTGTGGGATTTATGAGAAAGGCGGTTTGAAATTGGGATGCATTCATTAAGTTAACTGCTTCATCAAACTTGGACCAGAAAGGAGATTTGGTGAGGTAGGCGACAGAGTTATGACGAGGTTTAAGGTTCATGGTCGCCATGGAAGCAGAGACTTGAGAGGGAAGATAGGTTTTTGAAAAAAGTTTTAAAGTTCTGAGAAAGTGATAATGAAACAACTGAAGAAGGTTTGAGTTAAATAGAGAAAACAACAGAGGTTGAAACATCTGAAGAGTAAAGTTACTCATCAGATGTTGTCGACAGATATTGCTCATCAGTTGTTTTCAGCAGTTGCTCATCAGACTTTGTGAAAAATATGTTCATCAGAACTTGTGAACATTTTGGTCATCAGACTTTGTGAAAAAGTTGTTCATCAGAACTTGTGAACATTTTGGTCATCAGACCTTGTGAAAAAGTTGTTCATCAGTACTTGTGAGAAATGTGTGACCTTCAGTACTTAGTGAACCAACACCCATCAGTACTTGTAACTTAGAGTATTGGTAAAGGTCAAAGCTTTCCTTGAATCAGTACTTCTGATATTTATCAGAATTTACTGACAATATCAAAAATTTCAAGGTAATAAAAAAAATTTTATTAAAAATTGAATATTTTTGGATTTTTGTAAAATTTAAAGTTTATTTAAAAAAAACAATCTATTCAAGTTGCAGCATACCAAGCCTAAGAACTAAATTTTGAAAAGTGGAGGTGTCTAAAGGCTTAGTAAAGATGTCTGCAACCTCATCAGCACTAGGAACAAACTTTGGATCAATCAGACCCTTTTCAAAACAATCTCTTATAAAATGATGTCTGATCTCAATATGTTTGGTTCTAGAATGCTGAACTGGATTCTTGACAATACAAAGAGCTGAGGCACTATCCATTAACAATGGTGTCTTAGACTCTTTGATGCCATAATCCAAGAGTTGAGTCTGAAGCCAGAGAATTTGTGAAGTACAACTTGCAGCAGCAATGTACTCGGCTTCAGCAGTGGAAGTGGCCACAGATGTTTGTTTCTTACTTTGCCAAGAAACCAAACAGTTTCCTAGAAACTGACAACCCCCAGAGGTTGATTTTCTGGTAAGTTTGCAACCTGCATAGTCACTATCAGAGAAAGCAACCAGCTTGCAGGAATGCCCATTGGAGTACCAAATTCCCAGAGATTGAGTGCCCTGCAAGTATCTGAAAATTCTTTTCACAGCAATTAAATGTGATTCTTTAGGTGTAGCCTGAAATCTAGCACAAACACATGTAGCAAACATAATGTCTGGCCTAGATGATGTGAGATACATCAAGGACCTAATCATACATCTATAAAGAGTTTCATCAACTGATTTACCTTTCAAATCTGCATCAAGTTGTGTGGTGCTGCTCATGGGGTTAGAACATGGTTTACAGTTTTGCAAATCAAATTTCTTTAACAAATCTTTTGTGTATTTGGCATGATGAATGAAAATGCCATCAGTACTTTGTTTGATTTGAAGACCCAAGAAAAACTGTAATTCCCCCATGGCACTCATTTCAAAATGTTTGGTCATTAACTCAGTAAACTCAGCACACAACTTTGGATCAGATGAAGCAAAAATGATGTCATCAACATAAATTTGAACAAGAAGCTTATGCTGACCTACTTTCTGTATGAACAAAGTTTTATCAATGGAGCCTCTAGTGAAATTATTTTTAAGAAGAAAAGTGGATAGAGTGTCATACCAGGCTCTAGGTGCTTGTTTCAGCCCATAAAGAGCTTTATCAAGCTTGTACACCCAATCAGGATGTTTATTGTCCTCAAAACCTGGTGGTTGACACACATACACTTCCTCTTTTATTTTACCATATAAGAAAGCACTTTTGACATCCATTTGAAAAACTTTTAATTTGTGTAAGGCAGCATATGCTAAAAACAATCTAATTGCTTCCAGTCTAGCTACAGGGGCAAAGGTCTCATCATAATCAATACCTTCTTCCTGAGAGAACCCCTGTACAACCAGTCTGGCCTTGTTCTTAACTATTTGACCATTTTCATCTGTTTTATTCCTAAACACCCATTTAGTGCCTATTGCACACTTACCTTGGGGTAAAGGAACCAGCTCCCAGACTTGTTGTTTCTTGAACTGCAACAACTCCAACTGCATAGCTTCCACCCAGCCATTGTCTTTGAGTGCAGTGTGATAGTTCTTTGGCTCTTGTTGACTGACAAATAAGGCATAGAGACAAAAGTTTGATAATTGACTTCTTGTTGAAACACCTGCAGAAATATCACCAAGAATTTGAGATAATGGATGATCCTTCAGTTCTTGATATGGAATAAGATCAGTGCAAGTGTTTGCTGGGGGTTCAGCTGCTGCAGATGTTGAAGAAGAACCAGGGAACAATTCAGCTGGAATTTCAAATGATGTGGAAGAATTCAGAATTTCATCAGCATTTGTATTTGGAGGAGCAACTGGAGCAGGAGGAGCATCAGATTTAGCAGATAATGGCAGATTATCACTAAATCTGAACAGATGAGTACTTTCATCTTCATCATCAGGACTTCCGTGTGTGATTTCTGTAGAAGCTTCACCAATAGGCTCAACTGGAAATTCATGTTGCAAGATGTTAAGATCAAACATCTCAGCAGGATTTTGAGGAATGGAGTCTTTAGGACACTCATTGAATTTAACATGAAGAGTTTCTTCAACAATCTTTGTTCGACAATTGAACACTCTATAAGCCTTGCAAGTTGAAGAGTAGCCAACAAAATATCCTGCATCAACTTTTGAATCAAACTTTGTGAGATGATCCTTGGTGTTAAGGATATAACATGGACACCCAAAAGCTCTGAAGAAGGAAATCAAAGGAGTCAAATTATGAAGCAGTTCATAAGGAGTTTTCAACCAACTTTGATTTACTAGAACCCGGTTTTGCACATAGCAAGCTGTGTTAACAGCTTCTACCCAGAAGGTTAGTGGTAAACCAGAATCTGCAAGCATTGTTCTGGCAGCTTCAATCAAAGTCCTATTTTTCCTTTCTACAACTCCATTTTGTTCAGGAGTTCTGGGAATACTGTACTGCCTCTGAATTCCCTTTGACAGATAAAATTCATCTAAAATGTGATTTCTAAATTCTGTGCCATTATCACTCCTTACACACTTCACATGAATAGAATATTGCTTTTCAACATACAACACAAAATTCATAATAGCCTTGGCAACCTCACCTTTTGAGTGTAAGAAGAAAGTCCAGACAAACCTTGAATAGTCATCAACAATAACTAGACAGTACTTCTTCTTTGCCATAGACATTATCTGCACTGGCCCAAACAAATCCATGTGCAACATTTGCAAGCAACCAGTGGATTTTGAATCTCCAATTGGAGGAAAAAAGACTTTGTGTTGCTTTCCTTTCAAACAGGCAGTGCAATTCTCATCACAACTAAAATCCTTTAAGGGAAGACCTCTAACCAATCCATGTTTCACCAGTTGATTCATGTTTTTGATATTCACATGACCTAATCTTCTATGCCACAGATTGGATTCCTTGAAAGAAGCCTTAGAGAATAAACAAGGATGACCTTTAACAGAGATTTTCTTTGATAAATCAAAGGCATATACCTTTCCTACTCTGTTAGCCTTAAGGAGTGTATACTCATCTAAAACATTGCCAATCAGAGGCAACACATCAGAAGATAAAATCCTACAATCTTGCTTGGTGAAAAGAGAAATATGACCCTTATCACACATTTGACTAACACTCAGAAGATTATACTTAAGATTCTCAACATGATTTACATCATCAAACCTAATCTCACCATTTGTTACCATACCTTTCCCTATAATGTAACCCTTAGCATCATTTCCAAAGGATACAAATCCCTTCCTTCCTGTAAAATAGTCATTAAGAAAAGATCTGCTCCCAGTCATATGCATGGATCCTCCGCTGTCAACATACCAGATGCTATTTTGGCATGCTGAAGGACCCTGCATACATCAACACACTCAGTTAGACTTTGGGACCCAAACCAGTTTGGTTTTGGGTCTGTTAACACATGAAGAAACAAAATTAACATTTTCATTTGAACCAACACTTGAATCATTCTTTTCAAAAGATTTAACCTTGGTTTTTGACCTTGGTTTCTTCTTATGAAATGGAGCAACAGATGCCTCTGCTAGATTGACTCTTCCTAGCAATTGTTGCATCATTAACATCAGTTGATTATGGTTTTGTGTCAATATTTTGATTTCATTTGACACAATAGGACCTGACTTTTGATTTTTGTGTTTGATCACCTTAGTGTCTTTAATTGATGAAGAATCTTTCAAGTGTTGTTTCTTTGAATCTGGAACAACCCCTTTACCTTTCTTGGAGTTACTTGATTCATTTCCTTGTGAGGTTTTTCCAGATTTGGAAACTACTGATGATTCTGGTACAAACTTGGAACTAAATTCATTTTTCATTTTGAGTATGTTCTTGTTTTTGTTCTTAATTTTATTGAATTTAGAACCTTTCCTGTACCAGCATTCATCAGATGAATGATTAAACAACCTACAAATTTCACAAGGCACCCTCTTGTGTTTCTCCTTGTGAGTATTGACAAGTACTGAAGACTTAGATACAGAATTTTTTTTCTTCAGTACTTGTGTAACATCAGACTTTGTAGACTTTTTGACAACAACTGATGTGTTGACAACCTCTGAAGAGTTATTCTTCAGTACTTGTCTATCAACACCATTGTCATCAGCAGTTGTAACATTACCAGCTTTTTCTATAACTGCTGATGAGACACTTTGGCTTATCACAAGCCGTGCATCTTTCTCTCCAGTGCCATGCCCCTCTGACTCAATCAGTTTTAAATTTAATTCATTGAAAACTTTTTCATCAGGATTAATCGCAACTAAGACACTATCCTGACATGTGTCATTCTGAATGACATTTGTACACCCAATTGAATAAGAATATGTCTCAATATCAACAGTGTCAGACTCAGATTTGCATGCACTTAACTCACCTTCAAATGATTCTTCAGCATCACACTTTTCTGAAGATTTGGTGGATTGGTATACACTGTCCCATTCAGACTCACAATCAAGATTTTTTGGTGTATAATCAGCTGGGGGGCAGTGTGATTGTATCCAATACCAAACTTCACATTTGATGCTGTTTGTTTGTTTAATAACATCTCAAACCCCTAGCAAGACTCAACCCATCTTTCACACTCTACTTGGGTTGCTGCAAGTGTTTGTTTCAGATCATTGTGTTTCACAAGCATTACTTCCACCCTAGCCATTTCATCAGACAATTGACACTTGAGTTTATAAATTTCAGACTCTTTTTCATTCAAAATTTTCTCAAATTCAGTTTTATTCTTAGTCACAGCCTTTTCTAAAGCCAACTTCTCATTGATTAATTCAACATTTATTTCTCTAATGGAAGCAAATGCTGAAATACATGATTCTGAACACAACTTAGCTTTTGATTCAGATGATACCTGAGATGTTGAAGAAGTTGAACTTGAGGTGTCAGTTGAATCAATAGCCATCAAGGCAAGATTCCCAAATGGGTTATCTCCACCATGTGGACCAGCTTCAGAGTAGAGCTGCATATTGAAGTCAGATAAGTCATCAGGTAAACTACTCCAATCAGCTACTCCTGGGGTGAAGAAGCTCTGATGTTGTTGTTGTTGAGGCTGTTGATTTGTTTGTGATTTGCTGGGATCAGGAAGAGCAGGTGATTGTGAAGGAATTAATGCTGGAGTGTGAGTAGGTTGAGGCATGTAAAAGCAAGGATATGGATACGGCATAGGACTTTGTGGAACAAAATGGGCTGGATAAAATTGTTGCTGACTGGTTCCAGAAGATTGTTGTCCTTTGTTTGGTGTGTTGTTGTTTGGAAAGGTCACAAACGGTGCAGAAGAACTAGGTCCAGTTGATTTGCACTCTCTAGCAAAATGACCAAGCCTGTGACACTTGTGGCATCTCAACTTCCCTTTGTCAAAACCAACTTTGGTTTTGCCAGATAATCCAGGGAATTTTCTTCCTGTTCTTTTGTAGAACTTTTGAGATCTGATGTTGATTAATGCCATTTGACTCAAAATGTCCATTTCCTCTAGATCATCATCTGGGATTCCTTTCAAGTCATCCATCACAAAACACAAATTATCACCATAATTTCCTGCATTACCATCAACTCCCACAAAAGCATGTTCAGTATTGTTAGTAGAAAAATCAATATGTTCATCATAAGAACATTCAGACCCATTAAACTCTGACTCTTGACCAATCAAAGCAGTATTGCCGGGAATAAAGTCATCAGTGAGCTTGCCAGATGAAGACAGCTTTCTTTTCTGTTCTACCTATCTCTCAAATGTTAAGAGTTTCCCATGGAGTTGGGTGAGACATAGATGTTCTAGATTTGCACTGGAGCGTAGGACAATAGTATAAGTATCCCATCTCTCAGGCAATGATCTAAGAAATCTGTTGTTCATCTGACTATTAGTATATTCCTGCTTAACCATTTTTAATTCAGAAATCAAACATGAGAACCGCTCAAATTGTTGAGTCAATGATTCACCCTTTCTATGAGAAAAGGTCTCATACTGCTGAGCAAGGATTTCTCTAGTGTTTGCTAAAACCTCATCGGTTCCACCGAATTGTTCTTTCAGTGCAACCCAGAGATCATGAGCAGTATCATGATGCATCAAGCCTGAATAAATCTCATTCGGCAAAGCCATGGCCAGAATACCATGAGCTTTCGCATCAATTTCAAACAATTTGATATCCTCATCTGAATACATATCCGATGGTTTCGGAATCATGATTTTAGTTTCAGGGTCAGTGATCATGGGTTTATACGGACCATGCACTACAGATTTCCAACATCCTGCACTATTAATTGACAGGTGATGTAGCATTCGACGTTGCCAAATGTTGTACTCACTCCGAACCAGCATTGGAGGCTTGGTTGCGGAGCCTGTATTGTGCGGATCATTGTTTGGAGTTGTCATGATCTCAGATTCACTCAATATCAATGAAATTCAAATGAATTAATGTAAATTCCAACCAATTGATTCAACACAGATTGATATTCAAAAACAAATCAACAGAAGTTAACAGAAAACGTCAATCTATAACGAATTCTTACTAATCGGCTAATTTGATCAACCAGAGAACTGAATTGAGCAGTTTCATAGATCAATTGTATAATCGATCAATGATTAACCAGCTCTGATACCATTTGTAGGATCAGATGTTCTCATTTGATCAATAGCAGCGGAATTCAACGATGAATTAGCTCAATATTAGCAAGAACAAAGTTAATTAAATCAAACAGTAAAGCACAAGTTTGTTATAGAAAGAGAATTTCTGCAAAAGGAATAATTCTTTCAATCGCAATAACTTCGTTAAACAATTCAGTGTGTCAACTGCCCTAATATAGAAGCAGTGACATCTGATGATGTCACAAGATGTTGACATCTAACAGACAAAATATAACTACTGAAAATAACTAAACTACTGAAAGAAGACTACAACATCTGATGAGTAAAATACTCATCAGACTTTTTACAAGTATTGAAAGGAAACTACTGAAGACTAAACTAAACACCACAACAGCTGAAAGCTAACACTTCAGCTGTTGTGAACAACGTCTGAAGACTTGTTCTTCAGAGCTTGTAACTCTTCAGATCTTCTCTTCAACAGTTGTTTGTCTTCAGCCTTTGTGTTCTTTTTCAGTTGTTGTGAGCCTGTGGGACTTAGAGGATTTTCTGATCAGGCTCATTGGTTCTTTTGGTCCAACACTTTGTAAATAAGGATTATTATTTCAAGAATTACAATGAGTATAATAAAGGAGTTATAAACAATAAACCTAAGATAACACTTAGGGATTTCTTTAAATTCCAAGTCTTTAAAACACACCATGAGGATAAGCCGATTAATCATAAATCAAAAGATGAACTATGCTAAGGCTAAGCTCGAAGGGGTAAGCCTTGGGATAGTATATCCTTACAAGGGTTCAAGGATGATTGAATTATAGAAGTCTACAAGGACACTCAACTTTAGGGCTAACATTCACATCCACAAATTATACTTATAAGTTACAAAGAATTTGAATACAACACAGGATCGTGAACTCAACCTCAAGAACAACAGTGAGCGCGTGCATTGTCTGTATTATTTAGTCAACCACTACAACAACAAGGTGAGTTCATATGCCCATTTTCTAATCTTTTGATTTTAACTTTGGGGCTGAGAAGCATGCTAACTCTTTTATTTATTTAAAAGCTTTAGTATTTTATTTCAATCATCATGTGGTATAGATAATATGATTTTATCTTAGTTATCATATTCTTATCTTATCATTATCATTACGTGTGATTGTGAGTGACATAACATGTAAAACATAACAGGTATGATATCATGATAACATAACTTCATGATACCATCCCATTAAAATGAATGACACAAGGCATCAAGACTAGATCTCATAACAATGGGTTTACAACACGAGACAACAAGAGTGATGCTCATGATAACATGATTTCATGAGGACATCATTCGTCACACTTACTAACACTGTGTAATAAGACGAGCTCTTATAACACGTTGTTAAAATCATTGAGAATACATAACATTAAGACAACATTGATACAATCACTTGGGATATCAAGGTTGACATCATGATAACATACCTCACATATGCTAACATTGTAAGATAAGATGAGATCTTATGCAACAATGTTAAAGACTAGAGATCATAGCATTGTGTTCATTTTATTTTGATTACACTATTAAAACATAACAAGGATGATGTCACGATATCCTAATTTCTTGATATCATCCAAACTTTGAAATAACATAAGTGCATTAAGATTTGGTCTTATAACACTTCGTTATTTACAACGAGATAACAACATGATAACATGAGACAATTACAAGTGATAACAAGAATGATGATAATATCATTCACCACATTTACTAACATCGTGTAATAAGACTAGTTCTTATAACACTCTGTTAAAGATTATGAGAACACATAACACTGAGAACAGATAACACAGAGATGATGACAATGGGTGAACAGATGACAACAATTAATTACTATTTAAACTGCTAGCATTATATCACAACAATCATGTGTTCATGATATCATGTCCAATTGTAAGTCCCTTAGAAATGAATCGTTTACCATTTAATTTAGTGCGACTAAACCGACGATAACGTAGTGGTACCATAGGTTTGACAAACCACCGGCGAGGGAGGTCGGTACGTTGATTGTATTGTTATCATTGGCCGGTATCATATGACCGGTAACAGGGCGACATCAGTCAGGTTTGGTAAACGGCACATGGTGATTTTAATCTACAGTAACTAATTGTAATTAAATCCTTCGATTCTATTAACTGGTAGACTGAGGAATTGATTTCTCTCATGTCACATTACTGGTAATAGTTTCGTTGAAGGCAATGAGAATACAAATGTGATAGAGATAAATTATATGCATCGTGATCTGATTACGTGAGGATCATAATGGATCCCATTTAGGCTATATGCATTCCCGGATGAGAACTGATGTGTGTGAAACTATATATTTTTAATGATGGATTTTTCACACAGATTTTAGTTTTAAAATGGTTTTTACTAGAAACTAAATCACACACAATAGGCAAGTGTACCTATCGTATAATAATATAGCTTTTGGTAAGAACCGAATATCAATCCGTGGACACGATATCTCTCAATACTAAACCTCGGTCAATGTTTAGCAACAACATGAAAAAGTCGGGTTTGTGAATTTTAAAATAATAACTAAAAGGAGATTTTTAAAATAATCTAAAGTCTAAGAAAATTTCCTAGATTATGAATTCACTTAGTCTACTGATGTGATTAATATGAATTGGTAAATCAAATGTTGACTAGATTCCGATCAAAGATATATAATCCTATAATCTTTTGGAAAATTAAAATGATAAACACATTCTAATTACCTAGGATTATTCTATGAAGCCTAATGTCAAGGTCTATGTAAAGATTTAATCAAGAATTAGTCATCCGTCAAGAATCTTAATTCTACAACTTAATGAAAACTAATATGACTTATACACACTAATCACCCTAAATTGCATAAATTCAACAAAGTCACAATTTCTTCCAACTTATAATCTATGAACACAATCATGCAAATAAGGTCATTTGGCCATAATTTCCTAACTCACATGTTAATCATATTCAACAAATCATAAAATCACCATGGTTTTTCCAAACTTTAGTGAAAGAAAGTATACTTATGCAAGTTTTATAACATTCAAGAAACCAATTATCATTCCTAATCTCATGGCATAATCTTAAAAACAAGTTGTAAGATTATAAACAAATGTTTGATCATGGTTTTCCAACATAATATGACTAAACATTCATCATTCTTGAACATTAATTAACCTACATAAATTTACAACATCATTGGAATGCAATCATAACTTCATCTTGAATCTTGACATAAACCCTTTTGACCAATTCATAAAATCAACATCACATGAACATAAGTTTCATCATAATCTAAAAAATGAAGTAGTTAGCCCATAAGGCTTACAAGAACAACAATAAAGTAGCTGAAATTAACAAGAAACATGATTAAAGTAACAAATGCAAACCACTAGCAAGCAAGGATTGGAAACAAAATGGTGTTGGATGCTTCTTGGATCTTCAAGACCTTCAAAATCTACCTTGGAAAGCCTTAAGAAATCTGATCAGAGGGTATTTTAACTCCAGGAAGTCCAACCCATTCAAATGAGGAGAAAAACTCAATTTATAGAAATTCTAGGACTTGGCACGGCCGTGCACCATCTTTTTGTCTGGGACGGTTGTTGAAGTTTCCATTTTCAGCTAAGTCTCAAAAATTGACTCGAGGTGTCAGGCACGGTCGTGCCAAAAGCTGCACGGCCGTGCACAAGTCGTGGTGGCAGGCACTACCTCCATTTGGCCCGGCACTGTCTTGCTTTGGCCCGGCACTGGCTAGCGTGCACGGTCGTGCTAGGTTCATGGACGGTCGTGCAAGGGCCAGCACTACCATGCATGGCCTAGCACTACTTGGTTGCACGGTCATGCAAGATTGTGCACGGTCGTGCATAGGCCAGCACTATCATGCATGGCCTAGCACTACCTGGTTGCACGATAGTGCAAGATTGTGCACGGTCGTGCGTGGGTCGGCACTGCCAGTGCAAGATTTGGCATGACAGTGCACATCTGGGGATTTGCTCTAGAATATGCTGAAATTCCACATAAGGCTTGATTTTCTTCCGAGCAAGGCCATTTATCCTACAAATTCACAAAAACAATAATTAGGACTATTTGTGAATGAATTTGCATGTTGTTAAAGTTAAAACCAGGGGAAATTGTGTCGAATAATATGTATAATTTAACGTATATCAAGAACAATATCAATACGTTAACTGTCACTCCTATTATTAGAAGTGAATTACAGTTAACCATACGAGTGAGAGACTAATAACAAGGATAAGATTGTATAAATCTATTTTCCTTAAAACTCTGAGGGTTATCAACACTTCGGTTTTGGTAACTTAAATTCCTCATATTATATTATTCTATATATAACACAAATGGGGATGAACACTATCTTAGGGGTGAATATCAAACGGGTAGAACACATGTGAGATAGAAATGAGTATCCATAGTTGTATTGCAAGTGGTGTTGAATTCTGTTAAGTATGTGGTGGGATGTCGGCAGGGGGCTTGTCCCTCTACGTATGCCCTATATATAAGCATACTTGATTGGATGAAATACTTCTTGTAAGTACAACTATGGAGAGGACATTGTGTGAGACAAATGAGACAATAATCGATGAGACTTGTGTATGACAGTGTGATTGTGAATGACAATAAAACAACTGCTTTCAACTACTAAACTTATGAACTCACCAACCTAGTGTTGACTTTATTTAAATGCATGTTTTTCTCAGGTGACGAACATGTTTAGTCACCAGACTCAAGATGCATTAGCTAGTAGATTTTTATAGTGGACCTAGCTAAATTTTGTGTGCATAACTTTTGATGACATATTTTGGTGAATCACTTTTGTAGATCTTGTGCAGATACAAGATAGAAAACTCAATGATTCCTTAATGTAATTTAACTTTGTAATTCTATATCAATGTCATATTAGCATTTCTTATTTATATATCATGTGCCATACAAACAATCTGATCACTATGATTATCAAACGATATCGCGCCCCGAGAACCTTCCGCCCGACGGGAAAGTTGATCCAGCCTGCCGGCTCGGGGTGTGACAACTAAGTCTTCTTTCTTGATCTTCATATTATCCTGTTACATATGTAAAATAAAGGTCAACTATTTACATAGTTTGTGAGCAATTCTATAGTTTAATACGATATTTAAAAGAATGCAAAACTATTAAACTAAATAAAATAGATCTAAAGCATATGTAAATTTGCAAGTAGCACAAAGCAAGAATCCAAACAAATGATCTTACAAAGGTTAAATCAAGACTAGCTAGGTCCTAACTTAAACAATGTAAATCATAATGTTTATGTATGTGTATTTTTCACCTTTTTAACACAAGACATAAAACGTAGCTACATTCTTAAGCTACAGGATACTTTTTTTGTTTTTGTATGAAACGTCTTCTAACCTAAATCTCACATAACATTTAGCACATAAGTTCACATAGCATCTAAATCATGTCTACTAAGCTTAAAAGTTTGAATCATGTATATGTTTTTGTATATAAGACATATGTAACATCCCAAAAAGTTACAAAATGTAAAAAGGGAGTAAGAATTAACTCACCTGTTTATGCCCAGCCCTGCCCAAGTACATCTTTGAGTATGAAAGAAATGAAGTTAGCACACCTCTCCCCTAATGTTTATGTAAATGTAATGACTTATTATTCCTAAAATTAAGCATTGTGTCTTATATCTATGACTTCTATGAATTTCCTGATTATAACGTATCTAAAATCGATTATGCTTTTGTCTATGTCCAAAGGGAACTTTGGGAATATCTTAAATAAATATTCTCGTATGATTTTTTTAACATAAATAACAGAACATGATTATGCCATTTGTTTATTATTATTTTCTTTAATTTATAGGTTTTATTGTAAACAGTTTATTATTCAAGGAAAATTGTAAATACTTAATTAAATTTATACATGGTAAATTAAATCAATCTTATAAGTTGACTAAAATTAACCTATAATAATGATAATGTTATGTTAAATTAAGTCGATGCATCAAATTAGTTAATGAAAAAGTTTTATTATATTAAATAATTTAAAGACATACATTATGCATATCTATTGTAAATTAATATTTTATTTAAATACAAAAGATATTAAAAATATATTTTAAAAATGATTATCAGGGAAATAAAGAGTTAAAATTGAAAGCATTTTAAAGATTTTTTGAAATAATAGATATGAATGTAAGTGGCATAATTTTGATTGGTAATATATTTAAATAAAAAAATTATTAAATTATACTATATTGTATGCTAAAACATAAGTTACGGAAAAATAAATTATTGAAAATGATTTATTGTTTTAGTTAAATTTAAATGACATGGTTCAACATATATATGGTAAATTGAATCATTTATATAATTTGAATAAAATTAAAATATTGTAATAATGGTAATTTTATATTAAATAAAATTTGTTGGATCAAATTAATTAATGAAAATAGGAAATGGGGTAGAGCGATTTTGACCTATTTAAAATTAAAGCTAAAACTTAAATGTTTTTACTGCATAAAAGTGATGCCAAGAGTCATGATTTAATATATGTAATCAAAACATGTAAAATAAAGAGTCTTCATTTAATTAATATATTAACATAAGAGTTACTAATTTAGAATTTGAATAGAACATGCAATGTAAATAGTGTTGATTCAATTTATAGATTAATATGAGAGTTATTAATCTAAATATTTGAATAGACACTTGTATCACGACTTGACCCGAACCATGTCACACATATGCGCAGTATAACTACGCGCACAGCCAATTCACACAAATTAAAGTATCGATATCACTTTCATCTTAGCTTCGTTAGTGAAAACCATAATTTTCTCAAAAATTTCCAACATTTTTTACTTCTAATATCATTAGATTTCCACTAAAAAAATAAACAAATAGTAATAAAAACTTGGTTGTTCTTTTTTTTTTACTAAAATGAGCTTTTCGTATATAAATCAAATTATCTCATTACACGCCCTTGAGAATACCAGTAACATTTTCCATACAAAAAAAACAAAAAAAACTCGCAAGAAAAATAGTTACAACGGTGAGAATAATTTATTAACGTCATTATGTATACAAATTAATTCTTAGGTTTTGTGCCATTAATTGCTACAATTTATTAAATTTATGGTTTGAATAATTTAATAATGTAGAGATAGTTTGAGCGGGAAATGGAGTCCAAAAGGTGTCTCATTGAGTGTCACATGACACTCACAAACCTTGATTTATTATATTACATAGATTAATACGAATTTCCTCATTTAACACTATAAAAATGTTTTCTGATTCTTACAAAATTTATCGCAAACATTGAAATTAAGATTTTATGATATATGCGAATTTTTTTGAAATTTTTGTTTAAAATATACAAACAGCAAAAGGCCTTGGAAACGAAAAAGGCTCCAACGTGCTGATACTTTGCCATTAAGCTAGTTCTTTAATCATGAAAAAGGCTATTCAAAAATTATAAAACTCCGATCGTAAAGAACCCTCAACTGATCTTTATCCAATTCGATTTACACCATGTTTGTGAGATATCAAAAGCATAGGGCTTTTGATCTATGAAACAAGATGAACACGATGGTACTAATAATTACCTGGAATTGAATCGTTATGTTGTTGTTTGAGTCCAAGAACAGCCGTGGTCGAGTTGGAGCTTCATTCCTCGTTTTAGGGGACCTCAGAAGGAAAGATTGTGTTTGTAAGAATCAGAGAGAGATCGTTGTTTGTTTTGTGAATTCAATTTTGTTTAATTTCATTCCTTACACTCGATTTTGTTATAAGTTTTGCTGAGCTGTTATTGATTGAGATTAACGCGTTAATTCAGGGTTAAATTTGGAATTTGTTATCTGTTTACGATCGTTTTTACGCGGAGATCGTGCAATCATCCTCTTTCGAGATTTTAGAACGCATTTGATGAGGTTATGGTAAAAAAAAAAATGGGCTGCTGGGATTTGAGATCGTGATCTTTAGGAGCACATGAGGAAATTTGATTCACCAGCTTTAGTCCCTTGAGTTCCCAAACTTTTACACCTTAGATTTTTAATTTCCTATACACTGAAAACATATTTCTTATGTTACACTTTTGGTCTTTCCATTTTACATCCCTAGTATTTTATGTGGGTATTTTTATAAAAGTATAACCTCTTTTTATTCAATATCCATATGTTACTATATGCATTTATATAATGTCTTGTAAATTTACCCAATACATTATTATTATATTAATTTATTATTATTTTTATTTACTTATTTTATGAAATATTATAACTTAATTCAAGGCTCAAAATATTTCAACATTTTATTTATTGCACAACAATTTGCAATTCGTGTTTATGCTATTATCTATTTCATAGTTTACAATTTAATATGTCTTATTATTATTACTATATTGATTTTCATTAAAGTTTAATTAGTTTAAATGAATGGAATCTATATAGAGTTTCGTTTAAAATTTGTCCATAACTTTCATTCTTTTAAATTTCGCCACTATTACGATTTGATAATTTTCGAAAACCTTAAGGATTACACAACTCCACCACCAAGAGGATGGATTATGTTAGGCTATAAACTCTTATGTCACACCCTGACCGGTGGCGGAATATGCAGGGGCATGATATGTGTAACGATTGTTCATAAGCTCATGATTTTTAATTGAAAGTCAAATACAACATTAAAAAATTTAAAACTTAAGTCTTTAATAAAACTATATTGGTCCATCTTCGTAAACTTTATTTAGAGTCTTCACTTTAACCTGTCACATATGTAATGTAACTGTCAACTAAATGAATAGTTGGTGAATAATCACATAATTACAATAGTACAATTTTTATAATAATGGCTTTAGGGTTTTGCAAGAATTTTAACATCGAAAATTCGTAAATGTTATAGTCTGCCCTACTTTAGAAAATTCCGTCCCGAAATTTATTAAGAAACTTGTGCTACTTAGAGATATGGTTAATTTTTTTTTATTCGATTTGTTTTGATTTATAATAAACTTGATTGTTGCAATTTGACTGTGTTTGAGTTGTTTGTCAAGTTTTCAAACTATTATCCTCGTTCCTTTGTGAAAGTTGAGTGTCCTTACGAAATGAGGTTTTGTTTGGTTTAATAGTCGGTGACTTTTGTTGTGTTACTTGAGGTGGAATTTGAGTTGGTGAAGAGATTTGCTGACGAAAACTCTTTTTGTTACAAGACTAGTTATTGTTTGAATGTTAAAACAGGTTACGAGTTGACATGTTCTTAAAATAAATCAAGACATAGTTAATTTAAAATGGTTTTAATTTGTTTAAGTTTTGTTTGCAATGATTGGTTTATTATATTCATTTAGCGAGTTAGAGATTAGTAAACTCAAAATGGGTATGATAAACTCTAGTGAAACATGGTTTCATGAATCACATATGTACAAGTATGATATCATAAATGGCCGAAAGCAAAGAAAATTGCAAGCGAATTGAAAAGAAATATCAAGGGTTTATTTGTGTGATTATTTTTTTACTATAACCCAACATGTTTCTTATGATTTAGTTTGAAAATGAAGTTCCCATTTAGACGATTGACAATCCATTCTTCCCTACTTTAGTTAAAATGTTACGGTAGTAGGATTTAAATGTGTTTCTTCTTTGAAAATTTGTTGTTAAAGTTTGGCTAATGCTTTCCCTACTTACGTTTTAAGTTTAGTTTATATGTTAAGTTTCCATGATTTGTAACTAAACTTTGCATTTGTTTAAAATTTTTGAGGTCATGTATTAGCGTAGAGGTAAGTGATAAGAGAGTTTTGTATTTTTGTATAAAGGTTTCATTATAATGGCTTGGTTTTTTGTGATTATTATGAAATGCAGTGAATGATACAGTCATTTAATATCCCTTGTTTTTAGCAAGAATCCTTTAATGAAATTGAAAAATGAAAGCGAAATTGTGATTATTAAATTTGAACTTAATAAATTATAGGTTGTGGTTTTGTAATTTGTAATTTTAACTTAACAAATTTAAACTAGGATGATGTTGGAATTATTGTTTGATGTCTTATAATTGTAGGTTGTTGTATTGGTGTTATGAACTACTGGTTGAATCAACACCTTAGAGTAATAAGTTGATGTTTGATGAAATTTAGAGAATTTTGAATTTGAAACTAATAGATAATGTGTTCATATTTAGAGTTTTCAACCAAATAATCCTCTTGACTCATAATGTTTTGTTGTGATGCTATAGGTATAATTACTAAGACCTTTGATTGGCCTGGTGTAGCACTGCACTCCGAGTCTTATTGTATAAAGAAACAATAGCTTTGAATAAATAATAGTTTATTTGTAAATGATTATCGAATAGGAAAATTAATTCCTTGGTCAAGCTTTTGGTTCTACTCCCAATGTAATGTTGGTGTTTATATATAGCGTATACCGCAGCCAACCCACCACACCAAGAGTACCTTGAAAGCATACCAATTACCTACCAATACTAACCTAAATTTAAAGTACTTATGTATGAATAGGATTTTGAAGAATTGATTTTATGGACGTTTATAGGTAAAGGTTGAATACTGGAATACGATTTAAACGAGTTTAAGATTTGGATTTAAAGTTTGCTAAGATTGTGCCCATGGTCCTATATAATAGGATTTAATAGGATTCACATGTACTGCAAATTCTCGTTACGTGTGCACCCGCAACAATAATTTACCTTGCATGATCACCCTATCTTTGAAATTGGGCAACAAATAACTTTATTCAGAAATTCATGGAGTGTAAAATGGTCTTATCAAAATTGTTAAGTTTTATAGGACATTTAACCTTAATTGATCATATTGAAGAAATCTATCCTGTAGAACCATAACTTTGACTTCATTGACCTTTTACGAGACCACATAAGAGTTCTTTGCATTTTGCATATCGTTTTAAAGTGACAAGTTTTAACCTATTAAGTTATCACAAGTCCTTCACTTAGTATTCTACTCGAATAGTTTGAAGATCGTATAAGTATCATGATTCCCAAAAATAAAAATTCAAGTTAATTGTTTTCAAATGGAATTTTGTGGTTGTTGGTATTAGCGTATGTAGGATTTGAATGTTAAAGGATATTGAAGATGGTTGTGACATTATGAATTTTAGGCTACAATGATAAATAAATATCATGAATCATAAGATTAATATCACAAGATGTTGTTTAGAACGAAAGAATAGGTGTAATAAGAACTTTGGGTTAAGATGATAACAAGTATCACCTAAGTTAAATGTCTTAGGGCTTTTGGGTTTTAGACTAAGTACACAAATATGTGAAGTGAGACATTATAGAACTTTAGATTAAAATGATAAATAATTATCAATAATCATAAGTATAATGTATTAGAAATTTTAAATTATAATTTTAAGTGTAAGGATGTTTGAAATGAAAGTCTTACACAAAATAAATGTCATCATTATTCATAGGGATAATTATTTGAATTTTGACAAAATTTGTATAAAATATGTGATATTATAATACCTTAGATATATTAATGAATCACAGTTACTGATCTTAGGTATAATATTTTAGAATTATGATATGATATGTGTAACATGTGTGACATTTTTATTATCTTAGATATAATAATGAATAGTCATTGTCAATTATAGATTAATGTCAACGAATTTCCTTGGCATGAATAGAATGTATAAGTATGACATATTGTAATACCTTAGGTTTAGTAATGAATAACTTCATTAGCCATAGATATAATGTTAATAACATTTCTTTGATTTATATAAAATGTATAAGTAAGTGACACTATGACTTCTTAGATACCATAAGGAATCACCCTCATGAAAATCATAGATAAAATGTCATGTAATCATAGTATGAGTATTATGGATTGTTTAGAATTTGTGACACTTCATAACTTATATGTAATAAGGAATCACCCTCACCCATCGTAGGCTTGATGTCATAGAATCATGGTATAATTATTATAGAAATTTTAGAAATTATGACACTATTACACCTTAGATTAAATAAGGAATCACCCTTACTCATCATACGTGTAAGGTGTCTAGGCTTTGGGGAATGGTATCCAAAGTTGAATACCTTTGACATATTAGAACTTTGTAGCTTGTGAGACGTTTGGTATGACATGATTTGGCCTATAAGTGAAGATACTTTCATTGAGAGTCCCCAGGAAAGCTAAACGGCTTTCCTAGACAGGATTCTCAACTAACGGTATTTCACCCTTCTAGTTAATACATGTTCGCCTTACAAACTTAGTTCTAACGGGAATAAGATCACAAAGATATACCTATATTTTATATGTGTTTAGAAGAGATACAAGGATCGCGATTCCTAAAGTCTACGTAGACTCCACGAGCTTGCGAGAATGTAGATGGTTCAGAATGGAAGTTTAATATGAGGTTTGTATGGAAAGTTCACTTTAAGTTTTCGTAGTTAAACTTCATAATGTAAGTTCATCATGGTTTCAATAGTGAATGTTCATAGTGAGAGTTCACTAAGTTAAAGGTTCAATAGTAAGGTTCATATGAAAGTTCTCTAAGAGTTCAATATTAGAGATTCATAGGGAAGGTTCATCAAAAGTTCAATAGTAAGGTTCATAATGATGATTCATTAAAGGTTCAATAATAGAGTTCATGATAAGGTTCATTAAGAAAAGGTTCACTTAGTGAAAGTTCATAATTGAGGTTCATTAAGCAAGAGTTCAAAATGGAGGTTCATCAGGGAAATAGTTCATGATGGAAGTTCACTAAGCACGAGGTTCATGATGATAGTTCACCAAAGCAAAGGTTCACAATAAAAGTTCACTAAAGGCTCATAATACAAGTTCACTAAAGGTTCGATAACAACTAGCATAAGAAGGTTCATATAAAGGTAGCTTAGCTATAGACTAGGTCATCATTTCTAATAGTCTAATTCCCTATAATCATGGCTCTGATACCAATCTGTCACACCTCGACCGGTGGCGGAATATGTCGGGATATGATATGCGCAACGATTGTTCATAAGCTCATGATTTCTAATTCAAGTTTCATACTTAAAATACTAAATTACAATGTCATTACATTGCAAATTCAAAGTCAAATACAACTTTCAAAATTTTAAAACTTAAGTCTTTAATAGAACTATATTGGTCCATCTTTCTAAACTTTATTTAGAGTCTTCACTTTAACCTGTCACACATGTAAAGTAACTGTCAACTAAATGAATAGTTAGTGAGTAATCACATGATTACAATAGTACAAATTTTATAATAATGGCTTTAGGGATTTGCAAGAATTTTAACATCGAAAATTCATAAATGTTACATCTTAGACGTTAGTTATCATTTAAGACCTTAAGTTTATACTAGCTTTTATCGTTGAATACTTTGTTGATCCTCGTGTGTTTGTGTATTTGGTCTTATATTTCAAAATTACACATAGGGTTTTTACAATTTATTTAACTGTAACACTAGAAGATGCATGGATTGTAAGTTTCAAGTTATATTTTTTAAAATACAAAAAAAATACATACTTTTAGAAAAAAAATAAATTAACTAAATCAATATAAAACCACCGGCTATCTCACTCTCACACATCTTTGCTGACAACATCCTTATTGCACATCTCTGTAGGCAACCTTCATCATCACACATAACATGAAATATGAGAAAATGTAAATTTCTATTCTGATAATCATGATTGTACCAAATTTGACCAAAAAAGTCGTCGATCTTATCAAACAAATCAAACAATCATCTTCATTCTTTTTAAAGACTAATTTGGATCACTGACGGATCAAATAAAGTTTCATTACTGCAAAACTTTAAAAATAGCAAATTTGACTATGCAATAAAACAAAATTACATGTAACAAACCAACTGAAAAATTTGCATAGTCCCAAATTAAGACAACAAATTTATGACCTTAGCAAGGAATTTAAGCCATTTCACGATGTCAATTTGTCTCGAATTTACGATGATAGAGTTTCAGTTGTGAGATCGAAGAGAGGGTTGTGATATGCCGATGGTGAGATGGGACTTGAGAGAAAAGTGGCATGGTGGTGAGATGGGGGTTGCAATAAGCCAGACAAATGAAACCCTAATGGACGATGGGAACTGTGATGGTGATTGGAGATTTGGAGATGACGACTTTAGAGAAGTAATGGAGGCGATGTGAATAGAGTGAATGTGAATCTAGGATTTCCATTTTTGAATGTTGTTTTGTTGCACCAACAACATGTCTTACTCTCCTATTTTATTATATTATTTATTAAATTGGTTCAAGGATATACTATGGACGTTGAGAATAACCTTCATTCGAATAGTCCAAAACATATAGTTTGTTGTTGTTAACATTGGACATTGAAATGAATTCGAACTATTATTTTTGGTCAAGGCTGATGGTTGTGTCGTTGGGTTCATCATGGTTTGATCCTTGTGCTTGTACGTAAATTTGTAAGGTGTAATCGGGTCTTGATCTTGTTTTTCCGGTCTTGATTTAATGGTACAGTGGAAGTTCCTTGCTAAGCCTTTTTTTTTTTTCACTGACAACTTGCACATAATTAACGAGCAACGGTTGTTGCTTGGCACTTAAATAGTAGTTTAGATTGTTCTAATCAGGTCTCTGATATCAATTCAAAACCTTAATCAATTCTTTTTAATACTTAATTAACTCTCAATTATATTAGAATTAGAATACCAAGGAAAATATATCTCTAAAAATATTGATACAACTCTCATACATAAACCCTAACATGACTTATGTTTATATAGGCAATTAATTGCAAGTGTAATCTAATTACTAGGCTTGATCTCCAAGTTTTCTTTCAAGAGATGCCGACTTGCACTTTTTAAGACAATCAAACTATTTATCAGCCCAAACCAGCCTCTTGGATCAGGAATTTAGCCCAATAGTAGAAACATTTAAGCATTTGAGACAATCTTTAGATCTTATAGAGTTTCCCGTTTGCAAAAGAATATTTGTCGATAAATGTTACATCATCCGCGTAAAATAAATGCGATAGCATAGAATCAATTTCTGAAAAGCTAGCTTGTAAAAAACTTGATATCGGATTAATAAAAAGCTCGAACGACCGAAGCTTAAAATAGCCATATCTCAAGTTATGAAACATCTCATTTAGTTATCAAGCTCGAGTTTTACTTGTCAAGTTGGAGCCGACTCACAAGCTTAAACGAATTTTTATTTAATTATTTAAGTGTATATTTTTATATGTATAAATAAGATAAAATTAAATAAAATCATAAAAAAGGGCGGAATGAGCCGGAGTTCTCCTCCGAAGTGATTTCTCTATTGTATTTTAGTCTTTGTAAGACTAAGGTATGTTTTTATCCCTCTTCCTTATACACCACTCAAAAGTAGTAATTTACTGGCCTGATAAAGGTGAAACAAGTTCCTATTATGATCTTTGTAAGAAACTAAAACCGTATGTACCAATCGATTCGGTTTGGACCTAATCCGGTCCTCAGTCCTGGAACCGGTTTTTTGCCCCACCAAACGACAACAAATCAGATTAATTTAGCTTAGTTAGGGAGATGGGGCCGGTTGATTTAACCAATTTGAACCATTTATTATTTTCAAAGTTTCTATAATAATGATCGTTAGGTTGCATCAAACTTTTTAAGAAAGATAAAGATGGTTAATTATTTGGATAATAATACATAAATAATTATTTCAAAATAATAAACAAAAGTTGGATCAAGATTTAACCACACACAAGATGAGAATCAGATTCAACATTAATTTAATAACAGAAACAGTGTCCAAGATTCGGTTTTCTAAGAAAAGAACAAGCTTTAGTATAGACAATTTAGGGGTTGGTAAAATTACTCAAATGCCCATGCGTTCTCCCTGCGAACTTCCTCTTCTTCCTCAGGGGTAAAGTCATTCTTGATGTTGAATGTCTTGCGAATCTCTTCGGGAGTTTTGCCCTTGATCATGTCAGCCACCGTTTGACAGGTTAGATCGAGTAAGCTCTTGATGTTGAGATAGTTTGCAGCCTGAGAAAACACAAAACATTCATATACCCCAAACAAATCAAATATATGATAATACCATAATGCTTTATTAAAAACATTCCCATGTCAGAAGCAGATAAAAAAAGGGATGTTTGGATTAATGTTATGAAGGCGATTATATTATATGATATTAAATGATTATACTAATAAAGCATCAAAATCACAAGTGACTACTTATAGTATAACAAAGCATCAGTAAACCTAGCTAACAGTGTTAGGATGTACTTCTACTCCTTATACATTGGCACAGGGCATGCGTCGCATCGTCAATGCTGCATGTTCCGACATATGTATGATTGTTCAATACCGTTCAGCTTCAGAGGTCAACCCTAATTTTAACACCCCGTAAACGGATAAACATACTGACAAATAATCCAAAGCAGCTTTTGCTTCATATTGGTTTAAAACACATATAGCACAATTAAAATAAAAAAAATAACAAAGGAAAAATGTGCAGAAAAGGATTGCACTTTGCACTATAAGAGTTCCTCTATTCACAAATCATTGTATAGATAAAGTAATAATAAGCACTTGATTTAAAATTTTGATAAATTTAAAGATGCAATAAAAAGGTTAGGGATATAAGCAAAGTGGGTCATCAACTAAATTTTAAAAAAGTAAATACACCTTTGTTTTAGATATGATTCATTAACAGCTATCTAACCACATAACCTCTTCTCTTTGTCTCCCTCAGTACAACATAAATTATGTGATTCTTGTGTCCTCTACCTAAACTTAGCTAAAGTAAATGTAACTAATAAGTAATATCAATCTCATTATTGAGATACAAAAATCAAATAAAAAGATGAAATCTCCAAACACACCTTGTATGATATGCATAAAATTCCCCACATTTAATCCATTGTTAATCTCCAATCTGTGGATCTATCATCTATCCATCATTCTAATTTGATTTAGCCCATAACTAGGAAATAAGGACCATAAAATCTATAAGATAAATTCAATAAAAAACTGACCAACAGAATGGATCCTGAACATTGCTAACCAAACTCTAGAAATATTTCACAAAAATTAACTAATTAAAACAAATGAACAATCACAGAGCATAGAGCAATTATAAGCGTAACCAAACAGCAATATGCCAATATGGATAAATAGATTGAAAGTAAAAGAAGACAAAACTAAGCTAACCAGAATCAGATCAAAGAGAGTCCCTTGATCTACTTTAACAAACTCGGAATCAAACGCTTTCAGATCTTCATCAGCTGTCTTATCCTCGTTATTCGTTGATTCCACATGCTTTTTACAGTACTCGATAACCTTGGACAGGATCTTGCTGGTGACGTTGGGGAGGGGGATGCTGGTGTCGGCACAGTCGTCTTCGATCATATGTTTGATGGTTTGTGATTCCAACGCCACCGCCTCTTCAACCTCGAAGGTTTCTCCGTCGGAGCTCTTCAACACGATGACTTTCTGCGACGACATGGTGGTTTGATCGGCCGGAATAGGTCGGGCCAATTTGAGGATGATGAAAACCCTAAATCGAGAAAATCCTCAAAACGTAGAAGTAAATTTGCAAGATCGAAGATGTGGATCAGGTTAATGTAATGGCCTGATGGCAACTCCTTTTTTATACGGTTTACAAGTGGATAGTAAACCTTTTTTTTTTTTTTTTTTGCAGTTCAAAAAAATGTAAACCCTTTTGTTATTTTCTTTAATTTATTTTTGTATATGTTATAAAACTATGTTAATATCTCGTGTATTACACGGTTAAATACAAAAATAATAAAAATCTATGATATAAGTCGATTTTTTAATATAAAATATGATTATGTAATATAATAACAATATTGTTTCTTTAAATATTAATTTTCTCAACACTTATTTTTTTCAACATTTCGTTTTAGAAAATTGTTTTCAATATTTCTTATTTTACAATTATTTTGTTTTTGAAAAAAACATAATTTTTTAATATTAATATACATTTAATGTATTAAGAAATATTTTTAATTTACTATTGTATCAATGTATAAATGTGTATTCAATATTTAATATTAGTATTTAATATAAGATGCATTAAATTTGAGAGAGAAAAGGAAAATTATTGTAAGGATAATCTACAATAATGACATGAGTCCTTTTTATTTTGATTTATTATATATATTATAGATTATAGATATAGATTATAACTACTGCCATCACCCTGAAGTTATCACCTGCATCACCTGATGAGGACCAGCGGCCACTCGTTTGTTCATTATTGAATAAAACCTCCTAATATACCCAAAATACATTTATTAGTGAATAAACTTTTTATACATGAAGAATATACAAATGGTTTAACCCACCGTGTGTTTTGGTGGATCAAAACATAAGTAACTTGAATTTATAAGATCCAATAAAACTATATTATTTTAAATTAACTTGTTTTCAAATAAAATTTACAATGAACAAAAATCAACTAAAAATGTATATTATAAACACGAAAATGTATCTATTCGACCTGGCTTGTTTTCGAAAAAAGTTTGGTCGGGTGGATTGATGAGATTTCTCTTTTGCTTTGGCAAAAATTGTACTAGACTGATTGTCGCTTTTAAATTATTGGAATTGAAAAGCTCTCAAGGCCAAAAAGACTAAAAGTAAAAATAAGTTTGGCATGGGTTTCGAAGTCATGCCAACTCCACCACCCAAGAGGATGGATGATGTTAGGCTATAAACTCTTTGACGTTAGTTATCATTTAGGACCTTAAGTTTATACTAGCTTTTATCATTAAATACTTTGTTGAACCTCGTGTGTTTGTGTATTTGGTCTTTATATTTCAAAATTACACCTAGGATTTTTAAAATTTATTTAACTATAACACTAGAAGATGCATGGATTGTAAGTTTTAAGTTATATTTTTTAATACAAAAAAAATACATATTATTAGAAAAAAAAACTAAATTAACTAAATCAATATAAAACCACTGGCTACCTCACTCTCACGCATATTCGCCAACGACATCCCTATTGCACATCTCTGTAGGCAACCTTCATCATCACATATAACATGAAATATGAGAAAATATAAATTTTGATTCTGATAATCGTGATTGTACCAAATTTGACCCAAAAAAAAGTCGTCGATCTTATCAAACGAATCAAACAATCATCTTCATTCTTTTTTAATGACTAATTTGGATCACTGACAGATCAATAAAGTATTATTATGCTACAAGTAGTACCACCCGACTATATCCACCATCAAGTCATCAGTTTAGAGGAAAACCCAATACTTTAAAAAAATCCCTTGTAAGATTCAAACCTATGCTCTGATGGTTTTCAAGTTTACCGTTTGTGGTAATAGAGGAACGGTGGTGGTCGGAAAGGTGCCTGGATAATGGTGATGATATTATTTGGAGAGGCGGATGAACTATGGTGTTGTGCAGTCACACCAGAGAGAGCGGAGTGGTGGTGGTGGCAGCAGCGGATCCAAATTTTTTTTCGGTGGATTCACTATTTTTAGACGTTTTAATTAGAAAGAACCAGACATAAAAAATTTCAGGTCGGTTTGACGATTCGGGTCCTGTAACAGTTCGATATTTTAAGTCATTAATTAAAAAAACATTGTCATTAAAGAATTTGAAGGTGCAAAGTCAACACTTATTTAAGATTTTTGAGCTCCAGACCAAGCAGGGTCCAAAGGGTTGAGGCCCTGGTCGCGAAATTAACTTGACACGTGAATTTAACCACTAATCACAGAAGTTATTTGGATTATCACAAATAAAAATCTGGATACTCGTAAGTGAAGAATTATTGATTTCAGAGAGTGATTTTTACACATGATCCTATATAATCCAAGCATTGATTATCGAAATTTATTTAACAAAGATCACTTGCCCCATTTAGGTTGGCAAACTATTGGGAAGCTTATATTAAATATTCACCCTAAAAAATATTAATGAATTCATCTTTCCTTCAAATTTTTCAAAAAAAAAAAAAAATCCTACTAAACCTATGAAACATGATGGGTTCTTGTGAACCCACCCTCAAACACTAGATCCGCCCATGGGTGGTGGTATGGCGAGTGAACAAGGTGGCAGGATGGTGGCACTTGACGGAAAAGGGGTCTAGAGGTGGAGAGAGTGGGAGAAGATGAAGTGAAAGAAGATAAAATAGGTTTACATAAGCGTACAATGATCATTTTAAAAAGGTTTAATGTAAAAAAACCAATGATCAGCTAATCCAGTGATCACCAGTGCTACATTTTTTTCAAACAATTTAAATCATCAATGTAATTTATCAAAATTAGGGACCATCAGTCAAAAATTAACGTATTGTGGCTAGGAATTATGTATGTAATAAACTCTTTTTAAATACTATGCCTCTAGTTTAAAACATGACATAGATGTCTAAGAGGATAGGTTTGGCATGGCACATGACATATGCAAGGCTATCCATAATAATGCATGAGGACATGGGTCTCTTATTGTCTTTTGTTCTTTCTTTCACCATATATGTATGGTGTTACATGTGGATGAGAAAAACCCACGTGATGATACATTTGCATGTGATATGCATGTGGGTATGGGCTAAGGGCTGCTTGATTTTTGACAGAAAAACAATCTCCTTCGTTTTTAAAAAAATTAAAATAAAATATGATCAACAAAATGTTTATCTCTTGTTTTTATGCATATTTTCAATCTTTCTATGCGTATTTGTGATACCGGTGGTTCACGTGCGTCGCCAATCCGGAGACATAAAAAAAAGGGGGTTTTGGAAGACTTAAAAAACAGAGAAACTTTCAATTAAATTTCAATTCCACGATTACAATGTGCTTTTAAAATAAAATTTGAGATACATAAAATCAAATAAGAATTAGCAAATTGTAAAAAAACTAACCGTATGATTAAAATATATATAAATAACTTAATTATATTTTAATTTAAAAAAAGTTATGGTCATAAATAGTTTTTTTGATTCTCAACTGCTATTAACTTTTAATTAAATATAATTTAATAGAATTAAACCCAACAAACTTAAAAGATTAGGTAAAGACAAAAAATTTCAAACTTTAAAATTCTAACAATAAAGTTAACAATAATTATGGTTAATAAAGTCCCATTTACGATTATATATGTATAGGGTTTGTATCATTTGAAAACTCGATCTTAAAGACTACAGTGACATTTCCAAATAAGGGATAAAATTATGATAATAGTTTTTTTTACCTTCCAATTGATTCAATATGATACATCTAAGTCTTTCGTTGGGGATTTCCTAGAAAAAATCGTCAGGTCTTCCTCTTGATCGTTACAAAGGTCAATGCTATGGAATGACCATATATTTATTTCCAAGATTCCAAATAAATGGCTTATATAGGTTTAAGAGTTTTATCTCTAAGTCACATGATACAAATCATATTACATACATACACTTATGTATGTATGTATTAATTATATTAAAAATGATTTTTGGTGTAAAAAGTGTACGAAGAATTTAAGGTCATTAGATCAATAATTTAATTGTTGAAATCAAAGTTTTATACAAACAAAAACATACCTAGCAAGTTGCTCGGATTGATAATCAACAAAACATCAGTTACACACCAAAATCAAAACTAAACTTACACCAATATAACTATTTTTAAATCATAACTCTTTGATTTGTATTTACCCAAACGAAAGCAGTTACACACCAAAATCAAAACTAAACTTACACCAATATAACTATTTTTAAATCATAACTCTTTGATTTGTATTTACCCAAACGAAAGCATTCGATTTTATCTCCTTCACAATCTATGGATCACTGTTCATATCTACCAGTAGTATCTCCCGTTCATATCCACCATCAAGTCACCAGTTCTGTGAGAAACTCAATACTTTGAAAACTCTTGTGGGATTTGAATCCAGGACCATTTGGTTCCCTAGCCTTAGCCCACCACCAAGATACGGTAGGTTTTAATGCCTATGGTACTGTATGTTTATTTAAGGTCATGCTATTCTCACACTCACCTTATATCCTTCACACGCGGATCTATACGTCTCGTATGACGAATAGGTCTATATAAGGCATATAGGGGGTTATAATTGTTTGTCAGAATTTCTAAGTGTTAATGCTTGGATTACATTATTGTCACACCCCCACCTCTCGTCACCTGTGATGATGTCACTTGCTACTCTGATATGGTTGCGGAAGCATAGTGGTGATGTCTTAGAGATGAGGTGTGACTTACTTGAACCGATATCACAGCACACAGATTTACTTAAAATAAATACATTACAAGGGTTCGTAAATACATCAACTTAACAGCTAGGTAGATTACATAATCTGATACATTTAAGTTCAGCTAAGTGAAGTGCATCCTCACCATGTCGTCACCGTTGTCCTGCAAAAATGTTGAGTTTGAAACGTCAGCACAAAGCTGGTGAGTTCGACAGTTCAATTTAAAACAATATGATATGATAAGTAAGTTCTCAAAATGTTCAGTCCCGGATAACCATGGGACCCGTATCTAGTTCCTTTCGGACAGTTGTACGTTCACGAAGATACTACCCGTCGGTAAATATCTTAATGCCTCATGATCTTAATGTCTATCACAAACATTAAGAAAGTTGTTATGGAAACATGTACCAAACATTCACACCAGGGGAGATGCAATCCTCCCAGCGAATGGGTTGTCAGCCAATAGTACTATCAATGATTCCTGTTCGGCCCCACATGGGTTCACTAGATACAGTTCAAGAGATGAGGACTTTTGATACTGTGATAGAGATACTAACGGCAAAATCCCATGAAATCACACAAAAGTCACATGAAATCACACAAAAGTCACATGAAATCACACAGATATCAGTGATGCATATCATATGTTCAGAAAACAGTTTGCAGAGTTACCCCGATGTTTGCAAGACAGTAAAAAGAAAAGGGGTTGTATGAAACTCACTTGATATCTCACAGCAATAGGAACACTCGCAACTGGTGCTAATGATGTAGTTCTGCATTAATTTAGGTTTAATAAGTTATTCATGTTCCAACCTACTGATTAAATCCTTTTGAACGTCCAATGTCAAAGACACTGCCTTGAAAGTCATCAAACCGATATTAGATTATTAATTATTTATTTTAGTGGCATATCATACAATGTATGATAATGTAGGAACCTATACTGA
Organism: Mikania micrantha; assembly: GCA_009363875.1. Classification (NCBI taxonomy): domain Eukaryota; kingdom Viridiplantae; phylum Streptophyta; class Magnoliopsida; order Asterales; family Asteraceae; genus Mikania; species Mikania micrantha. The sequence continues at coordinate 35,750,534 of CM018689.1, read as the reverse complement.
TTCAGGTTCCTAATACTAGGTTGATGACACTCTTGATTAGTCAGTATAATTTCAAATTAACCAAATAGTTAATGTTGTTGATTATAAGGATAAAACAGTTCCTAGACAGTTTATTGGCTTAGGAATGATCAATCCTTGTTATTGATTACCCAAATATCATGGAATATCACAACGTAGTAGTAGAATAGGTTTAATAACCATGTTTAACATACTAATCTGACTGTTATCAGAAACATCAGATAATCGTTCCAATGAGTATGTTAATGACTGTGATTAGTTTGAAACACATGGTTTTCACGTTGCATGTCAAAGATTAATCAAACTAATCATCTACATTGTCATAATCAAATGGTTTAAACCATTATAACCATTGTTATGATTCCATGCAAACCGGGCATTACAACGGCTCAAAACAAGTATTTACCCGTTAACAGTTCGAGTTTGTCATTTATAATCAATCCTAGCCATCATCTAGGCAATAATCAACAACCCTAACTATATCATTACGTTCAAAATCAAGATTTAATCATTCATAATCAAACCAGAAGGTTTAAGTGAACCATTACCAATTCAGACGGAGTTTTGCTTGCAAATTGATGATCAGAACCTGTTTTAACGCTCCTTGATGCGATCTAAACGTCGTAAGGCCTTCAAACTTGAATTTTTGCTGGATCAGATGATTATTTTCGTGGGTGGGAGCTGGTGTCGTCGAGAAGAAAGGATAGATTGTGGATATGGATAAAAAACTTGATTTTTAAGCAAGTTGCCCGGTTTTGCTGTCCCAGGCGTATCGCCCCACTCCAAGCAGAGATCCGGCGCGTACCGTGCGGCCAAAGGAACCAGATATTTTCGCTTGCGTCCCGCGCGCATCGCCTGGAACCCTCACGTGGCCTTGGGCGTACCGCCCCAGGTGTTTTTCTTCCGTTTTTCGATAGAAACTTCGTTTCGCGATTCCGGGAAATCCGTAACTCCGTTTCATGCACGGTTTTCGCCTACGTTCATCATTTTTCGAATACTATCATCCCATAATAATTTCGGTTGCCAACTAAACGTGGATTTTATACACAATTAAATGTGCTCAATTCATTGCTGACGTAATTCTTTGTACACAATTATCACAGTCTCCTCCTGTTAGAAAATTTTCGTCCCGAAATTTAGTGAGGACTTACTGGATAACAATTGATCATGAGAATAAGTGTGGGTATTTTTCTTTCATCTGATCTTCTCTTTCCCACGTATACTCAGGTCCATGTTGTGAATTCCATCGAATTTTGACAATAGGTATGCGACTGCGTTTCAGTACCTTCACCTCTCGATCCTTCACTTCAACTGGTTCTTCTCTGAATTGAAGTTTTTCATCAACTTGGATTTCTTTAAGAGGTACAATCAAAGACTCATCAGCTAAACATTTCTTCTGATTTGAGACATGAAAAACATCGTGTATGTTGCTGAGTTCAGGAGGTAATTCAAGTCTGTAGGCCACTGATCCGATTCGTTCAAGAATTTTGAGCGGTCCTACAAATCTTGGTGAAAGTTTACCTCTCTTCCCAAACCTGAAGATGCCTTTCCATGGTGAAACTTTCAACATCACTAGATCACCGATTTGAAATTCTAAGGGTCTACGACGATTGTCAGCATAACTCTTTTGTCGATCGCGTGCGGCTTTAATTCATTCTTGAATCAGTGCGATCTTATCAGTTGTTTCTTGAATAAGCTCTGGGCCTATGATTCTATTTTCACCTACCTCTGACCAACAGACAGGTGATCTACATTTGCGACCGTATAGTGCTTCAAACGGAGCGCATTTGATACTGGTATGATAGCTGTTGTTATATGAAAATTCAACAAGTGGAAGATGAATATCCCAGCTACCTCCAAAATCAATCACACAACTTCTGAGCATGTCTTCTAAAGTTTGATTGGTTCGTTCGGTTTGCCCGTCCGTTTGTGGATGATAAGCTGTGCTCATATTGATTTGTGTGCCCAGAGCACTCTGAAGAGTTTGCCAAAATTGTGATGTAAATCGACTATCTCTGTCGGAAATGATAGAGATTGGTACTCCATGTCGAGATACAATATCATTAACATAGAGTTTAGCAAGTCGATCCATAGAGTAATCTTCTCGGATGGGAATGAAATGCGCAGTTTTTGTAAGGCGATCAACGATAACCCATATAGAGTCACGATTACGCGATGTTCTGGGTAATTTAGTAATGAAATCCATAGAGATCTGATCCCATTTCCACATGGGAATCTCCGGTTGTTGTAATAACCCAGAAGGACGTTGATGTTCAGCCTTAACCTTTAGACATGTTAAGCATCGACCCACATATTCTGCTATGTGTTTCTTCATCCCAGGCCACCAATAAAAGTCTTTAAGATCTTTATACATTTTATCAGCGCCCGGATGAATAGAATACCTGGATTTGTGCGCCTCATCCAAGATGATCATTCTAGTGTTACCGAATAGAGGAACCCAAATTCGGCTTTTGAAATACAATACTCCATCAGTTTTGGTTTCAAGGTGTTTATCTAATCCTCTCAATTCCTCAGCAGGGTAATTCGTTGTTTGTAAAGCCTGCTGCTGAGCTTCCTTGATTTGAGGAATTAGACTAGTTTGGATAGTCATACCTAACGCTTTCACTCGTAAAGGTTTGACTCGTTCCTTGCGACTTAAGGCATCGGCTACAACATTTGCTTTGCCTGGGTGATAACGAATTTCACAGTCATAATCGTTTAATAGTTCAACCCACCGCCTTTGTCGCATATTCAACATTTTCTGATCTAGAATATGTTGAAGACTCTTGTGATCAGTGTATATAATACACTTGGTTCCATACAAATAGTGTCTCCAAATCTTGAGTGCAAACACCACTGCACCAAGTTCTAGATCATGCGTGGTATAGTTCCTCTCGTGTACTTTCAACTGTCGAGAAGCATAAGCAATCACTTTATCGTTCTGCATTAAAATACACGCAAGACCTTGACGTGAAGCATCACAGTACACTGTGAAATTATTAGTACCTCCCGGTAATGCCAAGATAGGTGCGTTGCAGAGTTTGTGTTTCAACAGTTGGAATGCCTCCTCCTGTTGAGAACCCCATGTATACAGTTGATTCTTCTGTGTCAATGTGGTCAGTGGCAAGGCTATCTTTGAAAAGTTCTTGATAAATCGGCGATAATAACCTGCCAGCCCTAAGAATTGACGTATTTCGGTTGGGGTTCATGGTGTTTCCCATTGTTCTACAGCTTTAATCTTACTGGGATCCACCTGAATGCCATCTTGATTCACTACGTGCCCAAGAAATTGCACTTCTCGTAACCAAAACTCACACTTGGAGAACTTGGCATATAATTTTTCATGTGCCAAAAGTTCTAAGATCAGTCTCAAGTGTAGAGCATGTTCTTGTTGGTTTCGAGAATAAATAAGAATGTCATCAATAAATACAATCACAAACTTATCCAAATAAGGCCTACATACCCGATTCATCAGATCCATAAAAACTGCAGGTGCATTTGTTAATCCAAACGGCATTACTAGAAATTCATAATGCCCGTACGAGTTCAGAATGCAGTTTTAGGAACATCATCTTCGTGCACTCGTAATTGATGATATCCGGATCTTAAATCAATTTTTGAGAAGTAGGTAGCGCCTTGAAGTTGATCAAACAGATCATCTATACGTGGCAATGGATAACGGTTTTTGATTGTTAGTTTATTGAGCTCCCGGTAGTCAATACACATCCTGAATGAATCATCCTTCTTTTTCACAAAAAGAACTCGTGCTCCCCAGGGTGAGAAACTAGGTCTATTAAAACCCTTGTCTAAGAGTTCTTGTAGTTGACCTGAAAGTTCTTGCATTTCTGATGGTGCAAGCCGATACGGGGCTTTAGCAACAGGTGCTGCGCCTGGAATCAAGTCAATATGGAATTCAACCTGTCTCACTGGGGGTAATCCTGATATATCCTTCGGAAAAACTTCAGGAAAATTTTTGACTACTGGAATATCTTGGATACGTTTTTGTAAAGAACTGTTATCAATCACATGTGCTAGAAAGGCCAGACACCCTTTCCGTAAGCATTTCTGAGTTTGCATACATGAAATGATACCCAGTTTTCTACCAGCTCGTTCCCCTTGAACTATCAGTGGATTACCATCAGGTAATGGAATACGGATCACCATATTTTGACATATTACTTCAGCTTGGTTAATAGAAAGCCAGTCCATACCGACAACAACATCAAAGCTCTTAAGCTCAATAGGAAGTAAATCGATATTGAAAAGATGATCATTCAGATTCAAGGAACATCCTTGAATAACACTGTTAGTTTTAATCAACTTGCCATTAGCAATTTCAATAACGTAAGGAGTTTCTAGTTCTACCGCAGGCAATGATAATAATGATGCAAATTCAGGAGAGATAAAGCTCTTATCTGCCCCCGTATCAAAAAGAATTGATGCATAAAGGTCATTGAGTAGAAACGTACCAGTGACAATGTTAGCATCGTGTATCGCCTTGGTAGCACCAATCTGGAAAGCTCTCCCTCTAGCTTCATTCCTCGGATTGGTGTTATTATTGTTTGGGCAGTTTCTAATCAAGTGATCAGGACTCCCGCACTTGTAACATGATCGGTTCATTTGAGTGGTTTGTTGTGGTGCTTGAGTTGATTGACGAGCAGGCAAGTTGCAATACTTGGTGTAGTGCCCAACTCTATTACAGTTGGCACAAGTAGGACACGGTCCTATATGATGAAATGAACACCGAGTACATTTAGGCGCCTGCCCTATGTAAGTTTTCTTCTCATGAGTAACAACACCATAGTTTTTCACAATTTGTTTGCTCTGGTTGATCTCAGCCGGAGCTCTCGCCTTAGATTTGCCAAACCACTTTCGTTTGGTACCTTTGGAAACACTAGAGGTACCGACATCACTACGGCCCACGGCCGTCTGAGTTTTTGTTACCAACATACCACTCCTTACCGCCTCATCGGTAAGCTTAGTGGTCAACAGAATTGCACGTTTGAGGGTTGTGGGTTCAGCTGCAGTTACCATTCCCCGAATCTGGGGAACCAAACCCTTAATGTACTTCTCGATTAACGCTGCTTCTGTAGGAAACATATCGGGAAGTAAACAAGTAAGTTCGTGGAAACGATGAGTGTACGCTAAACAATCAGCCCTGATCATTGAATGATTCCAGAATTCCTCCTGGAGCTTTTGAATCTCAGTGAGTGGGCAGTACTCTGATCTAATCAGAGTTTTAAATTCGTTCCAGCCCATCGAGTCGACTGTAGCTGAGCCCAATGTTTTTGCCTGGGTATTCCACCAGGTCAAAGCTGATTCTTTAAAAGAACAGGCAGCATAAGACACCTTATGCTCCTCCAAACACTGGCTGATTTTAAGTTTCGTTTCCATTTCCTCGATCCACCTTATTAATCCAGCCGCTCCTTCCTTGCCAGTGAAAGTAGGAGGGTTACAAGAGGCAAAATACTTGTAAGTACATCCCTGTCGTGGTGGATCAGGAGTAGTTGTAGTTGTGCCAGTGGTATGATGAGTTTCTACGTTGCCACCAGTAGCATTGTGTTCTGTGTGATTGTGGTCCCCACCAGAACCCGAAGTGATATGAGGTTGATGTGGTATCAAAACACCACAAGCCGATAGCTGTTCACGCACAATCCGTGCTATCATTGCTTCGTTTGATTCGGATCCACCTGCACCAGCAGGTGGAACAGTGCTCGCTCCAGGGTTCACTGGGGGAGCGGTATTTGTTTCCAGATTAACCTGTGGATCTGGATTCGATTCCGTATTTACTGGTGGAACTTGATTCGGCTCAGGGTTAGTAATGTTCCTGATAGATCTCTTAGTCGGTCGACCTCGTTTGGGAGCCATTATTCTGCTCACAAGCAGATAAACCCAGGTCAGTCAAGAACATTAAATATATAACCCATTTGATCACATAAATTCAATCATATTCAGTTATACTGAAACTTTATGAGGTGGAAAATGTGATTATAGTAAATACAGTATAACTACTTGACACAGTCCAGATAGATGATCAACAAAACAGTGATCATACAAATGTTTGTAGTTATACTTAGTCCTACTATCCCAAAAACATGTCATATTATCACTCAGCTCACTGCATTGTGATATTAATAGTGATATACTGTTATTTACATGTTTTTGGTATAGGCTCAGGTAGGACTTTGAAACGTTGCCACACAAGACTTTGAAATGATGCCACACATGACTTTGATATGGTACCACATAGGACTTTGATATGTTGTCACACAGACAGTTGATATGGTGTCACACAGAACTTTGATATGTTGTCACACAGACAATTGATATGGTGTCACACAGGACTTTGATATGTTTTCACACAGACAATTGATATGTTGCCACACAGGACTTTGATATGTTACCACACAGGATTTTGGAATGTTACCACACAGGATTTTGAAATGTTTGTCACACAGACAATTGAAATGTTGCCACACAGGACTTTGATATGTTGCCACACAGGACTTTGATACGTTGCCACACAGGACTTTGAAATGTTTGTCACACAGACAATTGAAATGTTGCCACACAGGACTTTGATATGTTGCCACACAGGACTTTGATATGGTGCCACACAGGACTTTGATATGTTGTCACACAGACAGTTGATATGTTGCCACACAGGACTTTGATATGTTACCACACAGGATTTTGGAATGTTACCACACATGATTTTGAAATGTTTGTCACACAGACAATTGAAATGTTGCCACACAGGACTTTGATATGTTGCCACACAGGACTTTGATACGTTGTCACACAGGACTTTGAAATGTTTGTCACACAGACAATTGAAATGTTGCCACACATGACTTTGATATGTTGCCACACAGGACTTTGATATGTTGCCACACAGGACTTTGAAATTGTACCACACAGGATTTTGAAATTGTACCACACAGGATTTTGAAATTGTACCACACAGGATTTTGAAATGTTTGTCACACAGACAATTGAAATGTTGCCACACATGGTATTTTACATGAGCATACCACATATGGTATTTTACGTTAGTATACCACACAAGGTATTTTACGAGATAGCACCAAACTATTCGATGATGACAGAATACCTCACCAGGTATTTTATGATGACAGAATACCTCACTAGGTATTTCACGATGACATACAGTTATTAGATAAGTTCTCCCAGAAATGTTCTTATAGTTCTGGGTATAGTTCACTCATAAGTTATTCACAGATATACCTCAATAGGTATTCAGAGATGATACCTCAATAGGTATTCAGAGATGAGCATTGAGATCACTATATACCCCATAATCTGCCTCATCCTATCCTCTATAATTCTTGTATAAATCTGGACTCTCTGAGGTGATGGGCTTCTAGCCAGTTTTCCGCATAGGTATCTTTATCAGATATCTGTGAATGTGGTGGTGTGTGTAAAATCTGAGGTACCACCAAGGATGCTGCAGAAGATGCTTCTGACGGATCTGAATCAGAACTTGAGCTGAAACTCGGCGTATCATCCAGAATCACATATGGAATCTGTCTATATATGTAGCGTTCACGTGGTTTTTCCATTGATATATAATCAAAATTTACAGATCAATATCATGAAGTGAATATTGAATAATAGAATTCAACATAAACATGATATGACATCTCTTCCAATCTCAAAGCAACTATTCGTCCTTACTGTTATTATGGTTCTGCTTGTATTGAAATTTACTAGAACGTACAAGTAATGCAAATTCCAGTTGTGCTGGCCAGTCAAAACTGTAATTTGTACTACTTGATTATTCTGGCTTAATTCAAAACAAGTTTTGTTCATTAGTTACGTTCGGTGCTCTCTGTGTTACTACACGAGCCTATGGTTATAGTCTAGGTCTCTAAGTCAACCTAATTCTCTATAACCTGTGGCTCTGATACCACCCTGTCACACCCCCACCTCTCGTCACCTGTGATGATGTCACTTGCTACTCTGATATGGTTACGGAAGCATAGTGGTGATGTCTCAGAGATGAGGTGTGACTTACTTGAACCGATATCACAGCACACAGATTTACTTAAAATAAATACATTACAAGGGTTCGTAAATACATCAACTTAACAGCTAGGTAGATTACATAATCTGATACATTTAAGTTCAGCTAAGTGAAGTGCATCCTCACCATGTCGTCACCGTTGTCCTGCAAAAATGTTGAGTTTGAAACGTCAGCACAAAGCTGGTGAGTTCGACAATTCAATTTAAAACAATATGATATGATATGATAAGTAAGTTCTCAAAATGTTCAGTTCCGGATAACCATGGGACCCGTATCTAGTTCCTTTCGGACAGTTGTACGTTCATGAAGATACTACCCGTCGGTAAATATCTTAATGCCTCCTGATCTTAATGTCTATCACAAACATTAAGAAAGTTGTTATGGAAACATGTACCAAACATTCACACCAGGGGAGATGCAATCCTCCCAGCGAATGGGTTGTCAGCCAATAGTACTATCAATGATTCCTGTTCGGCCCCACATGGGTTCACTAGATACAGTTCAAGAGATGAGGACTTTTGATACTGTGATAGAGATACTAACGGCAAAATCCCATGAAATCACACAAAAGTCACATGAAATCACAAAAAAGTCACATGAAATCACACAGATATCAGTGATGCATATCATATGTTCAGAAAACAGTTTGCAGAGTTACCCCGATGTTTGCAAGACAGTAAAAAGAAAAGGGGTTGTATGAAACTCACTTGATATCTCACAGCAATAGGAACACTCGCAACTGGTGCTAATGATGTAGTTCTGCATTAATTTAGGTTTAATAAGTTATTCATGTTCCAACCTACTGATTAAATCCTTTTGAACGTCCAATGTCAAAGACACTGCCTTGAAAGTCATCAAACCGATATTAGATTATTAATTATTTATTTTAGTGGCATATCATACAATGTATGATAATGTAGGAACCTATACTGATTCAGGTTCCTAATACTAGGTTGATGACACTCTTGATTAGTCAGTATAATTTCAAATTAACCAAATAGTTAATGTTGTTGATTATAAGGATAAAACAGTTCCTAGACAGTTTATTGGCTTAGGAATGATCAATCCTTGTTATTGATTACCCAAATATCATGGAATATCACAACGTAGTAGTAGAATAGGTTTAATAACCATGTTTAACATACTAATCTGACTGTTATCAGAAACATCAGATAATCGTTCCAATGAGTATGTTAATGACTGTGATTAGTTTGAAACACATGGTTTTCACGTTGCATGTCAAAGATTAATCAAACTAATCATCTACATTGTCATAATCAAATGGTTTAAACCATTATAACCATTGTTATGATTCCATGCAAACCGGGCATTACAACGGCTCAAAACAAGGATTTACCCGTTAACAGTTCGAGTTTGTCATTTATAATCAATCCTAGCCATCATCTAGGCAATAATCAACAACCCTAACTATATCATTACGTTCAAAATCAAGATTTAATCATTCATAATCAAACCAGAAGGTTTAAGTGAACCATTACCAATTCAGACGGCGTTTTGCTTGCAAATTGATGATCAGAGCCTGTTTTAACGCTCCTTGATGCGATCTAAACGTCGTAAGGCCTTCAAACTTGAATTTTTGCTGGATCAGATGATTATTTTCGTGGGTGGGAGCTGGTGTCGTCGAGAAGAAAGGATAGATTGTGGATATGGATGAAAAACTTGGTTTTTAAGCAAGTTGCCCGGTTTTGCTGTCCCAGGCGTATCGCCCCACTCCAAGCAGAGATCCGGCGCGTACCGTGCGGCCAAAGGAACCAGATATTTTCGCTTGCGTCCCGCGCGCATCGCCTGGAACCCTCACGTGGCCTTGGGCGTACCGCCCCAGGTGTTTTTCTTCCGTTTTTCGATAGAAACTTCGTTTCGCGATTCCGGGAAATCCGTAACTCCGTTTCGTGCACGGTTTTTGCCCACGTTCATCATTTTTCGAATACTATCATCCCATAATAATTTCGGTTGCCAACTCAACGTGGATTTTATACACAATTAAATGTGCTCAATTCATTGCTGACGTAATTCTTTGTACACATTTATGATAATTATCATTGTAATTAATATTATTTAAATATTAAAGCATATGTGGCACAATAGACCAAATACAGACAATTCAAACAATAATTCGAAGAATTACTGAAATCGCACACACATGTCTTGAACTCACGAACGTTGGTGAGTTAATGAACAAGGAAAATGTGTAACAACAACTAATACGCAAGCACATGACAAACTAAAATAAGACTTATGTCAAAAAAACGATAAACAATGAACGTAAGTTAAACGAAACACAAACCGAACAATTGAAACTGGGCAAGTGGGTCTGTCCGAGATCCATCAAGGTACGTGACCAACCCCAAAGAAATCCTTCGTGGAACGCGACGGGTTGAACGGGAGAATTTGAACTTAGCCGAAACACCTCGCGATACGCCACGACCGATCAAATTCCACTATGCGGTATGCGATGAACCCAGAACTGGGGTTTGACTATTTTGTCCTTGGCAGTACACTGAGATGCACGGGGAACCCTTTTCACAGTACGCAACGACCCCCAGAACCCAAAAATCCTATAAATACCAACCCATTCATTCACATTTGTTCTTTACCCTCATACTCGAACTCACACCCAAATTTTAGGCCAAAGAGCTCTGTCAGTCCCTTGTCAGCACCTGGAAGCCTATTCAAGATTGTTCTTGAATCCACATTGAAGACTTGGAAGTCCTGGAGCTAGAAGGGAACTTGGAAGGATCATCCACCACCACCATCATTTTGTAGTAGCTGGAGAACCATCATCATCAGCCTTCAGGACTGTTATCCCGCTGATCTAGCCTAATCTCAGCCATCAAGACCCATTGAGGTAGTCTTACATCGTTCATTTACACTTAAAACACTTCTAAACACACATGCAAACATATAAACCCACACGCAATTGCAAGAACACCATCGATACTAATTTAACTACTTGTAAAATGATATTGAAGCTTTGATAAGTGATTTGATATATTATGATGTGGTGTGTTAGTGTCATTTGATAAGTGTTTGCAATGGTTACTATAAATAGAAGCTTTTCTTGTAAAAGATGATACTAGATATTTTTTAAGACACATTATGTGGTTCAAAAGATGGTTAGTACATATTAAAAATGATAATAACATGTTAGATTTAAAGAAAGAAAGAAATATTTTTTCATAGGTTTCTATAAAAAAAACTTTATTTTTCAAGCACATGCATTGCATGTAGATTTTGGTCATATTTGAGTGTTATAATAATGTCTATGGTCTTAGAAACATGTTAGAATGATTTGATTGTTGATATAATGAGTTTTATGCTAAACTTTCCATTTATGAAAACTTTAAATTTGGAATATTCTGAATATGGATGTATAACACGATTAATGATGAAATATGCTATTTTGTAATGATATAAAAGTAGTTGTATGATTCTTTGGATGAAAACTGGATAAAATAGCATGCTTACTAAATATAGTAACTTTAGTATCTAAAAACAGGATGTATGCATACTTGAAGTTATGTGACAATGTGCTATGTGCTAACATGAACATATAAGGAAACTGACATGCTTATAATAATAAAAGGTGATCTTTGAGACTTTGATGCAAACTTGCCAAATATAGAAATTTACTAAAAATGGAAACCTACCAAATATGAAAACTTACTATAAAGAGTAAGTTGCTCATTGAATGTGCTCTATTTGTTTACGTGTACTATGTTATAGTTCATGAATGTTAAACAAACAATAATGAATTAAACGAGTCACCAACGGGTCGTTGAGTCAACACGGTCAAACACAACAACTTGGAGTTGTTTGGACATGAACACGAACTCATATTATGTAACGACCGGTTTTCAATTATCGATCACGTTTGAAATAATCATTAATAAAATGATTGTGATTGTTACAAATAGAAAATATGCGAGAAATGATAAACGTAGGCAAAAACGGTGCGCGAAACGGAGTTACGGATTGTCCGGAATCGCGAAGTAAAGAAATTATGTTTTGGAATGCTTCGCGGTACGCGAAGACGTTTTTGAGTTCCTCTTCGCGGTACGCGAAGGACCAAAAGAATTGAGAGCTCCGGATTTCTTCGCGGTACGCGAAGAGATCTTTAGCCCACCTTCGCGATACGCGACGGATGAGGCGGTTCAGCAGATTCTTGATTTTTATCAGATTTTCATGAAGAAAATTTATTTTCTTCTTCTCGAACCTGTGCACCATAAACACACACATAAACGAAAAATTAGCATTTGATCTTCATTTTGAAGCTATCGGATCATCCAGATCGAATCAGGAATCGTTTCTGCAAGTTCTGATCGTCGTATTTCAACCAGAAATCCGTCGAAAGGGTAACGATTCGTATTATCCTATTTATTTTGATAATATACAGATTAAATTGAGTTGTGAGCATTATATGATGATTTGGGATGATTAGAAATGAAGAACTAGATGTTTTAACGGTGAAATCTTGATTTTGATCCGTTATGATGGCCGGTTGGTGTGAAATTCATATTATTGAATATGATAATCAGTGGGGTGATTTAATCATGGTTATAATGATTTTAGATCATTCTTTGGAATGATAGATCCAGTTAAGTGTTGATTAAATGTTGAAATTTGAACGTTAATGATTTTAGCATGATATGCTAATTATAGGTGATAACTTGACTTCTAAATGTCACATACTAATAAATAAGATTCAAATGAGTTTGAATCAATATGTATGGGTGTTAGGTGAATTGAAACTGGTTGTATACGTGTGAGTTACAACCGGATGTTGATAAAGGAAGTCAAGCAACGGATTTTAAAATATGAAGTTGTGATAAGTTAAATATGATTAAGAACATGTGTAGATTAGTTTCTACACATGAGTTGTTTGATAAAAAGCCTCAATGAGCTTTTGATTGAATATGAAAAGTAAAACAGGTCAAATGAATTATATTATATAAATAACACAAGTTGTGTGTTCATGTTGTTAAATCCTGTTATATGTGAATATATAATAGGAAGAGGAGGTGAATCTAGTTCTAGAAGGCCTGGGAAAGAGTTGGAGATTGTTGATAACTCTCCAAAGCGAGGTAAGTTACCTATTTGATTGAACTTGTAGTTAAAGGACTGGGTGAGTCCATACTATAAGTAGTTATGCATTTAGCATATATATATGAATTGTTGAGTTGATTGTAATGATATAAATGAATGTGGTTATTGTTGTTGCATGATTCACAATGTGTGTGAACATGTGGTGATCTACTAATGTGTAGATATTAAATTGGAAATGTGCATGCTGATTCACAAGGTGTGTGAACATAAGACATGTAATTCCAATGTAATAGATTCATAAGGTGTGTGAACAAATGGTGGATTGGAAATGTGCATGCTGATTCACAAGGTGTGTGAACATAAGACATGTAATTCCAATGTAATAGATTCACAAGGTGTGTGAACGTGCCGTTATCATTATTGTGGTTATTGTTGCTGCATGAGTCACAAGGTGTGTGAACATGCCGTTATCATTATTGTGGTTATTGTTGCTGCATGAGTCACAAGGTGTGTGAACATGCCGTTATCATTATTGTGGTTATTGTTGCTGCATGAGTCACAAGGTGTGTGAACATGCCGTTATCATTATTGTGGTTATTGTTGCTGCATGAGTCACAAGGTGTGTGAACATGCCGTTATCATTATTGTGGTTATTGTTGCTGCATGAGTCACAAGGTGTGTGAACATGCCGTTATCATTATTGTGGTTATTGTTGCTGCATGATTCACAAGGTGTGTGAACATGCCGCGATCTACGAATGCGTAGATGTTGGGTTGGTAAGGTTATGATTTGGTGTTGACATTTGAAAATTCAAGTGTCAAATTTGTGAATTACGATTTTTGTGAAATATGATGCACAATTGGTGTGTTGGGTATTAATATATGTGTTATATTAAATTATAACAATTGTGCATGAATGGGAGATATATTGAGGTTTTGGTTGAAAACGAACCGTTAGTAAATCGTTTTAAATGTGGTTAAATGTTGTTGTCAACATTTTATGTGAAACCTCAGTAGTGTATCCATATGGTGTTATGAAATACACTTGATAAATGATGGGGTAATCTTACTTAGTTCTAACGAACTAATGGTGACTTTAAATGTGGTGTTACAGGTACAAAAGAGCAGGGTGGGCGGTGATGGTGATCGGAAATCGAACGTGGAGGCTCGTATGGTGGTTAAATATATAAATAATCGATCATGTGTGAAGCTTTTGTGTAATAACAATTGGTGGTGTTTGTAAACATACTTAAACTTAAACTTGTTTTTAACAGGTGTGGTAATAGTATGTTTAATAGTTTGTAAAACACAAAAGTCGTTTTTGTTTTAACTGGGACCTAAACATAATTTATTAATTATTGATGTTAAATGTCCAGTGGGGACATGTAAGTGACAGTGGGTGTCACATATTACCTACGTGATATAGGTAACAGAGAAATGACGAACACTTTGCACACAAACGAAACTCAATCACAGGTGAGTTTACGACCCTATTTCTTTTTAAACTGTTTTCAAACTTTAAACTAGGGGAGAAAACATGTAAAGAATTTGAAAAACATTTGATATGATTTCTGGTTAATTGAATCGAACTCATAAGTTTTGTATATCATATAAAGTCCTTGCACAATCATATCGTTGATGTAACATAACGATGTGAGCTTAGATAGTACTATTGGGTTTGACAAACCCCAAACTGCACCAATACTGATTGGAGGTCAAGACGTGTATACTCGACCTATCATGCCAATGTTTGTATGATATACATGGTGGAGGCATGAACAAACAGTGAAGTCTCGGTAGTGACGCAACTGACACTTTCGGCTTCGGGTCTGGCAAACTTAATAAACAACATTTCATATGACAAACTGCTTACTTTACTTTTGATTTAAACCTGTGATCTCACCAACTTTATGCTGAAATGTTTTAGCATGGATTTCTCAGGTAACCAACACACATAAAGCTTAGGAATGCACCTAAGGAGCTGACTTGAGAGTCTAGCAAGCATCGTGAAATTTTTGGAATATTTTTATGTTGATTAACATGATTGTAAACAATTTAGTTAATCGTACAAGCTTTCGTACTGTTATTTAAATCCCTCTGTAAAACTATCTAATCTGTTTTGGGATATTTTATAACAAATATATGCATTTTCAACTGCATATAGAGTCATTTTATATGACCAATGTATTTGATCATGGCACGTCGCACCCAGTGGCCTAATACCGTAAGTGGTAATTTGGGGGTGTGACATATACAAAACCAATCATTTTCGTATACGAGATGTATATTATTGGTGTTGAGATAAAATAAAAAAAAAGTTGGATGTGTAAATAACCAAGCCGTTTATTTATGACTGACCAAAACCATCAAATTATGTATATTTAGGTGTGTTTAAAATCAGATATCTGGTAATTTGGATATTCGAAAATTTCAGATTGTCTTAAATATTTGAATTCATTTATGAAATTTTAGATATATTGGATTTGGACATCAAAACCGGATGTAACACCCAAATTCTTTACACGCATACCCAATTAAGTTTTAACTCAAAAATTTATCAAATATTTATGTGAAAGTGTCAAAAACATTTTTATATGTAATATGTACTTGATTAGTTACTAATTACATTCAAAAATCACCATACAATAGTTTTTATGAAAACCCAACAACCAAAATTTACCAAAACGTTTGAACTTTCAACTTACCCGCCCAATCACGAGCTTTAACGCACCATCTACTTTCGACCTGCAAACACAACATATAATTTCACCATTAGTTCATAAGAACTAAGTAAGATTATCCAAATATAAGTTATGGTTCGAATCAGTAAAACGCGATTAAAACAACAAAACAACAATATTTGGAAAAGCCCAACCGTAGCCTACGGCATGGCTGTAGCTTATGGCCACTGGGACAGAATTCTTCAGGCATAGCCTACAGTCACTTGTGTGCAGAAATCCCATTTTACGTGTTTTGGCCCATTTTAAACGATTCCCACCGTTCCAACCCACTTGAAACTAAACTATAACCTCACAATACATATTATATGAAATCACAACTCCTCAAACTCATTATGTATATCTAAACATAAATGAGCACAATATCAACTATTATGCACAAAATTCCTTAACAGGTCAAGAATTCAAAACCAAGCAATTATCTTTTCAATCGTTTCAATACTCATTCAATTCATCCATATGCATATAATATGGATTATTGTCATATTTATATCATAATATATCATGTTCAAACTCTCTAGAACACAAATTCAATAAATCTTGAAATCAAATCTTCAAATGTTTCAAAATCACCCGAAAGGTGTTTAACTCACTAAATTTTCATTTGAATTCACTCAATTAGTTATTCATTTGATAACCAATCATAACTCATCAACAATTACTATAATGTTCACCCTCGTGTACTTCCATTATAGATTTCAAATAAATTAACAACTTTCCAATCAAATCAAATCAATTAACCACATTTTAAATGGTAATTGATATTCAAAATAGTTATGATGTTCTCACCCAAGTACTTCCATTATAACTTACCAAATTTACTTCCAAATTCAAGTGGTTAAGTAATCAACAATTTCAATTAATACTATGATGTTCACACTCTAGTTCTTCCATCATAGATTTCAATCAACCAAACAATTCATAGGTTTATCACTAATTATAAACCATGATTCTATTATATTCATCTTCTGATACTTCTATCATAGATTTCCACAACCACTTGTCATTCAATTCAATTACTCAATATCACAATTTAAACATTATGATATATAAACAGTTTGACTAAATAAGTCAAACCTATCAACCAAACCAACTTATTCTATGAATTAAACATTCCATAGTCAATCAATACAATCAACCAAGCTTTATCTATGAATTTAACAATTCACATTAAATTCAATTCAAGTATGGATTCAACAACTCCTAATCAATCCAATTCACTCAACCAAACTCTAATTATGAATTTATCAATTCATAGTCAATTCAATTCAAGTATGAATTCAACAAATCATACCAATTTAATTCAATTGTTTAGACTAGCACATCCATTAACACTCGATGTAATTTCAACTAATCACAATTAGATATGCATAGTTTGACTAAATAAGTCAAACTTAACAATCAACAAACAACACCTATGAACCAAACCATTCATAATCAAACCAATTCAAATAGTAGACTATTGCTACTTCACATATATGGTGTTTAGCAAATTGAATAACTTACCTTAGCACTAGGATTAGAGATTAACAAATTGTGTTTTGCCTACTCCTTGATTTTCCTTTGCACTTCCAATACCACCACCTATTTCACAACAAATTTTCAATTTTCTTAACTAACATTCTAGTTAAGATTTACATAGGCTTATCCATTTCAATCTGAATTGATATAAATTTCCTACTTTTATCATGATAATTACCATAAACCAATTTTATGGTTTAATTAACCAAATTTGACCAAAAGTCAAACTATTGGCATTTCAACAAACAATTGGTGTGCATTATTCAATTTCACTAATCTTGTTGATGTTTAAACATTAACCAATCCCTTTCAAAATCTCCAAAATCACCAATCCATCATTTTTACCAAAGATTAGTCAAAATTAATATACAACTCAAATCAAAACCTTGATTTAATAATCCTATTAGTTATTAAACTCAATTGAAGGTATTCTACATCCCCTCTCAAGTTACCCAATTCTCTTCCAAGTCAATTTCAACCAAATTTCATAACAACTAGTAGTTTGATTGTTTCAAACTCATAAAAAACATCTATTTATGATTTCTAACTTATTTAAACAACAAATTTCAAGATTTGAGCAAAACCCATATCTTGTTCATCTCAAGAAATCATGACTAATATCAAATTAGGAAACACAAATCACTTACATGATGTTAGTAATCACTAAGGATAGTGATTTAAGCTTCCAATCTTCGATTTGAACAACGAATTTTACAAGATTAGAAACTAGGGCTTGAGTTCTTCTTCTCCTCCCTTCTTCTCTGCTTTCACGTAAACACACACACAAAAACAAGTGATACGAGGCTTTGACTAAGTCAAAGTCTTTTATCTCTTCACAATTCAAGTTTGCCCAATTGGCAACTTTAACACTTCAAACTTATCCAAGTAATTTAACCAATTTAAATAACTTAATTATTTCATTTAACTTACCAACATAATTTAAATACTAGTTAAATAATTATTTAACTCAAGATTTCACCCAATCGTTTATATTATAATAATTTATCAAAATGGGTCGTTACAAATTCTCCTCCCCTTACAAAGGTTTCATCCCCGAAACCTTTTATACATCATAGAAGATGTGAGTAATACTTCATCATCTCACTCTTCATCCTTTCAACCTATTATCAATTTACAATTCATCAATTTGTATATAAGCGAATTCATTCGCTCATTACTTTCTCAACTACAACACATGCTTTTATAACATACAAACTTAGACCCCAACATTTTTTTTCATGCTATTCAATCATTCAATAGTATCATCAAATTAAGTCTTATTAAAGACTTTAACTACTCTTACAATCACATTGTTCTTAACCATAGCATAGCTCCAATGGAAACTACAAACAAATTACTATATGAGTTTGCTCAACTAATTAAAAACTCAAAAGTCATTAGTTAAAACTCTATTATCACACATCATTGTGATTAAAACTTTACTTGTTCTCTGGTCCTTTTACTTGATTTATCATCAAACTCATCCATAGTTTGTGCAGTTTGAGTTTTTAAGTCAAACTTTGATCAAATCAAATTCTACACATTTAGTCATTCATATAACTCTATACTTGCATTGTCTCCTTACACACAAGTATCGCATATCAATTAGCTTTCTTAAGTATTTCATACATATATGAAATCATCATACTTAAGATTTGCATATCAATCTCCATAACATATTATTTGGTTTGGCTCTATTAATCCAAACCACATCATACAATTAAGTGTATTTCTATATGCTTCTTTCACCTCTGATTTGAACAGTCACATAATTATTCATTCCATCATATGTATAAATATCATTTATACATATCTTAGGTATCCTATTTCTTTATAAATAGGCATAATGTTGACTTTTTAAAGTCAAACATCACATAGTCAATTTGACTAACACAACAATCATAACTTAACATATGAATTGTTCCACTTCTTAATGATCATATGGTTAGTTGATTTGATTTCTTTATCTCCACCAACTTTATATACCTCATGTTTAATTCCACATATATCATGCATACATCTACCATCAATTTTTCACATAATCAACTGTTTTCACATAACCATTTACTTTGACTTTCATTAGTCAAACATATATTTTTATAACAAATGATACACATCAAATTTCAATTAGTAGGCTTAACCCACTATATATATATATATATATATATATATATATATATATAGTTTTAGTAAGTTAAGTAACTTACTATTTCATTTATAGTGTTCTCCCTCCGGTGCTTCCACCATATAATACCAATTAATTCCATATTTCAAATTAATACCATCAATATATTAGTATTACGTTTTGATTTTTACCTATGGTTCATGTGCACTTAGATTAATAGAATCAAGTAATTATGAACCCAAGCATTTGCATAATCAACTATGACTGTCACCATTATGGGATGTCCAATTTACAACTTCCAAAGCACTACTAAACACTTATCAAGTAGCAATTATTTAATCAACACATCAATTCTTGCATATCGGTCGATATCAACCAATACGGAGCTTTAGTAATTTGCTTTGCCCCAGAAACTAAATTAATTTATATTATACAACCAACAACCAATTCACTCACATAAATGAATATGTACCATAAGTATTTAACACATAATCACATTATGTATATACTTGTTTCTCTTATCCTCCTTTGATATTTCAAGTTTTCTTCACATGTGCATGATATTTCAATTCCGGTATCTCTAATGTTATATGGATGATGTTAACAGGCATTGTTTATTTTATAATGTCATAACCAGTTGTTAACATCAATATAACAATTAATATACCATCCATAACTATATTTGTATTCTTTGATGATTTACTAAGGTATTAAACCTATATAACGAGATGTGATTACTCTTTTCCAACTCATGATAATGGTATCACATACTGAATACATTAATCATTTATATCCTCATCTTATTACACAAGGATATTTCAATTCAAAATTTCACAAATTTCTTATTAAACAAATTAATTAATCACATCAATGTACAAACATGTGTTAGCTACTACTTCTTTCAAGTAAATCATAAGCAGCTTTTACAATCACACGTTTAAAGTGACAATTTCATTGGTTATGACATTTGTGTCAAAACATCAAATAGCATAGATCGACACCAAGTGTCGAAGCATTCAATTTTACTTAAGGCATCTCATGCCTATAACATTTAACTTTTAATCAATTATGACTTATCGTCACCATTTTTTTATTTGACTTAAGGCACTTATGCCAAATTGTAAAAGTCAATTTCCCTCTACCCCGTTTTGCAAGTATATTAGGTTGCAAACAACTTCAATTACATAATCATTTTCACATGTCAATGCTCAAATGATTTATTATGTATATTAACATATACTTACATCCCAAATGTATTTAAGTTTTACAAACAACTTATTTGAAAAAGCCAAGAAGTCAATAAGTCATTTTTAGATGAAATCCCAAACAAGGTCTTATTATATAAAACTGATTGGTGTGTTGGTTTTGATTATTGATTAATCGTATAAGGTGGTTTAGGTATGGTTTGTTTGGTCCACACTAGGTTTTTGTTTTTGGGGATTCTATAAGTTGTAGCATGTTAAATATATATCGGAAAATGATCAAATAAGAAAAGATTTTTGTCAAATAAGAAGAGATTTTTGTCAAATAAGATTAAGAACTAATATGATATTGACATATGTCATGATAATTTAAGTATAACATACAATTTATTGTACTAGTATTTGTTTTTTTATTCAGTATATTTTGAACTGAATTTTTGTGTTTTTTGTACTGTATTTTGTTTTTGTACTACATTTTTATTTTTTGTGTTGTATTTTTATTTTATTAATTGATTTTTGATTTCTTGTACTAGATTTTTTTGTATTGGATTTTCTTTTTAGTACAAGATTTTTACTTTTATATTTTTGGCATGTCACATGTCAAACTCATATTGGTTCATACTCTTTTTAACCAAAAATCTGTCTTAGTGAGTCCAAACCAGTGGCGGAGCTTGAGTTTATAGAGAGGGGACGAAAGTTTACAGGACCCAGAATGCATGTTAATTTTTTGAAATGAGAGACAAAACTATTATTTTTAACTAAAAATAACTTTTCGGTTTGAAAAATAAACATTATGGACAGAGAAACAGAGAAGCGGTGAGGCACTTGAAGAGCTTCGCCCTGATCCAAACTCTATATATATATATTTGAGATTTGATAAAATAAAGATTATTAACAAATTTATTATATATTTATGTCTTAATACATATTAAAATTCAGATTTTAACAATAAAGTTATAATAGTCTTTAAAGTATACTATACATGGTTTTGATTACTTTTTTTCAAACGGTAAATGATTATCAACCGGTTCATTTCATTTTTATTTGTGAATGTAGATCAGGAATAATCCATGTAATTACTGTATACTATTAAACTTCATTAAAAAGGAATAGTAACTATATAAATATTGTATTGAAGTGGTTTTGATTGAATTGATGTAGTATCTTTTATTTTATTTTTGTGTTTGGAGCTTTTTGATGTGCATTTTGTTGATTATTTAGAAACCATTTATTAATGCAACCGTCTTTTTGGTTCACCTACGAATTAGAAAAATACTGAAAATGAATAGTGGTTTTATTTATTATAGGCAAAGAAAGAAATAGTGACGTTTCGATAATTTGTATTTAGATCACCAGAAATTTTTTTTAACTTTGAGAAGGAGTAAACGTATATAAGGGTATTAAATTTGATAGCTTTGCTTTGATATTTGAGTTCTTATTAAATGTGAGAGATTTGATTAAATATATGGGTTTTTGTTTTAATTCAAACGATTGGTTGCCGGTAAGAAAGATTTTACGATTAATCTTTTCTATTATTTTTGTAACATGTTTTGTGAGGATTTTGTATAATTTTATGTTTTTATGAAAAATTAGTATATAGTTCGTATAAAAGATTTGATTTTATTATGTAACTTGTACTTCTACAAATGATATATAATTCCCGTTCTCGAGAGTGTACTGTGATAATCCGCCGCAACGCGCGGAAAAATAAACCTAGTTAGTTATAAAAACACTAGTTTAAAAAACCTGTATATTACACGTAGTTAACAAAAATGAAATTAAATATGTATTAAGCTTTTAGTTATAAATGATAATAATAATTTATAATTAAATATTTATAAATATAAATAGATATATTTAGTATCATTTATTATTATTTAACAAGAGAGAATTTTAAAAATGAAAATCATCCGGAAATCACATTTGTTATCATATTTAATATGAGATAAAGTTGTAAAAATAAAAGCTAAAAAACATCATAGATTGATACGTGTTCTCTTCAACTATTTTTTTAATATCCGAATGATGAGTTTTACATTTCCCTCGTATTACAATATATTATAGATATATTAATTGATTTTTTTGTTCATCTCTAATCTATTATGTGACAAAATACAATTAAACATAAAAATGTTTTCATATTTTTAAGTATATTTTCACAAAGTTTAAACAGTGAACAAAATTGTCATGTAATATTTTTAAGAACCCTATTTTAAAGTTATAATTCAAATTATATTTAAAAAAAAACTTGAGAAGATTACCCGAAATGTAATATGATAATCATGGACCTGTTAATTTTTTTTCTTTTTTTTTTCAACGGCCTATACTTATTATATCTAGTAAATTGTGAGGATAGTCCCATGTTTTGCTAGATTTCGCCCTTTTTCTCTAGGTTTCGTAAATTGTCATATCGTCTCAAATTTTAAACATTTATAACACATACCAAATTTCCTTCACCTAAGGATCCAATCTTTTTATTTTAACATCTCATTGACCCTAACCACTGAAATAAAACCATTGGATTTTATCTCCACCGCTATGGTGTTTGTGACCAATTTGGTTCCCTTTACTAGTTGATCATAATTTTAATAATTTGTTTCAACCGACATTGATGTGACTTAGGCTGCCAAAGTATTCAATGCTTATTGAATTAACGTCAATCTAGACGGATTAGTTCTAAATCTTCAAATTCCACGAAATTGCATTAACTATTTAATATAACGTATTTAATTCTATAATCACTATATATTTATTTACGGTAATGTTATTATCACAGTCACCTCACATCTTTCACACCTTCTATATGTTTCGTACAAACCTATACAAGGCGTATAGACCTATATAAGGCGTATATGGGTATTTATTGTTTGTCAGAATTTCTCAATGTCAATGATTGGAGTATACAGGGGCGTACCTACAGCCAAGGCCGGGGGGCAGCCGCCCACCTTGAAAAATTTTTTTTAGTAGTATATATATGTTAAAATCCCGACCGCCCCCCATGAAATTTTGCAATCGCCCCCATAAAATTTTGGAATTGCCCCCTTTCATTTTTTATTTCTAAGCATTTGATTAATAAAACCAATTGAAAAGGACCCAATTAATGATTTAAACACAATTTAAAACTAGATCCAATATTAATTTTAATAACTAAACCACAAACTCATTTAAATAATATTCAAATAATTTTTTCATCAAACATATTATTAATAATTTGAATCCATTTTATTTGCATAGTTTCTAAGAGACTCATCTTGACCCGCATTGTATTAAGGTGTTACTCATCTCAACTCATTCTATGTTATGGTGCTACCCATTTCTACCTAAATACAATATTTATTCACCAAAACCAACCCATTTCCCTTGTCTTGGGTTAAAATTGTCGGGTGTAATTATTATATATATTTCATATGATTGCTTCAATGTGGTTCGATATGCAAATACAAAAGTTTGGGAATCGTTTTAATGAGATAACATCCGACTTACTTGTTTGTTTGAGTAGTTTGAGTCCTTGTGATAATTTTTGTAGGTTTGACATTCCTAAGATACTAAGATTATCTGAGATATACCCGTATGATTTCAATAAAGTTGATAAAAGAAGACTTCCGGATTGGTGACGAAAATTTAAGTGACAGTTGTATTTTTTTGTGGAGAAATAATTACTTAGGAAAATGTCT
Organism: Mikania micrantha; assembly: GCA_009363875.1. Lineage (NCBI taxonomy): Eukaryota > Viridiplantae > Streptophyta > Magnoliopsida > Asterales > Asteraceae > Mikania > Mikania micrantha. The sequence goes on along the minus strand of CM018689.1, from coordinate 35,726,146 downwards.
TTACACGATGTTTTGGATAGATTTCAAAAAATAAAAACTCGTAGAGAACCGCTTTAGATAAATTGTATTTTCATTATGTTTTTATATATGAAATTTGGTCTGATTGTCTTTTTTGAGTATGGCCGGACCCGACCCGACCCGGTCGAAATGAACAGAAAAGAAAAAAAAATATTATATAGCGATACTTAAATGAGCTTAAAAAATTTTTGCCCCCCATGAAAAAAAATCCTGGGTCCGCCACTAGGAGAATATATATCTCGTATGGGTCCTATAAGAGACATATATTAGACTAATCATTGTCGAATCGATGGTATTAGAGGAGGCTATACGCCTTGTATAGCCATATGCGAGGCGTATAGGGTCGGTGGGGTATTAAAATAGAAAAGCTGGGTGCGTAAATAACCAAGCCTTTTATTTAGGACTGATGAAAACCATCAAATTATGTATATTTTGGTACGTTTAAAATCAGATATTCTGTAGTATTGATATTCGAAAATTTTAAATTGTCTTCAATATTTGAATCCATATACGAAATTTCGGATATATTTTTCATTTGGACATCAAAACAGATATCCTAATTTAGAAATAAAAGTAATTATTTGATAATTTTAGATTATAATTAATTTATAAAAATATTTCAGATATAAGAAATATTCAAAAAATTATCCAAAATATATAAAATATTTAAAAATTATGCAATAAAATAACTACTTTAGATAATTTAGATATCCAAAATATTAAAAAATAAATAGATAGAATTTCGTAACCAAATATTTGAATATTTTAAGTTCAGATTTCAGATTGAGCTTCACATGAATTTTTTTTTAACACACTAGATAGAAACACCCATATGACATGTCATCAGTCGTTATGCCTAACATAAAGTTTCTAATAATAGAATCGTGTCGTGGGGTGTTTTGTTCCACTAATACATACTCCTTTTTTTCAAAATAATAAGTATTCAACAATTTATTTTGGATTCTAAATTTATAAAGAAAACTCACAACTTTATACTATTAAAACTTTTAATTTGAAACTAGTTGTTGGTTTAGTTTGAACCCAAAATTGAATCATACCACAAAGTTTTGGTTATTTATTATATAAGACGGACTGATTTGTTTGTTTTGATTATCGATTAATCGTATAAGGTGGTTTCGCTATGGTTTGTTTGGTCCACACTAGATTTTTATTTTTTGGGATTCTATTAGATGTAAATATATATTTGAGATTTGACAAAAATAAAGGTTTTTAACAAATTTATGTCTTAATACATATTAAAATTCAGATTTAACAATAAAGTTATAATAATCTTTAAAGCATACGACACATAGTTTGATTACTTTCATTTTTAATGATAAACGATTATCAACCAGTTCACTTCATTTTTATTTGTAAATGAAGATGAGAAATTGTAGAGAATTTCCAGAACACGAACACTCGGATGAATTGAAAGTCGTGGATCAAACTTTCAGATCAAACTATTTGCGGTTCACTCAAATGTTTGATCGGATAAAATTCAATTCGAATCAAGAACGAGTATGAAAATTTTGTTGTGAATTCGAGAATGAACCAAAGAATGTTTTTTCATTGATCAATTTCTTGATATTCAGGAGTCTGGAAACTTCCTCCAGGCAGTTTTTCAACTTTAATTTTTCACAATTTTGCCACTAAAGTTTTAAAACGAATTTAAAACAAGTGTACACCCCACACCTAACTTATTTAATGAATTTCATAATTTATATTGATCGATAAAATTAATCCCAATTTCACTAAAATATCTAACAGAATTAACCCATGTAATCAGTTATAAAAAAATTATAAAAAACAAGCATATCGCAAGTACTTAACAAAAAAGAAATTAAAAAAGTATTAAGCATTTATAAACTATAATAACAATGTATAATTAAATTTATGTAAATACATTTAATATCATTGTCATTATTATTTAACAAGAAAGAATTTGAGAAGTTGAAAACATAATAACATTTGTCATATAAGATAAACTTGTATAAACAAAGATGAAAATTCTTAGATTGATACTATTTTCACTTCATATTATTTTTTTATTATCTAAATCATGAGTATACATTTCCTCTCTCTCTCTATATATATATAAAACTTGATAATTATCGACTTGTTATTTATATTTTTATTCTTTATTTTTTTCCAACGGCTCCTAAATTATACTATTTAGGTCCACCTAATACTTTATTACAACTTTAAGGGATAACTTTATAAAATAGTAATCAATTTTCTCAAGTCTTTCAATTAAATCATTAAAAAAAATTTTGGCTCTTCAAAGTCACTTACTTTCAACAAGTGCTCTAATCATATGTAATTTTTTTTGTAAGTATTTTAAATTTTTTAAAACTAATCAAGTCAAATGAAACATATATGAATATTACAAGTAATTGATTATTATTTTTTTCTTAATTTGACTTAAGTTTTTTAACAATATTGAAACTCTTTTATTAATTCATGAATTTGCTTCTTTCACGATTGCGTCTTATTTCAAGTTAATTAGAAAAAAATCAATTATTATTAGTAAATGCTCATATATGTTTCATTTGCCCCCATTAATTTTAAAAAATTAAATAGTTTTTAAAGATTCTTAGCTTAAAAAAAAATTGCACCATCCAAAATAAAAAAGATTGCAAAATATAAACACATGCAACACTAAAGAGAAATGTCATAATAAGAGAAATGCAACATTTTGCAGGCGGTAGCTTTCCCGATTTTCTCTAATATCAATCTGTCACATCCTCAAATTAACCACTTGCGGAGTCATACCGTTGGGTGTGACATGACGGGAACAGATACGTTGATCATATAGAACGACTCTATATGCTTTTGAAAACACATGAATATTACCTAAAATATCCCAAATAAGATATCAAGTTTTACAGCGTAATAAAGTAAATGTCGCGAAAGCTTGTACGATATAGTAAATTGTTTACACATCACAATAATTAATATAAAAGTGTTCCAAAATGTTCAAAATGCATGCAAGACTCCCCATGTAGCTCCTTAAGTGCAATCTTATGACTTAAATGTTCTGATTGCCTGAGAAAAACATGCTAAAGTGTGACACCCCGTAAAATCCAGGTCAGCATCATTTTATTTAAATGTTTATTTAATTGATTATCTGTGCACGTGGCACTAGAATTAATTTAATTTAGTGCGACACGTGGCATGACTGTACAACACTGACACACAACAAGATAATTCGAGGAATTATCGAGAAACCGCACACACATGTCAAAACACACGAACGTTGGTGAACGTTTAGCACATCGTGTAACAAAACACTCGAAACCTCGCGAAACGCTCAAACATGGAACTTGGAAGTTCAAATGAGGCCAAACGATAGTTCGTAAACGTGAAAATGATGACGAACGGATCAAACCCATGAAACTAGGCCTATTGGGCTCTTCAAGGGCCCATCGCGGTACGCGATGGCCCATAAGAGGCCTCATAGCGGTACGCGATGGATGGGCGGGGGATTTGAATCCCGAAATCCATCGCGGTACGCGGAGAGAATCTGGAGCCCTCTCTGCGGTACGCGACGACGACCACACGCAAAATCTTTATAAAACCAAGACACCATTATTTCCAGCCACCCTATTCTACATTTCTCGAGTTCCAGGTCCTCCATACTCGTCTTCTTCACCTGCAACTCACCCTTAGAGCCTCTGGAAGCCATTTTTACATCAAGAGGAGCTTGGGAGTGAAGGATTGAAGGCTTGAACCAAGGAAGGAACTCACCAAGATCACCATTACTCTCTTGGAGCTGCTACACTCGGATTTCCAGGAAGGTCAGGAGCTGATTAAGCACCATCTCAGGATTTAAAAGCATTAGAAGGTAGTTTCCATGCGTTTTACACACTTTCCTTACACTTACACCCACATGCAAGGGTTGAAATCCACATGCAAGCTCACTAGACTCACATGCACGAATTTCTTAATCTTTGAATCTGGGTTTGTTGGTTTTGAGGTGTTTATTGATGATCTATGATGTTTAAATGGTGATTGGTGACGATCCATGATGATGTGTGTCATTAAAATACATGATTTGGTCATAACTTGATGAAATAGGCACATGCATGTACAATCTAGTGTATCTTAGATGATTTTGGATGATGTTGTATGATTTTAGATGTTAGTGGTGATGATCTACATGTTGGAATGCCATCAAAAGGGTTAAAAATGTGATTTTGATGAACCTTTCTAATAATAGTAACTTTTTATTTATAAAATGATGTTATGGATGGTATTAGTGACATGCATGTATGTGGATTTGCTATTAGGATGTTATTAAGATGATGTTGCTATTTAGAATGTGATCTTGATGTTGAATATGATCATTTTTAGCAAGGTTACTATATATAGTAACTTTTATGGACCAAAGATTGTTAAATGGTGAATTTGGCTATTTAAGCATGTCTAGATGATGTTACATATCTTATTATGATGATTTGTAATATAAAAATGGATTAGAAGTGTTTAGGATGATCACTTGTATGCAAATTTATAAAGTTACTATTTATAGTAACTTTATTTTTAGAAACATCGAATTATGAATGTTTTGTATGATTTGAGCATGCTAAATGGTTTAACATGATATAATATGATGATTGTATGCTAAGTTAGATGGTTTTCGATTTTGCACATGCTAGAAATGGAAACTTTCCATTCTAGGAAACTTTTATGTGCCAACATGACATAAGTGACTTATGTGATTTCGTATGATAATGTGCTATGTGTTAACATGATTACATAGGACTAACGAGCATGCTAGAACTCTAAAATCGATATGCTTTGTGAAACTTGTCATAAATGGAAACTTACTATAAATAGTAAGTTGTCCATAGACGCGACTTGCGCGTTTTGCACACAACGAGCACTTACAAGAATGTTACACGATTCACAACCGTCACATGGCTCACCAACGGGTCGTTGACTTGACACGGTCAAACTTGGTCAAACCTGGTCAAACACGGTCAATATGGACCAACACGAGCAAACACGGCCATTGTGGACCGACATGGACAAACATGAACAACCGAGGGTTGTTGAGCACAAACACGAGCACTAACACGAACACGAACACGAACACGATCGCTTTTACAAACTCACGTATGGTATACGATATAGGTAGCCGGTGACTGCTTACCCGACGACACAGGAGCTTACGCTTACTTTCGTTCACTTCAATTAAGGTGAGTTTACGACCCCTCTTTACTCTTTTCAAACGTTTTAAATAGGGGGAGAATACTAGTTGAATCGAGTCAAGCAATTATGCTATTACAAACATTTTACTGTGTATGCTGGTTTATTAGACAAACATTAGGTGTTGAACTCGTAACAAGCCCTCACAAAGTCTTACCGTTAATGTACGAATAACGTGGTAGGTTTGAATGGATCCGTTTGGGTGTGACTAACCCCACAGGGCACAATTTTGACTGGAGTTCATAACCCGTGAAACTCTGACCTAAATTGCTATGTATACGAGACATAGCGGAGGCAAGGACAAACAAGTCTAGTTCGGTAGTGACGCACTGACACTTAGAGCCTAGGGCTTAGTGGTGTGTGCAAAGTAGTTTAATTAAAACTAATAAAAATCAAAACTAACCTAGACAGTAAGTAATACTCTAGACTCTTTAAACTAAACTACTAACAGGCAAGTGAACCTATCAAAAGCAGTACAGAAAAGTAAGTCCGGATATCGAACCCATAGACTTCTATAGAAAATGCATAATAGACTCAAGGACTTATCTATACAAATTAACTTAATTTAAAATAATTGTTTGATGGGGGGTTTTGTTAATAACTGATTAAACTAAATTTGAAAATCTAGAAAGACTGGATTAAGACTCAATAAGGAAAATGCAACAAAAAGTCACGAATGATGAAATGACTACCTAGGGTTTACTCTATACATGTCTAATGTGTTTAGATTGATTATGGAACTTCTTTTGGAACCGGGATCTTTGAATTTTAACTTATTAAAAAATTAGAGTATCTTTAACCATTCTCAAAGATTGCAACTAAAATGTCTACAAGTCTTTTAAATACCGGTTTAGGTTAATTACTCTCACAAGTTAACCAACCCATCAATGATACATCCTAAAGACCATCTACCTCACGGAAATGAAAGTCTCAATACACAAACATGCATGGGATAATAAGGAGATTCATCTTGGATTTAGCATACTTGACTGTGTTCAATTAACCTAATCTTAGTCTTTTCACAAAGACTTTAACTAGTTACTAAACATTCAAGATATACTAACAAACCCTCACCTCACGGCTATTGAAGTTGGTTAAACATTTAATTCATTTGTGACCTAATCATCTTTCCTACGAGTCACTACGTCTAGTAATCCATCCACAAATCAAGAACACCAAGTAATTGACCTAGCATGCACCTATTACACGAAAGACATTCGCCAAAGCACACGAGGAATCGATAACTCAAATCACAAACAACTTAAACATTCATACACATCCAAGAATCCAAACCAAATCATTATATCATTGAAAAACCCGAACTTGTTCCACAATCAATCCTCACAAATCATTAAACATGCATATTATAAAACCGTAGGTGGTCTAAAAGATTTAGCCACAAATCATCATGAATAAACAGGAAGAAATAGTGTATAAACCAATATCAAACATCATACGAATAGGAAAAACAAGACGGGAATAAGAACCGATCACGTTACACCCTTCGAATCACTCTCTTAGGGCTTCTTGATGACCAATCTCGACCCAAATCTCTTCCCCTGCCTTCTAGTCGCCTCCAAACCTTGTCTCTAGTCGTAAAACTTGAATAATCTCGCCCCCAGCCGTTTCAGAATCAATAAACTCGAAATCCTGAGTTTTTAACCCTGTCGCGCTACGCGACAGGCATCCTTAAACCCTTCGCGCTACGCGAGGGTACCCACTACCCGACAAATTAGTCGGGTCAACCCGCAATCATTAAACGAGGGCATTTCTGACTTTTCCACCTGTCGCGCTACGCAACAGGGTTTCTTGAGGCTATCGCGCTACGCGACAACACCCATATTCCAGATTTTTCTTCTTTTGTTCTTGGGTCCCTTCTCGTTCAATCCTGGAGCTCGTTTTCTTGATCTTTTGTGCCATAATAACACGTTTACTACCTGCAAGCATCAAATCATGGAAATGTGAAGAACCAGCATCAATTGACTCTAAAAACACATAAAACTGTACATAAACTAAATAAAAACAAATAGAAAAACAGATGTGTTTCACAACACATCACATCCCCACACTTATCTCTTTTTCGTCCCTAAAAAAGGCTTATGCAAAAATCTGGGATCATAGCCAAAATAAAATGGTTTCTTCACAATTAAAGCAGTCAATTCAAAATTCAATGCTTTGGAAAAGATTGCAAGTATTGTTATCCTTTTAAACCCATACTGATTATTCATGTCCCTTAATCATGGTCCATTATGTTCATGTTCTACATTTCATTTCATTTCATTAGACCCACACTTAGGAAATTTAAAATCAAAACAATCCTGGATTCTAGCTTTCAAGTCATCCTCACATATAAACAAACAAGAGATTTCTCAAATCCGATTTTTATAAATGAAACAGATGGAAGCGTGAGCATTTTTCTTTTATTTTTCAATCCATTGAATTTAACTTAGTGGTGTTTCAACCAGGCTGCAACCCGGCGTGTGATACATAAGTTTTTAATCCTACTTCTTTTCTTTTATTTTTTCTCTCTTCTTTTTACTCAGCTTATTTGGTGAAATGGAGGCGCCATAAGACTCGGATTTATTCTCATAAAAAGAGTACTTATGTGCCAAACAAAAATCAAATTTTCAAAACTCTAAACTGTTATTATGCAAAAACTCCTTTATAACTAGAACACAGTTTTATTAATTTTAAAATCCCAAGATGTTTCCCATGAAAATCATGCATTTAAGTAAAATTTTACCAATCATACGGGACAAATATAATCAGTTGAGCCTACCTCCACATCCCAAAACCAAAGCATAAAATCCAAACCAACAATTAACTATGAATGAAACCACAAAACCCAACTTTCCTATCATTTCCCATCATGCTTTTGCAACCAACTTAAACAAGGACAAGGAAGATCTAAGCTAAAGATGTAGAAACAAAAATAAAAACAAAAATTTTCCAAAATTTTTGACTCAAGAACTTAATTAAACTAAAACTTAAGTAAACTAAAACTAAAAATTCAAAAACTAACTAAACTAAAACAAACTTAAACTAAGTTTCCCATCCCCACACTTAAACTTTACATTGTCCCCAATGTAGAGAAAAAGGAAACCCCAAAGAGAAACTAGAAATAAAAATAAGTAAAAACTGAAAAGGACTTAGCTGGTCAAAAGAAGACTGTCGGGTGCCAGTCTTTCCATATAAGCTCTTCACTGTACAAATTGCTTCACAGGTAATAAACAACCACATGAAATAAACACAATAAGATCAAACAAACAACAATGAGTCTAAAGATGATAAAAATCCAAAACCAAAATAAGTTCAAAATCCACCAACCCATTACCAACCCAACCACAAGTTTCAAAAAGTACAAATGTTCATTAATCAAGACAAACTGCAACAACCACAAATACATGCATCTCCCCACACCTACTCTTCATCGTCCAGGCCTCTTCCACCATCATGCTCGTCCGGTGCTCTGTAAAACTCAGGAATGTCAATATGAAGTGAGGTCATTAGATACCTCATCGCATCTTCCTATCTTCTCTGATCCTGCATCCTTCATTCCCTATACTGATCATGATACCCGTCCATTCTATGGCATAAGGATTCTAATGTGAGTGGATCGGGTATAGGCTCACTAAGTGGGTACTGTCTAGGGGAAAATCACGTCTAAAGACCGGCCTCTGCCTATGTGTGGGCACTGAACCCATAACTGCCTCAGTTGCGGGTGTCCCCTGTGGTGGCATCACCTGAGGACCAACCATGAACCTTGCCCACCTTGGTGGGTCATCTCTCTCTAAAATTCCTGCTCTGCACAGGGCCCTCATGTCAATGGGTGTGGTCAATGGGCCTAAAATCATTAAATCAGGGCGATACCTATCAAATACCCCCAAGTAATCCGCCATACGGTAGATATATGGGCCCATATCTAACCACGCTGTCCACCCCCCGCCTAGCTCGAGCTAAAGAAGTAGCCAACACACAGGCCAAATTGGCCTCTCTCCCCGTGACCATGCAGTACAAACAGAAAAGGTCAATCCAGTTGACCTTCTCCTCCCCAGAACTCCTACCTACCACTGTACATGCTAAAACCCTGTGAATATACCTCAATTTGGGGTCTCTGATGTCTGACTCTAACATGCTGGTAGAGAAGGGAGAATCAGCAATGGTAGCCCAAAACTCGCTCAAATCCGCATCAGAAATACAGAAATCTCTGTTTTTCTTTGTGGCTCCCCTCAAAGATGATACAAACCTAGGTGACCTAACCTCTTCCTCAGTATAAAATCCAGAGACTACAGCAAACTGAGGAATGGTCATCTCGTATACCCGCCTGCCCAAGGAGAACGAAACAGCGTCCAATGAATCAAACTCAGAGTCGTCATACATGAACGTGGAGTGAAACTCCATCGTCAACTCCTTGTACTGGGGCCAGTCACAAGCTAATACTCTTACCCACTTCGGCCCTAACAACCTCTCCAACCTATCCCTTTGACCCAGTTGGTCAACTAACTCCCAGCTAATGTTCCTATGATGTAGGAGCTCTAGGGATACAAACCTATCAAACCTGTCGCTTTCAAAAGTACCCATCGCAAACATAAGCAAAGTGTGGTCTTTAAGTCTCCTTGTCTTGATCACTGGTACACGTTCTGCCTTCAAATATTGGATGGTCCTCTCATCCCTTTGAAACTGTTCAGGGGAGTTTGGTTCTCCCCGGGGCCTTGGAACTGGCCCTCTTCTTCTCTTTCCTCCTGTCCCTGATGAACTCGCTCCCGACATCCTGAAAACACAGTCAAAAGTCCAACAAAAACTACCAAGTTAGTAAAGATCTCAAAATATGTAACCGTATAGCATTTCATTCGCGGTTACCATACAATTCAAAACAGTCTTTAGAACAATCCCATTACTAAACAATCCCAAAACTGATTTTTATTAACCATGTTTTCCAATTTCATTCTAAAAACCAGTTTGTTTCACCCAATCATGATCAAAAGAACCATTCTCAAAACCAAACCTTTACCCAAAACATACCCTATGGTTCCTTGATCTTCAATAACCAATTCCAACACAATGATGAGCCTAGAAAAATTCAACTAATCTAAACAAACTATAACTACACCAAAATCAACAATAATCAATCACTAACTAAAAAAAATCTAAACTTTGGCTAAACTAGAAATTGACAAAACATAATCAAAATGCAAGAAGAACGAATCTAGTTAGTCACATTACCTTAGAGAAGACTTAGAAGAAAAATTTGAGATTTGAAGAAAACCCCTCGTGTTCTTGCTTTGAGCCGTCAATGGTGGATGGGGTGGAGAAATGGTGGAAGAAGGAGATGAAATTGAAGGTGGGGATGATGGGTTGTGGTATTGGGTGGTGTTTTGGTGGTTAGATGGTGGTAGAAGATGAAAATGGTGGTGAAGGGAGGGTGGGCTACGGCTTAGGGAAGAAGAAATTGGGGTTAAAATCGAAATCTAGGGCTTGAATTGGATAAAAACATGTCTGGGCCCCCATCGCGTAGCGCGACAACCTTCTAGAAATCTGTCGCGTAGCGCGACAGAGTGTTGACCCGCGTTTTGACCAAAATCCCTGGTGTAGCGCGACAGGTTGGGCCTTGGGTGTCGTGTGACGCGACGGGGTCATTTTTCCAGAGAGTTTCCGGAATTTTTATGCCTTAGCCAAATTTTCAACCCATTTTTCTTCCTTAAACACTTAAAATCAATTCTAAGGCAAGTGATACATACCTGGTAGCTCCAATCCATCTTTCATGCATCAAAATGATTAAAAACCTGCAAAACTCAAGAAAACACACAAAAACGAAAATGAGAAATGGAAAATAACTACGAAAATCACCTCAAAAACACACCAAATACTCTAGAAATCTACCATTTACAAACTCTACACTTGGGTTTCATCCCAATAACTCCTCAACACTTTTTCATTCGGGTTTCTCTAGGAAGATCTCTTCCTCCTCCTCACTCTCATCCAACGATCCTCCGATGTAATGCTTCAATCTATGACCGTTTACTTTCCAAGTGTTCCCATCGACTTCGTTTTGCAACTCAACGGTTCCATATGGAAAAACCTCTTCAACTATATATGGACCCTTCCACTTGGACTTCAACTTTCCTCCAAACAACTTCAATCGGGAATTATAAAGCAAAACCCGATCTCCCTTCTTAAAGTCCCTCAAACCCTTCAATCTCCTATCATGCAATGACTTGGTCTTTTCCTTGATGCTCAATGAACGTGAATAGACCGCATCACGAAGGGCTTCTAATTCATGAATTTGAAAGTACCTCTTCCTACCCGCCTCGGTAAGATCAAGGTTGACCGTCTTAAGAGCCCAAAGAGCTCTATGTTCCAATTCAACGGGAAGATGGCACGCTTTGCCATAGACGACCATGTATGGTGTGGTTCCTAAGGGTGTCTTGTAGGCCGTTCTAAATGCCCACAACGCATCGTCTAACTTGTCGGACCAATCCTTCCGACTCTTCCCTACGGTCTTTTCAAGTATCCGTTTCACCCCTCGGTTTGCATTCTCCACTTGACCGCTTGTTTGAGGATGGTACGCGGTCGCCAAACGATGAGTGACACCGTAGCGTTGTAGTGCCCTTTCTAACATTGTGTTACAAAAGTGCGTGCCACGGTCACTTATTAAAGCTCTAAGGGTCCCAAACCTACTAAACAACTTCTTAAGGAAATTGAGAACTACTCGGGCATCATTTGTAGGCAAGGCTTGAGCCTCCACCCACTTTGACACATAATCTATGGCCACGAGTATATACCTATTCCCTTTGGACAAAGGAAAAGGTCCAACAAAGTCAATGCCCCAAACATCAAAAACCTCCAACAGTTGAATCGGGTTTTGAGGCATTTCATCCTTAGAGGAGATGTTCCCGGTGCGTTGGCAAGTATCACACTTCTTCACAAACTCAAGTGCATCCTTCACCACCGAAGGCCAATAAAACCCACAATCGAAGACCTTTTGTGCGGTGGAGTGATGACCATGATGTCCACCCGTCAAGCCTTCATGGAAATGTCTCAAAATCTCTAAGCCCTCCTTTCTACTCACACACCTCCTAAGAATCCTATCCCCCCCCCACACGATAGAGATACGGGTCATCCCAAACATACTTACCCGCATCTCTAAAGAACTTCTTCTTTTGTTGAGAAGTCATTCCCTCAATCACTCCTCCATGAGCAAGGAAATTTGCCAAGTCGGTGAACCATGGAATTCTTGCTTCTCCGCCTCTACAAAGTCGATCATCTCGTGAGGGAACCTATCACCAATCTCCTCCTCACGAATCTCACTCCTCTCCGGGTCCTCCAACCGGGAGAGATGATCGGCCGCCACATTTTCAGCCCCTTTCTTATCTTTGATCTCAATGTCAAATTCCGACAACAAAAGAATCCACCTAATGAGACGAGGTTTTGCATCTTTCTTTGCAAAAAGAAACCTCAAAGCCGAGTGGTCGGTGAAAACGGTGGTCTTTGAAAGCACAAGGTATGACCCGAATTTGTCAAAAGCAAACACTACCGCTAGAAGCTCCTTCTCGGTGGTAGTGTAATTCTCTTGAGCGTCATTGAGAGTTTTGCTAGCATAGTATATTGGGTGAAAATGCTTCTCTCTTCTTTGCCCCAAAACCGCGCCAACGGCTTGGTCACTAGCATCACACATGAGCTCAAAGGGTAAGCTCCAATCGGGGGCAACCAAAATAGGAGCACTCACAAGCCTCTCCTTCAAAAACTAGAATGCCTTCATGCATTCCTCATCAAACACGAATGGGGTATCTTTCTCTAAAAGATGGGTCATAGGCCTAGTGATTTTGGAAAAGTCCTTAATGAACCGCCTATAAAAACCCGCGTGACCAAGGAAACTCCTAATGGCTTTAACACTTGAAGGTGGTGGGAGTTTACTTATTGTCTCTATCTTAGCTTGGTCTACCTCAATACCCGCTCTTATAATCTTATGACCTAACACTATCCCCTTGGTCACCATGAAGTGACACTTCTCCCAATTGAGTATCAACTTCGTCTCTACACACCTCTTCAACATCCTCTCAAGATTCACCAAGCATTGATCAAATGACTTGCCATAAACCGAAAAGTCATCCATAAACACCTCCATGGATGATTCAATCATGTCTTGGAAAATGGCTACCATGCACCTTTGAAATGTGGCAGGAGCATTGGATAGCTCGAATGGCATGCGACGGTAAGCATACGTTCCATAGGGGCATATGAATGTGGTATTTTCCTGATCCTCCGGTGCAATAGGGATCTGGAAATACCCAGAAAAGCCATCAAGGAAGCAATAAAACTGCTGGCCTGCCAACCTCTCCAACATCTGATCAATGAAAGGAAGGGGAAAGTGATCCTTTCGGGTGGCATCGTTAAGTTTCCTATAGTCGATGCAAACTCGCCACCCCGTGACCGTGCGAGAAGGAATGAGCTCATTTTTCTCATTCGTGATAACTGTCATCCCTCCCTTTTTAGGGACAACCTGAGTAGGGCTCACCCATGATGAATCCGAGATAGGATAAATCAAGCCCGCATCCATCAACTTCAACACCTCCTTCTTCACAACCTCTTGCATATTGGGATTTAAACGCCTCTGAGGTTGGACTACTGGCTTATACTCATCCTCCAAGAGTATCCTATGTGTGCAATAAGCAGGGCTAATGCCTTGGATATCGGAGAGTCTCCAAGCAATAGCACCCTTATACATCCTCAACACACATAACAGTCTCTTCTCCTCCTCCTCACTCAACCTAGATGAAATGACAACAGGTAGAGTGGAATCCTCTCCTAGAAATGCATACTCTAAGTGGGAGGGTAAAACCTTAAGCTCTAGGGTGGGTGGTGACTCAACAGAGGGTTTCTTGCTCTCCTCCCTCAACTCATCAATCTCTAGCACATCAGAAATAACCGACACACCCTTATCAACCATCTCAGACTCCTCCTCACTCATCTCAACTACCAAATCAGCCCCGTACACGTACTCAAGACACCTATCTACGTGTGACATGAAAGAGTTTATGAAGTAAACGGAATGACATGGGTCACTAAAGTCATCATGATCACCGGGATGCCTCATAGACTTCACAACCTCAAATGTGACAGTCTCATCACCTACTCTAAGAGTGAGCTTCCCATCAAACACATCAATGATGGCCTTAGCGGTCCTCAAGAAAGGACAACCTAGAATGATAGGCACACTCTCATCGGCCTCCATGTCAAGAATCACAAAGTCCACGGGGAACACAAATTTGTCTACCTTCACCAACAGGTTCTCAACAATACCCCGTGGACACTTGACCGTCCGGTCAGCAAGGGACAATGTCATGCGCGTAGGCATAAATTCACCAAGTGCTAACTTCTCATACAAGGAATAGGGCATCAAATTGATGCTAGCACCTGAATCTGCCAACGCGTGCCTCTGAGTGTCACCACCAAACAGACATGGGATTGTAAAGATCCCAGGATCTGTCAACTTCTCCGGTAGCTTGTTCAGAATCACCGCAGAACACCCCCTACTCAATGGAACGTTAGAAAGTTCCCCTAACCGATCCTTGCTCTTCAACAAATCCTTAAGGAATTTGGCATACTTGGGCATATGCTGAAGAGCCTCAATGAAAGGAAGATTGATCTTCAACTGTTTGAACATGTCAAGAAAATGACCATACTCCTTAGCATGCTTTTGGTGAGCTAAGCGAGCAGGGTAAGGAAGTCGTGAATGATCAATCTTAGGACTCGGCCTAACCTCAACCGGTTTCTTCTCAACCGAAACCACTACCGGAGACTCACTGGTCGGTACTGTACTTGCTGGGACTGGCCTCATGTGCACCCCCCAGGAGTCTCCATCTCAATCTCCTCATCCACTGGTTCATCCTCCTCTACCTCAACCGGTGGCTCTACACTCACACCCCCTCGACCACTCCTAGTGGTCACTGCTTTCACATGAGCGTTTGGATTTGGCTGTGTGCTGCCCGAAAACTGGCCTTGGGCCCTCTCATCCAAACGCTTGGCAATATCCCCAACTGATCTTTGAAGATCAAGAAAAGCAGATTGTTGGTTTTTCAAAAGAATGTCATGCTCAGCCAAGGTTTTCTGAGTATTGGCATCCTTAGCAACCAACTGGGTCAGTAACTCCTCTATCTTACTCATGCTACCCCCACCACCACTGCTACTACTACTACCCGCCCCCGGTGTATGATTCGGATGACTAACCGATGAATGACCCTGCCCTTGGTTATGAGATGACCCAGATTGGAAACCAGGGGGATGACCGAAAGAGCGCCAATTAAAATTAGGGTGGTTTCTCCAATTTTGATTGTAGGAGTTATTGAAAGGGTTCGTGCTACCCCTACCTTGACCCCCCAAATAGTCAACCTGCTCCTGGTTGACCACCAAACACTCAGATGTGGCATGGCCACCCCTACAGATCTCACACCTATGCACCTTCATCTTCAATTCCTTCACATCCCTCGACAAGGCCTCGAGAGCAGCTGCCACACTAGTATCCACATTAACGTGGTGAACTCCTCTCGTGGAAGAGGAGGAACTAGAAATAGGATTGGAATTCCTATTAGCAGACCTCTGCTCATACTTAGCCTAAGCAAAACTCTCAAACATATTAGTGCACTCAGCAACATCCCTTTTTCCCATAAGACGACCACCCGCAGAGATCTGTAGAAGCACTTACCTCGCTCGTAGAACCCTCAGAGAAAGTCCCGCGAATCGCTCCTTGAAGGCAATGAAAGCTCCGGTGGCGGCCCGTGTGAACGTAGGTGTGGCATACACTACCAAACCTGCAAACAATTAAAAGTAAATCAAAACGTAATAAAATAAAATAAAACTAAAACTAAAAACAAATATGCACAGATAAGACACAAGAACTAAACTGCACAATGGACTAAGAAGTCCCCGGCAACGGCGCCAAAAACTTGGTGTGTGCAAAGTAGTTTAATTAAAACTAATAAAAATCAAAACTAACCTAGACACTAAGCAATACTCTAGACTCTCTAAACTAAACTACTAACATGCAAGTGAACCTATCAAAAGCAGTACAGAAAAGTAAGTCCGGATATCGAACCCACAGACTTCTATAGAAAATGCATAATAGACTCAAGGACTTCTCTATACAAATTGACTTAATTTAAAATAATTGTTTGATGGGGGGTTTTGTTAATAACTGATTAAACTAAATTTGAAAATCTAGAAAGACTGGATTAAGACTCAATAAGGAAAATGCAACAAAAAGTCACGAATGATGAAATGACTACCTAGGGTTTACTCTATACATGTCTAATGTGTTTAGATTGATTATGGAACTTATTTTGGAATCGGGATCTTTGAATTTTAACTTATTAAAAAATTAGAGTATCTTTAACCATTCTCAAAGATTGCAACTAAAATGTCTACAAGTCTTTTAAATACCGGTTTAGGTTAATTACTCTCACAAGTTAACCAACCCATCAATGATACATCCTAAAGACCATCTACCTCACGGAAATGAAAGTCTCAATACACAAACATGCATCGGATAATAAGGAGATTCATCTTGGATTTAGCATACTTGACTGTGTTCAATTAACCTAATCTTAGTCTTTTCACAAAGACTTTAACTAGTTACTAAACATTCAAGATATACTAACAAACCCTCACCTCATGGCTATTGAAGTTGGTTAAACATTTAATTCATTTGTGACCTAATCATCTTTCCTACGAGTCACTACGTCTAGTAATCCATCCACAAATCAAGAACACCAAGTAATTGACCTAGCATGCACCTATTACACGAAAGACATTCGCCAAAGCACACGAGGAATCGATAACTCAAATCACAAACAACTTAAACATTCATACACATCCAAGAATCCAAACCAAATCATTATATCATTGAAAAACCCGAACTTGTTCCATAATCAATCCTCACAAATCATTAAACATGCATATTATAAAACCGTAGGTGGTCTAAAAGATTTAGCCACAAATCATCATGAATAAACAGGAAGAAATAGTGTATAAACCAATATCAAACATCATACGAATAGGAAAAACAAGACGGGAATAAGAACCGATCACGTTACACCCTTCGAATCACTCTTTTAGGGCTTCTTGATGACCAATCTCGACCCAAATCTCTTCCCCTGCCTTCTAGTCGCCTCCAAACCTTGTCTCTAGTCGTAAAACTTGAATAATCTCGCCCCCAGCCGTTTCAGAATCAATAAACTCGAAATCCTGAGTTTTTAACCCTGTCGCGCTACGCGACAGGCATCCTTAAACCCTTCGCGCTACGCGAGGGTACCCACTACCCGACAAATTAGTCGGGTCAACCCGCAATCATTAAACGAGGGCATTTCTGACTTTTCCACCTGTCGCGCTACGCAACAGGGTTTCTTGAGGCTATCGCGCTACGCGACAACACCCATATTCCAGATTTTTCTTCTTTTGTTCTTGGGTCCCTTCTCGTTCAATCCTGGAGCTCGTTTTCTTGATCTTTTGTGCCATAATAACACGTTTACTACCTGCAAGCATCAAATCATGGAAATGTGAAGAACCAGCATCAATCGACTCTAAAAACACATAAAACTGTACAGAAACTAAATAAAAACAAATAGAAAAACAGATGTGTTTCACAACACATCACATCCCCACACTTATCTCTTTTTCGTCCCTAAAAAAGGCTTATTCAAAAATCTGGGATCATAGCCAAATAAAATGGTTTCTTCACAATTAAAGCAGTCAATTCAAAATTCAATGCTTTGGAAAAGATTGCAAGTATTGTTATCCTTTTAAACCCATACTGATTATTCATGTCCCTTAATCATGGTCCATTATGTTCATGTTCTACATTTCATTTCATTTCATTAGACCCACACTTAGGAAATTTAAAATCAAAACAATCCTGGATTCTAGCTTTCAAGTCATCCTCACATATAAACAAACAAGAGATTTCTCAAATCCGATTTTTATAAATGAAACAGATGGAAGCGTGAGCATTTTTCTTTTATTTTTCAATCCATTGAATTTAACTTAGTGGTGTTTCAACCAGGCTGCAACCCGGCGTGTGATACATAAGTTTTTAATCCTACTTCTTTTCTTTTATTTTTTCTCTCTTCTTTTTACTCAGCTTATTTGGTGAAATGGAGGCGCCATAAGACTCGGATTTATTCTCATAAAAAGAGTACTTATGTGCCAAACAAAAATCAAATTTTCAAAACTCTAAACTGTTATTATGCAAAAACTCCTTTATAACTAGAACACAGTTTTATTAATTTTAAAATCCCAAGATGTTTCCCATGAAAATCATGCATTTAAGTAAAATTTTACCAATCATACGGGACAAATATAATCAGTTGAGCCTACCTCCACATCCCAAAACCAAAGCATAAAATCCAAACCAACAAATTAACTATGAATGAAACCACAAAACCCAACTTTCCTATCATTTCCCATCATGCTTTTGCAACCAACTTAAACAAGGACAAGGAATATGTAAGCTAAAGATGTAGAAACAAAAATAAAAACAAAAATTTTCCAAAATTTTTGACTCAAGAACTTAATTAAACTAAAACTTAAGTAAACTAAAACTAAAAATTCAAAAACTAACTAAACTAAAACAAACTTAAACTAAGTTTCCCATCCCCACACTTAAACTTTACATTGTCCCCAATGTAGAGAAAAAGGAAACCCCAAAGAGAAACTAGAAATAAAAATAAGTAAAAACTGAAAAGGACTTAGCTGGTCAAAAGAAGACTGTCGGGTGCCAGTCTTTCCACAGAAGCTCTTCACTGTACAAATTGCTTCACAGGTAATAAACAACCACATGAAATAAGCACAATAAGATCAAACAAACAACAATGAGTCTAAAGATGATAAAAATCCAAAACCAAAATAAGTTCAAAATCCACCAACCCATTACCAACCCAACCACAAGTTTCAAAAAGTACAAATGTTCAGTAATCAAGACAAACTGCAACAACCACGTGTGGGATTTTGGGGGTGTGACATAAAGTGTGTCAATATAAAGTTTGTGAGTTCACAGGTTTAGTTCCAAAGTAAAGTAAACAGTTTTTTCATATGTGTGTTTTATCAAGTTTGTGGGGCCCAAAGCCCTAAGCATCAGATGTGTCACTACCGAGACTAGACTGTTTGTTGTTGCCTCTGCCATGTCTATTGTAAAAACAATGGCATGTTGGTTTGAAATTACACATGTCCTGACCTCCAATTAGTATTGGCGCCGTGTGGAGTTTGTCAAACCCAACAGTATTACCTATGTTCACCTCGTTGTGTTTCATTAACAGTATGATTGTGCGAGGTCTTTATACGATAAACAACACTTATGAGTTTGTCTAATAAAACCATTAACATATCAGAATGTTTGTCAGAATGTTTTGCATGTATTCTCCCCCACTTTGGAGTTTGAAAAATGTTAAAGAGAAAATGGGCCATAAACTCACATGTGCTTGAGTTGGGTTTGCTTTGTGAAATGTTTGTCCCTTTATTTGTTACCTATGTCACATAGGTGGTATGAGTTTGTGTTTGTCCTGTCCATCCGACCGTGTGCATGTCCAAACTCCAAGTTGTTTTATTTGACTATGTATGGCCATGTTCGTCTGTGTGTGACCAAGTTTGACCGTGTTTGACTGTATTGACTCAACGACCCGTTTGTGACATATTTAGTTCATTAATATCTGTTTAGCGTTCATTAAGTGTCCTTAATTAGAAAGTTGTAAACGTAGGCATATCATGCATATTTATCAAGTAACTTACTATTTATAGTAGGTTTCCATATTTAGCAAGTTTCTATATTTAGTTTGTTAATATATGTCAACACGTAATACATCATCATTCATCATCAAGCATGCTTGCAATCCATTTGTAGTTAACCAAAGTTACTATATTTAGTAAGTTTTCTAAATTATCATGTTTTATACAACTAATCATACAAAATACTTTCACATCTATTATACTTAATAAATCAAAATAATTAGGGGACACTTGTCAAAATCTAGAGAATCCTCACACTATTTTTTCCGCTTCTCTCTTCTAATAAATATAAAAATTTATCAAAAACCAACTAATTATATAATTATATATTCTTTATGCATTTTTCAATTAAAAGAGTTCTTAATATTAAAAAAATATATTACATAATAATATTAAATACCAATTATATTATATATATACCTTTTATAATTAAAAAAAGAATTCTTAATATGATAAACAAAATTAATATTAAGAAGCACGCTTTTAAAAAATCAAATTAGTATATATATTAAAAAGTAAAGTCGGTATTCACTCACATGCACACTATTCATCTTGGTACACAACTTGCAGCACTATGTACAAGTGGCAGTGAGGGTTGTGTTTCCAACTCCAAATGCATATAATAACCACTCCAAAACATAGAATGGAATTTGTGTCCAACTATATGCTTTGCAATTAATTATAAATTCATTTTTCACTCTGAAATTCGAACTTACTTTAAATTACCCTTTAACATTACACACATATTCTTAATGTTATACAAGTTTTTAACACATCCTTACGTTATCGAATAATAGTTATGATTATATTTATTTGTAACTGGTTGCTTTGTATGCATTTTAATATCAACTAGAATTTAGGACCCGTGCGTTGCGGCGGGGTCCGATATACTGACGTGAAGCGAAGCAGACATTAATCTCAAAACCAAACGTCGTCACAACCTATAAAAAAATCATAAAAATACTATATACGTATTAAATACACAAACCTTAATCTAAAGTTTAAAACCTACATCAGGGTTGATTCAAAAACATTATAAATTAAACAATATAAAAAGTAATAAAAGAGAGATTTAGAGACAAAAGGTTTTACCTTTTTCATCTAGGACCGTGAAGAAGGCAACCTATGTGTGCGAAATTGGGTTAAGAAAGGCCTGCAAAACAAACATCAGTTGCATATTAGAGGAAACACATATAAAGAAAATAGGTTGTATATTCAAGGCTGAGAGAGACGATAAAGGGCTACAAAAACCCTAATACCGATCAGTAATCAATTTGGGGAGGGGGGGTGTCACACCCCGGGCCGGTGGGAACGGATCGGGTTTTCCCGTCGGGCGGAAGGTTCCCGGGGTGCGATATCTTGAATGATATTCGAGATGATCAGATTGTTTACATAGCACATGATAAATAAATGAGAAATTGCTAACACATCCATGATATAGAATTACAAGATTAAATTACACAGTATCGTTCATAATTTAATCAAGTAAATCTACCAAAAAGAATCAATGTAACTATATCTTGTATCTGTACAAGATATACAAAAGATGATTCATGTTCTTGTTCCCAAAAGCATGCAACACAAAATAAAGCTAGATCTTCTAAAAGTCCACTAGCTTAATTCTTGCATATAAGTATCTACACCTGTTCATCACCTGAGAAACATATAATTTAAACAAAGTCAACACTAGGTTGGTGAGTTCATAAGTAAGTAAATTGAAAACCATTGAATTGATCATGCACACATCCACAATATCATATTTGTTACTTGTAATTCTTGTTTCATCTGTTCCACCCAATGGCCTCTCCTTAGTTGTATGTACAAGTAGTGTATCACCTGATTAAGCATGCTTATATATAGGGAATCACGTAAGGGTCAAGCCCAGACGCTATCCCACCACATACTCAGCCAAGTTCCACACCACTTGCGATACAACTAAAGATATCCATTTCCCAATTATCCAACTCGTCCGATGTGTAGTCATATGTAGAATAATGTAGAATAATATAGTAAGAGGGGTTTAGTTATCAAACCGAAGTATTGATAGACCCTCAATGAATTAAGGAATTTAGATTAATTAAATCTGATCCTTGTATTATTCTATTACTTGTGGGGTTAACTGTTATTCACTTTTATGTAATAAGAGTGTTAGTTAACTAATTGTAATGTAATCTCAGTGCAACGTATAGAGCCCAAATGAAATCCATTGTAATCCTCACGTAATCAGATTGCAATGCATTTCATTCACCTCTATTCCGCCGTGTGATCCCAAAGTCTCAATGTGGGATTGTCCTCGTGAAATTAACAAGGTCGAATAAGAACTTGTCTTATTACATCATGTTAATTAGATGTAAATGATAAGAATCCCATGAAGTTACGTTATCATGATCATCATTTACTGTGAATGATAAGAATCCCATGAAGTTACGTTATCATGATCATCATTCACTGTGAATGATAAGAATCCCATGAAGTTACGTTATCATGATCATCATTCACTATAATCCATGCGATCCCAAAGTCTCAATGTGGGATTGTTCTCGTGAACTTAACAAGGTCGAATAAGAACTTGTCTTATTACATCATGTTAATTAGGTGTAAATGATAAGAATCCCATGAATCTACGTTATCATGATCATCATTTACTGTGAATGATAAGAATCCCATGAAGTTACGTTATCATAATCATCATTCACTGTGAATGATAAGAATCCCATGAAGTTACGTTATCATGATCATCATTCACTGAAATCCATGCGATCCCAAAGTATCAATGTGGGATTGTTCTCGTATAATCATTTATGTGTAAACTGTCTAAATGGTTGCCCATGTGAAAATAACTAAGTGTTATAAGGTATAATCTTACAACTATGTTATTCTAATGTGTTGATGATTAAGAATTTACATTAGCGTAACCATCTGAGTTTCCCTGTTATCTCATGATCAAACAAGCATGCATACAATGATAAGCGATAATAAACAATTTGATATTATCTAAATCAAAGTATAAGTAACATGTTAAGCGAAACTTTTAATTAAATAAAAGTAAACATGTTTCTCAGCCCCGAGAGTTAAAATCAGTTAAGATTAAAGTAAAAGGGGCATATGAACTCACCTTGTTGTGATTGGGTTGACTTAGCTTAAATGAAAGAATGCACGCGCTCTGAGTTGTAATTGAGTTTGTTTTCACGATCCTGTATTGATTTCACGTTGTTTATAAGTTGTAAATATGAGTCATGTGTATGTGAGTGCGTGTAGGTGTTAATCCTAGAGTTGGTTAACACGCGTGAGTCTCGGTCATCGTTCGGCCCATTTTTAATTGCCACCTATCGTACTAGCACTTAACTACTTTCAGTTAAGTTTGGTACGTTGTATTTTGATCCTTATAAACCAAATCTAAGTGTTCAATTTAGATATAAAGTTTAATACTCCACTTGTTGTTCTTGTTAAGTTGAAATAGTTTATTACATAGTTAGTACATAACCATGAAATCATTATTATAACTTAATTGTTTTAGGCTTTATGAATGTATTAGCCCAAACTCCTCCTTGACTTTGCATTAATGAATCAAGTCCCAGACATGTTATCTTTAGAATGACCTTTATGTTTTCGTTTGCAATTTGAGTTAAATGGGCCGAAACAAGGTAGTCATGGGCTCATTTGTTGTATTTAGGCTAAACAATTTGAGTCGGGCCGCTTAAATCATGATGGGCCAAACCAAGACCATGGCTAAATCAATTGGGCCAAGGTAAAAGGTGTGGGCCAATTGTGTGAACTTGGACCGGATCAGGCCTTGGGCCGACTGGTTGGGCCCAAATAGTGAACATGGCCTCTTGTATGATAATTTTGGTCCTGAACAAAGTGGGCTGTAGAAATTGAGTAGGCTACTGTTGGGCCGTAAAACAGCGGATATGGCCCACATAATACATAGTGGGCCTATCTAAGGGTCCTCAACTATTGTCTTGGGCTGTTAAAGTGGCTGACCAAATCAATTGGTCTAACAAATTTTGGGCCAGATCCTTTTCGTATAACACATCAAACTGTTGGGCCGACTCATGTTATATTGGGCCTAGTAGATGGCTGTTAAAGTAGATTTAGTAGAATCAGTGGCCTTAGACCAGTTGTATTAAGACTGGGCCTAAGAAAAATCTACTGGGCCCGTAACTACAGTGAGCCGAAATAATAGCCTGTGTAAATGTGTGGGCCGAATGCGCTGTGGGCCAAAAGAAACCTACTGAGTCACACCAACTCAACTGTTGTTGGGCCTGTTTGTTTTTATTGGGACTACAAGTAAACTACGTTGGGCCTGGCCAAACATATTGGCTACAACAGTGTTGGGCTGCAACTAAGAAATCAGCTAGCTAAAAAAAATTCAAAGGAAATAGTGCTTGGCCGAATGAAAAAAAAAATCATGGAAGTATGACCCATCCTATTCGGCCGAATGTTGTGCATGGCTGGTTGGCCGAATGAGAAGTGACCGAATGAGGGGGGGTCCTGCGAATGAGATGGTTCGAATGAGAGCTGGGTGTTTCACGAATGTAAATGGCCAACTAGGGTTTTGGTTATGGTGATTCGGCCGAATGAAGTGACTGGTCGACTGAGTTGATGGCGAATGAAGGTGGCCGGTGAGAGAGGGTCTTGGTGACTGACGAAGGAGATAACCAGCGTATGAGGCTGGGGCGAAGGAGGAGTGACCGACGCATGAGGTCATTCGACCTGGGCCTTTCGGCCGTAGGCCATTCGGCCACTCTTAGTCGTACTCCGGCCACAGCACCACCAACCTAAAACCGCCCCCGTTGTTGTGGTTTCGAATGAAGCATGTGATACAGAAGACTCTGGTAGCCATGGGTTGTGAGGAGGACGGCTTAGAATAAGTTTAAAGATGGTGGCTGAACTAATTAATGAAAAACCCTAATTTTCGCTATCTTTGCATCTCAATACCTCGATTTTCAGTGGGGTTTGGCTCCGATCTGTTGTACTTTTGTGTAGAGGGTGATGAGAGCTTCGTGTGGGTTCAAAACTGGAGTGATTTGGTTAAGAAATGAAGAAGTTATGGAGGAGAGAAGGTTGGAAATGGGGAGGGTTTTTCAAAACCGGGATTTTGAGTTGTGGTGGAGAAGATGAAGTGAGAAATGAGGAAATTTAACTCATTCAAGTGTATTTATACCCCGAGGGTGTTCGGGTTCGTTTTCGTTGCTCGGTTCGCGTTTTCGTTACGTTTCCGGAAAATTACGCGTAATTTAAATGAAATTTAATAAAAGAAACTAATTTAATTATTTTGATGAGTTTCAAAATTGTAAAATGTTATTTATTTTATTTAATTAAATTATTATCGTTCGTGACGTGTTTTCGTTTTCGTTTCGTCAGATCGCGTCACCTTCGCGCGTAATTCGTTCGAATCGTCACCCGAACGAATACGACGATGGTTTTGCTTTCTGACTTTTGTTTTCTACTTTTCAGTCATTATTTCAGAACTCTAAACTCACCGATATGTTTATGTGAATCGTCACTCACGCAAACACACTGTCAGTTCGTTATTCTGAAATAACACTGCATTTATGTTTTAATTGTGTTTCCTCACTGTCGGACTCAATTATACTTCCTGTTTTCACATTGTTCTTGTACTGACTTGTCGGTCATCTGATTCCTGTCATCTGTGGATATCAGATCGCAACCGATATGTTTCTGAATATTGTTTGAATACCGTTGTTTCTCATGATTTGTTGTGTTAACTGTAATTAAGTTTTCACTTAATAAACACAACTATTGTTTCAAATGTATGTTGTACTTAATGTATTTAAGATTATACGAAAATACGTACAACGATTTCTTGTATTTAGGATTCTGTTAATACAAGTACTGTTTAAACTCACGTATGTACACATAGTATAAGGTGAAAGTACACATACCGTACGGACTTGCCGGACGATCTGGCACTTGCTGTTACAGGGGGTACCATGACAATAGTAGCATAATACACACCAAGATACACACTATATCTTACATAATCTCTTGTCCGATCATGATCATTAGTACCTGGAAAACATGGGTAACACAAACCATAAGATAATGCAATGTCAATCAAGATTCAGAGGTGCAATCATATCATAATAACATTCAATTTAAAGTCCAATTCACGATCTAATGTCCAAATTACAAAATCCATATTCAATATGCAGCAATATTGAGAAAATGCATAACCAAATTATCTCAACAGACAGTAATATAAACTTCAGACAGAATCAAAAAAATTGTTTCAAAAGTTAAGCTTCTTTTTCTGTTTTCCACCGCTAGAGGTGGCTGGTTTAGATGACGGAGGTGGAAATTCTTCCTTCTTTGGGGCCTAGATTAAACATATAGTGAAACTGTCAAACTCTTATACAATATCTAATTGAAACACGAAAAGCTTCAAGGGAATTAACGAAACAATACATTAAGTTAAGCTTCAATGACATAAAATCCAGATAACGTAAAACAATTTTTAGAGCAAAAAAAACGCCTAATTGAAACATGAAAACTAAATCTCAAAAAATGATTACCAAAAACACAACATGATAAAAATGAAGAAAACCAAGAAATGGATGTTGTTTTTTACCTGTTTGAGAGAAGATTAGCCAGCCAGTTTGTGGGTTTATAGGGTTTATAGAAAACCCCTAACTGAAGAAGGAAAACCCCAAAAAAATTGTAAGTAGGCAACCTGATTCCTGATTCAAGTAACTAATAATAATAATCCATCATCAATTTTTCTTTACCTTGACTTTGTAAGCGTAAAACAAAACAAAAGAGAGGAGGCCGAACGTTAACCTTTTGGCAGCGCCAACATTGGCACCACGGGTACCCAACTTATAGTTCCTATTTTAGAGAATGATATGCATACAATATAACGAAATTAGAAGCAGTTGATGAGTGTACCTATTTGAAAGTTAGTTCTGATCTTGATAACCTAGCACAACCTGTTGTTGTGAACACAGATATAATGTCATCACACAATTCTAATCACACCCAATTAGTAGAACTCCAACATCGTTTCACATTAACCATAGAAAAAACAATATACATCTTAGAAATGGCTCAGACCTGTAAGAAGGGAACAAATAAGGCAGCCCGTCATGGCTGCAAAATTTTTGCCTTGCCATGATACGGAACTCCAAATCCTTGCTCGACCTTACTCCTACAGGACAGTCATCATAGCCAAAAAAAAAAAGGGAACACCATCAGAAAAAAATCATCGGCTACCAAAGCGTGCCTCATTTTTTCAGAAAACTAATACCTGGTTATCAACCATTCTTGAGAGTGAGGACCTGCCGTATAACCTTATCGTTATGCGTTATGTACCACACCTAAAATTCACCTGTTGAGAAAGCCAAACCTGAATTTTACTATATATGAATTCAGAATCGTTGCACTTCAATGACTAAACCCTAGATATTTATTTAAACGGATAATAACAGGCATAAACATTCAATTTAAATATGGTTACAGGGTCAAACGAACAACATATTCAAACCCAAATACAGAAGCACTCAACCATTTGATCCGATTTTAACTAAGTAATTGAGAAAAATCTATTTGATTGCCAATTCCAAACATGCAAAACCAATTTGAGAAGATACACACAAAACCTAAATTCAAGCTGAGAAACATACTTCATATTCCCATAACACCTGCCCACATGGACCCAGCCCAAACCATAACCTGCCTGAATGTATCCCAACCCATTGTCCCCAATTTGATGGTTCCCAAACTCACCCAGGTTCCCCCATAAATATGTTGTTATTCCCATGAAAGTCATCAAAAAAAGTCCCAGCCCTTTCCCAAAACCCAAGTATCATAGTTTAACTCAAACACCCAATCCACTCCAAAACCCCAACCTATAAAACGATCCCCCCCAATGTCTACCCCAAAGGCCGTAGGAATAAAATTCCAAATTCAGCCCCTCTCCCCTCGTTCTGATCATAATAATAATGATACAGAATTTTAAGCAGGTGAACAAAGAAAAGAGTAAGGGTGTTCATATGCATGAGATTATCTCCGATATTCTAGACCTTTATTAGGTTATCTAATACAGAAGCAGCATCAGATGATTCTTCAAATAATATAGAAGCAGCAAAATTACAAATCAAAAGGTAATCCATACAAAAATAGAAGAAATTCACAACAAATAGTAAGAAGGTAAACGGAAACGAAACCTGAAACACCGTTTGAAATCCCAATGGAACCCGGTTTTATTAAGCATCAAAAAGCCACAAATTGAATAGTGAATCTCCTTTTAGATGATTTTAAAACCCTAACATCTGATTAGAGACCGTAAAGACAGCCAAAGGCAACAAACTACCATACCAGAAACCCACCATCGTCGCTTCTGAGGCTGGCTCCCATCCGAACAAAACCACCCTCAGCCTCCATCTGAAACCCTAGAGAGAGTCAGGTAGACAGATCGGTGAACGAAGAAAGAAAGAGGGTCACCTTCACCGTCAACCAACAACCCTCCAACACCGTCACTGTTGTGCAGCCGGCTAGCCACCGTCGCCATCGTGCGTCACCACCTTCTCCGTCGATCTATTTTTGAAGAACTGAAACCCTAGATCGATGGGAGAGAGGTAGAACACAGAGCCGCGGTTGTCGGAGGACGTCAGGACGGTGAAGGTTTGGGCGGCTACGTCCACGAAGCGGACCGATGGCGGTGGAGCAGCATGGGTGGTGACCGAAGGCTGCGATTGCTGGTGTTGAGTTTGGGAGAACCCGAAGAGGAGTAGAGGGAGTAATAGGCAGTGAAAGGTGAAGAGCATGCTAAACCAAGGTGTACAACATGCATAAAAACTTGAACCAAAATGAATAGTAAATTTACCTCACAAACAAACTTTTACTTTTTAATATATATACTAATGATGCTATTACAGCTATCATGTGCGAATACTCATATCGGCATAATGGACATGTTTACAATAGAAACACATATATGCATTTTGATATACGGAATCGTGACGGAATACCCGCCGCAACGCGCGGGTAACATTTACTAGTTATATATTAAACTTCATGAAAAAGGAATAGTAAATCTATAGATATTTTATTGAATAGTAAATATACACACACATAATATATTAATAGTGATGTATATTAAAATGAATAGTAATGCGTAGGTGTTTATCAATGTTGTGACATTTTGATAACTTAGACGTGGAACACGAGAATGCTTTTTAACTTTGAAAACTTGTAAATAGAGATGAAAGTATGAAATTTGAGAGATTTGTTTCGAGATTTGAGTTTTAATTAAATTTGAGATATCTGTGTTTTTGTTTTAATTCAAACAATTGGTTGTCGGTGATAAGAATTTTGTAAACAAGTTTTTCTATTATTTTTGTAACATATTTGTTAAGATATATGTGTTTTTGTTTTAATTCAGGAGTGTACTGTGATAACACGCCGCAACACGCGGAGGGAACAAACCTAGTTATTATAAAATATGAAAATTTTCCAAGAATTTATAACTTATATCCTTTTATAATTTATAAGTCATTATTATTAAGTATTTATTTTTCTCTTTATCAACTTGTTTAATGATAAAAGACCATCCAATTATTTTGTAAAAAAAGGCAATTTTAAATAATAACTTTTTTTAAAATGAAATGTTTATAAACCAAACTTTGAAAAGGTATTATTTAAAATACAATATTATTATTTTATTTTCTATGTAATGTTGATCATGTTTTAAAACAAAAAATCATTTACAATTTTTAAATTTATATTATTGAATATTTATTAATTTTTATTTAACCCGTTTAATGCACGGGATACTAATCTAGTTACCTTAATATAACATATTTTATCACTTCCCATTATCAAACATGTTTCCATATATTTAATTTTACAAATTCCTAATTTAAAGCTTACATATATAGAAAGTTAAGCATAAAACTCATTTTACCAACAATCAAACTATCCTAACATGTTACTATGACCATTAACATCATCACAACACTTAAACATGACCGAAATCTTCATGCATTGCATGTCCTTTCAAAATAAAGTTTTTATTTTTGGAAACATATGAATATAATCTTTAGTTCTTCAAATCTAACCATTCGAACTTGTTATTAAACATATTAACAAGTAAAAATCATCATTTGAAACTATATAACATCTAAAACACAATCCATCAACATCTTTCATAATAAAAGTTTTTTACATATAGCAACTTGCATGTATAATCATAGTATGACATTGTGATACCCGGCAATTTCAGGTAAATAGCGACTCTTACAAATTAACATTTCACATTCATACTTGTTGCATTTCATTTAATTAGGTTTAATTAGATGAACTAAGCACAAACAACTGCGAAACGATGGTTCAAGGAACATTCGAATCGTACATTGCACATTGGTTATGGAAACCAAGTGTGGCAAACACAAACGCAAAACAATAATTCGGGGAATTATTGGATTGTGCATTACATGTTGATTATGATTAATCAAGCATGCAGACATTTCGTAAAACACAAACACAAACTATCACCGATAATTCGAGGAATTATCGAAACACACACGAGTCTCACGAACGTTGGTGAACTAAACAAACAACAAATGAATTTAACAATAATTAAGCTCTATGGGAACATAGAATAAGTTAAACAATGACAATAAGTCAAGAAACGATGTTCGTAAACGCTAGACAATCGAAAAACGAGCTTAAACAACAAAATTGGGCCAATTGGGCTCATTCTGCATGCCAGGACGTACGCCTAGGACCTAGGCAGTACGCCAAGCACTAGGAACTACGCCCGAGGAGTCGTGACGACACCAGGCGATGCGCGCGGATGAACAAAACGCCAATCTGATTATTTTAATCCAGACACTACGTCTAGCCTCGCGTACGCACGCTAGGCGATACGCCTGGAAGCCACAGATGCCAAAACCACCTTAACACTCAACCTATCTCATTTTTAATCATTTCTATCTTATTTTCTCGACTAAACCACCTCAATGTCGAGCAAAAAAACCTGTTACTTCATCATTCCCACAAAGAAAACCTCCATTGTTGACATGTGAAGCCACATTGAAGCTTTGGGAAGCCATTGGAGCAAGAAGGAAGCTTGGAAGCTTGTCCTCATCAACACCATCACTTGAACCTCCTAAGAGATCATTCCTAGAAGGTTTTAGAGCTGCCAAGTCCCTGATCCAGCTTCATCTAAGTGTTTTAGAGCTTCAAAGGTAGTTCTTCTGACTTATCCATAGTTAGATTATACATGCAAGGGCTAAAAACCTACATGCAAGTGTATTTGATCACATGCAACTCCGATCCACTCACATGCACGAATTTTCAGTGGGTCTAAAGTGTTTATTGATATATTTTGAATAAGATTGATGATAGAAATCATCTAGGATTGGGTTTTGTTGATTTGGAGATGATATTATGCAACTTGCTATATTAGGAAACTTTTTAGTTGCATGTTGGTGATTTGTAATGATCTAGACATGTTAGACATGTCTAGATGTTGTCAAATGCATATTGAAGTGTTTAGAAACACATTTGGGTATTCAATTTTGTGAAAATACGGTTTTATGACAAACTTACTAAAAATGGAATCTTTTGTAAATCAAAAGAGGAGTTTTGATGTTTTAACGTATTTTGGTGATTTGTGATCCTTGATATATGTTTAGAAATAATTTCTAAGCATATTGGAAACTTTGATTTTTGAAAACGGACATTTAAACGGATACTTTCCAAATAAGGAAACTTTATTTGGGCAAAATGCCATAAACGGTGATTTATTTGTAAACGATATGTTTTAAGTGTTTAAACGTGTTTTTTCAAACATACTAGAGTTGCTAGCTTTATGAAATAGGATTTCATAACTATACTATCCAAAAAATAGAAAGTTTCCCGAAACGAAAATCTTACGATTATCGAAACATGACTTATGTGAAAACATCATGATTAGAGTCATATGATGCATGTTGATGTCTTACTTGCATTTATGACTAAAGACATCAAACGTGTCACCAACGATTCGTCGAGTCAACACAAGTCAACACACACACGCTCGTTTGAGCACACCGACACTTAGAGTTGTGTGGGATACAACACACCACAGAACACATACTCACAACCTATATGATTATAGGTGCTCACTAGCAGGTTGCTAGCATTCGCGAGTAGCGAACACCACTTAAACCGGAACTACTCTATCAGGTGAGTTCACGGTCCCTTTTCCTATTTTTTACCTTTGGGGAGAAAACATTGCATACAAACTGTTTTTGAACAACAACACACTTTTGGTTACATTTGTACATGCTGATATCATCTATATGCATATGTGTGGCACTCATCCACAAAACTGATAAGTCCTCATTAAACACATCTCGAACTGTTAATAGCGCGTGGCGCTTTGCGTGGTAATTCTGAATAGTATTATTTGGGCCAGACTAGCCCCACTGTTGCGCGTCGTATGGCCACCCCGACTGGAGTTCGGAACAGTGCAAAATTGACCAAACAACATTACCATTGTCTAGTTGGATGGACATGGTGGGAGGCAGCATGTTAGCTTCGGTTGCGAACCCGCATATGGTATAACACATATTTACTAGCTATCAATGGATATTGCATTGTAATGAAATGTAGACCTGCAAACTCTTACTTTAAACATTGATATTTATTGCTGATATAAAACATGTGCTCTCACCAACCATTGTGTTGACCCTTTTACTCGCATGTTTTCTCAGGAAGCTAAGGCACGCGCACGAGGAATCTAGGATGCTAAGATGGAGTCTATGCATCTACTTTAGTGTCTTAGTCTATTAAACATTTAGTATCATTTTGTTATGTTATGTTATGTAATTCCTAAACAACTTAAACCGCTTCCGCAAAACTATTACTTTATGTTATTTTGAAAATCGTTTAAAACGCTTCCGCAACTTATGAATTCAAACTGTTTCTTAAGATCTTATACATTAACTTCCGCAACTCTGCTTTTATAAAAGTGTTTTGTACAAGTATTTGGATGTACGTATGCAACCAGACATGTAGGTCTCCCAACTGTGTGACCGGAGACTGCGATCCTTACAGTCGCGTCGCGCCCTCCGGAAGGCCGGGAAGGCTAGGGTGTGACAGATTGGTATCAGAGCCTTCAGTTATTGCGAATTAGGTTTACATGCAGTGAACTTAGTCTATAACCACTAGTCTCCACACACATAGTGTTAGTTGTAACTATACTAGCATATCTGATCATTTAGTAATTTCATACGTGATCGAACACATATACTTATTACGCACATTCTAAAAATGGTGTCACCATCATCACCGCATGTGTTTGCACACGATGAGGAGGAGCCGATAGCTCCAGCACCATCCGCATCACCTCTACTAGTGACCGTAGAGACGCCTGACCAACATCCACTACCACCGAATGATTCCGTGGAGGATTCGAATGAGGATCCTGAGGAATATTCCAATTATGACTCAGACGAGGACCCTGAGGAGGACCCTGTGGAGGAGTCGAGTCACCCGACAATGCATCACCCATACTTGAACCAC
The DNA here is from genome assembly GCA_009363875.1 of Mikania micrantha. Taxonomy (NCBI): domain Eukaryota; kingdom Viridiplantae; phylum Streptophyta; class Magnoliopsida; order Asterales; family Asteraceae; genus Mikania; species Mikania micrantha. The sequence continues at coordinate 35,692,609 of CM018689.1, read as the reverse complement.
CCGAGCCCAAGAGGCAGTGTCTTGAGTCGGATGTCATTGCTAGGATGACTCGGGACCTGGCCTGGGCGGACGACCGAATCGAGTGTCTTGCAGAGGAACTGAGATACACCAACACCTGACATGTAGAACTCTGTAGCAAAGTCAACAAGATGGATCAGGATATGACCCAATTGATTGCACTATTCTAGGCGGCCGAAGACCGAGCTGCCATCGCTGAAGCTAAAATCGAAGAGCTAGAGAACAGGGCTGTCATTCCAGGCCTGGAAGAGTCTGACACTGAGGAGGGGGAACCAGCAGAGGATGCTGATTCTGATTCCACTATTCTTTGCATATCATAGGAGCAAACCTTAACCCACCTCACTGCCCATTCAAAATGTTCTTGGACTGTAAACCCCACTCATTTAATGGTACGGAGTGTGCTATCGGTGTCTTACGCTGGATGGAGAAGGCAGAGTCGGCTTTCGCCATGAGCAATTGTAGGAATGAAGACCGGGTCAAGTATGCGCTAGGAACTTTTGAGGGAGCTGCCCTCACTTGGTGGAATGCGAACGTTCAAAACTTAGGGCTGAATGCAGCCAACGCCTTACCATGGGAGGAGTTCAAGTGGATGTTGAACCGCGAATACTGTCCTCGCGGTGATGTGCAGAAGCTAGAGACTGAATTCTGGAACCACAAGAAGGTCGGTTCCAAGATCAAGGCATACACAGTTCAATCGTATGAGCTGGCACACCTGTGCCCGGAGATGGTAACAGCAGCCTATAAACACATCGAGAAATACATCGAGGGACTACCACCTCAAATTCAGGGTATGGTACTTTCTACTGACCCCATCTGTTACATTTGATTATGATTAATCAAACATGCAGACATTTCTTAAAACACAAACTATCACCGATAATTCGAGGAATTATCGAAACACACACGAGTCTCACGAACGTTGGTGAACTAAACGAACAACAAATGAATTTAACAATAATTAAGCTCTATGGGAACATAGAATAAGTTTACCAACGACAATAAGTCAAGAAACGATGTTCGTAAACGCTAGACAATCGAAAAACGAGCTTAAACAACAAAATTGGGCCAATTTGGCTCATTCTGCAAGCTAGGCGGTACGCCAAGCACTAGGCAGTACGCCAAGCACTAGGCAGTACGCCCGGGGAGCCGCGAAGACACCAGGCGATGCTCGCGGATGAACCAAACGCTTCCGCAACTTATGAATTCAAACTGTTATGTTATGTAATTGCTAGGATGGAGTCCATGCATCTACTTTAGTGTCTTAGTCTATTAAACATCCAGTATCATTTTGTTATGTTATGTAATTGTTAAACAACTTAAACCGCTTCCGCAAAACTATTACTTTATGTTATTTTGAAGACCGTTTAAAACGCTTCTGCAACTTATGAATTCAAACTGTTTCTTAAGATATTATACATTAACTTCCAGAACCCTAATTTTATTAAATTGTTTTGTCCAAGTATTTGGATGTACGTATGCAACCAGACATGTAGGTCTCGCAACTGTATTGTGACAATCCGGTATTTTCGAATTAACCTCGTTAACTGAAAATAACGAAATCGTAAATATGAGGCCCAAGGTAGGTCCAATTACACATTATGAGGCCCAATTGGATAGAAGGTAGGCCCAATTGTACATTATGAGGCCCAATTGGATAGAAGGTGGGCCCAATTGTATTTATGAGGCCCAAAAGGATTAACCTAGCCAATAATAGTTCAATTGGCCCAATTAGTGACAATTCGGAATTTTTGGTTCAACTTTGTTAACCGAAATGTGATGTTATTGCACGAAATTATGTGAAATCAAACTACAAGGGTTAAAATAAAATAAAACTAGGTTATAAGACACTTAGGTTACAAGGATTAATTGTGTAATTATACTAAGTCATTGAATTTTGACTTTAGAGGGTCAAAATTCGGATATATGTGCAATTAAACCGAAATTTCATGATTTCAAGAGGATACAATCGAATTAAACCTCAATAATCATCAGGAATATGATTAGTTGTAACTGCCATGCGTTATGGGAACACATTATTATCGAATTTAACACAAAGATGGTTGAAAAGTTTGTAGCCGTTTAAAGGATTATCAAAGTCTTACAAATGGTTTCAAATTAGCAAAATTGATCACACAGAGACTCTAGTCGGCATATTTAGAAGCTTTCCCATACATCAATTCGAACCAACAAGCAGCCAGAAGAAGATTTTGATTTGGAAGTCGACCGAAATTCAAGTACAAATCGATCTCTGTCAATTGATTATCAAAACAAGTAAGTTTTTAATCCCTATCACTCTAAAAGATCCGACTAAAGATAACCATAGGTTAATTTCAGTTTCTATAATCGGATTAATAGGATTTGATTTCTAGGGTTCTTAAGATATAACGATTTGGGGGTTTTGGTTGTGATGGGTTTAAAAATGAAATCAAATATTACCAACAGTTTCATAAGGTGCCGATTAATAAAGATCATGAATCAATTTCATCTCATTTTGACGAATCGATCGAGTTTGATTGCTAGGGTTCTTGAATAATGATGGTTTGGGGGTTTCCATGATAACGAGCTCTATATTCAAATTGAAATACTTAGGAAGTCTCAGAAGGTTTCGACTAAACTAATCCTTATGAGTGTTTCAGTTATAAACATCGAATTTATTGATTTCTAGTTCTAGGGTTCATAATTATAACTGAATTGGGGGATTCTTAGCAAATGTGAATTAGAATCAAATTAAATCATACTAGTAGCTTCGTGATGTTCCATAGAACGATATCCCTAAGTTAATTTGATCAATCAACAACGAATTGTTGGGGTTCGATTCTAGGGTTCTAGTGGGGATAACGAATTGGGGTTTTGATTGGGATTTAGTTCAAAAACGAAATTGATTGTCATTGATAGTTTCAGAATACTCCGATGAGGGAGTAGCACATATTGATTTCATCTTACAACATCGAATTTTATTAGAATGGGTGTTAGTATTCTTGAGATAAAACGAGATAAGGATTTTGATGTGATAAAACGTAATAGTTGAATTAAAGTTTCCAGAAAGTTTCGAAAGTCATGATTCAATGAAAACCCTATGGTTTTATGATCGATTGAGTTCGAATTGGGGTGTAATCGGGGTTCATTGGGTTCGGTTTGGGAAGAATAGGGGAACCAGGGTAGTTGTGTTTAAAGGAATTAATTCTGGAGTGTTATTGCGACTCCCTAGCGGGCTGAACTGGTAGTGTGGGTGTGTTGTGAGGGGGGTGGTCGCGGGTTCGATCCTGGGTTCCACCATTTTTGAGACTATTTTAGTATTTTTGTCATAACTTTCTCGTTCTAGATCCGTTTTAACCCGTTCGAAATCTGTTGGAACCAGAATCGAATCCCGAACAGGATGAAATAATAAAATTTACATTTTAGACCAAAACCGTAATCGCGTATAATTACGATTATTTAAATAAAATCATACATGGTTTTATTTAAATGATTTCAAGGGCACGCGTATATACGTATGCGTATTCCTAACACTCTAACATACGTGTGTTGACACGTATATGATTTCAAGCACAAAACGACTATCCAAATAACACTAAGTTATTGTTTAAACACAGATTCTTCGTAGAGGATCTTTTATGCGAGTTCACGTGTGTTTTATCATTATGCAACAATCAAAGGTGCGTACACAGCCCCTTTCTTATTTTAAACTGTTTTTGGGGAGAAAACATGTGCAACAAACACTTTTAGATACATATCACTTGCATGAGTTAACTGTTTACATTATGTGACAACATAGCATTTACAAGTCCTTACACTTCGAACCGTTTAGTTTGCCGTAGCGCAAAGCGTGGTAGTTGGAAATAGATCTATTAGGTTTGACAAACCTCACTTGGTAGATGTGATCTACGCAGGTGTTTGACTGACCAAACAATCATTTACTATTGTTTGTGCTAGACAATAGTGGCAAGGCAAAACATGCGATAGCATGCACTAGTCAGTTTCGGTGTCGACCACTTATGTAAATAGTATATATGACTAGCTATCATGACTATGCAATGTGTGATTATGTTATCTGCAAACTTTATATTCAAACTGTGGTTTCAACATTTGTGAATGCTTAAACCTGTGTAATGCACCAACCTTTGTGTTGACTTGATTTACATGTTTTCTCAGGACGCTAAGGTGCACAAGAAAGCAGGCATGGACTAGGAGATTGAGTCGCATGCATGTCTTTACATATTAGTTATTTGGATTTGGACAATTGAAAACTTTGCATTGTAATTTACATTTTACAACTGTTATGTTTGTTATGGTTTTAAAACGCTTCCGCAAACTTTGAAAACTTTGATGTTACAGTTTTAGACCAAAGTATGTTTTGAAATTCATATAGAGGTCTTCGTTATGTCTAATGATCTGAGATCTTGGTTTGTCACGTTCCCAAACGGTATGATTCCGTTAGTTGAAAATTGGGGGTGTGACATGTATGACCGGAGACTGCGATCCTGATAGTCACGTCGCGCCCTCCGGAAGGTCAGGAAGGTCGGGGTGCGAGAGACACTAATACTCATTTTTATAACATTATAACATCATAAATAAGTCCAGGGACGAAGCATTGAAGGGACCGGGGGGCGACCGCCCCCTCTTTTTTCGGCAGTAGTGTTAATTTTTGGACCGTAAGCCAAATTTTTCTAGTTTCGCCCCCCTAAAAAAATTAACCAAACACATTTAAAAAAAAAAACACTTTCCACCCTTCTCATTTTTTTACCCCATTAGCCTCCCTCTCATTTTGTTTGTTTAGACATTTAGATTTTAATTTGAATTAATATATCATGGGAAAGGTGAAAATAATTGTCTAGTTTTTCAAAAGAAAGGTTATTGAAGAAGGAGGAGATGCTACAAGTCAAGATAAACGTAAAAAATCCTCAATATATCGTGAGAAAGGTGAAAACAATTGACTCGTGTGTATTATTTATATATGCATTTAAGGGTTGATGAAATATGTGTTATTCAATAAAAAATGATATATGGGATTACAATGTAATTAATCCGTCTCAAACCGTAAAATGGTTACTCCGTCTCAAACCGTAAAAATTATATTTGGGATTACAATTTAATTAGTTCGTCTCAAACCGTAAAATGGGTAGGTTTGATTCGGTCTTAATTTTTAACGGGCTTAAAAAGCCCAAAACTAGAAAGCCAAAACCTAGTAAGCTCAAACCGTAAAAACCGGACCACAAACACGGAAACACCCACCACAAACACCCATAATAAAGAGTCACCTAATATTGCAAGAGAACGAATGAATCAAAGTGACGTATGAAAAGAATGTAAGTTTTCGAAGGGATGAAGGGCCCTAGATTTTGTCGCCTAGGACTTTCAAATTGGTTAAGCCGGCCCTGATAATGATAATTATTAGACATTTTTATTTTTAATTGTTTGACCCGACTTGACCCGAATCACAGATCAGAACATTTAACCCAACTAACCGAGACATACCGGTCGATTGCGAAAATTTTTTTTTTTTGATCCCGTAAGATTTCGCCCCCCTCTCAGTTTAGACAAGCTTCATCACTGAATAAGTCATGAAGACTTCAAATACAAGTTCATAAGTGTGCAAATTCATGCATGTGTTGTTCTTGGAGTTGCATGTGTGTATAAGTGTTTGCATGTGGGTTTTTAAGTAAAAGTAGCGATTAAAACTAACTCAAAGGTCTTTAGGAGCTTAGACTCAGTTGGAGCAGAAGTTAGAGGGCTTGAATGAGAGCTGGTGAGAGTTCTTCAGCTGGTACAAGGTGAGAATGGTTTAAATGAGCTCCCTTGACACCTCCTCTAAGCTCTCCAGCTTCAAGACTTCAATATGGATCAAGAATAAAGCTTGCAATGAATTTTAGAGGCTGGAGAGGCTTTTACAGATAGTTCTGGTCGAGAGAATATGCAGGAGTTTATATGGAGTCAGTAAAGGGTGAAGTGTGGAAAAATGGGTTGGTATTTATAGTCTTTGGAGTCTGGGATGTAATCCCTATGGTTTTTATTAAAATTCAAGTTTTGTAATCGTGTTTAATTCGTAATAAATAAAAATTTTTGATGTTCTTTGAAACACATGTATTCATAAATTATATATAAGGATCTAATTCATTAATAAAGTAATACTAATAATAATTACATAAGACATAAATCTAAGCTTTTAAAAATTTATTTTATAAAAAAGCTACAATTCTTTTGAAGCTCAAAAGGCTAAAATAGGTTATAATAAGATAATCTAAGATTTTTATAAATTTCATAAAAATTATAATTCTTTTAAGGCTTGAAAAGCCATAATGGGTTGTAATAAAATAATAGTATTTTATTAGCAAATAAACAATTGTAAAGTTTATAATAATAATAATAATAAGAAGATATTAAATTTATAAAAGGTTGTATAAAAATTTTGAAACCCCCAAACATTCATCTCTCTAACCCGATTGCCCAACGGGATCCTCCATTTCACCCGGTTACAACCCGATATCCATCTAGCTCAAATATAGTCGATGACAGCTCAAAAATAACCATTTTAGGAAGTATTTAATCGCGTTTAAACTTTCCAATCAACAGATAATTCAATTAAACCGTAATCACGCGTTAATAACATACCAAGTTTGCTCATTCAAACCAAAAATAGGATTCAAACCAAACGAGTATAAAAGCAGAATTAACCCACTTCAATTCGTTCCTTCAGTCATTTCGAAACTGCCTGATCAAGAAACGAGTCTCCAAAACATCACAAGAGCACAATTGTATTCAAACAATAGCCGACGCTGCTGCTCACTCGAACTCATCCCATCCGAACATTAACCGGGTAATAAGATACGCCATTCTGATCTTTATCCTTTGAGTATCAAAAGCCCCATAATCATGAGGCCTCATGATCTGTGAATCAAGTAAATTGGATCTGATTAGGAATTAGGGTTCGTAGCAATGGGGGCTTGATTTAACAAATTGGATCTAGTCTTGTTGGCCGCATCAAAAGCCGTTTTTTTTACTATTCTCCTCAATTCATCCATATTTCTTTTATAAAAATAATATCAGAAATCACAAAATTCATTTCTATATATTCTGCCAAAGTTAATTTAATGATGGACAAGATTTAATTTAATTTCTTTTATAAAACTAATTCATTACATTAAACTAAACATTTAAAATTCATATGTTGTGTTTAAAAAAAAAACTAATTTTTTATTGCTCTGAAATAAATATTATTACTTATATATATATATATATATAGGGGAAGGTTCCCCTAAAAAGTCTATTTTGCCTAAGAAGGCTAAGAAGGATTTTAAAAACTCGAAAACCGACTCAAAGAAACCCCGATTGAACTCATTTTTGCGTCATTGGAACCGGCTTGTCGAACCCTAAAACCCAAACCCTAAATCATAAACAATAAACCCTAATACTAAAACCAAAACTTTAAAAACAAATCTTTAACATAAATACACAACTTAAAAGCTAAAAACCAAGCCCTAAAACCTAAAATCTAAATCTAGATGTTAAAACGAAAACTTAAAATCTAATATTGTAGAGTTCGATGAGACGGTTCCAATGCCATCGAAATGAGTTCAATCGGAGTTCGTTTGGGTCGGTTTTAAAGTTTTTAAAAATCCTTCTTAGCCTTCTTAGGCAAAAAAGACTTTTTATTTGATCCTTACCCTATATATATATATATATATATATATATATATATATATATATATTGGGATCATATAATAACCCACTCTTAAAGCAATAACCCAATAGATTTACCAAAATGAAGCCGAATCTTCAATTTTTTTTTGAACATAATTGTAACACAATTAGAACACTATGTTCTTTTATGAGTTTGTGAAAATTCATAACCGTTTAAGAGATATCATCCTTGTAAGTTTTTAACAAAACAATTACAGTGATGTAAATCAAAAACTTACAACGATGATATCTCTTAAACGGTTATGAATTTTCACAAACTCATAAAAGAACATAGTATTCTAATTGTGTTACAATGATGTTCAAAAAACAATTCAAGATTCGGCTTCGTTTTGGCAAAGTTATTGGGTTATTGCTTTAAGAGTGGGTTATTATTTGAACACTTCCCTATATATATATATATATAACTTTAATAAAATACTTATATAAAACATAAGTTTTGTAACCTTGATAAATGAGTTTACTTTTAGTACTTAATTTATTATTATTATTATTATAAACTAATTATTTAAACAAACTAAGTAACTATCGGTTTCTATTAAAAATCAAGTTGTATAAACAAAACTTAGCTTTAACTTGAAATGTTTATTCAAATCTTTACTTAACCACTAAAAGAAACATTATTTAAAGCTAAGAGTTTATTTTAAATACAATCAAGTTTTACAAAGGTTAAATAGTTTAATGTTAAAAACAAATTATTTTGAACTAATAATTGTGGTCTTTGATCGATTGTCGTTGTACCAAATAAATACAAGTTAATTTAAATTCCTTACCATCTTAACTAGTTAGGGAAGCAGGGTGTCGAAACACGAGGAGTCACTGGTCAATTGCAACTTGAGTTGATAAGTGCATTGCAATTTAAAATAAAAAATGATTTGTTTGATTGATTGAGGTTTAAGTTATTAATTAATTAACAATAACAAAACAAGAGTAATCACCACCTAGGTTTGAAACAAGGATATAAGACATGTAATTTGGATTTGATTAGGTTGCTATCAACTACATAGACATAGCTTTGTTTAACATTTTGTAAAGATAACAATTGCAAGACTAAGTAATTTAACACAAAGATAGTTAACGATTCAAAACCGATAATGGACTTATGTTAAATGTTATCCTAACAATCATCAACACATGAATATATTATGTCACAACATTAGCTAGTTAACGATTAAGAACCGATAATGGACTAACATCATAGCAAAATAGAAACACATGCCATTCCCACATCAACAAATGTTAAACACACAAACCGAACATCAAATGTTATCAAAGTCAACAACCTAACATTCTATCATGTTAATGATGTGTGCAAAGTAGTTCAATTAAAAGTAACAAAAATCACAACTAACCTAAGCAATAAGTAATACTCTAGACTCTCTAAACTAAACTACTAACAGGCAAGTGAACCTATCGAAAATAGTAAAGAAAATGTAAGTTTGGATATCGAACCCACATACTTCTACAGAAAATGCTAACTAGACTTTATGACTTATCTATACAAGTTTATTTAATTAAAAGAATTGTTTTAAGGGGGGGTTTTTGCTAATTAACTAAAATAATTGAATGACTAAAAAAAGAGTCTAAGACTAAGTAACAAAGATGAAGCAAGAAGCAACAAATGATGAAGTGACTACCTAGGGATTAACTCTATACATTTTCAACGCTTTTTAGATTGATTATGGAACTATTGTGAAACTGGGATCTTGGATTATTAACTAACACACAACCTAGAGCATCTTCAAGCTTTCTCAAAGATATCAACTAATATGTCAATTAATTGCTAAATTACCGGTTTTAGTGAGTTACTTTCACAAGTTACCCAAACCATGAAAGACATATCCTAAAGACTATCCACCTCACGGAAACGAAAGTCTCAATACATGAAAACATGCACGGGATAATAAAGAAAATCTACTTGGACTTAGTAGGCAAAGAAATGTCCAATTAAACTAGTATTGGTCTTTTCACAAAGACTTTAACTAGCAAATAAACACCCAAGACAAACTAACAAACTCTCACCTCATGTGAGGCCCCGAAACTGGGCACCTCGCAGAGGTTGGTTTTCATCATAACACATAGCTCTTAAACTAAAAACTTTCATAATCATGCAGCGGAAATGTAAACATAGTTTGATAAAACGAAATTCAATAAAGTGTCTGTATCAAAATCATATCGAATTTCCAAAACCAACGGATCGTCTGGATTGATGCCCGAGCTCCATGTTTTCTCTTATCATAGCTTTAACCTGACATACATGCTAAATCAAGTCAGCTTACGCTGGTGAGTTCTAGTTTTTCATAAAACATCATAATCGTTTAGTGAGTTAAACATTTTAACATGAAAGCGTCATATCATACACATAAACCATAACACATAACCATGTCATCATCGTAGCCATATAACCATCGTCATCATCAAACCACTGTCTTCAACATGAGCAGTGGGCTTATGCCGGCACAAGGCTCCATGTTTATAGTCCGATCGACTCTTACCATGTTTATAGCCCGATCGGCTCTTACCATGTTTATAGCCCGATCGGCTCCGTGTTTATAGCCCGATCGGCTCTTACCATGTTTATAGTCCGATCGACTCTCATCTTTATAGTCCGGTCGACTCTGTGTTTATAGCCCGATCGGCTCTTACCTTGTTTATAGTCCGGTCGACTCTGTGTTTATAGCCCGATCGGCTCTTACCTTGTTTATAGTCCGATCGACTCTGTGTTTATAGCCCGATCGACTATTCATATCCAGATATGTTCAGGTCATCGTCCATACTTACTAGTACTGGTACTAGTACATCATACATACATATCCTATAACATGTATAGGAATTTATCATAACATTCTATCATCACATACATAGCATGCAAGCATCATAGCATATTATCATACATCATGGCATCATGTAGTGCTAGCATCATTTCCTCGTTCATACATCATGGCATCATGTTTTCATATCATGCTAGCATATAATCATCATTCAACATTCGTGCATCCTAGTATTCTAGGACCTCGTCAAAGCATCTATTAACTATTGTCTTAGTTAACATCATAATGCATGCTCTCATTAACATGTTATGTCATCATAATTCATTTACCATGCACGTATCATACCTTAGCATATTCCCAGACACATTTCATCATATGAAATACATATTCATACATACATCATCAAGGCATAACATCATTCATTAATCATCATAACATAATCACATAACATAACAATAAGCATGTATGCCAGCCCAAAACAGTAAGTGTAAATAGGGCATCTAGAACTCACCTGATAGTAGACCCTTGCTTTCCTTAGCTGAACTCCTTAGCTAGGGCTTAGGAACCTACATCAGTTACATCATCTCATTACATCCCGTTCTCAGACTTAGAATTTATTCAAGTCCTCATAGCCTACTAGTCCCCCTTACTAAATTCCAAGTTCTCGAAACTTAGCTAAGTATTCGAAACACTTGAAGTCCATTAGGTTCCCATGTACACGAAATTACATAGTTCACGAAATGGCTGGTGCTTGGAACCATCATCTGTATTCGAAATAACTAGTGTATTCGAAATACCCAGTGTATTCGAAGTAGCATGTGTACACGAAATGGCCCTTGTACCCGAAATGCCATGTACTCGAAATATCTATTGTACTCGAAATAACATGTATGATTTCGAGTACCCTCTGTTCATGATTTCGTGTACGCATCATTTCGTCATAAAATATCTCAGAAAATTCATCTAAGGCTTTGGGGAGCTAGTTCTAGGTTCCTTAGGTTGTTACCAACGTATTGGAACCTCAAAGTTACGAACTTTATGCATAAAGGTGTGAGCTTTATGCATAAGTTCACTCTTTGTTTAACCATCCTAACTTTTGTATAAAAATCCTAACTTTTCAGTTTGGATCACTTACTTGAGGTTAAAGGATCACTCCTGTAGATTCTCGTGTGTATCCTCGTACGTTTGATCAACCAAAGCTCGATCCTTGAAGTTTCTTGGTCCCGAATTCGTGTACTCGAGAGAGAACGTGCTTCTAGCCAAAGGTTAGCACGTTTCCCAAGGCCCTACTATTTATAGGCAGTGTCCTGTACCCGAAATTGTAAATTTCGAATACTATGTTTTTTTCGAGAACTACTGTACTCGAAATCCTATTTCGAGTACACAACTTCGAGGCCTAAACTTAGTTATTTTTCGTCCCTTTTTCTAGCAAGTTAATCGTTCGTTACGCATTCGTAAGTTCAAATAACTTGTGTTAGAAAATTTGGGGTGTTACACCTCACGGCTTTTGAATTTGGTTAAACGTTTAGATTATTTATAATCTAATCAACATTCCTATGAACCACTATGTATAGCAATTCATTTACAAATCAAAAACACCAAGTAGCTGATCTAACATGCACCTATTATATGAAAGACATTCATCAAAGAACATGAGGAATAGATTAATCAAATCAATAAACAATTCCAAATATTCATACACATCCAAGAATCAAAACCAAATTGTTATGTCATTTCATAATCACAAACGTTATTCCACAATCAATCGAATCAAACGTTAAATATGCATATTCGTTAAAACCCTAGGTAATTCTAATGGTTTAGCCAACAACCATGCTGAACAAACGGAAAGATCTAATGCAAAACCAGTAACAAACATCATTTGAATGGATAAAAACAAGAAAAGAATGAAAACCGATCGTATTACACCCTTCGAATCTCAATCTTAGGGCTTCCCGATGATGTATCTTGGCCTTACTTTCTTTTCCCAGCCTCTTGGTCGCCTCCAATGTCGTCCAAAACCGTCTGAAGCCCTAAAGAATGAGTCTCCAGCCGTTTAAATTGGTCAAACTCGATTCTTTGAAAAATTGCTCTTGTCGCGTACCGCGACGGCCACACCAGAACCCTTCGCGCTACGCTAGGGGTTTCACTGTCTGAAAAATTAGTCGGGTCAAACCCGCAATGATTAAATAAGGGTATTTCGGTCTTTTCCCCCTGTCGCGTAGCGCGACAAGGTTTCCTGCAGGTGTTGCGTAGCGCGACGAGTACCAGAATCCAGTTTTTGGCTTCCTTTGTTTCCAGGTCCGTCCTCGCCCTACCAAGAGCTCGTTTTTTTGAACTTTTGTGCCAAATATGCATGTTTATTACCTGCAAGCATTTAATTATAAAATTGTGAAGCACAAGCTAAAATCCATTCCAAAACTAACCAAAACTGTACAGATCCTAACAAAAACTACTTGATAAACATATGTGTTTTACAACACATCAGTTAGCAACCCAAAACCAAACTACAATTGTTTACTAACCTCTTTCCAACCCTTGGTGATGATCACAAATAAACTAGCCAAACATGTTCATGATTACAATACACAAATTGATGTTTTTGGAACTTGAATTGATGAAACAAGATGGATTTGATCTTCCTTGAGACTTGAAATAGCTTCCCCCTTCGTTCATTGACTAACTTGGGTCGAAAAATGTGATGAAAAACGAAGTGAAATCATTAAAACTCGTCAAAACTATGCAAAACCGCCAAATAACCGCATCTGGGCGCACTGGGCGCCGGGTTGGGCGCACTGGGCTCCTGGATATGATCTAGTGCGCCCAGAACACTCTGTGGTGCGCCGGTCATACGCCTATTTGGTGCGCCCACTCTGATTTTTCACCTTCTGGTCCTTTGGCATGCCTTCCACTTGAGCTTTTGATTACCATGCATCTCTATACTCTTGTAAAGTCTCCCACACCCATTGCCACACTACAAAAACATACAAAACATCCACTTTCTCCAAAGAAACATGTTAAATCCATACAATTATAGCATGATTAAACATGTTAATTTAGTACATATCAGTCTTTAATAAACATTTAAATAAATTATTATTTAAATGAAAAATTCAAAATATGTTAATTTGAATTACAATCATAGAATAATTTTTCTAAGTATTCAAAGTAATTACTCAAAATTTTAGAAACTTTAAATGACTTCTTAACATCAATTTTAAACAATTACATTTATAAGATTAAAACAAATGGATGGAATGAATAATCAAATGTTATGTAATCATCAAATACCACAATAATATTTATTTATATTTCAAGCTATCCATTCAAACTTAGATTTATTCAACTAGGACTTCCATTAGGATGCCATAGTTATAGGATCTTGAACTTGAATTATAGAATGCTAAGACTTGTTACTCAAACTTTAGGGCAAGTAGATAGCTTGTTTCTCAATCATTATTCAAGGACCTGGAACTAGCTAAGCATCCTAACTTGTCAGTTTTCTTCACATTCCCTTTTACATTCTTTGTTTTTGGGATGCTACACATGTCTTATTCAAACTTTATTCATTATATTATTCATTCAATCTATGATGCAAGCCTTAGACCTAGTTAGCTTTATGTGTTAGATGCTAAGCTTATACAATGTGTTGATTCTATGTGTGATTCTATGTGTGTTGCCGGTCAAGCAAGCTAGTACTTAGTAGCTTAAGATGTGTTAGATATCATATTCGCATTAGCTTTTGTCATTGTGTGAAAAAGATGAAAAGTACACCTAGCAAACTTGTAGAAATACAAATGTTAATTTATAGTATGGCCATACTTGAATTAACAGTTTGTATAGATACTTGTTTGGACACAAGCTATTGTTATTTATTCATATATTCTATTTATTCAAACTTGTATTCATGCTATGCTTAAGATACATATTCTAATTAGGCTATAGTTTGCATCCTTTTAATACGTATTATTTTTTAGTGTGTGAACTCACCAACTTTGCAAATAGTTGACAAATTCTATTTTACATGTGTGACAGGCTAAGGAAGACATGATAAAGACATATGATAGGCTTAGGGACCTAGTTTAAATTTGAAACAAATGGATAGACTTTTCAATTGTAATACTTTGAATATTCAATTTATGTAATGTTGGTTTATTATTAATGAATGTTGTGTTTGTTTTGTAATAATGATGCATTAAATATTAAAACTTATAACATAGCACAATGAGCTAATGAACAGTCATAATCGGGCCCCGACGCATTCCGCCGTAGGTCGGGGTGTGACATAAGACTCGTTGCGTACTGCCAAGAAACTCTCAGGGGATCCTGGCATACTGCCAAGGACAAAATAGTTGAGTGTCGGTTCTGCGTGTTCAATTCGCTACTTTACCAACGTTCGTGACTCAACCTTGTGTGTGTGTTTTCGAAACTTTCGTAATTCTCCGAATTACCGAATCCGTTCGTGCTTGTCTATATGCCACATGTCACCCTAATTTGATTCTAATTATGGTGCCACGTAAGAGTTATCATTTAAATAATATAAAATGAAGCTTGATGCTGACCTGAATTTTACGAGGTTCACATTTTGGCTCGTTTAGTAATCAAGCTCGAGCCCTATCTTGTTTAATAAATGAGCACAAATCACATTTAAAAGTGGTGATTTAAACAAGGATTTTTTATTTATTTTTATTTAAAGTTTAAAACTTCTATTTATATAAATAATTATTAAATAAAATGTATGATAAAGGCAAATAAAGAAAATACATTTTGTTAAATATAAAACGTATAATTATAAATATATATAACATTAATTACGAAAATATGCAAGTAAAATTGTTAAATATCAAATGAGCTTAACCATATCATAAAAATTTACTTTTGAGTTAAGCATGAGCTTTGAAATAAATCTTAAAATAAGCTGAGCTTCAAACTCTTTTAATATCAAACAAAACACACATCTCTCCATCTTCGTTTTAGGCCATATTCAAAAAAAAAAAAAAAAAAAAAAAAAAAAAAAAAAAAAAAAAAAAAAAGGACATGGGCATGTTTGGGCTAAAGAAAAGCGAAGAATAAAACAAGTTAAAAAACATGGCACGCAATAAAAAGATTTTCACTCTTTTACGATATGCAATATTCTATGAGAATGTAATTCACATGATAGATTTCAACATTTATATAATCACCTCTAAAGTCCTTATGCTATGTTTATTTCGGTCATATAAACACATGTAAGACCATAAGTTATACCTCCTCGATATACCATGAGTGCCTATGTGGTTGTGGTGAGTGTGTGGCTACACTATTCAGGGGCGGCTTTATGTTTTGAAAAATGATATGTACAGCCGCCTAGGTTTCTCGTACTTTAGGAACCCAAAATTTTTTAGGGTTTTTCTTGTAGAAGTAGGTACAATTCATATAACACTAATAGTTATTAAAGAGGAGAACAACAAAAAAAACTGCTAGTGATTTACATTAGAATGTGATTATAGATCTCGGTTTATGCAATCTACTTCAGGTTACACAACATGCATATAGGTAAGTACAATTATCAATTTCTCATTTTTAAGATCAGTTGATATTTTTGTGTTTGATTGAAAATTATTATTTTTTTAATGGACTAAATTAGTAATATGCAGTACTATATGCAATTGTATTGTTTATCCTTTAGAAAAATTGGGAATAAATAGTGAGTTTTAAAATTTAAAACATTTATTGCACATATTTCTTTTTGTTTTGCTTATGTGATTCACTTGTAAGAAATTAACTCATTCATAATATTGTGTAATATTCTATACAACCTTTCTTTTTTAGTAACTAGGTTAAAACCCGTGTATTACACGGGTGGAGTCATGAAAAACATGCAATTTTAAATATTGTACAAAGCATATTATTTCAAAGATTGTTAGATATCACATGAAATAAACATTTGATATGTAAGAAAACTGAATTACATAAAAACTTTTATAATAATTTACAATTAAGTTGTAGATAATTGGCAAACTTTACAGTAGGGGTGTTCACGGTCCGATTCCAAACCGTGAAACCGCCCAAACCGGTTATTGGTTCGGTTTCACGGTCGGTTTTTTCAAACATTTGGTCGGTCGGTTTAAATATTCAAAACGGTAATAAACAGTTTAGTTTACAGTATTCATAAAAATTGGCCATAAAAAACCGGATCGAACCGTATGTGTGTGTGTATCTATGTATATATATATAGATTGAGTTCATAATTTGTGCGTCATTTTAAAAAGATACGTTTGAAATTGGTGTAATGAATCCGTCTTAAACTGTAAAATGGGTAACATTATAATATGGAATGGGTTGAGATGTGTAACACTTAAACACAATGCGGGTCAAGATGGGTAACCTAAAAAGTATGTGAATGCAATAGATTCAAATATTTAAGAATGATTAATAACATATTTGATGAGAAAATCACTAAAAATTATTCTAATGGACTATTTTTTAAGTCATAACACATTTTAAGTTAAAATAAATTGATGTTTTTTAAGAACAATTCATTTGTACCCGAACTAATTTTGCTTAAAACTCGTTCCGACCCGCACCCATTCTGACCCGAATACGTTCTAACCCGTTACCCAACCCGCCTATTTTGCCAAGCATACAACTAATTATCTTGCATAAACATTTGTCTAGCCTTGAACACAATACATCTCACAACCTTGTGAGTGTTGAAACCTGCAGATTCCATTCAATATCAACACTATTCTTGAAAGACATATTAATAACCCTATCAAATCCTAGCAAACTTGTCCAATCCCACAAACAAAGCCCACTGTTTCTAAAGTTCCTACCTATAAAGATAATGTACATAGTTAGAAGTACAAAATTATAAGCACTGTGAACAAATTATATGAGAAACTATAAGCACTATAAACTGATCATATGAGAAGGAAGTAATTTACAAATTTAATAGTAGAACGTTTAATCAACACAACACCTTCATCTTGTTGATCATCATTGTCATCATCATCAATGGCATGTTCTTGATCAAAATCATCATCATATATCAAATATATACCAACAATGTTTGGTAGTTGAATGTGGCGAGGCTTACTAAATGGCAGGTCGAATCAAAAAATTTAATATTAATTAAACTAATACTTTCCAACAAACTCAAAAGCTAGAACAGTCTCATCCCTAAACCAAGGTCACCTTTGGCATTTCCCATCCGTTTGTTAAAAAAAAAGTTTTGTACTAATGACATCTACACTAAGACATCACTCATCATTTTTAGTTTTCACTGTAAACGAAGGTTAATGACAAGTGTTACTCGCATGACGACGAACAAAAGCACAGAATGCGTAGAAAATATATTAATTGAAAATTAAGTAATTTAATTAGGGACATTTGCATATTTCCCCAAATCATGCTTTAAGAGTATTATACATTATGCATTAAACATTTTGTACCTTGAGAAATATGTAATTTTGCAAAGGGAAATATGTAATTCTCCCATTTAATTAACATTTGAAGATTATATTGTAATATATTTAAAACTAATAGTATCGAGAATTGATTATTGTTTACATTACCTTCAAACATGTACTTGTAGAATAATGATGCTCGAGCGTCTAGGTGATGTTGACAAGTGTAGATGATGGTGAGGCGAGAATCACCATGCATTGTTATCAAAACCAATATGCTTCATCACTTTGTCCCATCCAGAGCTCATAACATTCGAGGAAAACTCTTGTGTAATTTGAACTTTAAATTTTGTACGCCTTGTTGTGTGGGCAAGATTACATATCCAATTGGATAAATTGTAGTTAGTAATCCATTGAGTATAAATTTTTGGCTACTCCTATATTATTTAAAAAACATAAATAATAGGTTGTGCATTTTATAAATAAAAATACAAAAGAAATATTATACAAAATAGTGAAATACCATAGTTTTGGTTATTGATCTTTCAAGCAAGAAGGTACTGAACATATGATTCATTTTGTTTGAAAACAAAGACCTGGAAAACAAATTACATAATCCATGATAAAAAAAATCTAGACAAAATTATAAAAAATGCTTTTATTAAAATGCAGAATTAGGATCTATGAGTGATTTATTAGGATCTTGTTACTAAGAATGGTACAACATAAACCCTAAAATGTAAAAGGAATTATCAAATCCCTAATACTTATGAAGTTATATTTCAAAGTACTTATATGAATCTCATAGATCTAAAATGAATAAACTTAAAGAGCACAAAATCGCAAATTTGAAGAATGAATCTAATGAAAATTGGAAAGAAACATACATATTACATACACATGTTCAAATACGATAGATGATAATGATTTCAGAGTGATTAAACTTGTTGAAGCAAGCGCAATGCCCGAACTTGGAGAAAAGGAGTAGTGTAGAAATTGAAAATGTTTAGTAGCAATGTAGAAATTGAAAACGATTTTGTCTCAGAACGGTACAAACTCATTTGGATTGCGAAAGATTAAACTTTACCTGCATAGAAGACCACGATGCAAAGCAGAAAATTAGGGTTTTTATCAGTGGAGAAGAGAAAGCGAACGCAAGGGACAATCGGGCATTCGGGCGTGCAGAATACAATACAAAAGGTGAGACAAATAATCCGGAAATAAAGGGTAAGACCCGCGTGTGTTTTTGGTGAAAAAACAGGCGGGAGAAAAACCCAAGACATGTGTCTTTGATTGACACGTGGCGAAAAAAAGCTTTGTTTATTATAATACATAGATAAAGTGCCTTGAACTTTTGATCACACACAAATTTAGCAGTAACCGTTAGGTCCTAAACTTTAGAGAAAAAAAAATCCGCTCTAAGGCCTACAAATAGGGCTGTCCAAAAAGCTTATAGTTAGGATTCGGCTCGTAGCTCGTTTGAAAAAAGCTCGGCTCAGATAAAACTCGTTTGTAATCGAGCCAAACCAAGCTGAGTCAAGGCTGGCTCAGCTCGTAGCTCGCTCATGGCTCGACTCGTTTGTACAACATGTTGTACCAAAATATAAAATGATAGGGTTACTTTTATTAATAAATACACTGTGGTGTTATTTTGTAATTATGTTAAAATTAAATAAGATATGCTATATTGTTTAACGTTTGCTAATCAGTTGTGTAGATATTGTTATAACTTTAAACACATTTAAGTACTCAAAACAAGCTACATTTATGAAGCCTATATGCAACATTCACATTCACAATGTGTTTCCAAGTTGTATTTATGCTGCGAAAGGAAGCACATAGAAGAGAAGGGAAAAAACTTGAGGAGTTACATTTTTTTGTTTGATTTCTTGAACATTCCACCTAAACTGAAGTATTTTTTTTAATTAAAAGTTTGCCTTTTGTCCAATTCAAGGACTCAAAAATTTGTTTTATTTAGTTACCAGGTAAAACCTGTGTAATACACAGGTTGAATAAATAAATTTTAAAATTATTTATATTAAATAACATATTACATGTTTTTCAAAGACTTTCTAAAAAAACAAATTATGCAATTATTTTATTTGTTAAATTAAATAAAATTGTTATTATTTAATATAAGAGAAATAATAAAAATCAAAATCTAATAAAATATGATTTACAAACAATTAATGTGAGAGAAAAGCGGAAAAACTAATTTTTAGGTTGTTTATAATGGTGACATGTGTCCCACTAAAACCTTTATTTATTATATAATAATATAGATTAGGCTAAAAATCAGTGTAATCACACTAGTATTAATTAATAAAATATTAAATAACTAATTTATTCGTGAACTACATATTAACAAAGAAAATCATAAATTAATATCCAATTTATAAAAAATATAATTTATATAGTTAGGTTAAACTAAATAAACTCTTTATCATAAAAAAGTATAAAAAGGATCTTGAAACATTAAATCATTAATCAACGGCTATAATTAAAACACGTTGTTGAAGTTTATTTTGTTAATTACTACTTTTGTTGACTTTTTATTAACTTGCCTCGCTTTTTTAAACGTTCATAACGTTTACATTCAACTTTATTTTTTGAAATAAAATATACCGTAAAAGCAAAAAAAAATTTTATCGTCAAAATTAGTATAGTGTTGTTATAGAAAAAGTTTTGTTTTTTTAGTTAATTGTGTCTTTTATACATGTCATTATGTCTTTTGTGTGTTTCTGCTCAATGTTGTGTTTTCCTAAATAATTTAAGACACAATGATATTACAGAATACATAATGTCAAGCAAGGATTACATAATGACGATTATGAATTACATAATGATCTTTAAAAAAACTCAATTACATATAAAAAAGACACAATTACCTGTAAGAAAAACACAAAAAAATAATTATACACAAATGTTTAATAAAGATATAATGACGATAATTAGACACAATGAACTGATAAAAGTTCATTTTTTATAGCAACATTATACTCATTTTAAAGATGAAAAATGCTCGTTTTATGATGTATTTTAAAAAAATAATATCGTATGTAAAAGTTATGAAAATTTAAAAAAGGTGGAGGAAAATAGTTATAACTAAATTCACCTATAACAACTTTTACCTCTGAAATTCTGAATTTCTCTCTATAATTTGATCTCATGATCTCTGACTAGTAAATATTTAGATTTTTTAAGATAAGAAAAGTATTTAGTTGAAACCAACCTAATGTTATATATTTATATTATTATTATTATTATAAGAGAAAATGAATAAACTAATATTTAATATATTTATTTAATAAGAGATATACGAGAACATAAAAATGAGAGACACCTGATATAAAATAGGTTCATACAATAAACTTACAAATGATTCAAGTTTTCAGGATCTCATGAACTTCACATGATCATTCAATTCGGGGAGCAAGCAATTTAAAGGAAAATGGTGAAAGATGTGATTCTTGCAACATGTTGGTGCCTTTAGAAACACAAAAATAAAATATTCTTCAACAATTACCATCAATCCATGAATAAGATTGTGAAGGATATCAAAATACTAAAGTTTTTTTATGAGTAAAAAATAGGTCTAATAAACCTCTGTTGATTGGAACCTTTTTTTTTTAAATGTTTTGGTTATTGTTTCTTGCTATCCTATGCCTATGAATAAAATATTTATTATTACAAAAACAATGTAATTGAGTAAATTAACAGTAAACAAAATAAATAACTTAAGAAAGTTAAAAAAAATTTGTATGAAATTTATAGAAAATCTAGATGGTTTCCTATAATTTTCCGACAAAACTTAAAAATTGCTGAATTAGAAAAACAAAATTGGTTTTGTGGGAAATTTGTAGAAAGTCTTGATATTTTCCATAAATTTTCTAACAATACATAAAAACTTTTTTTTAATTTAAATTATATAAACTATTTAAAAAATAAAAAAATAGTGTTATGGGAAATTTGTTAGACGTGTAGATATTTTCCTACAATTTTCCGACAAAATATAAAAGAAAAAAAATATTGTTTTGTGGGCAATTGGTCAAAAAATTGTCAGAAGATACTTACATTTTACTACGAAATAATGACAAAATTCATTTTGTGACTATTAGGATGGAAAAATGTAGGAAATCTTAGGGTTTTTTTTGTTCAATCTTTTGTAGGAAATTAATCGCTAACTATTTGATTGTTGGTATTTTGCAGGAAGAGTTTGTAGGAACTATTTCACTTTTATAGGAGTGGAAACTCAGTTTCTAGAACACATGTTTTAGTCAAAATCTCATTATTATTATTTTTTAATATTTTTTTTATGACAAACATTAATATGGATGTTGACTTTGATAATCACATTACCCTTTTTTTTTTTAACGGTTGAAAATCACAACACGTAGTTAACTTGGATTTTATCATTTAATTGAATAAATTTTATTCCTGATAATAGATATGTCGGTCCATCATCATCCTTCTTACATGAAAAAAGTATACGCATACATACATACATACTAACCAAAAGAAATTCTTTTTTTCCTCTAACATAGTCTTGTTTTTGTTCTAAAACATGATGTTTTGATTTGTTATTTATACATTTTATTTATTTTTACAAAAACTGAATAACACAATACTTCATGCTAAACTTTGACTTTTCAAAAACAACACTTTCAGATATCGGAAATATTTTTAAAAAAATATCCTTGAGAAAGTTATCGAAAATATTCAAAAGTTATCAGAAATTTATTCGAAATATTTAATTAATTTTTAGTGTTTAATAATTTTGAAAAAGCTGTTTATGATAATTTGAATATTTGAAATATTCAAAATTTTTTAAAATGATTATTTGAATCCAAACTTAAAAATTTGAATATCTGAATTTAAGTATATTTCGGGATTAGAATTTTAGATAACTCGAGTTTAATCCGTTCAAAAAAAAACTCGAGTTTAAGAATTTTTTTCACACCCTCCATTAATATAATGCAAAGTTAACCCAATAAAATATAACATTCAAGATTTTTTCTTTCTAATTCAATGCTCCCATTCAATTCCTAACCTTGCACTCTCTCTATATATATATTTTACGACATCTTGTAGTCTTTTTTGTCTTTTTTTTTAAAAAAAAAAAAGAATTCATGCAAACACCTCGTAAATAATATAGTGAGCTTTTGGTTACAACTTTCACAAAAATATGTGAATTCAGATTTTGAAGAAATTAAATAAATTTTAGGAGTAAAAAAAATGCTTTTAATATTCAAAATATAATTAAAAATGACAATTTATAGTTGGTGTTACCACGTCTAGATAATCGTCTAACAGTTTCAGATTTCTATCCTAAAATCCACCAAATCTCTCATTCATTCTGTGGAAATTTTCTCACACACAACCACCACGGCGGAGGGAGCTACTCCGATACCGGCAGACACGGCGGCGCCACCATGGAAAAGCTTATCTACAACCCCAACCACCAACAACTCCACCACCTAAAGCCGCGGCCATTTCTTCCCCAACTCGCCCGGTTCCAATCCGCTAAACTTTTCAATTTTTCCCACTATAACCTACGAGTCAACTCAATCCATTGCAAACATGAACAACATCCATCATTTGATTTTTCTTCTCCGGTTATCAAAACCCCGGGAACAGATTTGACTTTTTCTGAAAACAAGGGTTCTGTTGTACCTAAATCCCGTTTTTTCCATCTATTTTTGCAGGCATTTACTCATCAACAGAAGGTAATTGATAATTCTGAACGCAATTTGTCAATATTGAGATGATGATTTTTGACTTGAATTGTGGTTACTGAATCCAGATATGCTCTGTTGTTTAAATTATACAGTTAGGGTTTTGAATCTGGCTTGATAAATGCTTGAATTTTACTGGTAGTTGGTATCCAAATTCCGATTCTTGTAAAAACAAGGCTTTTAGAGGTTTGATTCTCCTTGATAGGAATAGAATCTGGAGGAGTTTTTTTAATGTTTTTTTAAAATTAGTCTAAGTGATTTATTTAATTGATGAAGTTCAGTGATTGACTTGCAATTTTTAGTTTATACAATTGGATGTGCATTTATAGAAGAGATTATTGGGAATTGATGGATATAAGAATATTTGGATACCCGGTTGCTTAAATCTCGGGATAGCTTAGGCAATTTTGCATTTGTTTTGGTAATCAGTTTTAAAAGAGAAAATCATAAAAGTTGCTGATGTTTTACACAGATATGTGGTCGAATGTCTACTGTTACTTGTCTAAGCCTTAAAATGTTTTTATTTCTATGCTTGACTAATAGTACATATGGCAATCTATATGTATTACAATACATTTATGAATATATATGCGTTATGGTGTCCCGCTTCACTTTAGTTTGAAACTTATTATTGATGAGAAAAAGCATGATAGGTATCTGATGGTTAAATAAGTGATTTGGTTTTCACATAACCATAACTATGTAGGTACAACATAATCAAGAAAATTATTCTCTTATTCAAATATGATAATATTAGCCGATATACATATAGGCTTGAAGATAGGAGATTTGTAATTTGAATATAGCAATCCTGTCCTAATGTAGATCTTAGGTTTTGAAAAGCGAGAAGCACACAAAAGCGACAAGGTAGAAAGTTGAAGCACAAAAGGCACAAAAGCGGTGGGATTTCGTATGCGAAGCACAATGAATTAATATAACATTTTAAAATTACTTTCATATAATATTTGTTATAATATTAATCTTTTCACGATAAAAATTTTGATAATTAAAGGATGTATATTATTTAATCTATAAATAACTTCTATTTACAACATATGTAATGATATACAAATTAAAGAAGCACAATTCTTAATGAAATAAGATTTAAAAAAAAACAAATAAACATATTAAAAAAGTTCTATGTTAAAATTGATAAAAACGAAAACATTGAGGATGAGATATTTAACTTAATATAAACTAAATATTAAACAGAATCCTAACCCTAAAATAGTCAGTTATCATTTTCATCTTGGTTCTTCATCTCCATTGTTCTGCACTTTTGCTCCATCTTCATCTGTGGTTCTTCTTATCTTCATAGGTAAGCTTCAATTTTTTCATCTTCATCCTTATTTTTAATCATAAGAATTTTTCATCT
Organism: Mikania micrantha; assembly: GCA_009363875.1. Lineage (NCBI taxonomy): Eukaryota > Viridiplantae > Streptophyta > Magnoliopsida > Asterales > Asteraceae > Mikania > Mikania micrantha. The sequence goes on along the minus strand of CM018689.1, from coordinate 35,667,627 downwards.
TCATCTCCATTTTCGAGCATAAATTTTTCAGTTTCAATGCTCTTGTATATGAATCGTGTGCTTTGCGCCTTTAGATTTCACCAGAAAAAGCTACATGGGCGATAGCTTCTTGTACATGCCTTGCTTTGTGTGACATAAAGCGATGCCCTCTCTGTTTGGTATTAAATGTACGTGGTTGACCCGAGGAAACAATTAGGGTTACTGTAATCATAACACACCTACAACTCGAGCCTTAAGAACTTGACAGGTGATCAAACCTGATCAGATACTACTGATTTCTGGTGCTGCACTGCCAGTCTGCTCCTGCTCCTGGTGGCCTGCGGTGGCTGGATCCAAAACAACAGACAGCAGCAGCGGCTGCTGTTGGTTTTCTGGGTGGCAGCAGCTAGCTCATCATGCTGTTTGATTTCTTCCTGGGCGGCAGCAGAGTCAAAAACACACACAATATACTGAAAGCAATAAATAGTAGACACACGATATAACGTGGTTCAGTTAGGGTGAACTATATAGATTAGGTTAAGACATACAGAAATACAGACTTTGTGACTCACGGCGCGCCTAGGTGCAAGGTGACCTTAGGTGCAAGCCTCGTCGCCTTGTGTGACTCAAGGTGCATGTTGCCCCAAAAGTGTACAAAAAAGTGTGATTTTATGGAAAAAATCTCAGTGAGGCACGTGTTTCTTGTATAGGAGGTGTTTTTGTGCTTCAAGGTGTTATACATGTAGATATAGGTTGTACATGTAGGTAATTTGCATATTAAAACAAACATAAACCTTATTTATAACTATATTTTGGGTAAAAACCTTTGGGGTGCATAAAAATATATATATAAACACCATGCGCTTCACATGCGAAAAGCCTCCGTTTTTGCGCTTTGGTTTTAGACCTTGTTATGTTAGTGTGCTTCTCGCTATTTAAAACCAAGTCAACGAATGATCAATCTCCTCTCTGACATCTTTTTATTTTTATCCCATGACGAAGATCCACCGATCAATACTATCACGAACATCAGGATTTTATTCCATTTGTCTTGGAGATGGAAAGTGAGTAGTATAATTCTTGGGTGGAACTGTATCAAATTCATTGTCGAGTGTTTCAAATGAGTGATCACATTGATCCCACAGCGGATCCGCCCTTGTCATCGTCATCTTTTGTCATAGGAGACAAAGAAAAGGACAAGGACCAACACGCCACCCCCATTGCTGATCTGTGGAATCATTTAAGCACAATTGTGCTACAGTGGATATACAAGTATACAACACTAAAGCCGTATATCCATTGGAGAACAATGGCGTCTAGACGTTCCCAAAGAGCAGCAGCGGCTTTGGGTTTGTCGGCATCAGCAACGGGTGGGGAGATGGGTTTCGGCTGTAGATGGTCATGAACTTGATGGGCTTTGCAGTGGATGCGAAAAAGTTCAGTCCATGAGCCATATTGGCCAGTTTCGGATTCCAGCGTGACTGGAATCTGATTTTTGATGTTGGATACTGTGGTAGCGGGATGGATCTTGTTATCCATGGTGGTGAGGTAAAAAAAATCGAATGAGAGGTGAGGAGGAGGAGGAGGTGACGACAGTAGGCGAAGACAAGAGGGAGGAGAAAAATTCTAGGTTAATGCTCTAATACCATAAAGGAGATTATTTTCCCATGAAAACCTCTCATTCATTATGTTTGATATTTATAGAGATTACAATCCTTTTCCCTATTTTGAGATAATATTTACATTCCTATTATCATATTTATTTACTATTATTTACGTATACACATATATATCTATTAAACACCATCTCTAACGACATGTTTCACACCATTTTTAAACCATGTACAACTACTTGCAAAGCTTGGACGACTCTGGAAAACATATTCTAGTACAATTTGAGTTCAAGAGCCGTATACCTTGAATGCACATTCGCCACCACCAAATTTGACAACTATCTGAATGTCTTGTCATATTGCTAAGCCCTAAAGATGCTGGCCGATCAACTTATTAACGTTGATGCACTGACGACACATCAAAGGATGGTGCTTCAAATAATTGGAGGTTTGAATGAAAGTTATGAAGATGCAGCCTTGATAACTAATAGACTACTTAATCAGATACTGCAACCACTAGACGGTCCACACTCGTTGATTCTAGTCTCCATACAACAACAGTCTGCCACAACCATAAAATTATTCCCTTAATCACGGGTTGTACTATTCTCCATCACCTAGCCTTTGTGGGCACGATTGCGATCGTAGTGGGCGTGGTCGCATAAGGTCAAACAAATGCCAGATTGCTCGGGTAAAGGAACTTTCGGGTTTCCAAAACAAACTTGCCCGGGTTCAAGCTGCCACAAGCTTAGCCTTGGCAAAGCCCACCACCTTAGGCCTACTACCAATACCAAAATTGGGCTTACCTAATTTACTAGTTTTAACTCAAAGCAATGTCCCTCCAAAAACAAACTACGACTCTCCTTAACCTTTTGGTACTACCGTTGGACATCACACTTTACCTTCCTTTTTTCCCCTTCCAACTTTATAATGTTCTTCATGTTCCTCACATTATCAAAAATTTATAATATATACGTCGTTTAACAATTGATGAGTGATAACAACCTTTCTGTCAAATTTAACACTTTTGGGTTTGATGTGAAAGGCTTTCCAATGTGGACACCCATCCTTTGATGCAACAACATCGAGGATACCTATCCATTCTTTTTACATTCACCTACTCAACTCACAAGTCCTTATGTTTTTGCTTCCATTGCCAAAGAGTTCTGGCACCATCGTCTCGGAGACCAGGGATTATCTACTTTACTTTATGCGAAACATTTTTTGCCTTTTGTTTTTTTGTAATAAACAATCTAATTATGTTTGTTCTTTTGGTGTGTTTGGAAAACATTTTAAATTACCCCTTACATCTATTTCGTTTACATTTTTACTGTTTGAGATTTGTTGATTTCTTTGGTTCTATCATCAAGTGGTCATCGATATTATATTTTATTTTTAGATGACAAACTTTCTATGGCTTACGCTCTAGCTAAAAAGTTCCAAATTTTCCATCTTTCTTCAATTTCACTCTCTTATAAAAACTCAATTTGGTCAAACCATTAATCCCATACATTGTGATAATGGTTAAAAGGAGTAACAACATGCTCTTACACTCCTTTTGTACCACTAGTAGAATACATTTCTATTTATCTCCTACACACCCCTTTCCCTAAACTAAAAAGTCGAAGCGAAAAATCCGCTCCATCAACAACATCATACATACTCCTTTTGCTCAGTGCTCTGTCCCATTCAATTTTTTGCATCAAGCTCTTCAACATGCCACTTATCTCTTCAGCATCCTACTAAGCAAACTCTGTTACATTCTTAGCCCAACTCACCTCCTCGGGTACCATGCTTACCATAGAGGATACATATGCTTTAAGCTTCACTTTCGTCAAATAATTATCTCTAGACACGGAAGAGGCAAGGTTCCCATTTGCACCCCCAATATACACAAATCCAAACACTTGTAAAATCTTCTCGAATATATCCTCTCACACCCTTCCATTTGGACTATTTTAGCTACTAAGGTGCTGTTTGTTTTTTCAGAGGTTAAATGTCTGCAGTCTGCGGACCACATCTGCAGACATATGCAGGAGAAGAGTTGGACCAAATGTCTGCAGTCTGCAAGAAGCAGACTGTTTGTTTTTTGACGTCTGCGAGCTGCTAAAATTGATTAAAAATTAAATAAACCATTTTTTGAAACTACAACAGTCTTTCAACATTGAAATTTAAATTCTAGTTTAACATCCATCAAACAACATTCTTAAAACCACAATAACATTTTTTTAAGAGTCCATATTTTGCATCAACTGCTCTGCAATTTCATCTCGTAATCGAGTCATATACTCTCGATCCGATGCGGTACCATTTGCTTCGACCTCGTCTTCATGAGCAACTACGTTCACATGAGTATTTCGAAATGACAAATTAGGTTGATCATATTGTGCAACTAACTCATCGCTCAAACCTTCCTTCCTTATGAAATTATGTAACGCGAAGCACGCAATGACAATGTTCCTTTGTGTAACTAACGGAAATGGCGCCATCCTCTTCAATATAGTAAATCGTGCTTTCAAGACACCGAAAGCACGTTCAATGACGTTTCGAAGTTTTGCATGTGCATGGTTGAATTTTTCTTTATTGGTCAAAGCACGTCTTCGACGAAAATCTCCAAGCCAATACCTCACATTACGATATGGAGCCATAAATCCTCGTAAGTGTGCATACGCGGCATCACAAAGATAATATTTATCTGTAATGACACCACAATTAATTAGAATATTAAAGTAAGATATTTATTTAACAATCCATAAACATACCAGGTGGTGGAAACGGGAATGGAGCATGTGGATCTGATAATGCCTCAGATAAAATTCTAGAATCATGTGCGACACCTTCCCAACCGGCCACAACGAACGTAAAAATCATGTTGAAGTCACATATTGCTAATACGTTTTGATAACAATCCCCTTTTCCCCTTCCTCTATATAAATCTTGTTTATTAGAAGGAACAATAGCATGTATCAAAGTTCCATCCAACGCACCAATTGCTCCTTTAAAAACCCGTCGAAGCCTCTTGTTATGGCCCGGAATGTTTGGATTCGGGTTGAAAGAAGTTGGAAGTATCATATCTTTAGCAAAAAGCATCATTTTATCCAATACTTCATAAAAAAATTTATGAATTGTTTGCTTTGAGTGTTGAAATCTACGTTTAATAACCACATAACGTTGATTATGACCTATTATCATCAAAAACATAGCCATCTTTTCCTCAACGGATACATGTTTACTATCTTTTAAAGAATATTGTACTCTAAAAAGTGCACATAGTCGGACAAAGGATTCACGAGTCATACGTAGCATTTCATGACATTTGTCTGGGATTTCCTTGCAATAACTCTAAGGTGTATTGTTGTCCTGTCATATCTGAATCATTGTCTCGCATTCGTTTCAAACCTCTCCTCCAGAAAAAACGAATATACAAGTACATAAGAATTACGAGAAGTAATTTCTTATCATGATCCATTTATGTTCCTGTGCTAAAAAAAGCATATAAGCAAATAAATATAAGTATATAACATAGAACTTTTCTTAACACAACCAAAAACAAATATGTTTCAAGCACAACCAATAACATATAAGTTTCCAAACACAACCAAAAGCAAACATGTTTCTTAACACAACCAAAAGCAAATATGTTACAAGCACAACCAATAACATAGAAGTTTCCAAACACGACCAAAAGCAAATATGTTTCTTAACACAACCAAAAGCAAATATCTTTCTTCACTGCTTTATTAGTCCTAAACTTGTAGCCGTCATCACAATCCATCCTCTTAATACTTCTGGGATATCTGGCAATGTCATCCATGCTTCTCTCATACCTGTGGACACTCCAAAAATATGAAAAGCAGCTAAGAATAAAGGATCAACCGGATCTAACCCAACCAACTTTAACTTCTCATAACATTCTGCAACTGTTAGTCCTTCTTTGCCTTTAATCAAATATTGCAGAGCCTGACACATGTCGTGTGCCAAATCATCAGAATTAACAAATGAGGATTTTGTGGTTTTTGACCTCTTGCTTGGATTAGAATCCGGGGTAGCCTCACGAGTATCAGCCGTAGGCTCGAAAGTAGGATCAGGTGTAGGCTCGAAAGTTGGATCCTTAGTAGGATCAGGATTAGGCTCAGAGGTCTCGTGGGAATTGTCAGCATCATCTTCTGTGTCATGAAAAATGGAGTCTGTTATCAGAAGTTGTTGCACACGCTGACAAGAAGATGAGCCAACAACTAATGTGGTTCGGGTCTTTGGGATGAGGTCCACTTCATACTCCCAGTGGCAGAATTACCATCAAACAATGCTGCACACAGATCTGGAAAAGGCAATGGAACCGTTTTCAACGATCCGGCCTTCGGATGCCCCTAAAGCCAAAATAAAATTGTATAAATATTTCTTTTATGTAGATGGTAACACTATTATATATGTGAACATACCTTTTTAAATTCTTCTCATTCTTCATTCGTTAATGTGAAAGTATTTGTTTGGGCAGTGTATAAGTTCCCAGTTTTGTTTTTCAAAAAAAGCCATCCTACGTAATTGGCTTTAAGGTTATCAAAAGCATTTTTCATTTGCTTTTGAGTCAACACCATACCAAACTTATCCTTAAGAACTATGCCTAACTTATTCCACGAATCTTTGTGTAAACTCAATCCTTTTTTCCCCACATTGTTTATCTCTTCAATACAGGTCTCTAATAAGCATTTTATATGCTCATTTGACCATTGTTGTTTCTCTCCCATTTCTAATAATCAACAAACAAAACGCAAGTTACATTTTGCAATAAAAAACATGTAAAAGCAATCAAGAATACCATCCAAAGAGTTATGTTAACTATGTAAAAGAAATCAATGGTTAAACATTGCATATCCTACATTGCAGACTCTACAAAATCATTAATCATTAACTTTGAAACACAAAATCATGAACTTTGAAACACAAAATCAAGAATACCATCCTAAGAGTTATGCCATATCATTGATCATGAACTTAGGGGGGCACAAAATCATACATTGAAACACAAAATCATACATTGCAGACTCTACAATCCAAGCAAATATTTCATCTTTCTCAAACATTATCAAAAGAAAAAATTTCAAATCAGACAAAAAAAAAAACACAACACAAAATCAAACTGTAGAAGTACCTTAATCAACAAAACACAAAATTTTCAAACTGTAGAAGTGGTGGTAGTCGGCGAGTGGAGGTGGAAAAAATTGTAGATCAGAAAAATTGTAGATCACAAAACACAAAATTTTCAAACTGTATATCAGAAAAAATTGTAGAAGTAGGTTACCTTAATCAACTGTGGGAACCGGCTGTAGAGGAGGGGGCGGCGGCGGCTGTGAGGGCGGTGGTGGAGGAAGGGGGCGGCAGCTGTGAATGTGGTGGTAGTCGCCGAGTGGAGCGGTTCTTTGGCAGTCGATGTCTGCAGTGGAGGTGACGACCTGCAGTGGAGATGGGCGGTGGGCGGTGGTCTTCGGCAATGGAAGGCGGCGACCTGCAGTGGAGGTGGGCGGTGGTCGTCGGTGAGTGGAGGCGGAGGGGAGAATGTGCGCCGAGTGGAGATGGAGGGGAGGTGGGCTGATAGGGTTGTGAAAAGAGGCGTGAAGAATGAAAAAAAATCTGGAACCCTTGTCAAGTTTCACACGGGAAGAGGCAAGAAGAGTTTAGAAGAGGTTAGTCCACGTCTGCGCCAAAAAGAGGCCGCGCAGAGCTTTTTTAATGAAAGGTTTTCGAGAAAACAAACAGTCTGTCAACCTCTAACCTCTTCCCGCGTCTGCGCGGCGCATACATAAGAGGTTACAAGAGCTTTTTTAGGAAAAACAAACACCACCTAAGTGTCTCTCCCCTCCTCTTCATTACACATACCCCATTCGCCACCTAAGGTTGGTGTGGCCCAACCCTCTTAACCTACCCCATCCGACTTACTTTCTATGACCACTACTTCCCCCTCCCCATCCCTGGTGTTGACACAATCATTAGCCCCCACAAAAAATGAACATTCGCAACATGTTCGACATTTTGAACCCCGACATCCCGTCAGCCTCCACACCTCACTTGCTATTTATCCTCTGCCCCAAACCCTTATGGATATCCTTTAACTTGGATTGGAATCGAGCCATGACTGATAAGTTTCGGGATCTTTTTGACAATAAAACGATGGAATTAGTCATGTGACGTATTAACATGAATGTAATCCGTAGCATGTGGATTCCAAACATAAAGATAAGTATGATACTTTAGAGCAATACAAAGCTTGTTTGGTTTGTGATGACATGTTTCAATAGATTATAATTAATTGCAGGGACACTTTCAATTCACTTGTAAAACTGGCTAGTTGATATTTGAGAGAAAAACTCGTTAATTCGTATTCGCTTAAAATTTGATGAACTTCTTTTCCCTTTCATCAATTAATGGAAGACTGAATCATGCAACACTTCTGATAGTACCATCTACAAGAAAGATCTCATGATAGTCGATATGGGACCTCACCACCCATCAACTATAGAGACCGTTCTCTCACTGAATTTTTCCAGCTCTTGGTCTCTTCACTAGTTGGGTGTGAAAACTACGTTCTTGCATGTCAATCCTCAAGAAATGGTTTATATGTATTAACCTTATTAAATGTAATTGTATTATTGTATTGTATTATGTGTATTGTACCGTATTACATGACTTGTATATGTACTAAACATATTTACATATTATCTCTAACTATGATAATATATCTATCTAATATTCCCTCTCAAGCTAAGGCCACGAAGCGACCTACAACTTGGTCCTCGAAATGTTAAATCATTCTGTAGACTACGGCTATGTAAAGACATCAACGATCTAGTCATGAGTTGAAATAAACTGAAATTGAAGCTTTCCTTGATTAACCTTCTCTCTTACAAAGTGGAAGTCAACCTCAATTGTTTCGTGCATGCATGGAAAACCAGATTGGCAGAAAATTAAATGGCACCTAGATTATCACACCATTAGGTTGGAACGAATGGCATAGATACTTTGAGTTCACGTAGTAGTGATTCCATCCAAGTTAATTCAGCTACGATGTCTGCGTGGGCTTTGTATTCAAACTCAGTAGATGAACGAGAACCAATCTTTTGTTTTCGAGCTGACCACGAGACTAAGTTGGAACCAAGATATATAGCAAATCCCCTTGCGGATTGATGGTCATTTGGACACCCAACCCAGTCTGAGTCAAAGTATGCGTTGACATCATCAGTATACGCATGGAGCCGGGATGTTGACTTGTGAGAAATCAGCAACCCGTAACCGGAGGTTCTCTGTAGGTATCACAAATACGCTTCATTGCAACCGGTGATTTTGAGTTGGTGAATGCATGAACTAGCAAACCTTATTGACTGGTTATATCAAGTTTTAGGACAATGGATGCCTGAATCATGTGCTTATATGGGTTGAAGCAAGCTTTGCAGGCTTGGTATCCATGGTTTGCCGACTATGCTTCTAAGATTGGCTTTCACCATAGCAAGTGTGACCATTCTCTATTTATATACAATATGGTCTCGACATTAGTTTCGTAGAAATCGCTAATTGCTAGTCGAGCGATGGGTGAGGGACTAGTGGAGTGGTAGATGAGGCCAAATCATATAGTGTGAAGAAGTTACTTTTATCACCAACTAGGCATGATTTTTTCTACCTTTCAATTTTTTTAATGTTAAGAAGTGACCTTTATCATTTGACGGAGGAAATATGAGGCTAAATCATTTACTATAGGACTTTTGTGTGTGTTTGTGTGTGTGATGGGATGAGGGGAAGTGGTAGTGTTATATGCAAATGTGTGAAGGCACTATTGTTAAATAAGTTGTATATGAAAGATGAATGATAATTTTCTAAGTGTACTTGGTCTTAGGAAATCAAATTATTTTGATACAGGAGTATCTAGGATGATTTTAGTATTACATTTTAAGTGCTAAATGAATGCTTATTAACCTAAAAACTTGATAACAATCATGTCTATATACAATAACAAATTGACATATACATAATTCATTAGACCGGTGTTGGAAAAATTCGTTAATTGGCAGACAACCATGCATTATTTCACAAAATCGGTGATTTAATAAATGGTCGGCCAAATCAGGCGGAGATTGGGCTAGACGGTCAAAGGGATTTAACCATTTATTTGATTTTAACGATTTTACCGGGCCTCCTTGATCAAAATTGGTCATAATCTTTGAAGTATCTGAAAATTGTACTTGTTTTGAAGAATTATTATATAAAAAGTATCGTGTATATCTTTAATTTTGAGAAATTACACATAAAATTCCTTTCTAAGTATTCGAGCGATTAGTGTTTAGCGATTCTACAACACTAATTAGACTTTAATGACAGTAAACAAATAAAAAAGTGAGGTGTTATTTAGTTTGAGTTTCCATTGTCAAAAGGGGATTTCCCTTTTTTGGGAATGTATCAAAGCATTATTTTTGTAGCATGAATGAGTTAAAATGTTGAATATACAAGATTAAGGATTATAATTTAAAAGAGTAATTAGGGTTTGTGGTTAGAGTTATCTTGATTATTAAAGGGTCTTTACAAATTACAGTGCTTTTAGAATAAAGAATATGGATTGTTTTGTTAATAGGTTTAAATTGTTATTGTAACCTTAAAAGTGTTTACAAGGAAATGGACAAAGAAGTGGTGGGTTAACCCAACATGATCCAAGCCCTTTGGACCCTTGCTTAAAATAATGATACTTTGACGCCCAATCTTGTCTGCCTCTAGCATGATGAGATGTTCTAGATATAACCGTTGTTAATCTGAATGAAAATGAGCCAGGCATGGGATGGATTTTGGCAATCCCAGTCCCATACCTGTTTATCACTCATTACTCATCAGGTTTGCAGGCAGACCCACAAGCATCAGGCTTACATGTTTATCATATTTTGTGATTTAGAGTTAGTTAGTGAGATGCCCACTACTGAAAAGCTGATCTTAAATTCACCTAAAAAATTCACTTGAAATATGAAATACTCAACTTCATTTCTACCAATTATGTGATTTTAATAATTTCAAGTTTTTTAACCTCTTAAACTTCCTATTTTCTAAAATAATTTTCAAGATTATATATTATGCTAATATATTCAGGTAAAACATATCCCATACTGGTCCCAAACTTGTGAAAATTCTTAAAAACTATTCCCATACCCGAACACTTATCCCGAATATTTCACATTTCTGTTGGGTTTGGTTTTTTTTGCCATCCTTTTTAGTGTTAAAGGACATATTCCAAATATTGTTTTATTATCAAAGCTATTTTTTTTTCTTTCCTTTTTTTTGTTTCTGTGTGTTTCTTTAGTCCGTATCTTGTTATGGTGCCTCTTTGTTGTTTATTATTGAACTTGCCCAGCTTCTGGCTGGTGTTTGCTTCCTTTCTATATTTATATTTGCTGCTATTAAAAGAAAAAAAAAAGTTTATTCTCCTTTCTACTAGCATTGTTTTTTTAAAAAACTTAACAGAGTCATATATGCTTTTGGAGATTGATATCTTATAAGCTGAACCTCCAATTTCATTTCTCCTGGACAATTTTTAACGTTAAGCCTTCTTTCTGGTCAATCCTTATTAAGTTACAAACGGTACAACAACAACAAGCGTACCCAGTAAAATCCCACTTAAAGTGGGGTCTGGGAGGGGAAAGATAAAGACACACCTTACCAGCTTACCCCCATCTACAAGTAGAATAGAGAGGCAGCTTCGTAAGAGTCCCCTGGCTCAGAAAACCCGAATTTTTTTTTAATTATTTGTTTTTATTATTATTATTATTATTATTATTATTTGTTTTTTATTTTTTTTTGAAAACATGTAACGAAAAGTAGGAGCGTAAAGCATAAAGACGAAGCACTAACGTTTTAAACTTAAACAAATAAGCAGGTAAGCAATAACCACAACAGACATCGAGCCAAACTAAAAGAAACCAACAGAGAAACCAAACCCATAACCCATTATGACATTTAAGGAAGCAATCACAAACAACACAGAAAGTATCATACACAAACAAACATACAGACCACACTAACCAGATAACGCTAAAAACCCCCATCCCGCAAGCATGCATATACCACATATAATCTCCTATCATATATCCCAAAAGCAGCAAAGATATAGCAACAACCCACGACCCCTAGGGACGGCTAAAAACCCCCAACCCGCAAGCATGCAATATCACATATAGTCTCATATCATATGTCCAAAAACCAGCCAAGAAATAGCAACAACCCACGACCCCTATGAAAGGCTCTATGAATCTTTCACCTTTATTCTTCGCCTCCACGTACTCCTATCATAAATCATGTCCTCAGAGAAGTGTAGCTCTGTCAAATCCTGGCGAATCCGTTCATCCCATGTCAACCTCATCTACCCCTTCCCCTTTTACCCTCCACGGTGAGAAGTTCTACTTTTCAAACAGGTGCCGACTGGCTTCTTCTTCTCACATGCTCAAACCATCTCAATCTTCCTTCCCTGACCTTGTCCGAGATGTTTACCACCTGTAATCTTTCCCGGAAGACTTCGTTCCTTATCCGATCAAGTCTTGTGTGGCCGCACATCCATCTCAGCATCCTCCTTTCTGCTGTCTCCAGCTTTCTTGCTTGGTTCTTCTTAATCGGCCAACAATCTGTGCCGTACATCATTGCTGGTCTGATCGCCGCTCTATAAAATTTACCTTTGAGTTTTTCTGGAAACTTCTTGTCGCATATGATGCTCGTTGCTGCTCTCCACTTTTTCCAACCTGCCTGGACCCGATGGGCTATGTCACTGTCTATGTCCCCATCGCCTTGTATAAACGATCCTAGGTTCTTGAACTTTGTTGTCCTTGGCACCTCTTGGCCTCCAATAGTCATATGATCATCTTCCTCTTCCTCGTTTGCTCCGCTAAACTGGCAATGTAGGTACTCCGTTTTTGTCCTACTTATGCGCATGCCTCTTTGCTCTAAAGCGGTTCTCCACTCTTTTAAACGGACATTTAGCTCCTCTTTTGTTTCTGCCACTAAGACAATGTCATCCACGAAAAGCATACACCAAGGGATATGAGCCTGGATATACCTCGACAGTTCATCTAGAATAACCGCAAAAAGAAAGGGGCTTAATGCCGATCCTTGGTGTAGTCCCACCTCCATTTGGAAGAAGTCTGTATCTCCCACCGGTGCTCTGACACTCGTTTCAGCAGCTGCATAGGTATCTTCGATGGCCTCAATATACCTCTGAGGAATACCTCTACTCTCCAAGCTATCCCAAATCACCTGTCTTGGAACGTTGTCTTACGCCTTCTCAAGATCGATGAATACCATATGCAAGTCCTTTCTCTTCTCCCTATATTTCTCCATTAATCGCCGCAAAATGTGTATCGCCTCTGTTGTTGATCTTCCTGGCATAATTTCAAATTGATTTGCCGTAACTTGGGTTTCTCTTCTCAATCTTGTCTCGATTACCCTTTCCCAGAGTTTCATAGTATGACTCAACAGCTTGATCCCCCTGTAATTTTCGCAACATTGAGCGTCTCCCTTGTTCTTGTATAGGGGAATTAAAATACTACTTCTCCACTGGTTTGGCATTCTACCAGTTTTGAGTATAGTGTTGAACAACAATGTCAACCACCCCAATCCTTCGTCTCCCAAACATCTCCATACCTCAATGGGAATATCGTCAGGTCCCACCGCCTTTCTCCTTCCCATCCTCTTGAGAGCTGTAAGAACCTCTTCTTTGGTGATACGTCGACAATAACAGTTGTTTCGAGCTGTTCCTATGTTCGTGGTGTTCCCTCCATCTTCTTCTTGATAATTGCTCTTGTTGAGCAAATCGTGGAAATATGTCTGCCATCTGACTTTAATTTCCTTCTCTTTTACTAGAACCCGTCCATCCTCACCCTTTATGAATTTCACTACTCCCAGGTCCTTCCTCTTTCTCTCCCTAGCCTTTGCGATCTTGAACATGGCATGTTCTCCCTCTTTAGTTTCAAGGTGTTTATACATCTCTATGTAAGCTTTGGTTTTTGCTTCTGAAACCGTCTTCTTTGCCTCACGCTAGGCCTCTTTGTACCTTGTCTTCGGTCGTGTCCTGTCTGTGGTTTCCGTACAACTGACAAACTCCCTGAACCTTTGTTGCTTTTCTCTAACCTTGAGCTGCACCTCTTCGTTCCCCCACCACGACTCCTTCTGCCCGTTTTTGTTACCTGTTGTCATCCCAAGTGTCTCCTTTGCCGCTCTAGTCACCTTTTCGGCCATTTCATCCCGTAACTGATTTGTGTCTTCGCATATACTGATATGTCTCCCTTCTAGAACCTTGTTACTGAACACCTCTACCTTGTCTCCCTTCAGGGCACCCCACTTAATCTGAGGATTCTTCTTCTTCCCATCTACTAGCCTCTTCCGCATAACAATATCCATTACCAAGAATTTATGTTGCGACACCACCGTTGCTCCCGGAAATACCTTGCAGTCCCACCGCCTGCCACGGTCGGTTCTTCTCATCATGAGGTAGTCAATCTGGGTGTCCTGTCCTCCACTGCTGAACGTGATCAAATGTGAGTCTCTCTTCTTAAAAAACGAGTTTATGATGCCCAGGTCATGAGCCACCGCAAACTCTAAAAGAGTGACCCCACTCTCGTTCTGGGATCCGAAACCGAAACCCCCATGTGCTATGGGGAACCCGTCTTCCTTCTTCCCAATGTGTCCATTGAAGTCTCCTCCTATACAGACCTTCTCATCTCTTGGGATGTTTCTCATTACTTCATCCATGCCATCCCAAAACTATCTCCTTTCATTCTCTCCCAACCCAACATGTGTTGCATAGGCACTCACTACTGCAATCGTCTCCTCCCCTATCACCATCCTCAGCATCATGATCCGATCATTGTATCTTCTTACTTCCACCACCTGGTCCTGGAGTTCTCTACTAACTAAGAATCCCACACCATTCTTTACTCCATTGGATCCTGAGTGCCACAACTTGTATCCATTATATTCTGCTCCTTTTGTTCCCTTCCACCTTGTCTCCTGCAGGCATGCCACTTTGACTTTGCGCCTTTTGAGTGCATCCACCAGTTCCAAAACTCTTCCAGTAAGGGTTCCGATGTTCCATGATCCTATGCGCAAAATCTCACCCGTCCTAATATTCCCTCTACCCGCACCTCTCCTCCCTGGACATGATCTCAGAGTATCATACTGTGCTCTCCCGTCTATGTTGCCAAGTCCAATATCAATGATCAGAGATACAAGTCACAACAATAGGTCAATAATGCACACAAAGAGGTCAACCATAAAGAAATACGCGCACAAGAAACCGATCAGCACACAGAGTATATCCCAAGGTCACACAAGCATCCCCGAACCTCCCAACGCATATAAAACAATACCACAAATCCAGCAAAGCAGTGAAGCAATAATATTCAACAGAGCTCACAAATGCATATACAATAGCCACTTCCTCTAATAGGATCAAAAAATAAACTAAACCAGATTATAGAGGAAAAGGAATAGGAACAATCTCACAGCGGGTTCCCCCAATCGTAGCGTGATCTCTGATCCTCTTTACTGTCTGTGCCTTCTCGTTTAACCTGCAAAAAGTCCCAAGCAACAAAGGAAAGAAAAAAGACGTGTGCAGTGGGTGGTGGGTCAACACAGAAAGAAGAGGCAAGGTTTGGTGTACTGCACTAAAGTATGCGGGCTGTGGTGGTCCGACTGTTACTGCAGCGGTGGGGGGGGGAGGTTGTTGGAGATGGTTTGTGGTGGTTTCAGTTGCAGCGATGGTGGTGGTTGGTAGTTTCAGTGAGTGACCGGCTGGTTTTTTTTTTTGGTTGCAGCGGTAGGGTTTGGGTGTATGTTGTCCCAGCCGGCCGGCTAGAGGTGGGAGGCGACGGGTTAGAAGCTGAGAGAAGGCAGCGAGATGAGAGAGAGAAGCGGCGAGAGAG
The DNA here is from genome assembly GCA_009363875.1 of Mikania micrantha. Lineage (NCBI taxonomy): Eukaryota > Viridiplantae > Streptophyta > Magnoliopsida > Asterales > Asteraceae > Mikania > Mikania micrantha. The sequence goes on along the minus strand of CM018689.1, from coordinate 35,652,101 downwards.
AGAGCGATTGTTGGTTTGTGGTGGTTTCAGTTGCAGCGATGGTGGTGGTTGGTAGTTTCAGTGAGTGACCGGCTGGTTTTTTTTTTTGGTTGCAGCGGTAGGGTTTGGGTGTATGTTGTCCCAGCCGGCCGGCTAGAGGTGGGAGGCGACGAGTTAGAAGCTGAGAGAAGGCAGCGAGATGAGAGAGAGAAGCGGCGAGAGAGAGAGAGCGATTGTTACCGTAATCGTGCGAAGAGAAGAGAGAGAAGGATGGGCTTTGGTCGGCCGGCCGGAGGGGGTGGTGGCGCGAGTGGCGGCCGGCGGTGGGTGGCGGTGCTAGGTTACCGTTTTGCTTTTTGCTTGTATGGAGAGAAATTAGAAATGCGCAAGATTTGAGTAAATATGATAGATTTTGTAATGGGATTTAACAGAAAAGGTCTGTGGAGTTCACAAAAACGAAAACGGCATTGTTACAATGATTCCACGTTCGTATTCATTAAGTTACAAACGGTAAAAATTGTAATGTTTTCTTCTCTTTCATGTTTGTTATTCCTTTGGTGGCAAAGTCTTAATATATCAAAACTGATGTTGCAAACCAAAAATATCATAACATCCTTCCACATCATCTTTTTGTATGTCAGACTTCCCAAAAAGAAAACGTTGCATATTTGATGTAACAAAATCTATGTTGTTAAATGCCCTCCGGGAGCACGCCAAGGCTCTCAGGCTAGGCAAGGCACAATGAAAGCCATTGTAGTCATCCTGGCCCTTGAGTGAGGTTAAGACAAGGTTTTGGAAAAGATTCTAGCCAAATTAAGCGAAGATTCTGACCAAATCCTGTAATTCTAGTTAATTTTTGTGTATTCCGGACAAACTTGCTTAAAACTTTTAATGATGTCCTGGAACCAGTCTATACTATCCTAAACATGCCTAAAACATTCATCATACCCATAAGAATTGTATGTTTATGCTATGCTTTTTGCTTATTTTGGACCCTCGCTTTTTAATCGTCTTGCGCATGGGCCCAAGGCTCAACCTTTGTACCTTGAGTGCGCCTTTTGCCTTTGACACCTATGCACAAATGGATATTATGCAACTCTGTTGAGATGGAGGACGCAGAAAGCATGATAAATGATTCTATTTAGGCTCTTTTATTATTGATAATATAATCCATCATATGTAAATAAACCTTTACGGGCATTCTGGTTTAGCATCATTTCCACCAAATCACATGTTGGCAATTGTCATGTCAATTTATGTTTCCTTATTTAGTGAAATGGAATTATTTAATATGTTTAATATAACCTACTTGTATACTAGGCCCCAAGAGAGCAATGTATAGAAAAAAGGTTTAAATTTTCATCTAAAGAAATTACATTGTTTCTCATTGAATCTCCAAAGTGCTTTCTACTTGCTAGTTATTTGGTCACATTCTTGCTCTCTATTACTATTTACTCATAATTGTTATTCATACCCCATTTTATCTTAAATCTTGATTCCCAGTCAAAAATTAAATCCTAGTCCATCAACTCGGCGTAATTAATATAAATTAGATGCTTGTATCCTAAACTCATTTTCCCTTTGATGCATGGGCAGATCTAGTGTATTGAGGGTGGGTTCACAAAAACCATCGTGTTTCGTAGGTTTAGTAGGATTTTTTTTTTTGAAAGACTTTGAAGGAAAGATGAATTCATTAATATTTTTAAGGCTGAATATTTAATACAATCTTCCCAATAGTTTGCCAACTTAAATGGGGCAAGTGATAACGAATATAATGTATATATGTGTGGGCCCTCAAGGAGCCAAAGTGAAATTGTACTTATTTTAACGTTATTTTACTTATTTTGTGAAAATAACGTTAAAAATGTTGGGATGATCCACTTCAAACGATAACTTTGAGCCGGGGACTCCTTCGGAGCAACCTCTCTATCCCAACCGGGATAGGGGTAAGGTATGTGTCTATCCTTCCCCCCCAAACCTTACTGAAAAGTGGGAATATACTGGGTAACTTTGTTTGTTTTGATCTTTGTTAAATAAATTTCGATAATTAATGCTTGAATTATATAGGATCATGTGTAAAAATCACTCTCCGAAATCAATAATTCTTCACTTGCGAGTATCTAGAAATTTGATTTGTGATAATCCAAATAACTTCTGTGATTAGTGGTTAAATTCACGTGTCAAGTTAATTCTGCGACCAGGGGCTCAACCCTTTAGACCCTGCTTGGTTTGGAGCTCAAAAATCTTAAATAAGCGTTGACTTTGCGCCTCCAAATTCTTTAGTGACAATGTTGTTTTAATATATCGCACTGTTACAAGACTCGAACCGTCAAACCAGCCTAAAATTTTTTTTGTCTAGTTCTTTCTAACTAAAACATCTTAAAATAGTGAACCCACTGAAAAAATATCTGGATCTGCTGCTTTGATGACAGATTAGGTTTTAATCATGCATTTGAATCCCATGTTGTATTCAACAATTTATCAACAGGAAACCAAATTTTTACTGCTTGTGATGTTGAATTGGATCTCTTATCAACATCTATTGGGTTTTTCAGGCAGCTGCTGCTGGAACAGTAATTCTACTATCAGCCCTCCTTGTTTTCGCAGTCCAACCTGTTTTCGTTTCACCAGCATTCGCCTCATTTCAAACCGCTACCAAAGCAGGCCCGGGCCCACTTATCCGAAGCGAGCTGCTAAGCAGTGCATGGACTGGATTCTTAGCCGGTTGCTTGCACACATTATCTGGGCCCGACCACCTAGCTGCATTGGCCCCACTCTCAATCGGGCGGTCACGAGTCGAGAGTGCTCTTGTGGGTGCCCTCTGGGGGTGTGGTCATGATGCCGGTCAGGTAATTTTTGGTTTACTTTTCTTACTGTTAAAAGACCGACTCCATATCGAGATCATAAGAACATGGGGCACCCGAGTTGTCGGTTTTACCCTTCTTGTAATTGGGGCTATGGGGATCCGTGAAGCCTCAGAAGTCCCGGCCCCGTGTGTTGCCCTGGAGAACGGGGAGTGTGATGTTAGTGTTTATGATAGTTCCTTAACTGACCCAACCATAACCAAGAAGAAAAAAATCGGCTTTGCAACGTTTGCAACGGGGATCATTCACGGGTTACAACCCGACGCACTCATGATGGTTTTGCCTGCACTTGCACTCCCATCACGTGTGGCGGGTGCGGCATTTTTAGGCATGTTTTTGGTGGGGACTGTTGTGGCAATGGGGAGCTATACGGTTTTTATCGGGTCGTGTAGCCAGGCGTTGAAAGATCGGATCCCACGAATCACCGAGAAGCTTACTTGGATATCATCGATGGTGGCAATTGCGCTAGGGCTTGGGATTATTATTAGTCAGTTTTTTGGGTTTAGTTTGTATTGATTTGAGATTCTTTTTGAACTTAGGGGGATTATACACCTATCATCAGCAGCAGCAGAAAGATGTTATTGGAGTGTATTATTTGATATATTTCAATAGTACCTCATGCATTAATGTTTGTACTTTATTCTTATCAGTTTGTAGTAGGGGGTGTGCATGAAACCAAAAAAACCAACCCAAAATTGAAAACCAAAAAATCCAAACTGAAATAAAAACTGTAAGCTTGGTTGGCTTTGGTTTTACTTAAAATAAAAACCAAATATATGTGTATGTATGTGCGTGCGTATTATGCGTGCATGCATCTTGCATGTGTATGTGTGTGTCACATTTCCAAATTTATTAATTTATAAACCATATACAGAGTTAAATGCCAAAATGGTTCATGTGTTTATATCGAAAATGTCATTTTAGTATTTTAGTCCCTAAATAAAATTTGTTGCCATTTTAATCATTGTGTTTTAATTTAGTCGCCAATATAGTCCTTCTAGTTGCCATTTTAGGGACTATATTAGCAATTAAATTTCAAACACAAGGATTAAAATGACAACAAAAATTTAGACGAAAGACTATATCGGCAACTATATTAAAATACAAGGATTAAAATGGCAACAAATTTTATTTAGGGACTAAAATGACATGTTTGATATAAACACAGAGACCATTTTGACATTTATGAACAAAGATAATAAATGAGTTAAATGCATCGTACCAAAATATAAAATCGTATATTTTATTATATTTGAAGGCCTATGGTACCAAAATCATAAATAGTATCATAAATAGTTTTTGTTGAAAGATTTTAATACATAAATTTAAATTTTAAATAGTGTTATTCATTACATGTAAATATGTTGGGTTGTTTTTTATAAGTCTAGAAATTTTAGTTATTAATGTAAAACTAGAATTCAAATTGAACCCCAATAGTTTTAAAAAATAAAACAGAACCCAAATGGTTTACTAGTTTAGTGATTGTAATGCTTGAGTGGCTTATATGAACAAAGCTGACCCTAACCCTAAGAATCAAAAAAAATTTCGAGGCCTTGGGTGAGAAAGAAATTGGTCCTTTTAGAGGCGGCACTAAAAATTGAGGTGCCTAGGACGAGCTGGAAAAAAAAGCTCTCTAACGAATTCAAATATTAAAGTAGGGGTATTTCACAAAACCAAAAACCGAACCATTTTCATAACTGAAAAAACTGAATTGCATTCGTAACTGAAAAACGAACCGTATTTATAACTGAAAAAACCGAACCGAATTCTGAATTCAGTTTTCGGTTTGTTTCTAACCATATATAAGTTTCGGTTTTCGGTTCGGTTATCGTTCTAAATTTTTTTGAATTCGGTTTGTTTGGTTAACAGATTAAACTGAATTAAGATTTCAATTTTTTTTATCTAATTAATGATATATAAAGTTGGATTCGGTTTATTTGGATCAGTTTATTCGATTTTTAACCGATTTATTTTCTTTTTAATCGGTTTATTTGGTTTGGTTTTCCGATAAGGAAAAAAATTAAAACCAATTAAAATCGAAACGAATAAACCATTTACTGAATCTCTCTCTCTCTCTCTCTCTATATATATATATATAAGCAAGATCAAATACATGTGCTTCTTAACATACAAAGCGTAGGATGGATTCTGGACCCTTTGATCAAACTAATCAATGAGTAATATCTAGTGGTCCCCACTTTATACAACTTTTTTTCCAAAACAAGTGTAAAATATAATTAGAAAGGCAAAAGAGAAAACAACCACATTTTATAATGTTACAACAAGTTCCACTCGTTTTTTAAAAATGAAATAACTTTTACATGCTATATTATTATTTTTTTAAAAATTACACCATAAAATTGAGAATTTTATTATCTTTAATTTGAGTATAATATTATTATAGTTTTTTTTACGTTTTTTTACGTGGTCCGTGATTTTTATGCTTGGTACATAATTATTAATACGTGATTATGCAGTTGATCCTTTGATCATGCATGTTAAATGACGGTCCGTGATTTTCATATAACGTGGTCCGTGATTATACATTTTGCCCTTGATTATGTGTGTTAAAATATGGTCTGTGATTGTTATATAATGTGGTCCGTAATTATTGGTCTGTGATTATCACGGTGGTCCTTGATTATGATTGTTAAATGTCAGTTTGTAATTTTGTAAATTAGAGTTTGTAATTTTATATGGACGATAATACCCCTTACCCTAATGACACATGGCGCGTTCCTGTGGCTTCCTACGTTTAGCACGTTAATTTAATTTGTACGTTAACCGTCCCCTATATACATATATATATATCTATATAGGGGAGATATATTCTACAAAGGATAAAAACCTTAAAAAATATAAGAAGCAACAAGAAATAGACGCGTGTACATTAGGTTAAAGGGCATAGATGTCAAAATAAAAAAAAGGAGCTTGCACATACAAGTCAAATGCAATTTGCACCGTTTTTTTTAAACGTTTGTAACTATTTTTATACATTAACATTTTTTTTTAAAAAAATCACACCATAAAATAAAGCGTTTTTTTACTTTTCAAATGAGTATAATATTGCTATATTAAAAAAAAATAATATGTGTTCATGAAACTTGCGTTTTTTTGACTTTTTTTGTTTTATTATGTTTTTGAATACTAACAAAACATAAAATACCACAAGTCCTTTTATGGTGTTTTTGAACACGAAAAACATTATAAACATTTAAGTTTATGCATTATGTTATTCAAACTTGGGTTTATGATGTTCACGAATAAACATATTGAACACTAAAAACACTAAAAACATTTAATTTTGTGACGCATCTATACGTTTTGTGACGTTTATGTTTTTCATATTTTATGGTGTTTTTCGAGTTATTTTATGGTGTTTATTGTGTTCAGGTGCTAATGAAACTAAAACAGGGCATTTTATAGTGTTTTTAAACACTAAAAACACCATAAACACTTTTATGGTGTTTCTTATGTGACGCATCCATACGTTTTATGGTGCTTTTCCGAATTATAATGTAAACATTTTATGGTGTTAACAGTGTTCGGATATTCATGAAACTTAAACTGGACAATTTATGGTGTTTTTAGAGTTCAGACATATGAACCATCCGAAAACACCATAAAACGCAAAATTCATATACAATAAATTCAGGTCGGGTTTTTTTTATTGCAATATTATACTCGTTGAAAAGATAGAAAAATGCTTGATTTTATGGTGTAATTTTTTTTAAATAATAACAACATATAAAAAAGTTATAAACGTTTTTTTTTTAAAAAGAGAAGTTAAAAAAGTCAACAATAATCACAATACTCATTATACCTCTCCAGCCATTTAAGTTTTCCTTTAATTATCTCTAATGATGTGGCATAATTATAACCATCCATCTAAAAAATCAATGGCCCCAAATCTCTTTCTATACTTTTTAAGGTTTTAAGTATTTTTAACCCAACCCTATACTATATATATATATATATATATATATATATATATATATAGGGAGAGGTTCAAATGTTAACCCTCCCTTATAGCGTTAACCGCTTAACCCTAGCGTTTTTTGCCCGAATCTTAAAATTTTTTTTTTCATGGTTTTTATTATGTAAAAATAGGGGGGGTTTCTTTTTTGTGTTTTTGCTAATTCATCACCGTTTGGAAGTTATTGTAAGTGTAAGTTACTTACACTTACTTACATTTACTGCATCAGATACGAAATTGTAAGTAAGTGTAAGTAACTTACACTTACAATAACTTCCAAACGGTGATGAATTAGCAAAAACACAAAAAAAAAACCCCCCCTATTTTTGCATAATAAAAACCATGGGAAAAAAAAATTTAAGATTCGGGCAAAAAACGCTAGGGTTAAGCGGTTAACGCTATAAGGGAGGGTTAACAATGGAACCTTCCCATATATATATATATATATATATATATATATATATATATATATATATATATATATATATATCATAAATTTCGTGTCCATAAAAAATGGGCGTGAGATGGAGGTTGGGTTTGCCCCTCCCTCGGCTGTCTATGGGTCCTTTTAAACATTGATGTTATATATTTCTTATATAAATTTTATATTATAAAACAAATTTAATTTCAAGCCTCTTAAATTATCGGGCCCGGGGCGGTCGCCTAGCTCACCCCTCCCCAGGGCTGGCCTTGTGTATGGAGGTAGGGTATTGTGTGTGGGCTGTATTTGATTAACTATGGTCCATACTTGCATTCAACTTGTTGAACCACCGGCAAGCCCTGAATGAGTCAAGCTAGTATTTGATTATTTGCTGTGATTTTCTGAACTTGAACCGGGACCCAGGCTGAACCAATCTGGAGTTGAACGAGTCGGTTGGTACCAAAACTAACCCACCCCAACTAAATCGTTTGAATTTTAAACTGGCTAACTTTCTTAAACTTAGACGATTCCATTTACGATCACATGTTCGAGAATCTCATTAATATGCAATTCTAGTTGGGGTTTGATTTTTTGGTCTTGTGGGTCCGAACAAATGACAATCCTAATCGTAATTTGATAATTTTCAGTCCAACATCAAATGGTTTTCTAATCCTATGTCGGCTTCATTCTTTCATTTTACAATTTTTGAATCATAATATATCTGACCAAAAATATTTAGTTTTAAATTTACTATAAGTTAAATTTTCGAAAGATATACCGTCTAATAACAATTCAACTAAAAAGTCCTATCGGCAAGTATGGTCATGTTAATGCAAGCAGATGCATTTAACACATGTTACCAATGTTTTTCAGGTTCGTGAATTGTTACACAGTTAATACACCTACGTTTCAAAGGTGTTACATATTAACATCAATCTTTGTTATACTATTTTACATATGTTTTACTTATAACAACTATATTACATATGTTTTACATATAAACTACGTTCATTACACATAATCAATACAACGATGTTACCAATGTTTTATATATAGTTTTAATGGAGTGGAGCCTAGCGCCTAAGCAGCCTCCTAGGCTGCATCATAACAAATACAACGATATTACCAATGTTTTTACCTTTTTCAGTCTAGTTTTTTAATTCTTTATACTTTTGACCCCTGTAAATGAACCAAACGTTTAGTAAACAAGTAAAAAGTTCGTTCATGAAAATTTATTTAGTAAATAAACGAACATGAACACACGTCCCATTTTTTCATTTACGTTTGTGAACGTTCGTTTATTTTACCGGAATTTTAATTTTTTTATTAACTGAAATGGGTTAATATTAATCCAACTTTAAAATTCATTTGTTCGTTCATGTTTGTATAACTATTTGTGTTCAATAATGGTTGTTTCGTTTCTTTAGTCATGTTCATTGATGTTTGTTTAGTTATGTTCGTTTACTTATGTTCGTCTATATTCGTGAACCATTCATGTATAGTATTAACGAACGAACACTAACATACTAAGTTTATTAACGAACGAACACGAACAAGAAAACCCTGCTAGTTTAAATGTTTGTGTTCCCTATATATGAAGCCGCCTAGGCCGCACCATAACAAATGTAATGATGTTACCAATGTTTTTCAGGTTCGTGAATTGTTAAACAGTTAACACACCTACGTTACAAATGTGTTACATATTAACATCAATCTTTGTTTTCCTATGTTACATATGTTTTACATATACATTACGTTCATTACACATAACAAATACAACGATGTTACCAATGTTTTACATATAGTTTTTAGTGGAGGGGCACCTAGGCCGCATCATAACAAATACAACGATGTTACCAATGTTTTTACCTTTTTCAGTTTAGTTTTTTTAATTCTTCACACTTTTTTTGGCCTGTAAATGAACCGGCTGTTTACTAAACAAATAAAAAGATCGTTCATCAAAGTTTAATTAGTAGATAAACGAATACGAACAATTTTTTTGTTCATTTAACTAAACGAACGAACCTGAACACACATCTCATTTGTTCATTTACGTTTGTGAACGTTCGTTTATATACAAGTTTTTGGTGCCAAAAACATCCTCTTGTTGAGCCTTATAATCGTGGCTTCATCAAAGCAGGTCGCAAGTTATTATTCTCCATTAAACAGTTTATTCATCATATGACACTCAATCATATATGTCATACAATATCTCAGAAGGAAAGTTGTTTTTTTATGTCTTTACATTGATCTTGTTAATGAAAATGTTGTTTATTCAGTAACACATCATTACAAAGACAACGATGTTACAGGTGTTTTTTAGGTTAAGAAATTGTTACACAGTTAATGCACCTATGTTACAAAGATGTTACATATTAACAACAATCTTTGTTTTACTATATTACATATGTTTTAATAGGAACAACTATATTACATATGTTTTACGGATAAATTACGTTCGTTACACAAGGTTTACGTATAACAACTTAGATAGCTTTTACTGGGAACAACTATATTACATATGATTTACACATACGACTTGTCATACATGTCAGAATTAGGTTATTGGGCATGATTCATGTAATTGCAAGACAAAGGGTTTCGATTCCGCTGACGTGAATGTCGAAAAGTAGGGAATATCAGACGCTTTTTGTTTTTTATTAATGTTAAATGTGGTTTAAAAAAACATCTGGAGTGTTTGATCTTTTGTTATGCTTTCTGCTTTCATAGAGGTTGTCCTTTGATTTTGTTAGTAGAAGTTCTTTAAATATGTTCGAAATGTATGACATGCGTCGTAGTTACACTTATGTTACGTAAATGTTACATTTGAATAATCAGTTTCAAGGAATTTTTAAAATATTTTAACCGATGTGACAGGTCATGATTACACCTTTTGTACCTTCTGTACCTTTTGACTGAAACGAGGTGTGGCTGGGGAAACAGGACGTCCTTTTGGCTTGAAAGAGATGGTTTTTTTGGGTAAAGTACAAAGGTGTAATTTACAACTTTACCCTTTATGTACCTTTTTCATATTTAATGAAACATTAAAAAAAATTAAAAAACCTTGTTTAACCTCAGCCGCTCATCTATTAAATATAAGGGGATGTTCAATTAACAACCAATACAAGTTAAGAACTAAAAGAACCATTTCTATCCACAAGTTTGGAGGTATAAAGGTAACTTCTCCTATTTTCAAGGGAAATTACTTTTATACCCTTCAAAACTTGTGGCTATAAATGTGGTTCATATAGTTCTTTACAATTTGTTGATTCTTAATAGAATGAATCCCTATATAGGAGTATGTTCAAATGAGAACTATTGCAACTTAAGAACTAAAGAAAATATTTCTAACCACAAGTTTAAAAGGTATTATAGTAAATTCTCCTATTTTAAAGGAAAAATACTTTTATACTCCTAAAAACATGTGGTTCAAAATTATTTTCTTTGGTTCCCTCATATATATTGGTTCTTAATGGAATAAGTCCCTCTCTCTCTATATATATAGGGTAATGTTCAAATAATAACTCACTCTTAAAACATTAACCCAAACAACTTTACTAAAATGAAGCCAAATCTTGAATTTTTTTTAACATTATTGTAACACATTTACAATACTTTCTTCTTTTATGACTGTGAAAATTAATCACCGTTTAAGACGTAACATCAATGTAAGTTTTTGACTTACAACACTATAACTGTTTTAAACTCAAAACTTACAACGATGTTACGTCTTAAACGGTAATGAAATTACGCAAACTCATAAAAGAAGAAAGTATTGTAGATGTGTGTACATTGGTATTATAAAAAATTCAAGATTTGGCTTTAGCTTAGGAAAGTTATTTGAGTTAATACTTTAAGGGTAAGTTAATATGCTCACAATCATATATATATATATGGCTTGTAATTCTGTGAAAACTCGATCTTGAGAGAAAATCCTTAAATCCATCCGTGCCATTGATTTGAAATCATGAAAATAAATATGTGTAGGGATGTTCATCGAATCGAATGATTTCGAATTTCGAATTTTTTAATAGCGTTCGAATCCGAATCGAATTCGAATTGGTTTGATTCAAATTTAATTAAAAAAATTATTTATACTTGCTACATATGTTTATGCATTCAAAATATCAAATAAACTATAAACATGTAAAAATCAAATGTCTAACATTTAAGTTGCAATACTAGTGATAACATTCAAAATAATAAAATTATATGTATTATATAATTGGGATGACATTTGTGTAATAGGCCTTCCGTTTTTATAAACTGAACTATTTAACTAAAAAACCTAATTTTTAAATACACTAACGAGATAGTGCTTATTCAGCTCTCTCAATATGGAATCTATTCCAAACATATATGCCATGGTTCCTTACTTCGACAGGGTACAAATATCTAAAGTTTTTATTTTTAGATACTTTTTCAGACCTATTGCCGATACTAAGTAGCAGCCAAAAATTTGTACCCATTTTTCATGATATTATGCATGGATCAGATATATCATGGCGAATTCTTTAGAAAAAATTCTGTCTTCCACAATGGAATCTGATAAGTGAGATTTCAAGTAAGTGTTTTCATAATATTCTTCTGTCCAAAGAAATGATTGTGTATATATATAATAAATATATATATGTATAAATGATTTTATTCGAATTTCGATTCGAATACGAAAATTCGAATCGAATTTTGACTTGGTGATTTTCGAATCAAAATCGAATCGAATTTCGATTTTTTCGGGTCCGATTCGAAAACTAAACACCCCTAAATATGTGGTTCACATTAAACCTGAATAAAAAAAATAGATTTTGAATAAACGAACCAATTTTAATGTGGGTTATAATGGATCAAATTTTATTTTTAAGATTTAAAATCAATGGTACTAATAGTGACACACCCCCGGGCTCTCGACAACTCGGGCGCTGCGACCCGAATTGGTTTCATGAATAATACTGTCTCGATCATAGTTTATTATTTTTTTTCATATGTTTCATCTGGAGAGTTGTTTCATAAATTTTATAATTTTACAAATAATTCACATGCATATATGTGAAAACCATATTTCATCGTTCTAAATGTTTCATACGCATAGGTATGAAATACCACATTTCGTTATTTGCAAATAACTTTTCAAAAACAACTTTTCAGGATTTCATAAAATTTCATACGCATAGTTATGAAAACCATCATTTCATATCATTGTAAACTGGATTTTCACAAACACATAATTTCAAATCATTTTATAATATCCGGTTTATACATGACTTTGAGACTTAACTCCAATGACTCCTTGGTCTCACCACAAGATCCTATCCAAGGTATCATAGGCCAAGAATCTCTAATCTTGTTTTTCTTTTACATTTCATTATTACCTGAAAATTTTTTGAAAATAAAACATCAACATAATGTTGGTGAATACAAATAACATGCTCGATATGTAAGCATAGCTTGTCTGGTCCTTTAACCATAATTAATAGTGGTGATACTACACATTTAGCAGATTATTTCATTTATTGATACAACCACTACGTATCCTGGCTTGTATTGTCACTGGTTAGGAACAACAACGGAATGCGTCTTTCAATTGTTCCCTCCGGCCCATAGACCATCACTGGTTAGGTTGCCTACGGAGTGTATCTTACGTATAAACTTCCAGCCCACGCTACCAACCATGTATGGGAATTTCACCCATATGCGGGTATAATTTTCAAATCATATGTATACTAATGGCCTAAATGCAAGTCACATAATATCCCTTTATGTGTAAAAGTTTAAACATACCATGCTCATAAAAATTCATATATAAATTTAAAAAAAAACAAGTTAACTGTATTCACTTGAATATTTGATTGGTTGGGTGAGAGCTTAGAACTTCTTAATATAAATTTGGGCAGCGTTTCCACTTAATATATCATTATAAATACCTTCAAATAAATGATTATTGATGCTGTTTATTAGTCTGATCCTAAAATGAACCATAATCTCAATATAGTATTTATACATAGGTTAATATTATATAAATTAAACTAAAAGAGCGGAGTATATACCTAAACGAACCAATGACTCAGTCTAAAATTTCTTGAGCGATTTGTATGTGTTCTTTCTTTTGAACTCCACTACAATTTTCCTTGTAAATGTTGTATATATGTGTGTGTCCCAAGGTATAATAGAAAGTTAAAATGAACTAGTGAAGTTCTACCTATAGCTGCTAAACTCCTATATGATGTTAATATTGAAGATTTGTTGTCATTATCACTATTTTGCACACACATAAGTCACACGTGTACTTTAGAAATTTATATTTATATATATATAATTATTTTTATATTATTATAATTAATCTAGTTTCAATTTTATTTTTCTCTTATAACTTTCGAAATATTGTGTTTTATAAAATTATAAATATATGGTTAGGACTTACTCATTTTTCTCTACGTTTTGACCTAAGTTCGTTAAAACGGATAAAGATCAAATATATTATATTTTAATATTTTTATTATTTAACAGACTCTTGTGTAACAACCGGCACTAAAACAGGCATCTAACCCTTCAACCTTTATTATATGGAGTAAAGTTCAAACTACCTTTACATATATTAAAGTATGAATGACCAACACAACTCAAAAACATGAATGTTTAACATTTTGAAAACCAAACCAAAACAATCTAATTCATAATTTTAAAAAATCAATACACAACTTATTATACATATATCTAGATAGAAACCAAGGGAGTACACACTTGCATAAACAATCACAAACCTCATGATATGGGTGAAATTACGAAACTTATATTAAAGTTCTTAACCCAAATAAAAGTCCTTAATAAGGATGAACTAAAAAGAGTTCAACTATCAATATTTCCCAATTTATGAAAGTAGTACAAATCCACACCTTAGGATATCTAATAGGTAACATCATTTCTTCCCATCATCACACGTGGCGGCCATATCTCGCCCAAAAGAAGCTGCCATTGTACAACAAGTTGTTGTCACACACTCAACTAAGACAATGATTCAAATCAAGGAAGATCACTAAGGTACAAGTTTGGCTAACATCGCCCTAGGTGATAGGAAGTATGTTACCAACCATGTCTCTTCTATTCTTGCTTCTAATTATCCAACATAGTACCAAACAAAAGCTGCCAAGATGTTTCCTGTAGCCCCCAAACCGTCACCCTTAAATCCCCATAAAAAAGAAAGCCATGAATTTATATAGTACAAGGATCCCTTCTCCATAAAATGTCACACAACCATTACATCAAGCCCAAACTATATGGTTCTCTTAGAACTAAAATCCCAAATGAAATGGTGGTGAAAACACCCCAAGTAACATAGTACAATATCATCTCAAGGATCCTAGCAAATCTTAAATATTTCAAATCCCACATTTCTTTTTTTTCTCCTTCTCCAAATCGGTAGCTCCATGGCCCTCACATGTATCCTTAACATAGTACAACCTATGAGATTCAAAATAGGAAAAGTCTTGTCCATCCTTTCCAAATGCTACGGATACCTTGTGTTTCCCTATGAAGCATGATGGTAGCCATTCCATCAACTCAAAACCACTCTTCATAAGCTACAAGTACTCTCCTAAGAAGCCTACATGTTAATTCAACCAAGTCAATCTTCCTTGAACTAAAACCCAACCAATTTCTTCCATCCTAACCAGAAAACTCCCCCCCCCCAATTACTCCTTTTCATCAGCCTCAAATCCCTTATAAAAACCTCCCATTGTAGCTTTAAAAGTGCACCAACTTACACCTCCCTCACTTCCTTGTATCCTCGGTGAAGCGCTCTTAAAACTCAAGAGCTCCCCACCAAAAAACCCAGCAGCAGCCATGAAGCTAGGAAGCTCACGCCCAACAGCTAGTTGCTCAAGCCATGCATACGTAAAATCCACGCCAATCTCAACTAAATGAACTAAAAATGATGAGTTTGAAATAATCAAAATAGATATAACATATGTTTTAAACTCTTATATTTTCCAAGTAAACCAACAAAAAGTAATAAAAGTTATCATTTTAAGAGGTCTCTAAACCCAAGTGATACATGTGTAGAAAGGTAGTCTCACAAACAAGAACATGCAACTAGACAACCCATGTGGTTGCAAATGTTCAAATATATGAATAAATGGGTACTTGTGTTTCAGACCTATACATATAGACAAGTATATACATTGACTCGAACAAGAGTATGCATATAGATAGATATGCGTGTGTTTGGAAATATGTATACATACCCACACGTATTTCAAATAAATGTGTATATACGTATGTGTGTGTATATATATAATTATACCTATGGATAAAATAATGAAAGAATGACAAACTTCATCTAGACAAACCATAAATGGAATAACAAGGATTAGGAAGATACAAACTAAAATGATGGTACAAAGAGTTATGAACAAAAACGATGATATTAATGGGAGAAAAATGCATATGAGAGATAACTAGGAAATTCCAAATCTCAACTAATGAGGAAGATAAAATAAACAAACATGACATGTTGTAACAAAAGGGTAACATCGGTTAGACTAGTAATATTAAAGGATAGTACTAAAAGCTGAAACTAACCAACAGTTATATCAAATATGAGATTGATGAATAATCCATTGACCTCTATCGACCTACCGTATTGTAGGGCTCGAATAGGTGACACTCATCAATTCAAGAATCAAGAAATCACTTACAACTCTACTACAGTGAGTTTTGTAGCTCCTTTTACTGTTTTTATTTGCCAAATTTGGGGGTTATGCATGTTACCATACTCTATTTGATTCAATAAATTGTTCATTTAATATTGCACATTATGATGAGGTATATTACATAAGACAAGAATTTATAACACTAAATCCCTAATCCTTACACAACCATTTAACTTATGGCTATGAGCCGATGGATTAATATAAGTTAGCACTAACGGGGTTTGACAAACCTCCATTCATGGTTTGGTAGCGCCAACCATAACTACATTGTTAAATGAATGGTATATTTCCACTAAAAAGTAATATTAGTGATAAGACATTACACAGGGTATACAAGAAGTCAATAGGTATGGTTGTGGAATTGTGTTAATTTGTCACACCCCCCGCCAAGGGTCGTGATGTGTCGGACCATTCTCAGCCAATCATATACAACGGAAGACTTACGTTGACCATGAAATGCGAATAAATTTGAAATTTATGAAACATTGTAATATTTTCACAATGAATAGTGCTTACGGTGAAGAAATTACAAAATAATTATAAAACTTAAATTCGGTGTTTAAGCAAGGTCCATTGCCTTAGCACGCGGGTGTGGTTTAATATTCCAGTCTTCTATATCTAGTTAGCATCCTTCATGTATTCCTTGACTTTCATAATCCTGTGTTACCTGTATCACGAGCTAAAACATGTCAACTACATATGTAGTTGTGAGTCATGGCCAATGACACTAAAAAAATAATTTAATGAAGTTTGTGTGTGCAAGAAAACTGGTTGACAAATCAAGTCTCACAACGCCAAGTATCCGTCTGTCGACGATCCTAACGCAGTGTTTGATAACATATACACTACTCTAGAGCCACTGGTGCAGATACAGTGTTGAATGACACACATGGGGTCAACTGTAGTGCTACACCAAATCCCTTAATGTGACGTCAATTGCAACAACTCCACCGTAGTGACAGTTGTTCGGCAATCCCTTATCCCCGTAGGGACTGGCCCGTAGGTCAGAGTCGAACATTCGACCCCATCGTGAATCATGTTCATTATCCCTTATCCTTATCATTAGCTTCTAGAGCAAGGTACCTCCAATTCGCACGGATCCGTTTGAACGCGTATATGCCCCGAGGTAGTTGTAAGTGGGTCTTACGGTTACACCAGCTCACCCCTTCCCCCTACCTTGATGATTTTCCTCTGACCAACATCCATAACCGGACGTACCTAAGTCTATGCAATGCTAGCTAAGAGGTACATTTTATCTTACAGCAACACATATAAAAATCCTTTAAATAAAAAATTCTTTTAAAAAAAAGCTCGAATACATTCCTAAAACATTTAAGTAAAAAGGGGAGGTCAAGACTCACCTGAGTTATTTGACCGAGTTGATAATCCTGAAATAGTAAGTTCACCAAGTCATGGTGAGTAAAGCTAGTCATGCACGTACAAACCTATTATATGTAAATATTCTAAGTCAACACGTGAGTTTAGGAAGTGATCTCACAACCTAGTCCTTAATCATGGTCCTTAAGACATATTACCAAATTAGTAACTTAGTAATAGTCATAGTCGTAGCATGGGAAGGCTTTTATTATTTTTAGTGAACTTGTTAATTAATCATATTTTCAACCTTTAAAACCTTTTTTACAAGTCCCTTCAATCATTTTGAAAAATCCTTAAATATACATACATACATACATACATACATACATACATACATACATACATACATACATCTAAGAAATTATCCATCTTACTATGCTTAAACCTTATTTGAGGATGTTTAGGTTATAACAACATACTTTTAACTCTACCAAAAATCGGACAGATTTTCCTTGTTTTTAGTTAAATCCAGACAGTTCAATTTGTTTATTTTATAACCAAATCCAAAATAATCAACTTTAAACAATTTTTATTCATCCTCAAACATAGCACATATAATCAACTAATAATAATTAACATTCTAACTAAACTATACCTATTGGTTCTCGTACACGAACTCGTTCGTTTTCACCGGTTGAGATAACCGATCGGTTTCTTCAACTCGATTTCGCATCTCGAACCTTCCCGTCCTCATCGAATCTGATTTTAACCGCTGTTGACCGAGTTGGACCAGCTTTGAGTCTTGTTTACTAGCTTGGAACTCAACTCATTGGTGAGTTTTCTCTCAACAACATACGAATAGCTCGAAACTAGACCAAATGAACTCCGATTCAGGAGATTTAGGTGTCCATGGCTTCGTCTCATCGAGCTATACATTATGCAAAAGTTGCCGTCACCGGCCACCATCACTATAGTCGCCGGAAAACCTAGCAGTTCATCGGAATATTCCTAGCAGCACTGTTTCGTTCGGGGCTATAAAAAATCAACTTCCAGACCTCCGAATCAAAACTCCAATGGTGAAAAGCTTGTTTTATGCGTTAAGAAGCTTCTGTGAAAATTTGGTAGCGATCCAACAGTTAAATCCTTGGGGATCGTCTGATCTTTGAGGCTGCATTTGTTGAACTAAATTCCGACATGTAGGCTTCGAGACCTGAAATCACACATCTATAAGAATCCGATTGCAATTTCCTCCTGACACATTAATGATATGAAAGTTCAGAAGAACATATCCAAAAATGAGCACATTCCAACTGTTAGATCGACGGAGATCATCTGTTCTTCGGGATTGGTTTAACAAAAACAAAAACCCATTTTTTATAAAAACGTTTCAGTCACGTTTTTGACCAAAAAGATGACTTTAAGAGATGATTTAAGGGAAACTGAGCTTACCATGATGTTCGTAGCGTCGAGAAATGGTAGGAGGGTAGAAATCCGACTTCGTCCGTCGCCAGACCGCCGGGAAGTCGCCGGATTCCGGCCATCTCTCTTATCTCTCTCAAAACACACCTTTATGTGTGTGTGTTTTGTTTTTGAAAGAATGAATAAATGGGGGTGGTATGCTAGTATATATAGCCTGATTATTTAAAGCATTTGAATCGCATCACTAACACGTTTCGTGTCACAAAAACTTGTCGCGAAAATAGTTTTGAGACCAGGATGCTATGAGGATATTAAGGATATTCTCCGAATATTTATTTCGTCAGATATTGTATATCTGGCGAATAAACTATTCATAACGCATTAACGTCGCGTATTTGACGTGCTTAACTGTTTAAAATATTTTTGCGTCTCGAATGTCATTCTTAACTTTCTAATATTAATATATTATTAATATTTATAAATGAATATTTACTGGATACATTCATCTCAGTTCACACATCAGTATGTTTAAACCATTAAAACTAGTTAATGAAATTTTATCGTTTCCGCATACGTACTTTGTGTTTAAGTATATGAATAGACATTTTGATCATATATTAAGTATCTATTGTCATAAATACTTATTTTTCGCATGTGCGTTAATAATGGATTATCTGACGTGTTAATTAGTAAATTGTTTGTATTCATTAACAACCACTAATAGAATATGTAATGACTTATTAAACAAAGTTTGTTAATTTATTTGGGCTTAAGTTATATAAAATGGCATTATCTGGGCCTGAATCCTTAATGAACCTTACCAAGCTTGGTTACTCAGATATCTGAACAAACAATCAGTTATCAAATTGTTGCGGATGTTACATTTTCACCACCTTATGGGAAATCTGTCCTCTAAATTAAATGTCACTCGCTTGGAAGGAAATTTCCGTTTCTTTAGTGATTCAGAGCCCTTTTAGATACATTCTTGGGAATGATGAAAATCAAACAATCAATACCATAACTTGACATTTACATTACATGGATTAATCATATTGTGCACCTAGGAGCCAGTTAGAAGTAGAACCATCTTATTTTATTCGCTCTCAAATTCTCAATAGCCATGCTATAATCTTCTTAGGGTGATTCTTTCGTCAACGAATGCTCTTATTACACATATAGTATCTAAAAAAGAGAACCACATATGTAGCATTTACATTAAGAATTTCTAGTACTATATACGTCATTCTTTTGATCCTTTGTAGGAAATACCCGTAAAGAAGAAATTGCAAAAAAAAAACTAGGAGGTGAAATGAAAGGTGCGCGAGACTTAAAATCTCGTGCTAACGAGCGTGGAGGTTCGAGTCTACTTCAAGGCATAATATTGAGAATGTTCATTGAATGACGATACTTTACTTGTAGATGCTTCTCCATTTCTCAAAAGAATTGTATGGGATGATACACAATAACAATCCTTTTTTTTTTTTGTTTTGATTTAAAGATTGAATAATACCTAAGAGCATATTTATCCCTTTCTTTTATCATTTAAAAGGATTTGTTTTTGTTGTTTTTATTTAAGATGGAGGCAATACATATTTACACCTATTCTTGATGTCTGTATTATTCCTTTATGATTAAGGTTCATATATCATAATAGTCAACATCATCCTACTTCAAAGTGACAATCCACGAAGGGATTTATAACATTTGTCCACTATAAGTCTTAACTTAGGGGCTGTTTGGTTGGTCTGAATCATTAAGTGATGAATAATTAAGAGGTCTGAATGATTAAGAGGGTCTGAATGGTTAAGAGGTCTGAATGTTTGGTTGCACCTCTGAATGGCCTCTGAATGGTTCAGCATGGTATTGGTGCTGAATGGTTAAGTGCTGAATTGAATCATTAAGAGGCAACTAAATTTAAACCAAACGCGCTGAATGGTTAAGTGCTGAATGGTTAAGTGCTGAATGACTCCATTAAGAGGTAAACAAACAACCCCTTATTCCTCAATGAGGAGTAGAGTAAGTTAATAATGAATTATCTGACTTGTTAATCAGTAAATTATTCGTATTCATTAACATCCACTAATAGAATACATAATGACTTATTAAACAAAGTCAGTTAATTTATATAGGCTTAAGTTACATAAAATTGTCTTATCTAGGCCTGAATCCTTAATGAACCTTAACAAGCTTGATTACTCAGATATTTGAACAAACAATCAGTTATCGAATTGTTGCGGATGTTACATAATTGCTTCAAGACCTTGTGTTTATATTGTGAACAATATTTATTTCAACTAATTTATCGAGTCTTAAAACCTACGAACTCGTCAACAATTTCGTTGACTTTTAAATTAACATGCATTTCAGGAAATTAGCAGGTAGAGACTACCAGGATGGATAGTCATGTACTTTCGAAATACAATTGAAGATTTTGTCATATTTCCTAGCTAGAGATAGGCTATATTTTTGAATCTTTTGTATTGTATTTAAGACGAAAATTATTTTGGTGGACATGTCTTGTAACATCCTAGGCAAATCCCACAACGGTCATGAACATGAGAGATTCCTGACTCATAAGTAACGATCCGCCTCTTACATCACCAACGCGTTTTCGGCTTAGCTGGCTTTGGAGCACATGAAAACTCCACAGTTAAGCGTGCTCGTGTTGCGGCTATCCAGGGATGGGTGACCTCCCTGGGAAGTTTTTACCCGGGCAACCGAAGGCAAAACCGTGAGCTTTGAGTGAGCAAAGCGGATAATATTGGTGGCAGACGGGGCCGGATATTACATTTTGGTATCAGAGACACTCCTGTTTTACACGGGATGTTGGGGCAAACCTCATCGAGGACGATGCGTCCCTAAGGGGGTGTATGTAACATCCTAGGCAAATCCCACATGTCCTTAAGGGGGTGTATGTAACATCCTAGGCAAATCCCACATCAGCCGTGAACAAGAGAGATTCCTAGCTCATAAGTAACGATCCGGCTCTTACATCACCAACGCGTTTTCAGCTTACCCGGCTGTGGAGAACATGAAAACTCCACAGTTAAGTGTGCATAGGTTGCAGCAATCAAGGGATGAGTGATCTCCCTAGGAAGTTTTCACCCAAGCAACCGAAGGCAAAACCATGAGCTCCGAGTGAGCAAAACGGACAATATTGGTGGCAGACGGGGCCATATGTTACATGTCTCAAAATTATTAATGCATGATTTAGAATCCTCTTTATACACCATGTGTTCAGATAAAAAATTTCGTTACATCCTTGCGATTTCGTCGTTAGCGAGGGGGTGACATTTTGACTAAACTTAAAGATTGTTAGGCACCGGTTATTTCTAATAATTTTTTTATTCTATCTATTCGTTTAAACGAAAGCTAAAAATTTTGAACACTTATTTATACTCTTATACTATCGAATAATCATATTTTATAAACTAAACTATTTTAATTATTAGACGACACATTATAATTCAGCTAACCGTTTCTATTATTATATTTTTGAGTAATAATATTTTAATAATAAACATGAGTATTTTATTTATATCCTCAAAACATGATGTTTCAGATAGGGTTTAAAGGTTTTACCTTTACAATCGGGTTTTTACATGATACAAATCCTATATAAAATGATTAGATTTGTGAGATTTATGAGGAAAAAATGTAGGGTTCACATGTGACATTTCTTTAATTTTTTAAAAAGAGAATTTTGGTCATTTAGTTTAATTCTTTAGGTTATCGTGTACTCTGTCTCCGTCGTTGTGTAATATTTGTACGTTAAAAAAGAATAATATCGTATGTAAAAGTTATAAACGTTTAAAAAATGTAGAAAAAAATTGGTCATGACTAAATTATCTACGAACAACTTTTCTCTCTAAACTTTAGAAATTTCTCTCAAAATTTAATCTCATATATCTAATAGTCAATGATCTTCCTACAATTTTGTAGGATAACAAGTATGTGTAATTAGATCTAACCCATAAATATTGAAAGGTAGGATTTTGTTATTAATTTATAAAATTTAAAAAATGTTAATTCCCAGCAAGTTAGTAGAAATGAAACACCAAAATATAACATATTACAATCCAGAATGAAATTTGAAATTGCACCAATCTACCCAATCTAGGTTATTATTTTTCATTTTGTTTTTTATCCAATTAAAAACATTTGCCTTCATCTCCTGTAATAAATACTCTGGTTTTGACGTTTAATTAAAGAAAATTTTATTAAAAAAAATAGCTGAAATCACACCAACCTTCTAAATTAAATGTTAGCGTGCTTTTTCTTAAATACTCTGATCTCTTAAATATTAAACTAGCTATAAATCATAATTACCAATGATCCTTAGCTTAAGTGATTGAGGAGAGGTACCATGTGACTTCAATATTAGGAAGGTCACGGGTCCAAGTTCTGAAATTGACAAAATATGGGTTACATGCTGGGCTAAGGGGTTTTCTCTCACCTATGGTGAGTTTCCTTCTATTAGGTGTGAATATGATCGGGTGGGTCTATGACCCGTCAATGATCCAAATTGCCGTTAAAAAAAAGCTATAAATCATAATAATAAATGTTCACTCATAACTCGTCAACATAGTTAATTTAAATATATTGTTTATTAATTATATTTATTATTTCGATACATATAAAATAAGTTAGTTAATAAATTTAATTGTGAATCCCAATAAAAAACAATTAATAGACGTTACTGGAAACTAATTTATTGAAAGTGTCTTATAAACAGACCAAAAAAACTAAAAGATACAAAGTTATAATTTCAGCCCCGCAAATTACTCATCGATAAATTCCACACGTCAAACAGAGACAAAATCAGCCATAAAAGCAAAAGATACCATTACGGCATTTACACATGTGAACTCACAATATTTATTTATATTAATTTAATTTATTATCGAGTTATTTCCTTAATATCTACGAATTAAATACATAATAAATATAAAAAAAAAACTAGAAATCATATATTTTTTATAGTAGTGTAACTAATCTATCTATTATAATAAATAAAGGTTTATATGTGACACATATCACGTTCTTATATATAGCATCTTAAATTCGTTTTTTTGACTTTCTCTCTCATTAAATACATCACATATTAAATATATTTTTTTACATTTCTAAATTATTAAAGGATTTTTTAAGACAATAAAAAATATATATTAATATTAAAAAATACACTTTTTTGAAAAACCAAATTTTTATAAAAAATGAAATAGTCAAAACCATTTTTTAAAACAAAATGTTCAAGAAAACAAATTTTGAAAAAAAAATATTGTTTAAAGAAATGATATCATTATTCTATTACTTAAAATATTAAATTATATGAAATTTAATCATCTTTATACTAAAAATTCGCCTTATATTTCTAAATTTTATTCGTGACTATTTATTATTTTTGTATTTAACTCGTGTAATACACGGGGTACATAAACTAGTTATCAAAATATTTACAAAATTTAACCTATACCTTGGTAAGCAAGAAAATCAGCTAAAATACAAGTCGACGTTAGCCATGCACAACTTATAAGGCGAAAAAAAACGTATCTAGTGCTTGACTTAATTAGCTTTATGCAAGGTTCACTCCCGCTTTAATTTCCTAAAAGCAAGCATCCCAAAGAGTAGCACCTGGTGCTTGATTTAGTGTCTGGTGGCTGGTGCCTGGTGCCTGACTTAACTAGCTGATGTCCTTGGTAAGCAAGAACATCAGCTAAAACACTTAACTCTCACTTTACGCAAGATTAAATCGAAATTTTGGATTTAATTTCTCAAAAACAAGCATCTGGTGCTTAACTTAATGCCTGGTGCTTGGCTTAGCTAGCTGATATCTTTGGTAAGCAAGAACATCAACTAAAACACTTAACCCCGGCTTTATGCAAAGTAAAATCGAAATTTGTATTTAATTTCCCAAAAATATAATCAAATAAAAAATAAATTTAATTTACAAACTGGAATCAAAAACAGAAACTTGTATGCTAGCTTTCTTTACCATTTTGCAGACTGGACATGAGTGAAGAAAAACATCACATGATTCACATGCACACAGATGTCTGCAAGGAAGCATCACTACACATGAATCTTCATTAAAACAACTTTTGCAAACCACCATCATCATCTTCTTCATGTTTTCACCATTTTCATGGCAGCAAGATCCTTCATCTTCTGCATCTTTTTTCAGATTTTGATCACTCATCAGCTGTTGGATTGTGTTGTTTAAATTCATCACCAATGCTTCAGTTTCTGTGGCAGCCATCTGCCATTTTTGTCGCTCGATATCGGTTCTGCTCAAGAACTCTTCCAGCTCGATTCTTCTTTTTGTTGCTCGTTTGATCTCCTCGTCTTTTTGTCTCAGTAATAATTCAGATTTTGATTCATAGTTCTTCAAGATTGTTAAAGATTGTTGCTTTCTGTGTGCTTGTAAAGCTAATCTCAATCGTTCATTCTGACAAAAAATAAAAAATAAAAATTGTTTGAAAGTTGATCAATAATCGAAGATGACAGCAGCAATTAAATCCATGATAATTGATCAAAAACAAAATTTCTGTACTTTTATGTATTTAAAATACATACATACATATATATAATCAACACAAGAAAATAATCTTTTTTAATTAGGAATTTAATACAAAATCGAAATTAGTAACTGCTTATTTTTTTATTTTTAACAGAATAAATCTATATTTTCTGAAAATACAAGTGCATGCATACCCACAAAAAATAAAAAAGAATTTCAATATGGTAATTGGCTTGTACCATGAAGAAACATATTTGATTTCATACAATGATCTGAAAAATAAATTTGTAAAATTTTTGTTAGTAAATTTGAGATGGTTAATTACCTGTAACCTGATGAACCCTTCAATTTCTTGATTTTGTTTTTGAATATTCGCCATCACAGATGAAGAATCTACCGATATCGGTTTGTTAAACACGTTGTGCAAACATGAATCTTGATTTTCATGAGGTGGTCGTGATTGTTGATATTGCTGTTGTTGAAGGTTAAAAAGATAGAAATCATTGAAACAACAACCGTTTTCAATCAAATCGGGGGACGTATTCGCATCACCGCCACCGCCATTGTCGTTGATGAACGGGAACGTAAGGTTCTCTGGATATAACCTGGCTTGAATCGCCATTAAAGACCACCGTTTGTTGGATGAAAAATGAAAAATTAGATGTGTTTGTATAGAGAGATGGAGATTCTTTTTCTTTTGTATTGTGATGGTGTTTTTGGTTGGTGTAGGGTGGCCTCTAGTTATCACCAAAAAAAGACAAAGGGTGGTAGAGGTGGTGGGGTTGATATATATATATATATATATATATATATATATATATATATATATAATTCATTTTTGCATCATTGGAAACGGCTTGTTGAACCTTAAAACCCAAACCTTAAATCATAAACAATAAACCTTAATACTAAAACCAAAACTTTAAAAACAAATATTTAACATAAAGATAAAACTTAAAAGCTATAAATCAAGCCCTAAAACCTAAAATCTAAATCTAATTGTTAAAGCGAAAACTTTAAAGCTAATATTGTAGGGTTCGATAAGACGGTTTCAATGTCATTGAACTGAGTTCAATTGGAGTTCGTTTGAGTCGATTTAGGAGATTTTAAATATCATTCTTAGCCTTCTTAGGCAAAATATATTTTTTATTTGATCTTTCCTCTATATATATCTATATAGGATTGTGATCAAATAATAACTCACTCTTAAAGCAATAACCCAGATAACTTTGTCAAGACTAAGCCAAATCTTTGATTATTTTTAAACATTATTGTAACACATTTAAAACACTATGTTCTTTTATAAATTTGCGAAAATTCATCACAGTTTGAGAGTTTACATCGTTGTAAGTTTTGGGCATAAAACAATTACAGTGCTATAAATCAAAAACTTACAACGATAATATCTTTTAAACGGTGATGAATTTTCACAAACTCATAAAAAAACATAGTGTTCTAAATATGTTACAATATGATGTTAAAAAAATCCACTATTTGGCTTTATTTTGGCAAAGTTATCTGGGTTATTGTTTTAAAAGTGAGTTATTATTTGAACACTTCCCTATATAGGTAGTATTCGAATAATAACACACTCTTAAATCATTAACCGAAAAAACTTTGTCAAGATGAACCAAAATATTGGATTTTTTTTGACCATCATTGTAAGACATATACAACATTTTCTTCTTTTATTAGTTTGCGAAAATTAATCACCGTTTAAGACATAACACTGTTGTAAATTTTTAACTTACAACACTGTAACTGTTTTAAACCTAAAACTTACAACGATGTTACGTCTTAAACGGTGATTAATTTTTCACAAACTCATAAAAGAAGAAAATGTTGTAGATGTGTTACAATTATGTGAAAAAAATTAAGATTTGGTTGGCAAAATTACTTGGGTTAATGCTTTAAGAGTAAGTTATTATATGCTCACGACCCTATATATATAGGGTGTGGTTCCTTTGTTAACACATGTTTATTTCGTTAACAGAATAATTACATTTTATTACTTTAAGGTCCACATTAAAAAAATAAATTTAAAGGTATATGTTTTTTCTTTTTTTCTTTTATTACATTAATTAAAAAGGAGAGAAAAGTTACATCTTTAGATTTACTTTAATATGGGCCCCAAAGTAATAAGATTTATTTATTCTGTTAACGCAATAAGAACTGGTTAACGATTGATCATTCCCCTATATATATATATATATGATCATATACAAATAGAGAGTTTTGCAAAATTGATAGGAACCAATGATGTGTTGACACATATATTATTATTTAATTACAAGAGTAAGGTTATTTTACAAAGTGATTGTTTTGTAAAAAGTATAAAAAAAGTGTTATTATAAATAACAAAGTGCTATTATAATATTAACACAGTCCTATTATAATATTTAACAGTTCCTTGTCAATAGTAGCACAATGCTATTTATAATATCACTTTCTTTTTACACTTTTTACAAAAATCTCATTTTGTATCTGAACTTATATATATGAGAATAATTTAGTAAATTTAAATATAATGTAAATTTAAGAATTTCTAAATTGTATCAAGATTGTTAATCTATAGTTCAGATCATTTCTCAAAATTTTTATAAAACTAACATCATGTATGCATCAAATTATCACACAAGTATAAATTGTTTTTGTGGGATAATTTAATGCATGTTTCGTATATTTCGCAAACAAACAATTTATTGTATAATAAATCAACCCTATATATATAATTAAATATAAAGATTATTTATAAAAAAATATTGATGGCTAGTAGTGATTAATTTGTTCGCAAAATTGTAATAAATACTAACTTAAATATGTCTAGAAGAATTTCATGTTTGACTATTTATTTAAATCCAAATTAAATAATAGTTTACATATATTAACAACTTTTGAATTTTCAATATATTTCTCACATGCATTATTTTTTAAGGCAATTATTATTATTATCTAAAGTCTATGTCATTCGTAATTTAATTGTTCTATAATTTTCTTTGATTTTGTCAACCAATTGACACCAATCTTGCTATTTTTATTTTAAAAATAAAAATTTCCATTACTTAATAAAAGGTTGATGCATTATAGATTACACACTATATTTAACCTTGTCACAACCTTGCACCCAACTTTCTACTTTTTTATAATGTGACTCGTAACTGCAACGATGTGTCCAATTTATTTCCAAGTAGATCAAATTCTATGCATTTTTTTCGTTCAAATGAGTTTTATTAAATAATTCTTAAATGACTATTTGATTTATTAATAACTTAATAAGTAAGAGGCATGTTCAATTTTTCAGACTATGTTTAAAGTTTAACGGTTAAAAAGTTGACTGATTCACATGTGTATTTTAGTGAAAAAACAATTTCAGCTTTTGACCGATTCAGAGTTAACCTTTTAGCGAAATCATTAAACAACCCTTAACTTTGTTTTTTTGAACGACCAAATAATCAACTACCGAGTAATACGTGCGTGGCCTCCAATGGCTAAAGGATTACCAAGCTGGCCCCTAGCCCAGACAGAGGGATCCCCTAGCCCACCAGACACTAATTCCCAGGAAAAATTCGACCTAAACACCCGCACAAAGGCACGGCGGTGGAAGGCCAGTAAAATGAGGTGAGATTATGGATCAAACCCAGATCATGTGTCTCTCTATCACTTCATCAATACCTGCATATTACCACTAGGGTAAGAGAGTGTTGATTAAACAATCCTTAACTTTAATATATTGATATCAAACTCTCGCAAAATACTTTAATTTCTCCAAAAATTCACACACACCCTTTATATAAATCAAATAATCTATCAAATTTATATGATTTTTTTAATTAAAATAATTATTTAATTTTGTCTATCTTTATTATCGTGAGACCGCATTTCTTTATTTAAGGGGGTAGGGGAGTGGGGACGCGTGTGGATTTAATCAAAGGGGAGTATACATGCAGATTTCGTGATGGCGTCTTTAATCTCATAAGGTGGGTTTTAATGATTTAATAAATTCAAAAGGGTGATGGAGATGTCATCCTTTAATTTTCTTTATTTTTATTATTTATATATGGAATAAGCAAAAGAATTAGAAAAAAATAAACAAAAAAACAAAAAACAAAACACTCATTTTCTTTCTTTTCTTTTTCTATCCATGATGGTGAAATTCAAGACCGGTGTGAATGTGTGATCATTTGTTTTTTTTTTATTTGATACCATCTATAATTTTTAAATTAATAGGCAAGATAATATATATGAGTTAAATGAAATAAAATAAAGCATATTACACTCATATAATTAGTTACATATAATTATCTTGAATTATTACAAGAAAAACTAGCCGATAATTATTCGTGTAAAACTAAATACTAGATTATATAAAAAACATTAGTCTAAACAAAACTCACCAACCTAACACAACTTACTCTGCTATGTGATCAACATTGGTCTAACAGTAAGAATGATAATAGGTCAGGTTCAGGTAGAATATTGTTAATCCCAGCTTCATACCTGATTTATAAAAATGTGTTCCACACCAAACTATTATCCGTCGTATATATATCAGATATTTATCTATCAGGCATCAAGCATACCAACAAGTATCGGATATACTCATTAGTTTACTAAAAACTACTTTTTCGAATGTTCTAAATACCTTTGTAAGATAATAATACTATATAACGTTATTGTTTAATTACAACAATAAATTAGAATCCATAAATTATATATATATATATATATATAACATCAACACCATAAAACATAAACCAAAAATGTAAATTATAAATCCCAAAAATGTTATCATAAACTGTTGTTTTAAAATAAAAACTGCAACTACATATTCAAAACAATAAGACTAGGCTTTAATAATAAAATTGCTACTTTTTTCATGTCTAAATAATATGATAAAAGTTATAGCTGAGATTTTGTTTATTTCATCTGGCCTTGGGAGAGGAGTTATGCATTTCATATGAGATTATTGGAATTATGTTGTAGAAAAGAAAATTAAAAATATTACGGGTATTATTTCAGATAATCGGGTCGGATATCGTGCCAAGTATTTTCTTAATCCCATACATCCACGCGAACATGAAAAAGAACCTATTTTGTTTCCATACCCTAATATTCGGGCTCCTATATACCTTGTCCGAAAGCTTCTTATTTCTTGTGAGAGACAAAGTAATGTTAATATTATGTATAACCTAACAAAGTAAATCAATGAATACCCTCTAAAAAATAAAATAAAAATAAAATTCAGTTTGAAAGTTTGATATTTGTACTTTTTACAATATGTTCCTTAACTACTACTTGAAACAACCAAATATACCTGTCATATAAACCTTATAACTACTATATCATTATTATAAGATAGGGATACTGAATAACATCTATTTGGAATAATCATAGAAAAAACAATTTACTTGCTCTCATCTTAGAGTTGGGACACGAGATATGCACTAGTGTCAAGTTTAGTTGTAATATATGTTGATGGATCCTTTGCAAGTGTATGTTGGGTTTACAAATTATATTGATTTGATGTAACAACTAACAGATATATGATGTATGTTTTGTTTTATTCTTTTTTATTTATTTATTTATTTTTTATTTTTTTTTTTTGGGGGGGGGGGGGGGGGGTGTTGGGTTTGCACAAATAACTGACAACATGACACTGATCCAAGGCTTGAATAAAGGACTGAAGATTCGAGATCCAACAAGTGACGAGACTTGCCACTGATTACAAGCAACTGTTACATGGCTCTTATAAGTTGTTCCATACTAATGTCTCCAACCTTAGAATGCTAGTTACTAGAGATGAATTGGTTCAGCATTAGTCTTGTGACTTTTCTAATTTGAAGTTATGAATTGAAGTCTCGTCTAAAACAAATTTTACTTTAGGCTGATACATGTAGTTTTTCTACTTGTACGTTTCCTCTTGACGGATGGGGTCAGGTCATTATGTTCTGTTTTTTGAACAAAAGGGTGATCTATTTTCAGGTGATCTCAGATGACTAGCCGTTTCTTGTTCAAAAAAAAACTAAGAGCAAGTAAAAAAGGTGATTTATTTGTCATGTTAAAAAAAGACAATGAGGTACACTAAATTTCATATTCAATGATAAAATAAAAATATGATACATTTAAAGTTGTCTATTTTTTAAAATAATACAAAACAACTTACAAGGATACTTTCTAAATACCTTTTTCTTTATAAAATAAATTCAATTATAGTTTAAATTCTTATCACCATTCCAACTACACAAATCAACGTCAAGTATTTTGTTAACAAGTTATTAAAATTAACAACGTAGTTTTTTAAATGAGCTAATATTGAATTTGATTTTAAATTGGGATTAAATTATTAGTTGAGACTTTTCAACGTTGTTTTATACTTAGAAATTAAAAGTAAACCAGGGACGATTACAGAATTTTATGAGAAATAATTGGAATTTTAACACATATATACTAGTATACTCATATTGTTTTTAAGGTAAACCGCTGCCTCGTCCCTTAAAGTGTGTACGCCCCAGGTGCCATTTATGTATCTACGTGATTAGCAAATAACTAATTATATCTAGGCCTGTAAACGAACCGAACAGTTCATGAACTGTTCGTGAACTGTTCGGTAAGAAGTTCGTTTATGTTTGTTTATTTAACAAATAAACGAACACGAACATAAAATTTGTGTTCGTTTAATTAAATGAACGAACATGAACACACATTGTGTTTGTTTATTTATGTTCATGAACAGTTGGTTATGTTCGTTTATTTGTGTTCGTTAATGTTCGTTTATGTTCGTTAACTATGTAATGTTAGTTTTTGTTCGGTTAACTGGCTAATTTACGGATGATATGCATTTACATTTAAGAGATTTGTCGTTTGTGCTCGTTTATACTTGTTCAATTGTGTTCGTTATGTTTGTTCAATAGTGTTCATGTTCGTTTATGATTTTTCAATGGTATTAAAAAAATTTCCGTTTATGCTTGTTCGTTTATTTTAGTTCGTTTGTGTTCATTTATGTTCATGAACAGTTCATTTAATTTATTAATGAACGAACACAAATGAACACGAACATATTCATTTTCTTAATAAACGAACACGAACACAAAATTCATGTTTTTTAATGTGTTCGTGTTCGTGTTCGGTTAAGTTTAAATGAACAAACATGAACATGCCTGTGCTCGTGTTCGTTCGGTTCGTTTACAGGCCTAATTATATCAATCAAGATGATTGTCAATTGTTCTCTTAGAACGGATGATGTATTCATTGGTTGTTTATCTTCAGTTGTTGTATACTTGTATATGGATCCTGATTCTATAATATAAATATGCAATGTTCTTCACAACTGGACTATACGTTTTTTTTTGTGTCTTCTAGACATAGGTCTTGATTTTGGAATCTTAAGTATGTGGTCTCAACCATTTACAATTAAGCTAACCATATTATTAGTCACTATCATTTATTTGATGTAAGTAAATGTAGATGTTAATAGGTTAAGAGACTATTGTTGATTTTTCCTTTTGATGTCCTAACAAAAAAAAGTATACATGGAATAATCGATACATCAAACATTCTAACTCATCCTCAATAAGAAATTTTCTGATCATTAACACCATTACTTCTCTAACAATTCTTCATCAACAAAAGACATCATAACTGGAATCATGGCATCATCATCTTCTAAATCATTGATTCCTACAAGTAAGTTTTACTAATTTGATGTTTATGTTTATATTGTAATTGATTAGATATAATTAGGGTCTTAAATTTAACTCATAATTGATGATGTAATCACAACACTTGAGTCTATAAGAACACCTAAATGGCAAAATCATCTATGGGGATAATGGTTGAAAATTCATGCATGAATAGTTTTATTTGGTATAGATACTTCTATATAATTAACTTTTGATACATAGTCATACTTATATAAGATTTACGGAAAATCATTATAGCATACTCAGTTTCATAATCAAGCTATACTCCGACTGTGAGGGAGTGTTAGAGAATATATTGCTTAGGCTTATTACATATATATTAAAAAAAAACCCAAAGTTATGAATAGTGTTTAAATATATTAAATGTTTGGATCATGGTGACAATTCTTGTTTTTGCGTCTATGTTTTGATATTTAGAATCATGTTTGGATTTTGATATATACTTAAAATCATGATGGGATCCCTAATGCAATGCGCATGGCTAATCTGCTAGTTATATTAATCTTTACCTTACTTATGAGTAGGATTGTGAATGAACCGAACGCTTAGTGAACAGCTCGTTGACTGTTCAGCGGAAAGTTCGTTTATGTTCTTTCGTCTAATAAATGAACGAACAAAAACAAGAAATTTCGTTCATTAATTAAGTTAAATGGAGGAACATAAACATATGTTATGTTCGTTTATTTGTGTTCATGAACGTTTGGTAATCTGTTCGTGAACGTTCGTTTATGTTCACTTATCCCTAATGCTTGAGATTAAGAATGTTGATTTTTATTGTTTAATAGTATGTGTTCGTTTGCGTTCATGAACAAGTTCAATTCCTTAATAAATGAATACAGGCAAGAATTTTCGTTCGGTTAGCGTTCGTTCATTAACCGTTCGTGAAAAACTAAGTTAACTTAAAAGTTAAATAAACAAACACGAACAAAGGCTCACCCGTGTTCGTCTGATTCGTTTACAGTCCTATAAATTTATGAGACAATCTGATTATGTTTTCTTTGTAATTTTAGCATTGCATTCATAGTTTTCAACAACCAGCATTAAAAATTTAATTTACAAAAATAGAAAAAAGGCCTAACAAAAGAATAGGGCTATTCAAAAAGCTCGTGACTCGAGGTTCGATCAAAAAAGATCAAGAGTTGCTCGAAAAAACTCGAGAGTTGCTCGAAAAAAACTCGACTTGAAAAAAACTCGGTTCAAAAAGGGCTCGGCTCGAAAAAAGCTCGTTTAAAAAGAGCCGAGCCGGAGCTAGGGTTGATTTGTAATATATATATGCACGCATATATATTATATAAACACACAAACAAACAAACAAACAAACAAACATACATACATACATACATACATACATACATACATACATACATACATACATACATACATACATACATACATACATACATACATACATACATACATACATACATACATACATACATATCCGTGTGTGTGTAAAATAGAAGGAAGGGAAAAAAAATGAGCCGGCTCGATTCTTGGCTTGAGGCTCGAGACCTTTTACGAGCTCGAGCTCGGCCTGGCTCGGCTCGACTTAATTGCAGCCCTAAACAAGAAGCTTGAGTGCAGTATTATAGATAGTCTTTATACTAATAAATAAACAGAACAAGACACATTTTATAATATTTTCACAATAATTTTCCTTTTATTAATTTTATGTTATATAATACTCATATTAAAATAATAATTTTAAATTTTAAATATATTTTTATACATTTTTAAATTAAAAAGTTTTTTTAATACATTAAAAATATATTAATAATAAAAAACACACTTTTAGAAAACCAATTTATTATAAAATATGAAATTTTTAAAAACAAAATTTTGTAATAAAAATGTTTAAACAAACAAATTTTTGAAATTAAAATTTGCATTTAAAAATTGATATTGTTACCTTATATTATCTAAATTTTCATTCATTTATATTTATTACTTTTTTATTTAATCTGTATCTAGCATTACATCATGATTCTAATAATTGATGCTAACATTTGATATGTGATCACAACATTCATTATAAAACAAAAACATTTTCACCCAAATTTCGTTTATGTCATGCATGCATATGTCAAAGTTTATCACATTTAATTATGTCTTATATTATACAACTAGGTTAATATTCCGTGTATTGCACAGATTGTATAAAAAATATTATGTAGTAATTAATAAAAATTTTGTATTAAAAAAACTATTTCTTGGATATATAATTGAATTTAAGTTATTTTTTAACATTTCAATTTTAAAATTGTATTAAGAACTACTTTTTATATACAAATCTTGTTTTTTAAACTTTTGTTTTTTTAGAAAAATAATTTTTATATAATTTTTATTTTCAAATCTATTTTTTAATATAAGATTTGATTTATAATTTATCAAAAAATTATTATTAATATAAAAGTATATAACTAGAATCATTGGTTATTGTATTTAATTTAATTATTTAGTATGAAAAAGAATATATAAGCATTTAATATGTGAGATAATTAAATAACATGGTTAGATTGTGACACATGTCAAAAGTGGTTTAAAAATTTGACAAGTGTCATTAAGTGGTTTAAGAATTTGAAAAATGTCTTTGAGTTTGCTTGTTTATTATAGATTTACAGGTTGAAGATTATATTTTAGTTTTTACTAAATAATCATATAAACCGAATGATACTAGTTATACATTTTTATATTAGAAAACAATTTAAAAATAAAAGTTTACATACAAATTCCTTAAAAGCAAAAAAAAAAAAAAATGGAATTTTTAAAAGTTTTTGAAAGAAAATGTAAAAGAACAAATTTTTCAAAAACAAAATTTTTAAAAGATAAATATTATTTAATATGAATTTCTTAATTAGTCCGACTACTGTCTGGTTTGTCGGTTCAAGTTTTCAACTGAGGTCTGAGGTAGGTTCAAATCCATCAAACCAAACCGGTTTTATCACCGATTCCCGGTCTGATCTGCCGGACCGGTCCAGTCGCATAAATACTGATTTAAACAAAACCTTATAGAGTGTCATATATTAAATATTTAATTTCCATCATCTTCCTTGAATTAATAAATGATAGTCAATTTTCTTTTTCTACAAACAATCTTGAATTTCCTAACTTTTGGTTTAAAAGTGACATAGTGCATCCTGTTTTCTGAAAAACATAAAATAGTAATATTGCAGTTTGACCTAAAATAACGGGTCAAAATTCTTTTCATAGAAGATTGTAATTTCGTTTTTTAAGGAGAGACGCGTTCACCAAAAACTGATGCATTAATGGTTGATAACGGATTCATATAACATGGTACATGTATTTAAGAAAACCAAGATCTGATTTCCCAATTATAAAATAACGAACGTGGATTAAATATACCGTGTTTGACATATTCTTACAACACCTTATGACGTTTTGTTATAAACATGACGATTAATAAAATAAAGCTTACATAAAAAAATATACAGTTTTTGTTGTTGTTGTTGATAAATATTATAAAACTTATATATTTAATTTGATATAAAAAATTAAGATCATATTCAAACAGTACGGTTCATCGGTGCAAATGACGGGTTCAGATATAACTTTTTGAGTCTTCGGTTAATTTGAACAGAGGTTCAACTATGCTAACTGAACCGATTCTCGGTACAATCAGAAAACCAGTAAATTATCGGTTCGTTGTCCAATCGAGCCTCTATATTTGAGTCTTTATATAATTGTAGTATTCTTATAAAATGCGTATAACTATTATATATTTTGTCATTTTTAAAGAATTATAACATAAACCAAGCTTTTGATTCAGTGACTTTTTTTAAAAATCAATCTCTTTATATCATTGAGATATAAAGTAAGATTTGTTTCGTCTCACATATCAAATTTTACTGATTAATTAAACTTTACTACGCGCTATGGTTGTTTGTTATAACATAAATCAAGCACATTATTCTCTTTTGTTATATGTTTAAAAATAAAATAAATAAATTTTGATGTGTTGATATGTAATTATATACCTAATAACTCATACTTATATATAACTAGGTTAAATCTTGTGTATTGCGCATTTTGAATAAATAAAATGTAATATAATTTGTAATAAAAAAATTATGTTTATGAAAACACGTGAAGTGCATTTTTAAAGAAATAATTAATTTTTAAAATAATTTTTAACAGAAATTTAATTTTTTTAATGTAATTGATAGATATAAATTATTTAAAGTGTAATATGTTCTTTGAATATTTTTTAGCATAATTAAAGGAACTTGAATTGCAATTAATACTAATACATATATAAGATATACATATCTAAAAAATTAAGAATGAAAACTTGAATTCTTTAATATTGTTTATTTCTTCATTACTACATATTGTCTTTTAACATTTAAATCATTCATGGGCGTTTTGGTAACATATAAATTATTAAGTGCTATAAAAAACTCAACAAAAATAACCATGACTATAATATTATTTCACTAACTTTTTCTATGTAACTTTGATCTCCACCATTAAATTGTAAATACAATGGTCTAAAATCTTTCCTACACTTTTTACAATAAAAATCCGTTTTATTATAACTTACCTCTATATATATAAAGTTTGACATGTGACATGTTAAAAAATATAAACAAGTTGAAAGAAATCAAAAATCCCATACAAAAAACAATCTAGCATAAAATATTCAATACAAAAAATACAAAACAAATAAAGAATTCATTACAAAAAAATCAAAAAATTTAATACAAAAAATGTTATTATTAAATTATCATTTCTTTTCCTTATGTGTGTGTTGGAAAAGTGAATATTAGGTTATTAATTACTAAATACATAACTTATGTGCAAAACTCATAAAAACGACGTAATTTTGATTAAATCTAATCAAAAGATTTTTTTTTCCTCTTTTAACTCCATATATTTTAAATGTAAATATTAAGATAAATCTTACTATAAATTAAAGTTTTAAGAAAACATGCAATTACTAAATATTTAAGAGTTAATTACGCAGATGGTCCTTGTGGTATGCTCGGATTGCACCGGTGATTCCTAACTTCAAGAAATTACATTAATGGCCAAACTCTTTGCAAAAATGTAATACATGTGGTCCTTGGATTGAATGGTCGGACCCACATCATCGTCTATCGATTGCAATGACGACGAACGTCGTCTTTATTGAAGTCCAAACTGACACCTAACTCAACACTTCGCGTGTGGTGGAGAGGGGCTCGCGATTTCAATGTCACTCGTCATCAGAAAGTATTGATTTGGGTTAAAGTGTAGATGTTGATCCGAAAACTCTGATTTGGGAACACCACACCGAACGTTGTTGTTTCTTCTGATTCAATTCTTGTAAGTTTTGATTTGCTGAGATTGAAAGATGCTGGTGATGGTTGCGGTGAGGTG
The DNA here is from genome assembly GCA_009363875.1 of Mikania micrantha. NCBI lineage: Eukaryota > Viridiplantae > Streptophyta > Magnoliopsida > Asterales > Asteraceae > Mikania > Mikania micrantha. Next base: position 35,613,821 of record CM018689.1, on the reverse strand, counting down.
AAGTGAGATGGTGATGGTGGCTTCTAGTGGGTGATGGTGATCTGCGGTGGTGATGACAGATGGTGGGTGGTGGTGATTGTGGTTGGAGATGACGGATGGTAGTGGTGATGATGGGTACGGGGTATTTTTGTCTTTTTTTGAAAATTTAACAGACGTTCATCCGTTTCAGGGGCCACTTGTGTTTCATTTAACTTATTTTGCAAGCAGTTTGGCTACCAATATAATTTCTCGAAGTTAGGAACCACCAGTGCAATCCGGGCACACCACATGAACCATCCGTAATTAAGTCAATATTTAATCATATTTTTTTTGAACGGCATTTGATCTCAACGTGTGAAACACTGATTTTAAGGTCACGTCACCAAAGTCTAGTTACCATGACCTCCGTTGAGACCCCACCACCACCCCAGGAGGAAGCCGTACCAGAAAGCCCCTGGCCTTTTAAGAACCCTTATTTCGCCTTGAGAGAAATTTGAACTTATGACCTTCTATTTGAAAAGGCAAGAGGTACCGATAAGACAAAGCCCCTTTGGTTGACAAAACTTTTGTACTTGAACATAAAGAACAGGAGCCTAAAACAATCCAATATTCTAAAACTATATATATATTTTTAATTACAGTTTGGTTAATTTAAAGTGATTATTAAGGGTGTTTACAACTTGATTCTTAGTTAACTAATAAGTCATAACTAAAAGCTTCGGTTAATTAGTGAAAATATATAACCGGCTGGTTTGATTTTTTACACCAATCATGTATTTACATTATTTTTTTTTGGACGAAAACCCTTGTCATATTAAAAGATTAGATATTAATCTCTGTCAAACTTAGTAATAAAATAATATTATTCAATATTTAATCGCTACAAATTAAGACTTACGAGGTTAAACAAGACCCCGTTTTTTGACAATTAAAACAATTATAGAACCAAGACACAATTAATAAATACTATAAAGATAAGTACGAAGCTAAGAAGACAACTCCAGTTAACCTATTTTTGTCTGACAGCTACAGGCATGGCTAAAGCCGTCTCATTGCATTTATGTCACACGTTATGGTCTTAAACGGGAGGCCCTTTGATCATGACTTGGTGGCAAACATATATATATATTTTTGAACAGTTAAACAAGTCTTCGGACCCAACAACCCACGCGCTGTGAACACAGACCGCTACCAACCTTTGGAAACATTTAAAGCAGGGCGTTGGCGAGTGCTGAATCGATGAACCGTCACATCATTTAGGAGTAAACTCATACTGAGAAAACCTCCTAAGTCACCTAGAACATTTTTTGCTACAGGTGAGATTCGAACCCAAGACCTCTCATTGCTGATGGTCAAGAAGTACCACTATGCTATAAGCCCAATAATTGGCAAACATATATAGATTCGTCAAGTTTCTTACCATTTTTTTTTTTTTTTTTTTGAGATCGGTTATTTACTTATTTACACCTAACTATCCGGAGAATCGACTCAACTGGTAAATGTCCACCCTTTCAATGTAGAGGTCTTGGGTTCCAACTTCTAACCTTGTCGGATGCAATTTAATGGATTTTCAGGTGAATGAACAAATCAAATCAGGGCTTAATCCCGGGTTTGAACCTAATGGGGGAGAGGGTTTACGGATTCTATCCGGTTCCCGCGCATCTGGGGACACACGTGTCTTAAGATTGGAGATCAAAGAATCGATCATAGCTATTAATCGCCAAGATAACTAAAGGTAGCAAAACGAGACAATTTAACTGCTGTTCCAAAAAAATTTTACACCCAACTTTTTAAGGGGCTTTTTCATATTCCTAATTCCTAACTTGTAAAATTACATAATTTCCCAAATCATGCTTTAGGGGCATTGTACATCATGCATTGAAAATTTGTACCTTAGGGAAATGTGTAATTTTTCAAGTTAGGAAGGGGAAAATATGTAATTCTCCATTTTTAATTTTAACATCACATTGATCCTATATGTCTAGTATAGACATATACAATGCATATATCTCCCTCTAACACAATTATTGGTCACGTATGTGTCGCGTATAAGACCTATATGACGTGGATAGGAGTCCAATCATTGACAATGACAAATTCTGACAAACAACGACTGCCCCCTAAATGCCTCGTATAACCTTATACATGACGTATGAAGGGTGTATAGGGTTTGAGGTGTGCGATAGAACCATTTTTCTTGTTCGTTTGATAAATTTTGTTGTTTTATAATTATGTAAAACTTAAATCATTGTTTTATATATATATTTTTTGATTTTCAAATCGCTGACTCTTTAGTTTTTATTAACGCATATAATATACAAGTTTCTATCTTCATTAATATAACATAAAACATATCTTGTATGAACTGTATCATATTTTATTGAACCTTCTAATTTAATAAACAAGTAAATTAAAATGACATTTGATAAAATTTTAAACGAATTATGATATGTGTTGCATTTTTATCATGTTGTTGAATTCACTCTCTTATTAAATAACTAGGTTAAATCCCGATACCTTTTAATAAAAACACGGGTTTAATACACAAAATGTTATATATACTTTTTAATAAAAAATAAAGTTATGTCTATAAAAAAATAAGAATTACACTTGACTTTTTTTTTATAATTATACATATATTGTATTTTAACATTTAAATCATCATACCAAGTTAAATATTTTAAAATATTTAAAAATAATTCATGGAAGATAATTACTATTATTATTATTATTGAATATTTTAATAAACATAATTTGAAGTTAATGATAGCAAGAGACCTAAATAGAAGTTTAGATAAAAAACAAGTTTAACTAAAAACTTTATAACTAATTACAGATTAAATTCATTTGCTTGATAATATATTAATTATTTTCATATCTATAATTCACAATGCATTATTAAATAATGGATATCAATAATTAAATAATAAATACAGGAAAACAAAAACCAAATGACTACAATGATAATAAATATTACCAATTATATATATTTTTTAAATTAAGAGTTATAAACAGATAATAACAATTTAAAATAAGTTGTTGACAAAAAAAATTTATAAATATTAAAGTTAATTTTCATATTTTATTAAATAATTACCTGAATAAGTAAAAATATTTATATACTAACATTTAATAATATTATAATACAGAAAGAGAATTAAATTTTATGAATTATAATTATACCATAAATTGTAAGATATATAAATAAGTTATTAGTTTTTGTAACTTACCTAAAAAATGAAAAGATTTAAAAGTATTATATTATTTAATGAAAATAGTAAGTTAAAATATAAAAATATATGAATATACATGAAATAATTTAACTTTTTAATATTCTTATTTTTAATAAAATCATTATTTGTATAGTTTACAATTTGTTTTATAATGTATCTATTTTATTTTATTTTGTTTAGTTATTTGCTTTTTTCAATATACTCTAAAAATATTACTAAATTTTTACATTAAAGTGTAAGATATTCATAACTTAATTATTTATTTGTAAACATAATTTATTAAATATAAGAAAATAAATTAAAGTAATAATTTGTCAAATTTATTAATTATCACTATTAATAAAGGAGTGTTTATAAATGATTTAATGCTCCAAGTTTTAAGATGGAAACAAAAATGAAACATGCTTCATTGCATGACATGTGGCAAACAAAAACCTTGATTTATTATATAAGATAGATTAAATATTCAATATAACACTATATAATTAAATTAAATGCTAATAACTAATAATATTATTTATACATTTTTATGTTATTAATAAATTTTTAAAAATTATAAATCATATCTTTTTATTAAAAAATAGCTTTTGAAAATAAAAGTTATATAAAAAAAATTCTAAAAAAAAAGAAGAAATTTATAGAAAAGATTTCTATAAAAAAATAATTTTTTTAAACAGCTTTTAAAATAAAATGTTAAATAAAATATTTAAAAAAAAAGTAAAAAAAATGATATTATTGTTTATGTATATATACTTAAATTCAATCATATTTATCTCAAATATTTTTGTATAAATCCTAATTTTTTATTAGTTAGTATATAATGTTTTCTTTAAACAATACATGTAATAAATGAGATATTAACCTAGTTAATAATAAAATAATGTAATAGTGGTACTCTTGTTATTTTTGAGAACAAATGGGCTGTTTGTTAGATCTGAATCATTAAGTGATTAATGGTTAAGATATCTGAATAGTTAAGAGTGTCTGAACTATTTGTGACATTTAGAGTTTCTGCAAATAGTTAAGAGTGTCTGAACTAATTTTAAACCACATATTTTAAGGGGTATAAAAGTAATTTCCTTTTAAAATAGTGGAATTTACTTTTATACCCTTTTAAATTTGTGGCTAAAATTAGTTCTTTTAGTTCTTAAGTTTAAATAGTTCTCATTTGAACATCTCCCTATATATATATATATATATATATATATATATATATATATATATGATTAAATATAAATAGATATATTTATATAGGTCATAAAAAATTTTTTTATTAGATTTTCATTGATTTGAATTTTTAATAAAATTTAACATTTTAAATATTTTTGTACATAAGCTTGTTATTACAAATAAATATAATCAAATGTATGAAAACGTAAATTTATATATATATATATATATATATATATATATACACTAATAACTTAGATCTTAATTAATAATCATAATAATAATAATTAGTAACTAAGACTTTATAAGAATTATTAAAGTTATAAACCTTTATAAATAACTAATAAAAGTTTTATAAACTTTTCATAATGGTTTGTATATAAAATAATAAATTAAGAATGGAGGAGGGACTATATATGAAATTATCTAATAATTGTGGAGCCTATTCTTTCCCTTGCCAGCCACGTGTTTTTTTTCCGGCGGTGGCTTCACCGGATTCCGGCCAAACCTCCGGCCACCCATTTAATCCACGTAATCGACCCATGTAACACATCAAACGATCGGGTTTTGAATGTACCATGAACCAAATGTGATTCCAGACGACTCTTAATCATTAAAACGTGATAACAACAACATTTATTTCGACTTTTGATTCCCATAACCGTAGCCTTAACTACACAAATAAAACCGACCGTTTACAATGAATCAGCTATCAAAATCATAGGGGTTTTGCACCATTCGGCATTACGAACGAAACCGTAGTCATGATTCTCTCTCAAAGTCGCTGGATCTCTCAGAAATTATTCAAGAACAATCGCGACTGAGGTTTATGAGAACTCATTTAAAACTCAACCAATCCAGGTACTTATAGGTTCATTTCGATTGGTTTGTGATGGGGAACAAAAGCCCCATGAATTGGAGATCAAACACTTAACCGATTGGACGAGTTGGATCAAGAACAATTCTAGGGTTCATGTTACGTTGGGATTTCCTGAGAATGTGTTTATTACAAATTCGAAGTGAGTCAAAGCTTCAAATAGCCTTGGATCAGCCTTGTTACGTTGGAGCAAGTTTTTGGTTTTAAACTCAATTTCTATTATTTTTATTATTTTACTATCCATATCAATTCTAAAAATTCTAAAAAAATTCACAAAAATCATAAATGATATTTTAAATATTCTGGAAAATTTTTGAAATTTTTCAGATTATATTTTTATTATTATTTTTTTCTATTTAAGTTGTATTTAAACAATTTTAAATACATTAAAAATATTAAAACAAATTTAAAAATTCTAGAAAAATAATAGAAATTATAAATTCTATTTATATGCATTCTGGGATTTTTAAAAGAATTTTTGGTTACTATTTTAATGCAAAAATTCTTAAGTGCGTAAACAAAACTTTAAAAGAAAAATATTATTTATAAAATTGATAAAAAAATTCAGAAAATTAGTTTTAATATTTTGAAATCATTTTATTCAAATTTATTCAGATTTATTAAATGAAATAATTATTTATAATAAAACTTTATTTAAACTTTAAAAAAAAAACTTATAAAGGTTTTTAGGAAAATACATATACATTTATTTTTGAATATTCTTAAATAAATATTCTGAAATAAATTATAATAATATAGAATAATATTTTATTTATTATTTTAAAAAGAAATATTATCTATATTATTATCAAGTTGTTAACTTCAAGAAATCAAATTACAAATAAAACTTATAAAAATATTTTATTTGTCATTTACAAATAAAAATATTATTTACACAATATTCGAGTATACAAAACATATTCATGAAAACCATTATTTTATAATTATCTAAAATTATAAAAAAGGGGATAGGAATTCCAAATTAGGTTTTGCCTTTTAATAAGATCTATTAGGTATGACCTAGACTTATAGCTTATATGAACTTTAGAACTTATACAAAATCATATTACAATTTAGGGTGAACTGTGACTTCACAAATCTTCATCCTACTCAATAACTTCTTTGGGATCAAAGCTTAACATGTGAGTTTTCTTATACTCCCTTTTTACATTTTTGTAATCTTTGGGATGTTGCACATGTCATATCAAACAACGTTATTCTAGATTCATAAACAAATACTATGATGCAATTCTATAGTTTAAGTTAGAATTAGATTTGAATGTTACGTGTTACTTATTTGTTTGTATATTTACGTGTTATTATTATTGGATTATCATATACAATACATTAGTACTAGTAGCCTTTAATTAACATGACTTATGTCATTGTTTAATATTAAAGGTGAAATTGCCAAAAACTATTTAGTATTACTAGTAGCCTTTCTTTAATGACTTTGTGTCATTATGTTAGAAAGGTGAAATTGCCAAAATCATATTATCAAACATTGTGGAACATATATATATTTAGATCAATTCTTATTAGACTATTGTTGCATCTTATTTCTTATATATACATATATCAAATTGTATGAGAATCTCACCAACTATGCAAATAGTTGATCAAACTCTATTTTACATGTGTAACAGGTTAAAGCTATGGATGAAGATCATATAGGAATATGAGACCTAGTTTAAACATTAATCAAATATATTGTATTTGAATTCATGTGTAATGTTGGAATGATTGTATTGAATTATTATGTAATGAATGTTGTGATTTAAATGAGATTGTTTAAATATGAAACTTACAAATAGCACCATGAGTTATGAACAATCACAATCGTGCCTCGACGTATTCTGCCATCGGTCAGGGTGTGACCTATTAAGTGCTGAACTGAATGGTTAAGTGTTGAACTGAATGTTTAAGTGCTGAACTGAATCATTAAGTGCTGAATGGCATGTATTTCCATTCAGCACGTTATTGATGCTGAATGGTTAAGTGCTGAACTGAATCATTAAGATGTAATTTAATTTAAACCAAACGCGTTGAATGGTTTAGTGTTGAATGGTTAAGTGTTGAATGGTTGCTAAGTACACAATAATAAGTTGCAATATATATACGAATGTTAAAATAAATAAAAATACAAGCTATATAGACAAAATAACTGCTTCAAGACACAAGTCTTCAATAAATGATATCTTCATTCAAGTTTCCAAATCTACAAAGTCTTCAATTATTAATCTTGATTGCAACAATGAGCACTAAGAATTCATTTTTTAACAAGGCCTCTTTAAAATATATTTTCAGTATGCCCTCAAGAGCTCGCCAGTGTCTCATGGTATAACAACCAAAACAATATATATTATTTGAGATGTTCACACACCCAAGATCTTACCAAAAACCATGCGTTTAGAAGTAGGAAAAGGAAGATGTTGGTGATTTAGATTTTAGAGAATGCTCTTATCTTATTTTTGAACAACAATGTTTTCCACCATTGTCCACTATGATGATTGATATCAAACTCGAAAAAAACAAAACACAACACAAAGCTTTTAGGAATTCCTTCTCCAATTTGTTATTCATAATCCAATAGTCAACATCCATCTTACTATTTATAATGAAAACAATTGCTATTAACTAGGAATCTATTCTTATCCTTTAGAATAAAATCTAGTCCTATGAGATAACCTTAATCCATCAGAAATTATCTCAAACATATCGACAACTAATTCCTTCTAGTTACCGAACATAAAATAAAATACAATTATAGTCCCCTGACTATTTTCATAACACAAGATTGGCTAACAATCTGCCCCCCCCCCCCCAATCTTGATTCTTGTCTTCCTTTCTAAGTCTTTGGTTCTTTAATTTGTTCAACATCGAGCAGGTCCCTCATTTCTGCACACTTTAGTCGTGGCAGTGCCTTTGTGAGGATATCAGCTCTTTGTTCCTCACCTCTAATGTACTCCATTTTAATCTGCTCCTTTTCCACACATTCACGAATGTAATGAAACCTCGTGTTTTATGTGTTTGCTTCTACCATGAAAAACTGGGTTTTTCATCGGCGTGATTGCTGATTTATTATCCACTTTTATCATTACCTGCTCCTCTTCTTTTCCAGTGATTTCAGCCATTAATCCCCTTAGCCAAATCGCTTGGCAAGCAGCAGAAGTTGCTGCCATGAACTCTGTTTCGCAAGATGATAAGGCCACCGTTGCTTGCTTTTGAGAAGACCATGTAACTGGCTTGTTATTGAAGTAAATACTACACCAGATGTTCCCTTTCCATCATCTAAGTCCACCGAGTAACTGCTGTCACAAAATCCCAATAGTGAGTCTTCTCCCATCCGGTTGTAATGAATGCCCAGATCACATGTTCCTTTTACATACCTTAGTATGTGTTTTACAGCCTGTTTGTGAGATTCTCTCGGTGCTTGCATGTACCTACATGTATAACCCATGAGTTAAGTACCTTAGACACCCAATAATCTTTCTGTACTTAGTTTCATTCACTGCCTTGCTTCTGTCTTCTTTCATTAGCTTGAGTCCGGGTTCCATTGGGAACTTTGCAGGATTACAATCTTCCAGGCCTGCAAGTTTTAATATTTTCTTTGCATAGTTAGCTTGAGATATTGTGATTCCTTGTTCATTCTGCATTACCTCCAGACCAAGATAATAAGACAAGAGCCCAAGGTCACTCATTTCAAACCTTTGACTCATCTGAGCTTTAAACCTTTTTATTTCTTCTGTACTGTTTCCGGTTACAAGTAGGTCATCAACATAGATGACTATGATGGTTAGGCTGCCTTCAGCTTGCTTAATGTAGGCAGCTTGTTCCAGTTTGCATTGGCTGAATCTACTCTCTTTCAGAACCCCGTCTAGCTTTATATTCCATGCCCGTGGGGCTTGTTTTAGGCCATATAAAGCTTTGAATAACCTGTATACCTTTCTCTCTTGCCCTTTCTTCTTGAATCCTGCGGGTTGCTCAACAAACACCTCTTCGTTTATATCCCCGTGCAAGAAGGCTGTCTTGACATCAAGATGATGTACAAGCCATCCTTTTTGAGCCGAGAGATCTAAGACTAGTCTCACCGTGTCTAGTCTTGCCACAGGAGCAAACACCTCGTCATAGTCAACACCATGTTGTTGGATATACCCCTTAGCCACGAGTCGTGCCTTGTACCTTGTGATATTTCCTTTTGCATCCTTCTTAACTTTATATACCCACTTCAGCCCTATTGGATGATTACCTGGTGGCAGCTCCGTTAGTATCCAAGTCTTATTCTTCTCGATGGAGGTTATTTCATCCTTCATGGCCTGATCCCACTCCTTCTTTCCTACTGCTGTCTTGAAATTCGTTGGTACTTCTTCAGTGAGGAGGAGTTCATAAACTTCATTCAGATCTTTGAAGCCTTGGACTGGTGTATCATCATATGTTCTTTCAAGTGCACGTGTAGGGTTTGAACTGTTGTTGATTATTGGTGAGCCTGGTAGGATGGGGCCTCTCCCTTTGACCCTTTTTTCGGGGCTGCTAAAGTCTGAATGTCAATCTTCATCAGGATCTTCTTCAGGCGCTTGGTCATTTTCTGGGCTTGTTGCTCTGAAACTATGATTCTGATGGGCATCTACCACTGGGACTTGGATAGTGAACTCAGTTTCATCTTCGCCTTCTTCCTCGTCCTTTGACTTCCAATTCCACCCTTGATCTTCTTCAAACTTTACATCCCGGCTTACCACTATTCTTCCGGTATTGACATCAAACATTCGGTAGGCCTTTGATCCTTCTTCGGTACCCAAGTGGATCATCTTTTCACTTCGATTATCAAGTTTCTTCGTGTGAATTGCTGGTACTTTAACATGCCCTATACACCCAAACACACGTAGATGCTTTAGATTCGGCCTTTTTCCTTTTAGTACGTCATACGTGTAACATCACTGTACTTCCGGTCGTCCGTACATCCGTACGATTGTACTGTTACGATCTGAGATTTATTATTATTAATGATAATGAATTAATTTCTGATATTATTAATGATTATCACTGTTACTGGTATACGTGTTTATAACATATTATACGCGTAAACCATGGGAAGTTTAGTTGTAACTCAACTAAACAGAACCAGAGAGTTTATCGCAGTCATATTGTTGATGATTATGGATTTGGGTTGGAATGGAAAGAAACTGGGAGTTTGTTTTGGTCTGGTTGCTAAACGTAGTCAAGGACACATGGTCATGGTTTATCGAAATAGCGGTGGGACGGTGTAGGGGAGGTTGCGATCTACCTCTGCATATGCCCTATATATGCATATTTCGGTCTATCATGGATGTGACAGTGACCTGGTTTAGTGGGTTTTGGTTTGGGAATATAATATTTAAGTTAATAAAATGATAAAAGTTTAATTGGAAATTAATTACGCGAAGTGAGGTTACGAACATTACTTAACCGCGAATGTTGATTCAGAAATATTAACTTAATGATGTATTCGCGTGAGTGACGATTCACACGAATATAATTATTAAGAATAATATTCTGAAATGATATTCCATAAATAGTAAATCGAATCGAAATACGATACGAGCGTTGGATTCGCAAAGGTGACGATCTTTACGAATACGTATGCGAGTAACGCGTTTTGACGAGATAACTAAATAATATTTAACGATATTAAATTAATAAATGAAAACTTAAAACGTTTATTAGGAATCACAACCTAAAATGAATTCGAATAAATTAATTTATCAAATAATCGATTTAGCGAAAATAAACGGAACTATTTTTACGAAATAGTTTATTTGAAACCATTTTCTTTAAAACTATCTTTATAAAAATGAAATTTAATTATTTAAACGAGTTATAGTTTAAATATGTTTACGTTGGAAACGGAACATTTCATTATGATTATCGCGATAAAAACGAGACCGGGAACGCGGTGTTAATACGCGATATAAGGAAGGAGAAGTCTTCTTCTTCCTCATATCACCCATTTACTCTCTCTCTCTAAAAACACACACACCCCATACTTCTCCACCTTCTCTCTAGCTTCTTGAACTCGTTTCTCAACCGATTCGAGAGATCTTGGTGCCCAAACGACCGCGTGAACGAGAGGAACAAGAGGATACGAAGAAAGCCTACATTGGATCACTACTTCGAGGTAAATCTAAGGTTTCAAGTTCGGTTTTTTTGGTATAAATCACGAGTTTTCACTTCATGTTGTAATAATCGACTCTAAACATTTGAAAACCTCAAAACGAATCACTAGAAGCGAGTAGGGTTGGTTGGTGGAGACATTAGCAGGTTAGATCAGAAGATGGTGAAGGTGAGCTGTCAAGGAAGCACAAGGTTCGTGGCTGCCATAGCCGAACCTGTTGGGCGGGAACAAGGGTGGCGAACCCTTGTTTCAGCCGAACCCTCCCTTCTCACAGCTTGCAACGAACCCTAGCAGCTCTCACGAACCTTAGCTCAGCCGAGCCTTCCCATGGGCGAACCTCACCAGCCGAACCCTTGGCTTGTTAGCCGAACCTTTGATCATCTTAGGGCCGAACCCTAAGCGAACCTGTGAAGGTTCAGAGGCTTGACCGGCGAACCATGGCTCACAAACCTTGTACATCACGAGCCTTCACCTGGCAGCGAACCTTTTCCCTTGTTGTGGCCGAGCCTAACCTTTCACAAACCATACTTCTTCTCCTGGCCAGACCACTTGGTAACCCACGAATCCTCTAAGGCCGAACCTTCTTCTTTTGTGGGCCGAACCTGGGGCAACTATGTTATAGGTTCGCTGCCCTTAGGGGAAAACTAGGCCTAATCTCGTTTAACAAATGGGATTAAGGGCTAATGGGAAATATAACTAAGTAGGTAAACATATATATATGTATAACCATGCATGCATGAGGACTTTTGATTACCACCTTTCTTTAATAATATCAATTTTAAGTTATGAAATGTTATATAATGTGAATGTTTATGAAAATAACTTAATGGTAGCCCTTTAAATCATAAGTTAATTTTGATAACTTGATATAAATGGTTAAGAGAATTAATCATGCATGCATGTATACAAAAGTGTAATTAGAGTATATGGTTATTACCTTTATGAGTTGTATACTTTTGAATTATCAATTTAAGGTTCTCATATATTGATCGATTTAAGATAATGAGTTCGAGCACAATTGTAGGTCGAATATTGATAAACCATGGGTGACACCACCTAACTTAGAAACAAATAAAACTAAGTCCATGAAATACCTATGGGTTTAAAGTGAATCAAGATGAACATTCAATGCTAATAAAGCGTTTGTATTTATAAACACGACCACATGTTAAAGTTACAGATATTTGAGTTGACTTGAGTTATATACGCGAGCGCGCATTATAAGAGAACACTGATTCTAAGGACTTCAGGTGAGTTCTCATAACCTCCCTTTCTTTAAACTGTTTTGTTTTAAAACTCGGAGGTGAAGCATGTATACCAAATTAAATATTATTTTGATAACACAAGGTTAATACCTGTTTATCAATATGATGTTCACATTTAAAACTATCATTATTTATGGATTATCTCTTACATTATATATATATCCGTGTAAATATTGTCATTGACTTCGGTTAATAACAAAGATTACATGTATTGCCACAAACTCCGTGAATCATTGCTTTGACTTCGGTTAATTGCTTTGACATCATGTATTGTCACGTGGATGTTGTCCACTCCGTGAATCATCGCCTTTAACTTTGGTTAATTGCTTTGACTTCATGTATAGCCACATGGTTAGCTACCACTCCATGGATCATGTTTTTAACTTATGTTAATTACATAATGATCATGTATAGTCACGGACATTATTTGAGAATATTGGTGTTGAGATTGATTGATTGGTTATGTGGATTGATTATCTATTATTGACTATGATTATTTATGATTGATTGTGACTGATTGGTTATGTGATTATGTGTTTGTGTATGTGCTTGGTTGTTAAGTTTGGGGGATTGGTTGAATTATCTCATACAGGTATTATTGTGGATTTTCTCAGGAAATCATAAGCCTTTATACTCATTTTATCTAAACCTTTTATAAAACCATTTATAAACTTAAACTCTTAAATCCATTTTATAAAATTTTTTTTAAGTATAAAAACTTATGATTACTCACCAACTACTTTGTAGTTGACACTTGATTTCTTACATGTTTCAGGTGATGGAGACAAGTAGGATGAAGAGGGTGATCTCTTCTATTTTGGACATCATCATATAGGGTCTTGGACTTAGCTAAATAACTAAATATCTGGCGACTAGAATTTAGTTAGATAGCTAAATCTCTTTTGTATTTGTTGTAACTATTTCATGATGAACATGATTTTTGTGTAATTATTTTGGTTGATTGAATGATATATGATGATTTGATTTAGATGCCCACGAGCTTTTGAACAATCTACACATCCCTTGTGGCATCTCGACGTTTCTGCCATCAGTCGGGGTGTTACAGATTGGTATCAGAGCCTGGGTTATAGGGAATTAGGTTACTAGAAATGGTTGACCTAGTCTATAACCGTAGGATACCCTAGTATGAACTATTTCATACACTAGTTAGTATATTCAGGATTTCATGCTTATGTGTTCATTACATGTTAACTGAACTCCTGTTATACATCTGATTATATACGCTGCTTACTAATTAACTGCTTACTTGTGCCCTAATGACTCGATAAGGACAGACTCGTGGTGTGTTGTAAAGGTGGTGGGACGGTGGTTTGTGCGGTTGCGACCTACCCTTATCATATGCCCTATATATATACCATTTACAGTACATCGGGTGGATGTCAGTATTGAGGAATAAGGGAACTACCCGTTTGGGACACTTACCTGTCTAAGAACTTAACTGCTTAGGAATTTATATGCCTTAGGAATTATCTGCTAGATCTATTGATCTCCAGACAAGGACACACTCGTGGTATACTACAAAGGTTGTGGGACGGTGTAAGGGAGGTTGCGATCTACCCTTGCATATGCCCTATACATATACCACTTGTAGTATATTGGGGGTCTGTCAGTGTCAGGAACCTAGGGTATTATTAGGAAATTACTAGGAATTGTTGTGAAGATATGGTTGTTAATGGTATGTTGGTTAAGGTTGGTTTGGATTGACACTTGGGATGATCACATTTGATGAACACTTATAAACTCATTTATAAACACACTCATTGGACACGTAGGGTGCATAGGATCAATGAACGACGCGAACACTTAGTGACTGAATTGTAGAATTGGATGATGATATAGACACTTGAAGAATATATAAACGCAGAGTGATGATACTAACACTTAGTGATGGTATGGACACTTGATGAGAATAAATTACAGGGAGGATATGAACACTTAGTGACAATAAGAGCACTCAGTGATGATATGGACCCTTATTGATGATTAGGGACATTGAGATTTGGTATGGAATTTAGTGAACTTAGACATTAGGGGAACTTTAATGTCAGGTGAACTTAGACATTAGGTGAACTTAGAAATAGGCAAACCTATATGTCAGGTGAACTTAGACATTAGGCGAACCTAATTGTCCAAGGGAACCAGAGACTACTTCACTCAAAATTATCCTACCTAGGATAAGGTTTGTGAGGTGTGACTATGGTAAGATATATGATATGGTAAGATACATGATACACCCTAAATTCTAGCAAGGGCATAATCGTGGTGCAATGGAACGGTGGTGGGACGGTGTAGGGGAGATTGCGATCTACCTCTGCATATGCCCTATATATAAGCTTGTTGCATTGCATCGAGAGGTTGTCAGTGTTGGTATAGGGTGGGGAATGTATAGGACTTAGGAATAGCTAGCTAATATTAGTTATGACCAACTAGGACACTTAGTATAATAATAGGAAATTTATAAATGTTATGAGTTTAATAACAGATAGGAGAGAAATGTAGTTCCTATATGTAATCCTAATTGTTTAAATGAACTCAATTGACCATTGTTTGTTTGACTTACGTTGTAAACGGTAGTAACATGTTTCTAATTTCTCAGAAACATGCCGCCGCGCCGTCACAACGAAGATGACTCGAACAGTGGGGATGCTAACAACGGTAATGCCAACTCCGGCATCCAAGAGTTAGCAACACTGATCACTGGATTGGTGAATCAACTGACACAAGCCAACCAGTCACTCACTCAGAACAGAGGTGGTACAAACCCACCAACTTGCACATTCAAACACTTCAACTCCTGTAATCCACTGAAGTTTACGGGGTCTGAGACTGCCACTGGGCTACTGCAGTGGTTTGAGAGCATGGAGAATACCTTCATCAACAGTGACTGCCCCGATAACCTGAAAGTTCGCTATGCCACCAGTGTTTTCCAGAAGAGAGCACTAACTTGGTGGAATGGGGAGAAGCGAACTAGGGGAGTTGATGCTGCCCTAGCACTGACTTGGACTGAGGTCAAGACTTTGATGATCACTGAATTCTGTCCTCGCAGTGAGATGAGGAAACTGGAGACTGAGTTCTGGGAACTCAAGCAGGATAGCGAAGAGAATGTTATCTACAATACTCAGTTTCATGAGTATAGCCTGCTGGTGCCTTATCTGGTGACACCTTTGGATAGGGTGATTGAAAAGTATATCGGCGGACTGCCGATGCAGATTCAGGACACAGTCTACGGGAGCAATCCCAAAACACTTGAGGCTGCGATCCGATTATCTGCAACTCTTACTGACAATCATGTGAAGAATGGAACACTTACAAGGAAGGGAACCAAGAAGACGGAGGTGAAGAATACCACAAAAGAAGCAAAGACTGAGATCAAGACTGAAGCTGCTAGTTCATCGAAGAGCAGCAACAAAAAGAGGAAGACCAGAAACTTCATGGTCACTGCTCCTGCTGCTAAATCCGTGCAGCAATCATCAAACAACTCCACTGCAAGGAACTACACTGGGAATACTCCCCAATGTAATACTTGCAAATATCATCACATGCCAAACTTGTCGTGTCGCGTCTGCAACAACTGTGGCAAGTACGACCATTTTGCTAATGTTTGCCGGAGTGCACCGCAAGCACAAAGGATGCATCATGCACCGCTTGCATTGCCTGCTCCGCAACCTATTCCACCTGTACCCGTTCGCCAGGTACCTCAAGCACAGGCAAGAGCCTGTTATGAGTGTGGTGAAGTGGGTCATTTCAGAAACCAGTGCCCGAGACTGATGGGAAACAATCAACGGGTGGCAAGAGGCAGAGCGTTCCAACTGAATGCTCCAGCTGCTCAAGCCAACCAGGAAGTGGTCAACGGTACATTTCTGATCAACAACTCTTATGCATCTGTCTTATTTGATTCTGGTGCCGATAGGAGTTTCGTTTCATATGAATTTGAATGCATGCTTGGTAGAACACGTACACACTTAGATAAACCGTTTAATGTGGAAGTGGCTGACGGAAACACCATTGATATTGACACTATCATTATTGGATGTACGCTGAACTTAAGTGATCACGTTTTCCCAATTGATCTCATACCTATGCATCTTGGTAGCTTTCATGTTATCATAGGCATGGATTGGTTAGCCACCCACAAAGCGGAGATAGTTTGCCATGAGAAATACATACGTATCCTCTTACCTTCTGGTGAAACTTTAAGAGTATTTGGAGAAACTTCTAGCAAAGGTCTTAAGCTTATGTCATGCACTAAAGCACACAAATACCTTAGGAAGAAATGTATCGCATTTTTAGCTCATATTGTGGAGAAAAAGGATAAAGGAAAGAGAGTTGAAGATGTTCCTGTGATCAGAAATTTTCCAGAAGTATTTCCAGATGATCTGCCGGGTCTTCCACCAGAACATCAAGTAGAGTTTCGAATTGACTTAGTACCTGGTGCGAATCCAGTTGCTAAAGCTCCCTACAGACTTGCGCCTTCAGAGTTGCAAGAATTGGCGAGCCAGCTGCAAGAGCTTACTGATAAAGGATTCATTCGCCCGAGCCATTCGCCATGGGGTGCACCGGTCCTGCTTGTTAAGAAGAGGGACGGGTCATTCCGGATGTGCATCGACTACCGCGAATTGAACAAGCTTACAATCAAGAATCGATATCCGTTGCCGCGCATTGATGATCTCTTCGATCAGCTTCAAGGCTCGGCATGGTTTTCAAAGATCGATCTTAGGTCCGGATATTATCAGCTTCGCGTACATGAAGATGATATTCCTAAGACAGCTTTCAGGACAAGATATGGCCATTATGAATTTCTGGTGATGCCTTTCGGCCTTACCAATGCACCTACGGTTTTCATGGATCTCATGAACCGTGTATGCAGGCCATACTTGGATAAATTTGTGATTGTATTCATTGATGATATTCTGATTTATTCAAAGACCAAGGAAGAACATGAGAAACACCTTAAGTTGGTTTTGGAGATCCTAAAAGAGGAGCGACTGTATGCCAAATTCTCTAAATGTGAATTTTGGCTTAAAGAAGTTCAATTCTTGGGACACATAGTCAATGAATATGGTGTTCACGAGGATCCAGCAAAGATTGATGCGGTGAAGAATTGGAGTACGCCGAAAACACCCACGGAGATTCGATCATTTCTTGGACTCGCCAGTTACTATCGGCGGTTCATCTCGAATTTCTCCAGAATTGCTGTCCCTCTCACTTCTTTGACACAGAAGAATAAGCCATATGAGTGGGGACCAAAGCAGGAAGAGGCGTTTCAGACTTTGAAGCAGAAACTTTGTGATGCTCCTGTCTTGACACTGCCTGATGGAAATGATGATTTTGTGGTTTATTGTGATGCATCCAACCTGGGTCTCGGTTGTGCTCTCATGCAACGGGGAAAGGTTGTGGCCTATGCATCAAGACAATTAAAAATTCACGAGAAGAAATACACTACACACGACTTAGAACTTGGTGCAGTCGTGTTTGCTTTGAAAATATGGAGACATTATCTTTATGGCACAAAGTGTGTAGTCTTTACTGATCATAAGAGTTTGCAACATATTCTCAATCAGAAAGAGCTCAACATGAGACAACGGAGATGGGTCGAACTGTTGAATGATTATGACTGTGAAATTCGCTACCATCCTGGTA
This sequence comes from Mikania micrantha, assembly GCA_009363875.1. Taxonomy (NCBI): domain Eukaryota; kingdom Viridiplantae; phylum Streptophyta; class Magnoliopsida; order Asterales; family Asteraceae; genus Mikania; species Mikania micrantha. The sequence continues at coordinate 35,595,488 of CM018689.1, read as the reverse complement.
AAGCGAATGTAGTAGCAGATGCGCTTAGTCGCAAGAGTCAAGTTCAGATCCATAGTGTCCGAGTGCACTCTAGTCTCCGTAATGATGTTCTCACGGCCCAACAACACTCATTAGCTCAAGGTGACTTGAAAAATGAGATGTTTTGCGGGGCTGAAATCTTATTGGAAACTAAAGATGACGGGTTGATGTATTACTTGAATCGGTTGTGGATACCGAACCGGGGTGATCTTAGGATGGTGATTATGGATGAAGCTCATAAGTCTCGTTACTCAATCCATCCAGGTTCTGATAAGATGTATCAAGACCTTAGGGGCTTGTACTGGTGGCCTGGTATGAAGAAGGACATTGCTGAATATGTGTCTAAGTGCCTTAACTGTGCAAAAGTCAAGGTAGAACATCAGCGACCTTCAGGATTGTTATTACAACCAGAAATACCCATGTGGAAGTGGGAGAATATCTCCATGGATTTCATTACTAAACTCCCACGAACCGCAAACGGTAAAGATAGTATCTGGGTGATAGTTGACAAATTGACCAAGTCGGCTCATTTCTTACCGATACGCGAAACGTACCCTGTACGAAAGTTAGCTCGTATCTACATTGATGAGATCGTAAGCCGACATGGAATTTCCTTAAGCATAATATCGGATCGTGATGCTCGCTTCACGGCACGATTTTGGGAATCACTTCATGAAGCCTTTGGAACAAGATTGGATCTTACCACTGCTTATCATCCTCAAACGGATGGTCAGACGGAGCGAACGATTCAGACATTGGAAGACATGTTGAGAGCTTGTGTCATCGATTTCAGTGGCAATTGGGATAGCCATTTACCATTGGTTGAGTTCTCGTATAACAACAGTTATCACGCGAGCATTGGTATGGCACCGTTTGAAGCTCTTTATGGCAGGAAATGTTGGTCACCTATTTGTTGGACCGAAGTCGGCGATTCGCAGATTACTGGTCCTGAGATTATTCAGGAAACGACTGACAAGATCCGCCAGATCCGTGACAATCTGTTAGCTGCTCGCAGTCGACAGAAGAGCTACGCGGATAAACGAAGAAAACCTTTAGAGTTTGATGTGGGAGATATGGTATTACTCAAAGTGTCGCCTTGGAAGGGCGTTGTTCGATTCGGAAAGAAAGGGAAGCTTGCTCCACGTTATGTTGGCCCTTTTAAGATCCTTGAACGGATCGGGAAGGTTGCCTACAAGTTAGAACTTCCTCCTGAACTTAGTAATGTGCACCCAACGTTTCACGTGTCCAATCTAAGAAAGTGCTTAGCTGATCAGGATCTTCAGGTACCACTCGATGACATTCGCGTCGATGATACCATGCATTTTGTTGAAAAACCGGTGGAGATAATGGATCGTGAGGTTAAAAAGCTCAAACGTAGTAGAATTCCAATCGTCAAGGTACGTTGGGAATAGAAGCGGGGTCCAGAATTCACCTGGGAGCGGGAAGATCAAATGAAGCTTAAGTACCCACATTTATTTGCTACGGTCACTCCAAGTTGAATTTCGGGACGAAATTTCCTTAACTAGGGGAGACTGTAACATCACTGTACTTCCGGTTGTCCATACATCCGTACGATTGTACTGTTACGATCTGAGATTTATTATTATTAATGATATGAATTAATTTCTGATATTATTAATGATTATCATTGTTACTGGTATACGTGTTTATAACATATTATACGCGTAAACCATGGGAAGTTTAGTTGTAACTCAAATAAACAGAACCAGAGAGTTTATCGCAGTCATATTGTTGATGATTATGGATTTGGGTTGGAATGGAAAGAAACTGGGAGTTTGTTTTGGTCTGGTTGCTAAACGTAGTCAAGGACACATGGTCATGGTTTATCGAAACAACGGTGGGACGGTGTAGGGGAGGTTGAGATCTACCTCTGCATATGCCCTATATATATGCATATTTCGGTCTATCATGGATGTGTCAGTGACCTGGTTTAGTGGGTTTTGGTTTGGGAATATAATATTTAAGTTAATAAAATGATAAAAGTTTAATTGGAAATTAATTACGCGAAGTGAGGTTACGAACATTACTTAACTGCGAATGTTGATTCAGAAATATTAACTTAATGATGTATTCGCGTGAGTGACGATTCACACGAATATAATTATTAAGAATAATATTCTGAAATGATATTCCATAAATAGTAAATCGAATCGAAATACGATACGAGCGTTGGATTCGCAAAGGTGACGATCTTTACGAATACGTATGCGAGTAACGCGTTTCGACGAGATAACTAAATAATATTTAACGATATTAAATTAAAAAATGAAAACTTAAAACGTTTATTAGGAATCACAACCTAAAATGAATTCGAATAAATTAATTTATCAAATAATCGATTTAGCGAAAGTAAACGTAACTATTTTTACGAAATAGTTTATTTGAAACCATTTTCTTTAAAACTATCTTTATAAAAGTGAAATTTAATTATTTAAACAAGTTATAGTTTAAATATGTTTACGTTGGAAACAGAACATTTCATTATGATTATCGCGATAAAAACGAGACCGGGAACGCGGTGTTAATACACGATATAAGGAAGAAGAAGTCTTCTTCTTCCTCATATCACCCATTTACTCTCTCTCTCTCTCTCTCTCTAAAAACACACACACCCCATACTTCTCCACCTTCTCTCTAGCTTCTTGAACTCGTTTCTCAACCGATTCGAGAGATCTTGGTGCCCAAACGACCGCGTGAACGAGAGGAACAAGAGGATACGAAGAAAGCCTACATTGGATCACTACTTCGAGGTAAATCTAAGGTTTCAAGTTCGGTTTTTTTGGTATAAATCACAAGTTTTCACTTCATGTTGTAATAATCGACTCTAAACATTTGAAAACCTCAAAACGAATCACTAGAAGCGAGTAGGATTGGTTGGTGGAGACATTAGCAGGTTAGATCAGAAGATGGTGAAGGTGAGCTGTCAAGGAAGCACAAGGTTCGTGGCTGCCATAGCCGAACCTGTTGGGCGGGAACAAGGGTGGCGAACCCTTGTTTCAGTCGAACCCTCCCTTCTCACAGCTTGCAACGAACCCTAGCAGCTCTCACGAACCTTAGCTCAGCCGAGCCTTCCCATGGGCGAACCTCACCAGCCGAACCCTTGGCTTGTTAGCCGAACCTTTGATCATCTTAGGGCCGAACCCTAAGCGAACCTGTGAAGGTTGAGAGGCTTGACCGGCGAACCATGGCTCACAAACCTTGTACATCACGAGCCCTTCACCTGGCAGCGAACCTTTTCCCATGCTGTGGCCGAGCCTAACCTTTCACGAACCATACTTCTTCTCCTGGCCGAACCTTCTTCTTTTGTGGGCCGAACCTGGGGCAACTATGTTATAGGTTCGCTGCCCTTAGGGGAAAACTAGGCCTAATCTCGTTTAACAAATGGGATTAAAGGCTAATGGGAAATATAACTAAGTAGGTAAACATATATATATGTATAACCATGCATTCATGAGGACTTTTGATTACCACCTTTCTTTAATAATATCAATTTTAAGTTATGAAATGTTATATAATGTGAATGTTTATGAAAATAACTTAATGGTAGCCCTTTAAATCATAAGTTAATTTTGATAACTTGATATAAATGGTTAAGAGAATTAATCATGCATGCATGCATACAAAAGTGTAATTAGAGTATAAGGTTATTACCTTTATGAGTTGTAAACTTTTGAATTATCAATTTAAGGTTCTCATATATTGATTGATTTAAGATAATGAGTTCGAGCACAATTGTAGGTCGAATATTGATAAACCATGGGTGACACCACCTAACTTAGAAACAAATAAAACTAAGTCCATGAAATACCTATGGGTTTAAAGTGAATCAAGATGAACATTCAATGTTAATAAAGCGTTTGTATTTATAAACACGACCACATGTTAAATTTACAGATATTTGAGTTGACTTGAGTTATATACGCGAGCGCGCATTATAAGAGAACACTGATTCTAAGGACTTCAGGTGAGTTCTCATAACCTCCCTTTCTTTAAACTGTTTTGTTTTAAAACTCGGAGGTGAAGCATGTATACCAAATTAAATATTATTTTGATAACACAAGGTTAATACATGTTTATCAATATGATGTTCACATTTAAAACTATCATTATTTATGGATTATCTCTTACATTATATATATCCGTGTAAATATTGTCATTGACTTCGGTTAATAACAAAGATTACATGTATTGCCACAAATTCCGTGAATCATTGCTTTTGACTTCGGTTAATTGCTTTGACATCATGTATTGTCACGTGGATGTTGTCCACTCCGTGAATCATCGCCTTTAACTTTGGTTAATTGCTTTGACTTCATGTATAGCCACGTGGTTAGCTACCACTCCATGGATCATGTTTTTAATATATGTTAATTACATAATGATCATGTATAGTCACGGACATTATTTGAGAATATTGGTGTTGAGATTGATTGATTGGTTATGTGGATTGATTATCTATTATTGACTATGATTATTTATGATTGATTGTGACTGATTGGTTATGTGATTATGTGTTTGTGTATGTGCTTGGTTGTTAAGTTTGGGGGATTGGTTGAATTATCTCATACAGGTATTATTGTGGATTTTCTCAGGAAATCATAAGCCTTTATACTCATTTTATCTAAACCTTTTATAAAACCATTTATAAACTTAAACTCTTAAATCCATTTTATAATTTTTTTTTAAGTATAAAAACTTATGATTACTCACCAACTACTTTGTAGTTGACACTTGATTTCTTACATGTTTCAGGTGATGGAGACAAGTAGGATGAAGAGGGTGATCTCTTCTATTTTGGACATCATCATATAGGGTCTTGGACTTAGCTAAATAACTAAATATCTGGCGACTAGAATTTAGTTAGATAGCTAAATCTCTTTTGTATTTGTTATAACTATTTCATGATGAACATGATTTTTGTGTAATTATTTTGGTTGATTGAATGATATATGATGATTTGATTTAGATGCCCACGAGCTTTTGAACAATCTACACATCCCTCGTGGCATCCCGACGTTTCCGCCATCGGTCGGGGTGTTACAATACGGGGTCTGGTTTTTCAGATACTTTGTTGGCAGCCGGTTTAACAGGTAGATCGAATGTCGGACTGCTTCTGCCCAGAAGCTTTGAAGCATGTTCATTGCCTTAAGGATGCTCCTGGTGTGGTTTAAGATGGTGCGATTCCTTCTCTCCACGATTCCGTTGTGTTGAGGAGTGTATGGGGCGGTCAGTTGTCTTGTTATCCCTTCTGAGTCGCAGAACTCATTGAACTCTTTCGAGGTGAACTCCCCTCCTCGATCAGTTCTCAAGACTTTTATGCCTCTTCCATACTGGTTTGCCACAATTGCCTTGAACTTTTTGAATCTGTCAAATGCTTCGCTCTTGTTCTTCAACAGAAAACCCCATATAAAGCGGCTGCAATCATCCATGATCAAGAATATGTATTGTTTTCCAGCCAGAGTAGCTGGTGTAATTGGACCACATAGGTCTGCATAGACTTGATCGAATGGATGTTCTGTTTTAAAGGTTGTTTGATTAAGGAAACTATGCCTTGAATGCTTTCCCGCTAGGCAAGCATCACAGATTTGATTAGGGTGTTTTATTTCAGGCACTCCTTCCACCATGGGTCCTAGTCCCTTCATTGTGTTGAATTTCAAATGGCCCAGCCGGGCATGCCATAACCAGGCTGGGTCGTTTATCTCCGACATCAAGCAATTTGGCATTCCCACCTTTAACTTGATCTTGTACAAGCGGTTTGCAGCCCTTTGAGTCTTCATTAGAATGGATCCTCCGGATTCGATTATAGTCAATACTCTTTGCCTTATCCTGACTTCATAACCACCTTCTTCAGCCTGCCCGATGCTGAATATGTTGGTCTTCAGGTAAGGAATGTATAGAATGTCGGTGAATAGCCGTTGTTCACCATTGTTGCATTCTAATAGGATTGACCCTCTTCCTTCAATCGTGAGACATGAGTTGTCTCAAAATCGGAATGTTCCTCCAATGCTTGTATCCGAGACTAAGAATAAATTCTTCTTCCCTGTCATATGATTGGTCGCCCCGGTATCTAGATACCACATTTGTTCTTCGCCTTCCCGGACTTCATACTTTCCAGGAAACACCTTATCTTCACTGACATTGATCCATTCTTTTCTATCTTCCTCGGCTACTGCCATCTCCCCTGCATTAGCCTGGGTCAGATTCGATTGCTCTTTGGTCTTTCGTGTGGGACAGTCTGCAAAAAAATGCCCGAACCCATCGCACCTGAAGCACTGAAGTTTAGACCTGTCTTTTTTGGTTTGGTCTGGCATTCTGCCTCCTTCATTCGAACTTGACCCTCGACCAGTTCCTTTGCCGCGTCCACCAGCCCTTCCACGATCGCGTCCCCTTCCATGGCCATCCGGACCATTCCCTCTTCCTCTACCCCAGCTTTTTTCTTGCTTTTTCTTAGCATCCCATTCTTCATATGACAATAAGAGCTGGTCCTGGGAGCTGCTTGAGATCCTTCCTGCTGTTCTTTCTTCATACGCTTTTAATCGACTGACTATCTCTTGAAACTTGGCAGTTTTTAGATCCACTTGTTGTTCTATTGTAGCTGCTATATTGAGAAATTTCTCTGGTATAGCAGTTAATAGTTTTCGCACCAGTGTGGTTTTTCGATCATAGCCCCAAGTGCAGTCGATCGAGAGGCTATGCTCGATAACTTGGCAGCAAAGTCATCAATCCTCTCAGATTCCTTCATCGAGGTTGATTCGAATTCTGCCTTTAAGGTCTGTAACCTGGCTTCCATGACGCGCTAAACACCAAGATGTCGAGTTTTCATCGCGTCCCAGATCTCTTTAGCATGCTGGCAATTCGTAATTTGAAGAATTAAATCTTCTGGAAGCGACTGGTATAGGTAGGCTATGGCAGAGTTGTCTTTTTTTGGATCTACGTTCGTTCCTGGTTCAATTGCCTCCCAGATTCCGTGAGCTCTGAAGATGGCTTTGATTCTTAGCGACCATATCGAGTAGCGGCAGGTTGATGTTTTCCTTCATCGTGGCAAGTTGTTTGTTTGTGTTGTCTCATTCGGCCATCGGTTTCTTCTTCTTTAGTCCCCGCCAGAATGTTGTTCTTGAGTCTGAACTTTTGGTCCAATCCTTCGGATCAAATCAGGCTATCGGCTCCCCCTTATTCTCCCTAGCTCTAATACCAATTGATGATTTATATCATACTCGAAAAAAACAAAACACAGCACAAAGCTTTTTGGAATTCCTTCTCCAATTTGTTATTCATAATCCAATAGTCAACATCCATCTAACTATTTATAATGAAAACAGTTGCTATTAACTAGGAATCTATTCTTATCCTTTAGAATAAAACCTTGTCCTATGAGATAACCTTAATCCATCAGAAATTATCTCAAACATATCGACAACTAAATCCTTCTAGTTACCGAACATAAAATAAAATACAATTATAGTCCCCTGACTATTTTCATAACACAAGATTGGCTAACACACTATGAGACTCGAACCATCAACCTATTTTAGGAAGGAACATCTTAACACACTTTGATATCACTGGGACAAATGCTCTTTGGTAATGCTCTTATCTAATGTTGTTTATTCTATGTTGTTAAGCGTCATTCACAGGTGAACTATCATGTTCATTTTATAATCAAATGGGGAGCTCGAAACATCAAAATTATTAAATTAACATGAGATTTAATTGCTATTAATTAGTGGATGTTTTAAGCGGTAAAATGAAATCTTCATATTAATCAAAGTAAGAGAAGCAATGGGAACCACGATCAGACAAATGCTCGATGCCTCCTGTACGTGCACACAAACATGTCGCAGGTTCGCACTCCAGGCGTTCTGTTGAAAGTCGGCACTTCAAATTCCCTCAAGCCTCATTCGTCACTTGGACATCCCTCAACATTTGTCACACAACTAGCCCGACTTCGTCCTTGGATCCAGACCCGCCAAACATAGTTGTGCCAGTCTGAAGCCCCTACACGTGATTTGTGCTTCTATTAAACCTTATCCAAGCCATGTAGCCCACCCTTGTTACATATGTATACTAGGTTTAAAACCCGTATGTTACACGGGATTGGGTAAAAAAAATAATGCGACTAAAATATACTTACAATGATATATATAATCTATCATAAACCAATACATTTTACAATTACAAATACATATTATAAATCTTTAAAAACGTCTTTGTATACTACACTGGACGTCATGTTAGTAACATTACCGTGTTTATCAAAAATTAGAAGTTTCAGACCATCTCTACTCTTAACTTTGGATAAAGCTACGTATAGTTGTTTGTGTGAAAAAAGTGGTTGTTTCAATAAAAAATCTACTCTTGATGACGACTGGCATTAACTTTTATTTATTGTCATTACAAATGATATTGATATAGAAAATTGTTTTCTTTGAGATTTTAACGGAATTATCTTATGAGAAGGTGTTAAAGCTATTGTAAGAATGAATGTCTGATTACGTATATGACTTCCTAAAATTACTTCTGCTTCAATTACAAGACTTCCAAGTTAGATGATCTTTAATATAGTCCCGTTGCATAAACCACTTTATTGATCAATATTTCTTAGGAACATTACAGGGACCCCCAATCTTTAAAACTAGCTTGTAGTTAGGCAAACTCGAAATTTTAAAACCATTTAATACGTCTAATGAGTATAAACTTTGATCAAGACCTTCATGTGATCCATGCATAGATAAGATATGATTAAAATTAATTTTTAAATGAATACGAAAATATCGGATGTTGATGTGTTAGTTTAACACATCCGTTTTTGTACATAATCAAGTCCGTTTTCGTTAGTTTTGTTAATATTTTGAGTCGTTTTTAGTTCCTTTTTACATTTTATTGTTTTTGTGCAGGATTGTGTCCCGAGGGAGCAGAAACGAGGGCAAACGGGCATCAAAATCAAGTGCGGTTGATCGAGCGAAGAAGTCGAAGAAATTTACCTACACGGTACGCCTCGGGCCGTTGCTTGATCCTAGGTGACGCTCCTGGGTTCATTCTTTGAATCCTAGAATCTCGCACGCAACGCCTAGTCAGGATTACCTGTCGCAGGCGATGCGCCTGCCAGGCTCAGCCGCGCGACTAATTTGTCTCGCGCGCATCGCCTAGCCCCATGCAGCCCCGCTAGGCGATGCGCCTGAGACCATATTCATCTCTAAAACCCTAATTTCATGCCTTCTATAAATGGGACGCATCCAGAACGTTTTGATGGTCTTCTTCTGCGATTTTGGAACCCTAATCAAGCCTTGGAGCTGCTGGAGTTTAACCATGGATGTTAAGGCTTGATTAGGCTTGTTGGAGTGAAGAAGAAGGATATTTTTGAGTATTGTTCTTATCTTTTCATGCTCTTAGTTTAAACTAGTAGTTTATCATGTATTTAGACATTGTTCAGATCTGTTTTGCTACTGTTATGATGTTGTTTGGCTAGATCTAGGGTTATATCTAGGTTTGGGATGATAAAGTTGTGAACTTTGATGATTTTGGACTTGATTTATGTTATGGGATGATATATGCATTGTTATCAGTTGTAAAGTTATGATCTTTGATGGTTTTTGCATATGTTGAATGATGATACTTGATGAATGTTGGATCTATGTGTGTCTAGGAAGGTCTTTCCACCATTAGATGCATGTTAGGCCTACTACTTGGTATTTTAGGTTAGTTTATGGGTTGTTGATCACATTCCATAGGATTAGACATCATTAAGTGTTGTGATTTGCATGTAACCTAACCTAGAAATCCGGGAGGTGATAGGTTAGATGGTTGGTCTCTTTCACTTGGGATATTTAAGTTAAACGACCCGGGAGGGCGTTGTCTTAGATTTACTTAGTGTTGGTGTTAATCCATGTCAAAGTAGTCACCTTATAGCTCTCTAGTGTCTTAGGATACACACGGGTGGAGAAATCCGGGAGGTGATTCACCCGTTGGAGTGTAATTGCATATCAGGAAAATCCAAAAGGTAACCCGGTAGACTAGTGCATACATTACAGTTTTAGGATTTCCATTGGAGTTCCCTGGTATCTGATCTGGTTCCCATTAGGTTATCCTAAGTCTGTTCCTTAAGATCCTAGTCTTCATCCTTCATAAGTCAGTCCAAGTCATCACCTGTCACACTATTGATTCCCAGCCTAGGTATACCAGTTTTCCTTATTGCATTCAGATTTCATTTACAGTCCCAGTGTTAGTTGCAGTTTTAGAGTTTAGTTGTGAGTTTAGGTGTTTAGTCAGTTTCAGTTTGAATAGGTTATCAGATTTGCACCAAACCCCACCTCTTTTATTTTATTTTGTCTACAATCTAGGTTAGTTTGTCAAACTAGTGTCCATTGGTTCGATATCCGGACTTCCACCAGCTATTCTGTCACCGATAGGTACACGTGCCTTCGTAGCGGTCTCGTTTAGGATTTCCGATTATTACTAGATGTTTAGGTCAAGTCTAGGTCTAGGACGATTTATAGTGTCTTTAGCTTAGGTTAGACAGCTTTAAATTATTCTTGTTTTTAGGGTACTGATCGCTTACATCAGATGTACATAAGGAGTTTTAAAAGAAGATATGTAAAATATTACATGAACAGAGATTAAGAAAAAAAATTCATTTGCATGTCTTATGGAGGAGATGCGTATAGGTGTATAGCAGAAGGACGTGTAGAGCATAGCAATCTTGGATGGTTCAAATTACATACGATTAGTTGATTATATAGGTAAATATTTTATGAGTAAAATCAGGTAATTCAAATATATTATAAGAAGATAATTTGTGAGTAAAAGTAGGAACGAATTAATTGATATGGTTGGAAACATTTGAATTTAATTTTTTTTTAATTTTAAATTATATGTGGTACGAAATTAATTTAAAAAATTTTGTAAATTTTTAACTTTTAAACTTCCTTGTCAAAATTTTTACATATAATTAAGGAAAATTTTAATAATTATAAAAAATAGAGAATTAATAATTAATATTAATAATAATTAATAAAAAACATCATAAGATGTTTATATATTTTAAACATTTTATTTTCAGGGTTTAAGCAAAAACTTAAACTGATTTCACGATTATTTTTATCAAAAAATACATTTGGAAAAAAAATCACGATTATTTTTCAAAAGAATATATTTCATGTTCATATGAAATTATTGTCATTTTAAGCATAACCTAATTTGATAAACATTTGGACCAATTTACATCACTTAAAGTTCCGGCAAATGTGGTCATGCAAGATGTCATCATTAAGAAAGAAAAGAATCCTTCGGGAAAAATTTTCTGGACGAAAATTTTGTTAGGGTTTCCAAATCAAGGTTTTCTCTTAGTCAAATTTAACGGACAGAATTACGGTTTAGTAAACGCATAAATAGGATACGTATTACTTTTTTATTATTTAAATTAAATAAATAAATTAAAATTGAAAGTAGATTTAATAGGTAAGTACCGTAAGTGACATGTGTCAATTTTAATATAAGAATTAATATTGGATTGACATTTGACAAAATTAAGGTGATGGTTGATGTAATGATAACATGTAAGCAAAAAGATTTTTCTTTATTATAAAGTACAGAAGTATAGATATAGAGGTTCATTCAAATGATAACCAATAAGTTGCAGATAATTAAAAAGAAATATTTATAAATACATGATATAAAAGATGCAAAAATGAAATTTTCTTTAAAGTATATGAACTTACTTTCACACCCTTTAACCTGTTTTCAAATTTTTTCTCTATTCGAAAAACCGAACCGAATTCGAAAAGTGGTACCGTTTTGTTTGGTTTCGGTTAATACCGAATAAGCCGATTAAAAACCAAATAAACCGAATAAACCGATTATAAACCACATAAACCGGTTAAAAAGCCGAATAAACCGAAATTAACCTTATATATTATTAATAAAATAATAAATTTGAATTTGAATTAGGTTTAATCGGCTAACCGAACAAACTGAACTCAAAAAAATTTGGAACCGATAACCAAACTTAAAACATAAATTTAGAATTCGGATACGGAGGAACCAAATAAAAAACCGAATTCGGATACGGTTAGGAACCGAATAGAAAACCGAATTCGGATACCGTTAAGAACCGAATAGAAAACCGAATTCGGATACGGTTAGGAACGAACTAGGAAAAACGATTTCAGATACGGTTAGGAAACGAACAAGAAACCGATTTCAGGTATGGTTAGGAAACGTACGGAAGCCGATTTCAGATGCGGTTAGGAAATGAACAGAAAACAAATTTCGGATACAGTTACGAACCAAACCAAAAACCGAGTTCAGAATTCGATTCTGTTTTTTCAATCACGAATACGTTTCAATTTTAAAAGTTTTTGGATTTTTGAACACCCCCTTACTTTAATATTTGAATTCGTTAAGATCTTTTCTTTTGAATCATCATGGTCACCTCAATTCTTATGGCCTCACCTGCACGCCATAAATATTTTGCCGGCTACTAGCCTGACTTTGCTTCCAGCTCCCGGACCAGCCCTTTATAGTTGTGCCATGCACCTTAAAGCTCCTGACACGTGATTTGTGCTTCCATGCTACCCTAGCCGCACCACGTAGCCCTTCCTTGCCCGGCCTGGACTACCCAAACACCACACTAAGTCAAAACATTAAAGCCCGTGTGTGCAAATGCACAAGTTTGGGTGCTTCTCACTTCACATCATCAGGCTCCCACTTGTGTGGCCTATTAAAGGAAACCATCTTAAAGCTGTGTTTTTTCATATAAATATCAAGTTTTTCCTTCCCTATTAAGGGTCTGTTTGGTTAGATCTAAATGTGTCTGAATCTAAATGGTTCAGATTCAGACCGTTTGTTTGGTGCAAAAAAAACACATCTGAATGGGGTTGAATATCTGAACCAATGTCTGAATAGTTCAGACTTAAGATAGAGTCTGAATGAGAATGAGAAGAAGGATGGAATGTCTGAATGGCTTCATGACCACACCGACCACCGCCGCTTCTCCCACCGACTGCTCCACGACCACCACCGCCGACTGCTGCCACTCCACCACCTAACCACGACCGACGTAGGGGCGAGATGCTAGAGAGCGACGGTGAGGGTTAGGAATGATGGGTCTGAATGGTGGATGCGATGGTGGAGGCGACCTCAGGTGGATGCGATGGTGGATTCGACGAGAAGGAGACCGCAGGGTTCGATGATGGCGATGACTGCAGGGTTCGACGAGAAGGAGACCTCAGGGTTCGACGATGGTGATAACCGAGGGCTGGGAAAGCTCGGCGGAGGAGGCGACGACCGGAGGCGGAGGAGGCGATGGGCGGAGGAGCTGCGAGCGGCTGAGGTGACGGAGGAGGCAACGGCTAGGGTTTTTAAGGAAAAAAAAGTTTTTTTTTTCATTCAGATGCAACCAAACACTTAACCATTCAGACCTCTTAACCATTCATGCCTCTTAACCATTCAGACTTCTTAACCGTTCAGCACTTAATGATTTAGACCCAACCAAACGGCCCCTAAATGTGCTTTGTTAAATAAGAAGAAATAAATTTTGACAAAAGTCCTAGATCCTTCCTACGGTTACGATTATGTTTTTAGAATCAAATTTGTAAGTCTGGTCAAATGAACGGGTTGAGTAGAGGCGTATAATAGGTCAAGATAGATTCGAGTTAAGATGAGTTATAAGGAAAATCAGTTTGAGTTTAAATGAGCAATTTAAAAAAAATATCAGTTTAGTTCAAATTGAAATGAGTTGTAAGTATTTACTTAATCTTCATTATTTTATTATATATATATATATATTAATGATAACCTTTATTCGTTTGAATATATTTTATTATCATAGTTTTTGTTTTAATATATTCATTGGCGGAGCTTGAAAAATTTGTTCGAGGGGGCCGAAGGTCATGGAGCAAAATTTTTTCCTTATCTCTATGTTTCGGGCTAAAATTCGGGTCAACACAAGATTATTCGGATCGGGTCAAACAATTTAAAGTTTAAAATATCAGATATTTGTTCCACTAAAAAATAAATATATGTTTGTATCAAACAAGACATAAAATGTTTAAAACAAAAAGTTGAGTACCCGGAAGAAAAATCACAATTCAACGCGACGACCTTTAAGCTCTTTGAACTCATTGATTATACACTGCGATCAAACTTCTCAGCAATTTCCTTTGCGAAGACGGTTATTGAACCAGGTAATATTCAATAGTTAAGACCCAGTTTAATTTTTAAGGCCCCAAAGAAGATTTAAACTCAAGATTAGCTAATGAACAAGATAACAACCGATACTGTGAACCCTTAATGGTAATGTTAAAACTTACAATATTAGTTCAACTTTATTATTTTTTAAAATCCAAGGAGGCCGAAGGAATTTTATAAAGAAAAACCGAAGAGGCCGGGCTCAATACCTATAAAATTTTTCGACCGAAAACCATTATATTGAAACTTCTGGCCAGCAAAAGGGCAGGAGCCGGGGCACCCCCGGGCCCTTAAATCCTCCGCCAATGAATATATTATATTATCATAGTTTTTAGGTTACCTATCTTGACCCGCGTTGTGTTAAGATGTTAAGTATTTCTACCTGTTTTATGCTGTTATGCTACTCATTTTAACATAAAATAAATATTTGATAACCCGAACCAATATATTTTTGTTGCTTTGGTTCAAGACTGGCAAATATACTAATTTTTTAAGGTTTGATTGAAAGGGCACATCTTTTTTAAGTATTTTGATTGTTGGTTGTTGCTGAAAAAGAGAATTATGCACATTTAAAAAACAAAACAGATTTTGATGCAAATTAGTTGTGTGCATTGGAATCGAGTATGGTCCATTTAAAATCCCTTTACTTCATTTAACGCTTCTAGGAATTGAATATTGGTGGCTCTTTGACAAATCGGTTCTGTAACTCGTGTTGGCAAGGCATGGCTGTCTTCCATACGATCACATTTTACAGGATTTAGGGCTCTAGATAATGATAAATGAACCAAAAACGACAACCCAAACATAACTTATTACTTCAAAATGAGTGATATATACATAAATTTAGGGTGATGTTAAATATACAAAATTGTCAACCTTTTTATGTCTTTCCTAAGTATTCAAATAATAGTCAAAAGTTGTATTTATTATTTTCTTTTCTACAATACCTAAATTTTCTAATATTCAAATTTCATTCCCCATGTAATTAATAATGTAATTAAATTAATATTTGGAAAAATTCTCTATAAATAATCAAATGAAACTTAACATTTTTACACAAACAACAAAAGTCATATCATCCTAACAATTGTAGATGGATTCTAGCAAAAGCAACTCAATTAGAAGATGCGATTTTTTCATGATAACATTTGAATTTGCCACTAAACAGGTACAAATAACTGTTAACACCCTATTTTATTTTATTATAACTATCATGCCTACGTAGTTTCTTTTCTATCCATTTTCTTATTTTTTATTGTTTAATTTTAAGTTTTAACATTCTAATAAAATAAAAGTTTGTTACTTTTTTTCCTTTAACAACCATTATTAACTAGTTTTATCAAGAAACAGAAGCGTGTTATAAATGACGATATGCAATTAATATGCATATTTTTTTCATATCAGTACATGTGCATATGTTCTTTTTTAACTTATTTCATATACTTTCATATAAATGACGATATGCAATATTTATATATTTTTTTTAAATTATTATTATTATTATTATTATTTTAACTTAATTCATATTCTTTCATATAAATTACGATATGCAATATATATATATTTTTCAATTATTATTATTATTATTTAACTTATTTCATATTCTTTCATATAAATGACAATATGCAGTATATATATATATATATATATATATATATATATATATATTTTTTTTTTTTCTATCATCATCATCATCATCATCATCATCATCATCTAAATGCTAATTATTTTGTAGGTGTTCGGATCTCGTGAAGAAATGATGGATTGGGTACAAAACTTGGCCTATTCACTTGGGGTTGTCGTCGTTACAAAAAGGTTGAATAAAAGACCATGTGGTTTTGTCTACAAGGTAGTACTAAGATGTGATCGTGGAGGTGAATATAAAGTTAAGGATTCATTTAGAGTTTCTAGCACCAAAAAAACTAATTGTCCATTCGAATTAGAAGGACAATATTATGATGAATATGATTCATGGACTTTAAGGGTTATATGTGATGAACATAACCATCAACGTGTACAGTATATGGAGAGTCATCCATTTGCAAAGAGACTTTCTGATGATGAATTTAGTTTAGTTTCAGATTTAACAAGGATGAATGTGGCACCACATAATATTCTATCAATGCTTAAGGAGAGGAATTTAAGTAATGTGTCTACACCCAGGACAATTTATAACACACGCAATAAAATTCGCATGGTCGAGCAAGTAGGCAAATCTCCAATGCAAGTTCTCATGTCCCTTTTGCATTCTAACCGTTACATATATGAATTTACTACAACTGATTTAAACGAGTTGGAAAATTTATTCTTTGTTCATCCAACATCGTTTAATATATGGCGTGCATTTCCACACGTGTTGATTATTGATGCCACATACAAAACGAACCAGTATAATTTGCCTTTCGTTCAGATTGTTGGGGTAACTTCAACCAGCAAGACATTTTCTATTGCTTTTGTCTTTATACATAATGAAAAGATGGTTAACTATAAATGGGTATTAAACTGTCTAAAGTTAACACTAGACAAATGTATGCTCCCACGTGTTAAGTTACAGATAGGGAGATGACTCTAGTGAATGCATGTAAAGAAGTTTTTCCAGATGCGAATTACAAGGAGAATATCACAAAGCTAAATAATACCACAAAGCTAATTACAAGGAGAAGTTTTCCAGATGCGAATTACAAGGAGAAGTTTTTCCAGATGCGTATTAAACTGTGAATTACAAATAGGGAGATGGCTCCCATGTTTTGGAAAGATCCGAATGAGTTTCAATATCACAAAGCTCTTGCAATTGCCCTAGTAAATGATGAGAATCATTATGTCATGATGGAATTACAAGGAGAATACCCAATGCCTGTTATTACACCATATTGGAATTTTCGCAACATTAGTTCATTTGCAGTTGGATGAGAAATCATATATAGGTCACGTCTAGAACTATTTACCCAACTTTGTCGTCGTGAAAGTGGTTTTGTCGATTTAAGTGATTAATTATTTTATTGGTAGAAAATCTACTATTTTTATTAAAGTCTCGTATTTTTATTTATTCATTCTTGTATTTTTATTATTCATTGTCTTATAAGTATATTAGTTTCATGATTTTTTTTTTTAAAAATAAAACTTAATAACATAAAAATTAAGTTTATAATAATAATAATAATAATAATAATTAATGAGGTATAATTAATAAGTAACATAATAATTAAGTATAATTAATGAGGTATAATTAATTAATCATTACATTTAATAAATCATCTTTTTAACTATTTTTGGAACTTTTTTGACCTTTTGGTTTATTTATTCAAAAGGGTTGGTATATTTAACCCACCCATAAATTTACTGTAATTTTGTTCACATGATTCAAAAGAGATGCTTGTGGTGTATTTAAACATGAGAATCTTATATGAACAATTATTGTATTTTGTGTTGAAATTGAAGCATCATAACGTATAACGGGTTGAAATGAGTAACACCAACACAATGCGAGTCAAAATATGTAAGCTAAACACTATGAAAATAGAATAGATTTAAACGGGTAAGAATTATCAAGAATATATTTGATAATAAAGGTTATGCAAATAAACTATTTGTTTAATTACAGCTCGTTTTAATATTAGCTCAATTGATGCTTTTTGAAAACGGATCATTTAGCTCCAAATTGATTTTTGCTTAAATTTCATCTTGACCCGCACTTATCTAACCCAAATTAGTTATGATCCGTTACCCAACCCGTCCATTTCGCAAGACTTACGTGTATCAAGTACCGTTTCCCAAAATACAACAAATAAACAAATATAATTAAATCGGTGGTGAAAAGTTGACTATAATTACGAGGTTTGATTTCAGGTTACTTAAAAATCATATTTTTTATAAATATAAAATAAACATGTATAGGTTTAATTAATCATATCAAGGGTAAATAATTAGTAATGAAAATTAGGAATTATAAAACGATATTTTGACATATTAATAGTAATGAAAAATAATTAAAAACTTTAATTACTATACAAATGATATATGATCTTATGACGTGTAACAATTGATATATTTGAAATAACTGACGTTAAAAACTTCAGTTTGTATTATATTAGAAACTAAGTTTTATAAATCAATAACACAAAATATAATATTTTTAATTAATAAAGTTAAATGTCCCAAATTAAAAATAACATTAAACATAACAGACCAAAATGTAATTTTATCTATCATTTTTATTACTTCAATTTTTAAATAAATTAAAAACGTCATTTGTTTGTAAAAAATCTCATTGTTTAAAACTCACTTTATAGTATATTTTATTTAAAAAAAATCATTTTATAATTTATAAGATAACTTGTTCATATATAAATTTTGTTTTTTTAAATAAAATATTTTTTGCTATAAATTTTTTATTTTAGAAACTTTTGACGTATTTTATAAAAAATATTAAGTGTGTTTTATTATAAAAAGATAAATAATATATTATTAGTTTTATAATTATTTAATAAGAGAGATTATATAATTATTTAATAAGAAAGAGAATTAGTGTAACGACAAGGAATTGAAAAGTGTTAATAATGGTGTAAGAATGTAACAAGTGACAATAGTGGTGTGAGATTGTGACAAGTGTCAAAATTTTTACTTTTTTATTATAGAGTTTAGAATATAGAATAGATGTTACGTCTGTATTTATTCCATGTATTATTATAATGTTTAATATTTACAATACGTTTTTTTTTTGATGATTTTGGTGTCAATAACTCGTCTTTCTTACTTATTTTACACCAAATATTAAAAGAAAAAAATGACATAAAGTCATTCTAATGACAGTGGGATGAAGGTTCCAATCAAATGACATATTTGAAAAAGCTTAACCTATAAAACTTATAATTTTTTATAAAAAGAGTACCAAATTGGTTAAGATTAGAAAAGGGTAGAATATTAAAACAATAATAAACATAAAAAATAAAACCAAAATAACCAAATCATTTAATTATACATATGATCGATCGATCGATCACTGGTATTGTGGTTCAATTATTATACTGGTGATTAGGGGTGTAAACGAATAAAGCCGACACGTGAATCACTCTAAATCATATCGTTAAAAAGCTTGAACGAGCCAATCCTAAACTAGCCCAATAATATTTGTCATTTAATTATCGAGCCCGAGCTTCGCATATCCAGCTCAAGCTGTCTATCGGGCCTAAACAAGCTTTTATTTAGATAAATTTTACTTATTCTATTAAATGTATACTTATAAAATTAATTATTTTTATATCAATAAATTATGATAAATATATTTAAATAATATATTTTATGTTAAATTTGATAAGCATAATAATAATTATATCTTACATAAGTACTTAAAATATATAAATATATAAAAAAAAGTAAAAGATAAACAAGACGAGCCGAGCGACCTCAAGTCTAAAAATTTCCCAACAAGCTAAGCTTAAGCTTTAAAAATAAAGTTGTTAACAAGCTGAGCTCGAGCTCGACCTGTTTTGTTAAAACGAGTCGAACTCGAGTCTTAACCAGCTCAGGCTCAGCTCGTTGCACCCCTACTGGTGATAACCGACCTGATACCACAGAAGTAGCAGCCTAGTAGGATATGTCGATAAGAGAATAACCGATGCAATAATCTTCATTTTACTATATATGATTCAAAGACAAAACAACTACCTATTCATCAAAACCACGCGAAAAATAAAAAAAAAACCATTTATAATTTATATAAATAACCCTATATATTGTTCAGCTAATATATAAAACCGAATAATTATGTAATCGAAACGACATATGATTGGCTCATACGGTAAAATCAAACCAAATCCAACTGTTTTTTTTTTTTTTTAATGGTTAAGCTTACTCATCTCTTAAATTATACCAAATTAATTACATCTTTGTGTGGGACTGAACCAATGGTCTCCCATTTTAAAAGGCAAAACCTCTACCAAGTGAGTTAGTTCCATATTGGCAAACCCAACTCTTACGTACTCTAATATCCTATCTTTATAAAAACTTGAATTCATTTTAATCAACTTTAAAATGTAGAAAAGAACCTCTTCATTGAATCCAAATCAAAAAACAATAGTCGATATCTGGTCCCGTGTCATTTCAAAAACAATCAAAATTGATCATGCTAAGAATTGATAATGGTGTTTTGTATTTATCTATTTGATAAATATAAACAGACAAAAGTTCCACATTCATTTGCATGAAATCAAAGATGTCACTTGATTTCGACTGTCACATGATAACAAAATACGGGTAATCCAAATTATTTAAAGTTTACAAAACGATCCTGAATGGTTTAAAACCTGCCAACAAGTTCATATGTCGATTCAAGATGCGTTCCATCTTGAACGATAATACCCATGCACGGTTCGATCATGGATAATGCATGGACCTAGTTTATATTTCAAATTAAGACGAAAGAAAATGTATTATATTATATATAAAACATACGATATATGCCTGGCAAAATGGGCGGGTTGGGTAACGGGTTCAGGTCAAGATGGGTGCGGGTCAGAACGAGTTTTAAGCAAAATTAGTTCGGGTCTAAATGAATTGTTCTTAAAAAACATCACTTTAAATGTTTGAATCCATTAAATTTACATACTTTTTTGGTTACCCATCTTGACTTGCATTGTCTTTAAATGCTACCAATTTCAACTCATTCAACATTATGAGTTACCTATTTCAACCCATTATACTACAATTGTTTACCCAAACCAACCCATTTCTTTTTACATGAGTAAACATTGTCACCTCTAAATTACGATATAAATGATTTGACTCATTCATGACCTAGCTATTAGATATGTTTAATAAAACCTCGACTCAAGTCGAGCATAATGGAATGAAGCTTCATACATTGAGTTTGATTGTGTTCTAAAGTCTAAACAAGTATAGTAGTTATTCATAAAGAATAATATTTATTTAATGTAATATGATAAGCCAGTACATGATAAATACATCATATATGTAATTACATCAAAAGGTAGATTACAACATTACATATATATATATATATATATATATATATATATTATGTTACATGTCATTACAAGAAAAATGATATTAACGATATAATTGAGTTTGAGCTTAAACTCGTAACATTACTTATGAGAAGAGCTGTAGACTTGAAGCTTGAAACAAGCTTAACTTGAGCCATGCTAGGCTAGAGCTCGACTCAAGTTATTTCTACTCTTAGTTGTACTAGTGTATGTAACTAGCCATTTAACCTGTCAAAAGTGTTGGCTTTTATCAATATAGATTTGTAACCTACATTATTTAGCTTCCTCATGTAGTACTATTGTAGTTTCATTTTTCTAAATACATATCGACTTGCTAGTTGACTGGTATAAATTTTAGGTGAATTTTAAATAAATTGTATATTATTTTAGAGAATTAAACATGAGTTGGACATTCACATAACCCTACATTATCAAGAGATATTATCATCAACTCAATCCTTCCATAATATGGACCACTTTGTTTATGGGGATGTGGGCCTAAAAACATTACTCTTTTCATGGTTAAATGCCACACTTTTCTACCCAATCAATCTTATTAGTGTGATGTATCTTGATTGGTCTCTCTTTATGAAAACATCCATCACAATTACAGTAATACACGATACACACTATGGTCCAAAAAGGCTCATATGTGAGTTGTGGACCATCATTTATGGTAAACCATGCATCTTGGCTACATTTTGGTGCACTCATATGTCCCACATTGATCATGTACAATTTGCAGCCAAAAAAGGACCCTAATAATGTCCATTTAGTGTGTCATCAATTTTTAAAAAAGTCAAATATCATATATGCGTCTTTTTGTCATTTAAAGGGAGTTCTATAACAACTATAACATGATAAATAAAAATAAAGCTAAAAATTTGCATCCTTTAGATAAATCTCTTATCGTCATGTTTTGTATAGTCTATACGAGTAATACAACACTATAAGATGCTATACAAAATGCAATCAATATTAGTTGTTGAATGGAAACTGGATTTACAAATTTAAATGGTATAAAAGCTACAAATGTTATGTTTACGATGATGTGGCAAACTAGGATGTTAGTCCTGACCAATGAGGATGGAGACATATAAGGGGTGTTGATTGATGAAACAATTGCATGGCATAAGATCACTTGTCTCACATGAATAGTATGTAGTGTTGTAATAGTTAGTCTATACAGTCGGGTAATCGGTGAGTACTTGATACCCGATAGGGTGCCAAGGAGAATCTTCAAGTTGGTCAACATTAGTTGAAATCGATCCAACTAGTGGCTAGTAAGTCAAACTCAGTCAAGTCGGATTTTCGTTGTTTTTTGCCGATATTTGTTAGATTTTCATTGTTTTTCACTTAGATAAATTAAAATACAAGAATCAAATGATTATTATGTTAATAATATTAAAAATGAATGTTAATTTTTGAAACACTTTAGTATTCGAACATATATCATTTTAATTTAAATTAATATTTATGTATTGTATAGTAAATTATAATATTTGACATATATATAATTTCTCAAAATTTTTTTTTTTTTATAAATAGATACTTCCTAAGTATTCTCCACCTAGGATAAATACTTCAAACTTGTGATAACTGTGTACGAGGAATTACGTCAGCAACCAATTGAGCACAGTTGATCGTGTTTAGAATTCACGTGGAGTTGACAATCGAAGTTATTATGGGATGAAAGTATGTGAGAAATGATGAACATGGGCGAAAACCGCGTACAAAACGGAGTTACGGATTGTCCAGAATCACGAAATGAAGTTTCCGTCGAAAAATGGGAAAAATGGCCTTCGCGGTACGCAGGGGAGGAGCTAAGGTCTCTACGCGGTACGCGATGATTGAAAATATCTGAGATTTCTCCGGATTCCTCCGCGGTACGCGAAGAATACTTTTTGTTTCTCCGCGGTACGCGACGAATGGGGATGTCGCCAACTTGCTTAAAAAGGTCAGATTTCAACAATCATCATCATCCTCATCTTCTTGTGCTTCCAGTCGACGACACCACCACCACCTTCGACATTTTCATCATCCAACCTCTCAAATCTTTGTTTTGAAGCCTCTGGAACGTTTAGATCGCATCCGGGAACGTTTATACGAGTCCAGATCATTTTTCTAACCGCAGAACTTCTCCAAATTAGGTAATGGTTCATTCTAACCCTCTATTTTGATAATGAATGATTAAATCTTGTTTTTGAACGTAAAGATATAGTTAGGGTTGTTGATTATTGCCTAGATAATGGCTAGGATTGATTTTGAATGATAAACTCGAACTGTTAACGGGTAAATCCTTGTTTTGAGCCGTTGTAATGCCCGGTTTGCATGGAATCATAACAATGGTTATAATGATTTAAACCATTTGGTTGTGACTATGTATGTGATTAGTTTGATTAATCTTTAACATGCAACGTGAAAGTTGGGTGTTTTAAACTAATCACAATCATTAACATACTCATTAGAACGATTATCTAATGTTTCTGATAACAGTTAGATTAGTATGTTAAACATGGTTATTAAACCTACTCTAATATTACATTGTGATATTCCATGATATTTGGGTAATCAATAACAAGGATTAATCATTACTAAGCCATTAAACTGTCTAGAGACTATCTTAGCAATTATAATCAACAACATTAACTATTTGGTTAATCTGAGATTATACTGATTAATCGAGGGAGTCATCAACTTAGTATTAGGAACCTGAGTCATTATAGGTTCCTACATTATCATACATTGTAGGATATTACATTAAAATATGTAATTAAATACTAAGCATCAATTTGATGACTTTCAAAGCAATGTTCTTGACATTGTACGTTCAAAGAGATTTAATCAGCAAGTTGGAACATAAATAACATATCAAACATAAACTAAATGCAGAATCATCATATTATCATCAGTTTGTGTGATATTCTGCTACTACTGAATTATCAGGTGAGTTTCGTACAACCCCTTTTCTTTTTACTCTTTTATAAACATCGGGGTAGAACTGCTAAACTTTTGAGAACTATATGATATGCATCAATGATATCTGTGTGATTTCATTTGACTTTTGTGGGATTTCATGGGATTTTGCCTGTAGACAGAACTCTATCATTGAACTGAAAGTCCTCATTTTTGAACTGTATCTAGTGAACCCATGTGTGGCCGAACAGAAAACATTGATAGTACTATTGGTTGACACCCCATTCGCTGGGAGGATTGCATCTCCCCTTGTGTGAATGTTTGTTATCTGTTTCCTGAACTTCTTAATGGTATGATAGACATTAAGATAATGAGGCACTAAGATATGTACCGACGGGTAATATCTTGAGAACTGAACTAGACGTCCGAAAGGAACTAGATACAGGTCCCATGGTTATCCGGAACTGAACTTGTGAGAACTTGTTTATCATATCATATTGCTTTAAATTGAACTGTCGAACTCACCAGCTTTGTGCTGACGTTTCAAACTCAAACCTTTTTGCAGGTAAACAGTGATAGCCGGTGAGGATGCACTTTTGAAATACTTATACTAGAATAACTCGTGTTGTAATTAATCAAATGTGGTTGTAATGTAACTTTGGTTGCGATGTCCTTATAATGTTTGTATTTTAAGTTAATCTGTGTGCTTATGATATCGGTTCAAGTAAGTCACACCTCACCCCGGAGACATCACCACTATGCTTCCGCAACCGGTTCGGTGAGGTCAGACCAGACAGGAGGTGACGAGGGGTGGGGGTGTGACAGGGTGGTATCAGAGCCACAGGTTATAGAGAATTAGGTTGACTTAGAGACCTAGACTATAACCATAGGCTCGTATAGTGACACAGAGAGCACCGAACATGTCTAACGAACAAAACTTGTTTTGAATTAAGCCAGGATAATCAGGTGGTCCGAATTCCAGTTATGAGTGGCCAGCATAACTGAAATTCGCAGCACGTGCGCATTCTAGTTTGATTTGATACAAGCAGAACATTTATAATAATAATAGGGACGAATAGTTGCGTTAAGATAGGAGGACGTCTCATATCATGTTTATGTTGAATATTATATTCAATATTTATTTCATGGTACTGATCTGAGAATTCTGTTTATACAGCGATGGCAGACCAAGGGGAAAGATACATATATCAGCGGTTTCCTTATGTGGTATTGGATGATACACCGAGCTCGAGTTCGGATTCTGACTCCGATCCGTCAGAGGTATCTGCAGCTACTTCTCAGGCTAATATACCGTTGCCACAGACACAACCGGCACCAGTACCAGCACCAGTACCGCCGCCACCACCAGCACCAGCACATGCACCAGCACCTATGCCATCTCCACCGAGAGTCCCAGCATGGGATGGACTTAGGAGGATGCGGGGACAGGCCCGCAAGACCACTGGATTACCTCCCAGACATCAGATGGCTCAGCGGGATGAGCCTCCGACCGTTCATGAGGCGGGAGAATCCTCTCGCCAAGCGGAGCTGAGGGGCCAGGTGCAGCAAGTCGCTCAGGACTTGCAGGGTCTGAGGCAGGAGGTACAGCAGCACCATACGCTCCTTGAGGATACTCGTAACATTATATTGGAGATCCTCACTTCACATCTGACTCTGATGGAGCAGGTGAATCTCATGGGTATTGACAACCAGGCTTGGAGGACTATCGTTGAGGAGCGTTTTAGTAGGACTTTGAGGCAGAGGATAGTTGTTGCGTTTTGGCAGCAGGTGGAGGTGATGAGGGCAGGATTAGTGCGAGTTCGAGAGTTTTTGGTTTGGTTGGAGACGGTTAGTTTCGAGACCAGAATGATAGTTCTGGCTGTGACTATGGCTGCTGTAGCCATTATATTTTCTTGTTTATCGTACTTCATACGATGAGTATGTTCAGATGGTTATTTTGGGATTGTCATTGTAAATCTCACTAGTAGTATGCGGATAGGTTGAGGATGTGTGATAGTGTGATTAGTAGTTGTGAGAACGGGATATTTTGATATGTACAGATCCCGAGGTTGTGAGAGGTGGTGTACGAGGTTGTGGTTTAGAGTATCCTGACTTATGGTTGTATTAAAACTATGAATGTATGAAACTATGGTATTGTAATAATATGGGTGCTTTTGTATGTCTGTTTGTATAATTAACTTTGTGTGTGAACTATAATTAATTCTTTCTGTGTGAGATCATAACTGTGTATTAATGTGTCTATATGAGAACAGGTCGAACTAAAATATATATTTCGCTGAAATACAGTACGGGAGCAATACTGTATGCGACTATATCGAACTGAAAAATATATTTTGCTGAAATACAGTATGGGAGCAATACTGTATGCGAATATATTTGTTATTAAAGTACAGTACGAGAGCCATACTGTACGAGAACATGTCTGAACTGAGAACGTGTCTACTTGTGAATGTGTCTGTAATTAAAGTACAGTACGAGAGCCATACTGTACGAGAACATGTCTGAACTGAGAACGTGTCTACTTGTGAATGTGTCTGTAACTAAAGTACAGTACGAGAGCCATACTGTACGAGAACATGTCTATTGTTTGTATGGGAACTCAGTGCATGAACTGTGAACATATCAGAGAACTTGTGGGTGAACATATCCTAGTCCTGTATGATCATATATCTAAAAACATGTGTTGCAATGCAATGAGCTGGGTAAGACTCTAGCATGTTTTTGAAATAACAGGACAAAGTATAACTACAAACAGTTGTGTGGTCTGTGTGTAATGCGAACATGTCTGGACAGAATCCATGTAGTTATACTATGTTCTCTATAATCATATTTTAATACAAATTTTCAGTGTAACTGAATATGATTGAAATTATGGGATCGAACGGGTTATATATTTAATGTTCTTGACTGACCTGAGTTTATCTGGTTGTGAGCAGAATAATGGCTCCCAAACGAGGTCGACCGACTAAGAGATCTATCAGGAACATTACGAACCCAGAGCCTGATCAAGTTCCACCAGTAAATACAGAAACGAATCCAGACCCACAGATAAATCGGGACACAGGTACAGCTCCACCAGTGAACCCGGGAGCAAACCCTATTCCACTCGCTGGTGCCAGTGGATCTGAATCGAATGAGGCAATGATAGCACGAATTGTGCGCGAACAGTTAACCGCTTGTGGTGTTTTGGTGCAACACCAGCCTCATGTTACTACGGGTTCAGGTGGGGGTCCCAATACTAACGAACATACTGTTACTGGTGGCAACGCAGAAACGCATCATACCACTGGTACGGCTACAATTGCTCCTGATCCACCACGACAGGGATGTACATATAAGTATTTTGCTTCCTGTAACCCTCCTACTTTTACTGGCAAAGAAGGAGCGGCTGGTCTATTACGGTGGATCGAGGGGATGGAAACCAAACTCAAAATTAGTCAGTGCTTGGAGGAGCATAAGGTGTCTTATGCTGCCTGTTCTTTGAAAGACTCAGCTTTGACCTGGTGGAATACCCAGGCCAAGACTTTGGGTTCAGCCACAGTTGATTCGATGGGCTGGAATGATTTCAAAACTCTGATTAGATCAGAGTACTGTCCCATCACCGAAATTCAAAAACTCCAGGAGGAATTCTGGAATCATTCTATGATCGGTGCTGATTGTCTGGCTTACACTGATCGTTTCCATGAACTTACTTGTTTACTTCCTGATATGTTTCCAACGGAAGCAGCTTTAATCGAGAAGTACATTAAGGGTCTGATTCCTCAGATACGAGGAATGGTGACTGCTGCTGAGCCTACAACTCTGAAACACACGATTCTTTTGACCACTAAGCTTACCAATGAGGCGGTAAGGAGTGGTACTTTGTCTTTGAAGCCTCAGACGGTCCATAGTAGTGGGGATGTCGGTACCTCGAATGTGTCAAAAGGTACCAAACGAAAGTGGTTCGGTAAGAGCAAAACAAGGGCTCCGGCTGAAATCAGTCAGAATAAACCAACGGTGAAGAACTATGGTGCAAATGTTCCTGAGAGGAAAGCTTATACTGGGCAGGCGCCCAAATGCAATAAGTGTCCACTTCATCACACGGGACCATGTCCTGTTTGTCTGAACTGTAACCGAGTTGGACATTATGCTAAATATTGCAACTTTCCTGCTCAACCACGAAATCAAGCACCACGACAAACCACTCAAACCAACCGGTCATGCTACAAATGTGGAAGTCCTGATCATTTCATGCGGAACTGTCCAAACAATAACACCAATTCGGGAACTGAAGCTAGGGGGAGAGCTTTTCAGATTGGTGCTACCGAGGCGAGACATGATGCTAACATTGTGACTGGTACGTTCCTACTTAATAATTTATATGCATCAGTTCTCTTTGATACGGGGGCAGATAAGAGTTTTATCTCTCCTGAATTTGCATCTTTACTTGCATTGCCTGCGGTAGATCTAGAAACTCCTTACGTTATTGAACTTGCTAACGGCAAGTTGATCAAAACTAACAGTGTTATTCAAGGATGTTCTTTGAATCTGAATGATCATTTTTTTAATATTGATTTACTTCCTATTGAGCTTGGGAGCTTTGATGTCGTTGTGGGCATGGATTGGCTTTCTGATAACCAAGCGGAAGTTGTCTGTCAAAACAAGGTGATCCGTATTCCATTACCTAACGGTAATACACTGATAGTTCAAGGAGAACGAGCTGGTAGAAAACTTGGTATCATATCTTGTATGCGAGCTCAGAAATTTTTAAGAAAAGGCTGTTCTGCTTTCCTGGCACATGTGACTGAGCATAATTCTTCACCCAAACAAATCACAGATATTCCAGTAGTCAAGGATTTTCCTGAAGTTTTTCCTGAGGACATATCAGGATTACCCCCAGTGAGACAAGTTGAATTTCGGATTGACTTGATTCCAGGTGCAGCACCTGTTGCTAAAGCCCCGTATCGGCTTGCACCATCCGAAATGCAAGAACTGTCAGGTCAATTGCAAGAACTGTTGGACAAAGGTTTTATCAGACCTAGTTTCTCACCCTGGGGAGCACCAGTCCTTTTTGTGAAAAAGAAGGATGGATCATTCAGGATGTGTATTGACTATCGGGAGCTCAATAAATTAACAATCAAAAATCGTTATCCACTACCACGTATAGATGATCTGTTTGATCAACTTCAAGGCGCTACTTACTTTTCAAAAATTGATTTGAGATCCGGATATCATCAGTTACGAGTATATGAAGATGATGTTCCTAAAACTGCATTTCGAACTCGATATGGGCATTATGAATTTCTAGTAATGCCGTTTGGATTAACGAATGCACCTGCAGTTTTCATGGATCTAATGAATCGGGTATGTAGGCCTTACTTGGATAAGTTTGTGATTGTATTTATTGATGATATTCTTATCTATTCTCGAAGTCAACAAGAACATGCTCAACACTTGAAACTGATCTTAGAACTCTTGGCACGTGAAAAATTATACGCCAAGTTCTCCAAGTGTGAGTTTTGGTTACGAGAAGTGCAATTCCTTGGGCATGTGGTGAATCAAGATGGCATTCAGGTGGATCCCAGTAAGATTAAAGCTGTAGAACAATGGGAAACACCACGAACCCCAACCGAAATCCGTCAATTCTTGGGACTGGCAGGTTATTATCGCAGATTTATCAAGAACTTTTCAAAGATAGCCCTGCCACTAACCACATTGACACAGAAAAATCAACAGTTTATATGGGGTTCTCAACAGGAGGAGGCGTTCCAACTGTTGAAACACAAACTTTGCAACGCACCTATCTTGGCATTACCGGAAGGTATTGATAATTTCACAGTGTACTGTGATGCTTCACGCCAAGGTCTCGGGTGTGTTTTAATGCAGAACGATAAGGTGATTGCTTACGCTTCTCGGCAGTTGAAAGTACACGAGAAGAACTATACCACTCATGATCTAGAACTTGGTGCAGTGGTGTTTGCACTCAAGATTTGGAGACACTATTTGTATGGAACTAAGTGTATTATATACACTGATCACAAAAGTCTTCAACATATTCTAGATCAGAAGATGTTAAACATGCGACAAAGGCGATGGGTAGAACTATTGAACGATTATGATTGTGAAATTCGTTATCACCCAGGCAAGGCGAATGTTGTAGCCGATGCCTTAAGTCGCAAGGAAAGAGTCAAACCTTTACGAGTGAAAGCGTTAGGTATGACTATTCAAACTAGTCTAATTCCTCAAATTAAAGAAGCTCAGCAACAAGCTTTACAAGCAATAAACTATTTTGCTGAGGGACTGAGAGGATTAGATAAGAAACTCGATACCAAATACGATGGACTGTTGTATTTCAAAGACCGAATTTGGGTTCCTTTATTCGGTAACACAAGATCGATCATCTTGGATGAGGCGCACAAATCCAGGTATTCTATTCATCCAGGTGCTGACAAAATGTATAAAGATCTTAAAGACTTTTACTGGTGGCCTGGAATGAAGAAACATATCGCTGAATACGTGGGTCGATGTTTAACGTGTTTAAAAGTTAAGGCTGAACATCAACGTCCTTCTGGGTTATTACAACAACCGGAAATTCCCATGTGGAAATGGGATCAGATCTCTATGGATTTCATTACTAAACTACCCAGAACATCGCATAGTCATGACTCTATATGGGTTATCGTTGATCGCCTTACTAAATCTGCGCATTTTATTCCCATCCGAGAAGATTACTCGATGGATCGACTTGCTAAACTCTATATTAACGAGATTGTATCTCGTCATGGAGTACCAATCTCTATTATTTCTGACAGAGATAGTCGATTCACATCACGATTTTGGCAAACTCTTCAGAATGCTCTGGGCACGCAAATCAATATGAGCACAGCTTATCATCCACAAACTGACGGGCAAACGGAACGAACAAATCAAACTCTTGAGGACATGCTCAGAAGCTGTGTGATTGATTTTGGTGGTAGCTGGGATGTTCATCTTCCCCTTGTTGAATTTTCATATAATAACAGTTACCATACCAGTATTAAATGTGCTCCATTTGAAGCACTTTACGGGCGCAAATGTAGATCACCTATCTGTTGGTCTGAGGTAGGCGAAAGTCAGGTCATAGGCCCAGAACTTATTCAAGAAACAACCGATAAGATCGCATTGATTCAAGAACGAATTAAAGCTGCTCGTGATCGACAAAAGAGTTATGCTGATAATCGTCGTAGACCGTTAGAATTTCAAATCGGTGATCTGGTAATGTTGAAAGTTTCACCGTGGAAGGGTATATTCAGATTTGGGAAGAGAGGTAAACTTTCACCAAGATTTGTAGGACCATTTAAAATTCTTGAACGAATTGGATCAGTAGCCTACAGACTTGAATTACCTCCTGAACTCGGTAATATTCATGATGTTTTTCATGTCTCAAATCTGAAGAAGTGCTTAGTTGATGAATCTTTGATCGTACCTCTGAAAGAAATCCAAATTGATGAGAAACTTCAATTCAGAGAAGAACCAGTTGAAGTGATGGATCGAGAGGTGAAGGTATTAAAACGCAGTCGAATACCTATCGTCAAGATTCGATGGAACTCAAAGCGTGGACCTGAATATACGTGGGAACGTGAGGATCAGATGAAACAGAAATACCCACACCTATTCTCATGATCAATTATTATCAAGTCAGTCTTTCCTTAAATTTCGGGACGAAATTTTTATAACAGGAGGAGACTGTGATAACTGTGTACGAGGAATTACGTCAGCAACCAATTGAGCACAGTTGATCGTGTTTAGAATTCACGTGGAGTTGACAATCGAAGTTATTATGGGATGAAAGTATGTGAGAAATGATGAACATGGGCGAAAACCGCGTACAAAACGGAGTTACGGATTGTCCAGAATCACGAAATGAAGTTTCCGTCGAAAAATGGGAAAAATGGCCTTCGCGGTACGCAGGGGAGGAGCTAAGGTCTCTACGCGGTACGCGATGATTGAAAATATCTGAGATTTCTCCGGATTCCTCCGCGGTACGCGAAGAATACTTTTTGTTTCTCCGCGGTACGCGACGAATGGGGATGTCGCCAACTTGCTTAAAAAGGTCAGATTTCAACAATCATCATCATCCTCATCTTCTTGTGCTTCCAGTCGACGACACCACCACCACCTTCGACATTTTCATCATCCAACCTCTCAAATCTTTGTTTTGAAGCCTCTGGAACGTTTAGATCGCATCCGGGAACGTTTATACGAGTCCAGATCATTTTTCTAACCGCAGAACTTCTCCAGATTAGGTAATGGTTCATTCTAACCCTCTATTTTGATAATGAATGATTAAATCTTGTTTTTGAACGTAAAGATATAGTTAGGGTTGTTGATTATTGCCTAGATAATGGCTAGGATTGATTTTGAATGATAAACTCGAACTGTTAACGGGTAAATCCTTGTTTTGAGCCGTTGTAATGCCCGGTTTGCATGGAATCATAACAATGGTTATAATGATTTAAACCATTTGGTTGTGACTATGTATGTGATTAGTTTGATTAATCTTTAACATGCAACGTGAAAGTTGGGTGTTTTAAACTAATCACAATCATTAACATACTCATTAGAACGATTATCTAATGTTTCTGATAACAGTTAGATTAGTATGTTAAACATGGTTATTAAACCTACTCTAATATTACATTGTGATATTCCATGATATTTGGGTAATCAATAACAAGGATTAATCATTACTAAGCCATTAAACTGTCTAGAGACTATCTTAGCAATTATAATCAACAACATTAACTATTTGGTTAATCTGAGATTATACTGATTAATCGAGGGAGTCATCAACTTAGTATTAGGAACCTGAGTCATTATAGGTTCCTACATTATCATACATTGTAGGATATTACATTAAAATATGTAATTAAATACTAAGCATCAATTTGATGACTTTCAAAGCAATGTTCTTGACATTGTACGTTCAAAGAGATTTAATCAGCAAGTTGGAACATAAATAACATATCAAACATAAACTAAATGCAGAATCATCATATTATCATCAGTTTGTGTGATATTCTGCTACTACTGAATTATCAGGTGAGTTTCGTACAACCCCTTTTCTTTTTACTCTTTTATAAACATCGGGGTAGAACTGCTAAACTTTTGAGAACTATATGATATGCATCAATGATATCTGTGTGATTTCATTTGACTTTTGTGGGATTTCATGGGATTTTGCCTGTAGACAGAACTCTATCATTGAACTGAAAGTCCTCATTTTTGAACTGTATCTAGTGAACCCATGTGTGGCCGAACAGAAAACATTGATAGTACTATTGGTTGACACCCCATTCGCTAGGAGGATTGCATCTCCCCTTGTGTGAATGTTTGTTATCTGTTTCCTGAACTTCTTAATGGTATGATAGACATTAAGATAATGAGGCACTAAGATATGTACCGACGGGTAATATCTTGAGAACTGAACTAGACGTCCGAAAGGAACTAGATACAGGTCCCATGGTTATCCGGAACTGAACTTGTGAGAACTTGTTTATCATATCATATTGCTTTAAATTGAACTGTCGAACTCACCAGCTTTGTGCTGACGTTTCAAACTCAAACCTTTTTGCAGGTAAACAGTGATAGCCGGTGAGGATGCACTTTTGAAATACTTATACTAGAATAACTCGTGTTGTAATTAATCAAATGTGGTTGTAATGTAACTTTGGTTGCGATGTCCTTATAATGTTTGTATTTTAAGTTAATCTGTGTGCTTATGATATCGGTTCAAGTAAGTCACACCTCACCCCGGAGACATCACCACTATGCTTCCGCAACCGGTTCGGTGAGGTCAGACCAGACAGGAGGTGACGAGGGGTGGGGGTGTGACAAAACTCTCAAGTCAACTAAACTAGCAGCATTTAACGACTTCTGCAACGTTGCTTGCATGTGCAAGTGATGCAAAAATTATGTACCAAATCAACTTTCTTACCTGGGCTTGTAAATGAACTAAGCGAAAATGAACATGGCATGTTCATGTTCGTTTATTTAACTTTAATTGAACAAATGATTGAACACGAATAGTTTCTTCATATTCATTTGTTAATAATATAAAAGAATAGTTCCCGAACATAGACAAACATAAGTAAACAAACATAAACGAACCTAAGTAAACAAAAATAAACAAACATAACTAAAGAAAGAAAAACAACCATAATTGAGCAAACATAGTTAAACGAACATTGTTAATAACCTTAAGTAAAAATATCCTATAATGCAATCATCCTCATGTCATCAACTCAACTTAATCATAGAGAGTGAACAAATATAAATAAACGTAAATGAATGTACCTAAAGGAATAAATCTAAACAAATATAAATGAACGAACATAAACGAACATTACAAACGTACGTAAATGAATGAATGACGCTTGTTCATGTTTGTTCGTTCGTGAAATGAACAAAAATTTTTGTTCAGTTCGTTTAAAATAATCTTTTACTCAACTATCAACGAACGGTTTACTGAATGTTTGGTTCATTTACAGACCTAATCTCACCGAAAAAATTATACTTTTGAATTGAGTTCTCGTGTTTGATCTGTAACAGTGTTATCAGAGCCAAGTTGATTGTGTAAGCAAGTGATCATCGATGTGAAGTTTTATCAAACATGCTTTCTCATCTATCAAACGACTAGAGTATTTTAAATTGAGTTATCTTCTTTGATGTATAATAATTTCCATTGTGGACTAGACGACTGATTCTGGTTAGGTGGAACCATGTATGTTGATAAGTGTCTAGCCTCATTTGATTAGTGAGAAGAATACGTCGTAAAGAGAGTTCGATTAGGACCAGAAGTCTAGTTCTGATTAGACAAAACAAGTAGTCTGTTATATCATAAAGGGCATCTAAATCGTGAGAGACATAAGTTGCATATATCATGCATAGAGATGGCACATGGAGTCATGTTATATCATGGGCTAGATGTATGATGCATCATAAGAGCAACCAATATGGATTGGACAATGGTCTATCATAAGGATTGCTCAACTTTAGCAATGCATAATAGAAATATAATTTATCCCAAAAATAAAAATAAAAAAGTAGAATTAGAAACCGATTATTTGATCTTAATTAAAATTGTTGTTGACAGTTTGTTTGTCATTTGTTGAGGTTATTAAAGTAGACAAAAAGTAGGATGGACTCACGAGAGGTGTGGTTTCACACAAGTCGGTATGTTTTTTATAATGTTTAGGATGTTGTTTTCACTTTAATCTAGTAAAACACTACTATATAATTTTCATCATCAATCATCAATTTTTTCTTTAATTATTGCTAAACAATTAAACATTATTAATAAATGAAAGCATTATCTGATTTTATTAAATCTTTAATCATTACAATATACATACACACAGGATAATTTGATTAATAATTTGAGAAAACTCGTGAAAACCAATATAACCATTTTTTTTACTTTTTTTTATAAGATAATTCACATTTACGTTTTGTAATACATTAGGGAGAAACGACCCTTAATAAAGTTTTGTACTTAAACCAGAAGTGTACATGAGTTGGTTTGAGTCAGTTTTTGGCTTAGTTCAAATGTAAAACCAAAATTTAGGCTTTTGGATTTTTAAACTCATTTGGGTTCGATTTTTTCGGTTTTTATCTTTTTAAAACCAATTTGTGTTTGGTTTAGATTTCGATTATTTAGCTTTTCTTCTTAGGTCTATAATTTTTACCTTTTTAGGCATATAAAACCGATCCAAAATATTGCATCTGCATTAAAAATATTTGAAATACAATTTACTTAACATTTAAAACTACGAATTTTTTAAATGTAAAAGACTACTTTTCTATATGCAAAATAAAAAAGAAAAAACACTTTTTTATAATTTTTGGAATTCAGATGGTTCCTATAAAAATTATTTATAGTTATTTAATTATTTAACAAAAGTGTATTTTAACTGAGTTAAGAATATTTAATTTAAAAAAAATAGTGTGAAAAACATTAGTTACATTATAGGTAGTTTACTAGTTTTAAAAGTGCTAAATATATTTTTTTTAGCAATTGAATTTTAGAAAGTTTCACGATAACATGCGTCTTGTATTTGTAGATCAAGGTAAGATATAAAATAAAATCTGTTACTTTTTCACTACTTGTATTAGTTACCTAGAAGTTTTATAGATTTTTTATTTTTTAGTTTTCTTACCTTGGCATGTAGGTTAAAAGATCAAAATACAAATCGATAGAATTCTCGTGTCACTATGTTTTTAAGTTAATTTAATTACTTTCTTTAAAACTGAGTGTAAACTTTCAAAACACTTGTATTTTTATGCAAG
This sequence comes from Mikania micrantha, assembly GCA_009363875.1. NCBI lineage: Eukaryota > Viridiplantae > Streptophyta > Magnoliopsida > Asterales > Asteraceae > Mikania > Mikania micrantha. The sequence goes on along the minus strand of CM018689.1, from coordinate 35,559,021 downwards.
TATTTTGTTAGTTGATGTAAAACGAATTGAAATAACCATTTTTCTTATATTATAATAGGGATTAAAATTGTCTAATAAAATAAGGATATCAAACTACATACATACATACATACATACATACATACATACAGGATTGTGATCTAATTATAACCCCCCTTAGACCGGCCACAATGGTCGTCCCGCCCGGCCAGCGGGCCTCCTCCCCACGGTGGCTTCGCACGGGAACACCGCCCCCTTGTTCGCGGCCCTCGCCGAAAAGCTTCCCACGGCTCCCGCTCCCCGTCATGAATGGTGATGTGTGATTGGCCCAAAAATGTAGCCGTTGGTTAATGGCAATTTTGTAAAAAAAAAAAAGAATTTAAAAACTAAATAAATACTCAACCTTTTTACCCAAAAAACCACCCAAATCTATTCATCTTTCATCTTTCTCTCTATATTCTTTTAAAAAAAAATTACAAACATGAATCCAAGGCCTAACAATCCTAATCTCGAATTCAACCCGTTCTCATACGATCCTGAATCACTTAGAAATTTATTGGTTCAATTACAACAAAACCCGAACATCCAACACTTTCAACAACATCCATCAAACTTCCAACCACCTTCAAACTTTCAACCGGGTTTTGCTCCCTACTCCCAACCTCTGTTCGAATATGATTTTGTGTCATCGAGTTAACCTGATAACGAGGTCGTGCCGGAGACACAAGACACTCAAAAACGCAAAAAGGGTAAGAAAAACAAACAGCCGGCCGGAACAGGGCCGAGTAGTGGTCCAATGGCACCGAAACAATGGACTCACGATGAAGAAATCGCTCTAGAAAGATGCTACATGGACGAATTCGAGAACAAAACCAAAAGTAAAAAGTTTTTACTTAGTTTTGTTATATATTATTTTAAAGGGTATAAATTTTTTTACTTACTTTTGGTTAATTATTTTTTTTTGTAGATAATTCGCAAAAACACGAAAATTTTTAAAAAAAAGTAACCGTTACTTGGCACAATGTGATGGGCTTCGATGCCGAATACCGCACATATCATCAATTAAATTCAAAGTGGAAGGATATGTGCACCAAGTTAACAAAGTGTAGTGGGATCTATAGCAACTACGCCAACAACCGAAAAAGCGGGATGAGCGACAAGAACGTGTAGAAATGAGCCGAAAAGGAATACCAACTAAAGAGTAACGGCCAAACGTTTAACAACTACCACGTTTGGGTGGCGATAAAAGACTCGCCAATATTTCGTGTTCTTTGCCAAGAAGGTAACGAGGTCCAAGGTTCTTTAAAAAGAACCAAAAACTCCGAATCGAACAAGTATTCGCCGGGGGGTTCGACCGCGCATACAAATGACGAAGAAGAAGCCGAGTTCGACACCCCACCGGAACCGATTAGACTGACGGGTTGAGATACAACAAAACAGGCTTCCTCTTCGAGTCGTCAAACCGTCTCCTCTAACCTGACAACAACCGATCTCGCTGATCAACTCCAAGCTTTCACAACTTTTCAAAAACAAAAACACGAAGATAGGAAAAAATGCACGAAGAGAAAACTCTTCGAGCCGACCTCAGAGCAATGGAGTCTTTTGCCTCCCGAAATGCTCGACGTCGAAGATCGTGAAATAATGAAAAAAATTGAAAAAGAAGCTCTTTGATAAATATCGTTAAATTTTATTTGAATTATTAGTTTTTTTTTCTATGGTTTTTTTATTTAAATTTGCAATGTAACTTTTATTTTATTTGTATTTTTATTTGAATGGTTTAATTAAATCCTAAGGTTTTTATTTTTAGTTTGCAATAAAAAAATTAAATAAATCAATTAAATTTAAATAATGTTGATAATGTGGAATAGTGGGGAAGAGATTTCAGTGGGGTGACCATTGTGGGTGTTAAAGGTTTTCAATGGGATGATGACGTGCCAAGAAATTTCAGTGGGGAATGTTTTACAGTGGGGTGACCGCTGTGGATAGTCTTATGACAATAACCCATTATCTCTAATTACCTAATCAAAATTAAACACATGGATTTATATTATTAAATCTGATGAGGGCATACTAGTAATTTGATTTATGTACTAACTTACACCTTCTTTTTTTATACATCCATAATTTTTTTATACTATAATATTTTTTTTATGAAAATTGCACCATTTTACTCGTCTTATTTTTCTCTTTAATTACGTTATAGTCTTGACTAGTTTTTTTTTTTTTTTTTTCGGATGTTCGTATTTACACTAATGTAACAAGTATAAAAATAACAAATTATTTGCAACGAGTTGTAACGAAATTGGGTTTATATTGTTGTAGAATAAATAGAGGTTACGTTTGAGAGTGTAAACGAGCCAAGCTTATCCTGAGGTCGTTAATTACGTTATATTCTTGACTAAGTTTTTTTATTTTTTCTGGATGCTCCAAAATTCGTTATATTTACAAGATTGTAAATACATTTTAATACTTTAAAAAAATTATATATACAAGATTGTAAATACATTTTAATACTTAAAAAAAATAATATAACATTTTGTTGATAAAAACCAAAATTCGTCCTTTTAAATACATCTTAATACTTTAAAAAAAAATATATCTACAAGATTGTTAATACATTTTAATACTTAAAAAAAATACTATAACATTTTGTTGATAAAAACCAAAATTCGTTACATCTACAAGATTTTAAATACATTTTAATACTTTAAAAATTATATCTACAAGATTGTAAACACATTTTAATACTTTATAAACCAAAATTCGTTTCAAAATCAAAAATATAACGTAATTAACGAGCATCCCGAAAAAAAAACCTAGTTAAGAATATAACGTAATTAATGAGCTCGGGATCGGCTTGGCTCGTTTACACTCTTAAACGTAATCCCTATTCATTCTACAACAATGTAAAACCAAATTCGTTAAAACTCGTTACAAATAGTTTGTTATTTTTATACCTGTTACATTGGTGTAAATACGAACATCCGAAAAAAAATAAAAAAAACCTAGTAAAGACTATAACGGAATTAAAGAGAAAAACAAGATGAGTAAAATAGTGCAATTTTTATAAAAAAATATTATAGCATAAAAAAGTTACGGATGTATAAAAAAGGGGTAACTTTAATAATATAGCAAATTACATTAATACCTTTATTCCATTTTCTTTCAAATCAAATATATTATTTTATTATAATTTAATTTGATATTAGAATTTAAAATACCAAATATAATATGACAAAAGTGTCAAGAAGTAATTTATTTAATCTAAAAGAGTTTTTTTTATGAGTATTATATGACACTTTATTTTTTAAATGTATCAATGTGGGACAAAATACAAAGTAAATGAAAACCATTTAGTTTATGGTTCTTAAAGCTTTGTTTGTTGTACTTTATGTTTTAAAAGTTGTAAAACTCTTACTTTTAAAAGTTTTTTGGTAAAAGACCATTGTGTCCTTCCTATATGTATTATATAGTAGTATACACACACACCCCCCAATGAGGCATTGCCTCATAGTCCATATTCTTGGCTGTATGACTTTTAAAAGTAAAATTTGCCATCAAAATCCTTTTTTACAATTTACATATCATCCTTGCCCTCAAGTGAACTTCTACAAACATCTTTGAACATAATCCACCTATGCTCATTCTTAAAAATATTTATCGGGTCGATTTAGTACAAAATGCCCATTTTGCCCTCATTTACCCTAGTCACCAACAATACTGTGTTTTCTGTTACCGTTCGAACAAAAGTAGCAGCTGCTGCTATCTGTTGTTTCCTTTAATATATATGTTTCAACCTTGGAGGCTTGGACCCAAAAGCCCGTATATATGTACGTATGTTGTTTGATTGTTTTTTTTGAACTATATGCATGTACGTAATATATAAATATATATATATATATATAAACCAACTTTTTGGTTCATCTTTTTTTTTTGGGTCAAATTTAAAATTAAACCCAAACGGTCGTCTTTCAAACTCAACTGATAATCTCGTCGTTCATTTTTATTTAATCCGCTCGTACCGTATTTGACCAATCAACAAATAAATCCTTTATTCTATATATATGTATAGTCTTGAGATATTTAGTGTTACACGCAAACACGACATATAACATCACCATTATTTCATAAGAACGAAGCAAGTTAACCCCTAAGACCCCTGGTTCAATCCCAAATTAAAAATCACAAATTGGAAAAATTTGGTTGACCGGCGTGCAGAATTTCTGAATCCAGCATACAACAGAAGATATCAGGCGTACATTATGCTAGATTGGCGTATGGTACGCCCCTACAGCTCTAAGTCCATTTTTTTTTCATGTTTTGACACCTAAAACATTTTCAAGCATTTTGAATCACTTGAAACTATACCAAATGTCACACCCCCACCTCTTGTCACATGTTGATGATGTCACTGATTACTCTGAGAATGTTGCGAAAGCATAGTGGTGATGTCTCAAAGATGGGGTGCAACTTACTTGATCCGGTATCACAACACACAAGGTTAACTTACAAATAATATATTACAAGGATAACATTATTACAAGCCACAAGTTACAATTAACAACTTAAACATACTAAAAGGCTAAGTTACTAAATTTACATTTGCTTGATTGTGAAATCTCACCCGTTTTCACTGTTTTCATGCGAAAATGGATAAGTTTGAAAAGTCAGCACAAAGCTGTTGAGTTCGTAAGGATTTATCCACAAAATATGATATGATATGATATGAAAGATATTGATACACAATTCCAAGATAACCATGGGACCCATATATAATTCCTTTCGGACAAAAATGTTCTGTTTTGTGTAGATACTACCCATCGGTAAATATCTTAGTGCCACATTCTTAATGTTTATCACAAACACTAAGTTGATATTGGAAACTAGGTAACGAACATTTACACCAAGGGGAGTTTCAAGCTTCTCGCAAATGAGTTTTCATCCAATAGTACTATCATTGTTTCCTGTTCGGCCCCACATGGGTTCACTAGAAACAGTTCGAGAGATGAGGACTTTTTGATACTATGATAAATTGATACGTGCAAAATCCATGAAATCTCACAAGTTCACCACAAGTTTACATGAAATCACACAGATAACAGTGATACATATCATATGTTTGAGAAAAGTTTCATAGTAATACCTCGATATTTGTAAAAACATTAAAAAGAAAAAGGGTTGTACGAAACTCACCCGAGACATCGAAGTCGACAAATAACGCACATACTGGTGTTTGTGGTTTAGTTCTGCATTAGTTAATGTTTTATAAGTTATTTGTGTTTTAATTTACTTATTAGATTTTTCTTAATGTTCAATGTCAAGGACATTGCATTTTAAGTCATCAAACTGATATTAAATCTTAATCAGTTGTTTTGATTGAATATCATACAATGTATGATAATGTGGTAACCTATAATGATCCAGGTTCCTCATACAAAGTTGATGACTCATTGGATTAATCTGGATGTTATTAGATTAGCCAAATATGTATTGTTGTTGATTATATCATTAAAACATTTTCAGATGGATTTCTGACTTAGGAATAGTCAATCTTTGTTATTGATCATTTAGGTATCATGAAACATAAGAATGTGATATTAGAATATGTTTAATAACCATGTTTAATATACTAATCTGACTGTTAACATAAACATGAGATCGTTATTCCAATGATTATCTTAATGCATGTCATTAGCTTAAAACACTTGGATTTAACCTAGCATTTCAAGGAATGATCAAGACGATCACAATCATTGTTATAGTCAAATGGTTTAAGCATTTATAATCTCTGATATGATTTCATGATAATCCGGCATTATAACGGATCAAAACAAGGATCTAACTGTTAAGTTATAGAGTTCTTCGTTTCTAACATTCTTAGCCATCATCTAGGGAATATAATCAACAACAACAGCTATTTCATTACGTTCAAAAACTAGATATAATATATACATTATCAAACTAGTAGGATAAAACGAATCGTTATCCGATTGGACAAATCTTTGATTGTAGAACGAAGAACCAGTGATGTAGAATCGTTCCCTAGCTTGATTTGGATGTTAACAGAGTTTTGAGGTTGGAAATTCGATTTCATCGACTTTAAAGGTGAGTAGGTTCGAGAGAATAATAAAAATGAAGTTCCGCATGAAATTTTGATGTTTGAATATAATCTTTAAACCAACCTAGTCGCTGTGTACCACCAAGCAAGGCTGATGAGAGCTTGGCGTATCGTGAAGAAATTAGGAGTCAATTAGATATTTTGGACTCATCGCGTACCGCCAAGAGACCTCAAAATCACCTTGGCGTACCGCGAAGAGTTCTGAATTTTTCTAGTTTTTACGATTCCAGAGAATCGGGAAATCCGTTTCTCGCATGATTTTCACCCACATTCATGATTTCTCGCGTATTTTTAAATCATAATGACCACAATCTTTCTTTTTAACGTGGATTTTAAATATGATGACGTGGATTTTCAAGTTAATTGTCACACCACAAATTTCCAATACATATTGTATGAAATAACCACTCCTCAATCTCATTATTCAACATGTCTAAACTTATTTATACACAAAATCAACAATTACTAAATCAATCTTTCAATGAATCAAAACTACCCAAAGGTGTTTAATTCATAAGTTTCCTATTTGTATAAACATATTTGGTCGTCATTACTAATTACTATATTGTTCACCCACCGGTATTTCCATTATAGCTTTCAAACCAAAAGCAAGCAATTGACAAATTTTCAAATCATATTATATCAATTAACCACACTGTAGAGGTATTTTAATATGCAATATGGTTATGATTTTATCACCAAGTACTTCCATCATAACCTATCAAATTTTACTTCCACATTCAAGTGGTGAAGTAATAAACAATTTACAATTCAAACTATGATGTTAATCCCCCAATTCTTCCATCATAGATTGAATGTCAACCAACCAATGCATAAGTTTATGAACATTTACAAACAATGCTTCTATGATATTCATCCACCTATTCTTCTAACATATATTTACCCAACCAATTACAATCAATTCTATTACACGAAATCTCAATTCAAACGTTTTGTTAGCTATGCACAGTTTGACTAAATAAGTCAAACTGCGCAACTAAACCAACTTTATCTAATTATCAAACAATTTATAATTAATTCAAGTAATATACTATCACTACTACATACACACACACACACACATATATATATATATATATTGTGTTTAGTAAGTTGGATAACTTACTTTAGCATTAGGATTATGGATTAACAATTGGTGTCTTTCTTTATCTTTGACTCTACTTTGAATTTCTAATACCACCACCTATTTAACAACAAATTTCAATTTTCTTAACTAACATTTTTGTTAAGACTTATCTAGTTCAACCAATTAGCTGCAAATTACCAACTTTTATCATGACAATTACTTTAAGAAAATTTCATGATTCAATTCACTAAATTTGACCAAAAGTCAAACTATTGGCATTTCAACAAACACTTGATGTCCACAATTTAATTTCATGATTCTTTGTTAATGTTTTAGCATTAACTAATCCCACTTACAAAATCAAAGTCACCAATTTCATCATCTTTACCAAAGATTATTTAAAGTTAGTGCATAACACAAGTCAAAACCAAGATATTAACCATCTTACTTGTTATTAAACACACTCATATGGATTTCCTCATAACTTCTTAATTTACCCAAATCCATTACCAAACCAAGTTCATCCAAATTCACAATAACTAGTAGTTTGGTTGTTTCTAATGTGTAACAAACATAGTTTCATGGTTTCTAACTCATTATTACAACCAATTTCAAGATTGAAGCTAAATTCCAATATTGTTCATCACGTGAGTTTCAAACCAACATAAAATAAGAATATTATTTCACTTACAATTTGTTAGAAACCACTAATAGATAAGTTTAAGCTCTTCAATCTCAATGCTTGACCAAGAATCAACAAGACTCAATGAAATTAGAAGCTAGGGATTGAAGTTTCTTCCTCTCGTCTTTGCTTCTCACGTACACACACACACACAAGCACTTATAAAAATCTGGATATTTGACTTAAGTCAAAACTTATCCACCATTTTCAAGTTTGAGATTTTGGCAATTTTAGCCCTTCAAGCTTAATCAAGTATTTTAACCAAGTTAACCAACTTAGTTATTTAATCTATCATACCAATACAATTCAATTAATAGTTAAATTAATATTAACTTATAATTTCACACGATCGTTTATATTAATAATATTTATCAAAATAGGTCGTTACAGAAATTGTTGGTGAAGGAGTTTTCATCTCGATCCAATGAATTTTTAATTCATTAACATAACGGGTGTGGCAGACCTAAGTAAAACCAAATGGTTAAAGCCTCTCAAACAAATTCACAAGCTAACTTTCATTTTGACTCAAGAAACCTAATTTAAGGTGGCTTCAAAAGTAAATATTAAGAATATTAGGGGGAAAACTAAGTATGACTCTTATGGAGTTAATGCCCAGGGTAGATCTGGGGTCTAGTATGCATTTGGGACCCATCGCAATTGTAGATGCATCAAATGTCCCTAGTTCGATTTTATATTATCCATTATGTAAAGTTTATGATTTTATTGGAAGTTGTCTTTCTATATTGATTATTAATGTTTAATATTGAGTATATGATTGTTTGATTAGGTTTATTAATGTTTGAGTATGATTACTGACCATTCGGGCGAATGACTTTACGAATGAAGTTATTCGCCGAATGAACGCCCTAGCGAATAACTTAGTCAAGCGAATGAGCCATTCGCCGAATGCCTCATTCGACTGACTTGTCCATTCGACATAGTCATTCGCCGAATGAGCTGCTTCGGCCACTCATTCGGCCGAATGACTACAGTCTATAAATACAAGTTCAAATCATTTCAAACCTAACTTCTGAAAGCCCTCCTTCTTCCCAGAGCACCTAGTGTCAAACCCTAGAAGATGTGAGCGACCATTGATCGTCCAAGTTCGATTCTCAACCCGTGGTGTTCGATTTTCACTCAAACGTCCTTCCTACACCTTTGGATCACCACAGTTGCTGTTGGTTTCAATTGGAAAACCCTGGAATAGGATTCCGCACTATTCCAGAGGCTGTCGAGTAGATATCCGTTGGAATCGGATTGTTTTCGAGCTCCTACTAGGTCCTACAAAGTGGTATCAGAGCTTAGGCTCTTGATTCTACTCGATTTCCATTCAAAATCATCATATCTCAGATTGGATTTTCGTAACTTGAAAAAACCCTGAATTTCTTAGTCTCCAAGTCACTTTTTCATTCAAAATCCATGGGTTTTTGTGGTGTTTTTGTCAAAACCTTTATCCCAATTGGTTGGTAATCATGTCATGATGTTATGTACCAATTTTGGAGCATAGATTTGGTCAAAATCAAAAGTTATAGCGATTTTTGTTGCTGAAAACCTCAGATCGGCCGAATGAGTATGAAGGCCTAATAAGTTTGGCCGAATCACTCCCATTCGCCGAATAGCACCATTCGACACTCCCATTCGCCAAATAGCTCCATTCGTCATAGTCATTTGGTGAATAGCTTCATTCTCCACACTCATTCTGCGAATAGCCTCATTCGATCATTTCATTCGCCGAATAGGTTCATTAGCCCAACTGTCATACCTCCATCATCGTATTATTCTACACCTACTGTTGAGAAATCATCTTCTCATGCTCCATTGAAGACAACTTTTGTTTCTCAAACTACTGAAGCTCCATCTTCCAATCAAATTCACTTCAGTCAGTCATCCTCTTTGTAACATCATTGTATTTCAGGTTGTCCGTACACATGTAAGATTGTATTGTTAAGACCTGATGTGTTAATTATTAATGAATATGGATTATTGAATATCATTATTAATATTGGTATACATATGGAGAATATATTATTATACGCGTAAACCATGGGAAGTTTAGTTGTAACTCAACTAAACAGAACCAGAGAGTTTATCGCTGTTGAGTTCACGAATTTATGGATTATTGGTTTGGAAATGGAAAGGAGTTTGAGTTGGTTATTGTTGGGTTGCTAAACATAGTCAAGGACACATAGTCATGGTTTATCGAAATAGCGGTGGGACGGTGGCTGGGGCAGTTGCGACTGACCCCTACATATGCCCTATACATATGCATATTTCGGTCTATCACGGATGTGTCAGTGATATGGTTTAGTGGGTTTTGAATTGGGATTTAAATATTGAAGATAATTAAATAATGAAAATGATAATAGAAATGTTTACGCGATGGTGAGGTGACGAACATAACTTAAACATGAATATTAATTCGGAAATATTAACTTAATAACGTATTTGCGGGTGACGATTCACGCGAATATAATTATTAAGAATAATGTTCTGAAACGATATTCCATAAATCGTAAATCGAATCGAAATACGATACAAGCGACATATTCGTAAAAGTGACGATCTTTACGTATACGTACGTGAGTAACGCGTTTCGACGAGATAATGAAATAATATTTAACGATAGTAAATTTATAAATGGAAATTAAAAACAATTATTAGGAATTACAACCTAAAACGAAACCGAACAAATCATATTAATTAAATAATTAATTTAACTAAAATAAACAGAGGCATTTTTTTTAAAACGATTTCACTTAAAATTATTTGATTCAAAACGAAACTTATTTGTTTAAACATTTTATATATCTATATGTGTTACACTAAAAACCGAGCATTTTATAATTGTTATCGCTATAAAAACGAAATCGAGCACGAGGGATCGAGACGCGGTATAAGGAAGAATACTTCCTTCTTCTTCATTTTACACCAAGCCTTTCTCTCTGTACATCTCATTTCGGCCACCCCATTCTCTCTCTAGCTTCTCTCTAAGTTTTCTCTTCCGTTTCTCAACGAAAACGCGAGATCTTGGTGGCTACGCGTTCGTGTGATCAAGGGGAACGAAAGGATACGAAGAAACCTGAGTTTTATCACGATTTGAAGGTAGAGTGTTCATTTTACTTTTTGGTTTTTAATCATGCATATAACCGGTTGTATCTATGTGTTTAAACTAGTTTCACATCTTACAAACCCTAAAACGGGCTACTAGGAGGGTGGGTATGGCATGGGGGAAGCGTGTAGGTGAAGAAATTCGAAAATGGTGTCGATGAGAAGCCATAGATGTGCAGGGTTCATGGGTTGAGAGGGCCGAACCTATGTGGTTGATGGGTTCAGATCTGGCGAACCTTGTTGAGAAGAAGGAGGCGAACCTGTTGGGTACACACTGGTCTTAGTCGAACCTCCCTCTTCCTATTGGACGAACCCTCCATTTGGGTCTGCGAACCTCTATTCGACGAACCCAGCCTCACGAACCCTAGGTGCTAGTTGAACCTCATGCAGCCACGAACCCAAGTACCCCGGCGAACCTGTGATCATCATAAAACCCTTGACCTGTGAACCTTCACTGATCTGGAGACGAACCTCCGTAAGGTGCGAACCTTCAGGTGAAACTTGGCGATGCAGCCGAACCTTCTCATTAATCAGCCGAACCAAAGCAGACACACGAACCTAACCATGAAAAACCCAGGGTCGAACCTTCTCCTGAAATGATCACACAGTAGCCACGAACCTAGGGTGGGTTAGGAATGGGCGAACATGTGTTCAGATGGCTCACGAACCTTTCCTTAGTTCAGCTGAACCCTAGAGGGTTAAAAACCTAACCAGCGAACCTATGGATGTGGGAGTCTTATCTAGCGAACCTAGGGTTAATATGCATAAAAGAATCCGAACTAAAGGAAGGGATGTGTTCAAGCAAGAATGTAGGGTTAAAGTAAGGGATATGAACACACATATACACCCATGCATGCATGTATGAGTTAAACTAGACTCTTTTGCAATAAGAACAAGTTTTAATTTGAGAGCTTGGTTAATTTAAACAAATTATGAAAATAGTTTAAGTTTGGTTTTCTTAAACTTAAATGTAATTTGACAACTTTGAATGGCAATTATATCAAATGAATATGCATGAACAATTGGGAAAGTGTATGGGTGTAAGATTGTTATAACTTAAAAACCTTTGATATGTTTGTAAAAGCTATCACATAAGAGTTAAGTAAAACAAATAAGATTAGATTTCACTTTATGATGACCGTTCACTTAGATTTAAGTGTTACAAAGTAACTTAAAGTAAGTGAATTAAATTAACGAAACACCTAATGATTTAAGGTAAATACTTATGGTCATTTAATCAAAACAAAACACTTATACTTATGAATACGAATCACACGATAATTACAGGTTGTTGAGCTTTTCTGATTTTCACATGCGAGCGTGCATTCTACTAAAACATTGAATCTAAGGACTCAGGTAAGTTCTCATAACCTCCCTTTTAAACTGTTTTGTTTTAAACTCGGAGTGGAACATGTATACCAATTTTAAAACATTATTTTGATAACGCATGGGTGACACCTGGTTTATCATTATGGTATTCATATTATGGGATTATCATTGTATACGGATTTTTACTGATTATCATAACTCTGTGTAACATTGTTGTTGACCTCGGTCATCGACAATGAATACATGTATTGTCACTTGGATTATCACAACTCCATCAGTCGTTACTGTTGACTTCGGTCATCCGCTACGATTGCATGTATTGTCACGTGGTTTGTCACCACTCCATGAATCATTGTCTTTGACTTCGGTTAATCGTATTGATTTCATGTATTGTCACGTGGTTAGCTACCACTCCATGAATCATTGTCTTTAACTATGGTTAATCACATTGACTTCATGTATAGTCACTTATAATATTTGAGAATATTGATGATTGAGATTGGTTGAATGTTTATGTGACTGATTATCTATGATTATCTATGATTCTTTGATATATATGATTGTATGTTTGTGATTGTGTTAGGTTATGTGTTGGATTATCTCGCAGGTGCTCATGTGGATTTTCTCAAGAAACCTTAAACTTTTGTAGTCATTTTGAAAAACATTTTTTTAAATTTAAAACTTATGATTACTCACCAACTACTTCGTAGTTGACACTTGATTTTTATACATGTTTCAGGAAATGAAGAGAAGTTGGTAGAGCAGGGTAGCTCTACACCTTTTGGGGACATCATCACTTAGGGTCTTGGACTTAACTAAATAACTGAAATTCTAAGGACTAGAATTTAGTTAGATAGCTAAATCTCTTTTGTATTTGATGTAACTAATTCATGCTGAACATGATTTTTGATGTAATTAATTTTGCTGATTAATTGTTATGTGATGATTTAATTAGATGCCCACGAGCTTATGAACAATCTACACATCCCTCGTGGCATCCTGACGTTTCCGCCATCGGTCGGGGTGTTACAGATTGGTATCAGAACCTGGTTATAGGTTACTAGAAATGGTTGACCTAGTCTATAACCATAGGATACCCTGGTATGAAGCTATTTCATACACTAGTTAGTATATTCAGGATTTCATGCTTGTGTGTTTACTACATGTTATTTGAACTCCTGATATATACCTGCCAAGCATATGATACTTGTTGATTATATTTGATTGACTATGCCCGCATGATTCGATAAGGACATACACGTGGTGTATCATAAAGGTGGTGGGACGTTGGCTGGGCAGTTGCGACTAACCCCTACATATGCCCTATATATACCATTTACGGTACATTAGGTGGATTTCAGTATTGAAGAATAAGGGAACTACCCGTTTGGGAAACTAATTGCTTAGGAAATTAACTACCTAGGAACTTATCTGCTTTAGGAATTAATTGTTTGATCTAGGATCACCGGACAAGGACACACTCGTGGTATACTACAAAGGTGGTGGGACGGTGGCCGGGGAAGTTGCGACTAACCCCTACATATGCCCTATACATATACCATTTGTAGTATATTGGGGGTCTGTCAGTGTCAGGAACCTAGGATATTATTAGGAAGTGATGGGAAAGTTGCTGATGGAGTGTTGTTTGGGAATTGGTTTGGATTGACACTTTGAATGATCATATTTGATGAACACTTATATAATCACTTATGAACACACTTATTGGACACGTGGGGTGTATAGGGTCAACGAATGATACGAACATTTAGTGATAGACGGAAGACTTGGATGATGATACAAACACTTGGTGAAAATATGAACGCATAGTGATGACACTAACACTTAGTGATGGTATGAACACTAGATGAAAATAAATTATAGGGAGGATATGGACACTTAGTGACAATAAGAGCACTCAGTGATGATATGAACTCTCATTGATAATTATGGACATGTTAGTATGGATTTTAGTGAACTTAGACAATAGGGGAACTTTAATGTCAGGTGAACTTAGACATTAGGTGAACTTAAAAATAGGCAAACCTACATGTCAGGTGAACTTAGACATTAGGTGAACCTAATTGTCCAAGGGAACTGGAGACCACTTCACTCAAAATTATCCTACCTAGGATAAGGTTTGTGAAGTGAGACAATAATAAGATACATGATACACCCTAAATTCCAACAAGGGCATAATCGTGGTACAATGCAACGGTGGTGGGACGGTGTTGGGGAGGTTACGATCTACCCCTGCATATGCCATATATATAAGTTTGTTGCATTGCATCAGGAGGTTGTCAGTGTTAGTATAGGGTGGGAAATGTTTGCTACTTAGGAATAATTAGTTAATATAGGATGTGTTAGTATAATATTAGGGAATTAATACTTTGATATGAGTTTAATGACAGATAGGAGAAAAATATAGTTCCTATATGTAATCCTAACTGTTGAAATGAACTCATTTGACCCTTGTTTGTATGACTTACGTTGTAAACGGTAGTAACATGTTTCTAATATCCTCAGAAACATGCCGCCACGCCGTCACAATGGAGATGATACAAACTCTGAAGATGCTAACGGTAATGCCAACTCAGGCATACAAGAGTTAGCAAACCTCATTTCTGGGTTGGTGAATCAACTGACTCAAGCTAATCAATCTCTCAATCAGAACAGAGGTGGTGCAAACCCACCGGTTTGCACGTTCAGACACTTCAATTCCTGTAACCCACTGAAGTTTACGGGTTCTGAGACAGCCACTGGTCTGCTATAGTGGTTTGAGAGCATGGAAAAATACCTTCATTAACAGCAATTGCCCAGAGAATCTGAAAGTTCGTTATGCCACTATTGTTTTCCAAAAGAGAGCACTAACGTGGTGGAATGGGGAAAACGAACTAGGAGAGTTGAAGCTGCTTTAGCACTGACATAGACAGAGGTCAAGAACCTGATGAACACTGAATTCTGTACGCGTAGCGAGATGAGGAAGCTGGAAACTGAGTTATGGGAACTGAAGCAAGACAGCAGAGCGAATGTGATCTACAATACTCGTTTCCACGAGTATAGTCTGCTGGTACCGCATCTGGTGACGCTTTTGGAGAGAGCCATTGAGAAGTACATAGGCGGTTTGCCTATGCAGATCCAAGACACTGTCTACGGAAGCAACCCCAAAACACTTGAGGCTGCGATCCGTTTATCTGCAACTCTAACTGACGATCATGTAAAGGCTAGAACACTCACGAGAAAGGGAACAAAGAAGACTGACACCAAATCATCTGCCAAGGAGGCTTCAACTGAAGTCAAGACTGAACAAGGCAGTTCATCCAAAAGCAGCAACAAGAAACGAAAGACCAGAAATTTCGTGGTCACTACCCCTGCTGCTAAGTCTGCGCATCAATCATCAAACAACACCACTTCCTGGAATTATGTTGGGAATACTCCCCAATGTAATATCTGCCGATATCATCACGCACCTAACTTGCCATGTCGCGTCTGCAAAAACTGTTGCAAGTATGGTCATTTTACAAATGTTTGTCGGAGTGCACCGCAAGAACAAAGGATGCAACCTGCTCCGCTTGTACTGCCAGCTACGCAAGCTCAACCAATTCAAGTTGTACCCATTCGCCAGGTACCTCCAGCACAGGCAAGAGCCTGTTATGAGTGTGGTGAAGTGGGTCATTTCAGAAACCAGTGCCCGAGACTGATGGGAAACAATCAACGGGTGGCAAGAGGCAGAGCGTTCCAACTGAATGCTCCAGCTGCTCAAGCCAACCAGGATGTGGTCAACGGTACATTTCTGATCAACAACTCTTATGCATCTGTCTTATTTGATTCTGGTGCCGATAGGAGTTTCGTTTCATATGAATTTGAATGCATGCTTGGTAGAACACGTACACACTTAGATAAACCGTTTAACGTGGAAGTGGCTGACGGAAACATTATTGATATTGACACTGTTATTATTGGATGTACTGTGAACTTAAGTGATCACGTTTTCCCAATTGATCTTATACCTATGCATCTTGGTAGCTTTGATGTTATCATAGGCATGGATTGGTTAGCCGCCACAAAGCGGAGATAGTTTGTCATGAAAAATACATTCGTATTCCCTTACCTTCGGGTGAAACTTTAAGAGTTTTTGGGGAAACTTCTAGTAAAGGTCTTAAGCTGATGTCATGCACTAAAGCACACAAGTACCATAGGAAGAAATGTATAGCATTCTTAGCACACGTTGTGGAGAAAAAAGAGAAGGGAAAGAGCATTGAAGACGTTCCTGTGATAAGAGATTTCCCTGAAGTGTTTCCAGACGACTTGCCGGGTCTCCCACCAGAACGTCAAGTAGAGTTTCGAATTGACTTCATACCTGGTGCGAACCCAGTCGCCAAAGCTCCTTACCGACTTGCGCCTTCAGAGTTACAAGAATTGGCGAGCCAACTGCAAGAGCTGACTGATAAAGGATTTATTCGCCCGAGCCATTCACCATGGGGTGCACCGGTCCTGTTTGTTAAGAAGAAGGATGGGTCATTCCGAATGTGCATTGACTACCGCAAATTAAACAAACTCACAATTAAGAATCGATATCCACTGCCGCGCATTGATGATCTCTTCGATCAGCTTCAAGGCTCGGCATGGTTTTCAAAGATCTATCTTAGGTCTGGGTATCATCAGCTTCGCATACATGATGATGATATTCCCAAGACGGATTTCAGAACAAGATATGGCCATTATGAATTTCTGGTAATGCCTTTCTGCCTTACCAATGCACCGGCGGTTTTCATGGATCTCATGAACCGTGTTTGCAGGCCTTACTTGGATAAATTTGTGATTGTATTCATTGATGATATTCTGATATACTCCAAGAGCAAAGAAGAACATGAGCAACACCTTTAGTTGGTTTTGGAGATCCTAAGAGAAGAGCGACTGTATGCCAAATTCTCTAAATGTGAATTCTGGCTTAAGGAAGTTCAATTTTTGGGACACATAGTCAATGAAAAGGGTGTTCACGTGGATCCTGCGAATATTGATGCGGTAAAGAATTGGAGTACACCGAAGAAACCGACGGAGATTCGATCATTTCTTGGACTTGCCGGTTACTATCGGCGGTTTATTTCGAACTTCTCCAGGATCGCTGTCCCTCTCACTTTGTTGACTCAGAAGAATAAACCTTATGAGTGGGAATCGAAGCAAGAAGAGGCATTTTAGACTTTAAAGCAGAAACTTTGTGATGCTCCTATCTTGACATTACCAGATGGAAGTGATGATTTTGTGGTTTACTGCGATGCTTCCAACCTAGGTCTAGGTTGTGTTCTCATGCAATGGGGAAAGGTTGTGGCATATGCATCAAGGCAGTTGAAAATTCATGAGAAGAACTACACTACTCACGACTTGGAACTTGGTAAAGTCGTGTTTGCTTTGAAGATATGGAGACGTTATCTTTATGGCACAAAGTGTGTAGTCTTTACAGACCACAAGAGTTTGCAACACATTCTGAATCAAAAAGAACTTAACATGAGACAACGGAGATGGGTCGAACTGTTGAACGATTATTACTGTGAAATTCGCTATCATCCTGGTAAAGCGAATGTAGTAGCAGATGCACTTAGTCGCAAAAGTCAAGTTCAGATCCATAGTGTCCGAGAGCACACTAATCTCCATAATGATGTTCTCGCAGCCCAACAACATTCATTGACTCAAGACCTTCGAATCTTGTACTGGGATGATGATTTGATGTATTACTTGAATCGGTTGTGGATACCGAACCGGGATGATCTTAGGATGATGATTTTAGATGAAGCTCATAAGTCTCGTTACTCAATCCATACGGGTGCCGATAAAATGTATCAAGACCTTCGAATCTTGTACTGGTGGCCTGGAATGAAGAAGGATATTGCTGAATATGTGTCGAAGTGCCTTAAATGTGCAAAAGTCCAGGCGGAACACCAGCAACCTTCAGGATTGCTAATACAACCAGAAATACCAATGTGGAAGTGGGAGAGTATCTCTATGGATTTCATTACTAAACTCCCACGAACCGCAAATGGTAAGGATAGTATTTGGGTGATAGTTGATAGATTAACCAAATCAGCACATTTCTTACCAATAAGAGAGACGTACCCTGTGCTGAAGTTAGCTCGTATCTATGTTGATGAGATTGTTAGCCGACATGGTATTCCCTTAAGCATAATATCGGATCATGATGCTCGTTTCACGGCACGATTTTGGGAATCACTTCATGAAGCTTTTGGAACAAGATTGGATCTTAGCACCGCCTATCATCTTCAAACGGATCGACAGACGGAGCGAATGATTCAGACATTGGAAGATATGCTGAGAGCTTGTGTCATCGACTTCGGTGGCAATTGGGATAGCCATCTACATTGATTGAGTTCTCGTATAACAACAGTTATCACGCGAGCATTGGTATGGCGACGTTCGAAGCTCTTTATGGCAGAAAATGTCGGTCACCTATTTGTTGGACCGAGGTCGGCAAATCGCAGATCACTGGTCCTGAGATTATTCAAGAAACAACTGACAAGATCCGCCAAATCCGTGACAATCTGTTAGCTGCACGCAGTTGACAGAAAAGCTACGCGGATAAACGACGAAAACCCTTAGAGTTTGAGGTTGATGATATTGTATTACTCAAAGTTTTCCCTTGGAAAGGAGTGGTACGATTTGAGAAGAAGGGTAAGCTTGCTCCATTATGTGTTGGCCCTTTTAAGATCCTCGAACGGATCGGGAAGGTTGCCTATAAGTTGGAACTTCCTCCCGAACTTAGCAACGTACACCCAACGTTTCACGTGTCCAATTTAAGAAAGTGCTTAGCGGATCAAGATCTTCAGGTACCACTCGATGACATTCGCGTCGATGATACCATGCATTTTGTTGAAAAACCAGTTGAGATAATGGATCGTGAGGTTAAAAAGCTAAAACGCAGTAGAATTCCAATTGTCAAAGTACGTTGGGAATCGAAGTGTGGTCCAGAATTCACCTGGGAACGGGAAGATCAAATGAAGCTTAAGTACCCACACTTATTCACTACAGTTACTCCAAGTTAAATTTCGGGACGAAATTCCCTTAACTAGGGGAGACTGTAACATCACTATATTTCAGGTTGTCCGTACACAGAACCAGAGAGTTGTAACTCAAATAAACAGAACCAGAGAGTTTATCACTGTTGAGTTCACGAATTTATGGATTATTGGTTTGGAAATGGAAAGGAGTTTGAGTCGGTTATTGTTGGGTTGCTAAACATAGTCAAGGACACATGGTCATGGTTTATCGAAATAGCGGTGGGACGGTGGCTGGGCTAGTTGCGACTGACCCCTGCATATGCCCTATACATATGCATATTTCGGTCTATCACGGATGTGTCAGTGATATGGTTTAGTGGGTTTTGGATTGGGATTTAAAATATTGAAGATAATTAAATAATGAAAATGATAATGGAAATGTTTACGCGATGGTGAGGTGACGAACTGTGCACATCCGATGCTACTATGATAGCTGTTGTTGTAGGAGAATTCGATCAGTGGTAAATGAGAGTCCCAATTCCCACCAAAGTCTAGAACACAAGTTCTTAACATTTCCTCCAGTTTCTGTATAGTACGTTTGCTTTGACCATCCGTTTGTGGGTGGTAAGCTGTACTCAAGTTTAGGTGTGTCCCCAGGGATTTCTGCGAGGATTGCCAGAACCTTGATGTGAATCTGCTATCACGATCTGAGATGATAGACAACGTACCACTATCTCGTTGATGTAGAGCTTCGCTAGTTTATCCATTGTGTAAGTTTCTCGCATCGGCAAGAAATGAGCAGATTTTGTTAATCGATCAATGATAACCCAAATAGTGTCGTGTCCACTGGAAGTGCGGGGTAGCTTGGTGACAAAGTCCATAGCTATCTGTTCCCACTTCCAAAGTGGAATTTCAGGCTGTTCCAGTAAACCTGACGGTTCTTGGTGTTTTTCCTTCACTTTAGCACACGTAAGGCATCGACCAACATACTCAGCTATGTCCTTCTTCATACCCGGTCACCAATAAAACGCCCGTAAGTCATGGTACATTTTAACTGCACCGGGATGCATAGAGTACTTGGTCTTGTGCGCTTCATCAAAAATAAGCTTTCTCAACTCATCTACTGCAGGGATCCATACACGATCCTTGTAGTAAACGAGTCCATCCGGCTTTGTTTCCAGTTGCTTTTCGGCTCCACAATCTAGTTCCTTCTTTATGTTTCCTTGTTCAATTGCCTCTTGTTGTGCTTGAATAATGTTGTCATGTAAGCTTGTCTGCACTATCATCCTCATTGCTCTGACGCGCAAGGGTTTGACTCGTTCCTTCCGACTCAAGGCATCAGCTACAACGTTTGCCTTGCCCGGATGGTACTTGATTACACAATCGTAATCATTCAGAAGCTCAACCCAACGTCGCTGTCTCATGTTGAGTTCCTTCTGGTCAAATATGTGTTGTAGACTCTTGTGATCGGTAAATAGGGTACATTTGGTGCCATATAGGTAATGTCTCCAAATCTTTAAAGCAAATATCATTGCTCCCAGTTCCAGATCATGAGTAGTGTAGTTCTTCTCATGAACCTTCAGTTGTCTAGAAGCATACGCGATAACTTTGTCTCATTGCATCAGCACACAGCCGAGTCCCTGATGGGATGCATCACAATACACAACAAAGTCAACACAACCGTCTGGGAAAGATAAGATCGGAGCATCACATAGCATTTGCTTCAAAGTCTGGAAGGCTTCTTCTTGCTTTTGTTCCCAAACAAACGACTCACTTTTCTTAGTTAGCTTTGTGAGTGGCAGGGCTATCTTAGAAAAGTTTGGGATAAACCTTCTGTAATAGCCTGCTAAGCCTAGAAATGAACGTATCTCCGTCAGTGTCTTCGGAGTGTCCCAATCCTTTATTGCTTCGAACTTGGTAGGATCAACATGTATTCCCTCACTGTTAACTACGTGACCCAAGAATTGAACCTCTTTTAACCAAAATTCATGCTTAGAGAATTTGGCATATATATAGTTTCTCTTCCTTCAACAGTTCCAAGATCGTTCCGGAGATGTTGCTCGTGTTCTGCTTTGCTTTTGGAATAGATCAGTATGTCATCAATGAAAACAATAACAAATTGATCTAAGTACGGCTTACACACTCGGTTCATGAGATCCATGAAAACCGCGGGTGCATTCGTCAACCCAAAAGGCATCACCATAAACTCGTAATGCCCGTATCCGGTACGAAACGCCGTTTTTGATATGTCTTCGTCTTGTACTCGGAGCTGGTGGTGTCCAGACCACAAATCTATCTTCGAAAAGTATTGAGCTCCTTACAATTCATCAAATAAATCATCAATCCTCGGTAATGGATATCGATTCTTGATGGTTAGTTTGTTTAATTCCCTGTAATCTATGCACATACGAAAGAATCCATCCTTCTTCTTTACGAACAAAACCAGAGCTCCCCAAGGTGAGTAGCTCGGTCGAATGAAATCTTTGTCAAGTAGCTCCTGTAATTGATTCGACAATTCCTGCATCTCCGAAGGTGCTAACCTGTAAGGAGATTTAGCAACAGGTGTTTCTCCAAGAATCAGATCAATACGAAACTCTACCGGTCACACAGGTGGCAAACCGGGTAGATCTTCAGGAAATACTTCGGAGTATTCCTTTACTATCGGCACGTCTTGTATCGTTTTCTTGTCTTTCTCTTTCTCCACCACGTGAGCCAAGAAAGCTATGCATTTCTTTTGTAGACACTTACACGCTTTTATGCAAGATATGATCTTTTCGCTTTGTTTTGCTTGATCCCCACGAATTCCAATACACGATCATTTGTCACTAAAATCCGAAGTAGCTTTTCGGAACAAATGACTTCAACTCTATTGAGTGATAGCCAATCCATCCCCACGATGATGTCGAAACTGCCCAACTCCATCCGTAACAAGTCGATGGTAAATGTGTGATCTGTGAGTGTAAGTGGGCAGTTCCTAAGTATAGTGCTAACTGTGACTTGTTTCCCATTCGCTACTTCGATAATGTAAGGGGAGTCTAAAGTTTCCTCAGTAAGATTAAGTTGTCGTGCAAAATCAGATGAAATAAAACTCTCGTCTGCACCAGTGTCAAACAGTATAGATGCTTAAGAGTCATGTAAAAGAAATGTACCAGTGACCACATTAGGGTCTTGGCGAGCTGCATTGGCTCCAATGACAAAAGCCTGTCCGCGAGGTGCTAGTACACTTTGTTGCACTCTCTTCGGACAGTCTCGGGAGAAATGACCCATTTCTCCACAGTTGTAGCATCCCCTGTTGTTGTTGTTGCCTAGGTTTTGTGGTGGTGGTGGTAGTGCTCTAGCAGCAATGTTGGTAGCTTGCATTGCAGGAGCGCGGTAGTTTGCAACCCAGTGGACAAATCGACCACAGTTAGTGCACTTCCTACATTGTGCAGTGGTTGGTGGTGGTACTTGCAGTGAGTACACTGAGGATACACTCCAACATAGTTCTTGAGTGTAGTGTTAGCAGGTGCTGCCGGAACTTGTCTCAGAGGAGTGATGGCCGCAAAGTTCTTAACGACCTTTTGCTTCTTCTTTTGATGATACTCAGGCTTCTTTGTTGTTCCCTCCTTAGCTTTTCCAGTATCATCCTTTAAAACACCTGACTTCACCATCACGTCAGTAAGTTTGGCTGAGAGAGAGATGCATGACTCTAAGGTAGCAGGGTTTGCAGCCAGCACAATGCTTTGTATGCAGGAAGGTAATCCTCCTACGTATCGATCAATTAGCTTCTCCAGAGTTGGCACCATCTCCGGCACCAAAGCTACCATTCATGATAGCGGGTAGTGAAAGTCATGTGATCAGCTCCCTTCATCACATGGTAGGAGAGCTCAACTTCAAGCTTCTGTAGTTCATGTTTCGGACAGAACTCGTTCCTCAGAAGAAGCTTGAATTCTACCCAAGGCATAGCCATTGCTTCGTCTCTGCCTCTTGCTCTGATTTGGGAGTTCCACCATGTTAAAGCTCGTTTGCTAAAAGACCCAGCTGCATAGCGAACTTTGTGATGTTCTGAACAACCACTTATGTCCAGGGTGGTCTCCATTTTCTCCAGACATTGGATCAGTCCAACAGCTCCTTCGACACCAGTAAAGCCCGGAGGCTTGCATCCTACAAATGACTTGTAGGAGCAGTCAGAAGTATGGCCAGTGTTTCCACTAGCTTCCCCAGTAGTATGGCCAGAGTTGTTGCCATGGCCTTGTATCCTGTTAATCATCTCAGGGATGACATCCTTCAGCTGACTTGTCAGTTGACTGCTCAGAAGAGTTGCTAAAGCAACAGTAGCAGGGTCAAGAACTGGTTGTGCATTCGTGTTTGGGGGAGGGTCTTGTGGAGGTGGAGGAGGTGGCGGTGGTGAATCTGGTGGTGTAGGATTAGATGACTGTGGTGCAGAGGCTTGAGAGGTCGGTTGTCTTTTAGGCAGCATTCTGATCATAACCAAAAGATATTGGTTAATGCAGTGATCGAATGCGGAAAACACAATGCAAACATAAATCCTAAGTTCTCTACATGAGGGTCCCTAAGTTATAGTCTAGGCCAAACCGTTTAAGTAAATGACCTAATATTCTCTATAACCTTGAGCTCTGATACCAATCTGTCACACCCCAAGCCAGCAGGACGGATCGTGTTCCCCGCCGGGCGGAAGGTTCTCGGAGCGCGATATCGTGAGTGATAATCGTGATGATCAGATTGTTTACATAGCATCAATGTTAAGAATAACTAAAGCAGAATATAGCATTAAACTAGGATTACAAAGTTAAATTACAATATCCATGTTCAGTAATTTAACCCGGTAAACCTATCAAAAGAATCAAATGTTTCCTATCTTGTATCTGTACAAGTTATCAAAAGTGATTTGCTTCCATAACAAAATATGTGCCTTCCAAAAATCTACTAGGTCCTCTAACTGGGCACCCTAGTATGCAATCCTGAGCCTTAGCTTAAACATGTTCATCACCTGAGAAAGCATGTAAGAAAACAAAGTCAACACAATGGTTGGTGAGTTCATATAGTTTATAAGTTTAAAAATAGCTTTAGCAAACCTCTTTCGGTAAAACCTTAACCTCATTAACTCCACATGTAATATCCAAATCGGTATGCTTATATATAGGGCATACCCCTGAGTCGAGCCTACAACCCGCCCAGATGCCGTCCCACCACATACTAATTCGCATATGACACTGTTGTTAATAATAATTAAGCATTTTACCTACCATTCAATCCAGTCCTCATCATAGCTTTAGTATACTGCTTCAAAGTTTATAAGTTTGTAGCATTTATGTAAATTAGCTTTAGTCTCAATTGAACAAGCATCATTGTTTCACACACCATAGTTTAGCTTTCACTAATCTCATGCGTGGGTACAAGCTCTGCTCTAGCAGTGTTTAGCAATCACGTAGCCCACGGCTAGATACAAGCTCTGCTCTAGCAGTGTTTAGCCATTATGTATCCCATGAATTAGTTAAGCTTAGTATCCGAATAGTCTAGCAATTACGTGTCTCCTATATAAGATACAAGCCTTGCTCTAGCAATCGTTTGGCAATCACGTATCTCATACATAGACACAAGCCGTGCACACACAGGTAGTTTAGCATTTATATATCTCATATAAGCAGACACAAGCCATGCTCTAGCAGTCATTTAGCAATCACGTGTCTCTTATATAGATAACAGCTTAGCATCGTCATAGTTTAGCTTCCACGTATCTCAATGCATGGGTACAAGCTTTGCTCTAGCAGTCGTTTAGCAATCACGTAGCCCATGAATAGATACAAGCTTAGCATTTCGCACACAATCATAGTTTCAAGCATATAGTTTCAAGCACTAACATATAGTTTAAACATAGAGTTTAGAGCATAAGCATCAAGCATTTAGTTTAAGCATCTAGTTTGTAGCATAAGCATCAAGCATATAGTTTAAGCTTCTAGTTTATAGTATAAGCATCGAGCATATAGTTTAAGCATCAAGTCTGTAGCATAAGTATCAAGTATATAGCTTCAAGCTTCAAGTTTGTAGCATAAGCATCATAAGTATGTGTAAAAGCATTTAATAAAACATTTCAATAATTTCTTAAAATGTATAACATGCTTCTCAGTCCCGAGGTAAAAACAAATATGTTTGAAAAGGGACAAATGAACTCACCTTGTGTTTGAAGTGGTTGACTAAGTATAACAAGAATACGCGCGCTCGTTGTTTGTGTTTGTAGTAGTATTCAGGATCATGTATTGATTTCATATGATTTGTAACTCATAAGTATAAGTTATAGCCGATGTGTATGTGTGTAAGTGTTAGCCCTAATGTTGGCTAACACTTGTGAGCCCTGGTCATTATCCGGCCTTGTTTGCTAATTAAGGTTTGTGCTCCCACTTAATCACATAGGTTGTTATTGAGTCATGCCTTTATGTTATATGTTTAACTTTAAATCATTCTCAGAATCCCACACTGTCATCCTGTGCTAGTTGTTTCGATATAAGACTTAGCGTGTAACCCACGAACAACTTAGATTTATGGTTCAAACCCCATAGATTGATCTTGTCATGATGAAAGATGTTGTCACATGGGAATCATTTAACTAAATCACAACCCTTGTATTCTTAATGTTTTAAGTTTATAAATCCCTTAATTTAGAATTCACTAACTTTTTAGTTAATAATTTAAAGCTTCCCATGCATAGTGTAAAAAAATCAGTTTGATTTTAAATGTAGTGTACAACCATTGTGATTAAGTGGGCCGCATACCTAACATTGGGCCGGTTGAGATTTGGCTTGATCCGAATTAGTCACAGTGGGCCAACTAAGTTATCGTGGGCCAATCATATACGCGTGGGTCTACTACATCACTCGGGCTGGTTCTGTGGGCCGAAGGGTTTTAAATGGGCCGAAGGCTGCTATTGGGTTAATTAATTCTACTTGGTCCACTAAATTTGACTTAAACCAAATCAGAAAATGGCCTCAACCTTCCAACGAATCTTGGGTTTATTTAGGTTAAGAGGTTGGTCACCACAGCCCAGCGAACATGTCATCAACTTGTAGGTTCGGCTTGTACGGTTTTTTAGCATAGGTTCGTCCCTATAGGAGCTTCGGCCATGGTAAAAAGGTTCACAGCCCCTATGGTTTAGTTGCTTAGGTTCGACGATGAAAGAAAGTTCGCCCAATGGTGTAGGTTCGTGGCATAGGTTCGAAATTCCCGGTAGGTTCGGCTAAACTCCTAGGTTCGGCCAAAGGTACGTGCAAGGTTCGGCTAGGGTTGCATGCTGCCACAGGTTCGTGTACTAGCAGGTTCGCATGATGGAGAAGGTTCGTAGCATCACTCGTAGGTTTGGCAATACCAAGGGTTCGGCCACTGCATGGAAGGTTCGCCCCAGATGAGATGGTTCACCCCAGATGGAGAAGGTTCGTAGCATCACTCGTAGGTTTGGCAATACCAAGGGTTCGGCCACTGCATGGAAGGTTCGCCCCAGATGAGATGGTTCGGCTGTGTATATAGGTTCGTCTAGTATGGGGGTTCGCCTAAAGCATGCAAGGTTCGTAGCCGGTCTGTCTAGTGGGGGTTCAGCCACCTGAAAGCAAGGTTCGGCCAACCCTAAGCCATTCCCACAAACCTACAGGTAGCTCCATCATCCTTATAGACCTGTGAGGTTTCGAAGAGTTCCGTGGTTCACACCTAGTTCTACTACCCTCGTGAAGCTCGAATGAAGGTTTAGAGTCGAATGGGTTAAGGTTTTAAACCAGTTGTACATGTGGTAGAATAAAGATGTGTAAAACCCTATTTTCTGAATCTTTAAGGCTCATTACCTGGGTTTTGGTTGAATAAAACTCTAGATCCGTTGTACTTCAAGGTAGAGGAGGTCGAGGGCTTCAAATGGACCCCAAAAACGCGTGATTTCACCAACAAATGATCAAGATCTTGTAGTTTGAAGTTGATAATCCTTGAGAGAGAGGGGGTGACGGGTTTGAGAGCTAGAGAGAGTGAAGATGAAATAAATGAGAGAAACAACCTCATTTAGGGCTTATATACTCCGGGGGTGTTCGGGTTCGTTTCGGTTGCTCGGTTCGTGCTTTCATCGCGTTTCCGGATAATTACGCGCGTGTTTTTGTAATGTAAATAAAAAGATTTTATTTTAAATTTTTGGAGGGTGGTCATTTTTTATAAATATTTTAATTAAGTTTTCTTTGAATTATTTATCGTAATTTATTATTTTTACGCGTTTCGTTATTTCTTTCGCGAATTTTTCGTATTTTAGTTAAAAGAGTTTCCTTTAAATTTATTTCTGATGAGTTTCAAAATTGTAAAACAGGAAACATTATATTTCCTTAACTTTATTATCGTTCGTATCGTTTTCGTTTTCGTTTTCGTTTCGTCAGATCGCGTCGCCATCGTGCGTATTCGTTGGAATCATCATTCGAACGAACACGACGATGTTTTGGCTTTCTGGTTCTTGTTTTCTACTTTCCAGTCATCATTTCAGAACTGTAAACGTTCATATTTATTCGTATAGATCGTCACCTATACGAACAACTCGTCGGTTAAGCATTCTGTAACAACACCCGTTATGGTTTTGTTTTGTTTAACCTCACATACGTTTATAAATAATAGCATCAAATCAAGCATCTGCGTGTCAGTTCTGTGTTGTCTGATGTGTTTCTGACTGTCAAACCCTAAGGTTTAAGTCAGATTTCAGACTGATAGCATAATAGTTTTGTGTTAAGCCTCAAGTGTAAATAGCATAAACATGGTTTCACGTAATGTGTACCTGAGTTACTGTGCAAGTTACTGTAGCGATCACTGTTCCGGCAATGCTTTCGGCACTGATGTTACAATTATGATATTCATATTGTGGGATTATCATTGTATATGGATTTTTACTGATTATCATAACTCCGTGTAACATTGTTGTTGACCTCGGTCATCGACAATGAATACATGTATTGTCACTTGGATTATCACAACTCCATCAGTCGTTACTGTTGACTTCGGTCATCCGCTACGATAGCATGTATTGTCACGTGGTTTGTCACCACACCATTAATCATTGTCTTTGACTTCGGTTAATCGCATTGATTTCATGTATTGTCACGTGGTTAGCTACCACTCCATGAATCATTGTCTTTAACTCCGGTTAATCAAATTGACTTCATGTATAGTCACTTATAATATTTGAGAATATTGATTATTGAAATTGGTTGAATGTTTATGTGATTGATTATCTATGATTCTTTGATAGATGTGATTGTATGTTTGTGATTGTGTTGGATTATCTCGCAGGTGCTCATGTCGTTTTTCTCAAGAAACCTTAAACTTTTATCGTCATTTTGAAAAACATTTTTTAAATTTAAAACTTATGATTACTCACCAACTACTTCGTAGTTGACACTTGATTTTTATACATGTTTCAGGAAATGAAGAGAAGTAGGTAGAGCAGGGTAGCTCTACACCTTCTGGGGACATCATCACTTACGGTCTTGGACTTAGCTAAATAACTGAAATTCTAAGGACTAGAATTTAGTTAGATAGCTAAATTTCTTTTATATTTGATGTAACTAATTCATGCTGAACATGATTTTTGATGTAATTAATTTTGTTTATTAATTGTTATGTGATGATTTAATTAGATGCCCACGAGCTTATGAACGATCTACACATCCCTCATGGCATCCCGATGTTTCCACCATCGGTCGGGGTGTTACACTCTTCATCCAGCTCTCAAAAGGAACATCATCAACCTGTCACAAGTCTGTAGATAGAGAATTTTGATAAAGTTACTGTTGAGATTGCTAAAGAGCATATGGGTCTTTTGTCCACTTTGGTTAGTTCTTATGATGGACTGGTAGCAGGACAGATTGGCAATCCTTATCTGACAAATGATGACTACTCTCAAATAGATCCAGATGACATGGAAAGGATTGACATCATGTGGGCTTTGGCCAGGAGAGCCAAGGAGTTTGTGATAAAAACTGGTAAAGACATCAACTTGAACGTAGAGTCCAAGTTTGGATTTGACATGGCATCTGTTACTTGTTACAATTGTTGAGAGAACGGTCATTTTGCCAGACAATGCAAACATCCAAGAAAAGCTGGAAACAAGAATCCGTTTCAATATCAAAAGTCTTCTGCAGCAAATCGAGAGAGAAGACTTGTTCCTATTGATTCTCCTACTCAGGCTGGTTCTTCTAATACAAGCAAGGCTTTGATGGTGCAACAAGATGAAGGTGAAAAATGGGATTTTAGATTCAATTCTAATCAAGGGGAACATGATAAAGCATGTGTTGCTGAGATTCACAAGTTGGATGATCAACATGCCGAGAGTATTTCTGGAGAAGTACAGATCAGTGGAGAAGAAACATCATGTTCAGAGTCAGAAAGCTCGTCAGACTCAGACACTCCAGCTGATTCTGATGTTGATATTGAAGAAACTGTTACTCAGTTTGCTTTGATGGCAAACTCATCTGCTACCCCTGCTGCATCTTCACCATCTGATCATGTATCTGATGAATGTTCTTCTTCTTCTCATTCTACATGTTTTAAGTGTGTTGACCTTGACAGCAAGGTCCTTGCCTATCAGACCCACAATGCTGCTTTGATCAGCGATCTCAACCAGTGTATTGAAGCTAACAAAGTTTTAAAATCTAATGAAAAAGATTTTCAAGCGAAAATTGAACTTTTAAACAGACAACTTCATGAGGCTGAGATTGCTGTTCTGAATAAGCAAGATGCTATCACTTCTTATCTCAATACCATCAATGAGATAAAGAAGAAGTTAGCCATAGTCGAGTGTGACTATGAGACCCTAGGTCAAAAGCTCAAGAGCTATGAGAGCTCTTCATATATGAGCACATGATCAGTAAGGGTACTGATCAGAAGGGTAAGGGAAAGGTGAGTTATCAACATTGTCCTCCACCAATCTTAAACAGCTTTGTCAACTCACCAGATGACAAAGATGTTAGAGATTTCCAAGTTAAAACTCCATTAGTAATTGATCCAATTGGGATGATTACTGATGAGGGTTTCTCCTTGTCTGAGGAATCTTTTGTGGAGGGGATTGTTGAAGATTGGGTCTTAGATTCGGAGGATGAATCTGATTATTCATCTGACTGTGTTATTACTCAGAATCAACCTCCTGTTGTCATGAAAGGTGACCCAATCTCATCATCAAAAATCTATCAAGCTTTAGGCTATGTGAAAGCTTCAAAAGAAAACGAAGCTTGTGTGTCTAACAAGATTGACGATCTTGTTCCTAATGGGAAAAAGGGTTTGGGTTTTAATCAGAACAAGCCTGAAACAAATGTTTTTAAACCACAAAGGCAGTCTTTTTCTTAATTAAAACATTTTCATAAAAAGGCTGACAGAGTTTGTTTTGAGTGTGGTGCACCTGGACACATAGTCAGATTTTGTCCACAGTTGATCGGACCAAAGGTTGCACCACCTAGAAAACTAAATCAAATTTTCGTCAAAGCTGTCAAATATGAACCTAAGTCAACTCAAACAAAACCCAAACAACCAACACAGGTTAAATCTTTGACAAGGGTAAAGGGAAACTGGTGTACTTGGATGTTCCCAAAGTGATTAATGTAAATCAATCAAAGTCATCATCCATTTACCTGAAAAATTCTTTCAGCAAAAACTCAGTCTGGAAAGTTAAGTCTTCAGAGACTTCAGTTACACCCTATCCAGACAAGGCTACCTCTGATGGTAAATGGATTGATGTTTGGATCCGAGACTCATTGGGTTAACCCAAGACTCTAAAGGCTTGGGTTCCCAAAATGAACTAATTGTTTCATCTTTTTGTGTAGGTTGCCCCAACAGCTGCTCTTAACAGCTCTTGGATCATTGATAGTGGGGCTTCCAGGCACATGACTGGTGATATATCGCTACTCACCAATGTGAATTCAGTTCGAGGTGAATACGTAGCGTTTGCCGGTGACAAAGGTGGGTTTATCACGGGATAGGGCATTCTATCAAATGGGCAAGTTTCATTTGACAAAGTCAGATATGTCAAGCAGTTGGAGAATAATCTTCTTTCAGTATCACAGATTTGTGATAAACAGTACAAAGTTCTCTTTGATGACTCCAAATGCTACATTCTAAAGCAAGGTGTTACTATCCCTGAAGATTGGATCTTGATGTCAGCCCCCAGAAAGCAAGACTTGTATGTACTCAACATGGCCACAGCTTCAACAACATCCTCCACAGCTTCATGTTTTATGACAAAGGCAAATGTCTGTGTATCCTGCAAGAAGGGAAAGCAAACCAAGCAGTCTCACAAGCCAAAGAAATATCATTCAATCACTGTTCCACTTGAGCTTCTCCATATGGATCTTTTTGGTCCTGTTAACCGCAAGAGTATAGCCAGAGATCAATATTGTCTTGTCATAACTGATGAGTATTCCAGATACTCTTGGGTTTTCTTTCTAAAGGAGAAATCTGAAACGTTTGACTGCATTCAAGTGTTGGTTACCTAACTTGAATCTCTTTATAAGCTCAAGATTCGTATGCTTAGAACAGACAATGGGACAGAATTCAAGAAACATGGAGAATTTCTGCAATGCACGGGGAATTGTTCAACAATTTAGTGCCCCTTATGTCCCACAAATGAACGGTGTTGCTGAGCGAAAGAACATAACTTTGATTGAGGCTGCTAGGACGATGCTTGCTGATTCTTCTCTTCCAGTTCAGTTCTGGAATGAGGCTGTAGCAAATGCTTGCTACACATTAAACCGGGTTTTGATAGTGAAGAGACATGGGAAGACTTGCTTTCAACTGCTTCATAACAGAAAGCCAAAACTTAAGTATCTTGAACCCTTTGGTGCATCATGCACTATGCTTAAGAAACATGAGCAGGGCAAGTTCAATGAGAAGGTGGAAGAAGGGTACTTTCTTGGGTACAACACTCCTAATAAACGGGTATACAACAGGTCAACTCAAAATGTCGAGGAGTGGTACCATGTTGATGTTCAAAGATACTCTATGCCCCCACCTGGAAAAGGCCCAAACTGGATGTTTGACAATTCAGGCCTTTTCGACTCAGAACCATATATTGATAATATTATACCTGATCTTGAGGATTTGAATCTGAACAATCTAGATCCACAGGTTGAGGTTCCTCCTCATCCGGTTGGAAGAATTAATCGTATTCATCCTCAAGAAAACATCATTGGAAGTCCATTAGATGGGGTTAAGACAAGAAATCAGCTTTCTTCATGGGGACTTGCAGACATTCTTGATTTTGCAGATGTAAGCTTTTGTGCCCATTCCTGTTTTATCTCCCAAGTTGAACCACGAACCGTCACTGAAGCTTTAAAGGAAGAATCGTGGGTTGATGCCATGCAAAAAGAACTCCTGCATATCAAGAAATTAGGTGTCTGGAAACTTGTAGACAGACCAAAAGGTGCAAAAGTCATAGGAACCAAATGGGTTCTTCGTTGCAAAAAGGATGATCAAGGGATCATTGTGAGAAACAAGACACGTCTGGTGGTTCAAGGATTCCGACAGATTGAAGGGTTGAATTATAATGAAGTGTTTGCACCAGTTGCTCGACTTGAAGCAATTCGTATTTTCTTGGCATATGCATCCTTCAAAAAGTTTAAAGTCTATCAAATGGATGTCAAGAGTGCAATCCTTCATGGTGTGATCATTGAAACAGTATATGTCAGTCAACCTCCCAGGTTTGAGGATCTATTGCATCGTGACCAAGTCTACAAGCTAGACAAGGCCTTATATGGATTACATCAAGCACCGTGAGCATGGTATGAGACACTTTCCACTCACCTTCTGAGCAACGGGTTCAGAAGAGGTGTCATTGACTGTACACTGTTTATTCGAGAAAAGGATAGTGATATACTCTTGGTACAAATTTATATGGACGATATCATCTTTGGTTCCACGAATGATAGTCTGTGCAAGGAATTTAAGGAGGTTATGAAGGAAAAGTTCGAGATGAGCTCAATGGGAGAGAAGAAATTTTTTCTGGGATTACAGGTGGATCAGTCTGAGGCAGAAATCTTCATTCATCAGACCAAATATGTTGGTGACATACTGAGCCGGTTCAGTATGTCAGATGTGAAACCTGCTGGTACCCCGCTGGCTGTTAATCACGGGATTACACCAGATGAAAAGGGGGAGTTAATCGATGCCACTATGTACCAAGGGATGATTGGCTCTCTGAGAGCCCTCCTTCTTCCCAGAGCACCTAGTGTCAAACCCTAGAAGATCTGAGCGGCCATTGATCGTCCAACTTCGATTCTTAACCCGTGGTGTTCGATTCTCACTCAAACGTCCTTCCTACACCTTCGGATCACCACGATTGCTGTTGGTTTCGATTTGAAAACCCTGGAATAGAATTCCGCACTATTCCAGAGGCTGTCGAGTAGATATCTGTTGGAATCGGATTGTTTCCGAGCTCCTACTAGGTCCTACAGCAATTCAAAAAGCTAGATATTTATGCAACGGATCACTTAATACTTGTTAGTGGACAGGTAATGGGAGATGATGAGATTTTACATATCATGAATGTGAATGCTCCACAAGATCAAAAAGATATAATAGAATTATGGGACTAACTAATAAGATTTAAGGCTATCAAATTTGGGATTTGGATAATTCAGGGCTACTTTAAGTGCGAAGACTTGTGGAACGTCTTAACTCTGAGTTTAATTTTCAAAGTGAAAATAAATTTAGCCAATTCATCTATGAAGATTAGTTGATGGAATATCACATGGATGGATCTAAATACACTTTTATGGCAAGCCTTGGAGAAAAACTTTGTAAACTGGATAAGTTCTTGACTTGTGATAAGTTTGTTAGCAAATGGCCAAACACATGTTCAAAAGTAATTCCAACAAGATTTTTCTGATCACAATCCAATCATCCTCATTACATCTAATGTAGATTTTGGGTCACCTCTCTTTATGTTTTTTAACTCCTGGTTCAAATTTAAGGGGTTGAAAGAGGTAGTTACTATAGCTTACAGGTCAGATGTCACTTTTGGTAGACCAGAGTCTACATTTGCAGCTAAGTTAAGTGTTGTTTAAGGGGCTCTAAAAGTATGGGTAGCATAGTGTAACATCTGTACATTAAGTCATGGTAGTCATAGATCAGGATAGAACAGTATGTACATGTAGTCTATATGCCAATGTGATTTGTGTTCAATATGTCAATGTGCCAATGTGATTCATGTGTTCGTATTCATGTTTGTGTGTCATAGGATTCTTTTTAGTTTAAGTACAAGTATATATCTAATAATAGTTAATAATTCTAGGCAAGAACAGTATTGCATTATATCGAAACAATGGTGGGCTGGCAGCTGATAAGGCAGGTAGTTGGACTCTACGTATGCCCTATACATATACTGTGTTCGGTGTAATATGATAGTGTTAGTGCGTAGTGTTATGACGAACACTATGACAAACAAATCAATTTAATAAATCGTAATGCGTAAGCGAGACTGAGTATCATTATGGGTGACGATTCGTAATGATATTAATGTTGAACTTATAATTACAAGTAAACATCAATAAATACGCAAAAACAACCAAAAACGTATATGATTATGGGTATACACGTAACTATATTCGTTTAACGGTCTGATTTCGAACGGACAGTAAAAATTAAGTAAAATAATTTATTTTACATTTTACAATTTTGAAACTCATCAAAAAAATAATCCAAGAAATCTAATTTACAATCAAAAATATTCATTTCCGTAATCGTAACAACGCATACGTAAAAATACGTGAAACCGACACCTAGCGAGATCAAATACGCGGGGAACCATTTAGGATATAAAAACCCTAAATTTTCCATATTCTTCATTTAATTTGCAGCCACCAACACTATCTCTCTCCCTAAATTTTCGTCTAAGCGCTCTCTCTCTACAAAACCCACACAAAACCAGCCATAACTTTCTCGAATCTTCGTTAAATCGAGCATATAATATATCAAAACGATCGTCTTGGCGAGGGGAAGCTTGCAGTACAAAGTATCGGAGCTGGTTCGAGCTATTTTGGTCCGAATCGTAGAGAGAAGGTTTGGTACAGTAGGTTTTCTACTATTCATCATCTTCCTCAATATATAATCGGTTTTGGAGCTTTCAAATGGCAAGATCCTGGCTCAAAACTGGTTTGGGAATGTTTGGAACAACTTGGATTGAACATATGAAGGTTGGGAATGAAGGAAATGGACAAAGGATATCAATATCGACATAAGCAGGTCCTACCCACCCTAGTATCGATGGATCTTGGGTCTATCTTATTCCTTGTCGATATTACTATGCTCGACAGCCGCATGTTGTTCAAACTTCATCGACTGTAGCTAGGAGATGAAGTCCATGTTCGAAGGATCAGACACCTGTCGACATTGTCAATGTCGAAGGGTGTAGTGTCGAAGCTAATATCGATGGGCAGAGGTAACATCGATGGAACTTTGGCAGCAAAGTTAGTGGGTTATTATGTCGATAATGAGAACGCCAAGACAAGAACCATTCCCGGGTTACCTTCTACAGTGAAGTCCAAGTAGTTTCGATGGTTAGCTGGGTCGAGAATGTTAGGATCGACAAAGGAAATCGAACCCATTCAACCCATCGATATATACAATATCGATGGGTACCCAATTCCGCCTTATTCGTGATTCGATGACAACAGACATGAAATTTTTAAAAACATTCCTAAACCATTAATATAATGTTTCTAAGATTATCCTAGGAGTTTAGGACAAAGAATCATGAACATTTGGCGTGTAACAAATCCAATATCGAAGGAAGAAGAAGCCATCGATATTGTGAATAATGATGGGTTTCTTATGCACCTTAATCGATCGGGATTATCAATATCGACCCACAACCATCGTTTTTCCGTCGATATTAGCACATGTATATCATGTCTTTGTCTTAAAACTTTAGGATAAATCAAAGTAAAATCATATAATCAGTTTACATACAACCATTTAAGCTTAAAGGGATCAATAAGGGTGTCGTAATCCTAATTTGATTCTAGCGATTATGGGATTGATTTTATTCTAATTAAGTCTAACTTAATTTAGGAATAAGATTAAGACATGATCACAAAAGCTTAAAACATATAGACATTTTCAAAGAATACACGGAACCAATGGGTTATCAAATTCACAAATATATCTTGTTTATATGCATAAAAGAACATGACACATACTTTTGAATCATAAGACAATCATCATTTCAAGGAAATCAATCAAGGCTTTCAAGTTAATATAATACTTTTGCACATAAGAACAAGTTACATAAAGAAGGGTTCATTAACAAGTTGACACAAGTCGATCAATCAACCAAAGTTCATAACATTATAAATTTTATATTATATGTATGATTACAATGATATAGGAAGCATTTAGAAGTATTGTCTGAATTGCTATTTGTACAATTTTAGAGTCTACTGTTGTCAAGTGAGAACATTAGCCCCCATTTTACTGTTTTACAATTATTTTGGGGTGGAACACGTGGCCAAACAATCTTTACGCTATCACTTTTCATATACAGGAGCCATTACACTTTTACAACAATCACAAGTTTATTTTACAAAGCCAAGGGATTTCTTAACTATTTTCAAATGATTTATCAAGTATTCTAATGGGTTTATCAACGGTTTTAACGGATGTATCAATTGTTAAACACTTTTCTACTAAAAGGTTTTATAAAAGGTTTTCTAAGTTGTTTTACAACTACTTTACACAAAATGGTTCTATCAATGTTAAACATTTCAAAGATTAAGTTTTATAAACTCTTTTACTATTAACTCATGTTTTCAAATAAATATTATTTTTACAAACCTTGTTATTATACAAGGACACTATTATTGGTAATCAAAGGTTTTTGAACAAGGTATTCAACTCAAGGTATTCAATCACGGATTTTCAAGACAAAGGATTCAATCATGGTTTCATAACAAATATTCAATCAAGTTAAACGTTTATTCAATCATAACAACAACTGATAGTCATGGTGTTCATCATTGTGAACAAGCTTATACACATCAAGACATTTATTCAATCAATCTTATTCTTAATCCATAACGTTAGTACTGGGTGATCACAACAAGGGAACGCGAGACATGTTTTGGTTACGCCAAGGCTGTGATTAGTGTTTAAATACGTTTTAAACCCTAACTGCGGATTGGATACGTTACGGTAATATGGATTTGCTGCTAATTAACTTTACAAGCTTATGTCATATTAACCGGGTACGTCAACACGGAGATTGTCTTCCGAATAAACTCGTTAGTACTTTTTGTCTTGAATGCGTGTGCTGACTAATTTTCTGACTACAAATGTAATTTGGGACTTGTTTATTTGTTGGCTTTTCTAGTAGACAGTCATTTGACTGTTTGCACACTTTATTCTTACTTGATGATAGATCATGTTGCAATTATCCATGACAGGTTTATACAAATGTATTATTCATATGTTCATAACTGCAGATTCATTATTTCAAATGTTAAACCTATTGTTCTCACCAACTACTTTTGTAGTTGACAGTTACTTTTCACGTGTTTCAGGTAATCATGTTTAGAACATTCTCAAGGACAACTAAGGAGACCATTCTAAGATAGAACAATATGAAGAAACAAGCTAGGATGAATTAGAAGCACACTTAATCCTGATTGTTTAATTGTCTTGTCTGCGACTTTTGTGTAAACAATATTTTTGGGTCTGTGGTTGTCATTCTTTGGTAGATAGTTAGAATGCATGCAACTAAAAAATTGTCTAACATTATGAAACTTAGTAATTCATTATGGTTGTTCTTCTTTCAATACTTGTGCATGATTCAACCATCGATCGTCACCGCGCCGTGGTTTCCGCATGCGGCGTAGGGGGTGTGACATGTTGGTATTAGAGCCAAGTTTGTAGAAAACTAGGAAAAACCCAATAATTAATGGTCTAGACTATCACCTAAGCTACCCCATAGGACTAAATGCTATACGCTTGAGGATACTTAAGATCTAAGTAAACTTAAGTAAGCATTAAGTCTACACTAAGCTTGAAAGATCTTAGGGATAAAATCTTTCTAAGAATAGCTAGCAGAGTCAAGGAATTTGGGTTGGAATTCTATAATCTTAGAATCCGAACTAAATTTCTAAATACATATTCATCAAAGGATTTAAGAGGCAAAGATCTGTATTCTTAGAATTTTTGATCTGAAATTCTCATCATGTTATCATTATCATTAGGACTTCATAATTTAGAATCTGTGTAACAGTATTCTTTAGTTGAAGTTCACACCAGGAGATCATTATGCTAAATACCGTAAGTATTGGGAACCTAGGATAATTCACTATCATATGATGAAAAAAAAACATGGGCAGAAGCAAAAGAAAAAAAAAAGGAGATAGATAGGTTAAATTTAATCAATTTACAAGACACTAAACAAAAGGCAAGGATAAGGTGGGCAGTTGAAGGCGATGAAAACTCATCATTCTTACATGGTTTATTAAAAGCTATACACAAGAACAATAGAATAAACAGGTTAACCATTGATGTTAAGTGGTGCACTAACCCTGAAAGGATTAAGGATGAAACTTGTAAATTCTATAGCAACAAATTCAGGAAGGATTGTAGCAGAAGGCCAGTGAGGAAGCTAATAAACTAGTTGAACCATTTTCAATTGAGGAGGTAAAGTTTGTCGTATGGGAATGTGGCAATAGTAAAGTGGACCAGATGGGTCCAACTTTACATTCGTTAAAAGGTTTTGGGACCTTCTTGGTACAAAAATTATGAGCATTATGTCTTCCTTTTATATGGAAGGTAGTATCTCAAAAAGGTGTGGCTCTTCTTCCATCACATGAATTCCCAGAGTTGATAATTCTTCTTCACTACATGTGTACCGACCCTTTAGCCTAATCATGTGCATTAATAAAATCATATCTAAGGTCCTAGCATGCGGAATAAAAACTATTATGGGATCATTGATTTCTGAAACTCAGTTGGCTATCCTTGCTAATCGCAACATTATTGATGGGGGCATTAATCGTAAATGAGATGATGACTTGGATAAGAAAGCCAAAAAAGAAGCTTTTTTCTTTAAAATTGACTTTGATAAGGCTTTCAATACTGTTTCTTAAGAATTCATGGACTTTGACAAGGCTTTTAAATGGAGAATTTGGATACTAGGTATTTTAACGTCAACAAAGTCAGTGTTTACTAATGGGTTGCCTACTAAGGATTTTCAATGCCACTGTGGGCTTAGATATAGGGACCTTCTATCCCTTTTCTTATTCATTCTCATGATGGAAGCGTTTAGTTGTGTAAGGAGTAAGGCATGCGATGTAGGGATTTTCAAGGGGCTTCAAATACCGAATAACGGGCCATCACTTTCTCATCTTCTATTCGCTGATGCAATAATCGTGGGTGAGTGGTCAAGCACCAATCTTGCTAATCTCAAAATAAAAATGAATTTTTTTTTCTTAGTGTCAGTGCTAAAAATGAATACCAAGAAATGAAGTTTATTTGGTATCAACGTCACAAAAGAACTAACAAAGAGGATGGCTGAAGCATTACATTGCCAGGAGGGAGTTTTCCATTTCTCCTATATATCTTGGGCTATTGATCGAGGCAAATATGAACTTGGTAAAGAACTAGAGATATGTTATTGAAATTTTGAGAGACATTTATCTCTTTGGAAGGCAGAACAACTGTCTTTTGGAGTCTGAATCACCTTAATCAAGGGAGTGTTAAATAGTCTTATAGTTTACTATTTTTCCTTACACAAGGCTCATATGGGAGAGATTGAACGATTAGAAAGGATAAGGAAAGCGTTTTGTTGGGGTGGATCGGAGGAGCGTTCAAAGATCCATTAGATTGGGTGGGAAAAAATAACGGTTAACAAAGATGTTGGGGGATTGGGTCTCAGTACTTTTAGAGAATCAATTTTAGCTTACCATCCATTGGTGGTGGTGGTATAAGATCAGCTCGGAAAGCTTGTGGCGTAGAGTCGTAAACGGTTTTCATAATGCTTTTAAGACTGGTAACGTAGGGTTTTTGTTATGCCCTATTTGTAACGATGCTGATGAATCAGCAAATCACCTACTTACAGCTTGTTGGTTGGCACAAGCAACATGGCAATTCGTCTCTCAATGGTGCAAAATCCCAATAATCAATGCCTTCGAAGTTAAGGACCTTCTGAATATTGATAAATTTTATAGGTAAATGAAAGCAAAAAAAATGATTCATGGGAATTGAGTTTCTTTTTAGAATTCTAAACATGTAAATAGTATATGTAATTTTATCTGTTTTATTTAAATAATTTTTTCCGTTCAAAAAAAAAAACCAATCTTAAAATTTGTAGTTATGTTATTATTTGATTGGACGAGAGAACATTAAAGTTTGATGTTAATGAAAATCAGACTAAAATGTGAATAGAAAAAGTAATCATGTTTATGATTGTGAATGATCGATCCATGGTTGTGAAGTTGTAATGTCCATGTGTATTTACTTATTTATTTTATTTTATAAATTATAAATAGTATATCCTTTGCTTAAAAATATCTTAGTACCCTCTCTATATATAAAATTGTGTTAAAAAGTTGTGTATTACACATGTTAAATAAATAAATTTTAAAATTATTTGTTTTAAATAACATATTATATACGTTTGTCAATGACATTTTATAAAAATTGAAAAATATGACTTATTATATAATCATATAATTTAATAATTTTAATAAAATCATTAGTATTTAATATAAAAGAGATGGAAAAAAATCAAAATCTAATAAAATGTAGCATACGCATATTTAATAGAAGAAAGATGAGAAAACAAACTTTTAGATAGTTTATAAAGCTTTTAACACATGTCTTAGCAAAAGTTTTATTTATTAAATAGCGTGATAAAGGAAATAAATAATTACAAAGGTTTTTTAATCAATTTAACAAACAAACATAACTAATAAAATCTTACTAATTAGTAGGATAGAGGGATGAAACAAAGACGCATATTACTAATATTTTTTGGTATAAAAAAAACTAATTCAGTTTAATCATTTTACATTTAGTTTTTTTTTTTTGAACGGCTAAGCTTACTCTCACCCAAATTACACATTACACCTTAATTACACCATTTTATGTGATTGAACTCATAACTTTTCATTCTAAGAGACAAGTCTCTACCAAGTGAATAATGGGTTGATTTGGTCGATACTGATTCTGATGCAATTGTGTTTGGAAATATCACCTGCACAAATGACAATACCTCGGTTTTTGTTTCTTGAAAACATCCAAAAGTTTATTGAAATATGATTTTTTTTGGGTTGTGCTATTTGCACCATCATCTACATTAATTATGATACACCTACCTATTTAATGATATTATTGATCTTATTAATTATTAACATAATGATTTATTATTTATTATATATCAAACTTATAACCTGCATATTAAAATTAAAAACAATAAATCTTTATATATATATCATTGATAACAAATACCACACATAAGGTATATTTTTTTTCCTCTCAACTTTTTATACAAGGAATTAGTTAGCAGTCTAGTATAGGGTGTTCATCAGATCGGATAACGGTTTATTCGGGTTATTCGGATCGTGCTGTTCAGATTTGAAAATTTTAAGACCTTATCCAAAATCCGACCCGAATTCGATTTTTTTTATCCGATCCGAATAATCCGAACAACCCAAATAACCTTTATTCGGATTGAATTTGGATATCCGATCCGAATAAAGAGGATTTTGCATATCCGATCCGATCCGAATTCGGAAAACAGGTATCCGATCCGAATCTATCCAATGGTTATTGATTTAGTTTAAATAAATGGTTCTCATTTATTTAATTATATGTAATAATATAAAAATGAATGTTTAACTTAAATGATTAAGTTAGTTTTAATGATAATTGATAATTAATGATAGATAAAATTAAATGAAGAAAAATAATTGGGTGATTAAGTCAAAACAAGTAATTAATATAGTAGGTTGGTGTAGTTAGAAAATAGAGTTGGTGCGATTAGACTCACCCTTTTTTTTATTACATTTTTTTTCGAAGACCGTTGGGGCACATGTAGGGATAATGGGCCGATTTGGTCGATACTGTCTGGGCTCTGGGTCAGATTCTATTATGGGCTTTGGTGATGAACTTAAATATTTGGATCAATTACATATATCATAAATCCCCTTTCTAATTCCATTTATTATATATTTACATAATCATAAAACTAAATTACATATTTCCTCTTTATAAACCAATTATATTATATATTTATCAAATTTATTAAAACAAAATATGTATTTTTTATTTTTCCCTTAATGAATTAATTAAAAACAATTTACATATTTCTCCTTACTAAGGGACAATTTTGGAACATTGGAATATTTGTAATTTTAGTTTAACATTGGGGATATATGTAATTTTAATGTTTAATAAGGCGATATATGATATCCCTAAATATTTTTATTTATTTAATAGTTACTCTTACTCGCAACCTTATAAATGCAAAATTGCATGTCTTTGTCCCACAAAAATATAAAATGCAAAGAGGTAAATACGTAATTAATGTTTCTAAACTTTCTACACATACCCATTTTTTTAAATGTAAACGCCAATATGTCTAATATTATTTTCATATAATTTGAATAT
The DNA here is from genome assembly GCA_009363875.1 of Mikania micrantha. Lineage (NCBI taxonomy): Eukaryota > Viridiplantae > Streptophyta > Magnoliopsida > Asterales > Asteraceae > Mikania > Mikania micrantha. The sequence continues at coordinate 35,516,074 of CM018689.1, read as the reverse complement.
TTAAGGTTTAATTTATCTATAAAATTAAGTTTTAAAATTGCAAATTTTATATTATATATTTATCCAATTTATTAAAAAACAAATTATGTATTTCTTATTTTACCTTTAATGAACTAATTAAAAACAATTTACATATTTTTCCTTACTAAGGGACAATTTTGGAACATGAAAATATTTGTAATTTTAGTTTAACATTAGGGATATATGTAATTTTAATGTTTAATAAGGCGATATATGATATCACTAAATATTTTTATTTATTTAATAGTTACTCTTACTCGCTACCTTATAAATGCAAAATTGCGTGTCTTTGTCCCACAAAAATATAAAATGCAAAGAGGTAAATACGTAATTAATGTTTCTAAACTTTCTACACATACCCATTTTTTTTAAATGTAAACGCCAATATGTCTAATATTATTTTCATATAATTTGAATATTTAAGGTTTAATTTATCTATAAAATTATGTTTTAAAATTGAAAATTATATTATATATTTATCCAATTTATTAAAAAACAAATTATTTATTTCTTATTTTATTCTTAATGAACTAATTAAAAAAATTTTACATATTTCTTCTTACTAAGGGACAATTTTGGAACATGGGAATATTTGTAATTTTAGTTTAACATTGGGGATATATGTAATTTTAATGTTTAATAAGGCGATATATGATATCCCTAAATATTTTTATTTATTTAATAGTTACTCTTACTCGCAACCTTATAAATGCAAAATTGCATGTCTTTGTCCCACAAAAATATAAAATGCAAAGAGGTAAATACGTAATTAATGTTTCAAAACTTTCTACACATACCCTTTTTTTAAATGTAAACGCCAATATGTCTAATATTATTTTCATATAATCTGAATATTTAAGGTTTAATTTATCTATAAAATTATGTTTTAAAATTGCAAATGACAAAAAGTAAAAATAAAAATAAACAAGCTGGCCTAATACTATATATTTTATTAGCAGTTTTGTACTAAAGATAAACATCATGTATTAAACATTATGTTAATTTGGTAACGTATTAAATTTAAATTATAGTTTTTTTTATCTTACAAGTTATGCATTATTTATGTGTTGAAGGTTTTTTTTATATTAAATAAAATTTTAAATGAAAAACGATAACAAAATTTAATCAAAATGGGTTCTATCAAATAGTGTGTTCGATTTTTCCAATTTTTGCCTCTTGAATTCGCATCATCATTTCTTCTATTTTTTTTATCATAAGTAGAAGTACTATAAACTAATTAAACATGTATTCGGGTATGAATCCATGATCTTCATTTTTAGAAGACAAAGTCTTTATCAAATAAGCTAGTATCAATATCATTTATGTCATTTAAGATGTCATTTTAAGGGGCCGTTTGTTTGGGTCTGAATCATTAAGTGTTGGATGGTTAAGATGTTTGAATGGTTAAGAGGGTTTGAATCATTAAGTGCTAAGCCGGTTAAGACTATTTGGTTACACGTCTGAATGGAAATAAAAATAACTTTTTTTTTTCAAAACCCTAGCCACCAAAGATATGCCCGTGAATGGAGTCCCCCAACCCCACCCCCCCACCCGGTCGAGGTGTCGGTCGCCCTCACCACCGCAAGCAACGGAAGTGTTAGGTTTCGTAGGCCTTAGGGAGGTTTAGGGCAGCCGGCCCAAATCCTGGCCCATTAGGGTTAAACCTAATTGTTTTTCTATTCAAGCATTGTCATGTAATTGTAATCTTTAACACCTAATCAATAAAAGAATCCCTAGTTGCAACCCGTGGACGTAGGTCACATCGACCGAACCACGTTATATCTTGTGTCGTTTATTTTCTTTGCTTTCGTGTGCGTGTATGAGTTAATCGGTTTTCGCTGCGCCTCTTTGATTCCAAACAAGTGGCATCAGAGCTGGTTCGTTGAAGATTAATATACGAACGCACTCGACGATTGCTGATAAAGAAAAAAAAGGAAATCAGAAAGAAGGGGGGTTGTTATCGTCTGCTGGTGATACGAATTAGGGTGTCTACCCTTGAGAGTTCGTAGCCGTTGTCTACAGGTCTGGGATTCACGAATTAGGGTTTCTGCACGCTTGGAGTTCGTCGTCCAGAATTTGAGCCGCAGATTAAGGTTTTCACCCTTGGGCCGTCGCCATCGCCACCTCCGCCGCTGGTCGCCGCAGAATCCGTCGCCGCCGCCGGTGAGCTGTTTTCTGGCCGATTTGGGTTTTTTGGTCGCGATTAGGGTTCGAAACCCTTGGAATCGTTGATTGAGACTGTTTTCTGGCCAATTTTGAGGTTTCATTTCACGATTAGGTTGTTTTGAGCCTTGGATTAGTCGATTGAGATTGGTTTGACACAAGATTGGGTTCAAATTTCTTGATTAGAGGTTGATTAGGGTTCAATTAAGCCTTGCACCGTTGCTGATGTGTTTGGGATCACGATTGCTGGTATTATTGACTGTAATTGGACGATTAGGGTTACAAAATTGAACCCTTGAGTCGTCTTTGTTGATATTCAGCGGGTTTTCGGGTCTGTTGCAACTGTTATTGATCGTGGGTCTCTGTTCTGTTGGGATTTGATTGGGATTGGATTGATTAGAAAGGTGTTCGTGTATTTTCTGTTGGTTTTATCTTGCTACCGGGTTCAAATGGCTGATGAGGAGAAGATTCAGATTGAGAAGTTCAATGGAATTGATTTCGTCTGGTGGAAAATGCAAATGGAAGCATTGCTCAGTCAGAAGGATTTGGATATGGTGCTGGAGGATAAACCAGAGAAGATGGATGCAGCTGCTGAGTCTGCATGGAACTCAAAGGACAAGAAAGCGAGAGGAGCTATTACATTGGCTTTGACGAGGAGTGTTGCATTTAACATCATGCACGAGACTACTGCTTGGGGAATGATGTTGGCTCTGTCAAATATGTATGAGAAGCCTTCTGCTGCAAACAAGGTGTTCTTGAGGAGGGAATTGTTCATGACAAGAATGAACGAAGAAAGCTCAGTTACAATTCACATAAATAATCTGAATTCGATTATGTCCAGATTGTCGTCAGTGGGAATCAAGTTTGATGATGAGACGAAAGCTGTGTTGCTGTGTCTTCACTACCTGATAGTTGTTCTAGGACAGTGACTGCTGTTACAAGTTCTGTTGGGACCATCGATATGACATTTGAGGGTATCCGTGATATTGCGCTAGGTGAAGACGTTCGCCGAAAGAGTACTGATGCAGGATCATCTTCTGAGATGTTACATGTTGGTAGGGGAAGAGGGAGTAACAGAAGCAGTGGGAGTCGGGGACGAAGTCCATCTAGGACTCGGAAGACTGTGAAGTGTTGGAGCTGTAATGAAGTAGGGCATGTTAAGAGTCAATGCCCGGGTAGTTCGAAGCAAGTAAACGCTACTGAGGGCGTTTATGATGATGATGCTTTGGTATGCAGCACTGAAAGCTGCGTGGACTCTTGGGTCATGGATTCAGGGACTTCGTTTCATGCCATGGACAGCGGGGAAATGATGCTTAATCTGAAAGAAGGAGATTTTGGGAAGGTTCGACTTGCTAATGACGAATTGCTTGAAATCACGGGCATGGTGGATGTTGATCTGGTTACTTCATTGGGAACTACATGGAACCTGAAGAATGTCAGGGTTATTACGGGGCTGAATAGGAAATTGATTTCTATGGGTCAGCTGGATAAACAGGGCATGGAAGTAAGGTTTGGTAGCAATGAATGGAAGGTGGTCAAGGGAAATCTTGTGATTGCTCTTGGTATGAAGCATGGGTCCTTGTATTTGGTTGATGAACCTGCTGAGGGATGTATGACCGTCCCGGTTAAGCAAAAAAAAATTTGGTTCGCTAAATCTCGTGCTAAGAGAGTTCATATTGCAAACGTGAAGTCTGGAGCCAAGGAGATGTTAGCTGAACGTGTTCAAAAGTCTAAACCATTCAGGGGATTCGGTGACAATGGGAGCATGGGTTGTGTTCCGGGTACAGTTATGAAGAGCCGTTGGGTTTTGAAGACTAGAATTGAAGAAATCTCTCATGTTGGTAGTTTGCTTTGCTTAGAGAGTGTTGGTGGTCCTCGGTGTATCTCTGGATCTGGTGGAGTGTCCATTCCAGTTGAGATTGAGGATGAGTCGTTGACGGGATTTGTCACGACTGAGTTGGAGCTCGGGGGAGCTTCAACTGGCCCTTCATGTACTTGATGATTGAGGGGCGGTTTGCAACTAGGGGGATTTGTCTGGATATGATGAAGTCTTAGCTTATTCTTGGGAATTGAGGCTTGGAAGACTTGTTATTGAAGATTACCGGATTTACTGGATGACTGGATTGCTTATGTTGGATGCCGGGCTTGATTCTATCACAAGGCCTTCGAGAGGGAGATTGTTAGGTTTCGTAGGCCTTTGGGAGGTTTAGGGCAGTCGGCCCTAATCCTGGCCCATTAGGGTTAAACCTAATTGTTTTTCTATTTAAGCATTGTCGTGTAATTATAATCTTTAATACCTAATCAATAAAAGAATCCCTAGTTGCAACCCGTGGACGTAGGTCACATCGACCGAACCACGTTATATCTTGTCTCATTTATTTTCTTTGCTTTCGTGTGCATGTATGAGTTAATCGGTTTCTGATGCGCCTCTTTGATTCCTAACAGGAAGCAGACCGCGAGTGGCGGCAGGGGGGGTTGGGTGGAGGTCGACAAGCGAGAGACGAGAGATGGCCACGAGCAACAGTGGTTGGATGGTGTTTGAGGTCGATAGAGGAGATGATTTGGGTGGTCGACGATGGTGATGGAGACGCAGTAGGTCAACCGAGTAGAAGCCATCCCCTCTTTTCATCTATTCAGACTTGCTCCCATGACTGAACCATTCAGACATGTATTTAGACGTTTTCCTATCATTCAGATGCTATTTTTTTGTGAAACAAACGGTTCAGACGTATTCTGATGCTACCAAACAACCCCTAAAACTTGTATCTCTTGGTAAAAAATAACATAAAGCCCAATGGACAGGAATCTAAACCATAGACATTAGATTTTTTAGGTGTTTATGCCGAAATAATTGAATTAAATTAACAATAAACATTAATTTTATGTAACTTTCGCGACTCACCAAGAATTATAATAACAATATATTTACACTAAAACTATTAAATGGTATCCTAAGTTATTCTATAAAACTTGGAAATAGACATTCCAAACTAAATAAATAATAAAAGATCATAAACATTATCTTGATAAAAAATAAATTTAAGATTAATAAACGAATAATTATCAAGAATAGTCTTTTATTCTCTCCTTAATCTTGATGTGTTCAGCCCATCATTGCCTTCGTCTTAATATTTCAATTCATGGACCCATTAACTTTTCAACTTGCTTTTAGTCTACTCGATCACATAGACCACTTTCTGTGACCAACCCAATCAAATCTCTACAACTCCATCTTTATCATGATAATCACAATCATGATCTTCACACATCTTCAATTCTTAGTGGAAAAATTTTAATATCACGGCCATGAAAGTGTAGCAATGAACATTGGAGTATAAAACTACAAATATAGGTTTATAATTAAAGAGGTTTAAGATGGGCATGTCATTAAGTTGGTCCCTACATTTTTACCACAAAAAATATAATTCAATCTTCACACAATTAGTAAAATATAGGCATAAAATATCCAACTAACCAGAGAAACATGTAAAGCGTGACTCTAAACAGCTGGATTGGTGATTTTCAAGAAAACCATAGACATGTCGAATCAAGGGGTGTAAACGAATCAAGGCAGCTCATGAAATGCTTTGGATCGGATCGGTAAAAAGCTCGAACGAGCCGTTCCTTAACGAGCTCGAGCCCGAGCTCGAGCCCAAAAGTGTGGCTCGTTTAGTTATCGAGCCTGAGCTCGAGCTTTATATATCGAGCCGAGCCGAGCCGGCTCGCGAGCCTTAACGAGCTTTTTGAATATATAATTTTTATTTATTATATTAAGTGTTTATTTATAAAATTAGGATAAATATATTTAAATCAAATATTTTATGTTAAATTTAGAAAATAATATTATAAATATAGTTAAATTAGTGATTAAAGTAACTAAATTAAATAAATAAATTTTAAAAGAGTCGAGCTCGAGCCTAAAAATTTTCTAACGAGCCGAGCTCGAGCTTGGTAAATAAAGCTCTTAACGAGCCAAGCTCGAGCTTGAGTCTTAACAAGCTCGGGATCGGCTCGGCTTGGCTCGGCTCGGCTCGTTTACACCCCTAGGGGCATCAAGTTGCACTAGAGAGATTTCATCTTCATATACTTAAACTAGACCTAACAATCTTGGCACATAACCAGATAAATGGATAGATTTGGGTAAAGAATTTTTGTGTTGTATGTTGAAATGAGTAACATTATGTCATGATACAAGATGAGATGGGTAACACCTTAACATAATACGGGTCAAGTTCAGTAACATAAAAAATATGTTTAATATAATGGATTCAAACTGGTAATAATTATCAATAACACATTTGATGAGATAATCATTCAAAATTATTCAAATAAACTATGTGTTTCGTTACACCTTATTTTATCTTGAACTAAATTGATTTTTTATAAAAATGACACATTTAAAACCAAACTGATTTTGATTTAAACTCATTCTAACTCGCACGCATCCTGACACGCATGCATTCTGACCTGTCGCCCAACCCAACCTGCAACCCCCATAACAATCAACGCAGCCCCCACCATGTCACCATGGGTTGATGCAGCCAGAAATTGCTAACCCCCTCCAAGCCCAAGCCCAAGCTTAGCCTAGCCCAAATGGCCTTGGGGCTTCGTCCTTTACAGGCTTAGAGTTTATATTATATTGAGGAAATCAAATTACACCTCTTAGCTTGATAAATATATTATGATTTCTCATTTGGTCTAGATAAATCCAATTACACCAAGACGCCTATGATGAAACTAAAATCACGAACACATAATTTCTTGGTTGATTCAAAATTTGACAATTATAAAAAAAAAATGCATCAAACAAAGAGTTCAAGATATGGCCTCTACAAATCTAAGGAGAGTGCTAGGGACATATACCGCCTTCAATATGAATCGAAGAAATTGCATTTTTTTTTTTTTTGTCATTGTCAATAGTCATCGCCAAAATATTTCTAGCCTCTCAAACTTGGAAGTAAGACAAAGTGATTTGGCAACCATATATTAGCTTAGATTAATACTCCATACTATTTATATAAATCATGGATAGCGTCTTGGATTTGTAGTCCACTTTCCATGATAATTATTTACTAGCCCACTTGGTAGAGACATTACCTCTTAGAAAGGAGGTCTTGGGTTCAAATCCAAGCAAGGGGAATATTGGTGTAATTTAGAAGTAGGAGTAGGATAGTATTGCCGTTCAAAAAAAAATTTATTTTGATGCATTAATTATTTAGGTGAGTTACCAATGAGACATTGCCTCAATGGTACTCCAAGATTTTTCCAAATGAGAGGTCTTGGGTTTAAATCCTTCCCGCAGTGAAATATGGGTCTGAGGGGGGTCAGGGGGTTTTTCCAGTAGGGTTTCCTCCTAGGGTGGTTGTGGTGGCTCATGGGAGGCCTATGTAACTAGACCTTGGTGACATGGCCTGGAAACAGTGGGTTCACACGGTTGAGACCTTCGCCGTTCAAAAATATATATATATATATATATATATATATTTAGGTGAGTGGATTAACCATAAGTCCATAATAATTCACCTTTATTGTCATATTTTGTTCTATTCTTAATCCAAACATAGAAACTCACATTAATCTCCTCTGTTATTTTCACAGGTTTTTTTTGTAATTGTTGAAAACCTTATCATTTCTTGGTCTCTAAATGAACCATAAAATGACCATAAAGTGATCAAAATGATGCATTGTCAATTTTATTTTGTTTTATTATTTTCTTAAGCCTTGAAACCTTGTGTTTGGTCTTTGAATTGTAATCTTCAAGCACCGAGTTCCTTATGGTTACATTCATATACCAATTGATCAAAAAATGATCCACTGATTCTAATGCTTCGCCACATGTAGAGCAAATTGTAAAAGGTGTTAGGACATTTCTTTCTGCCCTATTACAGGTATTAAACTAAATAATAGTTTAAGTCAAGTATGTATATATTGTGAAGCTAAGGGGATGTTTGTAAATGTGTCAAAGTTAGTCATTTGAATATATGCGAACAAAAATTAGGGTTATATAAACCCTCAAAGTGTACGCATGTATGTATGGTTTATATATGTATATGAGAAGAACAATTACAAATCAAATTCTCCGTAGGTTTAATATAAAATCAAGTATCAATTGTTCATCCCATTTACTCTAATTTTAATATTTTATCAACAAATTCCATTATGGTTTGAATTCTACCCAAATTTGCTCTCTAAGCAAAGAGGTTTCTTTTTTTTTTTCAATTAAACAGAAAATTGGCATGAGAAAGTATTGTGCTGTCAATAAATCTTGTAAATGAGCTATGGGTCATTTGGCATACATAGGCTAGAGGGTGCTCTTTGAAGCGATAATGTATTTAAAATTTGAATTGAGAAACTTGACGTATGTTGTTCACGATTGTTAGTTACGGTTAATTGTTGGTAGTATTGTTTAGTGTAAAGGGTTATAATTGTAGATAAGTAAAGTAGAGGGACTATAATGAAATAAAATGTAAGTAACATGAGAAGCTGTTACAAGTCCTTAGTATGTCGATTTGTGTATAACTACTTTTGAATTCATAATAAAGAGTAGCTAAGGTTGACTAATTTCTTCTTTCTCTTGTTTCTTTTTTCTTCAATCTCAATTGTTAGCTAACAACGTTACATCTTGTAAATCAATCAACACTTATAAATCAACAAGAAGATTCATTCTAGAGTGAAAGGTTTTAGCTTTTCACCACTCCATCAATTGACTATTCAATATTCGTGTGAAAATTGAAACAAAGTGGATTTAAATTTTCATAATTCAAATGTTTGATTTTCGAATATTGAGTCATCGCATTCGGTTCAAGTTCCTAACGTGATTATCAAGTCTTTTGGTGAGATTTTCAATTGAGTCTTCAGCCAGTAATAAAAAAGGTCTGATATACGTCTTTAAAGATCCACACAAAATCTTTAAAGAAGAGTACGAAAAGCAGAAAAGGAAATGAGTAGTGGGATTAGGCTCCCTAGTGTTTTAAGAACTTCATCAAGTTCTCAAGCACAAGATGAACCACCTACTCAAGAAGACCAGATCCGAGGATACAGAAACCATTCCAGAAGGATGTACAACTTAAGCTGATCGATGCAAAGAAGGTTTGGCCACGGGTACAGAAGAAGTCTAGAAACTGAACTAGACCCGGAAAGACAGCTGGAAGTCTCCAGACAGAGACGAGCAGAACTCGTCCCAGCAGAAGTCCTCTACGGAAACAACAGACAAACAGTTCGGCATAGAGTATATCAGCACTACTCTGAGCAAAGGATACTCTGCACAGAAGAAAACCAAACTGAGCTAAGACCCTGCAATCAACAAAGTTATCAAAGGATAAGAGAGTCTGGTATGCAACATGTCCACCTAGGCATGTTCATGATAAGAGTTCATACTATGCATAGAAGAGGAGCAGGGGTAGCAGCTTTAGTCGTTCTACGAGATACCAGGTGGGGTGATGAACGACAAATCATTGGAACAATGGAAGTCGACCTGTCTGTAGGAACTCAATTAGTATACATGGTACCATATATGGTACTAAGTGTGGATGATTTTCATAATCATATCCAAGTTGTAATTCAGACACATGGGTATGATAACTGGCAAGGAGGTGAAAGCAATCTATTAGTCACCATGGGACTTATAGGCCGACTGTCAAATACCAGTTACACAGGGTTCCAATATAACGTAGAAAATTTTGTTGACCATTTGTCAACAACTGGTATCACAGCAATACCAGGAGAAAGAAGTGTAGGTCTCAAACCGGATCAAGAACCAAAATTTATCTTCTGAATCATCATCAATAGACTCTAACAAGTACGGAATCCAAGCTAGAATTAAGAAAGCAAGTAGAAAAATATAATCTTTGTATTTATGCTGAAAATTCGAGTACAAGTGCCTCAATACGTCTAGAGAGCAAATGCCTCGAGATTCCCAACCAAAACATGTACAAAATACGTCTATATATACTAGGTCTAGATGTACTCGAAATCTAACACGAACTATTTCGAGTACACGAATACATTGTGTATTCGAAATTCATGTACAAGAACTTAATCATGATTCTGAACTTTGACTCTTCCCAGGTTGACTTTGTCAGTCTTCAATGTGTATTGGGCTCTACAAACTCCCCCTAGACTGGCAAAGTCATCCAATAGGAAGAGTGACATTGTGTGGTCCAGCTCCTGCATAAAGTTTCAGCTCGATGGCATAAGCAACCGTGCGAGTGAATGGCATCCTTCTTTAGCATTCCTTCTTCTCCAGTTTGTCTGCTATCTTTAGCATTCCTTCTTGCATGATTCGGATATTGGCATCCTTTTCTTCAGCTTCTCTTTCAAGCATGAAGACTCTGTCTTGCAAACCAACGAGATCGACAGGCACTTCTTTCGGCTCATAAGGTGATTCTGCATGCATGGGAGATTTACCCTTGTCACTTTGTGAACGAGGGGGAGATGGTGGTGTCTCGGTGTGGGAAATAGGAATTATTGAAGATGGAAGCGGGGAACCAGCGGGAATTTTGATGACTAGGTTGGGTTTGGTTGGTTGAGAAGGTGGATTTGGTTTTGAAGGTGGTTTGGGTTGTGTGGGTGGTTTGGGTTGTGCGGGTGGCTTTGGTCGTCAGGGTGGCTTGGGTTTTGATGGTGGAGGTGACTGTGAAAATGAAAGTGGTTGTAAGGATGGAGGTGGTTGTGTAGGTGGAGGTGGTTTTGTAGGTGGAGGTGGTAGAATCGATGCCGCTGATGAGAAGGATAAACTGGAGAACATCTGCTGTAATCTGGGATCTCTGGTCCATTTGGACATAGTCTTCAATCTCTTTCTCTTAGGTGACGACTCATGGGTAGGAGTATAATCCAAATCATGTGCTTCCTCCCTTTCTTCCCTTGTCGGTAGAGGCTTCTCAGCAATGAAATCTTCACTAGAAGATGAGGAGGCCTCGGAAACATGTCTCTTGGCAGTCGTGTCTGTCTGTGTTCCCGTAGGAATGTCATGCTCATCAGCGACAAAGGCAACAGGAGTGCCTTGATCCTCTATCACACCCTCGTCTCCTACAAAACGTCCAAACTTTATCAGTGGTCTCTCACCAATGTATTGCTTTTTCCCACGCTTGTTCATCTTCATGTATCCAAAGATGTCTTCTCGCATTTTCTTGATCTCCAGAGAACCGAACGTACGATCCAAACTTGGATATCTTTTGTCGATAAATATCTGCACAAAGCGGGGAAAGGCCAGAAATCGTTCTTTCCTTTTTCCTTTGATATTGGCATGCATATCAAGGAATATCATCCTGGAGAAGTTGAAATCAACTCCTAAGGCCAGAGCTACAAGACACGAACTGAGAGTCTGATTAAGTACATCGTAACCGCCTTTTCTTCCAGAGAGACATTGAGTGACGACGTGAGCCAAATATCTCCAATATAGGTGCAGTAATTTCTTCTCAGTGGGTGGATAGGCACCTTCATGTCCCATCTGATAAACGGTCCTGTTAACCAGATCTTGATCAAGCTCAACGGGATCAGTTTCCTTGTCTCCAAATTGCAAACACTCTCTAAGAATTTGCTCAGTGATAACAATGGGTTTGCCTTGAATCTTTCCAACAATGCTGACCGTCCCCTTGTCATCAGTATGCTCTTCTACAGTGCTCCAGAAATCTCGAATAAAATCAGTCACAATCAATGGATGTTCCATGATCGCATAGTTGACTGGTGACAGGATCAATCCTTCAACCAAACTCTTGAATTCGGAATGCTTCTCGGGTGGATTTCCAAGATATGCCGTCATGTTGTGATCCGGCACAAACCTTAAGTCAGCCATCTGAGAAACAAAACAGATTAAGTTAGTTCAAGAAAAAATGAAAATTTTTCCTAAGTCCGAATAGGTTTGCTCTCGAATCGACAGTTGTACTCGAAATGACATTGATTATTTGAAATTATAGGTGTACACGATGTGAATCGTGTACACGAAGTGAATCGCGTATTCGAAATACAGGCTGTACACGAAGTTCGTTGTACTCGAAACTCAATCTGTACACGAAATACATGTTGTACTCGAAATGTGCCTGTATTCGAAATTTTAGATTTCGAGAACACAAGAAAGCCTTTGAAAGTTTATCATTTTGGCTCCTTAGAACTTCTAATTTCATTTGACATGCTCGGAATCAGGAGGCGACCATCATATCATGTATTCGCCTTTCAATTTGAAGCACATCAATGTCAATTTACCCAAAATCCTTCTGTACACGAAAGTTGCGTACTCGAAAACTTATTTTGTCCATAACTTTCGAATTTACGGTCAAAAGTTTATAAAATCTTATACCTAAGGTCGCATATAGATGATCTAAAATATGGCCGGAGTCGAATTCTGAAAACACGTCTAGAAAGTGAGATCGCCTCGTGGAGAGAAATTTGAACTCGAAATGAAGAAAACCGTACACGAAGTAAATGGTATTCGAAATTAAATGAGTTGGACTATTTATAGGGACATTTCGAATACACAATTTTCGTGTACTCCATTTCGAGTACACACACACTAATTTTATTTCGATTAAAATTCTAACTTTTATAAGATAAAATAAAATAAAATAAAATAAAAATAAAAATAAAAATAAAACTAAAATAAAACTCGGAAACTTTGGACAAGTTTATGGTTTAGTCGGGTCAAATTCGTGAGATCAAATCTGTTGTCAAAATTTTACTCGCTTAATTAATTTCTTAATGAAGCGCAACTTTTAAACAACTATACCCCACCAATGATTTTCCACTCGTTAATCCATAACTCAGAAATAGGACATATGATCAAGATTTTGAAAATATTTTATGGGAAATTTGTGAACAGTCAGACTGTAAAACCAGATTAACATGCAACCTATCAATTTTGTAAAATCTTTTGTTTCAAACTTTGATTGCGTTTCAATGAACTTAAAACGTTTTGATAGAGTTTAAGGTGAGAAAAGAAAAGAACAGATCTATTAGATTAGAATCAAGAACAAGGAGAGGTTCTATCATCTTGTGCTCTCTGGCATCTTTTATTTACTGATCTGCAGACACATTGGCCTTAACGTCACACATCCAGGTCTTTGCTTACGCAAAACAAAGGATGATTCAGTAGATATTTCCCGCTCTTTTTTTTGCACAAAACATAAGAAATACCCGAGTTTTTCAAAACGATTTCAAGTTTATTTAAACACAATCTTGTTTTGATTCAAAGACTTAAACAAAAAGTCAAATAGTTGTCACACATTTCTAGTTATCTAATGATCACAGCTTCGCACTTATTAATTTATAATTATATATTTTTATTGATCAAGTCTGATTCTTTCATTTGGAAAACTTGTTTTAACTTCTTAGTGTATCATAGATATTCAAAGTTGTTATTCTTTTAGAAATTTTATTAAGATAGTGAAATTTTGATCCTCGGAAATTATTTCACTTCCAAATTTGACTGATTTACTTTGCTTGTCCCAATAAACTCTTTTTGTATTTTCTCAATTTTTTTTAAAAAAATGTAAAATCTTTTTGGAATTTTCTTAAATAATAATAGGCAGGATCTCCTTTTCTTAGGTTTTTCAAAAACTCAACAACTCCCCCTAAACATGTAGATTTTCTTAGACTGACTCAAAAACCGAAAATCTTTTTGTTATTTTGTAAATTTTCTCCCCCTAAATTTGTGATCTAAAAATTAAAATTAAAACAAAACACAAATTTTAACGTATTTACAAAAATACCCTTTTTATTCAAAGCTTATTAGTTTGAGAGAGGCAAGTAAGTGGTGGAAGCGTGCTGTATCGAACGGTTTTGTGAAAAGATCTGCCAGATTGTCATCTGTATGGACCTTTTCAAGATGACTTAGTTTCCGTTCGAATCAGTCACGGATGAAGTGAATCCGGATATCAATATGTTTAGTTTTGGAGTGTTGTACCGGATTTTTGACGATCTGTAAGGCGGCTTCATTGTCACAATAAATAGGAGAGTCAAGAAAATTCAAACCGTAATCGAGGAGTTGTTGTTGCATCCATATAACCTGGGAGCAGCAACTGGAAGCAGCAACATATTCAGCTTCCGCAGTAGATGTGGATACGGTTGTTTGTTTCTTGCACTGCCATGAGACAAGGCGATCTCCTAAGTATTGGCATCCTCCCGTGGTGGACTTCCTATCTAAGTTACAACCACCAAAATCACTGTCAGAATAAGCATGCAAACGAAATTCAGAGTTCTAAGGATACCATAAACTGAGGCGAGGTTTCCCGACAAGGTACCGAAAGATCCTCTTGACAGCAATCAGGTGAGATGCCTTCGGATTTGCTTGATATCTGGCGCATTGACATATAGAGAACATGATGTCTGGTCGGCTAGCGGTCAAGTACATCAAGGAACCAATCATCGAGCGATACAGGTTTTGATCAACATTTTCACCATCAGAATCCGAAGTTAAAACCGGACGTGCAGCCATGGGGGTAGATGCAGGCTTTGATTCCAACATCTTGAATTTTGTCAGAATGTCAGTGACATACTTTCCTTGATGAATCAGCACACCTTTTGGATCTTGCTTCACCTGAAGACCCAGAAAGAAGGTCATTTCTCCCATTGCACTCATCTCAAACTTCTTCTTCATTACCCCTTCAAATTCCTGGCACAATGCTGAGCTTGAAGAGCCAAAAATAATGTCATCCTCATAGATTTGGATGAGAATCAAATCATCCTTATCCTTGCGAACAAACAAAGTCTGATCGATGGCTCCACGGGTATATCCATTTGCAAGCAAGTGATCAGTAAGCGTAGCATACCACGCTCGTGGTGCTTGATGAAGACCATAAAGAGCTTTGTCTAACTTGTAGACATGGTCTGGATACTAAGAATCTTCAAAGCCTGGGGGCTGGCACACATATATTTCTTCCTTTACCTTTCCATACAAGAAGGAGGTCTTCACATCCATCTGATACACTGTGAAGTTCATGTATGAGGCATAGGCCAAGAAAACCCGTATGGCTTCAAGTCTTGCAACTGGTGCAAAGACTTCCTTATAATCTATCCCCTCCTGTTGGTAGAAGCCCTGTACTACCAACCTGGCCTTGTTCCTGATAATTACTCCTGAGTCATCTCTTTTGTTCCTGAAAACCCATCTTGTTCCAATAGGCAGCTTTCCTTTGGGTAGGGGAACCAGATTCCACACCTTGAGTTTCTGAAACTGCATCAGCTCTTCCTGCATTGCCTCGACCCAGCTGGACTCTTTGAGAGCCATTTTGACATTTTTGGACTCGACCTGCGAAATAAAACAGGAATATAAACAATAATTAATAGGACCTGATTGGCTTCTAGTGATTGCTTCTTCAGGCAAGAGGTTCTTAGCTGAAATAGAACGGCTCCGAGTGAGAATGCCTTTCGAAAGAGGTCCAATAATATTTTCGACAGGATGATCCTTGTTTATGCTGAGTGTCAGCACTTCTTCCACACCTAGATTGTCTAGCAAATTGCTGATATTGTTCACTTGATCTTCATTGGAGGAAGAGATGTTGTTGATAGGAGCAATTTCACTTATTTCAACTTCATGATCCACGCAATGTTCATCAGGGATGTTGTCTGAGAATAGTGGATTATCAAAGGTGTGGTGGGAGGAAGATGAAATTTGATCTGTTTTTGGGAGTGGTTGAACAGACTGAGAAGTGTCTGAATCTGAAGGGAGAACTTCATGTATTGGGGTTGGCTGATTTGGAGGAGCATTATTGTACATGCCTGGAGGGTCAACTGACAAAAGTTTTGGGTCACAGGGAACATAATCAACTCTGTAGTCGACATCATCACCCTTGTAGAAATCATCAGTTTGCTCAGATGATCCTGTTGTCTTGGATACAGTGTTGAAGGGCCTAAAGGTAGAATCATACTCAAATAACCAGTTTGGATCGGAACCAACATCTGTAGAATTCATCTCTTGCTAATCGATGTAATATGATTCCACGATCATCCGAGTCTTCTTGTTGTAAACTCTGTAGGCTGCTTTTTCGGATGAATAACCCACAAAGTAACACTCATCTGCCTTATCATCAAACTTGTGGTTAGGCTCTGTATGAAGAAGAGTGCAAGGACATCCAAATGACTTGAAGTGACCAACTTTAGGCTTCTAATTGAAGACAATCTCATAAGGAGTCTTCTGATGGCGCTTGTTTAGGAGTGCTCGATTTTGAACATAGCAAGCGGTGTTGACGGCTTCGGCCCAGAAGAAAATTGGTAGCTTTGATTCTGATAGCATTGTTCGTGCAGCCTCTATAAGCGTTCTGTTTCGCCTTTCTGCAACTCCATTTTGCTGAGGTGTTCTGGCTGCACTATATTGCCTAGCTATCCCTTTTTTATCGCAGAAATCTATAAGGGTTTGATTTCTAAATTCAGTTCCATTATCAATTCTAATTATCTTAACCTTTAGATTCTTCTTATTTTCGATCAAGGTAATAAACTTCTTCAGGATTTCTGGTGTTTCATCCTTCTTGGCCAGAAAGAACACCCAAGTAAATCTAGAATAATCATCTGTCACAACAAGACAATATGATTTCTTCCCGATGCTCATTACGTTGACTGGTCCGAAGAGATCCATATGAAGAAGCTGGAGAACTGAAGAGATAGTATTGAACAGTTTAGGCTTATGGGGTTTCTTGTGTTGTTTCCCCTTGGCACAAGCTATGCACTTTTCAATAGTAGAGAAGTCTTTAGAAGGCAAGCCGATAACGTGATCTCCCTTGGCAAGTCTGTTTAGATTCTTCAAGTTTACGTGACCCAGTCGGCGATGCCACAACAGACAATCATGCTCCGAAGCCTTTGAGAACAAACAAGTATTCTCTGTGAATGATTCTGAGTTCATGTTGATAATGTAGGCATTGTTTATTCTTGGAGTTCTCATCAGAATCCACTTCTCAGGCACTACGAATCCAGGCTTCAGAATGAGACACTCCTTGTTTGTGAAGTGTGTTGAAAAGCTCTTGTCACATATCTGAGAAACACTTAATAGACTGTGATTGAGTTTTTCAACATAGTAAACATCTTCAAAACTAAGAGCTCCATTGGTGACCGTGCCCTTCATACTTATCCTTCCTCCCTTGTCTCCCGCAAATGATACATATCCTCCGTTGAATGGTGTAACTTCATGTAACTGAGAGAAATCCCCAGTCATATGCCGGGAGCAGCCACTGTCTACATACCAGACATGTTTGAGCTTATTTGGTCGTCCCTGCATTTTACACACAATCAATGAGAGATAGGCACCCAAACCATAACAGGTTTAGGCATAGGAGAAACAATGGGTTCTTTCTTGTGAACCCCTTTTGATTTAATTGTTTTGCCCTTATCAATCTTTGATCTTGAACCACTGCCATGTTTGACTTGTTTTAATGAGGTGCTTAAAGTTAGATCATGCCTCCAATATGACCTGTTTTTAACTTTTGAAAAGTTTAAATTTTGTTTATGAAAACCAAATTGATGATGTTTGGACAACTTTTTCTTTTTGGCAGTGGATTGCTTTTGAGGTTCTTTCTGAGGATGCACCCTAGGCCTTGAGGATTGGTCAGTCCTCGTTGATTTAATAGAGAGTTTTGTCTTGGCTGTGACCTTTTGATTCTTTCCATAAAAGAATTCAATAGGTCTGTGCAGACAATTTCTGGCAATGTGGCCTGGTTTACCACAAACAAAGCAACATACCTTCTCATGAAATTCCTTAAGGTCAAAAGGTTTTACATCATAGCCACAGTGACTAGAAGAGGAGCTTGCAGAGGCTTGTTCCAATGACCTTGTTAGAACAAAAGTTTCACAGTTGGGATTTAACTTTGAACCCGCCTCTTTGGTGAATGTGGAATGACCCTTGAACTCATGATGTAAACGCGAAGATGTTGTTTCCAAAATAACATTCTTTTTAACAAAAGTTGGCTTAAAGTTTTTAGACATCTCATTTGTTTTAATTTTAAATTCATCAAATTTTCCAACAAAATTAGAGTTTGAAATAAAAGATGATGTTCCAAAAGATGTTGAACAATCTGTACTCTTCTCAGCACTTCTTTCTTCAGTCTTCCCACTCTTACCTGCCTTGGTTAAACTATCTGCACACATCTCAGAATCATCAGAAATATTGGGACTGGTCTCAATGGGATCTGCTGTCAAAGAAACGGGTTTGTCAAAACCAGTGCTGAAATCGAACCTTCGATCAGACTGTGACAGCAGATCATCAACAGATTTGTTGATTTTGGGCATCATTGAGTAATTATGATTAAAAGGTGGTTCACATTCATTATACCCAATGCCCTTGCCCTTCTTTTCTCGGTATTGCATGGTTGTCATGTTTTCCACAACCTTGCTCGAATATTCAAACTTTTCACATTTCACCGATGTTTTAGAAAGTTGAATTTTAACTTGGTCCAACTCTAAAGTGAGCTCATCGATTTTGCGTCGAGCATCTCGATAGTTGGACTCTTTGTCACTTAAGAGTTCCTTTAGCCTTGCCACATCCCGACCCTCAGCTTCAAGTTTCCTTTTAAAAATTCCTTCATTTTTAAGAAATTCTGAGTTAACGTATTTAAGTTTAGTTACTTCTTTGATTAGTGATTCATTATGTGACCGATACTTAAACACTTTATCTATGCATGAGGTAGAGCAAAGATTTTCAGTTACCTCCTTTTGCTTGTCGTCCACCTCAGCCATGAAGGCGTGACTCAGAGTTAGCTCCAGTTCCTGCACCTGATCACTCCAATCATAGGAGTCAGTTTCTTGAGTCACCAATGCTTTGGACGTGCTAGCACTTCCTCCTGTAGCAGCATTCACATTCTTTTCTTCAGACTTCTTCTCTCCTTCCTTCGCCACCTTTGGCTGCTTGCATTCTCTGACGAAGTGATCCGGTTGATCACAGTTGTAGCATCGAAGCTTTGACTTGTCAAATCCAAGTTTCTTTCCTGGGTTGTTTCCAAAGCTATTTCTTCCATACCGTTTGATGAATTTCTTAGCACGAAACACTGCCATAGCCATCTGCCATGAAATATCTATTTCTTTCACATCTGCTGGATTTATCTGCTCCAGATTATCTTGAGTAAGGTTGGCAAGTGCTAATTCTCCTGCTATGAATGCATTGTAGCTGTTCATGAAACCTTTAAACATCAATAGATTTTCTTCACTTTCTGGATTGATCTTGGACACTGATCCAGCCGGTCCAGATGACAAAAATGCAGTCTCAAAAGGGATTGACTGCGATGAAGAAGGCTAATAATGTTGCATCCCTGAGGCTTGAATATTGCTGACAGAAGAGCAGAATTTTCAGACACGGGTGCAATGCCCATTGAGCTGGCATGATTCAGTGCTCTCTGTTTATCATCCATGTCATAGGAGTTGATGATCGAGATCAGTTCACTTAGATATGTCTTGTACATATCTTTTGTTCTTTTGATTGTTGTACAATTTGAATTCCAGGTGTTAGGCAGTGAGTTCAGAAGCTTCTTGTTTACTTCTCCTTTGGTCATCTCAATTCCAGAACTTGTCATCTCAGTCATCAGATGTGTGAATCTATTAAACTGTGCTTCAAGAGACTCTCCCTTGATGTGATTGAACATGTTGAACCTCTGTCTCAGCATATCCTTTCGACTCTCTCGCATGTCCTCATTTCCTTCAAACCGTTCAACCAAGGCATTCCAAAGTTCCTTTGCAGTTTTATGTTCCTTAAAGCCATGAGCTACATCAGTTGATAGAGCCATTATGATTGAAGCATAGGCCTTTTCATCCTTTTCCATCATCAGGATGTCATTGTCAGTGTACAATTCCGGATCCTTAGGAACAAGAGGACCGTTTAATTCACTTTGATATGATGGCACAAAAGGACCTTCTTCAATTGACCTCAACAACTTAGGATCTGTATACTTGATAAATGACTGAAATCTGAACTTCCAATCTTGAAAGTTATCTCCTGACACAAGCCTAGGCGGCTTTGTTCTGGTGCCAATCTCATTATCCAAGTTAAGCAGGTTGGATAAATTTGTCAGATTCTTTGAAACCATGATGGATCAGAAAATTTTTTAAGTGTTGTATACGAATTCCCTGTAGCTCCCTGTAGAGCAGATCAACAACACTACTCGAAGTAGAACAGATTACTCTACACTCGAACCTTTTCGTGTACTCGAAGTCCTGGTATTCGAAATCCCTTTGTATTCGAAATTCCCTTGTATTTGAAATTCTCCTGTACTCGAAAATGTATCTGTATTCGAACAGTACTGTACTCGAAAATCCCTTGTAATCGAAATCAAACTGGTACTTTGAGAAACTATTGTAGTCGAACTTTGGCAAACCTTCGAACACTTTATCTGTACTCGAAATAGCTGAACTCGAAAATTTTGAACTCGAAAATGTTTAAGAAATTTTTATAAAAATATTTCTTAAGATCTGGAGTCCCAAATTTACACAGTAGCTAGATAAAGTAAGGTAGAATGATAAATTACTGAACTTGCTTTAAAAAGTTGTTACCTTGATGATGAAAAGAGCACTCTAGCTCTGATACCACTTGTAGGTCTCAAACCGGATCAAGAACCAAACTTTATCTTCTGAATCATCATCAATAGACTCTAACAAGTGCGGAATCCAAGCTAGAATCAAGAAAGCAAGTAGAAAAATATAATCTTTGTATTTGTGCTGAAAATTCGAGTACAAGTGCCTCAATACGTCTAGAGAGCAAATGCCTCGGGATTCCCAACCAAAACCTGTACAAAATACGTCTATATATACTAGGTCTAGATGTACTCGAAATCTAACACGAACTATTTCGAGTACGCGAATACATTGTGTATTCGAAATTCATGTACATGAACTGAATCATGATTCTGAACTTTGACTCTTCCCAGGTTGACTTTGTCAATATTCAACGTGTACTGGGCTCTACAAGAAGAACGATAGAGGATCTTGAAGGTCGAAGCTGGAACTTAAGACCAGCAAGCATAACATCCGTAAGGATCCCAACTAGGGTTGAGGTATCACAAAGGCTAGACAGATAGACAAGCCTAAGGTTTAGAACATATAGAAACAACCCTCAACCACCAAGGTTCTCAGTTAACGTAAATGACAAAGAAATCCCTGAAGAAGAAGATGGGGATGAAGAGCAATTTGCAGGAATGTGTATTCAAGAAATAAAGCAAGAAACGAGACATAATCCTATGTATGTTTCTGTGAAGACTGCAATAAAGAAGCCCAAAAGGTTAGTGAAGAACCACTAAATCCTAAGAAAAGAGGCAATAAACCCAAAGGAAAGAAACATGAAAACTGGGGAACTCTTGGGGAATATTCGGGAAAATGGGATTACTACGTAAAATACACACCCGCTATGAATACTACATCCCTGGAAGAAATAATTGCCACAGGATGGGAAGATGATCTGGAAGACGATGAACATCAGCAAAAGAACCAAGTCAAAATTAAAGAATCAGAATCCGAAAGTGAAGATGAATTCCATGAAAAAATAAAGATGTTACAGTATGTAACACCATATGCAGAAAAGCGTGGTGAGACCTATGAACAAACTTTTAGTAGCAAGCTGAAAGATGCGCCGTGCAAAAGTTTGGAATTGGTATCATTAGAATCATCAGAGTCAAAACAAAGGAATTTATCTCAAAGGAAATCACCCATATTAAGAAAAGACCAGATAATGCATGAAGTTCTGATGAGGCTTAAATATAATAAGCCTAAAGAAATTGAAAAAAGAAGAATAGGGGAAGAAAAAATAAGGGAGATCAAAGAAAGAAGGATTGGGAAACAAAAGAAAGAAGAAGAAAAGGAAGAGAAAGCCGTGTATACTAACCTTGATGATGATCTAGAATACCCCAAAGTAAAAGAACTTAGGGATTTCTATAAACAAATCAAGAGGAATATGGCTCTACCTTCAACCTCTGAATCAGGAATATACAACCCACCTCCCAATGAAACCGAAGGACCACCAGTATATCCACCATCAAGAGATATGACCAATGAAACATACTCACCAAATAGGAACCTCCCTTACAGAAGTAAAAATTTTAGAGGAGGATACGGTGAATACAATACATCACAATGGACTCTTCCACCAGCACTCACAACAACTGGTGCCATTCTTGTATTACCACCTGACCCAGGCCTATGGGCAGATGTTATTTCAAGATGGGAGTCTATCACTTTAAATAAACTAAACGACATGGATTGGACTGACAACAAGTCCAAATTAATGTTCGTTGAAAATCTTCTTGGAGAAAATGAAAAGAAGATGTGGCAGCAATGGAGAACAACATTTCCAGAGGCTTACGGCTCTTTAGAATCCATTGCAAATGATCCCCAAAATATTACCTCCCAAATAAGGCAGATAATAATAATGGAGGACCCATACAGAGGATCAACAGAAGAACAAGATAGGGCATACCGAAACCTGGAGCGACTTACATGCTCAGAAACAATAGATCTTTGGAATTTTCTTGATGAATTCCGAATTTTAGTCAGTAAGTCAGGGCGATTGTTCTTTCCAGCAACTACAGAAAAATTCTTCATAAAACTGCCACCATCAATTTCAAAAAGAATTGAAGAATCGTTTAAAGAGAAGTATCCAGGTCTCACAGCTGCAGTCCTACCAGCCATTAAGTTCACACACTCTTTCATAACTGATATGTGTACAGAAGCAGCCTTGCAAAAAGAACTCAGAGACTTGTCGTTATGCTCAAAAATACCTATCCCAGGGTATTATAATAACACCAGGAAAATATATGGCATAAGAAAATCAAGAACGTACAAAGGAAAACCGCATGAAAAAACTCATATCAAGGTCTTTAAAAGAAAGCATATAGATCGAGGACAAGTGAGTAAATGTAAATGCTATATCTGCGAAAGGGAAGGCCATTTTACTAGAGACTGTAGAAGCAAAACTGTAAATATGGCCAGAAAAACAGTAGTCGATAATCTTGATCTTAAGGATGACTGGGATATAGTCTCCGCCGATGTCAGTGATAACGATACTGTCTATAGCATCTCAGAAGGTGAAGGAGGTGCTACAGAACTCAATATAGGATCCATGGTCGAAGAGTCACCAGTAGACAAAAATGCTTTCACTATTCAAGAAGAATACTGCTTCATGTTCAAACCAGGATCATGGAAACCTAACATAAGCCAGCCAGAGGCGAGTCAAAACTGTGATCACAAGTGGCAAGAAAATGAAGTCACAAGCTATCTTTTATGTCACTATTGCGGAATAGCAACCACTGAAATATCCAGGCTTCATTGCCCTAAATGTAAGCTAACCGCCTGTGCACTATGTGCACTACACCACCTCAAGAAAATGGTTAACATGAAAAGAAAAGACCTTGAGCTTAATAATACTCCCACAAATATCCTAATAGAATTAATAACCCAAAAAAACAAAGAATGGGAACAATCTATTAGAGACCAAGCTAAGGAGTATGCTAAAAGAAGAATCAAAGAAGAAGAATATGAAAGAAAGATAAACAAGCTCAAAGAGAAGATCAAAACTACTGAACAAGAAAATGAGTCTCTCACAAACAATGTTACAATTGTCCTTAAAGATAATGAAGAAATGAAGAAACAGTGGAACGAAGAAAAGGACGAGCTTATAAAAACAATAAGCGAGCTCAGATCAAGTGTTGAAGCCTTAGAAAATAAACGTGAAAGATATATTAATGCGGCTATTGAAGATGAGGTCCATACTGTAATGAAAAATGAAGAAACTAAAGTGAGAAAGGTTATCAATAACCAACTCTACAATGTATAAGTTGAATTTGATATCCCTAATATCAAATCTTTGACCGTAGGAGCTATAATTTATACAGGAGCCACATCCTGTTGTGTTAACCTATCATCAGTCCCGGAGGAAGCTCTTGAAAAAATCAACAATACAGTTTTCTTTAATGGAATAAACTCAAGGCAACCTGCATATTCGAAGATAAAAGGCGGAAATTTTTGGATCCAAGGAAGCAAATTCCGAATCCCTCTTATTTACGCATTCGAAATGAGAACATGGGACGAAATTGATATACTGATAGGAACAAACTTCACAAGATCCATGAATGGGGGGATTAGAATTGAAGGAGATGAGGTAACCCTTTATCAAAAGGTCACTAAACTCAGAACAATCCCCACAACGGAAGTTCTAGAAACATCAATAGAAGAATTAGAGCTTGATGAAGACTTCTACCAAGAAATACAAAGTGAAATCCTTTTTACAAAGGAGACGCTGAAAAATTAGGAAGGGAATTCAAGCCTCTGCTATCTGAATTACAAGACCAAGGGTTCATAGGTGAAGATCCCCTCAAACATTGGAAGGAAAACAAGGAGTTATGCAAACTAGAGATTATAAATCCAGATGTAACAATTCAAGATAAGCCATTAAAGCACGTGACACCTGCCATGGAGGAAACGTTCAGAAGACACATAAGTGCTCTTTTAAAGCTAGGAGTCATAAGGCCAAGAAAAAGCAGGCATAGGACAATGGCTATGATTATAAACTCAGGAACCTCTATTGACCCTGCTACAAAGAAGGAACTCAGAGGAAAAGAAAGAATGGTCTTCAACTACAAGTCTCTCAATGACAACACATACAAAGGCCAGTACTCTCTACCAGGTATCAACACACTACTTCAAAGAATAGGAAATGCAAAGATCTTTTCAAAGTTTGATCTAAAGTCTGGATTCCATCAAGTGGGAATGGCAAAAGAATCCATAGAATGGACAGCTTTCCTGGTACCCGGAGGTCTGTATGAATGGCTCCTCATGCCATTCGGACTAAAAAATGCCCCAGCCGTGTTCCAAAGAAAAATGGACAAATGCTTTGAAGGGACTGAAAACTTCATAGCTGTATACATAGATGATATTATTGTATACTCAAAAGATGAGAAGAGCCACAAAAATCACTTAAAAAGAATGCTAGAAATATGCAAAAAAAATGGTTTGGTACTCTCGCCAACCAAAATGAAAGTGGCCACCAATGAAGTTGAATTTCTGGGTGCAATAATTGGAAATAGCAAAATAAAGCTCCAACCACATATCATAAAGAAGATATGTGACTTCAATGAAGAAAGCCTAAAGACAAAGACGGGGCTTAGATCATTTCTGGGAATTCTAAATTACTCAAGAAATTACATCCCGAATCCAAGTATCCTTCTAGGCCCCCTTTACGAAAAAACAAGTCCACATGGCGATAAAAGGTTAAAAGCCTCTGATTATGAAATAATCAGGAAAATAAAGGAAAAGGTTCAAAATCTCCCTAATCTGGAAATACCCCCAGAAGACGCCTACATTGTAATTGAAATAGACGGTTGTATGGAAGGATGGGGAGGTATATGTAAATGGAAGAAAAAGAAATTTGATCAGAAAAGCACGGAAAAAGTATGTGCTTATGCAAGTGGCAAATTCAAGACCATCCAGTCTACAATTGATGCTGAAATAAACGCCTGCATCAACACTCTAGAGAAACTAAAAATTTACTACTTAGAAAAAAAGGAAATAACTCTAAGAACAGATTGTCAAGCGATAATCAGTTTCTACAACAAGACCAGTAGTAACAAAACTACCAGAGTCAGATGGATGAGGTTCTCTGATATAATCATAGGAACTGGTGTTCAGATAAACATAGAACACATTGATGGCAAACAAAACATCCTTGCAGATGCCCTTTCAAGACTAATAAACTTTTGTTTTGCAGAATGTACAGAAGAAATGCAGATGATAATCAACAAAGGGATGAATCTTATGAAGGAAGTTCAAGAAGATGCCAATTTAAAGAAAGAGAGCCATGGCTCAGATCAAATAACCCTGATTTTTCAATTATGCCAGAAATATTTAATCGAGATTTCTCATTTACAAAACCAGGCTCGCTATACAGGCACTACCAAATCAAGGCCAACATTACACCCATACGAATGGAAGGAGGCTTATATTCAGAATTCGCAGCCCAAATTGAAGCCCAGTCCGCAAAAAGAGATGTCATTGCCATGCGAGATATCCAAGCAATTCTGGATTGCAAAGCCCAAATCTGTATGTCAAAATCAGCCCACGACAATTACTGGGGAGAAAAATGTCCAATGGTTAGAGAACAAAACAAGAAGGCCCGAAAACTTCTCAGTGAATTTGAGGCCTTATGCAATGAGTTGGGCCGAGACCCAATCTAAAATGAAGGAAATGTTCGTCATGAAAGCCAACAAAATCCAGTTTCTAGAAGATGACGAACAGAGTGATGTCACAAAAATAATTCAAGTAGCAGGACCTACAAATGGGAAAAGACGATATTCGCGGATCAATTTTCTCTATACGACAAAACAGTCCCGCCTTATCACTGCCCTACAGCTTTTCCTTTATTAAAATTGTAGGCCCACTACTAATATAGTATGTGAATTATTACCCACTAAATAAAGTGGCAATCAGTGTGCCAACCACTACCAAAAGAATATTCGAATATCCTATGGTATATTCGGTCATCAGTTCTTCTATATAATAGCGTGTTTTTTTAGAATCAAAACACACCTTGTATGAAAAGAACACCCAAAACCTTGTAATACATCAAGCTTTCAGTCTGTAATATATTTCAAGTTTCAATATAAGGTATTTTTGTGTGTAAACCCTGATTTATATTTTATTTAGTAAGTTTCATACTTTGTACTTACTTTACCTATTTACCTTTCCCTTCATTAATCCACGCCACATTCAGTGGTATTTTATTCTTTTTTTTCTTTAAAGTTCAATCCTAGGATCCTTTTTTTTCTTTACTCTTAATAACTTAGGAGTTGTCATATGTGTGAATGCACATAGTCTGGTTTTTTTGGTGTTCCAAAATTTCAAATTCTTTTATATGTATTTTATATATAAAGTTATTTTTAAAGATAACATAGCTTTGCTATGTAAAATATATTATTTTGCTACGTAAAAACCATCTAAAGATTCTCCAATAATTCTCGAAATGTTTGTCTGTGAATTGATGTGATTGTCACTGACCAAGTACATTGAAGGCTAAATTTATTAACGTATTCCTATACAAACCTTTTAGCATGGTTAACCATGATGTTAGCCAACAACCCATTTAGTAGAATCATGAACAACCATTATAACGTATTTTAAGCTTTTTTGGTGCTGCGGGGTATGGTCCTGCAATGTCCATGAGCCATTTTTGAAAGGACCAATGTAAAAGTGTGAATATATGAGTTTAGAACAATGTTTTCATTAATAACAACTCCACTATTCCAATTCTACCAAAGATTGATCTTTGATCTACAAAACAGCTGAAATTGATGATTAATCTCATCACAGGGAAGGTTTTTCTGAAGTGAGAATTAATAATCAGATAAAGAAATATAATATTAGTTGTGACAGAGAGGGAGAGTATGATTTTTAAGAGAATTAATAATTACTTGTTTATAGCCTTTATAGGTGTAAAGATGAACCAAATTTTGTGTTGGATATGAGCTATCCATTTGTGGCATGTCTCTTCAGCCTTTAAATTAAATGAGATTGATAAAAATTTGTTTATTAACAAGTTGTTACCTCTCATGTGTTGCAGCGATGCACCTTGTTTTACATGATTTCAAACTTTAAAAATCAGTTAACATAAACTTGTCACTATATCGTAAAACTTTAACACAAAACTTTTTGAAAATAATAGTAAAAGAATAAGTTGTCTAAAATTTGCATCACACAATATGAAAAAACGTAAAGTCATATCGTTACGTTAATAATGCTATTAAAATATAACGGTAATGGTATTATCACAATTATCAAAACAAAAAATAAAATGGTTACAACGGCTGCAACTCAAATAATTTTATAATAATATTATTATTATTATTATTATAATAGTAAGATATTTTAAATATAATAATAATTTTATGTTAAGATAATATAATAATTATAATTTTATAATAATTTTAATATAATAATAATAATATATTTTAATATTTTTATGTTAATTTAATATTATATTATAATAATAGTTTTATAATTTTTTATTATAAATATTATTGATATTAATCTAATAATTTTATTATATTTTTATTATCATAATAACAATAATATATTTAAAGTGTTATTATTATTATTATTATCATGATTATTTGTAGGATCGGGTTGTTTAATCTAAACAACACTTCACAAGTATTTCTTCCTTTAATCTAACAGATGCAGAATGTTCTGTTAGATTGCTCTCTTAAACACTCGATGACAAACTAATTATCTTTGAACAACAATAAGAACACAAGAATAATTTCAAGCTCAAGGATATGTTTCTCTCAAAGTAATAAGTGTACAAGCACACCTAAAGCATACATACAATGGGAGGTTATATAGCCGAGGCTACAACCGTATACACTTAGGAATACAGGTTGGGTATACTAGACAATACATAAAGTAAAGCTTATTCTAGTATGTTGAGTGTCTTAACAGGCTAAGACACTCAGATATCATCATTACATTAATAGACATTGACTTTACAAAGTACTAATAAATACAAAAGACATTTAATGTTGTTGATCTTCAAGGCTTCAGATGATCTTTTGCATTTAATGCAGCATGGGAGAAGTAAGGTGTTTGTCTGACTAATTACATGTTGTCTTTGTCTTTACTCAGAACAGCATGTCTTGTGTCAGTCCCTTTTGTACTTTGAAAGTGCTCAGCTACAGTCTTTGATTTAGTAATATTTTCGGAAGTCTTTGTCAGCAGAGGAATGTCTTCGGAAGCTTTTGTTCTTCAGAAGCAACAAGTCTTCTGAAGCTTTTGAATCTACTAGATGCTGATCCTTCCGAAGAGTGTTAGTCTTTGTAGCACTTATACTTAGACAAAATAGGAAGTTTGGTGAGCATTAGCCTTTATTAGTCTTTATAGTCTCCCCCTAGGCTGATGCTACCAAAACTTCCTAAGGAATCCTCCTTATAACCTTTTCTCCCCTCAAGACCTTAGCCCTTGCCTTTGCCCATCTGATTGCTTGCCTCCCTTCTTGTCCCTCGTCTGGATTTTCAAGAGGAAGGTTCTCCAGATCAAAGACAAAGGGTGCAGCCAGCGCAAACAATTGCACCAAAGTCACAACCTTTATTCCTCCATTGCTCAGAGTGAGAGTAAACTCTTTATGAAGTCTACTGTAGCTCCACTTCACAACAGGAACATAGGTATGATGGCGTTGTAGATCATATAGATCTTTTGGATTGTCTTTTGGCCTTGATGCTCCTGGTTTGGCCTTTGATCCTGGGGGAGGTGATTCTGGCTCAGAGTCAGATGAGATGGCAGATGTTCTCTTTTTCCTTCTGGCTATGCTCGTTTTTCTTGTAAATCTTGGTCTGGCTTGAGCAGTAGCTTGAGTCCTCTGATCTCTGACTTGTTGGTCTTCCACACTAGACCCTTCTGTTGCACTTGTTTTTGCAGTAGGCTGTGAACCAACATCCTCAGTCATTGAGGGTTCAGATCTCCTCTCATCAGCCTGTGTTTGACTCTCAGGGTCAGGGGTTTGAGATGGTTGTTTCCCTTCAGTCTTTTTACCCTTGAACACTGAAGAGATTGGCATGTTGTCCATAGAGGGACTTGATGTAGGAAATGGTTGTTCTTCCTTAGGGTTGATAGGAAACATGTTGGGGAACATGGCTTTTGTTGCTTCCCCACACATGACTTCCTCACCTTGCCTTATTCCTGTTCCAGAGAGGGGAAATTCTATTCTTACCCCTTCCCCTAAGCCTAAGCCTCTTATTAGGCTTGCCTTTTGAGCCCTTATTAGTTCAATTGGAAGTAACTCACCTCTGGCAACTTTAGCCTTGATATCTCTGATATGCATATCCATGGTTGAGTTCTTCATAGGGCCTAGCTGCCGAGCATGGAAGCCATATTCCAGGAGAAAGGCCTTGTTTTTGTCTCTGTAGGCCTTCTCCTTTTGCTTCTTTGTAAGGACAGTTTGGGCCTTGGATGCAACAGCAGCCTGTTCTTGCTGCTGCACCTTGTCCAGCTCGGCAGCCATCTGAGGCACCGACCAGCCCCATACTTCATCAAAGTCATAGCCTCTCTCTTCAAGCAGAGCAAAGAGTCTAACTCGTTCTTCGTCCTGAGAGGTGTCTGGTCGGCCCTTTACTTTCTTTTTGGGAATCCTCTCCTCTTGTTCTGCTTCCTCCTCTGGGGTTAGCTTCCTTTTTCCTTTGTCATCAACAGTTAATTTTACCCCAGAGGCAGTGTCTCCTGTTGCCTCACCAGTTGGTTCATTGGCACTTAACTCCTCTGTGGAGGAATCATCAATAATGACTGGGCCTTCGGAAGCAGCTGCAGCTTCAGAGTTAACCTCAGCATTCACTGTCTCCTCCAGTTGACCAATCACCTTAGATGATTCCTTATTAGTTTCCACAAGGGGCTCAGGAGAGGAGGAGAGGTCTTCGGTAGCCTTTGTCCCAGACGGGGACACAGGTTCCATGAATATTGGTTCTTCTTGTGTAGCTTCTTCCATGGCAACCTGGGCTGCAGTCTCAGAAGGAGACTTAGTCCCAGAAGGGGACTGAGGTTCCAAAGAGACATTTGTTGTTTGCTTTTCAGTCTCTTTGGCAACCTCCCTAGTATCCTCAGAAGAAGAAGAAGTGGAAGTAGAAGAAGCTTGAAAGTAAGTGCCCAAGAAGTCATCCCATTCAGCAGTCAAAGTGACTATGGATGGGTTAACCTCCTGTGCACCTTCCTCTTCTCTTGCTTCTGGTTCTAACCCTGCAGAGGGTGCATTCTCCCCCTTTTTGGTAGCATCAGGGGAGATGAATGTGGTTGTAGCAGGATCAGGATGAAATGGAGAAAAGTCCACCGGGGGACGCCTTTTGAGATCCAGAATAGCAGCATCTTTGTTCTGGATCTCAAGTTGCAGGGCAGCAACCTCAGCTTCTAAGGTGGCCACCCTGGCTTGGAGTGTTGCAACTGCGGCCGTCAATTCCTGTTCTCTGGTGCCCTCATCCACATGAGTGGAATCCTTGGGCGATGGAGTACTGAGCCTAGCTCCTGCACCTCCACCACCAGATGTGGTTTCTTGGCTCCCTGGATTCCCTTCATTGAGAAGGGCTTCAAAGAAGTCCTCCCCAAAATAGGTTGCCGCAGGTGAGGTCCTGTTGCCTGTACCACTGTCCTGTGGATCTTGATTAAGATCAACAGTAGTGGCAGCCTCACCTGCATTGACCCCTTCAGAACTACTGGGGCCAACCTCTGACAGAATAGGCTCTGGGTCAGGAAACCTTGCCTGTAACTATGTCACCACTCTCATTAAGGTTTGGGTAGTGGGAGAGAGTGGTTCCTCCACAGTTGCTGCAGAAGCTCCTTGAGCCTGGGTGAAAGTATGGGTGGGGGCATTTCTGGGTGGTAAGAACCTGGAGACTTGGGAGACAGTCTCTGATCTAGTTGAGTTGCTTCAGTTGAAGCAGACCCAAGAATAGGGTTATCCCTTTGAATATTCTCAGATATGTTTTGGGACATAAGCTGAGGGCTTTCAGGCTGGTTAAGGGCAGCCACAGGTTCCAGAGGAAGAACCTATGGATCAACAAGAGGTGTGGCTTTCACCTTAGGTAGGACTGTGCCCTGGGCAGTCCTTTTCACCTTTTTCTTTTTGGGATCAGTAGAAGGAGCCTGAGCAACTGTAGAGAGTTGCACAGGGGTTCGTTTGCGTTTGTAAGTAATCTTTATGGGGTGAGGAACAGTAGTGGAAGGTGTGGGTTCAGCATCTGTGGGGTTAACAGAGCTGTCACCTTCAGGAGTATGTGACTCCATAGATGGAAGAAGGGGAGTGAATTTCCCAGAAAACTGAGCACCCTTCTTCTTTAGTTGCACAAAAACCTTGGAAGAAACCAAGGGCATTTTGTATGTATTCCTAGTTAGATTGAGGGAGGTGCCCAACTCCTCATTAAAGATCTGTTGCAAAAACCTGGGGTACATACAAAATTTCTTTGATGACGAAATATTGTCAACCAAATTATTAAAAATAAAAGCAGAAAAGTTAAACAGTTGGTTGGAGACCAAACCATGAATAGCCGAAGCTAAGTCAGATGGAATTTGATCCCAACCTCCAGCTTTATTGGAAAGACAGTGAAGGAACAAATGTATGAGGTACTTGTAATTATAGGACACTCTACCCTTCAAATAGGTTGTTGAAGGGAGAGGACCTTCGTACCCCATCGACTGAAATGTCGATGCTATCTCATCCTTTGTCAATGAGACCTTTCCACCGGCATCATTTAGTCTGAGATGCCGACAGATGGTTTCCACATTGATAGAAACAGGATGAGCATCAACGGTGGCATTGAGAGTCCGACCATTGGAAGAAGAAGAAACAGAACAGGATGCCCAAAATTGTTGGTGATGAGATTCATACACCAAGGGCTGAACAGTGAGTGCAAAGAGATACCTGCTTCTTTGAAGAAAAGAGATGATTGGTGCGAAGTCAGCATCATGCTCTGCTGATAACTCCGCAGGTACGTTGTGAGCAGGTTTAAAGCAAGAAAATCCATTTCAATCGACGGTTTCTAGGTTACGATTTGAGAGAAAGAAGAAAGGCAATTTTGAAGTGAAACGGTGAGAGAAGCTGAATGAGCGGGAAACCTATTTATACCTTCGGATTTCAGCATTTAATATATAAACACATTAAATTTGAGATCCGGATGTCAGAAAAAGGTCTTCCGATTACAGTTGGTTTCACAATAAAAGTTCAAAATTCATTAAGGACCAAGGGACTTCCGAAGATGTGGCTTTCGGAAGGAGTTTAAGAACCAAAAAGTTTTTCAGAAGAGTTTTGATTCCGAAGTATAAAGTTTATACTGTCGGAAGCGCTGCTTCTGAAATATCAGATAAGTACATTATATAGAATGTTCTTCGGAAGAAACTTTCTTCTGAAGAGTATTATCAGAAGATTTAGCTTCCGAAGTTAATGTATTGGAAGAGTATTACTTCAGAAGATAATTTAACTTCTGAAGTGTGATCACTTCCGATTAAGGAAGAAATAATGCTTCCGAAGATTGAACCTATCTTTTGCTGAGTATTTACTCATCAGAAGATAAGTTGAGTTAATCTTCCGAAGAATCATTTATTCCTTATTTCTTCACTTATTCAAAGTTAATCATTCCAATGGCTGTTATTAAATACCTGAATCTTCCTTCATCAAATGCCTTGGTGAAAAGATCAGGCAAGTTGTGTTCTGAATCAACTTTGACTAAATGAATTAACTTCTTCTCTGCACAATCTCTGATGAAATGGTATCTGATGTCAATGTGCTTGGTCTTGGAATGCTTGACAGGATTATTGGTGATGGAGATTGCACTGGAATTGTCTATCTGAATAGGAGTATTGAACAGATCCACTCCATAATCCTTCATCTGATTTTGAATCCAAATGACTTGTGCACAGCAGCTAGAAGCAGCTATGTATTCTGCTTCTGCAGTAGAAGTAGAAACACATGACTGTTTCTTGCATTGCCACGATACAATCCTGGATCCAAGAAATTGACATCCTCCAGATGTTGATTTCTTGCTGATGTTGCACCCTCCATAATCACTGTCAGTGTAAGCTACGAACTGGAAGTCTTCATTTCTAGGATACCATAATCCTAGATTTGGTGCTCCTTTGAGATATCTAAAAATTCTTTTCACATCCAGTAAATGTGAGACTTTGGGAGTGGCCTAAAATCTTGCACAGACACAACTTGCAAACATGATATCTAGTCTGCTTGTTGTGAGATACATCAAAGAGCCTATCATCGCCCTGTATTGGTGTTGATCAACATCCTCCCCCTCAAAATCAGGGCTAAGAGATGTTGTCTTGGACATAGGAGTTCCCAAAGCTTTGCAATCAGTCATCTTGAATCTTTCAAGAATGTCCTTGACATATTTTGATTGATTAATAAAAATCCTTGTAGCAGTTTGTTTCACTTGTAGTCCAAGAAAGAAGGTGAGTTCTCCCATTGAACTCATTTCAAACTTGGATTTCATCAGTGATTCAAAGTCCTTGCAGAGAGATTCATTAGTTGAACCAAAAATAATATCATCAACATAGATTTGTACTAGCATGATATGTTGATTGGACTTCTTGAAAAAGAGAGTTTTATCAATTGTTCCTCTCTTGAAATTGTTAGACAATAAAAAGGAAGACAAAGTTTCATACCATTTTCTGGGAGCTTGATGCAGCCCATAGAGAGCTTTATCAAGCTTACAGACATGATTAGGAAACTTTGGATCTTCAAAACCTGGAGGCTGACACACATAAACCTCCTCTTCAATCTTTCCATAGAGAAAGGCACTTTTGACATCCATTTGAAACACTTTGAAGTTCTTGGCAGCTGCAAATGCTAAAAAGATTCTGATGGCTTCAATTCTTGCAACAGGTGCAAAGACTTCATCGTAGTCAATTCCCTCCTCTTGAGTGTAACCTTGTACAACTAATCTTGCTTTGTTTTTTATGACAACACCCTTATCATCTTTCTTGTTCCTGAAAACCCATTTGGTTCCGATGGCATACTTTCCCTTTGGTAAGGGACAAGTTTTCCATACTCCTTGTCTTTCAAATTGAAGAAGCTCCTCCTGCATGGCTTCTACCCAACTGTTGTCTTTCAATGCTTCAGCAACCTTCTTTGGTTCTATTTGGGATAGAAAACATGAGAACAAACAAATGTTTGCTTCGTGCATAGAGCTTCTTGTTCTTACACCTTCTTCAACATTGCCAATAATGTTTTCAACTGGATGAGTGTTATGGATGCGAGTTCTGGGAATCACATCCAGTTGAGAACCCACATCCATGTTGATCGACTCAAGATTAGGAAGTACTACCTCAAGTTGAATTTCTGGCAGATCTTTTGGATTCTGATTTTGGACTGGGGAGGGTTGATTTTCTCTGAGAATGGTGGTCTCCTGAGGATTTACCTCTGCTGAAGGACTTCCTACTTCTTCTTGATGTTGTAACTCAGAAGTAGATTCAATTGACGGACCTGCCTGAGAAGTGTCTGTTGTCTCAGACTGTGATACACCATGTTGTGCTGAAGTGGATTCTGCCAAGATTTGTCTTGAAGCTATTGGCAGTTCAACACGAAAGTCATCTTCTCTTGTGCCTTTAGAGGTGTCAGTGGTAGCTGACTGTGAAACTGGAACATACTCTTTCACCAGATTAAATACAGATGTAAAGCTATCAAGATCAAATAACCAATCAGGGCCTGTTCCAGGTTTATTAAGAGTATGTTCATTGAACTAAACATTTGCAGACTCTTCAATAATCCTGGAAGCTTTGATGTATACTCTATAAGCCTTAGCATGTGAAGAGTACCCAACAAAGTAGCCCTCTGCTGATTTCTTAGCAAACTTGGCTAAATGATCTTTAGTATTCTAGATGGTACAATGACATCCAAATGGTTTGAGAAATCCAATGAATGACTTTCTCTTATGCCAAATTTCATAAGGAGTCATACCATGTGTCTTAACTACCAATACTCTATTTTGGACATAACAGGCAGTATTGACTGCTTTTGCCCAAAAAGTTATTGGTAGTTTGGCATCAGACAACATAGTCCTTGCAGCCTAAATTAGTGTCATATTCCTTCTCTCAGCAACACCATTTTGTTGTGGAGTCCTAGGAGCACTAAATTGTCTTGATATATCTTTAGATTCACAAAATGAATTTAAAACATGATTTTTGAATTATGTTCCTTGATCTGATCTAATTATTTTTACATGGTGGTCACTTTGATTATCCACCCTAAGTATGAATGACTTTAGGATCTCAGCTGTTTCATCCTTGGTACTCAAGAAGAATACCCAGGTATACCGAGAGAAATCATCAGTAACCACCAAGCAATATGACTTTCTACCAAGACTTTTTGCACTTGTGGGGCCAAACAAGTCCATATGAAGCAGATGCAGGACTGTTGTTATAGAATTTATCTCTTTGGCATGATGTGATGACTTGTGTTGCTTACCTTTTAGGCATGCAACACATTTGTCAATACATATGAATTCCTTTATTGGTAAACCGGTTACTAAGTTATTTTTGACAAGATTATTCATAATTTTGAGATTTACATGACAAAGTCTTCTATGCCGAAGAGATGATTCATCAAGTGAAGCTTTTGAGACAAAGCAGCTTATATTACTAAGAGGTGCAGCTGTGCTCATGTCAAGCATATACATGTTGTATCTTCTTGGAGCCCTGAGCAGAATTTTATCATTTGGTACCACAAATCCTGGTTTCAGGACAATGCATTCATGCTCAGTAAACAACATGTTGTGCTTTTGATCACACACCTGTGATACACTTAGTAAATTGTAATTAAATTCTTTTACAAAATGCACATTCTCAAAGCTTACCTTACCATTAGTGATTGTGCCCCTACCTGTTATGTAACCTCCCACTGGATCACTCCCAAAAGCAACAGACCCTCCAAAGAATGGTTCATATTTGTGCAAGTGAGTCTTGTTGCCTGTCATGTGCCTGGAACAGCCATTGTCAACTATCCACAAGTTGTCTTTTGATTCCTGCTGTTCCTGCACATGACCGGAAGTAAGTTAGTTTCTGATGGGAACCCAAGCCCATGTGGTCTTGGGTTTTCCATTTGCATCATTATAAGTCAATTTCTTTGACATCATTCTAGGTGGAACAGATGATGTGCTTGCTTCTGATAAGAGAGATGGTTTATCAGATGATTCCTTCTTCTTCCATACTTGTTTTACTTTGTGAGTTGTCGAAAGATTCTGTTTCCTTTGATAGTCATCAGAAGCTACTTTTCCTTTTCCTTCCGATGGTCTTCTTCCGAAGGAAAAAGGTTTCTTTTGTTTGTTAGAAGCCTTCTTTTCATGAGCTTCCGAGGTTCCTTTTCGATCGGAAGCTCTCTTTTCTTTTGCTTCCGAAGCTTTCTTTCCGGAAGCTTTCTTGTTTTGTTTCTTCCAGTTATTGGATGTGCTTGCTTCCGATACCTTCTTGACTGATTTTCTTTCTGGTTCTTCCGAAGAAACAGATGACTTGCTCCAGCTCTTCTTTCTTCCTCTTCTTTGTGTTTCTGAGAGAATTCTGCTTCTTGGATTATAGAAGCAATCAGCAGCAAAGTGATTCTTCTCACCACACATCAGACATATAGTTTGACTATTGGGAGAGTGTTGCTGCTGATCTCTTTTGATGAAGGCTGAGCTTTTATCCTCAGAGAATGATGATTTGGATGTTCCAACAAACTTGTTGGCTTTAGGATTTGCCTGTTTTCCTGAAAAATTGACCTTTCTCTCCTTTGATCTACCCCTTTTGGACTTGTCTGATGGACAAGTGACATATTCATCTGATGAGATACTCCCTGTGTTTTTAGCTTTGACAAAAACTGTTGAATGTTTCTTAGTTTTCTTAGTTCTTTTCTTATTTCTTAAAGCTGATTTTATTATTTCTGATTTGATAGGAGTATCCCTCTCATATGAACATGTTGAGTTACTTGGGTCTGGATCAGAGAGGTCATCACTTTGATCTACCTTGTGCATGTCTAACTCATCATCATGCACAAGATTTGTTACTGGTTTACATCTGATTTCTACCATAGGAGTATAAGCAGATGGAGGCTCCATTTTGTTATAACCCAACCCAGCTCCCATCTTTCTTACAAGCTCAGATGTATCACTCATTCTAAACAGTTTTTCATATTTTTCACCTTGGCTTAGAAATTTGTCTCTGTAAGACTCAGCCAATACAAGTTCAGTCTTGGCAGTGGTTAGTCTTTCTAAAAGATTTTTAATTTGACACTGTTTGTTAGTGTCTTCGTGTTTTAAACTTGAAATAGTCTTTTCCATTTCTTCAATCTTTTCTTTGTAATTTCTTTCAGCTTCAAAGAAATTTGTCTTGACAACTTGTAAAGACTCAAGCTCGTTACAGAGTTGAGAATTTATCTTTTTATAAGCAGTTAATGTTTCTAAGCATTCAGGTGTGCACATACTATCAGTTACCTTGTTTGAGGAAGATGAGTCATTTGCCATTAAAGCACTGTTGGAGATGGAAGCATCCTCAGCTTGAAAGCTCCAATCTGAAAAGTCTTGTTCTGCAATGTTTGCATTATTTGTTGAGCTTGATGGCCTTTGTTATGGTTGCCCAGAAGCTGATGGCTGAGTGCTTGAAGACATGCATTCCCTGGCAAAATGTCCTAACTGCTGGCAGTTTAAGCATTTGAGTTTAGATTTGTCAAGCCCAAACCCAGTCTTCATATTGTGCCTTTTGAACTGTCTGCCGGTTCTTTGATAAAACTTCTTTGCTCTATAGGAGATCATGGCCATTTGATAGTTTATATCCATCTCCTCAAGATCATCTGCAGGAATGCCATCCAAGTCTTCCTGGCACATATGAAAGTAGTTGGTTTCCTCAGCCATAAAGGCTCCTTGCCCAGAGGTTGGTAGTGGAGTTGGGTTAGAGACAGGGTTTGAGTGTGTGTTTGATGAATTTAGAGTTTCAGGAAATGTGACAGTGGGTGTGGAGGTAGGATGGTAGATAGGTTGATAATTCTGGTATGGAGGATTGTTGATGGGTGCGTAAAAGGCAGCTGAACTAGATGATATATGGGAAACTTTAGATTCTTGGGCATCTAATTCCATCTGGTAAGCACTGAGAATACCAAATAACTCTCCTAGAGTTAGAGTTTTCAAGTTTTCTGTTCTTCTGATTGTAACTGAATAAATGTTCCATGCCTTTGGAAGAGATCTCAGAAATTTTCTGAGCACATCTTGATTATCCAGAATTACACCTGCAGTTGTCAATTCATCCACAAGTTGGACATACCTTACGTACTGTGAAGACATATTTTCATTGTTTTGTTGACAAAAGTTTTCAAACTTTTGTTTCAGCATATCCTTCTTATTTTCTTTGACATCATCTGAACCTTCATACATCTGTTTCAAGGAGTTCCATAGTTCTTGAGCAGACTTGCATTTCTTGAATGCATGTATAATAGAGTTCGGTATTGACATCTGAATGAGCCAAAGAGCTTTAGAATTAACTTCCATCTTCTTGTAGTCTTCATCTGAGTACATAGACGGATCTTTTGGTACTGCAGCTCCCCCAGCTCCAGCAGCAGCAACTGTTGGAATGTAAGGACCTTCAAGAACAGACTTCCAAAGTTTGAAGTCTTGGTTCCTGATGAATCCTTCCATTCTGACTTTCCAGGTGTCAAAGTCTTCAGGTGTGAACATTGGTGGCTTGTTGAGAGTGTCATTTTCTGTATCATGTTTGGTTAGAGCAGCCATTTTAGACAAACACAGAAAATATGAGTGATGAAACGATAAGATTTTAGAAGAAATAGAACTGGTAACTCAAGGATGATTAGTCACTTAAGTTTAAGAGCCAAAGCTCTGATACCACTTGTAAGATCGGGTTGTTTAATCTAAACAACACTTCACAAGTATTTCTTCCTTTAATCTAACAGATGCGGAATGTTCTGTTAGATTGCTCTCTTAAACACTCGAATGACAAAATAATTATCTTTGAACAACAATAAGAACACAAGAATAATTTCAAGCTCAAGGATATATTTCTCTCAAAGTAATAAGTGTACAAGCACACCTAAAGCATACATACAATGGGAGGTTATATAGCCGAGGCTACAACCGTATACACTTAGGAATACAGGTTGGATATACTAGACAATACATAAAGTAAAGCTTATTCTAGTATGTTGAGTGTCTTAACAGGCTAAGACACTCAGATATCATCATTACATTAATAGACATTGACTTTACAAAGTACTAATAAATACAAAAGACATTTAACGTTGTTGATCTTCAAGGCTTCAGATGATCTTTTACATTTAATGCAGCATGGGAGAAGTAAGGTGTTTGTCTGACTAATTACATGTTGTCTTTGTCTTTACTCAGAACAACATGTCTTGTGTCAGTCCCTTTTGTACTTTGAAAGTGCTCAGCTATAGTCTTTGATTTAGGAATATTTTCGGAAGTCTTTGTCAGCAGAGAAATGTCTTCGGAAGCTTTTGTTCTTCAGAAGCAACAAGTCTTCTGAAGCTTTTGAATCTACTAGATGCTGATCCTTCCGAAGCAGTTGTCTTGTACACCTTTCGGTAGGAGTAAGTTATCCTTCGGAAGTAATGTTGCTTCCGAAGAGTAACTTCTTCCTTCCGAAGAGTGTTAGTCTTTGTAGCACTTATACTTAGACAAAATAGGAAGTTTGGTGAGCATTAGCCTTTATTAGTCTTTACATTATTATTATTATTATCAATGTTTTTAAAATTTATAGGATCGTTTTTTGAAAAATTTGAAAACTTGTATTTATTAGTAACGTTATTTATAAAACCTCCTTTTATTTTATTTTTATATAAACAAAATTATAAAAAAATGTGACTTTTCTCTATTATTGAATTTTAAAACATTCTTTCTAATTTTTTTGATGATGTTATTTTATTTAAAAATGCTTAGTTTTTAGTTAAAACATCAAACAATATTATAAACTAACGACTTAATTAAGTTGTTAGTTTTATAATTAGTAAAGTATTTTCTTTTGGAACATAGATTTTTCCTCAAATAACCTATAAATATTATTACTAAATTCATTAAATTAATATGGTATTCAATTTGGGTTATAAATCTACTCTTTATATCTGCATAGACATATGAAGAGTTAAGGATGCCATTCAAAAAAATATATATGAAGAGTTAAGGTGCCTCCAACAAAGCAAATATACGCCTTTATCCATTCGTCGTATGTAACATTTACATCTTAAACCTACAAAATACAAACGCAATTACCAGCAGAGTGTTATATAAGAACTTGTAACTACTATTAAATTTTGCAGATAAAAATAATAGCAACTTGATATGTGTATGTACTATGGTAAACACAAATTTGAGTAGTCTTCTATGACTTATTTGTGTAAGGCATCTTATTATAGTAATATTAATGTTGTCATATAATGATAGATTAATAAATACTAAAATTTTATTATAAATAACATAAGTATTTATTAATCAGCCTACCAAAATAAATTAGACACCAAAACTTTATTATTAACATATTCATAAGCATATGTGTTGTTCATGTTAGAATGAATTTGACTATCTACCTACAATTTACAGTAACCTACCAAGATAAATCATCTGCAACTTCATTATAAATCAAACACAGTGAATAAAACCAAATAACAAAACATACCCAACAAGAAATAAAAGTAGAAATTAGAAAAGAAGCATATGTACAAATTGTAAAGTGGAAAACAACTGACCAAATTTGAGTTTGGTCATAGCAGACAATCAAATACCAGAAATTAAAAACCTAAAAACCCAATCATTCAACAGTAAACAACAAAACATATTTTAAAGTAAAATAGAGCAAGCAGTCAACTTACAATGCAATAAATAGGGGATTTCAAAGGTATACACTAAAGATAATTAACATAATTCATCAATAGGATTGATATTTTCTTTTTGAACAGCTAAACAAGGCCTTGGACCCAACAACCCACGCGCTGCGACCACAGACCGCTACCAACTCCCGGAAACATTTAAAGCCGGGCGTTGGCGAGTGCCGAATCGAGGAACCGCCACACCATCTCGGAGGAAACTCATACTGAGAAAACCCCCTAGCTCACACAGAACATTTTTTGCTCTAGGCGAGACTTGAACCCAAGACCTCTCATTGCTGGTGGTCAAGGAGTACCACTAGGACTGATATATCTCCTCCAAAACCATGTGTTCTAATGACATCCTCAAATGTTATAGTTTGCATTCCAAAGTACACCATACAAAATCTTCCCAGCACCCATATGCATATAATTCAAGTTATGAAAATCATTATCTTCAATATGCCAAGCATATCAGCTAAAGAACAAAAACCAACTTAGGAATAGTAATGGAGACTCCAATTGTTGCCTGAACCGAATTCTCACCCGCATAACTTTTTTGATGAAGCCTCTATTTTCTAAAGAATATGAGAGAGTCAACTGCTCTTCCTGCTCATCAATTTAACATAAAAGGTATCATTGGTTGCTCAATGTGCTCAAAAATATTATATTTTCATTAATCCTCCATATATGCAAACTTAAGTATAAACATAGTTATTCGTGTAGCTTTTTCTTTTTGCATGGGTGCTTGGCATATGGTTTTGACAGAAGTGGTGCTATTGTTGTTAACCTAAAGGTAGTCGTAGAGTTAGTAGTTGGCCTAAAACCCTCTAGTTGGCAATAGGGCTGTAAACGAACCGAACGTTCAGCGAACAGTTCGAACCGTTCGGCGGGAAGTTCGTTTATGTCCGTTCGTTTAATAAACGAACGCACACGAACAAGAAATTCCGTTCGTTTAGTTAACTGAACGAACATGAACAGGGGCGGCTTGGAGGGGGTGCAAACCCCCCTCCCGCACAGGGCCCATCGTTTTTAGGGGCACAATTTTAGACAAAAATTTTTATATATACTATATATTTTTTTATAAAAATTCAATTGTCTCATTATAACATTCTATAGATTAAACTACAAGGCCCAATAAATGATTAAAAAAAAAACAATAGACACATCTACAAGGCCCATTCGGCCAGCCCAAAAAGAAAAAAAAAAGAAGAAGTATGTATCTGATACGTTAATCGTCACAACATTAGTCATTATATATAAAAAAAATTTTATCTAAGGGGCCTTTTTTCCCTTCTCGCATGGGGCACTCGAATTCTCGGAGACGCCCCTGAACATGAACACAGCTCGTGTTCGTTCATTTGTGTTCGTAAACGTTCGGTAACATGTTCATTTACGTTCGTTTATGTTCGGTTAAGTTCATTTATTAAATTTATTCCTTAAATGTGTTGTTTATTTTTAATTTTTAGTTTAGTACCATAATACTTAAGTTATTTTTAGTTTAATACTAAAATATCTTAATTTAATTTATATATTTATAAATGATTATCTCCATTGCTTGAAATTAAAAATGTTGATTTTTATTGTTTAAATAATACGTGTTCGTTAGCGTTCGTGAACAAGGTAAATTCCTTAATGAACGAACACGAACAAAAATTTTCGTTCGGTAAGCGTTCGTGAACCGTTCGTGAACAAGTTAAAAGTTAAACGAACGAACACGAACAAGGGCTCGTTCGTGTTCGTTCGGTTCGTTTACAGCCCTAGTTGCTAATGATGGAGTTGGCACTTTTGTAACTTCTTCTAAATGATTGAATTTGGAAGACATTTTCGTACCCCTCTTATAAACCAAAACATTAATGGCAATATGCTGGGTTTGTGAATACTATTGTCAGAACCATGTTGGTGCGACTGGTTTCAAGGAGACAAGCCATTTCTTTATTAAAAAAATACACTCACAATGAAATGTTGCTTTAAATCAGTTCCCCAACTAATTATATAAATATTATTGGTTTGATTCTAAATAATCAAAAAAACCCAAAGCATTAAGTTAACCTATCAATACACTTAAAACTTTATACTTACAATTGCTATCAATAGTTTAAACACAAAAAAGTCTTCTTAAACTCAACACCAGTGTCTCAAACACATAAACATCAAACCAAATATGCAGGGGCGGATGGAAGAAGAGATGAGTGGGTGGCAAGGACCCCATAAAAGCCATGTAATTTCTATTAATATTGATCAAATAAAACAATTGGGCACCCTTGGAATATATTTTAAGGCCCCCATGGTTTCAACCTCGACAGTTGAGAGATGTTTTTCAGCAGTGAAGATCCTAAAGACAAATTTGTGTAATCGAATTGGTGATGATTTTTTGAATGCTCGTGTGATTTGTGCGGTTGAAAAGAAAACACTTGAAAGCGTTACGAATGAAGCTGTAATGGATCGTTTTCTAAAGATGAAATCTCGTAGAGGACAATTGTAATGAATATTTTGTTTTATGACATGTAATGAAGTTTATTGTTTATAATTTTGGTGTAATTTATTATATTGTTTTTGGCCCCCACTGAGTAAACATCCTGGATCCGCCACTGCAAACATGTACAGTGGTTGACAATCTTTAACAAGTAAACAATTAAGTTTAGAGAAACAAAAGAGTTCATGTAATCTTTTGTAGGATTGTTAAATGGCTTGTTCATAGCCCTTTATTAAATTAAAAATAAGCATATACTCGGACACCCTTGCTTATTT
Organism: Mikania micrantha; assembly: GCA_009363875.1. Lineage (NCBI taxonomy): Eukaryota > Viridiplantae > Streptophyta > Magnoliopsida > Asterales > Asteraceae > Mikania > Mikania micrantha. Next base: position 35,471,868 of record CM018689.1, on the reverse strand, counting down.
AAAATGTAGTAATCTGTAACTTTTGTTTAAGAATAATATTTAAGTGACTTTGTGTTAGTTACCTTCAACAACCACCAATTGTAAGATGAAATTGGCTGCTGTGGATAGAGTTGTTCACGGTTCGGTTTCAAAACGCGAAACCGTCCAAACCGGTCATCGATATGGTCTAATGGTCGGTTTTTTCCCAAAACATTTGGTCGGTCGGTTTTAAAAGTTCGAAACAGTAGTGAACGGTTTGGTTTACGGTTTTCACGAAAAACCGGTCGTTAAAAAACCGGACCGGACAGTGTGATTATATTGGGATTGTATTTTACAAAACCTAATATTAAAGAGAGAACCCTTAAATACCATATGGGTCATCTATTTTCAATCTTGAAAGTATAATATGTAGTCTACATACATATGAGACAGGCAGAAGGTATGGGGCGACCAGTTCACCATGGAAAGCGAATTCGATCCTATAGTCGTCTTCTTTGTTCGATAAATGCGCAGTGGAGAGGGGTGCTCGGAGAAGTTGTAGGCCCCAATAAAAAGATCAAGAGTGATTCCTCACCTATCCTGTCAGGGGCCAGTTGAACGCTAAACACATTAAATTTGATTTGTTTATTCGAAATCCAATTTTTTAATCAACTTTGATATAAAATACATATTTATTTTCAAGATTCCAACTAGAATGTCCAAATGGGGTTTAAGGGTTTTTCTATAAGATTGAATTTTCACATTATATAATCCATATATAGACACACACACACATATTAAATAAATTGATTGATAAGTTTGATGATTTAGACGTCATTTGCTAAAAAAAAAAGATTTGGACACACAATGTAAATAGTCCATCTCAAATCATGCAAAGATTCAAAATTAAGTAAAAAAGCATAAACATAAAATTCCCAAACCGTAAACCAAACCGGAACCAAACCGTTAATATCGGTTCGGTTTTTATTTTTAATGGTTTGGTTTTGGTTTTCATTGTTCAAAAACCGTTATTAACGGTTTGTTTATGGTTTCACTTAAAAACCGTAAAAACGGACCGTGAACACACCTAGCTGTGGAATAAAGATCAATCTTTTCTAGCAAAGATGCCAAACTAATGAACAAAAAAAAAAAACTAAATCAATCCTCGTATTTGTGCAACACCTCAAGGTCAAATAGCATTATCTGCAGATTATGATTAAAAAAAGTATTTAATTGTTGGAGTTACTAACCTTCGATAATCACCAATAATTTTAAAATGCAATTAGCTCTTAGACCACTCCCATCCACAACCAACCAATCAAAACTATTCCATAAAATATTAATTTCTCTCTTTTTCATATATACAACCAACCAAACTTAATTTTTTCACTCTCATAAACAACCAACCTAACCAACCAAAAAAAATATTTTTAACCAACCAAAAAATTACATGTGGCACATATATAAACTTTAATAATATTATATTGGGCAACCAAGATTGGTGTGCCAACTTGATTGGGGTATTTTTATTAATTTTGATTTTTTTTTGTTCTGCCGAACAACCAAGCCCCCAAGTCATGGATGGGGAGAGTCTTACTATCGTTGATTTACCTCTAAGCCCCACAAATTCGTCAACAATGTTGGATTGAGTCTTTGATTTTATCAAGACACAAAGGAAAAAGAATCCAAACTCTATATGCGATATGATTTAGGAAGCACGGAAACGTCCAGGGTAGTGCCGTACCCGTTTCGGAATCATTTTGAAAGCGGAAACACCGGAGAAACGTCTCCGCATACCGGAAACGTTTCGGCATACGATTCCTTGCCGTTTCTCAGCCGTTTCGAATAAATTTATTTAAAAACCTTCCAAATTCTAAAACCACGTTAACCTTCACATACGTATTCATACTATGAACTTAAAAATATGGGAAATTTAGTACTTTTGGGAAATAATTTGAGTATTGATAATTAATTATCTTTGGAAAATTTTGTACTTTTGGAATTTAAACTTTACATCAATATATATATATACTTTAGAATTTGTTTAATGTATTTTTATTTTTTTATTTCCGTACCGTATCTTGAATTTTTGAATTTTGGCGTTTATCGTTTCCGTATCGTACCTGTAACCCAGTCCCGTACCCGTACTAGTGCTAACAAAATTGAATTGAATCGTCTAATTAGAAGGCTGAAAAAGCTTCAAAAACCCAAGAACCCATACAAGAAGACATGTGTCACATACCGTTTATATCCAATCGAACCCCTAAACGAAGAAGAGAAGGATGAAGATGCAGAGCAGAAGATGACGACAGTGTGTCACCATCGCCATTATGATCTCCTTCTCTTCCTGTTGTTCATCTTCGCTGACTTGGTCGCTGCACAAATGAGACTTTGATGTTCCGTCTCATCTAAGAAATGGTATAAAGCATATATATCCACGGGCTTAAACGAACCAAAAATGCGGGGCATGATCCTGTCACTATTGCTAACTTGTAGTTTGTATATATACAAGGTAAATGAAATGCAAATCGGAAGCACCAACTAAAAAAGGGACGATATTGCAAAAAAAAAAAAGGTGAATCAGATGCAAATCGAAAGCACCAAAAAAAAACAAATGAAACTGTAAAATACCAAGCCGAATCAAATGCAAATCAAAGGGAACATACCTTCCAAAATCGAGATAATTCACCGGCAGCTTGTCTAAGTACCAACCACAAGAAGAAGGTAATGAGAAAATGAGAAAAAAAAGGGGCGGCGACGATAGCAGAGGAGGCGTCCATGGAAGACAGGCAACAACACTAGGTAGCTACGAATCAGTTATGCAAACACGTGTGATCATAGGCAGGTTAAAGAAGGCTGGATCAAGCAATCAAATGGAGCAAATATATTTCACTACTATTCCTCCGATGGGTTTTAAAAGAGAGAGTAATATATATTTTCAATTTTTATTAAAAAACAATGTTATTTTATTTTATGACAGCGTATTTCCATCTATTAATGTTTTTTTGGGTTACTTACCAAAACGAAACCAATGTGATGCAAGCAGCAACACGCGTTTTGAGCCCTCTACTTAAAAGTTAAAATACAATTTTTTTTTTTTTTTGAAAGGCAAAAAAAAAGTTAAAATACAATTAATTTATTAATTTAACCCAAAGTTGATTAGACCGCGCAGGACATGGGGAGCAGCTGTACCTCCATCCAACGGCTGGAAAGTTAAATAAATAAACAAAAATATAATAAAAGAATTAAAAATTAATATAAAAATCAGAAAATAAATTAAAGAAATAAAATAACATAGAAGAGCAGTTTCAAACGAAGCTCCCTTTGAGATCGATGGTCGATGGTCGGCGCAATTTGCAGACTTTCCCATGCAATTTACCCAATTTAATGGCTATCCAATTGATACTTGACACGTGGAGGCAGGCATGGCTCCAACGTTGCCGACTATATTTTCAGTTTGCCTCCTCCTACTTTTTATCAGTTTACTTAAGTCATCCTTCTCTCAATCCCTGCACACACTCTACAACTACTCGAGTACATAATAACGTTTGTTTTGTGATAAAGGATATTATTTAGACGAGTTGATTTGTTTAATTTTATATTGGGGGCTGGTATAACATGTTTTAATATAACCAATATTTTAAAAATCGGCCTACGCGGCCGTCTAGGCGTAAGCGCCCTTCAACTATGTCGATCTGGCCCTAGGTGCTAGGAACCGTCTAGCTAGTTTGAACTCAGTGTTTAAGTTTGAACATTAAATTACTTGACTTAATATGTTTGAGTTTATTTTTTAAATTATTTGAAATATTATATTGAATTATTGATATTGATGTATGTATATAATATATATATGTAAGATTACATATAAAAATTCCAATCCGTCTGGCGCCAATTAATCCGTAGGCGGTACCTCGTCGCCCGACTAGCGTCTAACGACTTCTACAATCATGAACATAACATGATAACACATGGGTAGACATGAACACGACACAAAAAATTATCGTGTCTTTTTTTCCAAACACTAACACGACTTGTTTAAAATAGGTCAACATGAAATAACCCGTCAAGAAATATGTTAACAGTTACCATTATAAATGACCTGTTAAGTAACTGGAGTTAAAACATTAGAAATTTTAAAAAATAATCAGCTACCCACCTATTTTGTTAGATTATCTATTTTAAATTATAAACAAATTTTAACAGATCTTAACAAGTTTTTACCTGTATAGACACAAAAACAAGCATGTTTTAACGTGTCAATCTTTTTAGCTATGAAATTTGTCAAGTGCTAATTATTAATTACATGCCATGTATGTAAAAAATTACTTTGAATTTTTACTTCAACGTTAATATATTATAAATTTTGAATGTTGTTTATAAAACCGTATAACGTTTAACATGTTTTATTAGGTTTAAATTTTGTGAAATTATTATCTTAAAACATTAAATAGTGCTTATAAGGGTAGTAATTAAGGATTGTTAGAAAACTAGTTTAGAAATAGTATTAGTAATTTGTAAAATTTTATTTATATCGTTATATGCTTGTCATATATAGCTATATCCGTGATAATGACATACACTTGTTAGTTTCCAAAAAATATGAATTTTAAATTTTTATATATATTATTACCCAGGAAAATTAGAAATATGAAAACTAAAGTTTGTAAATTACTTTGTTATGCTATTCACAAATATTGTTTTGTGTTTTAATCGTTTATCCTTTGGAACACATCTTGCTAATATTTCACTTTATAGCAGTCTTTTAGAAGTGTAAGGTTCTTAAAAAACAATATGCAAATTACAAAGGGCCAATATGAAACTACAATTGTATTATAAATAATGGGAGCAAGTATTGTTCGATTTTCAAAACCGTCTTGACGAAGAAAGAAATCAAAAGATAATAATTAAAAAAATAATAATATCAGTGAGATTAATTCTTGTCACTACAGATTACATCTGAATCTAGAGAGAGAATCAGCCATGGGAGCTCTGGATCATCTTTCCAACATGTTCGATTGTGGAACTGGAAGCAACAGAAAATACAAAAAACGCAAGCAATTGCAGGTAATAGTCCGCTTATCAGCTTCAATTTTTGCAATTTTTTTTTATCGGAGTTCCATCTGGTGATTCCGTGAAGTATTATCGTTATATGAAATGTTTATTGTTTGATCGTTTGCGGTAATTGATGGTGTATTCGATCGAAGTTGATCTCGAGATAATCGATTTTTGATTTCAAGCTGAAAAAAGTAAACAAACAAACGTCGAAATAGAGATCATATATTGTGTGTGCGAGTTCATTACTAGGTTCTGTAAAGTTCTAGCTAAAATTTCGAACTGTATTATAGTTAAACTTACGAACAAGCGTCAAATTAGGATTTAGGGCTCGTAATTGGAAGATGAACAACTGAACAAGGATTTGCATCTGATATTTTAATTAAAGTTATTCAGTAGTTAATTTGTGTTCCTAATTTTAGCTATAATTTGGAAAATAATTAGGAGCTTAAACACACACACACGAACATATATGGATCCAAAAGTTAAAATCTGACTCATATCTGCTTGATTCGAGTACGACGTACTCAGATTCGCTGGTATTGAATTGAAGTGTTTGAATTTGTAAAAGTATATCCTGTGTCCTGTTTGTACGGTGTGCATTACTAGTTGTACGTAGTTTGTTTAGTGCTAAAGTTATGTGATGATGCCTGTCTGGCCTTTTGGGGTTGGTTGATTGGGAGTGAGTAGCTAAAGATAGTGAAAGCAATGATGCTTACAGCCTTGTTTGGCCCTTTCCCATTTCTTCAAAGCTTTTAAATAAAAGTACAACTTGATCATTTATTTTAAATTATTTAAAATAAAACAAAGAACTAATTTATTTTTTGAAATGGATGTGTATAACTAACAAAATATGAGTCAATTATTTACTAGATGTGATTTTAGCAAAAAAAGAAAAAATAACGATAAAAAATAACTTGAAAATCCACACAAACCATGGCCCTGGTTTACCAGTCGAATCACCCAACATAATTAACCGCGAACCCAAATGAAGGTGGTTCGACAGTATCCGATCCAGCCAATCGTGTAGACGCGTTCTTTTCCGACCTTCTAACCGGTTCTATAAATTCACCCAAAAGAATACCATACAACTGATAGTTATATTAAAATTTAAAATTGAAACGTTAATATTTTTTGTGGCCTTTTCGTGTTTAAATATATTCAATGAAAGTAAATAATATTATTTTCATGCTCTGATTCATAAAGTAATAGAATCTAATAATTCAATTTACATCTTTATTGTTGTATGATTTGAATTATTGAAAGCCCTAATGATCAACTTTTGTACCCATCTATAAAGTTGCTTCATGTTTACTCGTTACAACCATAAAATACTTTTCTAAATTAAACTTTAATTATATAATTATTTTAAAACCATAAATAAAATAATTAGTGATGTAGGACCCGCCATGCATGTTCACTATGTTGACCCTCCTCTATGCATGGCGCTACATGCCATAGTTAATAAAAATTTGTTTGTCAGTACCTCCTTATCTGCATGAACTATTCAACCAACCAATAGATTCTTGCCACGTTTCATATATGAACATGCTGCAAGATTTGTTAGAAAAAATTGTGAAATATCCAAAAGAAAAGCCTATTTTTTCTATTTACTTGCATACGTGTTTATAATTAAACGAATTATTATAAATCAATGATAAAATACCCTCTTTAATTTAAATCCTTTTGTTTTAATTTGTCATATAACAGACGGTGGAGATCAAGGTGAAGATCGATTGTGATGGGTGTGAACGAAAGGTGAGGAGATCAGTAGAAGGCATGAAAGGCGTTACATCAGTAAGCGTTGAGCGAAAACAACACAAGCTTACAGTGGTCGGGTACGTCGAGCCACACAAAGTGTTGTCTCGTGTGGCTTATCGAACTGGCAAGAAGGTGGAGCTTTGGCCCTATGTGCCGTATGACATCGTGGCCCATCCTTACGCACAGGGTGTGTATGACAAGAAGGCGCCAGCTGGGTATGTGCGGTACGTTGAAGATCCACATAACCAACTGGCGCGAGCGAGCTCGGCCGAGGTTCGGTACACCACGGCTTTCAGTGATGAAAATCCGGCTGCGTGTGCAATCATGTGATTGATGTTTCAAGGGTTGAAATTCTAAAAGAAGTCACAAGTTTAAGGGTTTAAAATATATGAAATATAATGAACTATGAGTGCATATGTTTTAAGACTTTTTTTTTTATCAAATTAATTAGTTTATTGCTTTTTGTATTAAAATGAAGCAACAATGTTTTTGGTGTATGTTTTTTCTTTTTATTTTTATCTTATTTAATAGATAGTTTTTGAATATTGTATGTTTTTTTATGTTGAATGATCTATATTATCTACAACTCTACAAGTAGTTCTTTAGATGATTATATGTAATAAAACGTGAGCACTTGAGTAACAGAGGTGTCATGCCTTTGATCACGACCGACACATAATTATAGGGCCAACATGATGAAGGCATGATAAACTAGGCATGAGCCCCGTCACGGGTGAAAAGATGATGAAGGCGTGTAAATTTTATTACTTACTATTTAATAATTTTTTTATTTACTCGTGTAATATATGGTTAGTAAGATAGAATCATAATAAAATTGTGTTATAATTAATTTAAAAAAAAAACAATTCATATGCAATTATGCAAATCAACATCCTACTATTTACAAATGTAAATTAGCAAGCGAATATATCAATATACAAATGAAACTAAATATTAATAAATTTTATTACTTACTATTTAATAATTTTTTTTATTTACTCGTGTAATATATGGTTAGTAAGATAGAATCATAATAAAATTGTGTTATAATTAATTAAAAAAAAAACAATTCATATGCAATAATGCAAATCAACACCCTACTATTTACAAATGTAAATTAGCAAGCGAATATATCAATATACAAATGAAACTAAATATTTATAACTAGGTTATAGACCCGTGTATTACACGAGTTTAAAAATAAAAATTATGTTATTTTATAATGATTTATTAAATTTAAATACATAATTAAAAGAATTGTATTACATAAATCAATATAAAATAAAAGTATAATTATGATTTGTAACTTTAACATTTTTTTACGTCACGTTTGTGTTTTATTTGAAATTAAAATTTTTTATTGTGTTTAGGCTTTATATTATGAATTTCAAGAATTAAAAAAGGAGTTATCAATTAATATTTTTTTGCAATAAATTATTAATAGAATTATATTTGAAAAATAACAAACTTTGTTTCAATTTAAAATAAAACAAAATACATAGTTTTGTTCTATAAAAAAAATAGTATTAATAGGATTTAACACAATACTAAATTAATTAGAAAAAGAATTTAATTAAACTTTCCATTAATATAATTTTATAAATAGAAGAATGTTTTTATTTAATTATCATTTAAATCAAATAAGAAAGTGAATGTGGGAATGCCATGTGGCATTTACTTGAATCATTTATTAGTAGTAGGATGAGGTCAATTGCACCGAAAATCAATAGATCGTTCACACTTTGATGGTGTCATATCTTTGACCGTTTTTTAAAATTAATGTCCCAAGGCTTGGACTCAATTGATTCAAATTTCAAACGATGCTCTGAGACGACGTGGCATGAGATTTGATCGTCAACTTCTTGTTGCCTTCGTTAGCTTTGCCGACTTTGACCATTACCATCGACCTCATTGAATTAATTCGCAAATAATATAAAAAACGTAAAATTCCATGATTCTCACGGGCCATGGGTTCAAACCCCGCCCAAAAAATAGGTTTGAAAAACCGTTAAACCCTTTCCAATCGGTTAACCGATCTATTTATTAATACAGAATCAGCTACTTACCGGTTAACTGGTTTGTACACCTCTAGAATAAGTCTCTACTTTAACGTTTTTTAATCTTAAAAATCCTTTATTTATTAAACAATCCTTAATTTTTTTTTTCCAATACACAATACATTTAAACATGTATTAAAAGACACCATATATTAATTTACAAATAATCGTGATAATGCTAAAAGTAAAAAACAAAGTTTCATTTTATTTTGACAAAGATACATAGGACACAATCCAATTTCTTTTTTTTCTTTTTCTTCTTCTTTTTTTTTAATAATTTCAGTTGCTTTTGCATATAGGGTGAGGCAACGTGTTTAGTAACGTCGGTGAGGTGAGGCAACGTGCTTAACTCTAATTTGTTCGAGAAAAATTCCGACGGTTAGATGTGGGTTATTAGTTAATTACACAAAACTTTAATTTGCATTCTCCATACAAGTCTTTTATAAGAAGAATTTTTTTTTCTTTATTCGATGTTTATTCGATGTGGGAGCTATGCCACTTTAAAGGACTAGCCAAAAATTACATCTCTGTTAATTCATGCCATTATTCCCAGTATCATGTTATTTTGCTTTTATTGTCTAAAACTAAAAAATAAATTATTTTATTATATATCTAAATAAAGTATTATTTTAGAATAAAACAAAAGAGACATGTGTATATATTTTTACTAAAAGACCCATCCTTTTATGGAAAATGAAGATGATATAGATAATGAAATAAGAACAAATAAACAAAAATCTCGATGTTTTTTGTTTCACGTGATTATTTTCATCTAAACTTGAACCATATCTTTTCTTTTTCTCTGCTGGCAGCAACATTTGAATCTGATGCAAGAACGCCTTCAACTTCTGCCAATGTCTTCTGATTTTCATTTAGCTTCATAACTGCCGTATGATAAACGACCTTCTCTTTCTTATTCCGACTCGCCATTTATTCAGTTTTTGAAGTCGGGCTTGCAAACTGTGTTTCTATCTTCATTTTTGTCTGCATAACCAATTCATCACAACCTCATATGTTTTTTAAGTGTTATCATCGTTTTATAACGCTTGAGTTTTAGTTGTAACGGCCCGCCGCAGAGCGCGGGTAACGTTACTAGTTATAATTAATTTCCAATTTTTATTTAAATAAACCCCATTTATGTGTGAGTATATATATAACTTCACTTTGGAATGTGAAATAAAGAATATTAAACTCATATATGACATGCTTTATGAATATATTATGTTTTAAACCAATATAACCAATGGGTTCACGCGCGTTGCGACAATAATTCCGCTACAATTTCAAACAAACACAAATACGATATCGTGCATCAAAACATAGATGTAAAATATGTCATAATGGTTGTCATTGTGACGCATGACCCTTTTTTGTAACTATCGTACTGTCACACCATAACAAAAAATTGACGTAGTTAATCGTAAAATCCAATAACAATAAACATAAACATAAGACATATAAATACAAAAAAATTAATTATTATAATTTAAATAATATTATTGTTCATATGTAATAATTAAATAATAGTAAAAAATTAAAAAAATGACCTAAAAATGTTTCATATCAAACTACAAAAATGACGCCTTTTGGACCGTTGACATCTTTTGTAGCATTTCTAAAAAGTAAACACAGTCAGTTAACACATCGGTTTGTCTTTTGTTGCAGTTTTAATACTGTATTATTAATATATGTCATAGATCTTTTGCGAATAAAAATTATGGCCAACCAGTAATCAAAGCTTTATGCATTATATGAGTTTTTACTTTATGTATTCATAAATGTACATAATTAAAATAAAAGTAAGTCTAATTGCATCACCTCTAGTTGCTAACTATACATCTATTTTATTAATTACTAACTTTGATTCTATCTCTCAATAATATTTCTTCATTAATCAAAAAAACCATATGATTAAAATTAATTTGTCTGAATTTGATTGTCTTAATCTGGGGATATTGTAATTTTCAACTATATGTTTTTGAAGCAAGCTATCGTAAGTTTTTTTATGTCATAATCTTTTACTTTATGTTTTTGATATTTTTTAAATAATTTTTAGATAGCAAGATTTAATTACCTTTTACTCTTTTTTATATTTTTCAATCACCGGCAAGTATTTTATATTTTTTATATATAAATTTTGCTTTATTATCAATGATATTTATATATAACGTGATATATTTATATGGAAAAGATATTTTAAAACCTACCTTGAGTTATGAAAATTATAAAAACCATGTAAAAAACGTTTAATTTTTTTTTTGGTTGCAAATTTATAACATTATTTGGCTCTTGTAATGACCGGTTGTAATTAACAAGCGTGTTTCTTTATTAAAAAAACATATGTTATTATTGTCAACTATATGCATAGTTGGTGAGCACTTATACAAGTTGTAATATATATACATAAACAAAGAGATGCATTATAAAGTCTAAATGGTAATAAGCCTAAATCTATGTTCTTACAAGTATTCTAGAAACATGCTAAACCTAAGAACTCATAACAAGTCATCACAAGTATTTGTCATTCAACATACATAAATTCAAGTTCTTTCAATGTCATCTGTCCTTTACAATTGTCCTTAAACATGAGACATAACATAACTTGTAAATCAGGGTTAGCAAGATCTTAATTAAATTAGTTAGTCTACAAGTTTGCAAATGTACGCATTTCACCTTTTTAACACAAAGACCAAAGTCTAAGCGAAGAAGTTATCTAACCATTCTTAGGCTACTTTTGTGTATAATGAATATGCATACAAGAATTCTAAGTCATCACATGTTCTATCATCCAAGTAATTCACATAACACTTAAAGCCAATATACCAGACTAAGTAATTGCATCATGTTTTGACTCTAAGATTACATTGAGTCGAAATAAGGCATATGTGACATTCCCAATATCTGTAAAAATATAAAGGGAAGTATGAGAATAACTCACATGTCTAGCTTTGATCCCAAGAAATTATTGAGTAGGATGAAAACTTGTGAAGTCACAATTCACCCTATATTGTGATATGATTTTTGTATAAGTATTAGAGTTCACATGAACCTATACTATTCCTAATAATCTTCCTAAAAGACAAACTCTAATTTGGATTTTATAAACCTCTCTTTTATAATTTTAAAATAATTATGAAAAACAGATTTTATTGATATGTTTTGTGTATCCAAATGTTTGTATAGGTGTTATTTATTTTTTTGTATAAAACAAACAAAATATTCCTATAAATTTTTGAAATTCCAATCTTTGAATTATTTATTGTTTATTTTTCAATGTTTTAACAACTTGAATAATAATCTAGATAATATTTTATTAAAATACTCAACAAAATATTATTCTATATTATTATGACATATTTCAGAATATTAAAGTAAAAATATTCAAAAATATATGTATAAGTATTTTCTTAAAATTCTTTATATGTTCAAAAACTAAATTTTGAACTAAATATAAATGAAGTTTTATTAAATTAAAAATTTGTTTAATAAATCTGGTAATTATGTTGACATAAAAATAATTCTAGAATTTTAAAATGAATTTTCTTAATTTTCTTAACATTGTTTATAACAAACCTTTAAAATTTATTTAAAACTAAAATATAACTTTTATAAAAAGAAATTTCAAAAATTCTTCAAACCTTTCCAGAATATTTATAATCATAAAAAGTAATTTCTGTAAATTTTTTGAGAGTTTTAAAAAATTTTTAATATTCTTTTTATATTTAAAACTATTTAAATAAAATTTAAATAAAAAATAATGGAAATAAATTCCGAAAATTCTCATTTTTTTATAGAATGTTTAAAATTGTTATTCACAATTTCTATAATTTTTTCATAATTTTTAAAAGTGATTTGGTATTTTTAATATGTTTTAAACCATTTAAATACAATTTAAATAGTAAAATAATAAAATAAAATCTGACAAATTCTGGTTTCTTTACAGAATGTTTAAAAAATAATTTTTTATTTTTGTGAATTCTTATTAAATTTTTAGAGTTGGTTTGGTTAATGAAATAAAAGAAATAAAAAAATAGCTTTTAATCCCAAAACTGGTCAAGCTCGGATTCGAACTCGTGACAATTACTTTCGAACCATTCGCCCTAAACCGCTGATCTGGTATGTGTTTCTTGGATAGAATGCATATTGAATTCATAATAAACACATTTTGTAATAACCCAAAATTTCTCAAGAACCCTAGTTTTGATTCATTCCAAATTCAACAAAATGGAAGATTGTAAGGTGCTGTTTGTTTTTTGGCAAATGGTCTGCAGGACCTCTTATGTCTGCGCGAGGCAGACGCGGGCAGAGCTTTGAGAGATTCAGATTGTTTGTTTTCCAGCAGACGTTTCACTAAAAAAGGTCTGCAGGACCTCTTCCTCGCGCAGACCTGGACCAAGCTCTTTTGAGCTCTTCCATCCTCTTCTTCACTGTTCTTCAAGCCGTCTGCCACCACCGCCGCATGCCCCACCGCCGCATGCCCCACCGCCGTTTCCCTCCACAGTCGCGTTTTGGGAACGAACGCGATCGTCGATTTGGGAACGAACGAACGCGATTCGTCGATTTGGGAACGAACGGCGTTGGGATTCGTCGATCATCGGGAACGAACGCGATCGTCGTCGGCGTTGGTCGGCGTTGAGCACGTCACCGTCATCGTCGTCGGCGATTTGCACGTCGTCGGCGATTTGCACGTCGTCGTCGTGACGCCTCCTCCGGTCGTCGAGGGTTCGCCCCTCCGCTCGTGACGCGTCCTCCGGTCCTCCGGTCGTGGGGAAGAGGATGACGGTGGGGAAGAGGGGAAGAGGATGACGGTCGTGGGGACTGGGGAGAGGAAAAGAGATTTTGAAAACCTTTTTAAAAAACAAACCCACTTCTTGCAGATGTTTGGTCCACCTCTTCTTCTACAGATGTTTGCAGATGTGGTCCGCAGACTGCAGACATTTTACCTCTTAAAAAACAAACAACACCTAAGTGTATGATTCGTTAGGGCTTTTATTCCCCATGTAAAACCGATAGAAAAGCATATCATACTTACTTGGATTGATGTAGGTTTGATGTTGTTCGAGTAGGGCTCAGTCACGCACGTTCTAGAGAAGATTTCACGAGTTCTGATCTATTACAGAGAGTTTGGTGAGTATAGTTTCGTTCGAAATGGAGAAAGGAATAAAACCCCTATGATTATCAGGGTTATTAAGACCGAAACGTTTGAATTTGACCTGTTCGTTTTGGAGTCCAAAATGGGTAAGTTTGGGTGTGATATGGGGTTGCCGTAGCTCGCCGGATTCCGCCGGGGGGAGGGGGCTGTTGAAGTAAGTTTCCAATAGTTACAATTTTTACCCACTTGTTATAGTTTTATTATTTTATTTAAAAATATTCATCAAAATTGGTTTTTTATTTATAAACAAATTATCCTCCAATATTTATAAACTCAACTGTATATATATAAGCTTTATTATTTAAAATCTTAAATAATCCAATTAATTATAACCAAAAATTATAATTATACCAAAATGTTTTTATTAAACATATATGTAACAACTTTATTTATCAATACTATATATATATATGTGTGTGTAGGTATTTACTTCTATTGATCTTTATTTTATTTTATACTTATTTGCTTCGTTTATTTATATGTATAAATATCGTAAATCCAATAACCCTAAATCAAGCTTTTGTTTTATTCAAATTTTGACATTAATACATTTAAAAAAAAACTAAATGTTACAATTATATATTAAATTATGTTGTGATAATGATATAATAACGATTCATGTGTTAAAGTTAACTAGTAACTAACTTGATTAGGTTAGTTAGACTAGTTAAGGGTTTTAAAAGTTTGAGGTGCTAAAATTGCCAGTTAGCCATAGTTAAAATTGGGGATAAAACATTGACTAAGGTCAAAATTCAGATATTTACAATGTGTGTTTGACGTGAGCAAGGAGAAAGAAGGGAAGAACAAGTTAACTAACTTCAATCCATGCGAACTTGAGGTGCTCTTGAGCTTTGGTTTGGATTTGAAGACCTAAGGCACTTCCTTTTGTGATTTCTAACAAGTAAGTGTTTTTGAATTCCTATTTGATGATTATTGCAAGTTCTTGAGACAAGAACAATTTAGGTTTAGCCCAAATTCTAAATTGGTGGTAGCGTGTGTTACAAACTATAAAAATATGTATGTGAACATGATTTAAACACCTAACAACATGAGTGAAGCATTGTTGGAGTTGTACGCACGTCTTGCATCCGGTTCTCAGGACATAAGGATTTCGTGTCTATATAACATCACCATTTGTTTTGCAACGCCAACAACAATAACACCCACAATGCCAACAAAAAAAACACGAACACCAACAACCCTACTGTACAAGAGTTGGCCCATATCATTTCACAGCAAATGGCTGATGTGCTACCAACATTTGTGAACCAGCTCAATGGTGGGGGTGCAGCTCCAACTTGCACCTTCAAACACTTCAACTCTTGCAACCCTGCAAACTTCATGGGTGTTGAAAGGCCAACTGACTCCTCCAATGGTTTGAAAGCATTGAGAGTACCTTTCTTCATTCGGACTGCCCTGAGAACCTTAAAGTTCACTATGCCACAAGTTTCTTTCAAATAAGGTCACTCACTTGGTGGAATGGTGAAAAAAGAACAAGGGTTTCAGCGATGTTGCTAAGCTTTGACCTGGTCTAAGGTCAAGCAACTTATGACCGAAGAATTTTGTCCTCGTAAAAAAATAAGGAAGCTTAAAGCCGAATTTTGGGAGCTCAAGCAAGAATGTAGGGAGAACCTTCTTTATACAACCCGTTTCCACGAAATCAATTTGCTTGTGCCACACTTGGTGACGCCTTTGTCTCGAGCCACTGAAAAGTATATTGGTGGCCTTCCTATGCAAATTCAAGACACTTCTTTTGGTAGCAAGCCTACCAAACATGAAGATGCAATCCGACTTGCTAGAACCTTAACCGACAATCGTGGTAAGGCTACTCTAACTAGGAAGGGGGTCAAGAAATTGAAACAAAGGCTAACATTGATGAGCCTTCTAAGGATGTCAAAACTGAACCTATTAACCGCACCAAACCCAACACTAACAAGCAAAAGGCTAGGAATTTTGCTATGGTGACCCATGCTATCCCTGCTATTACAGTATGTATGTGTGTATATATATATATACTAGTATAGTACCCGCGCAATGCAGCTGGAAACACAACACTTTAGTTGGTGATTTTAAAGGTTTGCATGATTCGTTCTTAAGTCATAACCATAACAAAAACAAATGTTTTTTTAACTTAGTACTCCTAACATAAAATGCCAAATGTACCAAAAATGTCAAGATGTGTTTCATTTGTTTTGAGGGGTTTTCTTTTATAATCACTCTATATCACTTAAACTATTATAAGCTACCAATGTGGGACAAAGTGAAAGTAGAAAAAAGCTTTTAGATTAGATTTAAAAACTTGTACTACATGCTATAAGAGTTGTAAAACTTTTAATTTTAAGTGATTTAAGTAAATTACTATTTTGTTCTTCTAATATGTATTATATAGTAGTATAGATATATATTATGGGTTAAGTTAAACTAAATAAGTCTCTTTACCTAAAAAGTCTAAGAAAAATCATGAGCCATTAGATTATTGATCAATGTTTATGATTAAATCAAGTTGTTGAAGGGTGTTTTAGTCATGACTACTTTTGTTGACATTTTATCAAATTCCCCCATATTCATTAAACGTTCATAACTTTTACATACGAAATTATTTTTACGAAATTATTTTTTGAAAAAACTATACCATGAAAACGAGCATTTTTTTTATCTTCAAAATTAGTATAGTTTTGTTATCGAAAAAATTTTGCTTTTTAGTTTATTATGTCTTTTTTACTAGTCATTGTGTCTTTTGTATATGACATTTTGTCTTTTGTGCAGATCATCGTGTCTTTTGTGCAGGTCATTGTGTCTTTTGTGTTTCTGCTCAATGTTGTGTTTTTGCGAACAATTTAAGCTACAATTATGTTACATAATACATAATGTCAAGCAAAGATGACACAATGACGAGTATAAATAACACAACAATCTTTAAAAAAGACACAATTACACGTAAAAATGATATAATGACGAGTATGAACAATTTTGTACAAGTCATAGTGTCTTTTGCATATGTCATTGTGTCTTTTGTGTTTCTGCTTAATATTGTGTTTTCATAAACAATTTAAGAAACAATGATGTTGCAGAATACATGATGTTAAGCAAGGATAACAAAACGACGAGTATAAATAACTAATTGATATTTAAAAAAGACAGAATTATTTGTAAGAAAAACACAAAAATATAATTATACACAAACGTTTAAAAAGACACAATGACGATAATGAGACACAATGAGCTGAAAAAATTTAATCTTTTGTAGCAACATTATACTCATTTTAAAGATAAAAAATGTTCGTTTTTATAATATATTTTTTTTCAAAAAAAAAATATCGTATGTAAAAGTTATTGACGTTTAAAAAATGTGGGGGAAAGTGGTTATGATTAAATTACTCTATAAATAAACAACTTTTACCTCCAAATTTTAAATTTTTTCTTGTAAATTTGATATTATATCTAATGGTTAATAATCCTTGTTAGACTTTTTAAGATAAAAAGACTATTTAGTTAAACTTAATCTATATATATATATATATATATATAGTTTGTATCATGTGAAACCCGATCTTATATAGAAAACTCTTAAACTTTATTTGAGCCGTGTATTTGGAGTTTTGAAAATAAATATGTGGGTCCAAATTAAACCATGTTAAAATTGATTTGTTTATTCAAACCTTAAATATTTATTAAATTTTAATATGAACCACATTTATTTTTAAGATCCTAAATAGACGGCTCGGATAAGGTTTAAGATTTTATCTCTAATATCAGGCCTTTAAATAATACAATCCCTATACACAACTACAAAATTAGCGTAATGCAACCTTTATATTAAAAAAAAGTTGCATTAGTTGAAGTATCATTAGATTTAATGCAACTTTTTTGTTACATAATGTAACTTCTTTTTTCCTTAATGCAACTTTTTAAATGCAGCTCACTTAAAAAAGTTGTATTATGTAATAAAAATGTTGCACTAGACTAATGCAACTTCAGCTAATGCAACGTATTTGCAACCTTTTGTGACAAAATTTAGACTGATTTTGTAGGAAGGCTCATAAGAAAACTAATAATTATATTAGAGAAAATCAAGAAAACTCATAACAACCAATAAATTTTTAATTTTAAAAATAAACACTTATTTTTGT
Source organism: Mikania micrantha (assembly GCA_009363875.1). NCBI lineage: Eukaryota > Viridiplantae > Streptophyta > Magnoliopsida > Asterales > Asteraceae > Mikania > Mikania micrantha. Next base: position 35,453,758 of record CM018689.1, on the reverse strand, counting down.
GAGTTTTTGTATTTAAATTTAAAAATGAACGATTATTTTTTGATTAATAAATATTTAAGTTGTGATGCTATTTCAAATTATATTGGTTTTGGTACCATGGGCTTAACATAAAAAAATATATGGTTTACATATATACATGGTTTACATGTAATAAAAATAAATATTCGGTTGTTTCTGTTTTTATTTTAGGTCAAATAGAGACCCAATATAAACTTTCGTTTTTAGAAAACTTAAAAAAAACACGTCTTTTTATACATGACTTTGTTTATTTCGGTATAAATTTTTAGATTTTTGGGTTTTGGAATTGTTTTTCTGTCATGCACATCCTTGATATCTTTAACTAATGCTATTATTATTAAAGAAGTAGAGTATATTTTGTTATGTGTATAATAATAGTTATATCTAAAATGATATATAAAAATTATTAAATTAGTAACTATTTATTGTGAATTTATGGAATAAGGTTAGGAGTGAGAAACATACAGGATTTGTAGAAACACCATTTTGTTAAATATTTTTTAAACAACACAAATTTAATAAATTAAATTTCACCAACTCTCTCTTTGAAAAAAAAATCTCATTTAATTTCTTTTTATTATTGTAATTTGTGTGTCGTATTTGCGCAAGGGCCTATCATTTTAATTTCATCGAATGTTCTCAAAAGACATTTTTGTCTAATGGTTAAGCTATCTTGCAATTATCTTTTAGATGAGGGTATGCTTAAATCTTGTTAGAGTTGTAATTTGTAAATTTAGGAATATGATTAAATGAATGTGTGTGATAAAATGTTAGAAAAAAATCAAAATATTGTATTATAAAATGTTAAAAAATAATAAATGAATACTATTTTTATAAAAAAATTAAAAACCATTTTGTTATTAACGTTTTGAAAAGCCAAAATACATTTTGTAAGACTATACTTAAAAACATTAAGAACGCTTTTTTTCCTCAAGATGTAAATTTTCTATATGGAGGCCCTAAAAACAAAGAGAAGATTACAAAGGAGATATGCAACAAGAAGAAGGAAAAGATTGCATAGAGGGACTCCCGTATTATACTAGGTCTTCAAATTCCATACCTCTTTTTCCAGGCTTGTTCGGGCATACATAGAAATCATTTTTGGAGGAGAAAACTATGCACAATAGACAATAAAGTTACATAATAAACAAACAAAAGACACAAGAAATAATTGTATTTATTGAAGCAAAAACTTGAAGGCTACAAGTAAAAACGAATAAAAGTAGATACATATATAAAGCAACCTTCTTACAATATCTGTAGTGAGATGTGAGCACACTTGGGTGACGGGATGTCATGCCACTTTGACCATTAGAGATCCGGTGTGACGAGACGTGAGGCTGATCAAAGACGTGAGAGAAAAAAGAAAGGGAAAATGAGAAGAAGATGATTACAAATATGTATGTAAACTGTAAAAAGTGTGATGAGAATAATTGTTTATATGACACATATGTGACGCCTATGTGAAGTGAAGAAGAGATGATGATTATACATACAGGATTTTATACTTGACTATTTTTATACCGTATTTTACACATTTCAAACATTGAAGGATGTATAATTAATTCGTATAATTTTTTTTAAAGTAATTGAAAATGTCCAAACTTATCAATTGAGTATTGAAATCATTACAAAATAAATCGTCAAATCAGTTATTAGTTTTTTTATTTTTATTTAAATGAGAGTTTACTATTTAAAAAGGATAATTGTCTAAATGTCTTAATCAAACCAATGTGCATGCCGAACAAGTATTGGTTGAGTGATGATAAGAACGTTGTGGCCATGGCAAACTACTCCATATTCAACGATTAATGATTTCATAATTCTTAATGTGACAACTCACAATAGTAGAGTGTTAGTGACAGGCTTCGACAAATAATAACTACTTTTTACATTTTTCAAGTTGTCTCGTTTGTTTTATCACTGACATATTATTTTTTTTTTATATTTTAAAATAATATCAAAAGATTTATTAACTTTTTGTTTATAGTATTCTTATATAAAATTTTATTTACCAGACATTATAAAATCTCAAATCATAGTGATATTATAGTATGATAGTTTACGTGATTTGATAGCCGTAACAATGTTATTTGTAGTGTGAGGTTGATTAGACTATTAAAGTGATTTACAACATTGGTATCTAGATGACATGTTTTTATAGCACTTTAAGTTTGATTTATCGTTTCTCTCCTACTAATTACATCGTCTCTCTCCTACTAAATACATCTTATATTAAATATTAAGTACACTTTTTATACATTTTAAAATAAAATAGATTTTTAATATATTACTATCTAAACAAAAGTAATTTATGAATAGTATATGTCGTGAGATACACATCATCTTATCATCATAAGAGATAGCTTCGTCATTTGAGATGCAATTTATCGTCATATGAGATGGATTTTTTTTCTTCTTTTTCTCAAATCTGACACGTGTTACCATTTCTTGCTTTGTTCTACTACGAGTTTTCCTAATCTTTTCTTCCTTGTGCTTCCTTCAATCATTTGATTTCCTTCTTACATCACTGTTTTTGTTTGTTGGTTACCTCCCATTTTTTTTGTCTGCCTTCCTATTAAGCCTGGTGTTTGGATTTTCTACGAGTCTCATTTGGATTTATGTTTGTTTCTTTCTTGTAGGTTTTCGATTTGCCTTGCATCTTCTTCATTTGAAAGTTGGACTTCTTTGCTTCTGCAGGTTTGTGTTGTGAATGTTAATAGATGTTGCTGGCATACTTCTATTTCTTCTTTCTTTCATGTTTCTCTACTTTTTGTGCCCTGATGGCATGGCTTTTTACATCATTTGTCTACAACTTAGTTGCTCTTGATGTCTGTATTTGTTGTTTTTATTCCTCAATTTGTATGCACTCTAGGTGTTTGTTGTAATGCCTATCACTTTTTGTAACAACCTAAAATTTTGTAAAATTTTTAATAAACGTGCGAAATTTCGTTAACCGTTTATGTTCAAAATTTATATAAACGTTAGTAAAGTAATTACAATCAAAAGGATATAAACGTTAAAAATATTCGATAATGTACGGACACGTTATATAGCTTATTAATAACGTGTAAAAATTTCTGTGACCGTTTGGGTTCGAAATTTTTATGAACGTTCCCCAAGTGATTACGATCACATTAATATAAGCGGGACCGTTATACGATAAACTATTAACAAGATATAAGCTCGTGAATATTAAAAATATGTGAGCAAAGTAGAAGGGGGTTTTAAAAATAGAACCTCAAAGTTCAAGGGCCCTAAGTGTAAATTTTAAATTAATTCAAACTTTTAATTCAAAGAATGTGACATCTAGAAGTGGGATATTTCCAGCGAAACCGACTTAAACATTCTTGATATTAATCCATCGACTGTAAGTGTCACACCCCCAAATTCCCACTCGTGGTGTCAGTCCACGTGGGTGTGACGTGGCCAGGATCACAGCTCATGGTCATATAGAACGACTCTATATGAGTTACACAATCACACAGATTTGTAAAACAAACATGTTTTCAAAGTAACGCAGCGGAATAATTATATCAAAAGCAGCGGAAATGTTTTAATATCATAAGTAAATAAAGTTTGCAGCGGAAATGTAATTGTACCAGACACTACATAGTTCAACGTGTTTTAAAACAAAACAAATGCACACATCAGCCTAGGACATGAGTCTACATGCCATTCAGTAGATGCGTCGCCTAACAAAGGCAACTTGGGTACTCTCTCTTCCCTCGCCCAAACAGCAAGGGTAGTAGGGTACCAGTCCCATGGTCCCCTGCTGCTCGAGGGTCGAAGCCTCTTAGACTCTTGAGCATATACCTGTTCCACTATATCCTGGATCTTCTGCTTGTCCTCCTTAGTAAGCTCGTACTCATATGAGCGCTTCCTCGTGTCCTTCCCTTTCTGATCTTTGTTATTATCCATTCCTGCGTTCAAATCAAATAAGTGACAACATATGATAACAGAAAATTATTGTTGTGTAATTTCTAGTGTAGTGTCTAGTGTAGAGCAAGGCTATAGTCTAAGTTCACTATATGCAAACCTAGTTCCCTATAACCAAGGCTCTGATACCAGTCTGTCACACCCCCAAATTCCCACTCATGGTGTCAGTCCACGTGGGTGTGACGTGGCCAAGATCACAGCTCATGGTCATATAGAACGACTCTATATGAGTTACACAATCACACAGATTTGTAAAACAAACATGTTTTCAAAGTAACGCAGCGGAATAATTATATCAAAAGCAGCGGAAATGTTTTAATATCATAAGTAAATAAAGTTTGCAGCGGAAATGTAATTGTATCAGACACTACATATTTCAACGTGTTTTAAAACAAAACAAATGCACACATCAGCCTAGGACATGAGTCTACATGCCATTCAGACTCCTTAGTGCATCCTTGTGCGCGTCCTAGCGTGTGCTCCATCAGTTACCTGAGAATATATGCGAAAAGTGTCAACTAAAAAGTTGGTGAGTTCACAGGTTTAGACAGACTGAAAAGTAAACAGACATATACTGGGTATGTTAAGTTTTGTTGTTGGATACTACGATCCGTGGAGTGTGTCAGTTCATCTTACCGAAACTAGACTGTTCCCGTTTGCCTCCGCAGGTCATCGCTGAACCCGCATTCCCATCGAAATTACACTCGTTATGACCTCCGGTCAACATTGGTGCCGAGTGGGGTTAGTCAAACCCAGTAGTACTACGTAATTACGACTCGTTTGTGTTACAACTAACGGTAAGGATAAGTGAGGACTTTAAGCGATAATAGTTACACTCGAAAATGATTTTTCACAACATACCAGTCATATATCTAAAACGGTTGCAAAGTATTCTCACCCCCAAAGTTAAGTAAAACAGTTGAATAGTAAAAGTGGGGCCGTAAACTCACCTGAGTTTAGCAGAGTGTTCGTACAAGAACTGTGTAGCTCGCCGGCTAGTAGTTACCTATATCATATAGGTGTTATAAGTTTGTGTTCACATATGAGGGTCTCACAGGACCGTGTTAGAGTTCAACAATTCCGAGTTGTTTTGTGGGTCGAGTTGACCGTGTTTGACCGTGTTTGACTTAACGACCCATTGGTGACGGTTTGGATCAAGTGCACGTGTAACGTGTGGTTTAGTGTCATGTGAAATGTGCGGATACCAATAATCACTTTCGTGAGGAAACTTACTAGTTATAGTAAGTTTCTATTTCAGGAAAGTTTCTAATTCAAGCAAGTCATGTAAGAAATTAAAATCCGATTATTCAAATCTTGCATATTTATCCTAAGTGAGCATGTTATCACGTAACACATAGTTACACTTAGTTGGTTTAGCATGGTTTGCACATAAAAGTTTCTATAATTAGAAAGTTACAAAATAAACATGTGTCACTAAGTCTAGCTAACAATCTCATCATAACGTCGTCATCCTAGTTCAAAATAACCGTTAAATCATATTCATTACAACAAACATGTCATCATTTATAGACTTTGTGAAATAAAGTTACTATCTATAGTAACCTATGACACAACGCATATTTCAACCATTTTAGAACATAAAATCATCTATTATCATCATAACTACTTTATAACCGACAAGTTACTATTTATAGTAATATTCATAAAAATCATACATTTGGTGATTTTAACGATTTTATTACATCAATAACCATCCTTTTTGTTTATAAACATCATTTGAACATAACTTATAGATCTAAACACATGCATTAAGTCATTTCATTATAAATCAACATTTCATGATATTAGAGTTACCACAATTAGTAATAATCACATTTTGACATATCTTACTATCCATAACACTTCTAGATCTCACAAATCATATCCAATAGCATTTCAATATCAAACTTCATGTAACTCTACCTAGATCATACATGCATGTTGCTAGAACCATCATTTTGAGTAATATGACCATACTATCATAACGACATCATCATGGAATGGAAAGTACATCATACTAACATCATAGATCATCAATATTCATACTCAAATCAACAAACCCATATTCAAAGTGATAGAAATTCGTTCATGTGGTGTGTGAGGGATTTCATGTGAGTGATTCATAATGTGTGTGGGTTTAGAAGTGTTTTTAAGCCAAAATGAACATGGATCTACCTTCTTAGAGCTTTAGATCGCCGAAATGAAGTTTGAGCAGGTCTGGAATAGTTCCAAATGTGGCTAAGATAGCTTCTATCACGAGAAAGAATGGAGTGTGGTGTTCTTGGTGCTCCTTTGTGCCTCCAACCTTCAAGATCTTCAAGAACAAGCTTCCCAAGATGCAACAATGGCTTCCAATGCCTTCAAATGGGTGCTATAGGAGTAATAGCAGGTGGTCTTGGGGTTTAAATGGAAGAGTTTACGTATGGGATTGTGTAAAATGAGTATGGTATGGTAATCATGAGATTTACAAGATTTTTAGCTGTCAGACGTCCCAGGCGCATCGCGCCACGAGGACCACCGAGGTCAGGCGTAGCGCGCGAGGCAGCCGGATGAGAGGCGTTCTTCCTCATCCGCGCGCAACGCCCAAGTGTGGAGCTTCGGGTCAGGCGTATCGCCTGGACCCTAGATCCAGCCCAGTTTGGCCCATTTTCATGTTTTGGCCCATTTTTCGCGTATTTTTCGATTACGGACATCGTTTCGAGACATATAAACATCATTTCACCTATTTTAGTGTTCCCTATAACCTAAGTGTAGCATATGTGGACTGTGGTTTGATCCGTTCACCAACGTTCGTTATTCAAGACACGTGCGTGCGTTTTACGATAATTCCTCAAATTATCGATGTGTTTGGACTGTCGTGCCACGTGTCACACTAAATATTAATAATTCCAGTGCCACGTAAGTAATAATAATACATATCATTATTAAAATAAAGTTAATGCTGACCTGGAAATTGCGAGTTGTCACATCATCCCCCAGTTAATAGGAATTTCGTCCCGAAATTCAGTTCGTGTTGTCAGTGTTAGCCTGATCAAAAAATAAGTGAGGGTATTTCTTTTTCATCTGGTCCTCTCGTTCCCAGGTGTGTTCCGGTCCTCTCCGTGAGTTCCATCGCACCTTAACTATTGGTATGCGACTAAGTTTCAACTTCTTGATTTCTCGGTCCATTATTTCCACCGGTTCCTCAACGAAGTGAAGTTGTTCATCAATCTGAATTTCCTCTAACGGAATTGCGAGCGTCTCGTCCGATAAGCATTTCTTGAGGTTCGATACGTGGAATACATTGTGCACACTACTCAGTTCATGTGGTAGCTGTAGCTCGTAAGCCACGGGGCCTATCTGTTTAATGATCTTGAATGGTCCGATGTAACGAGGGTTTAACTTTCCCCGTTTCCCAAATTGAATCACACCCTTCCAAGGCGAGACTTTAAGAAGTACTCGATCTCCCACTTGGAATTCCAATGATTTGCGCCTTTTGTCGGCATAGTTTTTCTGTCGGTCTCGAGCTGCTGCCATTATGTTGCGTATTTGCACGATCTTTTCGGTTGTCTCGTGCACAAGTTCGGGTCCGGTCAGTTGGCTTTCACCAACTTCTGCCCAACAAAGTGGGGATCTGCACTTACGCCCGTAAAGTGCTTCAAATGGTGCAGCTCCAATGCTGGTGTGATAGCTGTTATTATATGAGAACTCAACTAAAGGTAAGTGAGTCTCCCAGCTGTTACCGAAGTCGATCACACATGCCCGTAGCATGTCCTCCAAGGTCTGGATGGTTCTTTCACTTTGGCCATCCGTTTGCGGGTGATAAGCAGTGCTCATATCCAACCTTGTTCCGAGTGCCTTGTGTAAGGACTTCCAAAAATGTGCCGTAAAACGGCTGTCTCGGTCGGATATTATGGAGATTGGGACTCCGTGTCTGGAAACGATTTCCTTTAAGTATAGTCGGGTTAGCTTTTCCAACTTATCAGTTTCCTTAATAGGTAGGAAGTGTGCTGATTTCATGAGTCGGTCTACGATAACCCAGATGGTATCGCAGCCACTTGCCGTCTTTGGCAGTTTGGTGATAAAATCCATGGAAATATGTTCCCATTTCCATACTGGGATTTCTGTTTGTTGAAGTAATCCTGATGGTTTCTGGTATTCAACCTTGACCTTTGAGCAGGTCAGACACTTACTCACATAAGTCGCGATTTCTGATTTCATGTTAGGCCACCAGTAGGTTGTCTTCAGGTCGTGGTACATTTTGTCAGAGCCTGGATGTACTGAGTATCAGCTCTTGTGGGCTTCATCCATCACTACTTCTCTCAAACCTCCGTAGTGTGGAATCCAAATCCGATCCATCAGATAGTAAGCTCCGTCATCCTTCTGTTTTATCTGTTTATCCATACCTCGCATTGCTTCGAGGGTAAGGTTTTCCTTTTTCAGAGCTTCTTGTTGTGCGACTCGGATCTGATTTGGTAGCTCAGAGTGAATAGTGAGTTGTAGTGCACGTACGCGTTTGGTTATTTCTTTTCTGCTTAACGCGTCAGCCACTACGTTGGCCTTTTTGGGATGATACTTGATTGCACAGTCATAATCGCCTATTAGTTCGACCCATCGGCGTTGCCTCATGTTTAACTCCTTCTGGTCGAAGATGTGTTGCAAGCTCTTATGATCGGTGAATATAGTGCACTTGGTGCCGTACAGATAGTGTCGCCAGATCTTCAATGCGAACACTACGGCTCCTAATTCCAAATCGTGGGTTGTGTAATTCTTCTCGTGCACTTTCAGCTGTCGTGACGCATAAGCTATGACTTTCTCGCGTTGCATTAGCACACAACCGAGTCCTTGCTTTGATGCGTCGCAGTAGACTACAAAGTCTTCACATCCGTCCGGTAGTGATAGGATCGGTGTGCTGCATAACTTTTGTTTCAATAAATCGAAAGCAGCTTCTTGTTTTTCTCCCCATTCGAACTTCTTATCTTTGTGCGTAAGGGAAGTCAATGATTGTGCTATCTTCGAGAATCCCTCGATAAATCGCCTGTAGTACCCGGCCAATCCCAGAAACTGTCGCACCTTAGTCGGAGTCTTTGGTGCTGTCCAGCTCTTAATGGCCTCGATCTTGGCTGGGTCTACGTGTATTCCCTTCTCGTTCACTACGTGCCCAAGGAATTGAACTTCGTGAATCCAAAAATCACATTTGGAAAACTTCGCGTATAATTGTTCCTTCTTTAGTAGTTCCAAGACGCGTCTCAAGTGATCGGCATGTTCTTCGTGAGTCTTGGAGTAAATCAGAATGTCATCTATGAACACGATTACGAATTTGTCAAGATACCGCTTACACACCCGATTCATGAGATCCATGAATACAGTCGGTGCGTTGGTCAGTCCGAAAGGCATGACCAGAAATTCGTAATGTCCGTACCGTGTTCTGAAGGCTGTCTTTGGTATGTCTTCCTCTTGTATTCTAAGTTGATGGTAACCGGATCTTAAATCGATTTTCGAATAGTAGCTTGACCCTTGTAACTGATCAAACAGGTCGTCTATTCGAGGTAGAGGGTATCGATTCTTGATTGTTACCTTGTTCAGTTCTCGGTAGTCTATACACATACAGAATGAACCGTCTTTCTTCTTCACAAACAAGACCGGTGCTCCCCAAGGTGAGAAACTCGGTCGGATGAATCCTTTATCTAACAACTCTTGTAGTTGGTTAGATAGTTCTTGCATTTCAGTAGGAGCCAATCGGTATGGTGCCTTGGCTATTGGTGCTGCTCCTGGTGTTAAATCTATCTGAAATTCCACTTGTCGTGCTGGTGGTAGTCCAGGTAGATCGTCAGGAAAAACTTCTGGATAATCGCGAACAATAACGATGTCCTCGATCTTCCGTTCCTTCTTTGTTTGTTCGGTGATAAGTGCCAGGATAGCCGTGTACCCTTTCTTCAAGTATTTGCTTGCCTTCATGCAAGACATGAGGTTTAACGGTATTCCGCGCCGTTCTCCTTGAATTGAGATCTGCTCCCCACTTGGCAATGTAGTTCGCACGATCTTCTCATTGCACACGATCTCAGCGTGGTTTGCAGATAGCCAATCCATTCCAATCACCACATCGAAGCTCCCGAGTGTTACCGGCATCAGGTCAATCACCAGTTGGTGGTCTGCTAACGTCAGAACACACCCTTTGATGATATGTTGCGTTTCGATCAGCTTGCCGTCTGCTAACTCTACAGTGTACTTATAGTCTAGTGGTGTTGGTGTCATATTAAGTAGTTTACTAAAGTTATTAGAGATAAAACTCCTATCGGCACCGGTATCAAATAATATACTAGCATAGACATTATTTAGAAGAAACGTACCAGTGACGACATTGGGGTCATCTTTTGCTTCTCCCGAGCCAATCACAAAGGCTCGTCCCTTCGCTGCACCTCCTCCACCCTTTTTCAGTTGCGGGCAATCCCTCCGCATGTGTCCCGGTTTACCGCATTCATAACACCCCTTGAGAGTGTTTTGGTTATTGTTGTTGTTGGGGTTGGGGTTAGATCGGCATTCCTTGGCCAGGTGTCCGTTTCTTCCACAGTTAATACATTTGACCCTTTTGCATGGGCCGAAGTGATGGAAGTTGCAGGTATTGCATTTTGGGCTGTTGCCCTGATATCCCCCTTTGCCTTGAGTGTTCGGCTGGGTGGCAGTGAAAGCTTTAGCAGGTGCTGGTCGGTGTTGGGTTTGTTGCTGAGGTGAGAAAGTTCGGTTATTGCTGGGCTCCCACTTCTTCTTGGGCTCTTGGGGTTTCAGATGTTCACCCCTCTTCGGCAGCTTTCCCTGGGCTACCGCCTGATCGGTTAATTTATGAGCCAAGCGAATCAGTGGTTGGATGGTGGAGAGATCAGAAGTAGTCACCATGCTTTGGATTTGCTCGGGCAACCCACTGATGAATTGCTCGATTTTCTTGTATTCCGGCGTCACCATTGCCGGGCACAGCTTGCACAATTCATGAAATCGAGTACAATACTTCTCGATTTCGGATCCTACCATCTTGTGTACCCAAAATTCTTCCTCAAGCTTTCTGATCTCATCACCAGGTGAGGGCCGGTCCCTCCAGAGTCCGGTGGAATACTTTACTCGGTTTTCCTCCGAGCACTCAGACATGGCAAATACTGATTCAAGCTTTTCAATCCAGCGGAGCAGTCCCACTGCTCCTTCTGTATCCTGGAACTTGTGAGGGTGGCAACTCAGAAAGGCTTTAAACGAGCATCCCTTCGCTGCGCTTCCTTGGGATCCTGTGCATCGGGGTTAAATTGTAACGTGTTAGTGTCAGCGTTGCCTATGCTAAGTTAGTCAGGTTAGGCAGGTGTTAGTACCGTTATTGGTGCCGCTAGTCTCACTAGCAAGTCGGTTGGCTTCGCACTCAGCGAGTACTTTGTTGACCTTACGTTCGACCATCATGTTGATCCTTGCCTTTTCGGCCTTACGTTTGAGATTGCGGGCGTTGGGTTCCCTTCCAGACATGATTCTATATGGAAAGGCTAGAGCGTTGGTTAGCATGAGTTAAAGTGTTAGCCGATTGTCATGTCAGAAGTCAAGTCAGGTATTATGTTAACAAGCAATCATAATCAAGACATAATAAGTAAAGCAAAGCATCATTTCATTAACAATAATAACTTGAAGTACAATGATTTTCAAAAGAGATGCTACAAAATTCACACGAGCACATCCCGCTCGGCTAAGTAATACAAAAGTAGAATACTGAAATATAAATCCTAACTAGACAATCGTGGAGTGTGAATCTCCACTATCAGCAGGGCCATCATCGTCCTCCTCATTAGGATCCTCGTCTGGATCCTCGTCAAAATCCCCCTCTTCGAGATCCTCCGCCTCGAATTGGGGTTCTGGCTCAGGCTGTGGCTCCACTATGAACTGTTCGACCCAGGCATTTAACATGGCGTCGCTTGCCTGGATCATGGCATGATTCTCCTCGTTAGCGCCCTCTACGGCTGTCAATCGCCCAGCGTGTCCATGTGTCACTGCGGCTAAGAAATCCTGTTGCTCCTCGAGGAACGTAGTTCTATCATGGATGTACGTGATATGAGCAAGTCTTTCCTCTGCCACGATCTCCTCCTGTCGCTGAATCGTGTCTTGAGTCCTAGCGACTAACACATCCTGTGTCCCCTCGATATGAGCAAGTCTTTCCTCTAAATGCTCCACGCGGCTCTGGAGCTGCTGACTATGCTCCAGAAGATCCCTAAACCCATCGGTCATTACCCGTAACTGACAGGATTCTCGTCTGTAACGCGAGATCAATGCGGCGAATGCCTGTTCCATGGGCATGCCAATCGGTGGTAGGGGTGGTCCAGTAGATGCGTCGCCTAACAAAGGCAACTTGGGTACTCTCTCTTCCCTCGCCCAAACAGCAAGGGTAGTAGGGTACCAGTCCCATGGTCCCCTGCTGCTCGAGGGTCGAAGCCTCTTGGACTCTTGAGCATATACATGTTCCACTATATCCTGGATCTTCTGCTTGTCCTCCTCAGTAAGCTCGTACTCATATGAGCGCTTCCTCGTGTCCTTCCCTTTCTGATCTTTGTTATTGTCCATTCCTGCGTTCAAATCAAATAAGTGACAACATATGATAACAGAAAATTATTGTTGTGTAATTTCTAGTGTAGAGCAAGGCTATAGTCTAAGTTCACTATATGCAAACCTAGTTCCCTATAACCAAGGCTCTGATACCAGTCTGTCACACCCCTAAATTCCCACTCGTGGTGTCAGTCCACGTGGGTGTGACATGGCCAGGATCACAGCTCATGGTCATATAGAACGACTCTATATGAGTTACACAATCACACAGATTTGTAAAACAAACATGTTTTCAAAGTAACGCAGCGGAATAATTATATCAAAAGCAGCGGAAATGTTTTAATATCATAAGTAAATAAAGTTTGCAGCGGAAATGTAATTGTACCAGACACTACATAGTTCAACGTGTTTTAAAACAAAACAAATGCACACATCAGCCTAGGACATGAGTCTACATGCCATTCAGACTCCTTAGTGCATCCTTGTGCGCGTCCTAGCGTGTGCTCCATCAGTTACCTGAGAATATATGCGAAAAGTGTCAACTAAAAAGTTGGTGAGTTCACAGGTTTAGACAGACTGAAAAGTAAACAGACATATACTGGGTATGTTAAGTTTTGTTGTTGGATACTACGATCCGTGGAGTGTGTCAGTTCATCTTACCGAAACTAGACTGTTCCCGTTTGCCTCCGCAGGTCATCGCTGAACCCGCATTCCCATCGAAATTACACTCGTTATGACCTCCGGTCAACATTGGTGCCGAGTGGGGTTAGTCAAACCCAGTAGTACTACGTAATTACGACTCGTTTGTGTTACAACTAACGGTAAGGATAAGTGAGGACTTTAAGCGATAATAGTTACACTCGAAAATGATTTTTCACAACATACCAGTCATATATATAAAACGGTTGCAAAGTATTCTCACCCCCAAAGTTAAGTAAAACAGTTGAATAGTAAAAGTGGGGCCGTAAACTCACCTGAGTTTAGCAGAGTGTTCGTACAAGAACTGTGTAGCTCGCCGGCTAGTAGTTACCTATATCATATAGGTGTTATAAGTTTGTGTTCACATATGAGGGTCTCACAGGACCGTGTTAGAGTTCAACAATTCCGAGTTGTTTTGTGGGTCGAGTTGACCGTGTTTGACCTAACGACCCGTTGGTGACGGTTTGGATCAAGTGCTCGTGTAACGTGTGGTTTAGTGTCGTGTGAAATGTGCGGATACCAATAATCACTTTCGTGAGGAAACTTACTAGTTATAGTAAGTTTCTATTTCAGGAAAGTTTCTAATTCAAGCAAGTCATGTAAGAAATTAAAATCCGATTATTCAAATCTTGCATATTTATCCTAAGTGAGCATCTTATCACGTAACACATAGTTACACTTAGTTGGTTTAGCATGGTTTGCACATAAAAGTTTCTATAATTAGAAAGTTACAAAATAAACATTTGTCACTAAGTCTAGCTAACAATCTCATCATAACGTCGTCATCCTAGTTCAAAATAACCGTTAAATCATATTCATTACAACAAACATGTCATCATTTATAGACTTTGTGAAATAAAGTTACTATCTATAGTAACCTATGACACAACGCATATTTCAACCATTTTAGAACATAAAATCATCTATTATCATCATAACTACTTTATAACCGACAAGTTACTATTTATAGTAATATTCATAAAAATCATACATTTGGTGATTTTAATGATTTTAATACATCAATAACCATCCTTTTAGTTTCTAAACATCATTTGAACATAACTTATAGATCTAAACACATGCATTAAGTCATTTCATTATAAGTCAAAATTTCATGATATTAAAGTTACCACAATTAGTACTAATCACATTTTGACATATCTTACTATCCATAACACTTCTAGATCTCACAAATCATATCCAATAGCATTTCAATATCAAACTTCATGTAACCCTACCTAGATCATACATGCATGTTGCTAGAACCATCATTTTGAGTAATATGACCATACTATCATAACGACATCATCATGGAATGTAAAGTACATCATACTAACATCATAGATCATCAATATTCATGCTCAAATCAACAAACCCATATTCAAAGTGATAGAAATTCGTTCATGTGGTGTGTGAGGGATTGCATGTGAGTGATTCACAATGTGTGTGGGTTTAGAAGTGTTTTTAAGCCAAAATGAACATGGATCTACCTTCTTAGAGCTTTAGATCGCCGAAATGAAGTTTGAGCAGGTCTGGAATAGTTCCAAATGTGGCTAAGATAGCTTCGATCACGAGAAAGAATGGAGTGTGGTGTTCTTGGAGCTCCTTTGTGCCTCCAACCTTCAAGATCTTCAAGAACACGCTTCCCAAGATGCAACAATGGCTTCCAATGCCTTCAAATGGGTGCTATAGGAGTAATAGCAGGTGGTCTTGGGGTTTAAATGGAAGAGTTTACGTATGGGATTGTGTAAAATGAGTATGGTATGGTAATCATGAGATTTACAAGATTTTTAGCTGTCAGACGTCCCAGGCGCATCGCGCCACGAGGACCACCGAGGTCAGGCGTAACGCGCGAGGCAGCCGGATGAGAGGCGTTCTTCCTCATCCGCGCGCAACGCCCAAGTGTGGAGCTTCGGGTCAGGCGTACCGCCTGGACCCTAGATCCAGCCCGATTTGGCCCATTTTCATGTTTTGGCCCATTTTTCGCATATTTTTCGATTACGGACATCGTTTCGAGACATATAAACATCATTTCACCTATTTTAGTGTTCCCTATAACCTAAGTGTAGCATATGTGGACTGTGGTTTGATCCGTTCCCCAACGTTCGTTATTCAAGACACGTGCGTGCGTTTTACGATAATTCCTCAAATTATCGATGTGTTTGGACTGTCGTGCCACGTGTCACACTAAATATTAATAATTCCAGTGCCACGTAAGTAATAATAATACATATCATTATTAAAATAAAGTTAATGCTGACCTGGAAATTGCGAGTTGTCACAGTAAGAACTCAGACAATTCAAGGATTCACAATCGACTTCTGTATCATACGAGCAAAGAAGAAGAATCAAGAAGAATCAAGAAGAATCGATCGGGCTGATTAATACTAACTACACACATCGTTAAGGTATGTGTTCACGATTCTCATCTCGTGTTAATTTAGTCTTGATTGATTAAAGAGACCAACACCATGTTTAGATAGAGTTTTGATGATGAACATAAACTGGATTCGATTAGAGCCCAATTTCATCTAGATAATGATCAAGTTTTCTTGAGTTTTATGAGGATATAATATGTATGCGCTTCTGGTTGCCTTAAACTCATGTTATTATACAGTAAGTTTAGCAACGCCCTAAGACGAATTAATTAAATAATAGAATACGCTTATCTAAGCTGAGAAAATAAGTAATTTTTAAGCATAACAAGATTGTAGAGATAAAAATGGTCAAAATGAGTGGAAGCGAAATTTTGAAATAAAGCTCCGAATGAAAGTTATGACATGTCGAAGTTTCGAGCGGTAATCGTAAATCTGAGCATCTTCATGATAAGTATTATAAATTTATCTCAAGTTATTATTAATTGAGATAAATAATATTAAGTTTATAAAACTCTTCGGGTCGTTATAGCAAGCTAAATACTTGTATTTGAGATAACTATAACGTAGTCGTTGTGCTACCGGTTTAGAAACCCTGAAAAGAGGGTTTATATTATATGATAAGGTTATAATTATGATAAGATATCCATATTAATAGGATATCATTCTGAAGTGAAAAACTAAGGAAAAGAAGAAAGGCTAGCAAATTGTGCTTTACTAAGCTCAGGTGAGTTCTTATAGCCCTGTTTTAAATGTTTTATCATTTTGGGCTGATATGCATGTTATAAAGTTGTTTTATGGAAATGATTGTATGTATGTTATAAAGTTATTGTATGAAAGTAATTTTAACCTGATTATGGTCAGGTAAAGCATGTTTTTTCAGGAAAAGTATGTTTTCAGATAAAGAATGTTGTAAAATAAATGATTTTAAGAGTCTCCGCTGAGGAATGTATTCAAGAAAAGAATGTTTTAAGTCTCAACTGCGGTTGAGAAAGAAATGATTTATTTGTAAGACACTCGGCCGAGGTCGAGGAGGAAATGTGGTTTTTGCCAGCTGCGGTTGGGCAGAACTTGAGCACTGCGGTGTGAGGAATTGATTATGATTATGATGGTTTAAATGATTTAAACCATGTTATGGATATGAATGATGTATGTAAAGAAGTTTTGTACCGGTATGAGCCGTCAGCTTCGGTTGATGGTTAAAGAGTCCTGTGGAAACATAGGCCTGCCGACTGTGTGTCGCCAGTTGAGGAAATCTTATGCATGTATAAGTTATCGACTTCGGGTTGATAGTTTAAGAGTCTTGTGCTGCACAAGCCTGTTTGACTTCAGGGCCAGCAGTTGACGGTGAAGTTCCTTCACTGTATGAATTATGTTATGATGCTATGTATGTTATGTAATTATGATATGAGAACAGGTTTGCTATGTATTTGAATTATGTTATGTGATGACATGAATGAATAAGGATTTTTCTAAGAAATGAACTTAGAACTCACCAGCATAAAGCTGACTTGTTTTACATGCATATCAGGTTGAATAGTTTGAGAAAGGAGACCAGGAGGGCTCATGGCATACTGAAGACTACCCTAGCATAGACTGGTTGTATTATATAACTGTTATCAGAGTGGGCTATATTTTAATGTGTATTTAATATGTGTACCTTATTTAAGTAATCACCTTAAATTCCGCTGCTATAGTAATGTAAATATGGTTTAAGGACTATGGGTTTAATGTTTGCCAACCGAGGGGACTCCCGGGACTCGGGGCCTCTCAATTTTTGCTCATCCTTTGAGCTTTTGGTTATGCAAATACCAACGATTTTAACACTGATTGAGCTAATTTTGCTACCCAATAGAGTTTTTAACAGAGATGCATGCTTTGCCCCTTGCATTAATCGTACCAAGCTACCTAAGAAAATATGAATGCTTTATATTTTTTTCTCATAAAATTTCTCTATATTCTTTCAATCATTCGTTTTTTGTTGTAATTTAAATTTCATGCTAAATATTGCCTGGGCGATTTGTTTGAACTCAATTTTCAATATGTATAGCTTATATTTATTACATGTTGGTTTTTAGGATGCTTAGCTACAGAAGGGCTGTATATTTTATTTCGATGAGAATACTTTTGTTGTTATTTATTAACACTTAATTTTTAGTGTATACATGTTTCTTATATTTATTACACTTTTATTTTTACTATGCATTTTTTTCTTGCATTTGCATGGGTAAAAGTTTGTTCTTTATTTCTATTGATCATTCGTTTCTATTTAGCTAGGTAAATGACTTCCCGGTCAATCTCTTTGAAGAGGAAGATTTTGTATTCACTCTAGGTTTAGAGGATGTAACAGACGCTGATGTATCTGTTATGGATGATGCTTCTCACGCAACGACTTCAAGGCAGACAAGGCTCCGGTATATTCTTCCTCTTCTCCTTTTTATGAGGACCTTGGAGATTGTAATCAGGTTTGCGAATTTTGTGGAGCTGTGTTTTGGTTTGAAAAACGCCTTCGTTCTTTTCCCTTAACTGTTCGTCCTAAATATAATACGTGCTGTAAATCTGGTCGCATCAATCTTCCACATCCTAAAATCCTTCCTAAGCCCCTAAAAAGCCTTTTGGATGACAAGGTTTTCTTATCAAATGTCCTACGATGTTTATATGTTAACTTAATAGGCTTGTGACATCTATAATTTTGGAACAATGTATCACCTTATCTTTACGTACAAAATTTTCCTTACCATTCTCATAACTCTAAAAGATCAAAGCAACAAGTTGCGCGGCAACGCGCGCCCTATAAACATCTAGTTAATATTAAAAACACACTTTAAGAAAAAAAAAACAAATTATGTAAAATATAAAATTTTATAAATAATTATTTAAATCAAAATGTTTAAAGAAAAAAACATTGAAAAAGTTAGCATTTAAACTAATAATATTATTATTTCGATACTTAAAGTATTAAATCATACGGATAGTAATCATATTTTATATTAAAATTTTATTTTATATTGTTTAAACTATATTAATCACTATTTATTATATTTCTTTATTCAAACCGTATAATACACATGGTATAAACTTGGTGTGTGTGTACGAATACATAATACTATTTAATCGAAACTAGGAACATGCCCGTACATTGTGGCAAGATGCTATGATTTGCAGTTGAACGTAGATAAAAAATAATAATTATGTGTCATATGTGGTGGTATAAAAATTTTAAAAAGGTAATTTAACAGAAAAAATTCAAGAAAACTCAAAAACAAGATTGCATGATGTGTAGTGTGTTTACAAAATTCATGACTTATGTTGTGTCGATGACATTACATTGGTTAGGTATAAAAGAAACCTCTGTGAAACGAATTGGCTACAGAGACTGAAGCAGAGATAAAAAAAATATCTATATAAGGGTATCGATGTTTTCTAGTTGATGTCAGTCTCATTTTACATCAATCCAGTCACAATTATTAATTTTAATTAACGAATAAATTTACTGAGAAAAAAGTCATAATATATACACACACCAATGTTGTATAAATCGGCCTAAGCAGCTGCCTAGGCGCTAGGCGTCCTCCAACTATGTCGATTTGGCCCTAGGCGATGCCTAGTCGTCCTAGTCATTTTTTTTGTACTTTTTCGGGTAAAAATGACCAGATCCATTATTATTCGATACATTTCTCAACCAAAAATATTTAATATGTCTCTAAAACATTGAATCCAACATCTGAAAAATCTAATCAAGCCACTAAACATCGAAATCCATCTCTAAACTTTGAACTCGGTGTTTAAGTTTGAACTTTGACATACTTGATTTATTATGTTTAAGTTTATATTTTCACTTATTTGAAATATTATATTGAATTATTGATATTGATATATGTATAATATATATATTTGTAAAATTACATATAAAAATGTCAATCCAGTGCCAATTAATCATGATTAATCCATAAGCAATACCTCACCGCCCGACTATAATCTAGCAACTTCTACAATCATCACACACACACACACATACATACATACATATATACATATATATATATATATATATATGATTGTGAACAAATAATAACACACCTTTATTGCAATAACCCGAATAACTTTGCCAAGTTGAAGCCAAATCTTGGATTTTTTGAACATCACTGTAACACATTTAGAACACTATGTTCTTTTATGAGTTTGCGAAAATTCATCACCATTTGAGAGTTTACATCGTTTTAATTTTTGGACGTAAAACAGTTACAATGCTGTAAATAAAAAACATACAACGATGATATATTTTAAACGGTGATGAATTACACAAACTCATAAAAGAACATAGTGTTCTAAATGTGTTACAATGATATATATTGACGGATTATTTCGGGTTATTGCTTTAAAAGTGGGTTATTATTTGAACACTTCCATATACATACATACATATACACACACACACACACACATATATATATATATACATAACAGTGGATAAATTTTAAATTTCAAAAACTTACGAGGTTAAGGTAAGGGT
This sequence comes from Mikania micrantha, assembly GCA_009363875.1. Lineage (NCBI taxonomy): Eukaryota > Viridiplantae > Streptophyta > Magnoliopsida > Asterales > Asteraceae > Mikania > Mikania micrantha. Next base: position 35,433,670 of record CM018689.1, on the reverse strand, counting down.
GTGTGAGGATGTAAAGTCTAAAGAAAAGGAAGAAAAACTACCGAACATATTATGGAAATTTTTGCTTACATAAATATTATTAATGATATATTTTAAACTTTAAAAATTGAAAAGGATAAGAGTAATATTTTTTCATGAGGACGTGTCGAGAAATAAAGTCAAAACAAAAAGAAAAAATTCGAATTTCGGGTTTTTGGGCTATTCGGATATTCGAATCAAATTAACAAATTTCGAATTCGAGCTGATGAACACACCTACCCCACACTTTAGTGGCTAACTCGAGCATCCTTTAGCCATTAAAGGCCACATACGAAGTATCCGGCAGTTGCTTAGCTCGTCGTTCAAAAAAAATGCATTTGTTGCTAATTTATTTCATTGATTTGTTATTTGGTGATTGATTATTTGTTGAATTGATATCATAAATAATTTTGTTTATTCATACAAAAATTAGAAAAAATAAAAAACGAAAGATACATCTAAATCATCAATTTTTCAAAGTGCTTATTTTGTTAACCGGTTGTGTATATTAAATTATCAAAATTTGACTATTATTCGAACATACATCTAAAATTTAAATGCTTTAACATGAAATACAACGTCAATTTTATCATCATGCATCATGACACTATGTTAACATACACCACCACACATCACATAACATCACATCATACTGATAAATAAAGTAAAGTTTATTTTGATAATTGACAATTCTTATAGAAATAATCTAAGAAAAATTCACAATTTTTATATTAAAATAAATAAAAACAAAATACAGTTTATATTAATAAATCTATCTTTAAAAAAAGAAATTTAATAGATAATACCAATTGTATCAATGCTAGACGGCGACTCGTATAAATTTACATGTCTTGCATATATTAGCCGTCAGATAACCTCTAAAATCAATGACAAATATACAACTTGTTTAGTCTTAAAAGAGTTTTATAGGTGTCAAATACGTCTTTGTGTTCAAATAACGTGTCCCTTCTTTAATGTCTTGGAGACCCTAGCTTTATCAATGACCGTAACTTTTCTTACCCTCATGAGGGTGCTCATGCTTTCAATATTAATGATTTAGGGTCACTTTTTTGCTAAGCTCTGTGATTTACGATGTTTCTTGGTTGTAATATATATCGTTTTTATATTGATAAATTGACTTAGTGTCACACCCCGGGCCGGCGGGAACGGATCGTGTTTTCCCGTCGGGCGGAAAGTTCCCGGGGCGCGATATCATTGTGTTGATAATCAAATGATCAGATTGTTTACATAGCACATGAGATATAAATGAGAAATGCTAATCATGACATGAAATAGAATTACAAAGTTAAATTACATTGTACATCATAATTTAACTAAGTAAATCTAATCAAAAAGAATCAATGAGTTTATATCTTGATCTGTACAAGATATACAAAAGTGATTCAAAGTTATGTCATATCAAAGTGTATGCAATCAAAAGAAAGCTAGGTCTTCTATTAGTCCACTAGCTTATCACTTGCATATAAGTTTCTACACCTGTTCGTCACCTGAGAAAACATGTAATTTAAACAAAGTCAACACTAGGTTGGTGAGTTCATAAGTAAGTAAATTGAAAACCATTGAACTGATCATGCACACATTCACAATGATATAATTGTTGCTTGTATACTTGTTCACCTGTTCCACCCAATGGCCTCTCCTTAGTTATATGTACAAGTAGTATATCACCTAACTAAGTATGCTTATATATAGGGAATCACAAAAGGGTCAAGCCCAGACGCTATCCCACCACATACTCAACCAAGTTCCACACCACTTGCGATACAACTAAAGATATCCATTTCCCAACTATCCGAATTGTCCGCTGTGTACTCATATGTAGAATAATAATATAGTAAGAGGGGTTTAGTTATCAAACCGAAGTATTGATAAACCCTCGTTGAGTTAAGGAATTTAGATTATTTAAATCTGATCCTTATATTATTCTATTACTTGTGAGGTTAACTTTTATGATACACTTTCAATTTAATTAAAAGTATTAGTTAACTGTTCATCATATGTCTCCAAATGCAACGTATAGAATCCGAATGGAATCCATTTTAATCCTCACGTAATCAGATTAAAATGCATTCCATTCTCTCCTATCCCGCCGTGTGATCCCAAAGTTTCCGTGAGGGATTGTCTCATGTGATTAACAAAGTCGAATAAGAACTTGTCTTATTACGTTATGATAATCAGGTGTAAATGACAAGAATCCCATGAAGTTACGTTATCATGATCGTCATTTACTGAATTCCATGCGATCCCAAAGTATCCGTGTGGGATTGTTCCAGTGTGTTAACAAAGTCGAATAAGAACTTGTCTTATTACGTTATGTTAATTATGTGTAAATGACAAGAATCCCATGAAGTTACGTTATCATGATCGTCATTTACTGAATTCCATGTGATCCCAAAGTATCCGTGTGGGATTGTTCCAGTGTGTTTAACAAAGTCGAATAAGAACTTGTCTTATTACGTTATGTTATTTATGTGTAAATGACAAGAATCCCATGAAGTTACGTTATCATGATCGTCATTTACTGTAAATGATAAGAATCCCATGAAGTTACGTTATCATGATCATCATTTACTGAATCCATGTGTTCCCAAAGTATCCGTGTGGGAATGTTCTTGTTATACAATTAAGTGTGAATTGTTCAATTACTTGATCATGTGGAAATAACTAAGTGTTATAAGTTATAATCTTATAACTAAGTTATTATAATGTGTTGATGATTAAGAATAATCTTATCATAATCATATGAGTTTCCCTGTTATCTCATAATCGTACAAGCATGCATACAATGATAACGATAATAAACAATTTAATATTATCAAATCAAAGTATAAATAACATGTTAAGCAAACTTTTAAATAAATAAAAGCAAACATGTTTCTCAGCCCCGAGAGTTAAAATCAGTAAAGATTTAAAGTAAAAGGGGCATATGAACTCACCTTGTAGTATCTGGGTTTGACTTAGCTTAACAAGAATGTACGCGCTCTTGATTGTAATTGAATTTGTTTTCACGATCCTGTATTGATTTCACGAGGTTCATAACTTATTAGTATGAATTATAGGGGTTTTGTGTGTATGTATGTGTTAGCCATAAGCTTTGGCCAACACTTAAAGTCTTCGGTCTCTGTTGGCCCATCTTTGTTTGTTATTGGTTCTTGTAATCCATGGACTTTCTTTGATTTATTCTTGTCTTATCTAGCTTGTATTAAAGCCCATTTATAGTTTCATGAAGTCATGTTATAAATTACAAGACTTTGTTGCAAAAATTGCCGTTTTGATAGTAATCCCTTAGTTATCATACTTGTTATTGTTGAGTTAAGGAGTTACAATAGTTCTTTAGTCATGTGGGCCAACAATTTAAGTTGGGCCAATGATATTAGGTGTTGAATCATGAAGGCCTTGCCAAAGGTCACAAAACTAGAGTTCAAGTGGCCTTTTTGGGCCTTGTTTTGGGCCTCCAAGAAATCTATTGGGCCCAAAGTGGGCCTTGGCAATATTTGTTGGGCCTAGAGTCATACAAGACTGTTGGAATTGATATTGGGCCAGAAATGGGTTGTTGACCAAGTGAATGACAAAATGGCTCCAAAAGTGAGGACAAAGGCCTCAAAATGGGCCTTGAATCAGTTTTCTGTGGGCCTCGGGTAGATTTTGATGGGCCCCAAGGGTTTTGTCTCGGGGCTTTGCCAAAAGAGTTCATGGGCCAAGCCGGGCCTAGATTAGAATAGCTGAAATGATAGTGGGCCTAGTATTTGGCTGTATCAGTGAGATTGAACTAGAATCATTTGAGCTTTGGATTTAATTGATGGACCTTTAGTTCACTGCTTGTCATAGAGCCCCAAGGGTGGGCTTTGGACCTGTGAAGACTTAATGGCTAACAATGAAATCGTGTGACCTGGGCCTTAACCAAAAACCTATGGGCCGACTTAAGAATTGTTGGGCTAATGAACTGGGCTGCATCACAAGAAATATGGGCCATCAGAGGATGTTATTTGGGTTACTGTCTTGGGCCGATAGGGGCTGGAATACATTGTTGTTGGGCCTCGAAATAGAATCAGTGACCTGCATAACCAAATGGTCCAAATCTCGACTAACTTGGCCTACAAAGTGGAGCTGGGCCGCAAGGAAATTTACTGGGCCTGTTCATTCTCTATTGGGCCTGGATCTAGAGCGCAAGGCTAGGGTAGCTTATGGATGGATCCTTTGGTCGCATGAAGTCTGCTAAGAATGAATGGGTGCGGCCTGTACATCATGAATACTCAACTGAATCTTGGTCAAATAAGATGAGTATAGACCTACGAATGAAGGGAGTATGGATCCTATCGAATGGCATAGTGGTTGTCGAATGAAAGAGTCTCGAATGAGGTGGCCGAATCAGCTGGCTGTATAGCGAATGGTGGTGTGATTCGGCGAATGAGTAATGGTTGGTCGAATGGGGACTGGTTGTGCCGATCGAATGAGGGTGGCGAATGAAGGTGGCCGGCGTATGAGCAGTTTCGGCCCAGGAGCCATTCGGCCTTAGGTCATTCGGCGGTTGAGTGGGTTGCTTCGGCCGACCGCCGCCTAGGTGGTTCCCACGTTCATGGTGGTGTTGATGGTGGTGTGCACTCACGGGTTCTCAACTGAAAAAGGGTTCGAAGGATGATGGTCGTAGCCGGTTTCAAGGTGGTGGTCAAGCTAGGTGACGAAAACCCTAATTTTCGAAGTAAAAACAGCCTCGTACCTCGAATTTTGATGGTTTCTAACCCCGATCTGTTGTACTTTCGTGTAGTAGAGGTCAAGAGCTTCAAGTGGGTTCAAGAATGGGGTGATTTGGTTGAGAAATGAGAGAGATATGGAGGAGAGAAGGTTTTGAAAACCCTAAAAATGGTGTGGCCGGAAATTTGAGCTAGAGAGAGGTTGGGGAAGAGAAGAATGAAGGAAAACCCTCATTCTAGGGTTTTTATACCCCGAGAGTGTTCGGGTTCGTTTTTGTTGCTCGGTTCGTAAGTTCGTCGCGTAACCGGATTTTTACGCGAAATTTAAATATTTTAAATAAAAGAAACTAATTTAGTTATTTTGATGAGTTTCAAAATTGTAAAATATTATTTATTTAATTTTATTAAATTACTTTCGTTCGTGACGTGTTTTCGTTGTCGTTTCGTCAGATCGCGTAACCTTCGCGCATAATTCGTTCGAATCGTCACCCGAACGAATACGACGATGGTTTTGCTTTCTGACTTTTGTTTTCTACTTTTCAGTCATTATTTCAGAACTCTAAACTCACAGATATGTTTGTGTGAATCGTCACTCACGCTAACACACTGTCAGTTCGTCATTCTGAAATAACACTGCATTAATGTTTTAATTGTGTTTCCTCACTGTCGGACTCAACTATACATCATGATTTCACATTGTTTTTGTACTGACTTGTCGGTCATCTGATTCCTGTCATCTGTGGACATCAGATCGCAACCGATATGTTTCTGAATATCGTTTGAATACCGTTGTTTCTCATGATTTGTTGTGTTAACTGTAATTAAGTTTTCACTTAATAAACACAACTAATGTTTCAAATGTACGTTGTACTTAATGTATTTAAGTTTATACGAAAATACGTACAACGGTTTCTTGTATTTAGGATTCTGTTAATACAAGTACTGTTTAGACTTACGTATGCACACATAGAATAAGGTGAAAGTACACATACCGTACGGACTTGCCGGACGATCTGGCACTTGCTGTTACAGTCTCCCCTTGTTAAAGAAATTTCGTCCCGAAATTTAAGCATCAAAGTCGGGCTTCAATTCTCGAACAGATGGGGATACTTTGCTTTCATGTTGTCCTCGCGTTCCCAGGTAAACTCTGGTCCACGCTTGGAATTCCATCGAACCTTTACAATAGGGATACGGCTTCGTTTCAGTCGCTTGACTTCACGTTCCATAATCTCTACAGGTTCTTCAATGAAATGTAGTTGTTCATCAATTTGTATCTCTTCCAATGGTATGATCAATGTTTCATCTGCTAGACACCTCTTGAGATTTGATACGTGAAACACATCATGTACTCCGCTGAGTTCATCAGGGAGTCTGAGTCTGTATGCCACAGGACCTATGCGTTGAGTAATCTCAAACGGTCCGACATACCGAGGTGCTAGTTTGCCTTTAGCCCCAAAACGAACTACGCCTTTCCATGGGGACACTTTCAACATGACTCGGTCACCCACATCGAATTCTAAAGGCTTACGCCGTTTGTCTGCGTAACTCTTTTGGCGGCTACGTGTTGCTTGTAATCGTTGTTGTATCTGGGCAATCTTATCAGTAGTTTCCTGAATAAGTTCAGGCCCAATTATTCTGTTGTCTCCCACTTCGGTCCAACAAATTGGAGACCAACATTTTCTACCATAGAGTGCTTCAAACGGAGCACATCCAATGCTGCTGTGGTAGCTATTATTGTAGGAGAACTCAATAAGTGGTAAATGTGTGTCCCAACTTCCACCGAAGTCTAGGATGCATGTTCTCAACATATCCTCTAGGGTTTGGATGGTGCGCTCGCTTTGTCCATCCGTTTGTGGATGATAAGCAGTGCTCAAGTTAACACTTGTCCCTAAGGATTGTTGCAATGATTGCCAGAATCGCGAAGTAAATCGACTATCCCGGTCGGAAATAATAGATAATGGCACACCGTGCCTCACTACTATTTCATCAATGTATAGTCTTGCAAGTTTCTCCATCTTGTACGTCTCTCTGATCGGCAAGAAATGTGCGGACTTGGTCAATCTATCAATGATAACCCAAATCGAATCGTGTCCGCTGGAAGTGCGGGGTAGCTTGGTAATGAAATCCATAGCTATTTGTTCCCACTTCCATTGTGGTATCTCTGGTTGCTCCAGCAAACCCGAAGGTTTCTGGTGTTCAGCTTTGACTTTGGCATAAGTGATACATTTGCCAACATAAGTGGCAATGTCTTTCTTCATGCCTGGCCACCAATAAAATGACCTAAGATCTTGGTACATCTTATCCGCACCAGGATGAACTGAATAACGTGTCTTGTGTGCCTCGTCAAGTATGAGTGTTCGAAGTTCATCTAATGCTGGAATCCAAACATGATCCAGATAGTAGATAACTCCATCTTGCTTTGTCTTGAAATGTTTCTCGGCTCCACAATCGAGCTCGCGTTTCAGATTGTTTCTTGCCACTGCTTCTCGTTGTGCTTGTAAAATGTGATCTCTCAAACTTGTTTGCACCGTCATTCCCATAGCGCGAACGCGTAAGGGTTTGACTCTTTCTTTCCGACTCAAAGCATCTGCAACAACATTTGCTTTGCCCGGATGGTATTTGATCACACAATCGTAATCGTTCAGGAGCTCAACCCAACGTCTCTGTCTCATGTTAAGCTCCTTCTGATCAAATATGTGCTGTAAACTCTTGTGATCTGTGAAGATAGTGCATTTGGTACCATAAAGGTAATGTCTCCAAATCTTTAGTGCAAAAACCACAGCTCCCAGTTCAAGATCATGCGTCGTGTAATTCTTCTCATGTATCTTCAGCTGTCGTGAGGCATAAGCAATGACTTTGTCTCGTTGCATCAAAACACATCCGAGTCCCTGATGGGAAGCATCACAGTAAACTACAAAGTCATCACTGCCTTCTGGGAGTGTTAGGATTGGAGCATTGCACAATCTTTGTTTCAGTGTCTGGAAAGCCTCTTCTTGTTTATGAGTCCACACAAAAGGTTCAGACTTCTGTGTGAGTTTGGTGAGGGGCAAGGCTATCTTAGAGAAATTCGAAATGAATCTCCTGTAATAACCTGCCAATCCCAAGAATGATCGGATCTCTGTCAGTGTTGTAGGCACATCCCAGTTCTTGATTGCTTCTATCTTGGCAGGATCCACGTGAATACCATCACTGTTAATCACGTGACCCAAAAACTGAACTTCCCTTAGCCAAAATTCACATTTTGAGAATTTGGCATAGAGTTGTTCTTCTTTTAGAAGCTCCAAAACTGTCCTGAGGTGTTGCTCATGTTCCTTCTCGGTTCTTGAATAAATCAGTATATCGTCGATGAAGACGATCACAAACTGATCTAGATACGGCTTGCACACCCGGTTCATCATGTCCATGAACACAGCCGGTGCGTTCGTCAATCCGAATGGCATCACCATGAATTCGTAATGACCATATCGGGTACGAAAGGCCGTCTTTGGTATGTCTTCCTCTTGAATCCGGAGCTGATGATAACCTGATCTCAGGTCTATCTTTGAAAAATACTGTGCTCCCTGTAACTGATCAAACAAATCATCAATCCTCGGTAACGGGTACCGATTCTTGATGGTGAGTTTGTTGAGCTCTCGATAATCAATGCACATTCTGAAAGTTCCATCCTTCTTTTTGACAAAAAGAACCGGAGCTCCCCACGGGGAAAAGCTCGGTCGGATGAATCCTTTATCGAGAAGTTCTTGCAACTGGTTAGACAACTCTTGCATCTCCGATGGTGCGAGCTGTAGGGAGACTTGGCTACAGGAGTTGCTCCCGGAATCAAATCGATTCGGAACTGTACTGATCTCTCAGGTGGCAGTCCCGGTAAGTCATCCGGAAACACTTCTGCAAAATCTCTCACAACTGCCACATCTTGAATCTTGGTTGCTTTCTTGTCTTTCTGAATCACGTGAGCTAGAAATGCAACACATTGTTTCCGTAAGCACTTGCGAGCTTTCATGCACGAGATTATCTTGACACTGCGTTTCGCTTGATCTCCGCGAATCTCCAAGACCTCATTGTTCTCCATAGGAATACGTAGTAATTTATCGGAACAGATAAACTCAACTCGGTTAAGAGACAGCCAATCCATTCCGACGATGATGTCGAAACTGCCCAGCTCCATCGGTATCAAATCGATGGAAAATGTATGATCACCAAGTGTTAGTGGGCAATTCCTAAGTACTGTGTCAACTGTAATCTGTTTGCCGTTAGCTATCTCAATAGTATAAGGGGAGTCTAATGATTCCTCAACATGATTAAGATGGCTAGCAAAATCGGATGAGATAAAACTCTGATCCGCACCAGTGTCAAATAATATAGAGGCATAGAAATCAAATAGAAGAAATGTACCCGTAATGACATTCGGGTCCTGTCTTGCTGCAGCAGCTCCTATCTGAAAAGCTCGTCCTCTTGGTGCTTGAGCCCTTTGTTGATTTCTCTTGGGACAATCCCGAGAGAAATGTCCTGGTTCGCCACAGTTGTAGCAAGACCTAGGATCTGCAGTAGCAGTAGCAGTAGCTGCATTGTTGTTCCTGTTTTGAGTTCTCGGGCTCCTGCAGTAGTTTATTGTGTGTCCAAATCTTCCACAGTTGGTGCAATGTTTGCACGGAACATTTGGCAAGTGATGAAACTGGCATGAGTTGCACAGAGGTGCAGTGCCGGTGTATGGCTTCCTGATCTCCAATGGGGGTGGCTGATTGCGCATCGGAGTTTGAGTAGTGGCAGCAAAGTTTCTAACCACTTTCTGTTTCTTAGCCGGACGTTTATCCGACTTCTTGGAAGTTCAGCTTTGGCTGTTTCAGCCTCCTTCTTGAATGCCCCAGAGGCAACCATCATATCTGTCAGGGATGCTGACAGTGTAACAGCTAATTCCATGGTGGTAGGGTGAGCAGAAATTACATGACCTCGGATACTGGGCGGTAGTCCACCAACATACCGTTCAATTCTCTTCTCAAGTGTTGGCACCACATCCGGTGCCAGAGTGGCTAATTCATGAAATCGTGTGGTGTAGGCCAGGTGCCCAGCACCAATCATCTCCAGATTGAGTAGTTCAGTCTCAACCTTTTTCAGTTCATTTCTTGGGCAAAACTCCGCCCTCAACATCGCCTTGAATTCATTCCACGGCATGGCCTGGGCCTCATCCCGGCCTCTGATTGAAACCTGAGCGTTCCACCAGGTTAACGCTCGCTTGCTAAATGATCCCGCAGCATACTTTACTCAGTTCTGTTCAGGACAGCCACTAATGTCGAGGGTAGCCTCCATCTTCTCGATCCACTGGATCAGTCCGACTGCACCCTCGCTTCCACTGAAACTGGGTGGCTTGCAGCCTACAAAGTTCTTGTAGGCATAGTCCTGACTCTGTCTGGAGTTACCGCTGCCTTCTCCAGATGAGTTAGCAACGTTGTTACTGTTGTTGTTGTTGATCCGGTTCATCATCTCTGGAATCACTTCCCTCAGTTGGCTTGTAAGAAGAGTAGCCAGTGCCACAGTAGCAGGGTCCAACTGATACGCTGGTGGTGGCGGAGGAGGAGGTGGAGGTGCTTGTGTAGGAGAGTCTGGCGGTGTCGGTGTCGAAGAGTGCGGAGCTGAGCCTTGAGTCAGCGGTAATAGAGGTGGTTGTCTTCGTGGCGGCATTCTGATCATAACCGAAAGAAAATCGGTTAGTGTAGTGATCAGAAGCAGAAGACATATGCAAATAGAATCCTATATCATAAGAACTCTACATGAGGTCCCTAGGTTATAGTCTAGGCCAAACCATTTTTGTAATATGACCTATATTTCTCTATAACCATGGCTCTGATACCAATCTGTCACACCCCGGGCCGGCGGGAACGGATCGTGTTTTCCCGTCAGGCGGAAAGTTCCCGGGGCGCGATATCATTGTGTTGATAATCAAATGATCAGATTGTTTACATAGCACATGAGATATAAATGAGAAATGCTAATCATGACATGAAATAGAATTACAAAGTTAAATTACATTGTACATCATAATTTAACTAAGTAAATCTAATCAAAAAGAATCAATGAGTTTATATCTTGATCTGTACAAGATATACAAAAGTGATTCAAAGTTCTGTCATATCAAAGTGTATGCAATCAAAAGAAAGCTAGGTCTTCTATTAGTCCACTAGCTTATCACTTGCATATAAGTTTCTACACCTGTTCGTCACCTGAGAAAACATGTAATTTAAACAAAGTCAACACTAGGTTGGTGAGTTCATAAGTAAGTAAATTGAAAACCATTGAACTGATCATGCACACATTCACAATGATATAATTGTTGCTTGTATACTTGTTCACCTGTTCCACCCAATGGCCTCTCCTTAGTTATATGTACAAGTAGTATATCACCTAACTAAGTATGCTTATATATAGGGAGTCACAAAAGGGTCAAGCCCAGACGCTATCCCACCACATACTCAACCAAGTTCCACACCACTTGCGATACAACTAAAGATATCCATTTCCCAACTATCCGAATTGTCCGCTGTGTACTCATATGTAGAATAATAATATAGTAAGAGGGGTTTAGTTATCAAACCGAAGTATTGATAAACCCTCGTTGAGTTAAGGAATTTAGATTATTTAAATCTGATCCTTATATTATTCTATTACTTGTGAGGTTAACTTTTATGATACACTTTCAATTTAATTAAAAGTATTAGTTAACTGTTCATCATATGTCTCCAAATGCAACGTATAGAATCCGAATGGAATCCATTTTAATCCTCACGTAATCAGATTAAAATGCATTCCATTCTCTCCTATCCCGCCGTGTGATCCCAAAGTTTCCGTGAGGGATTGTCTCATGTGATTAACAAAGTCGAATAAGAACTTGTCTTATTACGTTATGATAATCAGGTGTAAATGACAAGAATCCCATGAAGTTACGTTATCATGATCGTCATTTACTGAATTCCATGCGATCCCAAAGTATCCGTGTGGGATTGTTCCAGTGTGTTAACAAAGTCGAATAAGAACTTGTCTTATTACGTTATGTTAATTATGTGTAAATGACAAGAATCCCATGAAGTTACGTTATCATGATCGTCATTTACTGAATTCCATGTGATCCCAAAGTATCCGTGTGGGATTGTTCCAGTGTGTTTAACAAAGTCGAATAAGAACTTGTCTTATTACGTTATGTTATTTATGTGTAAATGACAAGAATCCCATGAAGTTACGTTATCATGATCGTCATTTACTGTAAATGATAAGAATCCCATGAAGTTACGTTATCATGATCATCATTTACTGAATCCATGTGTTCCCAAAGTATCCGTGTGGGAATGTTCTTGTTATACAATTAAGTGTGAATTGTTCAATTACTTGATCATGTGGAAATAACTAAGTGTTATAAGTTATAATCTTATAACTAAGTTATTATAATGTGTTGATGATTAAGAATAATCTTATCATAATCATATGAGTTTCCCTGTTATCTCATAATCGTACAAGCATGCATACAATGATAAGATAATAAACAATTTAATATTATCAAATCAAAGTATAAATAACATGTTAAGCAAACTTTTAAATAAATAAAAGCAAACATGTTTCTCAGCCCCGAGAGTTAAAATCAGTAAAGATTTAAAGTAAAAGGGGCATATGAACTCACCTTGTAGTATCTGGGTTTGACTTAGCTTAACAAGAATGTACGCGCTCTTGATTGTAATTGAATTTGTTTTCACGATCCTGTATTGATTTCACGAGGTTCATAACTTATTAGTATGAATTATAGGGGTTTTGTGTGCATGTATGTGTTAGCCATAAGCTTTGGCCAACACTTAAAGTCTTCGGTCTCTGTTGGCCCATCTTTGTTTGTTATTGGTTCTTGTAATCCATGGACTTTCTGTCACACCCCCAAATTTCAACTAACGGAATCACACCGTTTGGGAGCGTGACAAACCAGGATCTCAGATCATTAGACATAGCGAAGACCTCTATATGAATTTCAAAACATACGTTGGTCTTTAAAACGTAACATTCAGAGTTTACAAAAAGTTGCGGAAGCGTTTAAAAACCATAAACAGTTGTAAAGTAAACATTACAAACCAAAGTACTTAAATATTCAAATGTTCAAATTCAAATTCAAATTCAAAGTGTTTATAATGCATGCGACTCTATCTCCTAGTCCATGCCAGCTTTAACGCGCGCCCTAGCGTCCTGAGAAAACATGCAAATCAAGTCAACACAAAGGTTGGTGCATAACACAGGTTTTAAATAATCATAGTGTTCAAAACATCAGTTTGAATAACAAGATTGTAGATAACATAATCACAAATGCACAGTCATGATAGCTAGTCATATAAACTATTTACATACGTGTTCGACACTGAAGCTGACTAATTGCCATGCTATAGCATGTTTTCGCCTTGCCACTATTGTCTATCACAACAATAGTAAAATTGTGTTTGGTCAGTCAAACACCTGCGTAGATCCCATCTACCAGGTGAGGTTTGTCAAACCTAATAGATCTATTTCCAACTACCACGCTTTGCATTACAGCAAACTAAACGGTTCGAGGTGTGTAAGGACTTTCAAGTTGATATGTTTTCACATAATGTAAACAGCTAACTCATGCAAGTGATATGTATCCAAAAACAGTTTGTTGCACATGTTTTCTCCCCCAAAACAGTTTAAAATAAGAAAGGGGCCGTGTACGCACCTTTGATAATTGCAGAATGATCAAATACGTGTGAACTTGCGTAGAAATCCTCTACGAAGAATCTGTGATTTAAACAATAACCTAAAGTTATTCGGATTGTCGTTTTGTGCTTGAAATCACATACGTATCAACATATGTATGTTAGAGTGTGAGAATTGTGCATACGGAAGTACGCGTGCCTTTGAAATCGTTTAAATAAAATCACATTTGATTTTATTTAATTAATCGCAATTATACGCGATTTCGTGTTCGGATTAAAATATGGATTTTATCATTTCAACACGTTCGTATTCTAGTTACGGTTCCAACGCAACTTGAACGAATCGAATCGGACTTGAAATGAATAAAATATGATTAAAATACTAAATAAATATTAAAAATCCAAAAATTGGTTGGGCCGGGACTCGAACCCGCGACCCTCAACATCAACACACTCGCATCTAACCATCTCGCCCGCTAGGGTATCGCATTAGATATCTGGAAATTAATTCTTTTAACCACTTTTCCAGTTCGAATCCCATTTGTTCTTATAGCCGAAGCATCTAACCTCATTTGATCCCGATTTCGATCCCAATTGACAAATTAACTATGGGGTTTTTGTTCCCCGGACTCAATCGAGTCTATCCATGGTTTTATTTCGAACTATTAAACACCATAACCCACTTAATCGATTCTTAACAGGTTCGAACACATGTTCCTAAAATCTAACTCCAATTCGTTAAATTAACTACTGTGATTCCCCAAAGTCATGGGATTTCCATTTAGAATGAAATTTCGAAACTATCTGTAAAGGTTAATTTGATTAACCATCCAGTTTAACTCAAAATCCCCAAAGTAGTTTTAACTTAATAACCTTAAACTCGGAATCATTGAATTCTCAGTTCTATGATGAAATTAGAATATCCTTAACATTAATCGGAACCTTCTGAATCTTCCTAACTGTTTTAATTTGATTCCTAAACTCATTTGGTCGCAAACCCCAAAACCGATTTCCATATGAACCCTAGAATTCGTGCACCTATAATTCGATAATGTTAAACAATTACAGTTAGGGATAATCTTAGTCGACCCTTTTAGAAGGTTTAGGATGAATTGCTAACCTGTTTTGATGTCGAATTGTAGTCGAACGACTTCGAGCCCTAGTTTCGGCAATCCTTCGATCGAACTCCTGCTTCCCAAGCTACTGGAATCAAATTGTGATGCGTAAAAGTTTCTAAATGTGCCGATATGTGATTCTAGAAGTTCAATTGTGAGTGTTGAAATCGAATTGTGTGGTTTTGATATTGAATACCCACGACTTCACCATTTCGAAACGGTTTCCTAATTAATTCGATGATTTATGATCCCCAACGTATAACAACTGTTAATGATCATCATTATGATGATTTGTGGTCAATTAATTCCATCATAACCGATCCTAGCTTACTATTCGAATTCCAATTTAGTTGTTAGGCCGAATTTTGACCTTTAATGTCAAACATGAATCTTTAAAATCAATTACAAGTCTTAATCTTGTAATTATAACAAATTGAAACTGATTTCTATTCAATCAAATCCTTTAGATATGATTTAGCTCGATTGCATAATAATTCGGTTAACAAAATTGAGCCGAAAGTCCCAAATTGTCACTAATTTGGTCCTTTAACTCCTTGTTGGGCTAAATTAAACTAATTGGGCCTCAAAATACCATTGGGCCTATCTAAACTTTACTGGGCCTTCCTAGATTTCATTGGGCCTCCCTGGGCCTTATTGGGCCTTAATTTGTTTACATTGGGCCTCATTTGCCCCTATTGGGCCTAACTTAGTTCTGTTGGGCCTTCATAGACTTTATTGGAACTGATTTGTCTTGTTGGGTCTTCCTTGACTTCACTGGATCTTCTTTGGCTTTACTGGGCCTTCATGGACCTTATTGGGCCTTCATTGGCCTTGTTGGGCCTACGGAGGTTAACAAAGTTAACTTGAAAAGTCGGATTGTCACATCATCCCCTTGTTGAAGGAATTTTCGTCCCGAAAATTAGCAAGTGTTAAGAGTAGTTAGGAAACTACTTACGAGTTTAAATCGTACGTGTTAGTGTGATTTGATCATTCTGTGTGCTTGTGTGTACTCACACACAAAGTCTAATGCTTGCAACATCACAACTCAATTGTGATCGTTCAATGTGACTGTTTGCGTGTACACTAGTTAGTTCACCTAACTGTGACTGTTTGTGTTTGATCGTACTGTGTTGTGTAACCTCACACATAGTGAGTGTCTGAAACTGTTTGTACTATGTAACCCCGCACATAGCAAAATGTGCGTTGTGTAACCTCACACATAATGAGTGTCTATAACCGTTTGTACTATGCAACCCCGCACATAGCAAAATGTGTGTAACCAATCATGTATGTACTACCATAACATGTAACATATGAAATGTAGCACATAAAATATATAAATTGTAATGTAGCACAAATGTTAATAACAAAATCAATTGAATAAAATGTTTGTGCTTACAGTTTAAAATTTGCAGTGTCTGAGTGTCTGATGTGTGAAAGCATCACGTCATCCCCTTGTTGAAGGAAATTTCGTCCCGAAATTTAACGTGCGCTCTCAGTGTTAGCAGTAGCTGTTTTGAATAAATGAGGATATTTCTTCATCATTTGGTCTTCCCGTTCCCATGTGAATTCAGGACCACGTCTTGAATTCCATCGAACTTTGACTATCGGAATCTTGCTTTGCTTCAGTTGTTTGACCTCTCGGTCCATGATTTCAGCTGGTTCTTCAATGAATCGCAACTGTTCATCTACTTGTATTTCTTCCAACGGTACAATCAATGTCTCGTCAGAAAGACATTTCTTTAAGTTCGATACATGAAAGACATCATGAACTCCACTGAGTTCATCCGGTAGTTTGAGTTGATACGCCACCGGACCAATCCTTTTCAGAATCTCAAAAGGTCCTACGTAACGTGGACTAAGCTTTCCGCGCTTGCCGAATCGTATCACACCTTTCCAAGGTGATACCTTTAGAAGAACTCGGTCTCCTACTTGAAATTCTAACGGCTTGCGACGTTTGTCTGCATAACTCTTCTGTCGATCCCGAGCCGCTGCCATACGATTCCGGATTTGAACTATCTTCTCTGTCGTTTCGTGCACCAGTTCAGGACCTGTTATTTGACTATCACCAATTTCAGCCCAGCAAACTGGTGAACGACATTTGCGACCATACAAAGCTTCAAATGGTGCTGCTTGAATGCTTGTATGATAACTATTGTTGTAAGAGAATTCCACCAACGGTAAATGATTCTCCCAGCTATCGCCAAAATCAATGACACAAGCTCGTAACATATCCTCGAGCGTTTGAATCGTTCGTTCACTTTGACCGTCGGTCTGTGGATGATAAGCGGTACTCATATCTAAGCGAGTCCCCAATGACTTATGAAGAGATTTCCAAAAGTTAGAAGTAAACCAAGCATCTCGATCTGATATGATAGAAATTGGCACACCATGCCGTGCTACCACTTCCTTGATGTAAATGCGAGTCAGTTTCTCCATCTTATCAGTTTCCTTAATTGCTAAGAAGTGTGCAGATTTCGTTAATCGATCAACGATTACCCATATCGTATCACAACCACTCGGTGTACGGGGTAACTTAGTAATGAAATCCATCGAAATCTGTTCCCATTTCCACATCGGTATCTCTGGTTGTTGCAGTAAACCAGATGGCTTCTGATATTCAACTTTGACTTTCGAACAAGTCAAACATTTGCTAACGTACTTAGCGATATCAGCTTTCATGTGAGGCCACCAATACAGTGCCTTCAAGTCATGATACATCTTATCTGATCCCGGATGGACTGAATACCTGGACTTGTGTGCTTCATCCATCACGAGTTCCCTTAAACCTCCATATAAAGGTATCCACATTCGATCAATGAAATAACGAATTCCATCAGGTTTAACATTCAATTGTTCTTCCATTCCTCGTAAAGATTCCGGTACTAAGTTTTCCGTTTTCAAGGCCTCAATCTGAGCACTATGTACCTTGTCAGGTAAATCAGTATGTATTGTCATCTTAAGTGCGCGAACCCGTCTTGTTCCCGTTGTATCTTTTCTGCTCAAAGCATCGGCTACCACATTAGCCTTTCCCGGGTGATACTTAATCGCACACTCATAATCGTTCAACAACTCGACCCATCGTCGTTGCCTCATGTTAAGCTCCTTCTGATCAAAGATATGTTGCAAACTCTTATGATCAGTATAAATAGTACACTTAGTTCCATACAAGTAATGCCTCCAAATCTTCAAAGCAAAAACCACTGCTCCTAATCCAAGTCATGAGTAGTGTAATTCTTTTCGTGTGTTCGTAGTTGCCTGGAAGCATAAGCGATCACTTTATCCCGTTGCATCAACACACATCCCAAACCCTGTCCAGATGCGTCACAATACACCGCAAAGTCTTCCGTTCCTTCCGGTAAGGACAGAATCGGTGCACTGCAGAGCTTTTGTTTCAATAACTGAAACGCAGTTTCCTGTTTATCCGTCCAGTTATACTTCGTTCCCTTATGCGTAAGAGCTGTAAGTGGTTGAGCGATCTTTGAGAAACCTTCAATGAATCGTCGATAATAACCCGCCAAACCAAGGAATTGTCGTACCTCAGTAGGGGTCTTTGGCGCTTCCCAATTCTTAATCGCTTCAATCTTCGCTGGATCAACATGTATGCCCTTTTCATTAACTATATGACCCAGAAATTGTACTTCCCGCATCCAGAAATCACATTTCGAAAACTTAGCGTACAGTTGTTCCTGTTTCAATAGCTCTAGCAGTAATCGAAGATGTTCAGCGTGTTCCTCCTCAGACTGTGAATAGATGAGAATGTCATCAATGAAAACAATGACAAACTTATCCAGATAAGGTTTACAAACACGATTCATGAGATCCATGAATACAGCTGGAGCGTTTGTCAACCCAAATGGCATGACCAAGAACTCATAATGGCCATATCGTGTCCTGAATGTAGTCTTCGGAATATCCTCCTCCTGAACTCTTAGTTGATGATAACCCGACCTGAGATCAATCTTCGAGTAGTAACTCGAACCTTGCAATTGATCGAACAGATCGTCAATCCTGGGTAACGGATACCGGTTCTTGATAGTAACTTTATTCAATTCCCGGTAATCGATACACATACGGAAAGTTCCGTCCTTCTTCTTTACAAACAATACTGGAGCTCCCCACGGTGAAAAACTAGGTCGTATGAAACCCTTATCCAACAACTCTTGCAATTGTGTGGATAACTCTTGCATTTCTGACGGTGCAAGTCGATAAGGCGCCCTAGCTATCGGTGCTGCTTCTGGTGTAAGGTCGATTCGGAACTCCACCTGTCTGATAGGCGGTAATCCCGGTAAGTCTTCTGGAAATACCTCCGGAAACTCACAAACTACAGGTATAGCTTCAAGCTTCTTCTCAGCTACCGGCTTTTCAGTTATAAGTGCTATAACTGCCGTATGACCCTTACGTAGACACTTGTGTGCTTTCATACAAGATATGAGACGCAGTGGCGTACTGATCTTTTCACCTTGTACATACAGTGTCTCTCCGTTTGTAAGAGGTATACGAACAATCTTTTCATGGCATACTATTTCAGCCTGGTTCTTGGACAACCAGTCCATGCCAATGACTACATCAAAGCTGCCTAAGGCAATAGGCATCAGATCAATCTCTAATGTTTGACCCATCAAATCAAGGATACATCCCTTAAAAATACTTTCCACTACAATCAACTTACCATCAGCTAATTCCACAGTGTATGGACTATCTAAGGCAGTGGGACTAACATCTAGCAACTTAGCAAGTGAACTAGATACAAAACTCCGGTCGGCACCAGTGTCAAATAACATAGAGGCATAGTGATTATTTAAGAGGAACATACCCGTAACAATGTTGGGATCCTCCCGCGCTTGACGTCCTCCTAT
This sequence comes from Mikania micrantha, assembly GCA_009363875.1. NCBI lineage: Eukaryota > Viridiplantae > Streptophyta > Magnoliopsida > Asterales > Asteraceae > Mikania > Mikania micrantha. Next base: position 35,414,273 of record CM018689.1, on the reverse strand, counting down.
CACAAACGCCCTGCCTCTAGCACCATTGTTGTTATTGTTGTTGTTGTTGTTGTTGTTGTTGTTGGTGCCATTTCCATTACCGTTGCCATTTCCGTTTCCAATACCATTGTTATTGACATTATTGTCCCCGCCCTTCTTAAGCTGTGGGCAATCTTTCTTAAAATGTCCCATTTTGCCACACTCAAAACAACCTTTCTGAGCGTTGTTCTGGTTATTGTTCTGGTTGTTATGATTGTTCTGCAACTCCCCGCGACAATCCTTAGCCGCGTGCCCAATCTTGCCACACCTCTGGCACTTAGCTCTGTCACACTGGTTACCCGCATGATGATAACCACACCTGTTGCACTTGGGGTGCTTACCAATATAGCCCCCGATGATGATGATTGCTGACCACTGTTGGAATTATGATAGGACTTGTTTGAGTCCTGCTTCCTGTTCTGCTGTTGGTTGTTACCCTTGAAGTTATTACTTTCCCACTTTCTCTTATGATCTCCTACCTTGGTAGCAGATGTTCGTTTGGGCAGAGTCCCCTGTAACACTGCCTGGTCAGTAAGCTGATGCGCTAAACGAACAGCTTGTTGGATGGTGGTGGGATTCGCTGAAGTAACCAACCCTTGGATCTGAGGCACTAGTCCTCCAATGTACCTTTCAATCCACTTACTGGCTGGAGTAGCCATGTGTGGTAGCAGTCTGGCCAACTCGTGTGACCTGGTTGTGTACTCTTCAATGTTTGACCCCTCCATCTTGAGGTGCCAGTATTCCTCTTCCAACTTCTGCATTTCACTGCGAGGACAGTACTCCTCTTGCAGTAAAGTTTTGAAGTTGTCCCATGTCAATGCATTTGCTTCTCCCAACCCCAGAGTCTGAACATTGGAGTTCCACCAAGTCAGTGCTGGACCCTCCAATGTTCCAGTAGAAAATTTCACCTTGCTGTCATCAGGGCAGTTGCACATTTCGAATACAGACTCAGCCTTTTCAATCCACCGAAGGAGTCCAATGGCCCCTCCGACCCTTTGAAATTGTGTGGTTTGCAGTCCAAAAACATCTTGAACGTGCAAACTTGTGGATTAACCAATCCCCCAGCTGGACCCTGTGGCCCTGTGTTGTGAGTCTGAGCATACTGTGCGATTGCCTCTGCAACTCTGTTGTTGATTAGCTCATTGAGCTCAACAACAGTCATATGTACGTTTCCCTCAGCCATTAGTTTCCTATTTATAAGAAGTGTTAGCACGAAGTCAAAATTCAATGTAACATGTGTAAGTAAAACAACAAACACATCATGTAATATAAATCAACACAGCTGTTGGAAATAAAAGATAACTCTTTAATAGATATAAACTTTCTTTGAGTACAATACTTTTGAAATGAAATACAAGTTTTCAAACTACCAATGTAGGAACACAACCCGTTCCTAATAAGTTTAAACAAAACAAGAAAGAAAAGAAAAATAATCAGTCGTCCTCAACGGTGGATTCAGGATCGGACTCAGCAACTGGTGCTGGTTCCTCCTCCTCATCCTCATCCTGTTCCTCATTCTCAACTACCACTAAGTCCTCCAAGGCTTCAATCCTGCCTGCCAAAATCTCCTCTCGGTTCTCTGACTCTTCTAGATGACCAATCAAATTGATCATCTCATCCCGCATATCGTGAACAAGATGGGCAAGTTCATCTTGCCTCTCAATGGCATCCCATAACTCCTGAGATCTCTGTGCTATCCTATCTTCTGCTACCTCCAGATCCTCGCGCAATTTGGCGATCTCCTCGGCGTCTGTCCTTTGCCTCTTAGGCTCAGGAGCATCTAATGCTGGTGGTGGGTGTGTAGAAGGTCCCTCAGCAGGAATCTGCTGAGTGCCCTCCTCAGGCTCCTCTTCCGGATCCTCATCCGGGTCCTCGTATGGATCCTCCTCTGGATCCTCGTCTGGATCCTCGTCTGGATCCTCCTCCGGATCTGAGTCATCCTGCTCATATGGTGGAGGTGATGGAATAGGTGGTGGTGGTGATGATGGTGGTGCCGGAACTATCGGCTCCTCGTCCTCGGAATCATCAATAACAATATAAGGAACTGATGGTGATGCCATGCCTGTTACATAATATCATATGTAAGTGCAGTGTCATAAAATGTGTAAGCAAGTCAATTACATAATGTCATATGTAATTTCTAAGCAGTATGTGTAAACCTGTGTGTCTAATGTCTAACAGTCATAGTCTAGGCCTACAAATGCAAACCTAGTTCGCTATAACCACTGTCTCTGATACCAATCTGTCACACCCCCAAATTTCAACTAACGGAATCACACCGTTTGGGAGCGTGACAAACCAGGATCTCAGATCATTAGACATAGCGAAGACCTCTATATGAATTTCAAAACATACGTTGGTCTTTAAAACATAACATTCAGAGTTTACAAAAAGTTGCGGAAGCGTTTAAAAACAATAAACAGTTGTAAAGTAAACATTACAAACCAAAGTACTTAAATATTCAAATGTTCAAATTCAAATTCAAATTCAAAGTGTTTATAATGCATGCGACTCTATCTCCTAGTCCATGCCAGCTTTAACGCGCGCCCTAGCGTCCTGAGAAAACATGCAAATCAAGTCAACACAAAGGTTGGTGCATAACACAGGTTTTAAATAATCATAGTGTTCAAAACATCAGTTTGAATAACAAGATTGTAGATAACATAATCACAAATGCACAGTCATGATAGCTAGTCATATAAACTATTTACATACGTGTTCGACACCGAAGCTGACTAATTGCCATGCTATAGCATGTTTTCGCCTTGCCACTATTGTCTATCACAACAATAGTAAATTGTGTTTGGTCAGTCAAACACCTGCGTAGATCCCATCTACCAGGTGAGGTTTGTCAAACCTAATAGATCTATTTCCAACTCACCACGTCAACCACAAACCAAACTGGTTCGAGTGTGTAAGGACTTTCAAGTTGATATGTTTTCACATAATGTAACAGCTAACTCATGCAAGTGATATGTATCCAAAAACAGTTTGTTGCACATGTTTTCTCCCCCAAAACAGTTTAAAATAAGAAAGGGGCCGTGTACGCACCTTTGATAATTGCAGAATGATCAAATACGTGTGAACTTGCGTAGAAATCCTCTACGAAGAATCTGTGATTTAAACAATAACCTAAAGTTATTCAGATTGTCGTTTTGTGCTTGTGCATTAATATCACATGACGTATCAATACGGTTAGAGTGTGAGAATTGTGTGCGGGAAGTACGCGTGCCTTTGAAATCGTTTAAATAAAATCACATTTGATTTTATTTAATTAATCGCAATTATACGCGATTTCGTGTTCGGATTAAAATATGGATTTTATCATTTCAACACGTCGTTTATTCTAGTTACGGTTCCAACGCAACTTGAACGAATCGAATCGGACTTGAAATGAATAAAATATGATTAAAATACTAAATAAATATTAAAAATCCAAAAATTGGTTGGGCCGGGACTCGAACCCGCGACCCTCAACATCACACTCGCATCTAACCATCTCCGCTAGCCGTACATTAGATATCTGGAAATTAATTCTTTTAACCACTTTTCCAGTTCGAATCCCATTTGTTCTTATAGCCGAAGCATCTAACCTCATTTGATCCCGATTTCGATCCCAATTGACAAATTAACTATGGGGTTTTTGTTCCCCGGACTCAATCGAGTCTATCCATGGTTTTATTTCGAACTATTAAACACCATAACCCACTTAATCGATTCTTAACAGGTTCGAACACATGTTCCTAAAATCTAACTCCAATTCGTTAAATTAACTACTGTGATGTTCCCCAAAGTCATGGGATTTCCATTTAGAATGAAATTTCGAAACTATCTGTAAAGGTTAATTTGATTAACCATCCAGTTTAACTCAAAATCCCCAAAGTAGTTTTAACTTAATAACCTAAACTATCATTGAATTCTCAGTTCTATCTATGAATTAGAATATCCTTAACATTAATCGGAACCTTCTGAATCTTCCTAACTGTTTTAATTTGATTCCTAAACTCATTTGGTCGCAAACCCCCAAAACCGATTTCCATATGAACCCTAGAATTCGTGCACCTATAATTCGATAATGTTAAACGAATTACAGTTAGGGATAATCTTAGTCGACCCTTTTAGAAGGTTTAGGATGAATTGCTAACCTGTTTTGATGTCGAATTGTAGTCGAACGACTTCGAGCCCTAGTTTCGGCAATCCTTCGATCGAACTCCTGCTTCCCAAGCTACTGGAATCAAATTGTGATGTGTAAAAGTTTCTAAATGTGCCGATATGTGATTCTGGAAGTTCAATTGTGAGTGTTGAAATCGAATTGTGTGGTTTTGATATTGAATACCCACGACTTTACCATTTCGAAACGGTTTCCTAATTAATTCGATGATTTATGATCCCCAACGTATAACAACTGTTAATGATCATCATTATGATGATTTGTGGTCAATTAATTCCATCATAACCGATCCTAGCTTACTATTCGAATTCCAATTTAGTTGTTAGGCCGAATTTTGACCTTTAATGTCAAACATGAATCTTTAAAATCAATTACAAGTCTTAATCTTGTAATTATAACAAATTGAAACTGATTTCTATTCAATCAAATCCTTTAGATATGATTTAGCTCGATTGCATAATAATTCGGTTAACAAAATTGAGCCCGAAAGTCCCAAATTGTCACTAATTTGGTCCTTTAAACTCCTTGTTGGGCTAAATTAAACTAATTGGGCCTCAAAATACCATTGGGCCTATCTAAACTTTACTGGGCCTTCCTAGATTTCATTGGGCCTCCCTGGGCCTTATTGGGCCTTAATTTGTTTACATTGGGCCTCATTTGCCCCTATTGGGCCTAACTTAGTTCTGTTGGGCCTTCATAGACTTTATTGGAACTGATTTGTCTTGTTGGGTCTTCCTTGACTTCACTGGATCTTCTTTGGCTTTACTGGGCCTTCATGGACCTTATTGGGCCTTCATTGGCCTTGTTGGGCCTACGGAGGTTAACAAAGTTAACTTGAAAAGTCGGATTGTCACACTTTCTTTGATTTATTCTTGTCTTATCTAGCTTGTATTAAAGCCCATTTATAGTTTCATGAAGTCATGTTATAAATTACAAGACTTTGTTGCAAAAATTGCCGTTTTGATAGTAATCCCTTAGTTATCATACTTGTTATTGTTGAGTTAAGGAGTTACAATAGTTCTTTAGTCATGTGGGCCAACAATTTAAGTTGGGCCAATGATATTAGGTGTTGAATCATGAAGGCCTTGCCAAAGGTCACAAAACTAGAGTTCAAGTGGCCTTTTTGGGCCTTCAAGAAATCTATTGGGCCCAAAGTGGGCCTTGGCAATATTTGTTGGGCCTAGAGTCATACAAGACTGTTGGAATTGATATTGGGCCAGAAATGGGTTGTTGACCAAGTGAATGACAAAATGGCTCCAAAAGTGAGGACAAAGGCCTCAAAATGGGCCTTGAATCAGTTTTCTGTGGGCCTCGGGTAGATTTTGATGGGCCCCAAGGGTTTTGTCTCGGGGCTTTGCCAAAAGAGTTCATGGGCCAAGCCGGCCTAGATTAGAATAGCTGAAATGATAGTGGGCCTAGTATTGGCTGTATCAGTGAGATTGAACTAGAATCATTTGAGCTTTGGATTTAATTGATGGACCTTTAGTTCACTGCTTGTCATAGAGCCCCAAGGGTGGGCTTTGGACCTGTGAAGACTTAATGGCTAACAATGAAATCGTGTGACCTGGGCCTTAACCAAAAACCTATGGGCCGACTTAAGAATTGTTGGGCTAATGAACTGGGCTGCATCACAAGAAATATGGGCCATCAGAGGATGTTATTTGGGTTACTGTCTTGGGCCGATAGGGGCTGGAATACATTGTTGTTGGGCCTCGAAATAGAATCAGTGACCTGCATAACCAAATGGTCCAAATCTCGACTAACTTGGCCTACAAAGTGGAGCTGGGCCGCAAGGAAATTTACTGGGCCTGTTCATTCTCTATTGGGCCTGGATCTAGAGCGCAAGGCTAGGGTAGCTTATGGATGGATCCTTTGGTCGCATGAAGTCTGCTAAGAATGAATGGGTGCGGCCTGTACATCATGAATACTCAACTGAATCTTGGTCAAATAAGATGAGTATAGACCTACGAATGAAGGGAGTATGGATCCTATCGAATGGCATAGTGGTTGTCGAATGAAAGAGTCTCGAATGAGGTGGCCGAATCAGCTGGCTGTATAGCGAATGGTGGTGTGATTCGGCGAATGAGTAATGGTTGGTCGAATGGGGACTGGTTGTGCCGATCGAATGAGGGTGGCGAATGAAGGTGGCCGGCGTATGAGCAGTTTCGGCCCAGGAGCCATTCGGCCTTAGGTCATTCGGCGGTTGAGTGGGTTGCTTCGGCCGACCGCCGCCTAGGTGGTTCCCACGTTCATGGTGGTGTTGATGGTGGTGTGCACTCACGGGTTCTCAACTGAAAAAGGGTTCGAAGGATGATGGTCGTAGCCGGTTTCAAGGTGGTGGTCAAGCTAGGTGACGAAAACCCTAATTTTCGAAGTAAAAACAGCCTCGTACCTCGAATTTTGATGGTTTCTAACCCCGATCTGTTGTACTTTCGTGTAGTAAGAGGTCAAGAGCTTCAAGTGGGTTCAAGAATGGGGTGATTTGGTTGAGAAATGAGAGAGATATGGAGGAGAGAAGGTTTTGAAAACCCTAAAAATGGTGTGGCCCGAAATTTGAGCTAGAGAGAGGTTGGGGAAGAGAAGAATGAAGGAAAACCCTCATTCTAGGGTTTTTATACCCCGAGAGTGTTCGGGTTCGTTTTTGTTGCTCGGTTCGTAAGTTCGTCGCGTAACCGATTTTTACGCGAAATTTAAATATTTAAATAAAAGAAACTAATTTAGTTATTTTGATGAGTTTCAAAATTGTAAAATATTATTTATTTTTGATTTTATTAATTACTTTCGTTCGTGACGTGTTTTTCGTTGTCGTTTCGTCAGATCGCGTAACCTTCGCGCATAATTCGTTCGAATCGTCACCCGAACGAATACGACGATGGTTTTGCTTTCTGACTTTTGTTTTTCTACTTTTCAGTCATTATTT